>OW443330.2:26082500-27405800 GCA_937001555.2 Hypsopygia costalis
GTTGTATGTAGCTTGCTCACGAGTAAGTTCGTCTGGAAGCCTTGCAATTTTGGCTCCTGGTGCGAATACCAAAAATATTGTTTACCGGGACCTCTTAACCTAAATGGTGTATGTTTGTAATAATCGTCAATGCGAACAGTCCTTTATGGGGAAAAAATGAAATATCTGGAATCCAAACAAAAGTAGACGCAAACCAGGAGATTAGCCGTAGCGAAGCACGGGTAAAGTACCAGCTAGTAGATTTAATAAAGGCCGTTTTGTGACATCCAAACTGATTTCAAAAATAATCACAGTCATATGAGAGGAGGGCAAACAACCTTGTGGGTCATCTAATGGAAAGCAATCACCACCGCCTATGAAGATCAGCTACAACCAAGGGGTCGCCGATACGTTTCCAGCCTAAGCCTCCCTTTCTTTCGTTCTGGTGACCTCACTCCCTCGCAGGATTACAACAACTCTCAAGGAAATACACTATGCCCTACCTCTTTTATCGCCAGAGCCCCGTTTGTCAGTCAGGGTGCACCACGTGTAGGCGAAGTTGGATTTGGCTCAAAGATGTGGATGTTTAATTTTTACCCCAATTTGCTTATCCATAGTATATTTAATAATACTCCTGACAACATTATGTGGTTTCAGGATTTATCTTCGTATCATTATCGAAAAGCCAATACTTCAGGAAGGACTACGAGTATAATCGCAAAACGAATGCATTCTACAAATTACACATAGAAACAAAATCCTACTTCGTTGCTCAGAATGAGTGTAAAGCTGAAGGTGCTGAACTGATGCTGCCGACTTCTAACTTGGACATTGCCCAGGTGCAATGCATGCTGAAGAAATACCCCGATATTGGGGAGTCTGTTTGGGTGTCAGAAGAGAATATGCTACACGAGCCTGTTGAGACTATACCAGACTGTAAGTAGGATTGCTAGATGTCGTGCTTGGCTAATCAATTACTTTTGTAATGTAAGTGGCTTACCACGATTTCTAGAAGCAAGGCCAAACTCGGTTGTACGTGGTGCACCTTGCCGACTACCGAAAGAGGCTCTGGCGAATGAGAGGTGGGGTACATCGTATTTGTGAGCAGGCTAACCAGGAAAGTAGTAGCTAACGCTGCCGAGGGTAACTTTTGTCAGTTGCCCTTTCCACCACTCCGAAAACTGGGTGGTAGTCTGGCCCACAGTGCAAAGGAGAAAGCCGATCTGTTGGGGAATCTCTTTGCCTCAAACTCGACTTTGAACTACGGGGACGCCGCACCGCCTTCTATCCCGCGGTGTGGTGATTCCATGCTGGAAATCTCATTTACTCAACGAGATGTTCGGCGGGCATGATATCTCTCGACGTTCATAAGTCGAGTGGGCCAGATGGCATTCCGGTAGTGGTGTTAAAGCTGTGTGCTGCCGACTTGTGTCCTCTTCTTACGCGTCTTTTCGCGCTCTCTTATTCTACTGGGCAGGTACCGTCGTCGTGGAAAACTGCGAACGTGCACCCTGTGTGCAAAAAGGGTGACAGATCAGACCCATCGAATTACAGGTCTATCGCTGTTACCTCCCTTCTCTCCAAGGTAATGGAGCGCGTGATAAACAACCGGCTGAAATACTTAGAAGAGCACGACTTAATCAGCAACCATCAATACGGCATTCGCCATGGTCGCTCGACTGGTGATTTTCTAGTGTATCTTACACATCGCTGGGCTTCAACGGTGGAGAGTCAAGATGGGTTATTAGTTGTTCGTCTTGACAAGGCGAAGGCGTTCGATTAGGTCAGGCACCGTACTCTTCTTTCGAAGTTGGCTGCTTACGGTCTACCAGAGGGTTTACACAATTTAAACAAACAATTTTATTATTGCTGGCGTCCCGCAAGGCTCGGTATTGTCCCCGACGCTGTTTTTGCTGCATGTCAATGATATGTTATCCATTGACAGCATTAATTGCTATGCCGATGACACCACCGTGGATGCTTACTACACGGGCCGCGCTAATATTCCCCGCTCTCTGATGGAGGAGAGCCGCGAACAGCTTGTGTCGAAGATCGAGAGCACACTGAATAGTGTGTCCGATTGGGTGCGAAAGAACCTGGTTCATTTCAATCCCATTAAGTCTGCTCGTTCATCACTAAGAAAACCCCTTTTGCTGTGGCTCCTTAATTCCAAAACACACCCCGTACCATCACCAAAAATATTGGGATTCTTAGAACAGCGACGTTCAATTTTGTTGTCACCTGGAGTGAAAGGTCAAGCTGGCGTCGAAGAAACTAGATGTGCTCAACAGGGCGAAGCAGTACTTCAATCCGCGGCAAAGACGTATGCTTTACAAAGCTCAAGTACGGCCGCATGTGGAGTACTGTTGCCATCTATGGACGGGAGCGCCTAGATACCAGCTTGCACCTTGTGACTCGATTCAAAGGCGTGTTGTAAGGATTATCGACGATCTCAAACTAACAGACGGTTTAGAACTTTTAAGTCTAAGAAGAGATTTTTCGTCCCTTTGTGTGTTCTACCAACTGTACAATGGGGTGTGTTCAGAGGAATTGTTTGACATGATGCCAACGGTCTCCTTCTACAGTCGCACCGCTCACCATCGACAGGGAATTAATCCTCACACATTGGAACCTAAGTGGTCACGTACTGCGGTGCGGTTCCAGAGAAGTTCCTCCCGCGTACTGTCAAACTGTGGAATGAACTGCCTGTCGAGGTTTTCTCAGGGGACTATAACATCGAGTTCTTCAAAAAGGTCGGGAAGAGGTTTTAACAGGGTCGGCAACGCGCCTGTGATGCCTCTGGTGTTACAGGCGTTCATAGGCTACGGTAACTGCTTTCCATCAGGCAGGCCGTATCCTTGTTTACCATACTGGTGGTACACTGGTTGTACCTCCACTTCAGAGAATACTGCAGCCGAATAACCGTTCTCTTGGTTGTTCTATTCCTTGTGTTTCCTGCGAATGAGCGAGGTCGCTATTCACCGGACAATACAGCTGTGCTCATTTCATCCGAGTAAGAGATTGAGTATTCTCATTCAGTTTTCGTGCGTAGAAAAACAGCGCTTTATATGGAGATGTATGCTAACTAATCCGACTTTGTTTTATGTATTCAAGAGAATAACTCAATGTGAAAAACAGTCGGACGGGAACTTTCGACTGCTGTCTGTCTCCTGAAATTCAATATATTTTTCAGTGAGTTTTAACCAGTCGCACATTGAGCAGAAACTTCTGATCTGCAACATGGTCACTCGCAGTAGAGAACTGAGAGTTGACAATTGTTCCAGTGAACGACCATTTATATGCAAAGTTGAAGCGAAGAATACGGATTTCTACAAACTATGTAATGACACAAGTGCAAGTAAGCAGGTTTTTTTTTTAATATGCCTAAGTTATCATCGTCATTATTGGCATGTTCCTTTCCCATTGTTTGTGTTCGGCGCAGTAAGTCTTTTTCTCCATTCACTCTTATCAACGGTCATATCTACAGTTAAATATGACCAAATTGAGAGAGGATGCCACTATGACTGACTTCTCTGAAGTTTTTAATGCTACGACGGTTAGTGAAAAAAAGTCACAAAGTTCAATCTTTATATTTTAAAAATGTTTGATGATCACGCCCCTATGAAAGCTGTTAGGGTGAAGTGGATCTCACCTTGGATTACTAAGGCAGTCCGTATGGCGATAACTAGGCTCGATCGTGCTTTTCGAACTTTCAAGCATGGCAGGTCCGCTGCAAACTGGAGTTTATAGAAAATAGCACGGAATCTATGCAATCAAGTGATAAGAACAGCTAAAAGGCAATACTACCATGAAAATATAGTTAACTCGTCCTCAGCTAATATATGGAAGTTCCTTCATTCCCTTGGTATTGGAAAATGTATTACGCCACCGCATACCACTTCCTTTTCTCTTAACGATTTTAATAATCACTTTGCTACAACTCCTTCCCTTGATCCTAATTTATATCTAACATTTTTTTTTCATGGCTAATTCTAATTTTAGCTCCTTTTCTTTTTCTCCAGTTTCAATGGATGACGTCGGTAAAATATTTCTTTCAATTAAATCTAAAGCAGTTGGTTGTGATGATGTGAGTAGGGAAATAGTTATCTGTATTGTTGAACAGATTCTTCCAGTCATTGCTCACTTCATTAATTTCTCCTTTTTGGTATGTTTATCATGCATTGTCATCCAAACTAAACGTGTACTACAAAATTTCAGCTCAATCCGTAAAGATCTGTCTCAAAATTGAGTTGCAAGATTCCTCCCGAACAAACATGGTTACACACTGACATACATATAGACATATACATACATACATTGTAAGTGAAAGAAAAGATTGTAAAAATATACAATTTTATGGTACCAAAAATTGTAATAGGTAGATATTCATTACTCCGGTAGTAGTATTCGGTGTTACTTGGTGTTCCTCGTTACTACATCACTATCGAAAAGTAGTGACATCGACATTCGTGTAGTACAGTCATTCAAATATCGGCCTTAAGTCAAGGATAGAAGTCATAATATTAAAATCAATATGAGTAGCGCCACCTTGCATCGAGTAGCTATACTGTTTAGAATCTGACATAATAAGAAGTACAGCTATTGCTCACTAGACGCTTGTTCGGGATTCAATTGTTTATGAACCGTGTTATTATGCATTAGGTTGAATTTGAACTAGCTTTTTTTTGTATATATGTCATTTTTTACAGTATTTTTAGACCAATCACAGCACAAACATGCACTTAGTACGTTAATATTTTGCTTTACATGTGTAAGTTTGGCGACAAAAGTTTTCATACTAAATCATACGATTTCTAACTGTTTTTTTTGTTCTGTGGTTTCAGCGGTTCTTTTGAAATATATGCAATACTGCATTAATGAGTAAATAAAAGTATCATATTCATAGCGGCACTTTGATTTATTTGAACTCCGTATTAAAAGATAGCTATATTATATAAGGCGACCCATACACCCACTTTAAATATTAATTTTACGAGAAGCCACTGAAGAAATGGAAAATAAGTAAAAATTATCGCTTTCGTAAAAATAATAATTGTTTTGTGAGGGGATATATTACTCATAACACTAGTTTCGTAGTTTTAAAATTAAAACTACAAAGAGATTTTGGGTGTAACGAAGGCATCACCCATCATTAGCGAGAAAGTCAAACTGCCCTTGGTGCATCCTGTTAAACAACATATTACACTCTGGTGGAAGAAAGGTATGACATAGGATTTGTTGCAGTAAAATGAAGTAGCGTAACTGGGGAAGCACCTCCATCAGAAAACACCATCATCATCATCCGTATTCTATTGCGTGATGTTGTTTATTAAAATCTGGTCGATATTATTGTAGGTGTATTGGCAGCCTTACTTTCAAGTGTTAACAATTATTTCAACACGCTGTATATACGTCACGCTAGGTCAACAGCCGATTTCCGTCAAATAAATCTAAGGCAGTGTTTTCATTGAGCATATCTCGACGTGTTTTGTATATGTTTTGTAATAAAATTAACACAAAACCACAATTGCAAAAATAGTAATAAATGCAGTCACTACATAACGATAAGAGGTTGATCATGCGAACTGCTATGCTCGTTTTATACTGGGTTTAACTAGTAATAAAATTTTACAGAAATATGTAACCCGCGGCACTTACGATAAGAATCATCTTGGCACACGATAGTTTTCGAACAAAAATGTTTCAAAGTCGGAAAAGCCCTAGAAAAAAGTAAATGAAAACTGATGTTTATGTAGTACAAAAAAATTAAAATATATTTTATAGTTCATGTATACACAGCTTTACAATCGTAGCAATTGATTCTCAACGCGGTATTTCTCTACAATTAAAACTCGTCGTCTCCCAAAGTGGAGGGTATCGATGTGCAGTACAGTACGATCGGTCACAAACCAAGCATAAGATTTATGCATATTTTTTTATTTTTTTTATTCTTTATTGCATATAATATTGTTACATAAAAACAGTGTAAACAAGGTGTACAAGGGCGAGCTTATCTCTTTAAGAGATTTCTTCCAGCCAACCTTAACAATAGTATAGAAATATTATTTGGCTAAGGCGACATATGCAAACATGCTAATGTTGACATTTTATGGATTTATACATACAAAATATAATTAACTAATTTGAGTTAAGTAATGCTCTGTTAATTTCTTTTTGAAAGTGGTCACAGTGATACTGTCTCGTATTTCCACTGGTAATTTATTCCAGAGCAGTGCTGCACGAACAGTAAATGAGTTAAAGAAAAAAGTTGTGTTGGAAGGGGGATAATTTAATGTTTTCGTAAGGCAGGGACGTCGGGAACGGGTAGGAGGTGGTAAAGGAGGAAAACGGGAACGAAGGTACTGAGGTGAATCAGGATTTTTAATTAATTTGTAAAGGAAAGACAGGATGTGCACATTTCTGCGAAGGCGGATGGGGAGCCATTTCAACTGGGTGCGAAATTCAGAGACATGATCATATTTGCGCAAACCAAAAATGAAACGAATAGCCAAATTCTGCAAACGTTCCAGTTTGTTGAGTAGCTCTTCAGTTGCATCCAGATAGCAGATGTCGGCATAGTCAAGAATTGGGAGAAGAAGGGATTGAGCACGCATAATTTTAGTTTTAAAGGGAAGGAAGTTCTGGAGTCTCTTGAGCGGGTGGAAGGTGTAATGCATTTTTTTGCTAACATTGTTGACTTGAGCCATCCAGGAAAGGGTGCCATCAATAATCAGACCTAGATTTTTTGTTTTGTCTGAGAAGGGAATTGGACTGCCACCAAAGCACACCCTTGGTAAATCGCTATACTTAAGCCTATACTTTAGTTGATTGTTACCCACCACAATGGCTTGGGACTTTGTCGGATTAACTAATAGTCCAAAGCTTTCGGCCCATTTCTGGACCGCAACAAAGCTCGCGGTTCATAGCCTCAATGGCAACAGATATGTCAGAGACAAGAAAATGATTGTATATTTGTAGGTCATCTGCATATAAGTGATAAGGAGAAGTAATGACTTTAGTTAATTCATTTATAAAGATAGAGAAGAGCAATGAAGATAACACACCGCCCTGTGGCACGCCAGCAATCAGCTCAGACCAGTCAGACGTTTGTTCCTCGATTTTAATGCGCTGCCAGCGACCTCGAAGATAAGAATCAAACCAAGCTATCACAGTCGAGGAGAAGTTAATAGAGCGAAGAATACCAAGGAGAATATCGAAATCGACCGAATTGAATGCACTACTGAAATCTAACAGAATAATCAGGGAGAGTTTCTTATTGTCCATAGCGAGACGTATGTCATCTGTGATATTCAGCAGTGCACTCGTTGTGCTGTGGTAAGGACGGAAACCCGATTGAAAGGGGCTAAGAAGATTGTTTTGGGAGAGATAAGTATGGAGTTGTTTATGTACAGCGCTTTCTAGAACCTTAGATAGTAATGGAAGAATGGAGATCGGACGATATTCCGAGAAACAAGAAGGGTTGGCTGTCTTGGGTATTGGGATTATTTTAGCTCGTTTCCATGCCTTAGGAAAGATGTTGTTAGCTAATGAGAAATTTAACACATGTGTTATTACCGGAGCAATTAGATCTAGAATTGGTAGCAGCATGTCGTTTACTCAAGCCATCAGTACCCACAGCTTTTGTAGAGATAGACAAAATGCTCTTTTTAACCTCATCCTCCATGATACAGCGAAACGATAATATTACGCATAAAATAGAACAAAGTTTTCACTGTTACTAGACCTGTACTTTAATGTAATCCCGCTGTAATTGTGGTACACTGGTGTGTGATTGTGTATGTTATTTTCCCAACTGTGTTATAAATTTCAGTACTCGAGGATATTATATTGGATAATAGGAGTGACATTGGTTATAAAATAATCGATGTAATAAATGTGAGATTTCTTAAAAATATTTGGTTACTAGGTAAATTTTCTAGATCTAAAATCTATGTGCAAATTTATTCGATGGTCGGGTGACTGTCAAGCAAACGGCGTATACGGCATCTCTGAAAGAGATGTTCCTCGTTAGTCTAATCTAATACATTTGTATTAGTTATAGATTTAAAATAAAAAATAAGCTTCACTTTTTTTTCGATTTTATTTCAATAAAGACTTAACTTGAATTCTTATCTTCTAGATCTGACACTATGTCACTCACCACGGATAGCCAAAGTGTATCGTTCTGACTACGAATATAACCAGAAGACTGATGCGTTTTATAAACTACATTTAGAAAACGTACAATACGGGGAAGCTAAGTACAAATGTATAGTAGAAGGTGCTCAACTTATGCTACCAACAAGCCACTTTGATGTAGCTCAGTTACAAGCCATGTACGAGAAATATCCTGAACTTTTTGCTAACCAGGTTTGGACTAACCTTGATGGAGAAACCAGGTCTGCGGAAGAGAATCCTAATAAACGAAGTATGTTTTCGAATTGTCACAATTTAACAGGCCCGATAGATGTGAACCTGAACATGGTAGCAACTAACAGGGTAACAAAAATGGCCTCAATTGCTCAACTATATTTATGCGAGGGGGGGGGGGGGAGGGGCAAACGAGCATGTGGGTTACCTGGTGACCTCATTCACTCGCAGGAACACAGTAACCCTTAACCTTTGGCTGACGACCTGGCCTAAACGTAGCACTAACGCCGAGGTGACGTCCTACAGATGTTACACTTTTAAAAATTAATAAAAAATACATGAAACATATCTTTAATAGCTCTTGATAGCTTTAACTATTAATAGGTGTTCTAAGTAATTAAATTATTTTTTGTAAATATAATACCACTTCAATTTTACGAATAATTAACATTTACAATATGAAAATAATAGCTTACTTATTTTAGGAGCTTACTTCAATGTCCATTTTCTTTTAAACTCTCATTAAAATCAACAAATAAACCTAAAAAATCTTTAATGAATAAGATGAGTGTCATATATTTGGCGTATTTTGCAATCACTGCATACTTGTTGACAGTAAGTAAGTCACATTAAGTTTTTTGCATTAATAGCAAACGTACATTGTTCGCCTGTTCTTCGACTAGGACAGATCGGCATAAGTCTTCCGAGTACCTGGATCTGGATTACTACTATGTTTTGACGGTCGGGGTTCAGGCATATAAGTAGGCCCAATAACTTGCTCCATAGTGAACCGAACTTCACATGGGATCCTTTCGTTATTTACACTTAATTGCATTGCGGGTACACTAACTCCCGTGACAGAAGGGAAGGACCACGCCTCATGTTGTATTTATTTATGCACTGATTATATAACACATAAGTCTTCTTGACGATTCTCCTCTACTTGAGAATTGGCATCTTGATCTTCATCGTTCGGATTGTTCAGATACTGTATTGTGAACGCTCTCTAAAACAACATCAGGATCCTACATGTCAAAATCACTGCAGTTGTCATCACTTTCAGCCATAAGGATTTCGTGGATCTTTTAACTTTTCAAACATGTCCGAAGTCTCTTTGGTGGCGTGGAAACCGAACTTTCGTCAACGCCTGTTTCCCGCTTCTTAGACGTCAATTTTGTTTCCCTAGGCATCCTGTAAAATACAATAGAACTACTACACCGATGTCACGTCAATGAGACACTATAAGCATACCTACGCAAACACTGAGGTGACGATCAATATACGTATCAAGTTTTTGAACATGAACACCGTACTTACGAGTACGTCTATAAAACGGCAATGGCTCCAATATGTACACGTATGCACTCGCAGCGATCGGGGCGTCAACTGACGGTAAGAACACGGCAAAAGCGGTAGAGGGAGGGGTGAAACCGCACGTCGCAAATTAAAAAAAAAATATTGTAATAATAAAAGTAATGAATAATAATAATAATAATAGGATCGCGCTGGATGCAAGCCGCTTCCAACCGGTCTTATTGGAGATCTAGAGGGGAGGCCTATGTCCAGCAGTGGACTTCCAATGGCTGAGATGATGATGATGATGATGAAAAGTAATGACGTCTGTGAGACGTATAGGTCGTCAGTTAAAGGTTAAGGGAATTGTTATTTGGCTGCTCAGTTACAAATACGCAATATCTAAAGGAATTGTATACGAGGCCGTTAAACTATATAAAATATATTCCCCACTCTTCTTGCAAGATGTTACGTCATTACAAAGTTGTGTCTTTTGACATAATGTAGACATAGAGATGTCTACATTATGTCAAAAGACACAACTTTGTAATGACGCTCATTCCTGTTTTTCATTGCTGGAGAAATTGTCTATTGAATATGTTTTAGCAAATATATTATGTCTTTTATACAAGACTATTTACAAGAATGTGAAACATTCAGTCATTTTATGATGAGCAAGTGTATTAAATTCTTAATTTACACGTATAGCATATTAATATTTGAAGGTTTTCGATGAACAGCTGCAAAGTATTTCACTGAAGATTAATTAAATGATTTCATAGTTTTAGCATTAGTTTATTAATTTTAGGCTGTTTCAATTTGGTAAGGTATGAGTGTTTTTAGCTAATAATGAACTGGTCATCTAATAGAAGTGAACTTATAGTTCTAATTATATTAAGGGAGGCTGCTTAATAATGCATATAATTCTGTATATGTCGCAGTCAACTGATTTAAAGCGCTAGCCGTACAATTTAAGCCATTCAATTGTACGGCTAGCCCTTTCATTGGGCAACGCTATTCAACTACGTGCTTAATTTTGTAAATGAATCATTATTAATAACCTCATTGCCGTGAGCTGAAGGTCTAGGAGTTTGGAAGCGGCGTCCTGGACTAGTGCTGGAGTGTGAGCGGACTAGCATCGGAGTATACCTGGACATCATTTTGAAGTAATAGGTTTCGAGGACAATACTGGAGCTCCGCTACTGCCCAGGAAAGTACCCTTCCATTATAATCAATTGCACGCTGAGTAGCGTGCTGGCGTCCCCTGAAGATTTTTTTGTTAAGCAAATAAATAAGATCGAGTGTACGTAGTACTTACTATCAGTAATCGTTGCCACACGAGTCCACACAAATTCACACTAATTCATCTCGAGCGAACGTTTCTTTTATTGATTGAATTTTATATTACATATACCCCGATATAGGAGTTATCCCGTTCTAAATTTTTATAACTTTTACCCCAGGAATTACCCGTTTATCTGACACCCATGCAACTCGGAGACTTAGAGCTCATCCTATAGATATTTAATTATTTTTATTACTATTTTAAACGATAACCTGATTTACAAATTTTGTTCTAGTAAGTTATTTTCATTTATTACTCATAGTATTATTAGCGATACGGTATTATCAAAAATGAAATCAAAAAATCAATAAAGTTTATTTTCATTTTCAGCAACTTTACACAATGTTGGACTTTCATTTTAGTCAAATATGGTGCCTGTATCATAATACAGGTAACTTGTTTGCCTAAAATTCTCCTAAGACTCCGCTGCTTATTTGTAATCATTCTTGCTGCCTATCGATAGGTAGATACACTTTCAGGGTATTATTAATCAGAATATAACAAAGGGATTCAATGTATCACCATCATCATCATCATCCTGTGTAGTGCTACTATTTCCTGGTTAACTACTTGTGATAAAGTAGTGTAACTTTAACTATGATTCTACTACATGCTGCTGTGAAGTGTGTGTGTTGCTAACATATATACCTTGGGGAACCGACTCACTCGCAGCCGGGTAACCGTACCTTGTTACCTATTTAGATATATATACCACCGCTGATGTGTGTAGCGGTGACTTCACTTCACTACACTTATCTCTAGGGTGTGGGTTCATTTATGTGGGGTACAAGAGAAAGCAGTGATAAATCGTAAAGTTATAATCAGGAAAGCTTACAACCTTTACTCGACATGTCTATTATCGTCACGCTTTTGGAACCTCAGAGACCGAACGTCCACTTAGGAATCTTTACTAGACATACCGTTTTATACAAAAGATGACGGCTTTTCTCAGAATTTGTCGGCTTGTTCTCGGAACGTCTTCCAACAGCCGCGTCCCTCGACGGTCTCTTTGATTTCGCCGAAAGGCGCCGCTTGTTACTTATTAACTACGGAAATACCGCGGGTTGGTCTTCGAGATTTATTATTACGCTACACCTGTATCAACCCACTGTTGGATATAGGCCTTTCCCAATGCTTTGCACTAGATGCGATCCTCCGCTTTCGGCATCCAACCACTTTTTTGAGATCGTCGGTACATCTAGAGAGGGGGCGCTCTACGCTTCGTCGCCCCATTCGTGGCCTCCACTCTAGGACTCCCCCTTCCCCCATCTGCTATCGCTGACTCGGCAGATGTGGCCAGCCCACCGCCACTTCAACTCGCTGACTTTGAGAGCTATGTCGACCACTTTGTATCCCTCGAATTTCTTCGTTCCGGATTCGATCCCTTAGAGAAACTTAAAACATTGCACTCTCCGTCGCTTGCTGTGCAACTTTTAGTCTGTCAACATGCCCAACGATCAGCGTCCAAGTCTCTGCACCGTAGGTCATTGCGGGGAGGACACACTGATTAAATACTTTGGTCAAGGTGGTGGTGTGCCGAAGCTTCCCAAAAGCTGGCCAGCTCAGTCGAATGCGTCTATCGATCTCTTTGTTGAAATTAACCCGGCCAGCTGTATTGCTTGTATGGTTGCACATACTTTTCGTTTTGTCAAAATTCATCCCCAACCCCACGGATTGGGAGGCAGCATTGAGATCGCTTAACATTCCACTGAGATCCTCCAGCGAGTCAGCCGTTATGATCACTTCATCGGCAAATCGTAAGTGTGAGATGTTCTCTCCGTGCACATTGATACCTCGCGTCTTCCAATCCAGCGTCTTAAATACATCTTCTAATGCAGCGGTAAATAGTTTCTGGGAGATGGCATCCGCTTGACGTACCCCCGCTGGCTGCAGTTAAATAGGATCAGACTGCTGATTCTGGACGCGGACATATCACACCACCTCCCATGGCTCCTCCGACCTCACGGTCATTCATATGAGCCGAATCGCGAGAAATTCGCGCAGCACTTGACTCTCTACAAATTAATCCACATCTCTGTCCCTTCTTGGCCCTCTCCCCCTTCGGGACGCGGACAATCATTGTCGCAGCATTATACAGGCATCTCAGCACTTCGATATAACAATGGTCTACTTCATATCGCTGTAAGGATTCCAGAATAGACTAAGTTTCGATGGAATCGAAGGCTTTCTCGAAATCCACAAAAGCCATAAAACGGCAGATTGTAATTGGTAGTTTTCTGCACAATTTATCGCAGTGTATGAATGTGGTCCGTGGTACTGTAGCCTTTACAAAACCCAGCCTGTTCCGGTGGCTGGTAGTCATCAAGACCTCATCATGTGGGCTCTCTTGAGTTTGAAGCTAGTATTTAATGATCACTAAATCTATTGATCACTATTCTTAAATATTCGCATTCTATCCGTTAGAGCCCCGATAAAGGAATGAGATCGACTTCATCATGAAGTCGATCTCATTCCTAGTTACTTTATCGGGGCTATGCCAGGTCCACCTCCTTTGGGGGCTCTTTTTGAAGAATGAATTCATCGAAAAGAACCCGGGGACAAATGCTGGTTAATATGGAGGAAATTAACCAGCATTTGTCCCCTGTACCGACCCCAAACCAAATCCTCCGATTGCCGATTCATCGCCTTCTTGTAATCTTACATTGGCATTGAAGTCCTCAACAACAACCGTAAAGTGGGTCTTCGTGGTATTACGTGTGACCTTAGTAATATCCTCGTACATGGCCTCGACCTCTTCAACCGGGTGTGTCGTCGTTGGAGCATATACCTGTACTATTTTCAGAGAATATCTCTCAAACGACACACTGGAGACCTCCATTACGTTGTTGACGAGGGCTTTGTAGACGAGAAATCCGACGCAGGCCTTCGAGAGCTGGTCTCCTTCGCGGTAGTAGACGAGGTTGCCACATTCAAGGATCACGGTGTACTCCCCCTGTCGTCGGATTTCCGACAGTCCCAGAATCTGACATTTAATGGACCTCAATTCTACTCCCAGCTCGGGAGAGCTGTTCTTTTAGTTTAGGATGTGGGAACGTCCGGGTATGAACGTGCCTATGGTCAATTTGAGAAGAGAAGGGCTGCCAGGTACTGGGGGCCAGACATTATTGGTGAGACTCATCGAGTAGTGATGCCCTTAAGTCGCCACGCTGGGCAGGCGGGTAGGCGACTGTCGCCAGAGCCTCGTTTGTCAGCTAGCAGGGTGCACCACGTGCAGGTGAGGTTGACTTTGACTGAAAAGATAGTAGTGTGCCACTAACACCCTTACAATTTAATTCAACGTATATTGTTACAACCTCGATTTTCTACCTATGGTAAGAGGTTTTATGAAAATCGAGACAGCAAAGGGGGTAGTATTAAAACGTGGGATTTGATTAAAATATCCTATTTGCAACGGCTAGCTCTTTCAATTCAATTAAAGTAAGCGGGTTTATACAGTAAACTAGGAATTTATTAATTTTACTAACTTACAGCTATATTACACAATGTTCCGAAATGGGTACAGCTCTAAATATGGCGGGGGGGTGTCGCCTAGGGATCGCCAGCTGTCGGGCGTTGCTTAAAATTAAATTGTAGCGATTTAAAAAAAAATCGGAATTCGGGTATGAAATACCCGAAGTAAAAAAAAATTCTGAAAGTAACCGGATGGGTCCGGGGTCAACGTCCGATCACTGATGAGCGATTTTTAATACAATGGGGCATTCGGGTATAAAATACCCGAAGCCGAAAAAAAACTCAATGTCCGACCGCTGTAGATCACTGAGGTGCGATTCCCTTCATGAAAAAAAAAATAATTTACAAAAATTTCAGGTGGACCCGGGGGACCCTTACTAAAAAAAAATACAGGATCGCTTAACGGTGTTTAACAAACCGCTAAAAATAGTACACCAGTTTTCAAACCCAAACAGGGGTCAGTGGCAACCTCTGTTCAAATAAAAATAAAGAAAACAAATTAACCGCTTAGCTAGGTTAGATACGCTACATATATTAGTACGCCAGTTATCGCTTTAAACGCTAGCCTATTCCAAAAAAATTATAAAAATAGATTTTCCCTTATGTCACCGTGACAACCTCGGTAAGGTTTAAAACCTAATTTGAAATTAAAAAATCGAGTATGAGAGCAAAAATAATTTTATATGAGACTCAACCTGAGGGGATGAGTGGGTGTCCGTATAAACGCAGGTAATTCTGAGGTAGAAATTATAACAATAAAACGGCCTAATACTGAACCGCGGGTTAGGTGAGGTTACCTCAAAATATAAGGCTCGGGCTGGTTGTAACCCTTAGCAACCAGAGGGGCTTTTGTGTAGGTGGATTTCAATCTGCGAGTAAATGTGACCTTAGGGGTCGCTTGTTATTCATATAAATGCTACTAACGGGCGTCAGCTCGCTACTCAGCTCGCAATTAAATTAATTGACAGATGGAGGTACTCTTCCCTGCCCCAACGGGGTTCCATGCAGTGCCATTTGTTTTTTAAGAAACTATTATATAAGATCATAATGTACCATGGAAACAATAAATAATTTGAATTTGAATTTGAATTTGAACAATGATGAAAGCGACTCGTCTCGGTTGTTCTATCAGTGATGCAGCGCTGGACCGCTTATCCGTCCATCTAATCCGTCCACTCTAGTCCAATACTGATCCAAAACTAGTCCGAAACTAGCCCAAATCTAGTCCGTGTCGCCTGCTACTGCTTCAAGATCTGAAAATGCATGAAGGCACACAGTTAACCACTATCCGAGGAACATGAACTCTTGACCGACCCGAGGTACAAAGGTCAAGTTGTTGGGGGTACTTAGCGTCGTCGCGATATCGTCGTGATATCAGCGAATCCATTTATGCCAAATAAGTCGAGGCATATGACGCAATCAGCGTTAACAGCTAAAACAAAATACACAAGCGTCATAAATCGGAATGTCTAATTAAATTGAAACAATCGTTTCCACGCGGTCTTCAAAGACGTTGAACAGAAAAAATGTTGTGACAATATATGTAAGTAATATTAATTTGAATTTTTGCTTACCAAGTAATTTCGTTGATGAATCATCTGGTGCCAAGCACCAGATGATTCATCAACGAAATCGACGGACCGGTCGTGGAATGCCAGAAAATCTTAACTAACTGAAAATCAACTCAAATGTAAACGATATATAAAAGTCTGTAATTAATAATAATTTAAAGTTTTTTTAATTTGGACACAAGAATAAATTTCGACAGCTAAAAATGGTTAACCTAGCAAATTATTGGCATTTAATCATTTAACTGAGTGTCGTCCAGTTGTATTATGGAACGTTGTTATCAGTCGCTCACCAAGACGACGATTTAGACGTGTGTTTGAGTGACGTTGTTCAATGAAAATGCTAGCCGTACGATTGAACAGTTATTTCAACCAGTTGGCTGCGACATGTGCATAATATATTAATTAAAGTAAGTGACGACGTTTAATAGTATTTTTCTTGATTTAGCTGATAATTCTGAAGACAATAGACATGGAGAGATGACAGATTATTCCGATATAGCAGTATCATCATTACACTCACCGATGATTTGTGAATCGATTTCAAGACAAGCAGAAATATTAAAAACCTTGTGTGACATAGAGCGTCCATTCATCTGTAAAGTAGAGGCTAAGGATGCACCATATGACAGCATATGTGATGTGTATGGATCTAGTGAGTATTATTAAGAGATATTTCTTAAAATCACCGCATCTCTGGTTTCATATACTTGAAATCATTCAATCGTAATGTACATTGTACAGACACGCATCCTATCGTATTTTACCATATACATGCCCTTCAGGTTACTGTTTTGGGATGTAAGTAGCTCACTCACGATCTTTAGAATCAAACCACTTGCACGTGGTACACTCTGTTGACTAGCGAAAGAGTCTTTGTAAAAAGAGTGGTTGTCATTCAAATGTTGCACTATAACTACCATCATGTGGAATCTCTTATGTAGCCTGAATTAATATAGATATGACGGCTACCAAAAAGGCAATAAACGTTCGTTGTAGTTCTAGGGATAGTACATCCGCCTTTAATCTCACAATGAATTAGTCAGAAGAAATCAGTAGAAATAGGAAGTCTCTGAAATTTAATTTGCCGCCTGGGCAATGTGAGTCTGCTTGAATATCTTTTTTTTATATGAGAGGTGTGACGGCAGACCATCAGTGTGAAGTATTGTATTGAATCCATGTATGCAGCGATTCCAGGATCTTAGCAGGGTTCAGACATGTGGCGATTTAATGTCCTGCTTGCAAGCGATAATTTGAATTTGAGAATTGATGTATTTGAGACAAAAGACCAGCTCTTTTGTCGAACGGCCAAACCAAATGAATGGTATCGTACAAAAAAAAGGATATTTATGGAGTTTGTTTCAAATATCTATGCTTTAAATGGCGGAGTTCAAGAAAGATTGTCGCGTTAAAATAACATCGAACATTTAAAACAATAGTTTCTTGGGACAAAAGCGCAAGGCCGATCCCTTTGGTTTTTTGTGGACATGTGTCCTGTGTATTCGTGTGCCCTGGGGCCGCTAAGATTCGGAGTTAGAAAATGGGAATAGTTTAGTTGAATTCTGGCTGCAAACGCGCGCGGTTCTGTCTAGATCCACCGAAAGGGGTCTAACCTTTTAGCCTGGCATTGTGACTAAGTGTGTTCCAGTGAGACGCAGCTCGAGCAGATTTCTTCGGCCACCCTGCGAGTGCACGAGGGGCACCCTACCAGCCAGCGGCGAGATTGCAGCTAAGATTTTAATTGCTAGCTTGTAAATTAATCAAAGTCTCCAAAACGCTTTGTTTAGGAGTATAAAAGATTCACTTTTCTATTGGGTTTCTCCCCGGTGATAGTTGGGTAAGCTGGAGGTCAATCCCAGGCGGTTGGGATGGGAGTGCTTGTGAGTCGGAAGGATTGCAGGATCGATTAACTTCAAGGTTTATCGATTTTGTTGTCCTAGACGCGGAGTGGAACTATCACCGGGAAATAGATAATATTTTCCGTAAATACGCTTTGCTTATTATTTTATGTCTTCACTATATACTGATTTGTGTGTATTAACCTGTGTAACTTTTCAGCGGCGTGACTAATAATACGTGTATATAATTAACTTAACTGTGTGTCTTATCTTCCAGACATTATTGTATATTAATATTGTGTACTAATCGTGTATCATTTCAGCCGCGTAATCATATTCGGTTTATTTGACATATGTGTATATTTCAGCAAATGTGATCATAATTGTGTGTATTTAACCGTGTACTTTTCCAGCAGAATTAAGTCATTTTAAATAGGAATTAGGACGAAAAATCTAGATCACTGAAAAGGGGTAAATTCTAACTTCACATTAGGGCTACGAACGGTCACTACAGGGGGGGGGGGAGGTTACCGTTACAGAGGGGGCAAGCGAGTATGTGGGTCATCTGATGAAAATCAATCTCCGCCGCCCATAGGAATCAGCAACACGAAGGATCCATTGCTAGCATTTTAAGGGAAAAATTTACTGTTTTCTTGAAGACCATGTAGTATTTATCCCACCAAAAACATAAATGTAAAAAAGGAGAGCCAAGTTCAATACAAAAATTATGCTTGGCTGTGGGCTTCGCCGCAAAAAGGATGGAGATCTAAATGAGTGCCAAGTTCTATGCAAAATCCAAATATGTATTTATAGGAACAAGGTAACATTATGAACAAGTATTAAACTCTATTTCTTTGCTTTATTGGATACCTATAACAATTTGCTGTTATTTTAAAAAAATGTGAGATTTTAAAGTAGGTTAGATTTGACTTGGCCAGTTTTTATTACATCAGTCATTTTATAAATGGATTTTGCATTGAACTTGGCTCTCCTTTTTTACATTTATGTTTTTGGTGGGATATCACTACTTTTTGTAAAGAAAACTACGTATTGAGATTTAATGTTTTTTCTTGCGTTTCCGCTGCATGGTTTTCTTTTTTATGCTATTGTCTACATTCTCTTGAATGTTAGAGATAATAGTGCGCATTGACCATTCATTATCTGCTACCCTTTTAATACACTTCTCCTGTTTATGCTTAATTAGCCAAGTCCGGGCAATATAACTGTCTTTCTTTTAAGGTACAAAGAGTTCGAACTAATAAATATTATTTCTTATTTTCAAAAGAAATCAGAGAAACGAACCTTGGGCACTGATCTTTGTTATTTTAGTGAGCCGTGGACTATAAAGTCACTACCATGCATGTATAAACCAACCGACCCGCAAAATTTTAACCGTGCCTATGTGTATGTGTTGCTCGGGAGCGCTTTTATGTAGATTTACTTCTGTTCTGTGTATAATAATGTGGTGCCGCGCGCCGCCGAAGACACACCGTTGGCCGGTTGTTTAGCGCGTATTACAAGTGTTTTGTATGGGGACGTCATTTATTTTTTCACTTAACTTTTTCTTTATATTTCTGTTACATAGCAAATATAATAATACATATATTGGGATAGTTTCAAATATCTGCTTGTAACGTTGTAACGGTTCCAACGCTATAATTAAAAAAAAATGTATGGGGATATTTTTTAACTTTTTTTATTTTTAGATTTTTTGCTACGCTTACACACAATTACCGAGCTGGATTCCAAATTTCATCCTTCTAGGTCATCTGGAAGTAGGTTAGGTTTAGGTACTATAATATGTCAGTCAGAGCTAAAATTTACGACTTTTTGACCTTCATATCTTTATAACCATTTGAGCTAGCTTCATGAAATTTGTACACGTAGTTTTATGTGTTTAAGTTAAAGAGGTTTTGAGTTATAGAAGGGTCAAAAGTGGCACCAAGTGGTTCGTGTAATATTACACTCGGCGCTGGCTAGCCAGTTCCTTTGCTTGAACTTGGCTTGACATGCTGCCGCGTGTCTAGATTTGGGAATACTGCTAAGGGAAGTTGATTCCTCAACTTCATAGTTCGTGGTAGAAAATGTCTTAAAAAGCGTACCGTAGCAGATCGCTAATTATGAAAATGATATGAATGGAATTTTAATTTATGGCGAGTTGTACTATATTGGAACTACAATAGTGTATCTGTGGTTGTTTGTGAATATTCTTGTTCCAGATTACAGATATTTTGCAAGTATTGGCAGTTGTTATAGTGTTCCGATAATGGCATTCACGTGGATCGAAGCTTACAAAGAATGTCAGGCTCAGGGGGCTCACCTTGTGGTGATCAATTCAGAGTCTGAGAGGGCGGTCGTCAAATATTTTATGTCAAAAACAGTTGATTATATACCAAGGGCCAGATCACTGTCGTATTTTATTGCCGGATTTAGAGCCAGAAAACCGAGTAGGACTTTTATCACGATTTTTAGTAAGTATGAAAATTCTTTTATATTGAGATCTTTTATATCTCGATTGCGTCGTTATGTGTGTCAGTTTAATGGAATACGCAAGTTTATTAATGTCGACCATAGCCTGTCCGTGGATGGGTTTATTTGCTTCGAGCTCCTCCGTATTTCGGAGGGCATGTTAATCCGTCGGTCCCGACTTTTGTCATTAATTGACAGTCGTAAAGCCAATTCTATGGTTTTTAGGTGGCTTGTAAGCATTGTCAGCCGCCAACCCGCTGTTGAGCAGCCTGGTGGAGTGCGCTCAAAACTCCTTCTGCTGGCGGGAGGCGACGACGACGAAATATTTTAGAAAAATTGTACGTCATAGAATCATAGGTGAAAGAGTTGAAACAAACCAAAAGATTTGTTTCAACTCTTCGCGTCTATAGTCAACCGGGTCACATGCATGTATAATACATGGTATGATATAAAATAAAATAAAATCTAAAGTTACCACATAACAGATTCTTAACCGTCAGAAAACATTATCGGATAAAAATAACGAAAAACTATCTTAATTCGAAACTAAAAGATGTCAATATGTCCTAGAAATTAGGATATGACGATTTTGTATTTATATCAAACTAGCTCTCTTTTGCAACTTCGTACGCATGGACTATGAAAAAAGAAAACAGCTTGTACTCGACGCACTAGTATCAAGGTACACTCCATAAACCAGATTTTAAGTTAGATTTTGCATGGTGCGTGGTGATAAAAATTAATTAATTCAAATGCGTCATGATTCGTGAGTCATTATGATATGAATTACTGGTCAAGTGCGAGTCGTACTCACGCACGAAGGTTTCCGTGCCATTATCTTCGTTTATTATATGGGAGCCCTTAAATATTAGTTCTATTTTTATTTAATTATTTATTTTTAAAGGGAATAATAATATATAAATTATTTATTTTTAAAGGGAATACTAACAAAATATAACTTGTAATATTATGTGAGTATTTCAAGCATCTATCTGTTGCCGTTATCAATTGCGAGCAAAAATGAGCAAAAAAATCACGTTTGTTGTATGGAAGCGCTATTAAATACTTATTATATTCTGTTTTATAGTATTTGTTGTTATAGCGGCAACATAAATATATTATCTGTGAAAATTTCAACTGTCTAACTATCACGGTTCATGAGATACAGCCTGGTGACAGGCGGACGGACGGATGGACAGCGGAGCCTTAGTAATAGAGTTACAGTCCGTTTTACCCTTTGGGTACGGAACCCTAAAAAGTATAATTGGTTGGTTCCCAATGGAATGCCACAAGGACACTCGATCCAATGTTTTTTTGTTACATCCCACTTTCTCAGATGTCAGACGTTGTATTTCTCTGACAGTCGACTAAGCTTGAACTTGTTTCTGTGTACTTCAGATCAAACTCTCGAAGAGGCTGGTTTTTCGGAGTGGTCTTACGGTCAACCAAGTAACCAAGGGGGAGACGAATACTGTGGATCACTTTACAAAATGGATGGGAAGCTTAACGACCTTAATTGTAATCATACTTACCCATTTATATGCGAGAAAGAGACAAAGTATGAAATTAGATAGCGAGATTTTGAAGAGACTCGTATTTAGATAGTGAGATTTAGAATTGAATGTAATAAAATATTGAATTAAAACAAGTTAAGTTAATTAAAAAAGTTAAAAAAACCCGAATGCACCTACAACACATTTATTAATCATGCGCAACAATAATATAATTCCACACAAGCAAAGCCGCAGGCAAAAACTAATATATTAAATATATATTTGAAGTCCATATCGATATATTTAGAAGAAGAAAAAAAATTACTCCAACGACAATTTTGCGGCTCATAGCCGACATATTGATTTTTTTTATATTTGATATAGGCCATGTCACTCGCGTGATTAAGACGAATCTAACGACACCTCTTATGTTGAAATCTGTCAAACGGTTTAGGCTGTAGAGCGTGCCAAATAATAAGACATACATACATACATACATACACTCGAAAAACATAACCCTCCTTCGGCAGTCGGGTAATAACGTACATTAATCAGAATAACACATTGAATACAGTTTAATTATACATTTTATACTTTGTATGCTCGGTTTGAGGATAGAGTTGATTTGTAATAGTTCCTATACTGTGATTGATCAACCTTAGTGAGTTATTACATTTTTTACATCACTAAAGTGGCAAACAAGCATACGGCCCGCCTGATGGCAAGCAGTTACCGTAGCCTATGAACGCCTGTAACACCAGGGGCATCACACGTGCGTTGCCAACCCTGTAAAAACCTCTTCACGCTCTTTTTGAAGAACCCTGAGAGAACCTCGACAGGCAGTTCATTCCACAGCTTGACCCTACGCAGAAGAAAACTTCTCTGGAACCGCACGGTACGCGACCACCTATGCTCCAATGTGTGAGGATGAATTCCCTGTCGATGGCGAGCGGTGCGACTGTCGAAGGAGGCCGTTGGCATCATGTCAAACAACTCTTCTGAACACACCCCATTGTTCAATCGGTAGAACACACAAAGTGACGTAAAATCTCTCCTCAGACAGTTTTCTTTGCGGTGAACGCGCAGACTTGTGTCTTAGAGAGGTTAAATCGCACTAAGATTTGTCGCCGCCAGTCGGACACTCTACTTAGTGTGCTTTCGATTTCAGACACAAGTTTTTCGCTGCTCTTTTTCACAAGAGAGCGGGGAATGTTAGCGCAGGCTGTGTAATAAGTGTCCCCGGTGCTGTCGTCGGCATAGCAATGAATGCTGTCAATAGACAACATACCATTGATTGCAGCAAAAACAGCGTCGGGGTCAATACAGTGCCTTGCGGGACGCCAGCATTAATGTGCATGCTATGGAGTACTGTTCTCACCTATAGACCGACCGGGATACCAACTTGAGTCTTGTGATTCGATTCAGAGAGAGAGAGATTAGAATCGTCGATGACCCAAAATTTTTGATATTTGACTTTTGAAAAGTTCCTTTCTCCTACTAATTTCTCCTGATAAATAAATACGTTGTGAGCCGTAGTCTTAACCCTGGGACTGGACGGACTTTATTGTTCCTTGCCTTTCTTGGTGGTCGCCGCTGTTAATCCTGGCTACATAGAGGACACAGTGGTGGGAATGTGTGGTGGGCCCCCGTCCCGACCGTAAGCTTACAATAGTATTTAAGGAAAGACTTTGCCTCCCTTTGTATTGTCTTTTTTTATACCACTAGAGTGGCAAACAAGCATACGGCCCGCCTGATGTAAAGCAGTTATCATAGCCTATGAACGCCTGTAACACCAGGGGCATCACATGCGCGTTGCCGACCCTGTAAAAACCTCTTCACGATCTTTTTCAAGAACCCCATGCTGTAGTCTCCTGAGAAAACCTCGACAAGCAATTCATTCCACAGCTTGACCGTACGCGGGAGAAAACTTCTATGGAACCGCACGGTACGCGACCACTTAGGCTCCAATATGTGAGGATAAATTCTCAGTCGATGGTTAAATCGCACAAAGTTCTGTCGCCCCCAGTCGGACACTCTACTTAGTGTGCTTTCGATTTCCGACACAAGTTGTTCGCGGCTGTCCTCCACCAGAGAGCGGGGAATATTAGCGCAGCCCGTGTAATAAGTGTCCTCGGTGCTGTCGTCGGCATAGCAATGAATGCTGTCAATAGACAACATATCAATGATATGCAGCAAAAACAGCGTCGGGGATAATACATAGCCTTGCGGGACGCCAGCATTAATGTCTATGCTATCGGAGCAACTGCCATCAACCACGGCTCTATTGCAGCATCGTTCTACAGTCGCACCACTCGCAATCGGCAGGAAATTCTTCCTCACACATTGGAGCCAAGATGTTCACGAAGTATGCGATTCCAGAGAGGGTTTCTTTGACAGACTCTCAGGTTGTGGAATGAATTACCTGCCGAAGTTTTGTCAAGAACCTACAGCATGGAGTTCTCCAAGAAAGGCATGAAGAGGCTTTTACAGGACTCTGTTGTAGCAATCAGGCGAATTATGCTTTTTTAACACAGAAGCTATATAAAATAAACTGTGCGTATATCCCACTGCTGAAAGTTGATTGGAAGAGATCTCTATTAGAGATAAGCTCGCCTTTGCTTATTACTTCCGTAAAATCTTTTTTTTTAATGTGCAATAAAGAATACAAAGTAAAAAAAAAAACTTTTCAGTTATCTCAGTGTAATTCAGTACATAATTCGATTTATTTATCATGCTATCATTAATAATATACCTACTAATTATTCTAAAATAGTAACCTATTTATATAAATTCCAATCATAAAGATTTTTTGCAAAAAGCACCGAGCTTTTGTTACACATTATAAGCTAGCATGCGAGTTGGCCTAACGTATGACTGCTTCTTACGAATTACTGTCACAGGCGAGTCGTACGGTAGGTACTTCAGTTTTTATTCGCCACTGGTCATCTCCCACAAGGCAAATTTAATTTATGACTGTAGTCTTTCGGACAGTAGCGGCATTCGATCTAAACATTAAGACAACATTAGTTGCGAAATCTATAAGGGCCTTCGCTGCGTTGCGTGCGACGGCCCGCCTCACGCAGCGCTGCTCTTGAAATGACATGAATCAAGCACGCGGAGCGGACGCATGCGCCGTGCGCCGCTCAACGCAGCGAAGGCTCATAATAAGCACCTCAATAATAGTAGTTACTGAATGCCAAAGAAGAATTAAACTTTGTCATTGGCAATTGGTTACCTAACGACTAGAGCGCCTCTGCAACCACAGTTGCAGAAAATAACATCGCTCGCCCATGCAACCAGGGTTGCAAAAGTAATATTTCGTTTTTCTCGTTTTTTTTATCCCATTCTATGTATTAATTGTTTACACGATCTTCATAGTCGTAAGAAGGGATTCCTTGGCATTTTTTTTCAACACTAATTTCAACGGTCTTCGTGAGAAAGACATGAATATTATAAAAATTATATAAAATATTGAAAAAATTATGATATATATATCGTGATGATATTGTTGGGCTATTGGAGGTCTAGCAGATCCTGGTTGGCAACAGGTGAGCTTTTTGTTTTGACCAGTAGCATTTACTGTCACGGGTACCCACCCACGTGGAGTCTTCGGTAGCTAATTTCTCACTTTCCAGCCCGGGTACTGGAAGGCGCCGGGTGTTAGCCGGGTCGCATGACATGTCGCATTCTCTATTTTTCGATATTTTCATATATAAAAATGGGCGGGAGGATACTAATAGTGCTTTCCAGGGCGCTATTGCCACAATTTTAGGGGCTATTTAATTCCCTTGTCCTGTGGATGCCAGTGACAGGTTATTTTACCGCCGCCTATTGCTCGGCGTTGTTGCTCGTTTAGTACCATCCGTGGGGCACGTGTAGGGTAGGCATATAAGAAGGTGGTAAATCTTACGGACGCAAGCAACTTTACCCCCCTAATTTTGGACTAATAATTTTTGGAATAAATTGAAATAATAATTGGACAATATACGGATGCAAGAACGCCGCGCCGGCCGCCCGCGATCGTATAAGCATTGATTGACACCAAATACAAATTTAAAAACCTATTAGGATAACACTTCAGTCAATACACAAGTCTTATTCCATCAGCTTAAGAAGGATACATCAAAGTTTAAAAAAAATACATGATGATGGTCACGTTAGCCACGTTGAATTTTAAAATCGTTGTTGTTTTCGTAATCAGCGACCCGATAAAATATAACAACAATAATATCCTTGATGATTTTCAGACTTTATGACCCCATTTTACTGTAACTCCTCCTCCTGTAACACGTGTTCACTCATTTATCTATAGAAGTACTCGTGTAAAGTTTAGGATAAAATAGTCCTTATACAAACTGTGGACCTCTGTTTCGCCCTCTTAAGGGTTAAATTTTAAAAATCCTTTTAATTTCGTGTCCACTATGTTATATTTTGAAATGGAAGCCATTTTCGTAATTGACGTCCCAGAAAACCATCTATGGTTGTATTGATTCTAATCAATACAACCATAGATTAGATACAACCAGAGATAGACATTTCAACCCCATAGGGGTGTTTTTATGTCACGTCGGCTATGTTGCATTATAAAATAGTTGTTGTTTTCGTAATCAGCGACCCGATAAACCATAAAAACAATACCCATGACGATTTTCAGACCTTTTTCATTCCAAATTACCCCTTTAGGGGTTGAATTTTGAAAAATCCTGGAACACGTGTTTTTTCATTTATCTATAGAAGTACTCGTGTAAAGTTTCGGATAAAATAGTCCCAACTAATTTTGTTTCCCCATACAAATTTAGACCCAACGGTTTGGGCTGTGCGTTGATATATCAGTCAGTCAGTCAGTCAGGACTTTGAATTTTATATATATAGATTGATCCACGTGCTGTTTGCTTCCTTTGACAATACTAACATTATCATCAAGGTATCTTTTTCAAAGTCTTGTGGTCTGCAAGCCCGCAGAACTGTGGCAGGCTGACTGCAGCCTGTGACCACGGCCGGTGCATCCTAGTCGAAACGTGAGGCAATAATAAAGGTATGAACAATACCTTACATGCATGATCGCGTCAATTCCCGTGGTAATTATAATTTTAATAATGAAAAACGAAAGCATTTGTTAACGACAGTCTCATTACAGTACTGAGAGAGTCGTGTTGTTATCGTCATGTTTTCGTACATTTTAATTGGTACGTATATTTTAAAATTATTTTTTACTTGATGATCCCCGTGAGTTCGTTCGCGTGGAAAGTTTGATGTGTATCTTGATTTGATTAAAAAGTGATCAATGTGGACGATGAGTATATAAAAAACTTACTTTTGGGAGCTGCAATTCTGGGCGGGAGAAGTCCGAAACAAAAATAAAAGGTGACGATGTCTTAAAACTAAAAAAATGTGATCGCAGATGGTAGAGAAAGGATCTAGAGTGGAGGCCACGTATGGGGCGTCGGACAGTTGGACGACCCCCGTCTAGATGAATCGATTGTCATCAAAAAAACGTGTAGAAGTAGTTCAATGCTTAAAGCGAAAGGATCGTATTTGGTGGAAAGCATTCGGGGAGGCTTATATCCAACAGTAGGTACAGGCAGATGACGATAATAGCTTAAAAATCGAATCTTTGTATTGTTATACATATTTTGGTTAGATTTGAGGTGAGAAAACACGTTTTATTACGTTGCCTATGTACCGGTTAGTATGAATAATAAGATATATAAAATTGACAGTGACATATACATATAGTAATTACGAGTATGTTACTTTTTATTTTATATGATTAATATAGACAATAAATTTTCTTTAAACTAATCTGAAGCAAATAAAACATATCTATTAATCTATTTAAAAAATCATTAACTTAACTGTTGGCAATGGTTAGGTTCTCTATACTTAGTTTATCAGTTTGATGTGTAATCATCATCTTAAGCCTTATTCAACCAATTTTTTTGTGTAGGCCTCCTTCCATTCTCTCCATTTTGATCTATTTTGGGCAATTGACATCCAGTTGTGCCCCAATTATACTACAAGGTATTCATATTGTTTATGTAGTGTCGTCTCGCTTACAAGTCATTCATCGCGTTTCACGTTACTTCTCAGTATAAGTAATAGTACTACGTACAGTATGGCCACTCCCTGCCGCTTTCACGAGTCTAACCTTCCCTCTGAGTCGAACCTGGAACCGATTGCAAAGGCTGCTATGCGGCACCACGTATTACGATACTTCGTTCGTAGTATATTATCTGTTGTGAAATAAAGTTTTAAGTAGTAAGATTATTTTATTTTTTTGTCATGTAATCATTACCACTGAATTTAGTCTAGATTATTAGAAAATGTAGTAGTAGTATTAGAAACTTAGTTTAGATTATTAGAAAATGTTTATCTTTTCCAGTTTATCAAATAACTTTACAAATTATACCATCAAAATCATAGAATTTTTAATTTTATGATCATGAATCCATATTATTATTATCAATAGGCGATTACAATTTTATGTTTAATTTAGATTGTTTATATAAATATATGTTACGGCTAAAGGTGGGTGTGAACATAAACTTAAGATTAGCCGGCTAATGTGCACATTAACCGAAACGAAACGGCTAAAAATGTATTCGATGGACGCGCCGGGCCGGCGGAGGGCTTGAGGGGGCGGTGGGGAGACAATGAAACTTCCGAATAGAATACTATTTTAATGAATTACGACGTAGAATGCAAGAGCGAGCGAAGGGCACCCCGAGGTTAGGTTTTGTTAGGTTACTTTAAACCCTTTACACAGAAATAGGAGCCCCGCAAAAAGGGGCTCCGTCGAAATAGCACCACAGTCTATGAAATATGAAAGGTAATTTAACCGGCTAAAGATAGAAGAAACTAACATTCACACCTCCTCGAAGTTAGACCTAAGTTTAGCCGGCTAATCTTAAGTTTATGTTCACACACACCTTTAGCCGTAACATATATATAATACAACCAGCGCGGAACAATTAGTGTACCACTGTAACAAATGGATTTTATTCAGTCTCATAATCGCAATCATTAAAAATAAACGTTTAAAAATAATATTCATCTGATCTCATACTGAAATTTACACATTAAAAAACTAAACACAGTATCTTAATGACAGTCTTTACGCACAAGCTACCAAAATAAATTTAAAAAGTTATTTTTCGATACAGCTCTTCTATGGACAACTGTATCGTAAAATAACTTTTTTACCATTTCGATACAGCTTCAGCCCTGGATACAGTTTTTTAAACAGGTTGCAATGCAAATACATTGCAACTATGCAAAATTTTTCTACATAAGCTGTGAACGCGGCGCCTCGCGGCGCGCCGCGCGGCGCGTCGCGCATGCGCACTACGCATGCTCGATCTGCAAATGGATTTCTATGTAAGAATTATAGCTGTTAAATTAACTTCATGGTTGTATTTAAAATATTATTATCATATATTTCATGAGATTAGATAAAGTAGTGTATGAAACTGCACATAATTAAGTATTAAAATACTCGTGTGGTCTATTATAACATTCGCCTTCGGCTCATGTTATAAACTCACACTCGTATTTTAATAACCCGTAATATGCAACAGTTTCATAAACTACTATTACAATATCTAAAATGTAACTTTATCGTTTGTATGCGAAGTACCTAATTAGTTAACTCGTACTTAAGAGTTGAATATCGCAGTCAACGTGGACTATTTATGTAGGTAGTAGTACTTTAAATCGAGTGGTCAGGGTATGCCAGTTTCAGTAAACTACTATGTAAAGTACTACGCCCGACTGACTAATAATTTAATAATGTCAGGCCTATAGCATATTACGTACACATAGGCACGTGTACAGACGTCATTCGGTTTACTACACGCATACACGCGATTTACATATGGGGTGGCCAGGCTATAATCACTTATCGCTCTTTGAAAAATAATATGTCTAAACAACAATATTTAAAGTGACCTAGTAATAATTTACTGTAAACGGAAACTTAAACTATTTATAGGTAGGTTCGAGGTACGAATATTTTTCAGTAGTACACAAACTCGACATAATATCTAGGAATGAGCCCACACAGGAAAAAACTAAAAGATTCGACTGCAGTACATACGACGGCGGAAAGCGAAAACGTAGTCATCCACAAATAGGGTTGCCAACCATACTGTTAAAAACAGTATTATACTGTTTTTTATGCTTTAATACTGTCGAAAAAAACTTCATTTGACCATAGCACTGTTTATTGTACTGCGCCGCATGCACTGGGCCTTACTATACTGTTTGTTTTGCTACGCAGCTTTTAATATAGGTACTGTTTTTCTTGTAAAAATAAGTTGGCAACCCTATCCACAAAAACGAAAATGTTCACCAGAGCCAAAATACTTTTACACTTTTTTTCAAAAAATCATAACTAGCGTGTTTTTTAACTTACACTCACATTTTTTTTTATATTAGACTTTTTATTTTTTTCTAAATATAAATCGAACTCTCAAATCTCATTGTAACAATTATTTGCTAGAATTTTGTTGACTACGACATTTTGAACTATTTTTATAGAATGTTAAAACGCTGTATTGCACTATGGAGCTGAAACGCGAGAAAGCGAAAACGTGGTAAGCAGCAATACTTGAACTAGGGCTGTAGGAAGAATGAAAATAATCTCTTATCTAAACACTATGTCTTTTTTGTGGAAAGTAACGGTACATATTTTCGAAAATGAAACGTAGTAGTTCGCACTGGAGCCAGCATTACAAAGAGCGTAACCAACATACATCTTTTTTTTACGGAAAACGAATATTTTGTAATGAACATTGTAGAAGTTATTACTGGTTTTTCTGTAGGTTACAGCCTTTTTGAATGTAGGCGTTTAAGTTAAAACCTGTTTTTTCTAATTAATGTACTGCGAGTTTGCCGAACACATCATTATCTACAAAAAGTCTCGCGACGGCATATGTCTAACTCTTATAGTTACTTATTTTATAAATTTAATTGATATGCCGCCGACAAAAAGTCTCTTTATTTGTATCTTGGTATTAATCCTTATCTAAATAAATTACTTCATATTCACAACTGCTTCAATACCTTTACATAACTTTTTTATTTATTCAATTCGGAAATTTCATTCGAGAGATATCACGTGTTTAAAAATGTAAGTATTGGAAAAAAACCCCGCTCGGTTAGCTTTAAACTAAATGCGATGTAGAGGCGTCATTGGGATACGGGAGGGGGAGTCAATGTTAAAGTCGCCTATACACGTTGGCCGAGCCTTGCCGAGTGATGGCAAGTGCCAACATGTAGACAGCCCACTTGCTTTGCCTTGTCATCACTCGGTGTCGCTCGCCTAGTTGGCCGAGTGAAGGCAAGCGTCAACATGTGTAGAGGTCATTTGGCGGCACTTGTCTTCGCTCGCCGTCACTCGTGATCGCCCTACCTCTCTTTTCGCCAGAGCCTCGTCTGTCAGTTAGCAGGGTGCACCACGTGCAGGTGAGGTTGACTTTGGCTCAAAGATGTTTATAAACCACTTACATCCCAAATAATAGTGTTTACGAAATTCGTTCGCAACATTAGACGCGCTTCGCGCCGTATTATTACATGAAAAAACTTACAGCGTTGGCCGTGGTGGTCTTGATCTCCCTAGTATCCTGACGATAGGGGGCCCCCGTTTTCTTTCTTGAGGGTTTCCAATCCACCACTAACAATAACACTCAACGACCACAACCGCTGTGATTAACAGTTTAACACAATACAACCACGGATAAACCGATTACAATTCCGCATAATTAGATTAATTAAGTTAACCAACTCTCAATTGACGCACATTTAACAACACAATCAAACGTTTCTACGACGGCGGTGGCAAACAATCTCGGCCCACACGCGGCCACGCCGTCGACAACAAAACACATGAGCCGGCGCGTCCCCGACGCGTCCTCAACACGTCTCCAACTATTATAGACTGTACGACGGCGGTGGCAAACAATTCTAGCCTCCACGCGGCCACGCTGCCGTCAACAAACAAATGACCCGGCGCGACGCTATCACGGGACAGATCTATATGGACTGGCGTCTTCGCCGGTCGAACTTCCGGCGAGACCGAACGAACCTCGCGCGTCAACCCACTCGTTCAACTCCAATCAAACGCCTTCACCCGCGAATGAGCGTTGTTTTAAACAAATAGTTAAATACTACGCTCATTAAGTAAATAGCCGATGCTGCAGTAACTTCAATGTCGACGTCCATAGTGTCTCAGTGCACAATTAACACTGACAGTGGCTAACGTGTGGGCACCTCTACTACACTCGTCTACATTGGCCGCTTGCGTTGGCGCTCGTCGCACTTGTCCAACGTGTGGACATTAGCACTTGCCTTGTACCCATTTGCCGACGCTCTCGCTGGCCTACACTCGGCCAACATGTATAGCGGACGTAAAGTCTGCTATACATGTTGGCCGAGCCAGAAAAAAATTATTAACTAAATACTCATTATCCCTCCGAGATCTAGGTCTAATTAGATTAAAATTGCACTCAACTACTAATGGTAGGTGATCCGAAGATAGAGCGTCATACATAACATAGACCTTATACACTAAACTGCGTGCTGATTCAGTTACCAAGCAATGATCTAACCAGCTGGTTGATGCATGCGCATCACTTATAAAGGTAAAAGTATTTGATGTCAAACCTAATAATTTATCTATGTCAATACAGGTCCATTTATTGTCGTCACAAAAATACATATAAAATACATAAGTATACATCAGTTAATTTTTGATGTAATCATTACTATAATTTTCCCCATTATTCCTTTTTTTTTATTTGAACAAAAATTTAATGTTTTTGCAAGTAATTTTTTTACATCTTAACATGCCCAAAAGATCAAGATCTCAACTTTCTAGAAATAGTTCCCAAGTGTGGGCATCAAAAATACGTCGTCATGGAGAATCTTTATCTTTGTTACTTAATTCAATAAAAATATTCATTCATTCATTCATTTATCAGAAACTGAAAATCGTCTTGCAAGTCAGAGAGAATTTTTGAAATTTTTGTTAAATACCGGTGCGAAGCCGGGGCGGACCGCTAGTTCATTTATAAACGCACATTTTAAGTTAGTCGGATACCGAAATCGGTTCTATTTTGATAGGACTTGGTAAATAAGTAGGTACATTATAATATACGATACAATTAACATGTTCATGGGGCAACCAGTTTAGTAGGTTTCGAGAATAGATTTAATAAAGGCCGTTTTGTGATATCCAAACTGAATTTAAAAATAATTCCAGTCATATCAAGGGAGGGCAAACAAACATGTGAGTCACCGAATGGAAACCAATCACCACCGCCCATGAAGATCAGCAGACCAACACCAAGGGGTCGCCGATCAGTTTCAAGCCTATAATCATTCCTTTCTTTCGTTCTGGTGACCTCACTCTCTCGCAGGAATACAACAACTCAAGAGAATTGTTATTTGGCTGCGGTGTTCTGTGAGGTTATGGTCCTTCTCCCGTCGGGTAACTTAAAGAATACACTACGCCCTACCTCTCTTATCGCCAGAGCCCCGTTTGTCAGTTAGGGTGCACCCCGTGCAGGCGAGTTTGGCTTTGGCTCAAAGATGTGGATTAATCATTTTTACCCCAATTTGCTTATCCATAGCATATTTAATAATACATCTGACAACATTATGTGGTTTCAGGACTTGTCTTCGTGTCATTGTCGAAAAGCCAATACTTCAGGGAGGACTACGAGTATAATCGCGAAACGAATGCATTCTACAAATTACACATAGAAACAAAATCCAACTTCGTTGCTCAGAATGAGTGTAGTGCTGAAGGTGCTAAACTGTTGATGTCGACTTCTAACTTGGACATTGCCCAGGTGCAATACATGCTGAAGAAATACCCCGATATTGGGGAGTATGTTTGGGTGACAGAAGACAATAATAACAATAATACAGAGTGTAAGTAGGATTGCCAGATGTCGTGCTCGGCTAATCAATTACTTTTGATGTGTAAGTGGCTTACCACGATCTCTAGAGCCAAGGCCAAACTCGCCTGTACGTAGTGCACTTTGTCGACTAGCGAGGCACTGGCGAAAAAGAGGTGGGGTACGTCGTATTTGTGAGCAACCTAACTGAGAAAGTACCTCCACTTCACAGAATACTGCAGCCGAATAACAATTTCTTTGGTTGTTGTATTCCTTGTGTTTCCTTCGAATGAGTGAGGTCACCAAAAACGTTACAGCTGTGCGCATTTCAGCCGCGTAAGTGATTGAGTATTCTCTTTCGGTTTTCATGCGTAGAAAAATAGCGCTTTGTATGGAGATGTGCGCTAACTAATCCGACTTTGTTTTATGTATACATAGAGAATAACGCCCGCGGGTCCGTCAACAGAGATATGTTCGATTGTATTGAAATCAACCTGATTCAACTAAATATGTACACGTGCTGCTCTAGCAACAATGCAGGTGAGGTTGGCTTTGGCTGTAAAGGTGGTAATTTCTATGGTGACTGGTAAGCCACTTAGACCCTAAAACACACACAACATAAAAAAAAAAGATACGTCATACTGTATAGTCTTTTTATGCAATTAATGTTGTAAAAATGCATACAACTTATTTGATTGTAAGCAGTCATCGTAGCGTAAGTTGACGGAACCGAGATTGATTTATGAATTGACTGAGTAGACTGGATTTCATCAATTATTTATTATCAATTTTTATTACGACCAGCCTACCATTGTTAGTTTGTTTAATTTTCAGTTTTTTCATCATTTCATGTTTTCACACTTTTTAATAGAACTACGTAATGTGACATTATGTGAGATCGGGACTGGATCGAAATTGAATGTTGACTACATTTCAATTACCCAGAATTGCCCCTCAGGTTGCGGTTCATATGGTTCATATTTCAACTCGTCAAGTCATCAGCTGTATTTTGTATGGAAAATAACAGATTTTGACAACATCCTCATCATCTTGATAATTGACGATCTGCCACAGTACGTTTCCCAAGACATTTTGTACCACGAATGGTGAAACTGTGGAATCAACTTCCCTCTTCTGAACAATGCCTTTATTTCATTTAAGTTCAGAGTTTTTATTTCTCTTAAAAGGCTGGCAACAGTGGAGATCAGCAACAACAACGGTGACCCTTGGTGTTGCTGATCTCCACGGGCGGTGGTAATTGCTTTCCACTAGGTGACCCATATGTTCGTTTGCCCCCTCTCGTACATAAAAAGTAATTTGTGACAAATTCGTATTCTTTTTAACATACCCAGGTTAAATATTATGTGTATCATATAGAGGTTTTATTTTACATTGGTATACCGAGCGGGAAGACGAAGGTATGAAAACTGTTGAATAAACACGGGGCATCCCTCACGCCATTTGCATATCGATGGATAATCCTATATTTTCAAAGCTTTGTGCAGAAATCTGTAACACAAATCTTGCCTACGCCAGTGAAGTGGGGGATCCACACATTCTACTTGTAGGGCTTATAGGGGATGACGTCATGGCACCGCCTTAAAATTGCCATGTCCAGTTAAAAATTGCGCAACGGGGTGGTCGACTTCTAACCACTATTTCATAATCTATCTCTTACCGATTGAAAGAACAGATACAAGTGGCGTCCTTTGGTTGAAGTTTCCCACCTTTCCTGCGATTCAGACAGCAATGTTTCAAATACTTCATTAATAGGTTTGAACAGTCTAACTATTTTTTCACGTTCACGCATCTTTTCAAGAAATCAGGTACCATATTTTTGGATGTATAGTATAGTATACATTGAAGCGCGGCGTTGTATTTCTAAATCTACTGGTAACACACCTGCAAGCACGGGGCGTGCCTCGGTGCTTACTATACGATTTACATAAAAATATCAGAGCAAGGCGCTGGCTTTGAAGCAATTTACGACGTGCTGCACCTATAGTAGCCCTATCTGCCCACGCAGGTGAACCGTACGTAACACAACCTAAGTATGTGGCGGTATAAATAATTTTCAACGTTTTGAAGAGGTAGAAATTCGTGTGAAGACATAGAAATTCTTTTTTGCTTTTTCACCTACTTTCTTCATTCTCGACATAATTAAAATCTATCCAAAAGCAAACCCAAGTAACAAACTGAACTTCTATTCTAGAGGTCCATTGCACGGGCATTGTGAGTGGAGGGGGGGGGGGGGGGGGATAACACGGCGGGTAGGCGACCCATCATTGTGGTTGCAGAGATTTAAGTCATCTATTAAACCATCATCATTATCAGCCTGTATCTACCCACTGTTGGATATAGGCCTTTCCCAATGCTTTCCACCATATGCGATCCTCCGCTTTCCGCATCCAACCGCTACCAGCCACCTTTTTGAGATCGTCGGTCCATCTAGAGAGGGGGCGCCCTATGCTTCGTCGTCCCATACGTGGCCTCCACTCTAGGACTTTCCTCCCCCATCTGCCATCGCTGACTCGGCAGATGTGGCCAGCCCACCGCCACTTCAACTCGCTGACTCTGAGAGCAATGTCGACCACTTTGGTTCTCCGTCGAATTTCTTCGTTCCGGATTCGATCCCTTAGAGAAACTCCAAGCATTGCTCTCTCCATCGCTCGCTGTGCGACTTTTAGTCTGTGAACCAGCCCAACGGTTAGCGTCCAAGTTTCTGCACCGTAGGTCATAGCGGGGAGGACGCACTGATTGAACACTTTGGTCTTCAAACATTGGGGTATATCTGCGGTGAGGATGTGCCGAAGCTTCCCAAAAGCTGCCCAGCCCAGTCGAATGCGTCTATCGATCTCTTTGTTGAAATTACCCCGGCCCAGCTGTATGGCCTGTCCGAGGTAGACGTAGTCTTTAACCACTTCAATTACTGCATTCTCTACGACAACCGGGCTAGGGATGATGAGATCGTTGTACATAACTTTCATTTTGTCAAAATTCATCCCCAACCCCACGAATCGAGAAGCAGCATTGAGATCTTTTAACATTCGACTGAGATCCTCCAGCGATTCAGCCATTATGACCACGTCATCGGCAAATCGTAAGTGTGAGATGTACTCGCCGTTCACATTGATACCCGCGTCTTCCAATCAAGCGTCTTAAATACATCTTCTAGTGCAGCGGTGAATAGTTTCGGGGAGATGACATCCCCTTGACGTACCCCCCGCTGCAGTTGAATAGGATCAGACTGCTGATTTTGGACGCGGACAGTCATTGTCGCAGCATTATATAGACATCTCAGCACTTCGATATAGCGTTGGTCTACTTGATATCGCTGTAAGGATTCCAGAACAGACCAAGTTTCGATGGAATCGAAGGCTTTCTCATAATCCACAAAAGCCATACACAACGGCAGATTGTACTCAGTAGTTTTCTGCACAATCTGCCGCAGTATATGAATGTGGTCTACGGTGCTGTAGCCTTTACGAAATCCAGCCTGTTCCGGTGGCTGGTAGTCATCGAGCCTTCGAGTGAGACGATTTGTGATAACCCTTGAAAACAGCTTATACACGTGGGTCAGGAGCGAGATCGGCCTATAGTTCTTCAATAAGGTTTTGTCGCCTTTTTTGAAGAACAAAACCACCAAACTCCTGGTCCACGCGGCTGGTGCGGTCCCATTGTGAATGACAGAATTAAACAGACGTTGTAGTTCCTTTAGAACAGCAGTTCCTCCAGCTTTCAACAGTTCTGTTGTAATTCCGTCCTCACCAGGAGTCTTACCATTTTTCAGCTGATCAAGGGCCATCTCAATCTCACCCATGCTGATGTCAGGGATGTCTTCGGTGTAGTGTCGAGTTAACGGAGCTCGGCGATCACCTACACGAGCAGCCGGTGTAGGGACAGGTGCATGTGCAGCATAAAGATTGCTATAGTATCTCTCGACTTCCGCTAATATTTCTGCCTTCGAAGAGACGACACGGCCATTCTCCAGCTTGAGCTTCCACAGTTGCGCCCTTCCTGTAGGCTGTGAAAAGACTTTTAGTCCTTTATTTTGCACTATCGCATTTTCAATGCAATTGGTATTGAAGATGCGATAGTCCCGGCGTATTAGCCTTCTAATCTGCCTGTTCAAAGTTCTATACTCTGTCGAAGCTCTTGCCGATACCGTAACTTCTCGTCGCCTCTTCATAAGAGCAAGAGTCTCGCTTGAGATCTTAGCTTCTCTAGCTTTATGCTGCCGCCCGAAGTGTTTTTTGCCGACTTCGTGTATTGTCTCCGTTATTTGGTCTGCTGTCTCGTCCATGTCCGCAGTAGTTTCCAGCGAGCTGAATCGGTTTTGAAGTTCCATTTGGAACTTCTCCGAATTTTGGTTGATCTGGGGAAGAGTCGGACGCAGATTCGACCTCATCACACGGGCTCTCTCGAGTTTGAAGCTCATATTCAGGGTGCCTCGTATAAGTCGGTGATCACTACCGGTGCTAAATATATTGATCACTGAGACGTCCCTGAATACTCGCCTCTTATCCGTTATGATGAAGTCGATCTCATTCCGAGTCACTTTATCGGGGCTTTGCCAGGTCCATCTCCTCTGGGGCTTCTTTTTGAAGAATGAATTCATCAAAAAGAGCCCCTCCTTATGGAGGAAATTGACCAGCATTTGTCCCCTGTAGTTTCTCGACCCCAAACCAAGCCCTCCGATTACCGATTCATCGCATTCTTGTACTCCTACTTTGGCATTGAAGTACCCGACAACAACCGTAAAGTGGGTCTTGGTGGTATTACGTATTGCCTTAGTAATATCCTCGTACATGGCCTCGACCTCTTCGTCCGGGTGTGTCGTAGTTGGAGCATACACCTGTACCACTTTCAGAGAGTATCCCTCTGTCAGCTTTAGTACAAGATATGCTACCCTCGGCGACACACTGGAGATCTCCAATACGTTGTTGACGAGGGCTTTATGGACGAGGAATCCGACACCGCCCTGGGAGAGCCGGTGTCCTTCGCGGTAGTAGAAGAGGTTGCCAGATTCAAGGATCATGGTATCCTCCCCCTGTCGTCGGATTTCCGACAGTCCCAGAATCTGACATTTAAGGACCTCAATTCTACTTCCAGCTCTCCCACATCCTCATCGCGCCGCAAGGTCCGGGTATTGAAAGTGCCTATGGTCAATTTGTTGTGGTGGCCTACCGACCGGGGATTCTTCGCACCCCCCGCCCTACCGTTACCGAGACCGCCACCTTGGCCCGGGATAGCAGGGCTGCCGGGTACTGGGGGCCAAACATTATTGGTGTAACTCATGGAGAAGTTATGCCCTTAACTTCTCCATGAGTTACACCATGGAGAAGTTAAGGGCATAACTTCTCTATTAAACCAGCAAATAAAGAATCATTCAAATGTGATCCCCGCGACGTATAATGGATATTAAGATCCAAGTATAGCAAAAGGAGTGAGCAATGAAGAAATAATTCAATGAGAACATTTAGATAGAAAAGATATATTCGGAGTACGGATAGCCACAACATTCATACCATCAGAATGTGTTCGAAGAGGGATTTGCGAGAAAGTAAGAATTCTAGAAATAGAATTGGGGAGTAAGGGGAGAACGACGCAAACCATCTAGTCGGCCCAACTGTCAACCTCACCTGCCCGCGTCGGTGGTTCGTATGAATAGCCGACGACGGTAGTTCTAGTTTTCTAGTAGCTGCCGTGGTGCTAGAAAACGGACGAGTCTCTGGCGACCGAGAAATGATGTTCTGTCCATACACCTGTCCGGGCGACCAGACGGAAGAAGCTGCAGCGGCCTTGAGGCCTAAATAACTTCAAAAATGTCTGGTGCAGAAAGCAAGGGAAAACTACTGCACTAAATTCCCATTGACAGTCATCATGAAAGTTTCACAAGTGAAGAATAAGAGATCGCCATGTGACCCGCCTAGCAACCGGCGCCGAACTTCGTCCGGGGCAGACGGTGGGAAATGTGTTACCGGCCATGCAGCTGTGGTAGACCAGGCAGCGCAGGGAAACTCTGCTATTGGGAAAACTTTTAAACTGCGAGAAGACAGGAGGATAGGAACGTGGAATGTGCGCGGCTTACTAATGGATGGGAAGCTTAACATATTGGAGAAAGAGATACTTAGATGTGGTGTCGAAATCTATTAGTGAGGTCCATTGGAAAGGTCATGACCATTTATTTTCATTCCTCTTCCCCCTCGGACCGCACTTAAAGCCAACGTGTCCACTGATCTGTTGCAGAGTTATTTAAAATCATTAATTGATCTAATTTTGGCAAGTTAATTCAAGAATAATAATAGGGTTGCAGAAGGCTGAAAGATACTCGATTGCTCTGCGGCATCTAATTTTTCTGAGTGTGTTCCCGCGTACAAAATAGAAGCTATCACACTGCCAGCGCGACATCATCGACCCCGATTGAACCTCCGTGAGTAAAGGAGACAACAAACAAATCTTCCTTCATTCATACATTGTTTTGTCTCGCTTAATCATCTGCGCAGACGCAACAAGTGCCTAACCCGACTACTAAGGACCACAATTGCTTGTTGTTGTTGTTGTTTGACACTAAACACACTTCTGAGTACCTACCAAGCACACAGAACTCATAATAATTAATTGTTTGTTATTTTTATTTAACATAAATAACAATAGGTAACAATAGGTATTTATGGATATATACGGGTTGGAAGGATCCAATACAGGTGTTTTCACACTTAACGGAAGGAATCCACTTTAATATGTCAAACAAATATGTTGTTACAGAAATAAGCGCCTGGACGTTTGAGTGGATATATTTTGATATTTGATTTCTTCACTCAAGAAAATGTCATCTATTTCTCTGGAAACGATGATGAAAGCATAAACGGAGTCGCACTTTTGATATCGAAGCGATTAAGACACTGCGTTATAGGTTATGAACCCGTGCGTGACCGAATATTGAGCATAAAATTGAAGGCGACGCCCATATACCTAAACATCATACAGGTTTATGCACCGACGAGCTCTTCCAGTAATGATATGTTGGAATTTTTTTATTCAGATTGGAAAAAACTATCTCAAAATTTCCAAACAGAGAAATGTTCATGATAATTGGGGATCTGAATGCCAAAATCGGTGCAAATGCTCAAACTCTTATCCATATGGACTACAAGTCCATATGGATTGGGCATGCGTAATGAGAGGGGGGAACGCCTGATTCAATTTGCTGCCGAAAATAACTTGATGATCGCAAACAGTTTCTTCCAACACCATCCTCGAAGATTATACCGGGGCGCCGGCAACGTGTCAAAGTTGATCAATCACTCTCTGCCTGGTGTGACACAACCGCTGGAGTGCCGCAGGGTGGCGTGCTATCTCCTTTGTTATTTGCTATTTTCATCAGTTCAGTTACTCATAATCTTTCCTCGTCCTACCACCTGTATGCAGATGATCTACAAATATATTCACAGGCTTCACCTGATAACATTATACAAGCCATTAATCAAACCAATTCTGATTTAGATTTGATATCGTCTTGGTGTAGGCGCTTTGGTCTGAAAATAAATCCAGTTAAATCTCAAACAATTATCATAGGTAGTCCAGCATTTATTTCAAGAATTGATGTCTCTCAAATCCCGCCGGTTGTGTTTGATGGCATCTGTATTCCCTTCAGTGAAACGGTCAGGAACCTCGGAGTAGTTTTTGATTCTACACTATCGTGGAGACCTCAGGTAGCTGAGGTAAGCAGGAAGATGTTTGCCGCATCTGCGTCACTTAGACGTCTTAGAAACTTTCTACCTACTGCCACTAAAATTGTTTTAGCACAATCCATCCTCTTCCCAATCCTTGATTATGCAGATATTGCATACCCTGATCTGAATGTCGACTTATTAAACAAGCTAGAGCGACTCCAAAATCTCAGTATTAGATTTATCTTTGGTTTGCGTAAGTACGATCACATATCCAGTTATCGCGATCAGCTCAAATGGCTTTCGATACGCCAGCGCAGGGATATGCACATTCTTTCTTTTCTCTATACTGTACTCTTTGCTCGTACTTCACCATCTTACCTCAAAGATTGCTTCAAGTTCTCTTCTTCTGTCCATGGTCTTTCACTTCGTTCTTGTGAAAACTTTACTCTTTCCGTTCCGCCTCATTCTTCAAACTTTTTTAACCAATCTTTCACTGTCCAGGCTATCAGACTTTGGAATGCTTTACCCGTACATATTAGAACTGCTAAATCCATATATGTTTTTAAGAGACAGGTAAAAAATCATTTCCTTGGTCTTTGATTTCTTATATAGCGTAGCGCAGACATGAAATTATGGTATTGTAAGTATGTGTAATATTTTTATATATGTAATATTATATTATGTATGTAATGTGTGTATTAGTATGTATGTATTGGTATGTAATATTATCATATTATGTTTATTCGTTATATATTGTATATTTTGTATTTTCACATTTCCGTCGTCTTGCGAACCTTACCTATTTCATTTAATGTATTCGTTACCTTAAGGTTGCCTTGAAAAGATTGCTCTTAGCAATAAGGCCGCCTTGTTGCACTTACATACCTACTCTTTAAGTGAATATTTTCTGTATGTTGAATAAATTGTTTCTGTAGCTTGTATAGTGTAAATAAAGCATATTCTATCTATCTATCTTATACACCTGGCCATCACCTGACGGCAATCATAAAAATCAAATTGATTACATCAACACAAGAGCGAGGTGGAAGACGTCTATTAAAAATGCTCATACACTTCCCGGGGCCGACTGCGGATCAGATCACTAGTTGTTGATCTCAAGGATACAGATTAAACTTAAAGCAGCTAGAAAAATAAATAAACAACGAAGGATTGAGGTGAAGGACAGCACTAAGTTGATGCTTGAGAGGAATTGGGATCAATGGATTGGTGAGAAGAAGAAGAATTCTAGAAACTGTTTGTTGACGATCCCAAACTGACAGACGGTTTAGAGCCTTTAAGTCTAAGAAGAGATTTTGCGTCCCTTTGTTTGTTCTACCGATTGTGCAATGAGGTGTAAGGTTTAGGGGTCTTACACCCCTAAACATTACACCTCATTGCATTGAAAAGGGACAGCACTTAGGTAGCTGCGTATTAGACAGAATTTGGAGAGACGACCCTTTAACAGTATCATCAAGACTGGTGGGTGGCTCAGAGAAATGACGATTTAAGGCGTCTAAGTCAAGAATTAAGTTAGAAGAAGATTTAGAAATTGTTGCTCACGCCAATAGACCTCAGGAATTTCAAAGTTTGAGAAGATGTTTTGTTTTTAAGAGATATGTGGATGTGACGACGTTTCTCAAATCAACACAACCTGTTCCGCAGTTATTTATATACTAGAAGATTGACATCCGTAGGTTTCTTTCTATACTTTTTTTTGGGGTGTTAGTGGTTCATCAACATCTTTGAACCAAAGCCAACTTCACCTGCACGCGGTGCACCCTGCTGACTGACAAACGAAGCTCTGGCGAAAAGAGAGGTAGGGAGCGTAATTGTAAGCTACCCGACTGGGGAATGTACCTCCACCTCACAGAATACCGCAGCCAAATAACTTTTCCCTTGAGGGCTGTTGTGTTCCTGCGAGTGAGTGAGGTCACCAGAAAGGAAGGAGATGCTGCGATGGCAGCGGGGGTGGCGGCGCGCGAGCGATATTTTATGTTGCGAGCGTTAATATGGCTACGGTAACCGCTTCACATCAGGCGAGCCGTATGCTTGTCTGCCACCCGACGTAGTATATAAAAAAAAGAGGTGTGTTCAGAGGAGTTTACAGTCGTACCGCTCGCCATCGACAGGGAATTCATCCTCACACATTAGAGCCTAAATGGTCGCGGTTCCAGAGAAGTTTTCTGCCGCGTACTGTTAAGCTGTGAAAAAAAAATCCATTAAAGGTTAGGTTAAGTTTGATATTTTGTAGTCCATTGCAAGTAAGCAATCTATTTAAATTTAGTGTAAATGAAATTTTATCAATTGAATATTATGACACATGTTAATAAAACATATTTTACTTTTCTCTTAAATTATAAATAGTAGTGAAACTTTTCCTAAGACTGTTGTGTCCCACCATCACACTAAAATTGGAAAACATGACAGTGTTTCCCTACCTTAACACTGGTGTGAAGTCTCAGTGTGAAAATGAGTCGGACGGGAACTTTAAACGGTAAAAGTACGTTACTGTACTGTACATCGACGTTACTGAAAACGGTACAAGTAAACTGTCCCCTGAAATTCAATATATTTTTCAGTGAGTTTTCTCCAGGCGCACATTGAGCAGAAACCGCTCAACTGCACCGTGGTCACTCGCAATAGAGAAGTGAGACCTGACAACTGTTCCAATGAACGACCATTTATATGCAAAGTTGAAGGGAAGGAAACGGATTTCTACAAACTCTGTAATGGTAATGGCACAAGCAATAGTACAAGTAAGTAGGATTATTTTTTTTAAATATGCCTAAGTTATCATCGTCATCATTTGGCTTGTCTCTTTCAAATTATTTGTGATAGGCGCAGTATGTCTTTTTCTCCATTCACAGTTATCAGAAGTCATGTCTACAGTTAAACATGACCAAATTGAGAGAGTTAAATATGACTAAATTGAGAGATACCACTATGTCTGACTTCGCTGAAGGTTTTGATGCTACGACGTTTAATGAAAAAAATTCACGTAGTTCAATATTTGTATTTTAAAATTGTTTGATGATCACGCCCCTCTAAAAGCTGTTAGGGTGAAGCGGATCACCTTGGATCACTAGTATGTATGGCAATGCTAGGCGCGATCGTGATTTTCGAACTTTCAAGCGTGACAGGTCCGATGCAAACTGGAATTTATACAAAAAGGCACGGAATCGATGCAATCAAGTGGTAAGAATAGCTAAAAGGCAATACTACCATGAAAATATAGTTAAGTCGTTCTCGGCCAGTACATGGAAGTTACTTCATTCAGTGGAAAATGTACTACGCAACCGCATATCACTTCCTTTTCTCTTGACGATTTTAATAATCACTTTGCTACAACTCCTTCCCATGATCTAAAGAAGGATCATGGGAAGGAGTTGTAGCAAAGTGATTATTAAATTCACAACAATTTCAAATATTTATTGCATGGCTAATTCAAATTTTAGCTCCTTTTCTTTTTCTCCAGTTTCAATGGATGACGTCGGTAAAATAATTCTTTCAATTAAATCTAAAGCAGTTGGTTGTAATGATGTGATCAGAGAAATAGTTATCTGTATTGTTGAACAGATTCTTCCAGTCACTGCTCAAATCATTAATTTCTCCTTTTTGGTAGGTTATTTTCCTTTTCTCTGGCACAAGGCTTTCGTTACTCCCAAAAATTTCCAAGCCATTGCAATTGAATAATTACAGGCCGCTGCACACAGACAAGTGACTGGGGAAGCCACTCCATCAGAACACACCAACATCACAGTATAATTAATAGTACTACGTACCAAAATCATCCGTATTCTATTGAGTGATGTTGTTTATTAAAATCTGCTGCGATATTATTGTAGGTGTGTGGCAGCCTTACTTTCACGTGAGTCAACAGCCGATTTCCGTCGAAATAATCTAAGGCAGTGTTTTCATTGAGTATATCTGGACGTGTTGTGTATATATTTTGTAATAAAATTAACACTACATACAACACCATTTTAACACTATTTTTTCAATTGTGGTGGTGACAATTGAAAAAATAGTGTTAAATGTAGTCACTACATAAATATAAGGTTCATAAAGGAGGTTGATCATGCGAACTGCTATGATTGCTTTATACTGGGACTAACGAGTAATAATATTTAACAAATATAATGTAACCCGCGACACTTACGATAAGAACCATCTTGGCACATGATAGTTTTCAGACAAAAATGTTTCAAAGTCAGAAAAGCCCTAGGAAAAAGTAAGTGAAAACCGATGTTTACGTAGTACCAAAAAATTAAAATATATTTTATAGTTCATGTATACACAGCTTTACAATCGAAGCAATTGATTCTCAACGTGGTATTTCTCTACAATTAAAACTCGTCGTCTCCCAAAGTGGAGGGAATCAATGTGCAGTGCAGTACGATCGGTTACAAACCAAGCATTAGGTTAATGCGTATTACTCATAAAATGGAACAAAGTTTAGACTGTTACTAGACCTGTACTTTAATGTAATCACGCTGTAATCGTGTTAAACTGGTGTGTGATTGTGTTTTTTATTTTTCCAACTGTGGGGGAAACAAGATTAGTGGACTATTTTATCCGAAACTTTACACGAATACTTTTATAGATAAATAAGTAAACACGTGTTTCAAGATTTTTCAAAATTCAACCCCTAAAGGGGTAAAACGGGGTGAAATAGTCTGAAAATCGTCATGGGTATTGTCTTTATGGATTATCGGGTCGCTGATTAAAAAATAGTAGTTTATGAAACTGTTGCATAATAAGGGTTCTTAAAATACGAGTGTGAGTTTATAACATGAGCCAAAGGCGAATGTTATAATAGACCACACGAGTAATTTAATACCTAATTATGTGCAGTTTCATACACTACTTTATCTAATCTCATGAAATATATGATAATAATATTTTAAATACAACCATGAAGTTAATTTAACAGCTATAATTCTTACATATAAATCCATTTGCAGATCGAGCATGCGTAGTGCGCATGCGCGACGCGCCGCGCGGCGCCGCGTTCACAGATTATGTAGAAATTTTTTGCATAGTTGCAATGTATTTGCATTGCAGCTGTATCGAAAAATAACTTTTTAAATTTATTTTGATAGCTTGTGCGTAAAAACTGTCATTAAGATACTGTGTTTAGTTTTTTAATGTGTAAATTTCAGTATTAGATTAGATAAACTATTTTATAATTCAACATAGCCGACGTGACATAAAATCACCCCTGTGTGGATGCGATGGGGTCGATGATTACGACAACGAAAGAACAACGATTTTAAAATTCAATATGGCTAACGTGACCATCATCCCTTATGCGATCATCGTGCGATCGGGTTGAAATGTCTATTTATCAATATAGGTGTCGTATTTACGTTTTCTTGGAACACCAATCCATACTAATATTATAAATGCGACAGAGTGTCTGTCTGTTACCTCTTTATGCTTAAATCGCTGGATCGATTTAGATGAAATTTGGTTTAGAGATACCTTGAGTCCTAGGAAAGAACATAAGATAGTTTCTGTCCCAGAAATTACTTGTTATTTTTATTTATTGTCCCTTTAGGACGGTTCTATGTTCGACTATATGTATTTTTTTAATATAATTTCAATGATTTCTCCGTCAATTGTACAGCAATTTTAAAAATTCTTATTTGTTTGAGAGGGTACACTCTTCAGGTTGTCCCATATTATTCAAATCAGGATGATGATGGAATTCCCTGAAAAAGGGTTGAAATTTATAGGTATGGCACATTGATACAGAAATTGATGAGTTTTCTGATATTATTAAGTTACATAATTTGCATCTGGACGTCATCATGTGACACTGCTGAGCTGACAAGGAACGGTTAGGAGTTAGGCAATAGTGTTGTGTTTTCTTAATTAAGTTATTCATGTATTTTCGTCATACAACATCATTACACTGAAAAATCCTGACACGAATAAGCCAAAAATAACTGGTATCCTGCCTCTTCGTCGAAAACTGTTTGGACGATTATCACTTGCCAACCGACGTTTCACCTATTTCACTTTGACACCTAACTATTATCAAATTTTTGTATGACAACGTTTAATTTGCTAAAATTATTGTTAAGCTTATTATTACACACATTATAATGACACAAAACCTTTGGGGCATTTATCATTTGTCAAGTCTTTCACTAGGCCAAACAACTATTAGACGAATAACGTTTCGTCAGAGTAACAGTTCCCTATTGGTACATGACAACAGAAATTTAAGTAGTTTAGGTTAGAGTATGACAAACAACGCACGAGCCGAGCAAACGAAGTAAGCGTGCCGCGGTAGCGGCCGGCGAAGTGCCAGGAGCGAATGGTTTTTGCAAAAGGAAACAGGTTAGTTTAGGTCACATTAAGATTACGAGTGAAGCGAGGAGAAGCGTGTTAGGTTGACTGTGAGCAAACCAGAATACGGGTTTTTAATTTAATAAAATAAAATCAAAAAAATATAATAGCTGTAATATCTGTATATAATTTGCCCATAATGAAAATGGCATCCATGTACCTATATTATATAGATAGTACTCTTTCAGAGGTGTCATATACGCCGTATGCTTGTCTAGCATCAGCAGCAGTTGACTTTTTGATTTATGCTTGTCTAGCATACGGCGTATACCTCTGAAAGAGTTGTACCTCGTTAGTCTAATACAATTGTATTAGCTGATTAGCAAGTTCATAGATGTAGACGCAGTATAAAAAGTCATCGAATAAATTTGCACATAGATTTTATATCTAGAAAAATGACCTAGTGATCAAATATTTTTAAGAAACCTCACACTTATTCTCTCTCTCACTATTTCAGAGGTGCCATATACGCCGTATGCTTGTCTGACAGACAAGCATACGGCGTATATGGCACCTCTGTCAGACAAGCATACGGCGCATATGGCACCTCTGAAAGAGTTGTACCTCGATAGTCTAATACAATTGTATTAGCTGATCAGCAAGTTTATAGATGTAAAATAATTTCTATAAAGACTTAACTTAAATTCTTATCTTCTAGATTTGAAATTATGTGCCGCACCACGGATAACCAAAGTGTATCGTTCTGACTACGAATATAACAGGAAGACTGATGCGTTTTATAAACTACATACAGAAAGGGTATCAATCTGGTCAGCTAAGTTTAGATGTAATGTAGAGGGTGCTAAACTTATGCACCCAACAACCGACTTTGATGTAGCTCAGTTACGCGCCATGTACAAGAAATATCCTGAACTTCTTGGTCACCAGGTTTGGATTAACATTGATGGAGAACCCAGGTCTGCGGAAGAGAATCCTATTAAACGAAGTATGTTTTCGAATTGTCACAATTTAACAGGCCCGATAGATGTGAACCTGAACATAATAGCAACTAAAAGGGTAGCAAAAATGGCCTCAATTGCACAACTTTTTATATCCGAGAGGGGGGTGCAATCGAGCATGTGGGTCACCTGATGGAAAGCAATCACCCATGGAGACCAGCAATACCAAGAGGTCGCCGATCCGTTGCCAGCCTATACTTCTTCCTTTCTTTCTGGTGATCTCACTCACTCACAGTAACACAATAACCCTTAAGAGAATTGTTATTTGGCTGCTCAATTATAAATACGAATTCTTTAAAGAAATTAATTGTATACGAGGCCGTTAAACTATATAAAAAATATTCCCCGCTCATCTTGCAAGATGTTCCTGCTCTATGTCTACATGTCAAATGACAGAACTTTGTAATGACGCTCATTCCTGTTTTTCATTGCTGGGTAAATTGTCTATTGAATATGTTTTAGCAAATATATTGTCTTTTATACAAGACTATTAATTCTGGTATACAAAATAACTCCATAATTTTGATTTTGTGGTTGTGCGTCGATACAAGAATGTGAAACATTCAGTCGGACCTGTCATTTTGTGATGAGCAAGTGCTATTAAATCCTAAATTTACACGTATTATTGCATATTAATATTTTAAGGTGTATATACAGCTGTAAAGTATTTCACTTACTTAATTAAATAATTTCATAGTTTTAGCATTAGTTTATTAATTTCAGGCTATTTCAATTTGGCAAGGTATGAATGTTTTAGCTATTAATGAACTGGTCATCGTAAAAGATTTTTTGAACAGCAGGATCTAATGCGAACTTTTAGTTCTAATTATATTAAGGGAGGCTGCATATTAGGCATACAATTCTGTATATGTCGCAGTCAACTGATTTAAATCGCTAGCCGTACAATTTAAACCATTCAATTCTACGGCTAGCGCTTTCATTGGGCATCGCTATTCAACTACGTGCTTAATTTTGTAATTGAATCATTATGGCATTTAAAATGTTCAAGATCACTGCTTACTGAAAAGCCTTATCATATAATTATATGTTTTAAGGTCACTTTGACGCGCGTTTCCTTTTGTTTGTGTATGGCGTTTTTTTTAATCAAATTAAGTTTTCAGAGTTATTTAGCAGTAACAAATAATGAGTCAGTGTAATAATTTCGATTAAATTTGTTAACTTTTTTATTTAATTTAAATCTTATTGAATACATTTTGATAGGTATATAATATAAAAAAAAAAAAAAATTACAAAATATATAAATCACAATCCCTGCGATAGCGAGAACAAAATCCAAACTCACGGTGGCTTAACCATCGAGAGTTTGGATTTTGTCACAAAGACAGAAACTTCCTCACAATACGTGCAGTGCAAAGGAGGAGTACAGCTTTCTCTCCCTTGGTCTGGCCATCTGGTCCTTTATCCACCTCCCCAATGCGAGCTTTTACAGATAATACTTTGAAGCTGTTGGCGATTAAGCCTTTGTACGTGCCGTCACAACTATCGGAACAATCACTGTTGAATCGACGTCTCACATCGCAGTAATCTCATGAGCTAAATCAAGTTACTTAGATAGTTTATCTTTTTCAGTTTTTACAAGATTAACGTAATGTGGGATAGACAGATAGATAGATATACGTTTATTACAAACTACATTCACACACATACAAAAATTTAATTAAAAAAAATAACAAGGGGAGATGTTATCCTACTATCCTTCCTACTAATATTATAAATGCGAAAGTTTGTGAGGATGGATGTTTGCTACTATTTCACGCAAAAACTACTGAAGGGATTGTGATGAAATTTGGTACACGGGTAGAATGTAATCTGGATTAACACAAAGGGTACTTTTTATCTCGACATTCCTACGGGAACGTGAATAATGGGACTGAACGTGTAAATCACTAAATACTGAAGGGATTGTGATGAAATTTATTACACGGGTTGAATATAATCTGGAATAATACATATGGTACTTTTTATCTTGGAATTCCTACAGGAATGGGAATAATAGAACTGAACGTGTAAATCACTGACTACTGAAGGATTTGTGATGAAATTTGTTACACGAGTAGAATATAATCTGGAATAACACATAAGGTACTTTTTATCTCGGGATTCCCACAGGAATGGGAATAATGGGACTGAACGTGTAAATCACTGACTACTGAAGGGATTGTGATGAAATTTGGTACACGGGTAAAATATAATATATAATAACACATAGGATAGTAAATACAATAAAAATTTATATTTTATTTCTCATGCACATTTGGTGGTAAAAAAATGATCCATATCAAAATAAATACTTTTAACGCTTTTGGTATTTAAATTAGATAAACTTTGTCTTTTACACTACATCATTTGGACAAATATTTTAATATGGGAGTTACGACGAAGACAAACGGAGTCTGCGATACTAAGGTCCGGTCCTGGCGGCGGGCGAGGCAGGGGAAAAAGTCGCTAATCGCTGGATGTACGATGAGCGACTTCGTTGATGATTGTGTCTGTTTTGCGAATTTTCAAGGCACCAGCAATTTGTTAAAAATGCACTGAACATATGTAATGTAGTAGATACGTATTGGCAGGTATTTTTTTGTGGTTAGGTTAGTAACTTGTATAACTTTTCAAAACATTTTATTTTAATTACAAGGGTAGGTATCGTTTTTTTGGCATCTATTTATAATTACGTAATATAACAATAAAAATGTAACATTTATAATCTAAATATAATATAAAAGAAGAAACTGACTGACTGACTCATATATATATCAACACACAACCCAAACAACAACTATTTTATGATCTAACATAGCCGACGTGATATAAAACCACCCCTGTGGGGATGCGATGGGGTTGAACTATATAAAAGAAGAAACTGAGTCACTGACTGACATATATCAACGCACATCCCAAACTGCTGGGTCTAGAGATTCCAAATAAGGAACCTTCCTTATGATGTTTAGGGGTGCACTTAGAAAAGGTTTTTCAAAATTCATCCCCTAAGGGGGTGAAACGGGCGTCCAAAATTTGTATGAGGAAACAAGATTAGTTGGACTATTTTATCAGAAACTTTACACGAGTACGTATAGACAAATGAGTAAACACTTGTTTCAGGGTTTTTCAAAATTCAATCCCTAAAAGGGTAAAATGGGGTCAAAAAGTCTGAAAATTGTCATGGGTATTGTTTTTATGGTTTATCGGGTCGCTGATTACGAAAACAACGATTTTAGAATTAAAAAAATGGCTAACGTGACCATCATCCTCAATTTAGGTGCGATGAGGTTGAAATGTTTGTATAACAATATATTTGTCGTTTTTACGGGTTTTCGGAACGCCAATCCATACTAATATTATAAATGCGACAGAATATCTGTTACCTCTTCACGCTTAAATCGCTGGACCGATTTAGATGAAATTTGGTTGAGAGATACCTTGAGTCCTGGGAAAGGACATAGGTACCTAAGATAGTTTTTATACCAGAAATTACCTATTATTGTTATTTATTGTACATGTAAGGCCGTAACGTGACCCTCATCCCCTATTGGGGTGCGATGACGTTGAAATGTCTAAAATGTGGTGAAAAAGACTGAAAATGGTCATAGGTATTGTTTTTATGGTATATAGGATCGCTGATTACGAAAAAAAAACAACTATTTAATAATCCATTATAGTCGACGTGACGTGCAATAGGGTTGAAATGTCATAATATCAATATGGGTGTTGATTTTATGATTTTCTGGGACTAACGTCCGATGGGATTACGACAATGCATCGATTTGAAAATATAACGTAGTGGACATGAATTACTTATGAGATCTGATGTGTCTGGTGTTATATTTATTATGACAAATCGATTTTTTTTATACCACTAGAGTGGCAAACAGGCCTACGGCCCGCCTGATGGAAAGCAGTTACCGTAGCCTATGAACGCCTGTAACACCAGGGACATCACTCGCGCGTTGCCGATCCTGTAAAATCCTCTTCACGCCCTTTTTGAAGAACCCCATGCTGTAGTCTCCTGAGAAAACGTCGACAGGCAGTTCATTCCACAGCTCGGTACGCGACCACTTAGGCTTCAATGAGTGAGGATGAATTCCCTGTCGATGGCGAGCGGTGCGACTGTAAAAGGAGGCCGAGGGCATCATGTCAAACAACTCCTCTGAACACACCCCATTGTACAATCGGTAGAACACACAAAGGGACGCAAAATCTCTCCTCAGACTTAAAGGTTCTAAACTGTCTGTCACTTTGGGATCGTCGACAATTCTCACAGCACGCCTCTGAATCGAGTCTCATGATATAAGCTAGTATCTAGGCGCTTCCGCCCATAGATGACAACAGTACTCCATATGCGGCCGTACTTGAGCTTTGTAAAGCAGAAGCCTTTGCCGCGGATTGAAGTACTGCTTCGCCCTGTCGAGCACACCTAGTTTCTTCGACGCCAGTCTGACCTTCCCCTCCAGGTGACAACGAAACTGGACGTCGCTGTAGATTTCAACTCCCAGAATCCCAATACTTTTGGCGATGGTAAGGGATGTATTTTGGAAGTGTGGAGCCACAGCAAATGGGGTTTTGTTAGCGGTGAACGCGCAGACTTGTGTCTTAGAGGGATTAAATCGCACTAAGTTCTGTCGCCCCCAATCGGACACTCTACTTAGTGTGCCCTCGATTTCCGACACAAGTTGTTCGCGGCTCTCCTAATCCAGAGAGCGGGGAATATTAGCGCGGCCCGTGTAAAAAGTGTCCCCGCTGCTGTCGTCGGCATAGCAATGAACGCTGTCAATAGATAACATATCATTGATATGCAGCAAAAACAGCGTCAGGGGATAACACTGTAATATGCACGGGGAGGTGACTTGATTGCAACACTTTGCTGGTCGGTAACTGAATATGTGTCTCTCTTTATTGAGGGAAATCATGGGTTTATATACAGTTCTAAACTAGCTGACCTGACCTACATAGGAAGTAGGTTGTCCTACATAATTATACAAGGTTTAGGTACAAGGCAATTAGAAAGAGAATGATGTGTGTGTCGTCACGCTACCCCTCCCCCCTTTTTTTTTAAAGGAATAAAAATAATTTACAATTTAATAATTTTAGATTGTTTTGAAAATATTAGTACCTAATACTGGTTAATAAATTAAACTATAACTAGGTCTAGTTATAGTTTAATTGTAAGATATTAATATTATGTTATAATGTAATCCTGTACTTCATATATGTAACTATATCAATATATATGTAATCTTAGTGTAAGTTAGTATAAGACTTAAAACTAAACTTCATTTTCTTTTCATTTTTGTGTAATCATCATTATATTGTAGTTATAACCAGTATTAGGTACTAATATTTTCAAAACAATCTAAAATTATTAAATTGTAAATTATTTTTATTCCTTTAAAAAAAAGGGGAAAGTGTAGCGTGACGACACACGCATAATGTTTTGCTTACTTGGCACCAAATGATTCATCAACGAAATCGGCGGGCCTGTCGTGGAATGCCAAAAAATCTTAACTAACTGAAAATCAACTCAAATGTAAAAAATACGATATATAATAGTCTGTAATTAATAATAATTTTAAGTTTTTTAATGAGGACACAAGAATAAATTACGACAGCTAATATTGGTTAACCTAGCAAATTATTGGCATTTAATCATTTAACTGAGTGTCGTCCAGTTGTATTATGGAACGTTCGAACGTTTTGATCAGTCGCTCACCAAGACGACGATTTAGACGTGTGTTTGAGTAGCGTTGTTCAATGAAAATGCTAGCCGTACGATTGAATAGTTATTTCAACCAGTTGGCTGCGACTATACAGTTTAATTAATGTAAGTGACAAGGTTTAATAGTACTTTTCGTGATTTAGTTGATAATTCTGAAGACAATAGACATGAAGATATGACAGATTATTCCGATATATCAGTATCTGCATTACACTCACGGATGGATTGTGAATCGGTTTCAAGACTAGACGACGTATTAAAAGATTTGTGTTTCTCAGAGCGTTCATTCATTTGTAAAGTAGAGGCTAAGGATGCACCATATGACAGCGTATGTGATGTGTATGGATCTAGTGAGTATTATTAAGAGATATTTCTTAAAATCTTCACCGCATCTTTCAGGTTTCATAGGTTTCATAAACTTGAAATCATTCAATCGTAATGTACATTGTACAGACACGCATCCCATCTTATTTTACCATAAACATGCCCTTCAGGTTACTGTTTAGGGATGTAAGTGGCTCACTCACGATCTTTAGAATCAAACCACCTGCACGTGGTGCACTCTGTTGACTACCGAAAGAGGCTTTGTCAAAAGAGTGGTTGTCATTCAAATGTTGCACTATAACTACCACTATTTGGGAACTATCATTCGCCCACACCTCTCCTACTACCTATATCTCCTGTGTAGCCAGGATTAATCGGGACGGCTACCAAAAAGGCAATAAACGTTCGTTGTAGTTCTAGGAATAGGCCTTTAATCTCACAATGAATTAGTTGGAAGAAATAGCAAGCTGTGAAATTTAATTTGCCGCTTTGGCAATGTGAGAGACTGCTAGAATATCTTTTTTTTATATGAGACGGGGCAAGCGAGTATGTGGGTCATCTGATGAAAAGCAATCTCCACTGTCCATAGAAAGTTGGAGAATGGGGAGTGGTAGTAGGGCCCCGATGCTTGGGTTCTCTGAGCGTCGGTCGCCACGAGCTACTCGACTTAAGAGTACGTAAGTAGCCTGCATGCAGGTGAAAGCGGAGTAAGACCTGCTACTGCTACGCTTGCGTGCTCGGTTGGTTTACTGAGCGCAAAAGCGGTGCAGGTAAAGGTCCTCTCGTCTGGTTGATTTACTGGACGAGAGACTCGCAACCCGTGATATAACCGGAAGGTTGGCATACGGGGCGCATTAGCTGTTAGGTATAGGGTGCGTGTCCATAGAAAGTCCTTAACCCGTGATATAACCGGAAGGTTGGCACACGGGGCGCATTAGCTGTTAGGTATAGGCTTTATATGCATGTCCATAGAAAGGCTGGAGAAGATTGGAGGTGGTGCGGCAACGGACGGCAGCGAAGGCGTTCCAGTGTTTGTCGCCGCCCCAGAAGGGGGAGAGAGCGAACTAAGGGACAAGGAGACAGATTTAATAATTTGTAGAGAGTCAAGAATTGCCGCGGCACAAAAGAGCCTCAGAGCAACGGTGTCGCGCGCATCTCTCGCGATTCGGCTCATATGACCGCGAGATCGGTGGAGACATGGGAAGGTGGTGGGTTTGTCCATAGGAAGCAACACCAAGGATCCATTGCTAGCCTTTTAAGGAAAAAAATTACTCTGTACTTGAAGGTTTCCATGTAGTGTTTATTTTGGAATACTGCTGAGGGAAGTTAATTCCAACAACTTCACAGTTCGTGGTAGAAAATGTCTTAAAAAGCATACTATAGTAGATCGCCAAGTATGAAAATGATATAGATGGAATTTTAATTTATGGCGAGTAATACGATATTGGAACTACGATAGTGTATCTTTGGTTAATTGTGAATATTCTTGTTGCAGATTACAGACATGTTGTAAGTGTTGGCAGTTGTTATGGTATTCCGACAATTGCATACACGTGGAAGGAAGCTTACGATGAATGTCAGGCTCAGAAGGCTCACCTTGTGGTGATCAATTCACAGGAGGAGAGCGTGGCCGTCAAATATTTTATGAAAAATACACTTCATTATATACCATGGGCTAGATCACAGGATTATTTTATTGCCGGATTTAGAGCCAGAGAACCGAGTAGGACTTTTATGACGATTTTTAGTAAGTATTAAAATTATTTTATATTGAGATCTTTTATATCTCGATTGCGTCGTTATGTTTGTCAGTTTAATGGAACACGCAAGTTTATCAAGGTCGATAATAGCCTGTCCACGTATGGGTTTATTCGCTTTGAACTCCTCCGTATCCTTCGCAGGGCACGTTAAGCCGTCGCACAGTGGATCGACTCCATATAAAGCGCCGTACATAGGACCCGTATTTTCAAAAAATAATGATACCAATACGAAGCTTAAACACTGTTTATGTCGAAAGTGCTAATATACATTTCGAATAACCTTAATTTTTAGACGATATTTATTTATAAACGATTTCATATTATAGAAAAAAAAAAACTCGTGATTTACTCATGTTTACATCTTATAGAGGGTATTGTGTCTTCCAGCGTAGTATTATCTACAATTCCTTAAAACATACCTGCTACCCCTAGGCCCCCCTTTCTGAGATATGGGACAAATATGTTTTTATATTTTCTTGAGTATAATGGTTGTTTACTAACCATACTCCCAAGAAAACCTCATGAACTCAAAGTTACAGACAGATAATGGCTCGTTGGACGATCCGACTAACACTCGGCGCCATCCAGTTACCGGGCTGGTTGGTGTGAAATTGGCGACCGAAGCTTCCAACAAGGTGTTGCGTCAGGCCTTGGGAGGAAGTCCTGTTACTGACGTAACGAAAAATTATAAACTACCTATTGGCACTGAGCATAGAATTGGAACTTGGAACGTCCGTGGTCTATTACAGGCGGGCAAACTAACCATAGTGGACAACGAAGCAAAGGCTCATCATATCACCATACTCGGTATTAGCGAGACTCATATGCGGGGACAGGGATATTTCAAGACAACATCAGGAAGCACTTTTTACTTTTCAGGTAGTGAGGACTGTAGCAGGAACGGCGTTGCTTTACTGCTTCCGGCAGGCATGACCAAATATGTCCTGGGGTACAATCCTGTCTCAGACAGAATCATTACTATGAAACTCAACACCAAACCCACCACATTGAACATAGTACAAGTGTATGCTCCGACAGAAAAGGCCCCACCCGAAGACATCGACGCCTTCTATGAGTCACTGGAGTCCACATTAAACTCGATACCCGGCCGCGACACTACCATAATTCTTGGCGACTGGAATGCTAAAGTGGGAACCACTGTCAACGATGAACACATTCGTTCCACCGTTGGTAAATACGGTCTTGGGACTAGGAGCGAACGCGGTGAAAGTCTCATAGAGTTTTGCATCGAGCGAAAGCTAAGCATAATGAACACATGCTTCCAACATCATCCGAGACGCCTTTACACCTGGAGATCCCCTGGCGATCGATATAGAAATCAAATCGATTATATCTTAATAAACACGCGCTGGAGATCTTCCGTGAAAAATGTGAAGACCTTCCCTGGAGCTGAATGTGGATCGGATCACAATTTACTGGTCACAAATTTCTCACTTCGCTTAAAAGCACCTCGGAAAAATCCACCTCCTAAGCCCAGATATCTACAATCAGCAGAGCGGTCATTTTTCCAGTCTGAGCTGGAATCCAAATTACGGGAGTACTCGGTGCCGGAAGACACAGCCAACTCGCAATGGGAACACCTCAGATCTGTCATATGGGACACTCTGGATAAGGTCACAAAGGAGAGAACTGCCACCTGTGAGAAGAAGTCCAAAGTTTGGATTACTGACCGTACATGGGAGCTTATCCGCCAGAGAAAGGACTTGAAGATAAGGGGTCTACAAGACCAGCTAATTCGCGCAGAATACACAAGCATGTGCGCTACTATAAAGAAAAGATGCCGCCAAGACAAAAACAAATTCCTAGCGAATATTTGCAGCGAAATAGAGAATAATTCGCTCAAACTACAAACCGCAGATCTCTTCAAGAAAGTCCGACAACTCTCCAATCAATTCAAACCTAAAACATGGGTCATTGAAGACGCAAACGGTAATCCCATACATGAACTCGAAGACATTGCAGAAAGATGGCGTTGTTACTGCGAAGATCTCTACAAAGATCCGCGTGGCGCTGGTGTTGTCCAGTTCGACTGGAAGGAGATAGACCGGGAACCATCCATACTGCGCTCAGAAGTAACAGCTGCAATCAATAAGCTTAAGGATAAGAAAGCGCCGGGGCCGGACCAGATCTCGTCTGAAATACTCAAGGCCTTAGGCGATACGGGCATTGATACGCTGCACAACATATGCAATCACATTTGGCATCACGGCGTGTGGCCAGGAGACTGGGCTGAGTCAATAATTCTGCCTCTTCATAAGAAAGGTTCGACCAGGAAATGTGACAATTACCGTACCCTTGCTCTAATTTCACATGGCAGCAAAATTTATTTATTTATTTATTTATTTATTTAAAACTTTATTGACCACAATAAAATGATACAAAAGGCGGACTTAATGCTATTGCATTCTCTACCAGTCAACCATTAGGAGTGCAGAGTCACACGATTGCGGCTATTCCAAAAAAAAAATAACTTAATATGTACTGTAAACATATTACGTAAACCTAAAAGATAAATAATATAAAAATAACATTAATAAACATACTTACACATGCACAGTTATACACAAATATCCATACATATATACATACCTATAAATATATACATATACATAAATATAATGACATATATAAAATAAAGTGAAGATATTTACTGCTTTAACAGACCCTGTAATAGATAGGCGCGCACCTTCTTCTTGAAAGAAAATTTACTGGGAGAGCTTCTAATAGCTTCTGGTAATGCATTCCAGAGACGTGAAGCTTGTAGAGTAAAGGAGTTGGACATAAAACCGGAATGGAAAAGTGGGATTGAGAGTAAGTAAGAATTGTTAGAGCGAAGTTCGAGGTTATGAGAGTCGCAAAGATACTGAAACATGCATTTCATGTATTCAGGAGAATCAGGATTGAAGAGAATTGAATAAAGCGTACAAAGCAACCTCAATTGTCGACGTTGGCGAATAGGAAGCCAACCTAATTTGGACCGGTAAGAAGAAATGTGATCAAATTTTCTGAGACAGAAGATAAATCGAATGGCATTATTAATAAGCCGGTCAAGTTTATTCAGGAGATCTTCATTTAGATCAGGATAACACACATCAGCATAATCTATGAGTGGTATAACTAGGGATTGAACAAGTGTGACCTTGGTAGTAATAGGGAGAAAATTCCTATATCGATTGAGAAATCGTAATGTAGATACTACCTTACGACTTACTTCAGCAATTTGAGTGGTCCAGCTTAAAGTACAATCAATATGTAGGCCGAGATTTTTAACACTTGTGCTGAAAGGGATCACAGAATTATTAAAATTGATAGCCGACATGGAACTGGTATCTATTTTCGAAATTTGCCGCGAACTACCGACGAGAATTGCCTGGCACTTGTTAGGGTTTACCGGTATGCCAAAACTGTCCGACCAGGATTTTATTTGGCAAAGATCTGCATTCAATTGTGAAATACCTAAATTTAAGTTATCTACAGACGTTTGCACATAAATTTGCAGATCATCGGCATAGAAATGGTAAGAGCAACCTAGCGAAAAGGATAGAAAATTAATGAAAATGGAAAACATTAAAGGGGACAAAATACCGCCCTGAGGTACACCAGTTGTCAGGTCATTCCAATCCGATATCTCACGGCTAACTCGCACTGCCTGCTGCCGACCTCGAAGATAAGATGAAAACCAATTTAGCGCCATAGATGAGAAATTAGAATGTTTTAAGATGGCTAATAAGATATCATGGTCTACCATGTTAAAAGCATTGGAGAAGTCTATGAGAACAACAATAGTGACCATTCTATCTTCCATTCCCCTGCGTATATCTTCCGTGATTTTAAGGAGAGCAGCAGCAGTACTGTGCCCAGGTCGAAAACCAGACTGAAATGGCGAGAGGAGATTGTTAGAGACGATGAACTTGGACAGCTGCTTATGTGCGACGGCTTTCAGGATTTTTGAGAGGAAGGGTAAAATAGAAATAGGTCTATAGTGACTCAACAGTTGAGGAGAGGGAATTTTTGGAAGGGGTGTTACTAGCGCTTTGCCCCAGAGACATGGAGATGTACCCGTTGAAAAAGAAAAGTTTATGAGGTGAGCCAGAACGGGGAGTACATTTTCTAAGACAGCAATGATCATGTCTCTACCTATGTCATCACAGCCGATAGCTTTAGATTTAATAGAGAGGATTACTTTACGAATCTCATCCTCACTTACTGGAACAAAAGAAAAAGCGTCATTGAGAAGTTGGGCCATGGAAGAAATCTGGGAAATAGTGTTTGATTTAACCGTAGAGTCGAGAGAGGGTGTCGAAGAAAAGTGTTTATTAAAGTCATTAAGAGAAAACGTGGAAGTGTGAGATTGCTTAGGGCATTTGCCTATACTAAATGAATGTAGAAACTTCCATATCGCACGCTTAATAATAAAAAGATGTAACTCAAAATTCGTGAATATCGAGATTTTCAAAGAAAACGCATTAATGCGATGAAAAGAATACGCAGACTTCGACAGCGGCTCACTTCCGATCAAAGTGAGCGAGACACGAGATCGTTGTTCTCTTTTCAATTAATATGATTGGTTAAGTTGGTTCTAAAAAAGTGGCGTGATTCAGTGATCCACCGGCAGTGAGTGAAGGAGGAAGTGTCGTCGTTTGGGGTAAAATTCAATCATTCAGTTTTGGATTAAAAGGTAACTATTACTAATTTCATTGCTTAAAACTAAAATGAATTATTTTTGGGATACTTCGTTTTCTTCGAAAACTAATTCATTAATATTTGGGAGCATTAGGAATTAATTCGGTTTTGTTTTAAAAATGCAGTATCAACTACAGAATTAACATGTAATACACCACTATTGACTAAAAAATTGCGCATTAGCTACTGGAGTAACCAACTATACATCACTTTTTTGTGAAGAAATATCAAATATTATAAATATAAATTTGGTTTACTTCTTTTTTTTATTTAAAATTACCAAAAATTGCTGAAATTATTCAACGTTAATATAATAATTTATATTAAATATAAGAAAACATAATTACTTATAAAGTAAATTTTTAATGTTATTATTTTTTATTCCGTAGATTAAAAAAATGTCGTCGTCCTGGAGATCCAGGAAAATTCTGGGTTTGATTTCCGATACGAAGAGTAATTCTAAAAGTGAAGAATTAGAAGATATTGATAGAACAGGTTGTGAAAAGGTCAGAAATTTATGTATTAAATATATTTTACTTTAAAATTACTTAATTATGTTATATTTACATATTTTTAAACTATTACAATACACTGTAACACAATAAATTACCACACACGCATCACGCATGTAAACAAATTTATTAATCAATAACAGATGGCTTTGTCAGTACTTTACATCACGGTATTGTTGCTTTTCCGTTTGCATGAGTATCCACTGAGATTTTTAAGATGTTACCTAAGCTTAAGTTGGCTTCATGCTTCTACTACTATAAGTACGTACCTACGTACGTACTGGGTTTCGCCCGCTACCTATTATTGTGCCACTGTCTGTACTCGTAGTGAACTCAGCACTTAGCATGCTGTACCAGTGTCTTGAACTTACTTTAGAATACAAGAACAGACGGACTGTTGATCTAGGTTTTTTTACCGTGACAACTTAAACTGATTAGTAACAATGATTAGACCGACTAAAAAGTATTTTTTTTTTGTTCTTACAGACAAAAATAAATGTTGAAATTGAAGAACATCAAGAAAATATCTTTCTAGTGCCCAACTCAACAACTGAAGAGCAAAACATGGTACCAAGATACCACGATGAAGATAAGTACACAGGTCTTGTACCCGACTATAGGAGTGATGCAACTCTGAGTGAAAATGAAAATATAGGGGAAACTGACAACCCAAAGCTTAATGATCAGGCCTCTCACAATTCGGAAAATTTGACAGTCTCAGCCAGTCACAGTAATCGTTTGCGAACCTATAGCTCGTCGTCTTCAAGCTCTTCTTCATCTAGTTCCAGTTCTTCTAGTTCATCTTCGTCATCAAGCTCATCAAAATCCCACAGTGAAAACCCTAAAGAAAATTTCGGATTACGGAATATTCAGGCAGAACATGAGGAAAACATACCATCTTCAACTTCAACACAGGAAAGAGAGCGCAGAAATAATAAAAATGTGCCTAATTACAGTATTTCTCCTATTTACACTGATGAATGTGACGTTGATCTCAATGATGATGACCCCACTATTGATTTTAATACAATTTTACTTCATACTGCTGTCCAAAAGAAAAATTTTCTGTTTGGTGATGCATCCTGCTCTGATTCAGACTATAGTACAGAAGAAAATAATCGAAGAGGTCGCAAAACGAGGCTGACAGTGTTCATAGCTTGATCGAAAGAGAGGTGAAGAAATACTTAAAGTCTGGGTCAATCTACAATCCAGACCAATATGTTACAATAATAAAAATGGCAAAAAAGTACACCTCCGATTAATGTACATGAGTTAACGTTTGAATCATTTTTGAACTTCAAAACGCTTCAGGAGGAATGGGGCTATAATTTTAATATTGACACTGATGGAAAGACCGTAAACTGGAACGATATTAAGGTTTTGCAAATGGTAAAATCAGAGCCACTGAGCTTTTACTACAAGACTTCATTCAGTGATGCTACATTTGAAAAAGTTGATGTTAGGAATAAAGGGAAGAAAATGACTTCAATATCCGAAATTCATTTAACAAAAGCTTATAGTGAAAAGCAACAACTTAGTGATAATAAAAAAAAAGATTTAAAAGAATTAATAACAAAGAAGTTGATTCCTTCCTTTTATTCAATTTTCTATAATTCAATAATTTAAGTTAGATGCTTGTTGTAATGTAAAAAACAAATTGCTACTATCAACTACAAATAAGTAGGTGATGGTATCAAATTGTTTAGTAATAAGTACCCACATACGTACAATAATAAGAGGGACTGATTACCTGATTAGTATGTAGAATTCAAAAAGACTTACTTTTTATAAAGAATTTACTTAGTATTTTGTTATTTTTGAAGAAAACTTTTTTTTGAATAGGTATTACCTATTAGTAAATATTTTATTATTCTTGTGATAAAAACAAGAGACTGATGTGATTCGTTAGTATCAACCTCACATCAAGCTACGCTCTTGGTGTCCGCAACCAAACAACCTTTCGTCGTACGCGCAAAGATTTAAAATTGCTTGTGAAAATTTGCACCAAGCGGGTAGCTTGATGTGACAATGACTGTACGAGTTTATATAATTATTTAGAAATTTAAGTCTAACTTCTGAGAAAGAAATTTACTAACTATTATTTTGTTCAATTTAATTAGTCATATTTTGATTGTTATGACACAATATGAGACCATTGTTGTTAAATTCACGAAAATTTACATTAAAATTCATGTTTAAATGTTATGGAAACTTTGTTTAATTTTAAACGAAAGATTATTCTTAGATAAAATATTTTTTTAATTCTAATTATAAAACCCTAATTTGAATAATTAAAAAAAGAAATTATGTCAAATGCTATCAAAACTGAAAATTTTGTTTTAAAACTAAACTGATTATTTTCTACTTAATTCACGATTTTTTTTAATATCATGAATATAATTTTCGCATAAACAGATTTAACTCAAAACTTTTTTTTTAACGTTGAATTTATCTAACTAATTTAGATTTTACCGTAATATTTCTATTATTACTTAAATCACTACAGTTTAACCTAATAATATCAGCAGTTGAAGTAGGATAAAACATTATAAATAATTTTTTATTTGCATCCAAAGACGCCACGGAAAAAGTGCAAAACTTTAAAACGCTATTCCCAAAAGTTGTCATTTTTGTATTACATCTTTTTATTATTAAGCGTGCGATATATTGGCCGACGAAGAATTTATTATGTTTTGATGAAAATACTGCCGTTTAGCTACTCTTACCATTCGATTACAATGATTACGCGCTACTTTATATAGATCCCAGTTCGCATTTGATCTGTCACGCTTATAAAGACGAAATGCGCGATCTCGCCGAGTCATTGCTACACGTATATCTCTATTTATCCATGGAGCCGGTGGACGCTTCACTTTAACAGGTCTTAGTGGTGCATGGGCGTCAAACAGCTTTAAAATACATGCGTTAAAGTTAGCTACTTTTTCTTCGATTGTTTTGGCCTCAAGTACCGCAGAAAATTCTAATTTAGCCGCATCTTGCTTTAATTTTTGAATATTCATCCGGGCATAACTACGCATCCAGACAACTGTAGGCTTCACCCGAGGTGGTTTTAGTTTGTATTGAATAAATATTAGGTCGTGTCTGGAAAATCCTGGGGCGCAAAGCTGTCCATGTTTGAGGACATGATCTACAGAAGAAGTAATCACCAAGTCAAGCCATGTATCTTGTGAAGTAGGGTTGTGGTGAGTAGGCTCTAATGGCAGAATAGATAGATTGACTGACTTAATTAGATTTTGAAGTTTCTGACTTTGAAAAGAATTACACATAAGATTAGTGTTAAAATCACCCATAATAATGTGATGTGTGTAGTCCGAACAAAGGGATTCGAGAACAGTCTCAAGATGGGAAAAGTAATCCACAGCAGGCGGACAATAAACAACACCTAGAATGGTTTTGATACCCTTAACCAATATTTCTAAAATGAGATACTCAGCAGAACCAGAGTATAAAGATGGTGATGAAGCTAAAATTGTGTATGGTATGTCGCTACGAAGATATATTGCAACACCTCCACCACTCTTACCAAGTCGATCGTTGCGTATCAAAACATATCCAGGGAGAGAATAGGATAGAGAGGGAAGACATGGTTTAAACCAGCTTTCTGAAATGAGTATAGCGTGAAAAGGGGTAGACGTGAATGTATCAAGAAAATCTGAATAATGTGAAGGGAGGCTTTGTGCATTAATGTGACAAGCATTGAAACAGTGAGGTGTCCCAATAATAGCGTCGTTAAGTAAATTGTGCAATGTTTGAGGTTCAAGAAGAGAGTCACTGCCGTCTTCAGAAGATGAAAGACTAATATTCAAAGCAGAGTGGAATGAATCATCATCAGACATAAATAAAGATAAATTATAATAAATATAAACTAAATATAATAATATAGAAGCAAATAATATTTTAAATATTAAAGGCAATAAATAATACTTGCCTGTCCTGCCGGTTGACCTTGAATTACATCTAATGACAACGCTACAAAAATGACGCTAAAATCCCGGGTGCCAGAGCGCTTTACTTAGATATCGATGTCAGTTCAAGAAAAAAAAAAAAAAAAAGAATCAATTGTCATCGTCATGAGAAATAAGTCGTAAATAGCTCGGCAAAACTAATTTTCATCTCAGCAGTGATTGCTTCACATCATCAACAGTCGGATCAGACACTTCCTGGACTGGCAAATCCCGCAGGAGCAGGCGGGCTTTGTGAGGGGCAAGGGCACGCGCGAGCAAATACTCAACGTCCGGCAGCTCATAGAAAAAGCCTATGAAGTTAACACACCTGTCGTAATGTGCTTCATAGACTACATTAAGGCTTTCGATTGCGTCAACTGGGACTGCTTATGGAGGGTTCTAACAGAGTTGGGCGTGCCGAGTCACCTCACGGCCCTTCTACAAACCCTCTATTACAACAACCGAGGTGTGGTACGAGTTGACAGAACAACATCTAAACCTTTTCACTTCGAGAAAGGCGTCAGGCAGGGCTGCATACTGTCCCCCATCTTGTTTAACATCTACGGCGAATACATAATAAGACGCACTTGTGACAACTGGGAGGGAGGTGTAGCCATTGGTGGAGTAAAATTAACCAATCTGCGCTATGCCGATGACACAACCCTCTTTGCCGCTAACGAAACCGAGATGGTCGAACTACTGGACAAGATGGAGCGGATCAGCGAGGAGCTTGGCCTTTCCATGAATAGAGCCAAAACCAAGGTAATGGCGGTGGAACGCTCGCAAAAGTTAGAGCTCACTGGCGCACTGAATCTTGAGATTGTTAATAACTTTACATACCTGGGCTCTAACATTTCCAACAACGGCTCATGCGAGAATGACATACGGAGGCGCATTGGAATGGCGAAGGGTGCTATGTCTCAGCTGCATAGAATATGGGCCGATAGAAACATTACCCTCAGAACCAAGACCAAGCTGGTAACCTCTCTTGTGTTTTCCATCTTCTTGTATGGTGCCGAAACTTGGACATTAAAGAAAGCGGATCGTTCACGTATAGATGCCTTTGAGATGTGGTGCTGGAGGAAAATGCTGCGCATATCTTGGACGGCTCATCGGACCAACGTATCAATTCTTAAACAACTAAAAATAAAAATGAGACTCTCCACCATCTGTCTCCGAAGGACCCTGGAGTTCTTTGGCCACATTGCCCGGAAACGTGGTGACAACCTGGAGAGGCTTCTTGTCACCGGTAAGGTAGACGGCAAAAGACCACGGGGCCGAAGTCCGATACGTTGGTCCGACCAAATCCGCACTGCTCTCGACACCAGCTTACATGATGCAGTTCACGCCGCGGAAGACAGGAACAAGTGGCGGAGCATCATCCGTGCAAAAGTGAGGCCATGGGGTCACGACCCTCAGCAATGAGGAAAACGACGCAAGGAGGAGGACTAACCATACTAACAAGACTTGTAAACGGACTTTTACTGATATTTTTGTTAAAATTTTATCGCTTTTATCCGAACAGCATTTTTAGGGTTCCGTACCTCAAAAGAAAAAACAGAACCCTTATAAGATAAATTTGTTGTCCGTCTGTCTGACTGTCAAAACAGCTGAAAGAGCTGAAAGATATTTTTTGAAAAATTGAAAAATTCACCTGCCCCCCTAGGTGAATTTTTCAATTTTTGTTTTGCATCTTTTCTTTATAGTAGCGCACATGCTTGTGTATTCTGCGCGAATTAGCTGGTCTTGTAGACCCCTTATCTTCAAGTCCTTTCTCTGGCGGATAAGCTCCCATGTACGGTCAGTAATCCAAACTTTGGACTTCTTCTCACAGGTGGCAGTTCTCTCCTTTGTGACCTTATCCAGAGTGTCCCATATGACAGATCTGAGGTGTTCCCATTGCGAGTTGGCTGTGTCTTCCGGCACCGAGTACTCCCGTAATTTGGATTCCAGCTCAGACTGGAAAAATGACCGCTCTGCTGATTGTAGATATCTGGGCTTAGGAGGTGGATTTTTCCGAGGTGCTTTTAAGCGAAGTGAGAAATTTGTGACCAGTAAATTGTGATCCGATCCACATTCAGCTCCAGGGAAGGTCTTCACATTTTTCACGGAAGATCTCCAGCGCGTGTTTATTAAGATATAATCGATTTGATTTCTATATCGATCGCCAGGGGATCTCCAGGTGTAAAGGCGTCTCGGATGATGTTGGAAGCATGTGTTCATTATGCTTAGCTTTCGCTCGATGCAAAACTCTATGAGCCTTTCACCGCGTTCGCTCCTAGTCCCAAGACCGTATTTACCAACGGTGGAACGAATGTGTTCATCGTTGACAGTGGTTCCCACTTTAGCATTCCAGTCGCCAAGAATTATGGTAGTGTCGCGGCCGGGTATCGAGTTTAATGTGGACTCCAGTGACTCATAGAAGGCGTCGATGTCTTCGGGTGGGGCCTTTTCTGTCGGAGCATACACTTGTACTATGTTCAATGTGGTGGGTTTGGTGTTGAGTTTCATAGTAATGATTCTGTCTGAGACAGGATTGTAACCCAGGACATATTTGGTCATGCCTGCCGGAAGCAGTAAAGCAACGCCGTTCCTGCTACAGTCCTCACTACCTGAAAAGTAAAAAGTGCTTCCTGATGTTGTCTTGAAATGTCCCTGTCCCCGCATATGAGTCTCGCTAATACCGAGTATGGTGATATGATGAGCCTTTGCTTCGTTGTCCACTATGGTTAGTTTGCCCGCCTGTAATAGACCACGGACGTTCCAAGTTCCAATTCTATGCTCAGTGCCAATAGGTAGTTTATAATTTTTCGTTACGTCAGTAACAGGACTTCCTCCCAAGGCCTGACGCAACACCTTGTTGGAAGCTTCGGTCGCCAATTTCACACCAACCAGCCCGGTAACTGGATGGCGCCGAGTGTTAGTCGGATCGTCCAACGAGCCATTATCTGTCTGTAACTTTGAGTTCATGAGGTTTTCTTGGGATATTTTTGTTAAAATTTTATCGCTTTTATCCGAACAGTATTTTTAGGGTTCCGTACCTCAAAAGAAAAAACAGAACCCTTATAAGATAAATTTGTTGTCCGTCTGTCTGACTGTCAAAACAGCTGAAAGAGCTGAAAGATATTTTTTGAAAAATTGAAAAATTCACCTGCCCCCCTAGCTGGGATCCCACCTAGGGGGGCAGGTGAATTTTTCCATTTTTCAAAAAATATTTATCTGGCAAGTTGGCCAAGACAACTATTTAAATAATAAGAGCTGAAAGAGTTGAAACAAACCAATAGAAATAAAATCATAGATGCAGGAGATGAAACTTAAAACAAAGAGTGGTAGAACATGACTGGGGAAATACCGTCACTTCACAGGAGGCAGTAGGAAAATGACAAACACTTAAAGATTGTTATGTTTCGTGATTGAAGCGAGTGTTTCGTATAAGTGTTTCGTGATTGAACACATTCTTACGTCTGATGACCAGACGTAAGAATGTGTTGCAGCGTCAGCAGCGGAGCCTGCGAAGTGCAAGGCGTGAGCAATATCCCTTGTACTGTAAGCGTCTATAGTCAATCGGGTCACATGCATGTATAATACATGGTATGATATAAAATTTAAAAAAATCTAAAGTAACACATACTCGTAACAGATTCTTAACCGTCAGAAAACATTATCGAAATTTAACAATAACGAAAAAATATAAATTACTACCTCAATTCAAAACTAAATGATGTCAATATGTCCTAGAAATTAGGATATGACGATTTTGTATTTATATTTAAGAATCAAACTAGCTCTCGCCTGCAACTACGTTCGCATAGACCATGAAAAAAGAATACAGCTTGTACTCGAAGCACTAGTTTCAAGGTACACTATATAAACCAGATTTTAAGTTAGATTTTGCGTGGTGATAAAAATCAATTAATTCAAATCCGTCATGATTCGTGCGTCAATATGATACGAATAACTGGCCAAGTGCGAGTCGTACTCGCGCACGAAGGGTTCCGTACAAATATCTATAAAAACTGCAAAGAAATCACGTCTATTGTATAGGAGCCCCCCTGAAATATTAGTTTTATTTTAATTTAATTATTTATTTTTAAAGGGAATATATATCTAAATATTATGTGAGTATTTCAAACGTCTATCAATTGCGGGCAAAAAGAGCAAAAAAATCACGTTAATTGTATGGAAGCCCCCTTAAATACTTATTTTATTCTGTTTTTTAGTATTTGTTGTTATAGCGGCAACAGAAATACATCATCTGTGAAAATTTCAACTGTCTAACTATCACGGTTCATACAGCCTGGTGACAGACGGACGGACGGACGGAGAGCGGAGCCTTAGTAATAGAGTCCGTTTTACCCTTTGGGTACGGAACTCTAGAAAAGTATAATTGGTTCCTTCCCAATGGAATGCCACAAGGACACTCGAACCAATGTTTTTTTTGTTATATCCCACTTTCTCAGATGTCAGACGTGGTATTTCTCTGACAGTCGACTAAGCTTGAACTTGTTTCTGTGTACTTCAGATGAAAGTCTCTTTGAGGCTGGTTTCGCGAACTGGACTGACAATGAACCAAATAACTGGCATGGAGAGGAATACTGCGGATCACTTTACAAAAAAGATGGAAAGCTTAACGACCATAATTGTGATCTTCCATACCCATTTATATGCGAGAAAGAGACACAGTTTGAAATTAGATAGCGAGATTTTGAAGAGATATATATAGTGAGATTTAGAATTGAATGTAATAAAATAATGAATTAAAATAAATAGATTAATCAGAATTACACATTTAATATGTACCGTTTTAATTATATGTACATTTAATACTTTATATGCTCGGATTGAGGATAGAGTTGATTTGTAATAGTACCTATACTGTGATTGATCAATCGTAGTGTGTTATTGCATTTTTTTTATATTACTAAAGTGGCAAACAAGAATACGGCCCGCCTGATGGAAAGCAGTTACCGTAGCCTATGAATGTCTGTAACACCACGGGCATCACACGTGCTTTGCCGACCCCTGTAAAAACCTCTTCACGCCCTTTTTGAAGAACCTCATGCTGTAATCTCCTGAGAGAACCTCGATGCAGTTTATTTCACAGCTTGACCCTACGCGGGAGTAAACTTCTCTGGAACCGCACGGTACGCGACCACTTAGGCACCGATTTGTGTGGATGAATCTGTCGAAGGCGAGCGGTGCGACTGTAGAAGGAGGCCGTGGGCTGATGCGCACATTGAAATGATTGTCAAACAACTCCTCTGAATACACCCCATTGTACAATCGGTAGAACACACAAAAGGACGTAAAATCTCTCCTCAGAGTTAAAGGTTCTTTACCACACGGTCAGTTTGGGATAGTCAACAATCCTCACAGCTCGTCCTTGAATCGAGTTACGAGGTGCAAGCAGCCCATAGATGGCAACAGTACTCCATATGCGGCCGTACTTGAGCTTCGTAAAGCAGAAGCCTTTACCGCGGATTGAAGTATTGTAGTAGTGTTTGAATATAAATGTTTTAAATGTAGGTTCTGCAATTTTAGCTGGTATAATATTAAACTTAGGATGTCATGGGTTAATACGAGTATTTATTTTAATAGAGAAATTAAGAATTTATTTATTTTAATAGGTTCATACAGCCTGGTGACAGACGGACGGACGGACAGCGGAGCCCGTACCCAAAGGGTAAAACGGACTCTATTACTATAGAGTCCGTTTTACCCTTTGGGTACGGGACCCTAAAAAAGTATAATTGGTTGCTTCCCAATGGAATGCCACAAGGACACTCGATCCAATGTTTTTTTTGTTACATCCCACTTTCTGAGATGTCAGACGCTGTATTTCTCTGACAGTCGACTAAGCTTGAACTTGTTTCTGTGTACTTCAGATCAAACTCTCGAAGAGGCTGGATACTCGGAGTGGTCTAACGGTGAACCAAGTAACTACGGTGGATACGAATACTGCGGATCAGTTTACAAAAAGGATGCAAAACTAAACGACCATTATTGTAATCATGCATACCCCTTTATATGCGAGAAAGAGACACAGTTTGAAATTAGATAGCGAGATTTTGAAGAGACACGCATTTAGATAGTGAGATTTAGAATTGAATGTAATAAAATAATGAATTAAAATAATGTACATTAATCAGAATTACACATTTAATATGTACAGTTTAATTATACGTACATTTAATACTTTATATGCTCGGTTTGAGGATAGAGTTGATTTGTAATAGTACCTATAGGAGTTGAAATCTCCAGCTACGTCCAGTTTCGTTGTCACCTGGAGATTTCTCTCCACTACCTAGTTGCATCGACCCCAGTTTGACTTTCCAGTCAAGCTGGGGTCGATGCAACTAGGTATGCTCCAGCGACGTCCAGTTTCGTTGTCACCTGGAGAGGAATCTCCAGGTGACAACGAAACAGGACGTCGCTGATATAATCTATCGTATGTCGAGATTTCAACTCCTAGAAACCCAATACTTTTAGCGATGGTGAGGGGTGTATTCTGGAAGTGTGGAGCCACAGCAAATGGGGTTTTCTTAGCGGTGAACGCGCAGACTTGTGTCTTAGAGGGGTTAAATGGCATTAAGATCGCCCCCAGTCGGACACTGTTAGTGTGCTCTCGATTTCCGACACAAGTTGTTCGCGGCTTTCCTCCACCATAGAGCGGGGAATATTAGCACCGCCCGTGATTACACGGGCGGCGCCCTATTCTCCGCATTATACACTTATTAAAGTGTCCCCGGTGCTGTCTTCGGCATAGCGATGAATGCTGTCAATAGACAACATACTCGTATCATTGATATGCAGCAAAGACAGCGTCGGAGACAATATAGAGCCTTGCCGGAGGCCAGCATTAATGTTCATGCTATCAGAGCAACTACAATCAAAAAGTTTACATTAAACTTTTGGCACATTAGTGTTTGAATATAAATGTCTTAAATCTAGGTTCTGCAATTTTAGCTGGTATTATATTAAATTTAGGATGTCATGGGTTAATACGAGTATTTATTTTAATAGATATATCAAGATTAAAATAATACTTTATTTGAGTAAGTATTAATTTAGATAGGGGATTTTATAGTAGCTTATAATGTTATGGACAGCTTTTATTGCTGAAATAAAGTGATGTTATTTCAATTGCATTAATAGTGCTCTCGAAAAGTTGTAACGTAGGTAGATTTTTTATTTTATTTTTTATGCTACGTCGGGTGGCAGACATACGGCCCGCCTGATGTGAAGCGGTTACCATAGCGATATTAACGCACGCAACAGAAAGTATAACTCGCGCGCCGCCAAACCCGGCGCCATCGCAGCATCTCCTTTCTGGTGACCTCACTCACTCGCAGGAACACAACAGCCCTCGAGGGAACCGTTATTTGGCTGCGGTATTCTGTGAGGAGGAGGTACATTCCCCAGCCGGGTAGCTTACAATTACGCTCTCTACCCCTCTTTTCGCCAGAGCTTCGTTCGTCAGTCAGCAGGGTGCACCGCGTGCAGGTGAAGTTGACTTTTGTTCAAAGATGTTGATTAACCACACCCCTAAAAATAAATAATAAAAGATATGAGTTACTCGAAGGCATTGGCGAATATAATTATTACTTCGTCGTTAATCGTTAGTCGGTGATTCATTGCAGTCTACGGAATATTACAAACATTACATTGGCGACGAGCTGGATTTCAGTATCTACAGCCAATAAATAAAATATCATTCATATTTCTGTTGCAAGCGTTTATGAGCTACGGTAACTGTTACACTTCAGTCAGGCCGTGTTATTGGTTGTCTACCGAAAAAAACCATAAAGATATACCTATTAACAAGTTCTCAAATATATCTTAATTTTAAAATTTATTTTATACGAGATATACTTTATTTAAGTATATTTGGGGTGTAAGTAGCTCATCAATATTTTTCGAGCTAAAGCCAACCTCACCTGCACGTGGTGCACCCTGCCGACCAGCTAACGAGGCGATGGAGAAAGAGAGGTAGGACGCAGTGAAAGATCACATTGTGCTTCTCTTTTACTTGTCAGATGGGAGAGGGGCATAGTGAGGTCTTTCGCTCCAGGCTTGGCCAGCATCCGACTGGGGAAGTACCTCCACCTGGCAAAAAAACCGCAGCCATAATGGCTATGCTGTGTTCCTGCGAGTTAGCTCGGTCACCAGAGCTGTTTTAGAGGAGTTGTTATACTGACGGCGGAGAGACCCTCCACCTCCCATGGCTCCACCGACCTCGCGGTCATATGAGCCGAATCGCGGGGATGCGCGCGGCACTTTGCTCTGAGGCTCTTTCGTGCCGCGGGCAATTCTTGACTCCCTACAAATTATTTACTCTATGTCCCTTGTGCTTAGTTGACCCTATCCCCCTTCTGGGGCGGCGACGAATACATTTCCGCCTACGCTGTCAACCGTTTGAGCACCACCTCCATTCTTCTCCAATCGTTCCTCTTTGCTCCTGCGCGCGTGCCAAGCATGAGCGAACCTCCGCAAGGCTGCGAAGTTCGCCTCCGTAGAAACGAGATCTGAAAAGTACACCGGGCCCGGACACTCCTCGTTGCGCTGAACCATGTCAAGCAGCTCGCTGCGCAAATCCCCATACCTAGGACAGGACCACAATATTGTGGTCTCTGTCCTCTACTCCTTCCCCACAAGCACACTCACTGGACTCATATAGCCCCAGATCGTACAGCCGTTTCCTAAATATGCCATGACCCATGAGGATCTGGGAGGTCTGATAATCCGGCTCGACCCAGGTTGCCCTAAGCCGGTCGGACACCTCCGGGAAAAATCGATGTAAGTCCCTCCCCTTGTTGTCATTAGCCCATCTATCCCCCCACTCTTGCACCGTAGTGACCCAAATCTCGCGCTTACGCCGGCTCAACTTTCTACCCACCGCGGTCCTACGCGCCCCCTCCAAGCGTCCAGCACGCCTTATCTCCAAATCCGCCGGGAGTACTCCAGCCAGCACGGGCAAGGCAGCCGTGCTGGAGGATCTATATGCTTTGGTAAGTAAGATCAGTGACTGCCTTTGACTCCTAAAGACGATACTTCGGATAACATGTGTACCAAGCCTGTGACACCATATTGCAGCTGCATAAGTCAAAGTAGCTACATATGTCCCTAGGTAGAGAATCCTTAGCGCTGGAAATCTTATCCCCCAAGACGAAGCTGACACCCTGGACATTTTCCCCAAGCATGCGGAGGCGCGCTCCCCAATCCTAGTAGCATGCTGCACGAACAGAAGCCCAGAGTCAATCTCCACACCGAGAACTGTTGCTGACGTGACGTTCCTTACAGAGGCCTGGCCAAACTTTACTACTGGGGGCCGCTTAAATTTTCCCCTCACTGTCATAGTTAACGACTTTGTGGGGGAAAAGCTCAGTCTATTTCGGATACCCCAATCACCGTGATGGCCGCTCGCGAATTAGCCTCTATAATGACCGTCACGTCATCAGCGTACGCGATCATCCTGACCCCCCCCCCCCCCCCCCCCCGGTAAGGGCAGACGCAGCAGATCATCCATAAGGATGTTCCACAGCGTCGGCCCGAGCACGGAGCCTTGCAGACATCCCATAGTGGACTCCTTCCACAACACCCGGCCCCCCACGAATAAGCCCACTCGGCGCCCGGTGAAGTAGTCCACCAACATACGATATATGTTCGGCGGACAACCTCCCCGCTTTGCCTTGAGGAGGACGGCGGAGGGACCAGCGGCTGTCGAACCGCCGCTAGCGGTGTAGGCGCGGCATGTTGGCGCGGCGGTCAGGGAGACCCGGTGAAACGGCTATCCGCTGGCCGCCCGCAGGTTAGTAGGGTTCCCGAACCCGGTGATTACCTAATCTCCGCCCCGGGAGGCTGAACCGCCAACTTGTGAAAAGTCCCTGTTGTAGTAGACGGAGGAGGAGACCGGAGTGGACCCGGCTGCTGCAGCAGGGGGTGACCGGGGGTCCTTCCGCCCGCCGTGCTAGCAAACCGCACAACCTGCACTGTGTGGCGGGGGTAGGCACCGCGCTTTTCTTGTCCCTCGCGCCGTCAGTGAAACAACTTCTCTCATAATCCTCTTACCCTCTATTATTGACTGAATAGGACTATAAGTGAAAAACTGGTATAATCGAGAGAAAATGGTTATTTTAATAGTAATAAGCAATATTGGGGAACGATCTTACGCACTTTACCGCGAAATTTTAATTTCTTGTTTGTTTGGTACAAGTGTATAGTGAGCTTTTGTTTTTACAAGGTAATTATTTTGTTATTGTAGTTATGATCTCCATTAAACTTTTAAATTGGGTTATCATCAATGTTAATATTTCAATAAAACATATGTTTTTTTGTAGAAAATGCAACCCACCCAGATACAAATGTAATCTTTGCTGGAATGCTTGGAAACAAATCCAGGAATTTCTAAAGGACATTTGCGCACCGCGATGGGAAAGTAAGAGGCAAAGAGGGAATGGCAGGAGTTCTCCAAGATATTGAATTCATTAGGATGTGCAGTGAAAAATGGGGCGAGGTGAGCTAAAGTAAGTTCATTTTGTAAAGACTATCATATTTCTCTCCATTCCAAATGGTAGACTAATACAGAATGCAATTACCATATCTTCGTCTATCGTACAGTTGGTTCCCTAAGATAACTGACTAGGATGGTGAAGTGGTCCGTTGTCTTAGGGAACCAACTGTATTAACTGACTTCGGTTAAAATAATCTGCAGTCGTTTCCCCCAGTGTGTGAGTTACCAGGAAGCCTTCCTGGAGGAGGTAGCATGATTATGTTACATGTAAACTAGCATACTTACAACTTTATAGTAATTGTGGTACTATTAATTGATATTTATTTTGTTAACAGATTCTCAGCCTGGTAGTTCACAATGAACTGTCGACCTGTCTACCAAGACCTTTACAACCCTTTGGGTTCACCAATTCTTCCATTACTCAGCAACGCATCGACACCATCCCATCCTACAAATATTACTCGACGTCTTCGGCAGCCCAACAGAGCACAGATACCTGCTAAATAGTCAAGAGAAAGGGCCAGACAAGGGTGTGAGACTGGTAGACATTATACATCAGTGGCCGCTCACATCTGCAAGATGAGTGGGATCGCCTAGTAGATATTGAGGCGAAAATAATAATCGCATGTGCTTAGTGTGTTATGCACTCAAAATAGTGCGACTACAAGGATAAGAAATAGTAATTTGTTTTTAGCATAGTAATTTTGTTAAATAGTATTGATTCTATCAACAACTAAGATGTATGATTGTTAATATGAATTAAATAATGCTATTACAAAAAATATTGATTCTGTTAAAGGGTATATTAAATGAGTTAATAATAAAAACATAACAGTAGTTTGAATATTTATTTATGTATTAAACCATTTGGTCTGCCTTAACGGGTCCATGTATGTGCTCTAGCAAGATTGCCACTTCTTAACTCAACAGTTTATCTCTGCTACTGACTCAAACCGCTTGCATGACATATTCTGTGCCACTCCTGTAATTCTTGCCTATGGTCCTCTTGTATCTGCCGTATTTCACTACTTGGTGCAACAATACGACCTTGGTTGCATATATTATGCATACACAGTGCAAGCATTAATATTTTTTTCCATTCGGTCTGGCTTATAATGCATTACGGTTGTTTCAATAGACATCACCGAGCATTAAGAAGATCGATGGTCCCCTTCACTCTATTACAAGCAGACAAATAATGCTTTTGTGTGATGCTCTTGGGATCATCATAAACTCTCTTTGTGCATAACCATAATCACCTGAAATGACGAAATTATTTTTGTTAGTCAGTCAAGTTAAATATTCATTGTGAACTTTCTAGTTTCAGTTGTAGGAATAAAATAAAATTTTATAATGAAGACTATTAAACAAAATACACATTTAATAAGAATTGACTGATAAAAAGTATTTACATATAACACATAAACTCACCAAATAAACACACCATTTCCTCTTGGTCTGTGACTGCAATAAACTTTTCACTTCATGGTTGTTGATATGTATGAATCATGCGTGAGACCAGCATGATATGTACCTATGCTGATTATATTTAAATCAAAAATCACATCTGTAACAAGAAACAAGTTATTAATAAAAAAAAAATTAAAACTGATGTTTAACAAATTCTAATCCAAAAGTAAATTCAAAGACAACTATGCGATTGCCATTTAAAACTCTTAATAGGTTTGTAAGATATTTTTCTTCATGCTGCAATATAAATTTATTGAATTAAGTTTAAGGCTTAACTTTGTCCATGTAAACTGTTTCACATATCATAATATAAGCCACACAGAAAAAATATACAATCAAATAACAGATGCAGTTAGATTTGTTTAATAATATTTAGTGACTCTGTTAGTTCACAAGATAAATTTTATAGCCCAATAAGGGAGTTGCAATACAAAAATAATTACTTACAATTTGAACATTTCGAGACTTACTTTCGAGAAATACCACTCTTCATTTTCTGATGGCAGAACCATAGCTACTTGGGTTCCATCAATACACCTAATAGTTTCTGGCAATTGGTATTTTTCATAGAACCTGAGGCATAAAGCAAAAAATAAATATAATTACTTAATATAAAGTATCATTTTACCAACTACTTTAGAAAACATTATAATTTTTTTTTTTTTGTTTTTTTTTTATACCACCAGTGTGGCAAACAAGCATACGGCTCGCCTGATGGAAAGCAGTTACCGTAGCCTATGAACGCCTGTAACACCAGAGGCATCACACGCGCGTTGCCGACCCTGTAAAAACCTCTTCACGCCTTTTTTGAAGAACCCCATGCTGTAGTCCCCTGAGAAAACCTCGACAGGCAGTTCATTCCACAGCTTGACAGTACGCGGGAGAAAACTTCTCTGGAACCGCACAGTACGTGACCACTTAGGCTCCAATGTGTGAGGATGAATTCCCTGTCGATGGCGAGCGGTGCGACTGTAGAAGGAGGCCGTTGGCATCATATCAAACAACTCCTCTGAACACACCCCATTGTACAGACGGTAGAACACACAAAGGGACGCAAAATCTCTTCTCAGACTTAACGGTTCTAAACCGTCTGTTAGTTTAGGATCGTCGACAATCCTCACAGCGCGCCTTTGAATCGAGTCACAAGGTGCAAGCTGGTATTTAGGCGCTCCCGCCCATAGATGGCAACAGTACTCCATATGCGGCCGTACTTGAGCTTTGTAAAGCATAAGTCTCTTCCGCGGATTGAAGTACTGCTTCGCCCTGTTGAGCACACCTAGTTTCTTCGACGCCAGCTTGACCTTCCCCGTCGACGTCCAGTTTCGTTGTCACCTGGAGATTTCAACTCCAAGAATCCCAATGTTTTTGGCGATGGTAAGGGGTGTGTTTAGGAATTGAGAAGCCACAGCAAAAGGGGTTTTCTTAGCGGTGAACGCGCAGACTTGTGTCTTAGTGGGGTTGAAATCAACCAGGTTCTTTCGCCCCCAATCGGATACACTATTCAGTGTGCTCTCGATCTTCGACACAAGCTGTTCGCGGCTCTCCTCCACCAGAGAGCGGGGAATATTTGCGCGGCCCGTATAATAAGCATCCCCGGTGCTGTCGTCAGCATAGCAATGAATGCTGTCAATGGACAACATATCATTGATATGCAGCAAAAACAGCGTCGGGGACAATACGGAGCCTTGCGGGACGCCAGCATTAATGTCCATGCTATCGGAGCAACTGCCATCCACAACGGCTCTAATGCTTCTGCAGGACAAGAAGCTAGCGACCCATTCGCATAAACCCTCTGGTAGACCGTATGCAGGCAACTTCGAAAGAAGACCACGGTGCCAGACCCGATCGAACGCCTTCGCCATATCAAGACTGACAGCTAATGCCTCACCTTGACTCTCCACGGCTGAAGCCCAGCGATGTGTAAGATACACTAGAAGATCACCAGTCGAGCGACCATGGCGAAAGCCGTATTGATGGTCGCTGATTAAGTCGTGCTCTTCTAGGTATTTCAGGAGCCTGTTGTTAAGGACGCGCTCCATTACCTTGGAGAGAAGGGAGGTAACAGCGATAGGCCTGTAATTCGATGGGTCTGATCGGTCACCCTTTTTGGGCACAGGGTGCACGTTCGCAGTCTTCCACGACGACGGTACCTGCCCGGTGGAATAAGAGAGCGCGAAAAGGCGCGTAAGAACAGGACACAACTCAGGAGCACACCGCTTTAACACCACTGCCGGAATGCCATCTGGCCCACTCGACTTATGAACGTCAAGGGATAGCAATGCCCGCCGAACATCTCGTTGAGTAAATGAGATTTCCGGCATGGAATTACCACACCGCGGGATGGAAGGTGGTGCGGCGTCCCCGTCGTTCAAAGTCGAGTTTGAGGCAAAGAGATTCCCCAATAGAAACTTAGTAGACTGAAATCTAATATGTAATAAATCAAAAGGTGTAGAAAAAAATATTCTTATAAATAAAAAAAAAATAGAAAAATTCACCTCCCCCGTCTAGGTGGGATTTTTCCATTTAAAAAAATATTCATAATATCCTGGCCAGTTGGCCGAAACAACTATTTAAAATAATAATAAGAAAATGTTCTTACTTCAATTTAATTGTATTGTTTTCTCAAGTGCCGGGAACCTTAATAATGTTAATATATCAGAATGATTTAATGCAACCGTAACTTCTCTTGTGCATTTTGAGCAGATTGCAGAGACATAGTAGTGCCATTGCTGCCTGCCTGTGGCTAAAATGATACCTGTAAATAAACAAGAAATATCATGAGAGGTTTTGACTAAATGCTGCTAGATTACATGAAGCTCAAAAATGAGACTATAATGTAAATTACTAGAAAGTTACAAAAACAGAGATTTAGCTATTCTATTCCTTGCTTAAAAGCATGCAGGTACAGATACTATTTTAATACGTATCCTATAGCAAAAGTGCTAAAACTTAACTTACTTTGTACATAATAGATAGATCACTTGATATTTTCGGTCATTGTAAATAAGGCGTCAAGTATCTCACTAGAGTCCAAAAGAGGCTTTTGTTTAATCTGTAATTCTTCACAAATTCACAGTCATCCATCCAGTCCAACACGCTCACATAGTGAGCTATAATCATAGCCTTCCTGCGATGTCATTTGTCGAGACGACTAGCTTCTTCAATCGAGTTAAATACATACTAGAAAATCTTGCCATTTTAATTTTTAACGCTATATAAATACACTTTACTCAATAAACAAGCGAAAACTTAATAAACTTTGAGAAAACTATGAGAAAATCACACAACACGACACCAACCGCGGAATCGAAAATTTTGACAGATGAATTCGATCTCATTCTCGATTTTGGCGCGATCTCAAACTTCAAAAGTACCATTCAAAAGTGACATTTGAGTTCAAGTCGATTTCATTTCGATTTGATGCTGATTTCAATCTCAAGAGTACCATTTGACATCTATTCGATCTGATTTCGATTCGATTCTAATTCGATTGCGTCAAAAGTCACCCTGCTTATGACGTCTAGCGGTGCACTAAGAAAGGATTTTTCATAATTCATCTCCTAAGGGGGTGAAACGGGGGTCCAACATTTGTATGGGGAAACAAGATTAGTTGGACTATTTTATCCGAAACTTTACACGAGTACTTCTATACATAAATGAGTAAATACGTGTTTCAGGATTTTTCAAAATTCAACCCCTAAAGAGGTAAAATGGGGTGAAAAATTCTAAAAATCGTCATGGGTATTGTTTTTATTATTTATCTGGTCGCTGATTACGAAAACAACAATTATTTTATAATCCAACATAGCCGACGTGACATAAAATCACCCCTGTGGGGGTGCGATAGGGTTGAAATGTCATAATATCAACATTGGTTTGATTATATGGTTTTCTGGGACGTCAATTACGATAATGGCGTCGATTTAAAAATATAACGAAGTGGACATGAAACTACTTAAAAGGATTTTTCATCTATCTAAATATATACTCGTAAAAGAAGAAACTGACTGACGAAGGATTTTTCAAATTTTACCCCTGAGAGGGTGAAACGGAGGTCCAAAGTTTGTATGGGGAAACGAGATTAGTTGAACTATTTTACCCGAAACTTTACACGAATACTTCTATAGATAAATGAATAAACACGTGTTTCAGGATTTTTCAAAATTCAACCCCTAAAAGAGTAAAATTGGGTCAAAATGTCTGAAAATTGTCATGGATATTGTTTATATGGTTTATCGGATCGCTGATTACGAAACCAACAACGATTTTAAAATTCAACGTGGCTAACGCAGCCATCATCGCCTATTGGGGTGCGATAGGGTAGAAATGTCTATATATCAATGTATGTTTCATTCATCAATCAATCCATATTCATATTTTCATACTAATATTATAAATGGATGCTGATAAGCAACAATGTCTCCACCCACATGGACTTCATTTCGAAGAAAATGGCGTCTAAAAATTTCATACCTAATATCAATTAATTGTTTGAAAAAAATGTGTCAAACGTTTCTGCTCTATTTTTTATGAAAGGAATAATGAGTGGCATATAGATAAGTATCATAAGTAGACAAAAAACTTGCTAGTTTTTCCAAAATCTGAGATTATTTATTGTTGAAAATGACGAATACGTCGTTTTATTCGTAAAAGTGATTTCGGGATTTTACAACAGTAAAATGTATTATAAGGAACTTATACGATTGTTGATTAAAACACATTCTCAGTTAAAGATTGCATCTGTAAGTTAAGGTCATAGATATGAATTAAAATATTAATAAAAAATTAAAATAAAATTAAATATATAAAACATTTTTGGACGGACGAGAGAGGGTCATGCTCCTGTAGTGAAGACTAAAATAGACCTGATGATGATGATGATGATGAACATTATAACTATAGATGAAAGAATTACTTCGATTGCACAAAAACGTCCCGAGATATGATATCATGAAGATCGCAATTTTGGACTTTCCAATTTTATGTGCACAAAATCGGAAATTTCTACGACAGCTATGTTAAATATAGCGTTTATGGAGCTGGTATCAACTTATTTATGTGCAAAAACAAAATGATTGCCAAACATTGACTAATCTAAATATATAAAAGAGAAAATCACTGACTCACTCACTCAGAGCGCTTCCGCGCTGTATCCGAATCCGATCCGCTCTCGGGCGTATTTAATATTTTTGAGCTATCAAATGGTCATGGTCACAGAGATCGTAGGCTCTATTCTTTATGACGGATTGGAAATGACGAGGGTGGTGGTAGAACGTTACATAACGTTACCTATCCGTGTGAGTAAGTATGAGGTATACACATCTATTGATCTATTCGTCTCTATTTCATACGTAAACCTTATTTGACTGTGATATTTTTTTATATAAGAGGGGGGCAAACTAGTATGTGGGTCTCCCGATGGAAAGCAATCACCACCGCCCATGGAGATCATCAACACCAAAGGGTCGTTGAGTTGAAATGAATTGAATGGAATTGAGATGTCGAATATATTGATCCACATGCAGTTTGCTTCCTTTGACAATACTAACATTATCGTCAAGGTATCTTTTCCAAAGTCTTGTGGTCTGCGAGCCCGCAGAACTGTGGCAGGCTGACTGCAGTCTGTGACCACGGCCGGTGCAACCGTCGAAACGTCAGGCAAATAATAAAAGGTACCTATGAAAAATACCTTACATTCATGATCGCGTTAATTTCCGCGGTAATTATAATTTTAATAATGCAACGCGAAAGTTTAAATGTAATTAGTATAATCAATAAACAGCTATGCATTTGTTTACGACAGTCTCATTACAGTACTAAGAGAGTCGTGCTGTATTCGTCATGTATTCGTACCTTTTAATTGGTACGTATATTTTAAAATTATTTTTTACTTGATGATCCCCGTGATTTCGTTCGCGTGGAAAGTTTGATGTGAATGTTTATTTGATAAAAGTGATCAATGTGGACGATGAGTATATAAAAAACTTACTTTTGGGAGCTGCACTTCTGGGCGGGAGAAGTCCGAAACCAAAATAAAAGATGACGATGTCTTAAAACTGACATGTGATGGCAGATGGAAGAGAAAGGATCTAGAGTGGAGGCCACGTATGGGGCGTCGGACAGTTGGACGTCCCCCGTCTAGATGAATCGATTATCATCAAAAAAGCGTGTAGAAGGGGAGGATAGTATTTGGTGGCAAGCATTCGGGGAGCCTTATATCCAACGCGCTCGGTGGTCGAATGGTTAGGAATGGCCACTTTGACTCCGAGGTCGCGGGTTCGATTCCCGCACAAGACAAACATTTGTGTGCATGAACATGTCTGTTTGTCTTGGTCTGGGTATTTTCTATGTATTATATATATATATATATATATCTATATATATATACCTTTTTACAAAAAAAATATGTATTTATCAGTACATTTGTCAGTTGTCTAGTACCCATAACACAAGCTTTGCGCTTAATTTGGGACTAGATGGCGCTGTGTAAATGGTCCAGAAATATTTATTTATTTATATATTTAATATTGTCTATAAATATTCTGTAAACTAATCTAAAGCAAATAAAACATATCTATTAATCTATTTAAAAAATCTTTAACTTAACTCGGTAATGGTTAGATTCTCTATACTTAGTTTATCAGTTTGATTGTATTACTAGATGTTACCCGCGGCTTCGCCCGTGTGGTCCAGGGGAGCTGCCATTGATTTGTGTATATTTTTTTCTTGTTGTATTTTTTTTACTTTGTGAGATAAAAAGTAGTACCAATATTTACTAATTTTAATGATGATCGTCTGCATAGTTAAGGCGTGAAGAAATAACAAACAAACGAATTTACTTACTTTAACACTTTATGGATGGAATGCCCACACTCAAGAAAAAAAATTCGTCACCACATAAATGTTTGCCCTCTGCGCGGTTCAAACGCGCGGCCTGTGACGCCGGAGGAACTAAAATCAAACACAGAACATAATAGGTAGGGGAAAAAGTCTTTTCGCTTTATAGTATGTATGAATTTGTAATAAAATCTCTTTGGTTATACCATTTATATCTGTCAGGTTTTGATATCCTTAAAAAGTTTAAATTTTAAAAAATATACTTCCAAATTCAAATTAGGTAAATGTGTGATTTTCATTTGTTTTTTTTTACTGTCAAGATGAGTGAATCTAATGAAGAAATTCGATACATTTTAAAATTTTACTACAAAAAAGGTAAAAAATCAACGCAAGCTGCGAAAAAAATTTGTGACGTTTATGGACCTAGTGCAGTGTCTGTGAGAGTAGCACAAATTTGGTTTAAGCGTTTTCAATCCGGAAATTTTGATGTCAAAGATGCACGTCGCTCTGGTCGCTCTGTTACGGATAAAATGGATGCCATTTCTGAAAAAGTGGAGCAAGATCGGCTTATCTGTAGTTACGACGTAGCTGAAGAACTAGGAATTGACCACAAAACAGTTTTGGCGCATAAAACGGTCGTGGTCAAAGGCCGGCCAGGCTTCACAGACTCTGGCGAAACCCGGTTTAACCCGCAACAAGGTGATGCTGTGTGTATGGTGGGATTGGAAGGGAAGATATTCATTATGAGCTGTTACCGCCAGGCAGGACTATCGATTCTGAACTCTACTGTGAACAACTGATTAGATTAAAGCAAAAAGTTGAGAGAAAGCGGCCGGAATTAATTAATAGAAGGGGTGTGATTTATCATCATGATAACGCTAGACCTCACACATCTTTAGCCACTCAGCAAAAATTAAGAGAGTTTGACTGGGAGGTGTTAATGCATCCGCCGTATAGTCCTGACCTTGCACCTTCTGATTTCCACCTGTTTCGGTCTCTTAAGAATTCTTTAGGCAATGTCAGATTAACATCACGAGTAGACTGCCAAAACCACTTGTCGTGGTTTTTTGAACAGAAGTCCCAAAATTTCTATAGTAATGGGATCATGTCTCTACCTACAAGATGGCAAAAAGTTATCGAACAAAATGGTACCTACATACTTTAGTTAAATGTAAATAAACTTTATTAAAAAATGTTTTGAATTTTCATATAAAATACGAAAAGACTTTTTCCCCAACCTAATATATATAATTGAAAAACCTTATGTGGTAAAATGTACAAATTCTGGGCATTGGACAAACTCGAACATGCCACATATAGTTGTATAGGCCATGGAAAAAGCAAAGAAATAAGGACAAATGATTATAAACAAATGATTAAATACTTTTTTCCCGTGGGAATAAGATGTTTTTCCTGGATATAAAGTAGCTTACGTCACTGTCCATACCGTATACTATCCCCGTTAAAAAAATAATGTTATAAATGATAATAAATTCCTTTAGACATGATAGAAGGACAAATGATTACAAAGTTTATTTTTTATCCCATGGAAATAAGATGTTTTTCCGGGATAAAAAGTAGCTTATGTCACTCTCCAGACCGTATACTATCGCTGTTAAAAATAGCCTGTCGGTACTTAAGTTCTTTTCGACGTAAAAAAAGGACAAATTATTACAAAGTTTATTTTTCCCATGGGATTAAGATGTTTTTCCGGGATAAAAAGTAGCTTATGTCACTGTCGGTCGAGACCGTAAACTATTCTCATTAAAAAAATTATGTCGGTACTTAGGTCCCTTTCGACGTGATATAAGTTGTATAGGCCATGAAAAAAGCAAAGAAATAAGGACAAATGATTACAAAGTTTACTTTTTATCCCATGGAAATAAGATGATTTTCCGGGATAGAAAGTAGCTTATGTCACACTCCAGACCATAAACTATCTTAAAAAAAAAACATGTCAATCCGGTCGTTACTTTCGACGTGAAAGAAGGACAAACAAACACACTTTCACATTTATAATATTAGTATGGATCAGAGTTTGGAAGGGCCAATTATCATCATCATCATCATCTTAAGCCTTATTCAACCAATTTTTTGGTGTCTCCTTCAATCCTCTCCATTTTGGGCAACTGACATCCAGTTGTGCCCCAATTATACTACAAGGTATTCATACTGTTTATATAGTGTCGTCTCGCTTACAAGTCACTCACCGCGTTTTACGTTACTTCTCAGTATAAGTAATAGTACTACGTACAGTATGGCCACTCCCTGCCGCTTTCACGAGTCTAACCTCCCCTCTGAGTCGAACCTGGAACCGATTGCAAAGGCTGCTATGCGGAACCGCGTATTACGATTCTTCGTTCGTAGTATATTATCTGTTGTGAAATAAAGTTTTAATAAAAGGTATTAAGATTATTTTTATTTTTTTGTCATGTAATCATTACTACTGAATATTAGTTTAGATTATTAGAAAATGTTTATCTTTTCCAGTTTATCAAATAATTTTACAAATTATACCATCAAAAACCTTAGATTTTCTAATTTTATTATCATGAATCCATATTATTAATAGGCGATTACAATTTTATGTTTATATTAGATTGTTTATATATTATATATGTATAATACAACCCGCGCGGAACAATTAGTGTACCACTGTAACAAATGGATTTTATTCAGTCTTATAATCGCAATCATTAAAAATAAACGTTTAAAAATAATATTTACAATATCTAAAATGTAACTTTATCGTTTGTATGCGAAGTACCTAATTAGTTAACTCGTACATAAGGGTTGTATATCGCAGTCAACGTGGACTATTTATGTAGGTAGTAGTTTTTTATATCGAGTACCCCTCTAAGACACAAGTCTGCGCGTTCACCGCTAAGAAAACTCCATTTGCTGTGGCTCCACACTTCGAAAACAGACCCCTCACCATCGCAAAAAGTATTGGGATTCTAGGAGTTGAAATCTCCAGCGACGTCCAGTTTCGATATCACCTGGAAGGGAAGGTCAAGCTTGCATCGAAGAAATTAGGTGTGCTCAACAGGGTGAAACAGTACTTCAACCCGCGGCAAAGGCTTCTGCTTTACAAAGCTCAAGTACGGCCGCATATGGAGTACTGTCGTAATCTATGGGCGGGAGCACCTAAATACCAGCTAGCACCTTGTGACTCGATTCAGAGACGCGCTGTGAGGATTGTTAACGAATCCAAATTGACAGACGGTTTAGAGCCCTTGAGTCTGAGAAGAGATTTTGCGCCACTTTGTGTGTTCTACCGATTGTACAATGGGGTGTGTTCTGAGGAGTTGTTTGACACGATGCCAACGGCCTCCTTCTACAGTCGCACCGCTCGCCATCGACAGGGAATTCATCCTCACACATTAGAACCGAAGTTCGCACGTGCGCACAGTACGTGTTCACACGTACTGTGCGGTTCCAGAGAAATTTTCTTCCACGTACTATCAAACTGTGGAATGAACTGACTGTTGAGGGTTTCCCGGGAGACTACAGCATGGGGTTCTTCAAAAAGGGCGTAAAGAGGTTTTTACAGGGTCGGCAACGCGCATGTGATGCTTCTGGTGTTACAGGTGTCCATAGGCTACGGTAACTGCTTTCCATCAAGCGGGCCGTATGCTAGTTTGTCACTATCGTGGTATAAAAAAAAATTAAAAAAATCGAGTGGTCAGGGTATGCCAGTTTCAGTAAACTACTATCTAAAGTACAACGCCCGACTGACTAATAATTGAATAATGTCAGATCTATAGCATATTACGTACACATAGGCACGTGTACAGACGTCATTCGGTTTACTACACGCAAACACGCGATTTACTGGAGTTCATGGGGCAACCAGTTCAGTAGGTTTCGAGAATAGTTTTAATAAAGGCCGTTTTGTGATATCCAAACTGAATTTAAAAATAATCACAGTCATATGAGAGGAGGGCAAACAATTATGTGAGTCACCTAATGGAAACCAATCACCACCGCCATGAAGATCAGCAACACCAAGGGGTCGCCGATCAGTTTCCAGCCTATAATCCTTCCTTTCTTTCGTTCTGGTGACCTCACTCACTCGCAGGAATACAACTCTCAAGAGAATTGTTATTTGGTTGCGGTGTTCTGTGAGGTCATGATCCTTCTCCAGTCGGATAGCTTAAAGAATACACTACGTCCTACCTCTCTTATCGCTAGAGCCCCGTTTGTCAGTCAGGGTGCACCCCGTACAGGCGAGGTTGGCTTTGGCTCAAAGATTTGGATTAATCATATTTAATAATACATCTGACAATATTATGTGGTTTCAGGACTTGTCTTCGTATCGTTATCGAAAAGCCTACACTTCAGGAAGGACTATGAGTATATTCGCGAAATGAATGCATTTTACAAATTACACATAGAAAAAAAATCCAACTTCGTTGCTCAGAATAAGTGTAGAGCTGAAGGTGCTAAACTGATGATGTCGACTTCTGACTTGGACATTGCCCAACTGCAAAACATGATGAAGAAATACCCCGATATTGGGGAGTATGTTTGGGTGTCAGAAGAGAATGTGCCACACGACCCTGTTGGGACTATCCCAGAGTGTAAGTAGGATTGCCAGATGTCGTGCTCGGCTAATCAATTACTTTTGATGTGTAAGTGGCTTACCACTATCTCTATAGCCAAGGCCAAACTCGCCTGTACGTGGTGCACCTTGTCGACTAGCGAGGCTCTGGCGAAAGAGAGGTGGGGTACGTCGTATTTGTGACCAGCATAACTGGCAAAGTACCTCCACTTCACAGAATACAGCAGCCGAATAACAGTTTCCATGGTTGTTGTGTTCCTTGTGTTTCCTTCGAATGAGTGAGGTCACCAGAAAGAGGTTGCTTTTCGCCAGACGATACAGCTGTGCGCATTTCAGCCGCGTAAGGGATTGAGTATTCTCTTTCGGTTTTCGTGCGTAGAACATCAGCGCTTTGTATGAAGATGTGTTTCTAATCCGACTTTGTTTTATGTATACATAGAGAATAACGCCCGCGGGTCCGTCAACAGAGATATTATTGAATTGATTTCGTTCGATTGTATTGAAATCAACCTGATTCAATTAAATATGTACACATGCTGCTCTAGCAACAATGCAGGTGAGGTTACAGCCAAACCGGCTGTAAAGGTGGTAATTTCTATGGTGACTGGTAAGCCACTTAGACCCTAAAACATACACAAAATGCAAAAAAGATATGTCATAGTGTATAGCCTTTTTATGCAATTAATGTTGTAAAAAAGCATACAACTTATTTTATGGTAAGCAGTCATCGTAGCCACCTAGTCGCTAGAAACCAAAAGCATGCATGAAAGAATATGTTTATTTGCCAGATACAGTTCTTGTTCAGAAGGCCATTTTATTTTACGTCAAAGAATGAAAGTTGACGGAACTGAGATTGATTTATGAATTGACTGAATAGACTGGATTTCATCAATAATTTATTATCAATTTTTATTACGACCAGCCTACTTTTGTATTAAAAAGTTTAAACAAACTTTAAACTTTTTAATAGAACTATGGAATGTGACATTATGTGAGATCGGGACTGGATCGAAATTGAATGTTGACTACATTTCAATTACCAGAATTGCCCCTCAGGTTGCGGTTCATGGTTCATATTTCAACTCGTCAAGTCATCAGCTGTTGTATGGAAAATAACAGATTTTGACAATATCCATATCATCTTGATAATTGGCGATCTACCACAGTACATTGCCCAAGACATTTTGTACCACGAATGGTGAAACTGTGGAATCAACTTCCCTCTTCCGAACAATGCCTTTATTTCATTTAAGTTCAGAGTCTTTATTTATGTGTATCATATAGAGGATTTATTTTAAATTGGTGTATCGAGCAGGGAAGATGAAGGTATGATACAAAACTGTTGAATAAACACGGGGCATCCTTCACGCCATTTGCATATCGATGGATGATCCTATATTGGCAAAGCTTTGTGCAGAAATCTGTCAGACAAATCGTGCCTACTTTAGTGAAGTGGGGCATACACACATTCTACTTGTAGGGCTTATAGGGGATAACTTCATGGCACCCGTGATGAAACGAAGACACTTGGATTGGATTTAGGTTAGCGAGTTTAAAGCTGCCTTGATGCATGGCTCAAGTATGAAGGAAGAATAATCCAAAGACTACGGACTAGAGCATTGTACATTATTTATTGGGAATATAATGCGAGAACTTCAAACTCCACTAGCCATTGTACACGAGAGGGCAATAGATCAGTAAGCTGAAGAGTTAGTATTCAATTCACCACGTTTCAACACGGGGATGATAATTTGAATTTTCCAATCTTTAGGTAAAGTACCTAAAATGTAAAACTATTAAGTGAAACTATTAAAAATATACGAGATGGCGGCCCACCACACATACCCACCACTGTATCTCATGTGTAACCAGGATTAACAGCAGCGACCGCCAACTAAAATGTAAAACTATTATGTGAAACTATTAAGAATATACGAGACGGCGGCCCACCACACATACCCACCACTGTGTCTCATGTGTAACCAGGATTAACAGCGGCGACCGCCAAAAAAAGCAATGAACAAGGAAGTCCATCGCAGTCCCGGGAGTAAAACTACGGCTGCCTTGGAACTCACAACGAATTTAATCAGAAGAAATTAGTATGAGTAGGAAGCTTTTGGAATTTGACTTCAATATGGCAGAGACATCCCGCTCCCGCCGCCAAAGATCACACTCCTTCAGAATAAGGTGTGCTGTTTGATCGAATTAATAATTAGCAATAGAACATTCACAAAATGACGACTGCACTAATTTAAACGAAAAGAGTTTAGCCTTAAAATTGCCATGTCCAGGTAAAAATTGCGCATCGGGGTGGTAAACTTCTAACCACTTTTTCTTTAATCCATCTCTTACCGATTGAAAGAACAGATACAAGTGGCGTCAGAGTGGAGACAGCAATGTTTCAAGTACTTCATTAATAGGTTTGAACAGTCAATTTTTTCACAATCACGCATCTGAAATTTTCAAGAAATCAGGTACCATATTTTTGTATGTATAGTATATTGAAGCGCGGCGTTGTATTTCTATGGCTACTGGTAACACACCTGCTAGCACGGGTAGTGCTTCGGCGCTTACTATACGATTTACCAGTATATTTACCAATATCAGAGCAAGGCGCTGGCTTTGAAGCAATTTACAACGTGCTGCACCTATAGTAGCCCTATCTGCCCACGCAGGTGAATCGTACGTAACACAACCTAAGTATATGGCGGTATAAATAATTTTCATCGTTTTGAAAGTTAATCGCCACGTAGAGGTAGAAATTCGTGTTAAGGCATAGAAATTCTTTTTTGCTTTTTCACCTACTTGCTTCATTCTCGACATAATTAAAATTTAAGTCATCTACTAAACCAAGAGATAAAGAATCACTCAAATGTGATCCCTGTTACGTATGATGGATATTGACATCTCCAAGTATGGCAAAAGGAGTGAGCAGTGAAGAAATAATTCAATGAGAACATTTCATTGAGAATATTCCGATTATGGTTAGGTGTCCGATTAGGTGTATAAACCGTTAGAAAAGATATATTCGGAGTACGGATAGCCACAACATTCATACCATCAGAATGTGTACGAAGAGGGATTTGCGAGAAAGTAAGAATTCTAGAAACTGTTTGGTGACGATCCCAAACTGTCAGACGGTTTAGAACCTTTAAGTCTGACAAGAGATTTTGCATCCCTTAGTGTGTTCTACCGATTGTACAATGAGGTGTGTTCAGAGGAGTTTACAGTCGTACCGTTTGCCATCGACAGGGAATACATCCTCATACATTAGAGCCTAAATGGTCGCGTACTATGCGGTTCCAGAGAAGTTTTCTGCCGCGTACTGTCAAGCTATGTAAAAAATTCATTAAAGGGTAGGTTAGGTTTGATATTTTGTAGTCCATTGCAAGTAAGCAATCTATTTAAATTTAGTGTAAATGAAATTTTATCAATTGAATATTATTCCACTTGTTATTATAACATATTTTACTTTTCCTTTAAATTATAAATAGTAGTGAATCTTTTCCTATTCTCGACGTTAAGACTGTTGTGTCCCACCATCACACAGAAATTGGAAAACATGACAGTGTGACGACCGGTAAAGTAATTTCCCTACCTTAACACTGGTGTGAAGTCTCAGTGTGAAAATGAATCGGACGGAAACTTTCGACGTTACTGTAAAAGGTAAAAGTAAACTGTCCTCTAAAATTCAATATATTTTTCAGCAAGTTTTTACCAGACGCGCATTCAGCAGAAATATCTGATCTGCAACATGGTCAGTCGCAGTAAAGAAGTGAGACTTGACAACTGTTCGAAAGAACGACCATTTATATGCAAAGTTGAAGAGAAGGAAATTTATTTCAACAAACTCAATAATGGTAATGTCTGTCTATGTCATGTATGTCTTTTTCTCCATTCACACTTATCAGCTGTCATATCTACAGTTAACTGTTACCAAATTGAGAGAGTTAAATAATGAATAAATTGAGAGATACCACTATGACTGACTTCTATGAAGGTTTTGATGCTACGACGGTTAGTGAAAAAAAGTCACGTAGTTCAATCTTTGTATTTTTAAAATTGTTTGATGATCACGCCCCTCTAAAAGCTGTTAGGGTAGAGCGAATCACCTTGGATCACTAAGGTAGTCCGTATGGCAATGACTAGGCGCGATCGTGCTTTTCGAACTTTCAAGCATGACAGGTCCGATGCAAACTGGAATTTATACAAAAAGGCACGGAATCAATGCAATCAAGTGGTAAGAATAGCTAAAAGGCAATACTACCATGAAAATATAGTTAACTCGTCCTCGGCCAGTACATGGAAGTTCCGTCATTCAGTGGAAAATGTACTACGCAACCGCATACCACTTCCTTTTCTCTTAACGATTTTAATAATCACTTTGCTACAACTCTTTCCCATGATCATTCTTTATATTTACAACAATTTCAAAAAAAATTCCATGGTTAATTCTAATTTTAGCTCCTTCTCTTTTTCTCCAGTTTCAATGGATGACATCGGTAAAATAATCCATTCAATTAAATCTAAAGCAGTTGGTTGTGCTGATGTGATCAGAGAAATAGTTATCTGTATTGTTGAACAGATTCTTCCAGTCATTGCTCACATCATTAGTTTCTCCTTTTGGTAGGTTATTTTCCTTTTCTCTGGCACAAGGCTTTCGTTACTCCCAAAAATTTCCACGCCATTGCAATTGAATAATTACAGACCGCTGCACACAGACAAGTGACTGGGGAAGCACCTCCATCAGAACACACCAACATCACAGTATAAGTAATAGTACTACGTACTAAAATCATCCGTATTCTATTGAGTGATGTTGTTTATTAAAATCTGCTGCGATATTATTGTAGGTGTGTGGCAGCCTTACTTTCACGTGAGTCAACAGCCGATTTCCGTCGAAATAATCTAAGGCAGTGTTTGTGTTTTCATTGAGTATATCTGGACGTATTGTGTATATTTTTTGTAATAAAATTAACACACCACCACATTTGCTAAAATAGTGTTAAATGTAGTCACTACATAAAGTTAAGAGGTTGATCATGCGAACTGCTATGATCGCTTTATACTGGGTCTAACGAGTAATAAAATTGAACAAATATACGTAACCCGTGACACGATAAGAACCGTCTTGGCACATGATAGTTTTCAGACAAAAATGTTTCAAAGTCCGAAAAGCCCTAGGAAAAAGTAAGTGAAAACCGATGTTTATATAGTACTAAAAAATCAAAATATATTTTATAGTTCATGTACACATAGCTTTACAATCAGAGCAATTGAACCCTCAAGGGAATTGTTATTTGGCTGCGGTATTCTGTGAGGTGGAGGTACATTCGGGTAGCTTGCAATTGCGCTCCCTACCTCTCTTTTCGCCAGAGCTTCGTTTGTCAGTCAGCAGGTTGCACCGCGTGCAGGTGAAGATGGCTTTGGTTCAAAGATGTTGATGAACAACATACAGCCCTAAATTATTTATTTCTCTACAATTAAAACTCGTCGTCTCCCAAAGTGGAGGGAATCCATGTGCAGTACAGTACGATCGGTCACAAACCAAGCATTAGGTTAATGCGTATTACGCATAAAATGGTACAAAGTTTAGACTGTTACTGGACCTGTACTTTAATGTAATCACGCTGTAATCGTGGTAAATTTTTGTGTTTTTTATTTTCCCAACTGTGTTATAAATTTCAGTACTCGAGGATATTATCTAAATATTTAAAAGAAGAAACTGAGTGACTGCTATAAATATCAACGCACAGCCCAAACCGCTGGATCGAGAGTTTTCAAATTTGGCATGCACTAAGAAAGGGTTTTTCAAAATTAATCACCTAAGGGGAATGAAACGGGGGTCCAAAATATGTGTGGGGAAACAAGATTATTTGGACTATTTTATCCGAAACTTTACACGAATACTTTTATAGATAAACTAGTAGCCCGTCCCGGCTTCGCACGGGTGGACAATTTAGTAAAAAATATAGCCTCTGTTACTCAGGGATAATGTAGCATTCTAATGGTGAAAGAATTATCGAAACCCGTCCAGTAGTATTTGAGTTTATTCGTAACAAACATTCAAAAATACAATGTTTCCTCTTTATAATATTATTATAGCAGCCCGTCCTGGCTTGGCATGGGTAGCCATATTTATTTTACATTTTTTTTGTTGTTTTATTTTTATATTTTTAAAACGCAATTTAACCAACTCTTTTTCCCAGCGACTATCGAATCTAATTTTAGAATATGTACATGAATATACGAGTGGTGTCACGGACTTTTAGTAGATTACAATAATGTCTACAAATCAGTAGTATTGTTCTATCATCAATAGTTTTTGCAGCGACAGCAAAGGATGATTTGATTTTTTAATACATTAGGCGTTTACTTATACAATATTGCAATTCTCGTCATAACTTTTAAACAGTGCTTCCGATTTTAATGAATTAAATGGATTTTACTTCTAGATTGATAGACCCTTGATGATAAAATTATATATTTGGATAAGGGAAAATATCTTGAGAGGAATTTGACCCACTTTTGTTTTTGTTGGAACATTAATTGAAAAATAGAACACAAAACCTCTTATTGTGACTTAAATATAGGTCTTGAATATATAGTCTTGCATTTTTTTTGTAGATTTTATTAAGGCCTATAAATAATACATTGTTTTGTTATAACATCAACAGTTTTCACATCGCACGTCAAGAAAGATTTTTGTTCTCTACCTTATGTTACAATATTGCAGTTTTCTTACGGATCCAATTTAAAAATAAAATAAAATATAGCCTATATTACTCCCTGATAATGTAGCTTTCTATTGGTGAAAGATTTTTGGAAATCGGTCGAGTAGTTTCGGAGCCTATTCGTTACCTCTTCATGCTTCAATCGCAGGACCGATTTAGATGAAATTTGGTTCAGTCCTAGGAAAGAACATAAGATAGTTTTCGTCCCAGAAATTACTTGTTATTTTTATTTATTGTCCCTTTAGGATGGTTCTATGTTCGACTATATGTATTCTTTTAATATAGTATCAATGATTTCTCCGTCAATTGTACAGTAATTTTAATATTTCTTATTTGTTTGAGAGGGTACACTCTTCAGGTGGTCCCATATTATTAAAATCAGGATGATGATGGACTCCCAGAAAAAGGGTTGAATATTATAGGACATGGATACAGTAATTGATGAGTTTTCTGATATTATTAAGTTACATAATTTGCATGTGGAAGTCATCATGTGACACTGCTGAGCTGACAAGTTAGGTTAAGTAAGTTAGGTTAGGAGTTAGGCAATAGTATTGAGTTTTCTTAATTAAGTTACTCATGTATTTTCGTCTAGAAGGCACCACGTCACTACAAATTCTTTTTTTTTTTTGTGAATATATTCACAAAAAATCCTGACACGAATAAGCCAAAAATAACTGGTATCCTGCCTTTTCGTCGAAAACTGTTTGAACGATTATCACTTGCCAACCAACGTTTCACCTATTTTTCACTTTGACAACTAACGTGTTAACGACGAAGACTGGACAATTTAAAAGCAAATTAAATTGAAAAATACTATAATAAATTAATAAACTGGTTTCAAAACGTTTCATCTAGTGGGCTTACGTGACAACTAAAATTTTGGAATATACGTCAAAACAAAAAGAAATATAGAAACACAAATATGTACAAAAAGTTTGCGCACAACCAGCCAGTCGCCAATATAACGATTATCAAATTTTTGTATGACAACGTTTAATTTGCTAAAATTATTGTTAAGCTGATTATTACACACATTATAATGACACACAACCTTTGGGGCATTTATCATTTGTCAAATCTTTCACTAGGCCAAACAACTATTACACGAATTACGTTTCGTCAGCGTAACAGTTCCCTTTTCGTACATTGATATTATGACAACAGAAATTTAAGTAGGTTAGGTTAGAGTATGACAAACAACGCACGAGTCGAGCGGACGAAGTGAGCGTGCCGCGGTAGTGGCCGGCAAAAGTGCCAGGAGCGAATAGTTTTTGCAAAAGGAAACAGTTAAGTTAGTTTAGGTCACATTAAAGATTAGGTATGACGACGAGTGAAGCGAGGAGGAGCGTGTTATGTTGACTGTGAGCAAACCAGAATCGAGGTTTTTAATTTAATAAAATAAAATCTAGAAAGATATATGAAAAAAAAATATATAATTGCTGTAATATCTGTATCTTATATAATTTGCCCCTAATGAAAATGGCATCCATGTACCTATATTGCCATGGAAACAAGTTGCGCTTAGGTACCCACATAATATTACAACAACATTTAGTAAACAACTAAATGAATATTACGCTAACAAAAATATTAGCTACTTGAAAGTTGTCATTTTGAAAAGTGTCATTATAAAAAGCAGACCAAATATACAGTTGGCAACTGTGAGGTTGGGAAATAAAACAAAATTATAAGAAAAGTTGGCAAATGATTACCTATTCCGCGAAATAAAATTCTTCGAAACGTTGTAGTTGGCAAATGATAAACGGCCGAAAAAATTTCAGCTTAAAGGCAGAGAATCAAAATAACTACTACCTACCTCCTGAGATTTTTAAAGTCGGTGTAATTTTTTTAAAGTTTGATTTATCCTTTATAAGCGAATGGAATAAGAGTTGTGTTATTCTAATAGGTTTTTAAATTTGTATTTGGCATCAATCAGTGCTTATGCTATTGCGGGTGGCGCGGCGGGTGCGGGACAGGTGTAGTAGTTATCGGGAAAGTTCTTTCATCCGTATTTATTACAACTAAGCTACATGAATGTGATTGCGTTGCATGTTAGACTAGGCTTAGATAATCTAAAATTCCCGAATTTCACGCAAGTGAAGCCGCGGGCAAAAGCTAGTATTGCATAATAGGAGTGATATTGATCATAAAATATCGATGTCACAAGTGTGAGGTTTCTTAAAAATATTTGAACACTAGGTAATTTTTCTAGATCTAAAATCTATGTGCAAATTTATTCGATGGCTTTTTATACTGCGTCTAGTGACAGACAAGCATACGGCGTATACTGCATCTCTTAAAGAGATGTACCTCGTTAGTCTAATACATTTGTATTAGCTGATCAGCAAGTTTATAGATGTAAAATTGAAAAAAAAAAAAAAATTAGCTTCACTATTTTTTCGATTTTATTTCTATAAAGACTTAACTTAATTTTTTATCTTCTAGGTTCTACATTATGTGCGGTACCAATCAAAGTGTATCGTACTGACTACGAATATAACAGGAAGACTGATGCGTTTTATAAACTACATACAGAGCGCATATCAATCTCGGCAGCTAAGTTAAAATGTAAAATAGAGGGTGCTAAACTTATGCACCCAACAACTGACTTTGATAAAGCTCAGTTACGCGCCATGTACAAGAAACATCCTGAACTTCTTGCTCAGGAGGTTTGGATTAACATTGATGGAGAATCCAGGTCTGCGGAAGAGAATCCTATTAAACGAAGTATGTTTTCGAATCGTCACAATTTAACAGGCCCGATAGATGTGAACCTGAACATAATAGCAACTAAAAGGGTAGCAAAAATGGCCTCAATTGCACAACTTTTTATATCCGAGAGGGGGGTGCAATCGAGCATGTGGGTCACCTGATGGAAAGCAATCACCTATTGAGACCAGCAATACCAAGAGGTCGCCGATCCGTTGCCAGCATATACTCCTTCTTTTCTTTCTGGTGACCTCACTCGCTCGCAGTAACACAATAACCCTTATGAGAATTGTTATTTGGCTGCTCAATTATAAATACGAAGTCTTTAAAGAAATTAATTGTATACGAGGCCGTTAAACTATATTAAAAATATTCCCCACTCTTCTTGCAAGATGTTCCTGCTCTATGTCTACATGTCAAATGACACAACTTTGTAATGACGCGCATTTTCATTGCTGGGTAAATTGTCTATTGAACATGTTTTAGCAAATATATTATGTCTTTTATACAAGACTATTAATTCTGGTATACAAAATAACTCCATATTCATTACTCTAAAAGCAGATGACTTTTTGATCTTGTGGTTGTGCGTCGATACAAGAATTTGAAACATTCGGTGGGACCTGTCATTTTGTGATGAGCAAGTGCTATTAAATCCTAAATTTACACGTATTATTGCATATTAATATTTTAAGGTTTTAAATGAACAGCTGTAAAGTATTTCACTGACTTAATTAAATGATTTCATAGTTTTTGCATTAATTTATTAATGTCAGGCTATTTCAATTTGGTAAGGTATGAATGTTTTAGCTATTAATGAAATGGTCATCGTAAAAGATTTGAGAACAGCAGGATCTAATGCTATTAAATGTGAACTTTTAGTTGTAATTATATTAAGGGAGGCTGCATATTATGCATACAATTCTGTATATGTCGCAGTCAACTGATTTAAAGCGCTAGCCGTACAATTTAAGCCATTCAATTGTACGGCTAGTGCTTTCATTGGGCAACGCTATTCAACAACGTGTTTAATTTTGTAATTGAATCATTATGGCATTTAAAATGTTCAAGATCACTGCTTACTGAAAAGCCTTATCATATAATTATATGTTTTAAGCTCACTTTGTCGCGCGTTTTCTTTTGTTTGTGTATGGCGTTTTTTTAGTCAAATTAAGTTTTCAGAGTTATTTAGCAGTAACAAATAACGAGTCAGTGTAATAATTTCGATTAAATTTATTAACTCATTTATTTAATTTAAATCTTATTGAATACATTTTTATAGGTACCTATATAATATAAAAAAAAATACATTAAAAATATATAAATCACAATTCCTCCGATAACGAGAACAAAATCCAAACTCTCGGTAGTTAAGGTCACAAAGACAGAAACTTCCTCACAATACGTGCAGTGGAAAGGAGGAGTACAGCTTTCTCTCCCTTGGTCTGGCCATCTGGCCCTTGATCCACCTCCCCAATGCGAGCTTTTTCAGATATACTTTGAAGCTGTTGGCGATTAAGCCTTTGCTCGTGCCGTCACAACTATCGGAACAATCACTGTTGAATCGACGTCTCACATCGCGGTAATCTCATGAGCTAAATCAAGATACTTAGATAGTTTATTACAAACTACAATCACACACATACAAAAAATAAATTTAAAAAAATAACAAGGGGAGATCTTATACACTATATAGCAGAATACAGCAATAAAAGATGTGTGTCTGTGCTGCAGCAAGCAAATGACCACTATTAAAAAGTGTATACCACTAGAGTGGTAAACAGGTCTATGGCCCACCTGATGGAAAGCAGTTACCGTAGCCTATGAACGCCTGTAACACCAGGGGCATCACACGCGCGTTGCCGACCCTGTAAAAACCTCTTTACGCCCTTTGTGAAGAACCCCATGCTGTAGTCTCCTGAGAAAACGTCGACAGGCAATTCATTCCACAGCTCGGTACGCGACCACTTAGGCTTCAATGTATGAGGATGAATTCCCTGTTGATGGCGAGCAGTGCGACTGTAAAAGGAGGCCGTGGGCATCATGTCAAATAACTCCTCTGAACACACCTCATTGTACAATCGGTAGAACACACAAAGGAACGCAAAATCTCTCCTCAGACTTAAAGGTTCTAAACCGTCTGTCAGTTTGGGATCGTAGACAATTCTCACAGCACGCCTCTGAATCGAGTCGCATGGTGCAAGCCGTACTTGAGCTTTTCAAGATATAGATATTCATTTTGTAAAAACTTCTTATGCGAAGGACAATCCGGTCATGTTTCACCATAAAGGTATACAAAAAGTCTGCAGAGATCATGGTTACCGTCATAATTATAATTAAAAAATATTAATTTATTTCATGCTTAAAATAGTAATAATTACAATACTATCGAATGTCAATGTCAAATAAATATGCTTCATCAAAAGTAACGATATATATAAACATCACACAATATTATATTCACTATTTCATTAAAATTTTAAATATATTAAATCTTATAAATTTTATAATAATTAAATCTTGTCATTTAAATATTCTTGAATGGTGTGATAACATTTATCAGTCAATAATTTTGTGAAATGTCGCTTAAATAATTTAGTCGGCAGATCTTTTATGGAGTTAGGCAATTTATTTATTATTTTAGGCGCCATACAAAACACGCTCTCATGCATCAGCTTTGTACTAGACATTTTTGTACATAATCGGTCATTGCGTCTGTTTCTTTGGTAGACGTCTGATAGCCGAGGAAATAAATTTGAATTATTGTTGACAAAAAGTGCTACTTCAAGTATATACAGTGAGGGCATCGTCAAAATATTATACTTCTTGAAGTAAGAAATACACCTATCCGTTGTTTTTAAGTTAAACATGGCTCTTATGCATCTTTTCTGGGCGTTAAAGACAAATTGCTTGTCAACTGAATTTCCCCAGAAAATGCCATATCATAGGATCGAAGCTGCCATGCCATGATATGCAGTGATAAGTGCACGAACGTCTAATTTACGACTAACTCTATGCAGAGCATACGCTGATTTGCTTAATTTTTTACAAAGCTGTTCAATGTGTGCTTTCCAATTCAATTTTCTGTCAATTGTTACTCGTAAAAACTTAGTGTCATCATGTAAAGAAATATCTTTAATAATACTATTTTGATAGCACACATTAATATTCGAAAAGTAACCTTTGGCTGAAGTGCATTACATGTGTTTTGTTTATATTGATTTTTAGATTATTATCATCTAACCAATTAATTATGTTATTAAGATTATCATTAATGTCATTTTCATAGATGTCAATGTTTTTGCATTCAATTGTAATAGTGCTGTCATCTGCAAAAAGACACATGGGCTGACTTGTCACATTAGGTAGGTCATTAATATATATGATAAATAGTAAGGGACCCAGTACACTACCTTGTGGGACTGCAAATACAGTGGTTCGTTCATTTGACATATATAGTTCTTCTGCTTTAGTAGTGTAGTTAATTTGTCTAATTTCAGTAAATTGTTTTCTGTTTGCAAGGTATGATGTTATTAAATCTACCACGTTACCATGAATACCATATACTTCTAGTTTTCGTATTAGGATATTATGTTTCACATAGTCAAAAGCCTGCGTCATATCACAGTATATAGCACATACAGGTCTTTTTTATCTACATTGTCCATTATCGCATTTAAGAAATCAAATATAGCCATATTTACATTTTTATGTTGTCGAAAACCTTTTTGCTCGGGGACTAATATATTTTGTTTTTCTAAATATGTACTAAATATGTAAAAAACTTTAATGTCGTTCATATTAATGCGCAGAGTATAGCTTCTCATTATGCTGAACTTTTAGAAACCGTCTCATCCAAAGATATACATGCGATACTTATCTCCGAGACTTTCTTGAAACCTACACTCTCATCAAATCTCTATCCTTTGCTTGGTTTTCGTCTAATAAGGAATGATAGGACTTGCGTTAGAACACTAGATGGCTGTAGCAGAATGGTGGGCTATGGCGAGGTAGCGATATACCTTAGAAGTGGCATTCCTTGTGACATATTTTCTTTTTCTGCTCCAGAATACCAGGCATTTATTCCTGGAAGTATCTCTTCATCATAGTCGTATCCTTCTTGGTGTATACTACTGTCCTTATTAATTACTTCAATTCATTGGATTTACTCTTGGCCGATTTGCGACCGAAGTTCGATCATATCATTGTAATGGGTGATTTTAACACTTGTCTACTAAAAATGATTTTCGATCTAAAAAACTCCTATCCCTCCTTTACTCTTCGAATCTGCACAATCTCTCTCTTGATCCTACTCATTTTCCCCATAACAGTTCTCCTTCTCTGCTAGACCTTATCATTTCTTCCTCTCCTGATTTAGCTGCCACCCACGGACAATTTAATGCGCCTGGCTTCTCGGCCCATGATCAAATTTTCGCCTCTTTTAAATTGCGACCACCTAAACGAAAGCATAAGACCCTTTTCCTGCGCAATCTTGGAGCGATAAATGTTAACGAGCTACGGAATGATTTTAATCGTACAGATTGGAGTTCAGTTACCTCGACGACAGATGTTGACTCCAAGATTAAAGCTTTTAATAAGATCTTGGTGGATATTTTTGAAATACATGCACCTCTTAGGGCGATCAGAGTAAAGCACTACCCGGCTCCCTGGCTTACCTCTGAACTGAAAAAAATAATGGCTAAAAGGGACAGGGCCAAAATCAAATTACGGCATAATCCTTTGGATGATAACCGGGCCAAGTATGTAGAGTTACGGAACCAGTGCAGTAGATTGTGTGAAACTGCGAGACGTAGGTATATTCATTCCTCGATCGAAAATTGCCCATCGAATAAATTGTTTAAATTTCTTAAGAGTTTGGGTGTAGGTAAGTGTCGTAATAATATGACTGATCACTTGGATGTCAATGCTATTAATAAATATTTTAGTACATTTCCAGTCACTATTGATCAAGAAACCAAACTGGACACATTAACACGCCTTGCTGATGCTCCACTAGCCGACTGTCCTCAATTTGAACTTCCTAATCGTCCTAATATTACAACTGCGGAAGTTGTGAAGATGATCGGCAAAATAAAGTCTAAGGCAATAGGGCTGGATGGTATCTCCCTCAGTATGATCGAACTGATTAAGGAAGAAATTGCTCATATATTTGCTCACATTTTAAATTCTTCTATCTCTTCTGGAGATTTTCCTTCTTTGTGGAAACTGACTCAGGTTATACCACTTCCTGAAAAACCCAATCCTTCTTAATATTATAAGAACCGCCCACGAGTCCTCGCACAAAGGCAGAAATGGGACAAGTGACCACCCTAAACTCAGACCAGCCCAGGGCCCACAAGACCATATGGTAAATGCATTTATCGAGTTTGTAGCAGTGACCAGAGCGACGCGTAAGGTCAACGAAGACACCAGCAAGACCATCCTGCAGGCGTATCACAGGCGCGACGCTCAGGTGTCGCGGGAACTGCTAAGAATGAGACTAAGCGAAGCTGAGGCAGCGATCTATGACAACGACAAAAACCTAGTAATCCTGGGTAATATATCGGGGTCATACAAGTCATTGGCCATGTGGGTTCCGGCAGACTAGAATAGAATCACTCCGTCTCTTCCCGTGGATGTCGTACAAGGCGACTAAGGGAAATACATAATCAAATATCGATCAGGCCTACCCAACCCGTCTGGCCAGCGTGGGGAGTGTAGGCCAAATCCTCCTTCCGTCTAGGACGGACGAGAGAGGGTCGTGCTCCTGTAGTGGAGACTAAAATGGACCTGATGATGATGATGATGATGATGATACATGGCAGCTTACAGTGCCACCGTCGGCTTTGTAACCCTGGACGAAACAAGAACGGACAGAGAAGGGAGAGTCATCTTCAACACACCTCCGGAGGACCCGATAGTGGTGGTCGCCAAGTGCACCAGAGTAATGCTGGACTATAGTCCAGCATTACTAGGATTCTATAGAATCCTCGAAATGGCTCAAACCATAGCGGGGGAACTGTTCGAAGGCGGAACCGTGGAGCATTGGGTGAAACCCACTATTACATGGGTCAACGGAGTCCCCAGCTGCGGGAAATCTACGTGGGTGGTGTCCCAAACCGACCCTGCGAGGGACATCATTGTGACAACTACAACCGAGGCCGCCACAGACCTCAAGGAAAAACTGGCTAAGCGGTTTGGCTTAGAATAAGCCAACAAAAGAGTGCGGACTATGGCATCCCTATTAGTCAATGGACTACATAGGGGCGAATCGTGTACACGCCTAATGGTGGACGAAGCCCTTATGAACCATTTCAGATCCATAGTCATGGCGATCCAGGTAGCTAAAGCCAGCGAAGCCTTGCTGATCGGTGATAACAACCAGCTCCCGTACATCGACAGACACGGCCTGTTCAAAATGCTCTACAACAGGCCAAACCTTACGACGTCTATTTCCAAAAACCTTCTTTGTACGTACAGAAATCCACAGGACGTAGCGTATGCCCTTAGAGAAATCTATAGTGGCATATATTCGTCCAAGGCAAGCACCAGATCCCTGTCGCTGAAGCGGTATACAGGAGTGCAGATCCCGAATAAGGACAATACCCTCTACCTTGTCCACACCCAGGCTGAAATGGCACTCCTTCTCAGCCAGGGATACGGAACAAAATCGGGATCTCGCACTCTAACTATACACGAGGCACAGGGCCTTACGTGTGAGTCAGTGATTATTGTACGCACAATGTCCAAAAAATCCCACCTCCTCCAAAGTGTCCCTCTTGCCGTGGTCGCAGTTTCTAGACATACCGACAGCTGTGTATACTACACAGACTGCTCGCAAAATGATGCAACAGCCACTTTCATGTTGAGCAGCAGAAGCTGCAACAGCGGACAACATAATGGACTACATACCTAAAAATGGCGATGAAGGCAAGAGACGAGAAAACCGCAACGATGCTCAGAGAGCAAAGCCAGAGTGGAGGATTACTCGAGCGCGTCAGAAAATTATATAGGGAGAAACCTCACATCTTGTAATGTACCCCCTACTATATATGAACCCTTACTATAGGGGCATTCGCTCAGGTTATTAGTAGAAAAAAATTGATCCTCAAAAAACCCGAACGCGTCAGAATAAGATAAGGTAAGTTAAGTACATGGGGAAAAGTCTATTATTTCAATAATCTGACGATATGCCGTGACATAAGGAAATGGGCAAATCACAAAGTTGTAAAAAAACGTCACCTCGAAATACTCGAACGCGATTGTTTTTTTTTTTTTTAATTGACAGAAATCCGTTAAGGATTTACGGAAAAATATAATCTGACGTTTTTAGTGGGGCGATGTAGCTAAAATCATTTCGATTTTCACACCTTTAACAGAAGATTGTAAAATTTATACCAGTGATTCAATGTTGGTAATATCATGTTGATATGAGACCTGTTTATTCAGCGTTCTCTTTAATACTCCACGCACTCCATCTCCTGCGCTTTTTCCGTGACCACACTCACAATAGTTCCAAACTAAACTACTTAATTTGTAGAAATATAAACACCAACGTAGAAGTGCTTTATTATAACACTAGCTGATACCCGCGACTTCGTTCGCGTGGACTTTATGATTCCGGCGTATTAATACAAATACGAAATAAAGTAGATACATAAGAAAATATTTGGGGCAGTATTCTACGTTAGAAGTCAACAAATTATTATTTTTATTTAAGATTATTATAATTATGTATTGATAGTAACCATAGTTTAAAAAAAAATATAAAATAAATGAAGGGAGTCTTTCCTTCGGGAGCTAATATGAAAAGCCCTGAAGCGTTACTAATCCTCCATAAAGCCACATTGTTGGCCATTTCGCATTCATCTGAAACGATTAGACAGCAATCCTGAAACATTTTCGCTTTGTCACAGTTTCGTGTCACAAAGCATGTCGGTGTTTCCGTTCTGTATAAATAGAGTAGAATATTGAACATTGTATTTGCGTCCTTCCGCCTAGAGGTAATATTATGGCTGCAATACCTGGCGATGCTGCTGTGTGATATTATTTTGGCGCCTGATTTCAGCGAGGATTGCTCTCGTCAGGTATGTTTTTCCAGTCCCTCCTGAAGCATCTAAGAAAAACAGTTTCCCCTCGTTGTTTAAAAGACTTTGAGTCACAAAATCTTGCTACATAGCGTCCCGCAAATACACGCATTCTTCTGGTTTGAGCGAATATATACCAATCGTTCCATTTCAATTTTAGCGTACACGTCTATATAAAACTGACTAAACAGACCACGTTACCTTTATATAAATATATATATATATATATATATATATATATATATATATATATATAACGTAAATAAATAAAACTATTGCGTCTAACTTGTAGCAGGTAAGAATAAAAGTAGCACTGCGCGGTTATTTTTTTACAATACAATCAATATGTTAAACTATTTATGCTCATCAGGCTGAACAACTTTTGCTAAGGCGTCATTATTATATTTTTTATAGTTTAGCTGAACCATTATGGTTCTGCATCAGGTGTTCTAAATCTTGGATTTTTATACCTCAACAAAAATGCTTATCAGGCTTAACAACTTTTGCTAAGGCGTCATTTTTATATTTCTTATAGTTTAGCTGAACCATTATGGTTCTGCATCAGGTGTTCCAAATCTTGGATTTTTATACCGAGATGGAAATTTCGTGTCCACGTTTTCAAATCGAAGTCATTTTCGTAATTGACATTTTAGAAAACCATAGAATCAACACCCATATTGATATTATGACATTTCAACCCCATCGCATCCCCACAGGAGTGCTCTTGTGTAACGTCGATTATGTTAGATTATAAAATAGCTGTTGTTTTCGGAATCAGCGACCCGATAAACCATAAAAACAATACCCATGTCGATTTTCAGACGTTTGCACCTCATTCCACCCCTTTATGGGTTGAATTTTGAAAAATCCTGAAACACGTGTTTACTCATTTATCTACAGAAGTTCTCGTGTAAAGTTTCGTATAAAATAGTCCAACTAATCTTGGTTCCCCATACAAACTTTGGACCCCCGTTTCACCCCCTTAGGGGTTGAATTTTCCAAATTCCCGTCTTAGTGAGCATCTACGTCCTGAAAGGAACCCCCATACAAAGTTTTTGACTCCTAGCACATGTAATTTCTGAGATTTCGTGATGAGTGATTTTCTATAAAGAAAAATTTTCTTTAAACTTTAAATAACGATAACTTTTTAATCTGACATCAGATTTCGATGAAACAAAGCCTATATATTGCTCAGGGATGAGCTTAATCTTTTAGTTTTAGTTTTAAAGATTAGCGAGTACATACAGACAGACAGACAGACAAAAAAATCAAAAAAATCTTTTTTGTGTTCTGTTACTCTTTTTTATCGCCCACACCCATTTTTTGTTAATTTTATCAAATTTACAGACACGCGGTTCCTACTGTTTTATTATATGTATTGATGATTATGCTTCTCTCAACATTATTTACTTTTATTAAACTGACCAAACGAAATACAACTCAATGAACGATTGGCCGAACCAACATTTGATTTTTCAGCAGTTAGCTGATGCCATTATACACCATTTCATAATTAAATTTTACTTAACAAAAGTAATGCAATTTAGTTTTATCGAACTCTGCATTCAATTCTAACCTATTATAGAGTTCTCATGATCAATTTAATAAAAGTAAATAAATTTGAGAGAAGCAGCTAATCGGCACAATTAATAATGTACGTATTGCGTGAATCTATTGTTCATGTTCAGGTGATCACCTCTTCATAAGAAAGTAATAAGTAGAGGTGATTACTTACTGATCACATCACATCACTCACACACATCAATTGTTTATCAAAAAGTATATACATTTACTAAGTAGGTATTTTATACACCTACGCATCAAATATATTCGAAAAATCGGACCTATTATGTAATATGTGCCTATACTACAAATTTATGATTGAATATTTGAGATAAAGGATCTCTAAAATGTTAAAAGTTGAAATGACCACTGATATGAAAAAAAAAAAACATACTATAAGTTGTCCCCATGTCACTGAAATGATAAACTCACTTTTTTGGCGGGAAACCACGAGACGATGTGACCGGTGGGAACACGACGAGAGCTTGAGCCGGACTGATCCGCAGTGAGTAAAGGTAAGGGTGGCGCAAGAATGCGATGTTGACGGAGATATTTTACTAAAACTTACTGTCCTCTTAAATGATAACTTTTTTCCGGAAAGTTATCTGCCTGTCAAGTGTATAAGAAGGAGGATAAACAAAGATTAAATCGTGTTTCTGATAGACAATATTCAATATAATAAACTGAAAATCGATTTCAATGTATCTAATGAATCGTATTATCAGGCCAAGATAATTTTAGAGCGGAATTGGTCACAGGACAGGTCACCGTGATGATAAAATTACACTTTGTAATTTTTTATTTATGTGTAATGGAGGCCGTAACTTAATGATTTTTTTTTGCCAAGGTAGAGAAGTACTTACTTTACTAAAAAAAAATATAAACCATCATAAAACAGCATTCCGCACTACCATTCTGTCTAGGATTGCCGTGTGTTTTTCTTGCTTGTGCAATTCACCCTTAAGTTTTTTAATCTGGAAACAAGAATAAACTACGACAGCTAATAATGGTTAACCTAGCAAATTATTGGCATATAATCATTTAACTGAGTGTCGTCCAGTTGTATTATGGAACGTTGTGATCAGTCGCTCACCAAGACGACGATTTAGATGTGTTTGAGTGGCGTTGTTCAATAAAAATAATAATAATAATAATAATAATAATGTACGTATAAAAAAAAAAAAAAAAAAAAAAAAAAAAAAAAAAAAAAAAAAAAAAAAAAAAAAAATCCTGTCATTGTCACCGTACGTCTTTTTCTACACATCAAATCAGAAAATTATGAAATAATGCATATCATATCAATTTATTACAATGAATCAGCAGTAAAACACGAATTTTATATCCTTTATATAATCGACAAACAATATTGATCATACATATACCCATAACAGTGAAAATAGAAAATACAGGTAATGACAGCCATAGACATGACAGTGATGTGACATAATAAAATGAAATGCCTAAAACACGAGGACAAGCACGCCTTCCACCGCTGCCTGTTTCACCGATTAGCTCCACATCCCCTTCGTCAGAGGAATATGTGACTCCTTCGGAACATGGTGTGTCGAGCAGTGAAGACGGGCGGCCGTCTCCAGCGCGACGCCGACCAGCTGCGCGTCGCCGAGGGAGACCACCGCTGCCGCGCTTGGGACCAGCAGGGCGACCCGCCCCGCAACCGGCCCCCGCCGTCGGTGGTGCAGTGCGCCGCATGAGATGGACACGAGAAATTAATGAAAATGTCATGCGAGCGTACTATAGGGCCACAGAAGGGGGAACTAACCTCACTGCGTATCGTTCTCGATTGCTTCCTCTGTTTCAGGCTCTTGAACCGGACGTGACCGTTACTGCACAAAGACTATCGGATCAGGTGCGGGTCATCCAGCGTAATTGTATGTTGGATGGACCCGCGCTTGAACGGCTTCGCTCTGAGGTAGTTGTCCCTACGTCTACCGCTGTACTAGATTCACCACACACTCTGCCAACAGAGATGGTGAATTATGTACCCAATGCGGTGGACGTCGAGGACACAACAGTAAGTACCCAGGATAATGAGCATTTGAGGAGGGTTTTGGAGGATGTGATTCTGGAGTTTAGATCCAAGCCTATCTCTGAAAGACCGCGACTGCCTCGTTTCCCCACGCATAGACGCAACATGGATCTGGTGGTGGCCCTAGACCGAATGCTAGACACGTATTTACAGTCTAGCCAAGATCTTGCTGATACCCATTCGATCCTATACTGTGCTGCCATTACAGCTTGCCGTGTGGCCCGTGTTCGGTTTCCAGAAGCGAACACTGTCACCCGGCGTGCTGGTGGCACACCAGAATGGCAAAAAAGGATCAAAAGGCGTATCAGCTCGGCTAGAGCCACCATTGGAAAGCTCATCTGTTTCAGATCGGGAAATAATCGACCCCGAGTCATGCGATACGTGACACAGGCTTTTGCTGGTACTGACATAAGACCACAAGATTACTTGGCCTGTGTCACGGAGCGTATAGACTATCTGAAACAGAAAGTTTGTGCGTGGGCAAAACGAATACGGCGATATAAGATACGAGTGGATAGGTACTACCAGAATCACATTTTTCAAAGCGACCAAAGGAAGATATATAGAAGTTGGGAGAGCCCTACAAATAGCGTGGGTGTTGGGGGTCGACCAGATATAACAGAAATGTCTAGATTCTGGACAACTATCTGGTCGACGCCCATCACACACACTGATAGTGATTGGATGAGTGTGGTTGAACGCTCATGTGAAAATTTGCAACCGATGGGACCTATAACAATTAGTCCCCAGAATTTAGCTGATGCAGTCCGTCCTCTCCATAATTGGAAGAGACCAGGTCCGGACGGACTGCATAATTTTTGGTTGAAATGGTTGCGAAGTTCACATGTGCTACTGGCCACGCAATTCCAGGAGGCTATTCAATGTGGTTCTCTCCCAACTTTTATGACAACAGGTGTCACCTTTCTGCTCCATAAATCGGGTAGTACCACGGAACCTAAAAATTACAGACCCATCACGTGCTTACCTACTATCTATAAGCTCCTTACATCCATACTGAGATCAAAATTATATGAGCATTTGGATGCTAACAATATTTTAGATCGCGCTCAGAATGGATGTAGGGTTGGGTCCCGTGGTACTAAGGAGCTCCTCCTCATCGACATGACTGTTAGCCAGCAGGTTCGCCGAGGTCGCAAGAACCTCTCCGCAGCCTGGATTGACTACAGAAAAGCCTACGATTCGGTGCCCCATTCATGGTTGAGACGGGTGCTTGAACTGTATAAAATTAATACAGATTTATGCACCTTTCTCAACGTATGTATGGGACAGTGGTCCACGGCTCTTTGTCTTCCAGGATGTGGAGCGAATCATGCTACCTCCGAGCCCATAAGGATTGAGCGAGGCATATTCCAGGGAGATAGTTTGAGTCCTCTTTGGTTTTGTCTGGCTTTGAATCCCTTAAGCATTCTGCTTAGGGATTCCAAGCTAGGCTACCGATTTCGTAGAGGGGGCGAGATCATTTCTCACCTATTGTATATGGATGATCTCAAGTTATATGCATCAAATGAACCAAACTTAGTGACACTTCTAAATGTTACTCAAGCATTTACCAGTGACATTAGAATGGAATTTGGTGTCGATAAATGCGCGGTCGTCCATATACAACGCGGTAAAGTTGTAAATAGAGAAAATTTACAACTTTCAGAGACTATGACTCTCAGAACCATCTCCGAAACCGAAACCTATAAATACCTTGGTATGGCGGAGTGTTTAGGTATACAGGACAGGGAGATAAAACAATCAGTGAAGGAACGTTTCTTTTGCCGTCTTTCAAAAGTACTGAAAAGTCTTTTGTCAGGTGGTAATAAGGTGCGTGCCTTCAATGGTTGGGTTATGCCTTTGCTTGTATACACCTTCGGAATACTAAGGTGGACTCAAACCGAGCTCGACGCACTGGATCGCAAAGTCCGTAAACTGCTTACCACGTATCGTATGCATCATCCACGTTCATCTATGATGAGATTATACATCCCACGGAAGTGTGGGGGTCGAGGCTTTCTTAATGCCAAAAACCTACACAACCGTGAGGTGTGTAGTCTCAGGGATTATTTCCATCATGTTGAGAGTGGGATGCATCGAGACGTTGTAGCAGTTGACAAAGGACTGACGCTGCTCTCCTTGGCAAAAGAGGACTGGCACAAACCGCTTGTATTAAGCACTGAAGATCGCTTGAACATATGGAAGGGTAAGGAGCTACACGGACGATTCCATCGGGCCCTTTATGGACCCGATGTTGATCTTTTGGCGTCCGTGACCTGGCTACGATTCGGTGACCTTTTCGGGGAAACCGAAGGTTCTGTCTGTGCAATTACTGATGAAGTTGTCAAGACTAATAACTACCGGAAATACATCATGAAGGACGGGACGGTGGACATTTGTCGAGCTGGTCACCGTCCTGGTGAATCTATCAGGCATGTTATTTCCGGTTGTTCTTATCTTGCCAATGGTGAGTATTTGTACAGACACAAGCAGGTAGCTAGGATAATCCATCAGCAACTTGCTCTTCGATATGGTCTTGTGAGTTTCGAAGTGCCATATTACAAGTATGTACCTGTGTCTGTTCTCGAAAACAGTCGTGCCAAGCTCTACTGGGACCGGTCTATTATCACGGACAGGACTATTATAGCTAATAAGCCTGATATCGTGTTGGTAGACCGGTTAGAGCGAAGGGCATTTCTTGTTGATATCACCGTGCCATGCGACGAGAACCTCGTGAAAGCTGAGAATGATAAGTTGTCGAAATACTTGGACTTAGCTCACGAGGTTACCGCCATGTGGGACGTTGATTCAACAATAATTGTCCCGATAGTTGTGTCGGTAAACGGTCTCATAGCGAAAAGTCTCGACTCATACCTCAGGAGACATTCGCTAGGTCACTGGGTCAAGGGCCGGATTCAGAATGCAGCAATTTTGGGCACTGCACGCATTGTGAGGAGGTTCCTCAGTCTGTCGCCCTGACCACCGGCGCCACTGGCATATGTCCTGCGCCGGCGGTAACTTTTTATAAATATTTGTATTTGTAATGTTGTATTTTTATATTTATATTGTAAATACAAATGTTGATAAAAAAGAATAATAAATAAATAATTGGTCATAATAATAATAATAATAATAATAAGTCCGCAGGGCAGCTTGTGTGGCGAGCTGTTGTGTGAGTAGCGACACCACGGACCCGAGTCTCCAGAGAGTCGGTCAGGGCCTTCGTCTCCGACGTGTCTTCATCGGTCGGAGTGTAAACACAAGAAGGCCCGCAGGACTCTCAGCTCTGGCTTGCCTTCATTGGCCGTCCAGAGAGGAGCCGCTAGAGCTATATGCTCCAGGGGTGGAAGTGTTAAAGGGCATCACGCCGCGAGTAACTTCGGAGAAAGCGCAGCACACCTCTCGACATCCCTGAGTCACTCACACCGGTGTTGCCCCCGGCCGATTTCCTGGCATTTCGGGGGCCCATCTAGTGAGTGGCAAGCCACCGCCTGCCGCAAATAACTAGCAATAAAAGCAGTTATGGCAGGCGTCCGTCCCTCTTCTGTAATAGCCCGGTATTAAGTTCACCCAGATCTCATCTCCATAGCCCATTTATTTTCCATCACACTTCGCAATAGTCTCAACGCCTGCCGAGACCTGCTCATGGGTATGTCGTGCCATTGACATATCCTGGAGCGGGTCACGGCGGGCGTACAACATTACATCAAACTTCTCAAAGGGGCCTCTACGCGTTGGATCCATATCCCCGCGCATGCCTATCAAATGACCGGGCTTGACCCGTGATTAAAAAGAGATACATAATAATAATAATAATAATAATAAGTTATGGCAGGCGTCCGTCCCTCTTCTGTAATAGCCCGGTATTAAGTTCACCCAGATCTCATCTCCATAGCCCATTTATTTTCCATCACACTTCGCAATAGTCTCAACGCCTGCCGAGACCTGCTCATGGGTATATCGTTCCATTGACATATCCTGGAGCGGGTCACGGCGGGCGTACAACATTACATCAAACTTCTCAAAGGGGCCTCTACGCGTTGGATCCATATCCCCGCGCATGCCTATCAAATGACCGGGCTTGACCCGTGATTAAAAAGAGATACATAATAATAATAATAAGTCCGCAGGGCAGCTTGTGTGGCGAGCTGTTGTGTGAGTAGCGACACCACGGACCCGAGTCTCCAGAGAGTCGGTCAGGGCCTTCGTATCCGACGTGTCTTCATCGGTCGGAGTGTAAACACAAGAAGGCCCGCAGGACTCTCAGCTCTGGCTTGCCTTCATTGGCCGTCCAGAGAGGAGCCGCTAGAGCTATATGCTCCAGGGGTGGAAGTGTTAAAGGGCATCACGCCGCGAGTAACTTCGGAGAAAGCGCAGCACACCTCTCGACATCCCTGAGTCACTCACACCGGTGTTGCCCCCGGCCGTTTTCCTGGCATTTCGGGGGTCCATCTAGTGAGTGGCAAGCCACCGCCTGCCGCAAATAACTAGCAATAAAAGCAGTTATGGCAGGTGTCCGTCCCTCTTCTGTAATAGCCCGGTATTAAGTTCACCCAGATCTCATCTCCATAGCCCATTTATTTTCCATCACACTTCGCAATAGTCTCAACGCCTGCCGAGACCTGCTCATGGGTATATCGTTCCATTGACATATCCTGGAGTGGGTCACGGCGGGCGTACAACATTACATCAAACTTCTCAAAGGGGCCTCTACGCGTTGGATTCATATCCGCGCATGCCTATCAAATGACCGGGCTTGACCCGTGATTTAAAAGAGATACATATAATAATAATAATGCTTTATTTCGGACGTAGTCCATATAGTATTTATACACAATTCAAAAATTTCACAATAATTTGTATAAAATTATGTCAAATATAAATAAAAATAAAAAAATCTAAAATATTATTACTAATTAAAATATAAATATAAATAGGCAATTAGTTAAACTTATGTACTATTTGTCTGTCGTATGGGTAATTTGTACCCAACACTTATAAGCTGGGGTTGTTATAAGTCTTTCCGCCAGGCTACGTATGATAGCATTCTTACACCTACCAACCCTGGACATAAACGACGCTATCCTCTTTCTTTGAATGGCATTGAACGAGTCGACTCGAGCCTGTGTGAACATTTCAGACGCACTGCAGAACCGGTCCAAACCCATAAGTTGCCTGAAGATGTTATTGTAAGCGACTCGTATGCCACTGTGAGTTTTTTTCGTATAGTTAGTCCAGAGTTGGCACGTATAAAAATTCTGGCAGAATGACTTAAACAAAGTAACTTTCACGTCAGGGGCCGATTTAGAGAATTTTCTGGCAATCATGTTGCCAACTACACAAAGTGCTCTGCGTTGCCTTTCGACATCTGCGTCATCCTTGAGACTACTTGTCACAATGTGACCAAGGTACCTGAACTTATCCACTACTTTAACAGGTTGCCCATTAAGGTAAACATCGGGTATATTTTCTGGTCCCTTTCCCGACCTAAAAACGACCATCTCTGTCTTCTTTGTGTTGTATTTAAGATCATGTGCCCTAGCATACTTTTCACATGTAGCTATTAGTCTCTGTAGGCCCTTGATCGAGGGGCTGAGCAGCACCATGTCGTCTGCGTAACTTAAACTATTGACATATCTGTCATCCAAACGAAGCCCCACAGGAGTGCTACTCAGCTCCTCGAGCAAACTGTTTACATAAACGTTGAATAGGTCGGGAGAGGTTAACCCACCCTGTCTCACACCGCATGACAGACGGTAAACGTCCGACGTCTCAGAACCCCACCTGACACTGTTAGTCTGGTTTTGATACCAATACTCAAGAAGACCAACAATGCCAGGGTTGACTCCCGCCTCGTCAAGCTTCCGCCACAGTAACTTATGATTCAAAGTGTCAAAGGCACGGCTAAGATCTAGAAAGCAGGCATAAACGCTCGTGTTTTCTTGTTTGTAGTAACTAACCACCTGCTTCAGCGTAAATATTGCCATATCAGTCGATACTTGTGGACGGAAACCAAACTGTCCGTCATCATATTTAATGCCACTGAAGTGCGAATGAACAACTCGTTCAAGCACCTTGGCCACTATCGTAGCCAGAGATATAGGCCTGTAGTTGGCCACACTCGATATATCACCTGTTTTGTCTTTAATAATAGGGACAACCAGCGTTCGCGTCATGTCATCGGGTAAATAACACTGCTTCACGCAGAGACTGAAAAGCCACGCCAGCACTACACAGATATGTTGGCCCGCATACAACAGATGTTCTATACTGAGGCCGTCGCAGCCAGGAGACTTACCTCGTTTCATATTTCTGAGTATATCAGATACGAGTATTATTACTGGTGTAATTGACGCGAGGTCAGTCTCCGGGCTACGCCTAGCCTCCCGTTCGTTACTATAATTTATTTTAATATTTTTTTCGGATCCGTGCCCATTAAAATGTTTTCGAAATAAATTAGCAATTTCTTTCTTGTCCTGTAATCCATCTACGCTGACTGGTAAGCTATTTTTATTATCCAACTTTTCTTTCTTGTCCTGTAATCCATCTACGCTGACTGGTAAGCTATTTTTATTATCCAACTTTTTTGTTTCTTTCCAGAAGTCAGTGAAATTAGCAGCGGCATGATGTCGAGCCAACATATCCATTTTAATCCTATTTTGATTTAATTGCACGTATTTAAGCGCGGATTTAAAGTCTCTGCGCGTGTGCACCATATTTTCATAATAATACCCTGATCGCGGTCTCCCAAATTGAACCCACTCTAAAAATTTCTCTCTGGCTTTTACATGTGCACCCCTGACAAGGAAATTCCACCCCACCACTTTGCGTTTCTTGTTATTATTGCAAATAAAACTATGTACTGCTGCCGATTTTAATACACTAATTATATCACAATATAAATCGTCAATATATGTATTATTAAACTCTCTAACGCATGATAAGTCTTTATTATTCTCTATTGTCTTTATATTATATTTATTAATAATGTCACCTAATTTTTCGTTACAAAATTTTCTATATATATCTATTTGTTTCAATTCTCTATTTCCCCAAACGTGTTTATTAATATTATTAAAATTATTTTATATAAAAATATTATTAAACTTTTTATTCATTTTATCACAACTTATCTATATTGTTATTATTAAAACTATATATACATATAAAAAAATACAATGTTAAAAATAACATTATAAAAAAGCGGCATACAAAACCGAGACAGGAGAGGCCTAGACCTATTCCTGTGTCGGCTAGGACTCCAAAGTAAGGAACCGGCGCACAATACGAGCTGTATCGAGTACGACGGCCTTCTGAATTTTACTCTTAAGCCAGGTGCCAAGCGAGAGCTTCTTAAGGTGCCGATCGAAGCTCTTCGTTATTAATCCGTGGACAGAGATCACCACCGGAACAATAACTGCTGAATCCACGCGCCACACGTCGGCAATCTCGAAGGCCAAGTCGCGATATTTCATCAACTTTTCATTTTCGGCCTTAACAAGATTACCGTCATGTGGAACGGTGATGTCAACAATTATTGCACGTCGCGCCGACCAATCTACTATTACAATATCAGGTTTATTCGCTAGAATAGTCCTGTCTGTAATAATAGATCGGTCCCAGTAGAGTCTGGCATGGCTGTTCTCAAGAACTGGCTGTGGATTGTACCTGTAGTACGGCACTTCAGATTCGACAAGACCATATTTCAGGGCAAGCTGCTGGTGTACTATCTTGGCTACTTGGTTGTGTCTGTGCAAATACTCGGAGTTAGCAAGCATAGAACAACCGGAGATAACATGTCTGAGTGACTCTCCGGGACGGTGGCATGCCCGACATATGTCGACCGTACCGTCCTTCAGAATGTATTTCCTATAGTTGTTCGTCTTAATAACCTCGTCTTGTATTGCACAGACAAAACCTTCGGTTTCCCCAAAGAGGTCCCCGAAGCGTAGCCAGTGTACAGAAGCTGCATGGTCAACATCCGGGTCATTGAGAGCCCGGTAAAATCGACCATGCAATTCCTTGCCCTTCCATGTCGTAATGCGATCCTGAATGCTCATAACTACAGGTTTTCGCCAATCCTTGTTTGCCATTGAGAGAGGGGTTAGGCCTTTATCGCTCATAACAACTTCTCGATGCATCTCCCCATCCACCTGCAAGAAATAATCTCTTAGATTACATATCTCACGATTGTGTAGGTCCTTGGTATTTAACATGCCACGGCCGCCAAACTTTCGTGGGATATACAATCTCATTACAGATGAACGAGGATGATGCATTCGATGCGCTGTCATCAGCGTCCGTACCTTTCGATCCAGGGCGTCTAGCTCTGTCTGTGTCCACTTGAGTATCCCAAAAGTGTAGGTTAATAGGGGTATAACCCACCCATTATACGCACGAGTCTTATTCGCGCCTGATAAAAGACTGTTAAGTACTTTCCTCAGGCGCGCATAAAACCGCTGAGTAATTGTGTGTTTTATGTCCCTATCATTAATTCCTAGACACTCTGACATACCCAAGTATTTGTAGGTTTCACCTTCGGAGAGGGAGCGCAGGGTTGTCCCATCAGACAAATTTAAATTATCTGATGTTATCACCGTTCCCTTCTCTACACGCATGATTGCACATTTTTCCACACCAAAATCCATTCTGATGTCACTACTAAACTTGTGTGTGATATCTAGCAGTGATCTCAGATGGGTTTCGGTGCGAGCAAAGAGTTTTAGATCATCCATGTAGAGAAGGTCAGTGATCCGTGAACCACCTCTCCGGAGCTGATAGCCTAGCCCCAACTCCCTCAATAATGTACTGAGGGGATTTAGAGCTAAGCAAAACCATAGAGGACTGAGACTATCGCCCTGGAAAATACCTCTCTTTATTTGTACAAGATCTCCAGTAGCAGAAGGCCCGCCACCTGGATAACAAAGACGTGTGGCCCAGCGGTCCATGCACATGTTCAGGAAGTTGCATAAAGTTGCATTAATTTTATGCAACTGTAAAACTCGCCTGAGCCATGCATGGGGCACAGAGTCATACGCCTTTTTATAATCAATCCATGCCACTGCGAGGTTCTTTCTGCTACGGCGTACCTGTTGGCAAACAGCCATGTCAACTATGAGGAGTTCTTTAGTACCCCGGGACCCAGGTCGACATCCGTTCTGAGTCGCAGATATTATTTTATTAGAATAAATAAAATCTGAGATTTTGTTTCTCAGAACAGATGTCAGTAACTTGTACATTGTTGGTAGACAAGTTATCGGTCTATAATTTTTGGGTTCCGTGGTACTACCTGACTTATAAATTAAGTGGGTCATTCCAGTTGTCATGAATTCTGGGAGGGCACACTGCTCGAGAGCGTCCTGGAATTGATCCGCAAGACAGGTATGACATTTGGTAAACCATTTTAGCCAGAAGTTGTGCAATCCGTCTGGACCTGGAGATTTCCAATTCAACGTTTTACGAATTGCACAACCTATGTCTAAAGCGGTAATAGATATGTCTCCCATTGTTGGCAGAAAGTTATATGCCTGTGTGACAGTATCAATCCAGTCACCCTCATTGTGCTCGACGGACACTGACCAGATACCTTTCCAGAAATTTTGTATTTCATTTGGCGGTGGTAAGTCAGGAGCCGCCGGTACATGCTGTGTGTCCTCCTCCCATTTTCTGTAGACCCGTTTTTGGTCAGATTGAAAGAGTCGGTTCAGGTTGAATCTGTCCACGCGTTCTTTGTACCGTCGGATACGGTTAGCCCATACTCCTACCTTTTGCTTCAGAATGTCAATCTTTTCATCTATTTGTGGCACATGTGCTCTTAAAATATTAAAATCAGTGCCTGTAAAACCAGATTCGACGTATCGTATAATACGCGGTCTTCTGTTGCCATTTCTGAAGCAAATCAATCGCCCAATGAGAGCCCTCGTCTCGTCGATACGCCTCTCAATACGTTGTTGCCACTTTGGTTTATGTTTTGTATGGCTTCGTCGCTCGGCTGGTACATCTATCGGAAACTTGACACCAGCCGTGCGACAAATCGTCACAGCAGCGCTAAAAAGTATTGTGTGCGTATCGACGAGATTTGAACTTGATGACAAATATTCTGGTAGAATAACATCCATGGCTCCCATTAAGGCAAGATTTCGGCGGTTCATGGGCAAACGAGGCAGCCGAGGGCGCAAATGAAAAGCTAGAGTACGAAACTCCTGAAGCGAATCGTTCATATATCTCCTCAGTGACTCTACTACGTGGGGTTCAGCACTTTCGTCCACAGTATCAGCTGGTTCCATATCTGTTGGTAACTGAGATGTATTATTAATATTTTCTGAATATGTGACAGATAACGTGGAACCAGTGACAGGGGAAGGAAGTGCTTCTTGGCGCAGACGCTCAAGTACAGATTTTTCAATAAATTCGCGATTTTGAATAACCCGTACCTGATCGGAAAGGCGTTGAGCCGTCACGGTGATACCTGGTTCAAGAGCTTGGAATTCAGAAAGCATTCGCGTTCGATATGCAGTACACTGTGTTCCTCCCTCTGTAGCCCTATAATATGCGCGCATGACGCTTATATTTAAATCTTCTGTCCAGCGCATGCGACGCACTATTCCACCGGTAGCGGGAGTCGGTTGCGGGGCTGGGCGCCTCGCAGACCCCAAGCCGACCGGCAGTGGGGGTCGCCCTCTACGTCGCACAGATCTCGACGGCGGCGGGGGCGACGGGTGCTCGGCCTCGTCGCTCGACACGTTACTGGTCGGAGGAGTAGCATATTCCTCCTCAGATGACGCGGAGCTAGACGAGACAGGCGTTGGTGTTGGGCGTGCGTTTCTAGTCTCACTCTCCTTTCGTTGTTGCGATCTTGTAAACATTTTCCTTATTCATCTATACATGACACATCTTCTGTTGGTATCCATGGGGATAGTTTGTCTGTACTGTCAATTTCGTTTTGTCATAGTAAAATATATCCATAGTTTATTGCTGCGGTATTTCCAAGTTTATATAATTAATATGTTTGATTCTATTATTTTGCTGACTTCTTTGTGTATGTTTTTTAATATTTCCATCAAAATATTTGGGTATAATGTATAAAATATAAAATAAAGAAAAATATTTACTAAGTCAGAACTTGACGTGACAGGAGTTTTTTTTTTTTTTTTTTTTTTTTTTTTTTTTTTTTTTTTTTAAACTAATTATTAATATTATTAAAATTATTAATATTATTAATATTATTATAATTATTAATATTATTAAAATTATAAAAACGTGTTTATTAATATTAATAAAATGCTAGCCGTACGATTGAATAGTTATTTCACCCAGATGGCTGCGACATATAGTTACATATTAATTAATGTAAGTGACGATGTTTAATAGTTTTTTTTTTTATTTAGTTGATAATTCTGAAGATAATAGACATGAAGAGATGACAGATTATTCCGATATATCAGTATCATCATTACACTCACAGATGGATTGTGAATCGATTTCTCGAAGAATAGACCCCGCATTATGTTACTCAGAGCAGCGTCCATTCGTTTGTAAAGTAGAGGCTAAGGATGCACCATATGACAGCGTATGTGATGTGTATGGATCTAGTGAGTATTATTAAGAGATATTTCTTAAAATCTTATTTATTCATTTATTGACCATAGAATGAGGGTACAAAAGGCGGACTTAATGCTAAGTCTCTACCAGTCAACCTTAGGGAAAAGCAGATAAAACTCGACTGCGGTTCACAAAATAATAGTAACAACATACACAGAATATACCTATGAAAACATAAAATTATATATGATACATAGACATAATACTAATTATACACATATACACAATCATACACATATACATAATCATACACATATATAATCATACACATATACATAATTATACACGGAAACGCATAGGAAAAGCAGTAAATAGAACAATTATGATTATTGATTGGATAAATTCTCAAGTAAATAAGCTTGAACATTCTTTTTGAAAGTGAACTTACTGGAAAATTCTCTAATGGAATCAGGTAACGTATTCCATAAACGCGATGATTATAAAGTAAAGGACATCTGACATGAAGCCAGAACGAAAAAGTGGAGTAAAGAGTACAAGAGAGTTGTTAGAATGGAGTTCGCGATCATGGGTGTCTCGGAGATAGTGAAACTTACATTTTAAGTATTCAGGAGAAAGGGGGTTAAAAAGAATAGAGAAAAGAGTGCAGAGTAACCTCTGTTGTCTACGCTGGCGGATAGGAAGCCATCTAAGTTGGGATCGATACTGCGATATATGATCAAATTTTCGAAGGCTAAAGATGAAGCGCATAGCATTATTGATAAGCCGGTCCAACTTATTGAGAAGGTCTTCATTCAAATCAGAATAGCAGACATCAGCATAATTAATGAGCGGAAAAATAAGAAATATGACCAGTGTGACCTTAGTATAGATAGGTAGAAAATTCCTAAACCGATTAAGAAATCGTAACGTAGAAGTAACTGCACGGCTAATTTCCGCAATTTGTGTTATCCAGCTCAATGTAGAGTCAATGTGGAGACCAAGGTTTTTGACACTAAGACTTAATGGAATGACTGAATTATCAAACAAGATAGGCGATAAATTATCAGTATCAATGTTAGCGACCTGCTTATAACTACCCACTAAAATAGCCTGACATTTTACAGGATGTACTGGTACCCCAAAATCTTTAGACCAAGAGCTAATGATATTCAAGTCAGTATTCAGCTGTGCAATCGCCGTATTTACTTGCTCTACAGGTGTTTGAACGTAAATTTGTAAATCATCAGCGTATAAATGGTAAGAGCAACTAAGCAAGATACACAAGAAATTTATAAATATCGAAAATAATAAGGGTGACAAAATCCCACCCTGGGGTACGCCAGCAGTGAGATCATTCCAGTCAGATAAGTCACGACCGACACGCAGAGCCTGCTGATGACCACGAAGATAAGAGGTAAACCAGTCCAGAGTGAGGGATGAGAAATTCAGCGACTCGAGGATAGCAAGGAGAATGTCGTGATCTACCATGTTAAACGCGTTGTAAAAATCAATAAGCACAATAATGGTGACCAGCCTGTTCTCCATGCCCTTTCTGATATCCTCGGTGACTTTAAGAAGGGCAGTAGTTGTACTGTGTCCAGGACGAAAGTCAGATTGAAATGGAGTGAGAAGAGAGTTAGAGTGAACAAAAGAAGATAATTGCTTATGAGCCTCTAAGATTTTGGAAAGGAAAGGTAATATAGAAATGGGTCTGAAATTATTCAATTGAAGAGGGACAGGAATTTTAGGAAGAGGAAAAACGTAAGCTTTGCCCCAAGGAGTTAGAAAATTACCTGTCAAGAAGGAAAAGTTTATGATGATAATGACAGGAAGGATTTGTTTTAAAATATATATAACTATTTGTCCACTCACGTCATCACAACCGACTGCTTTGGATTTGATAGACATGATAATCTTGCGTATCTCATCCATGGACACTAGGGAAAATAAGAAGGGACTAGTAGTGTGAGATTGAGCCTTGGAAGTAATTTTTAAGATAGTTTTGGATTTGATCGACGGATCAATGGATGGAGTGATAGAGAAGTGATTGTTAAAGTCATTTAGAGAAAAGAGGGAACTAAGAGGTTGAGTGGGACACTTGCCCACACCGAAAGAATGGAGAAACTTCCATACATTGGCTGACGACGCATTTGCAATATTGTTATGAAAATGTTGCCGCTTAGCTGCTCTTACCACTTGGTCACAGCGATTTCGCGCTATCTTGTAAAGATTCCAGTTGGCATCCGTCCTATCCCGTTTGAAATTATGGAAGGCTCTATCGCGTCATGTCATGGCCATTCGAACATCCTTGCCGATCCAAGGAGCAGGTGGCAGTTTTACTTTTATGGCTTTTAACGGTACATGTGCATCAAACAGTTCGAGCAATAACTGATTAAAGTGAGAGACTTTCTCATCAACTACTGAAGAAAAGTCTATGTCGGTAGCATCGTTCTTTAATTTAGTTTGGTCAACACGTTCAAAATTACGCATCCAAATTGTCGTAGGTTTAGCCTTGGGAGGCCTCAGTTTATATTGAAGGAAAATAAGGTCATGTTTCGAGAAGCCTGGGGCAAGTAATTGACCATAGTTTGTAACATGATCCGGAGAAGTTATTATTAAGTCAAGCCACGTGTCGCAGTTAGTGGAGTTATGGTGCGTCGGCTCCAAAGGCAAAATTGATAAATTGACAGACTTGACTATGTTCTGAAGTTTTAGAGAACGAGTAGTATTACTCAAGAGATCGGTGTTGAAGTCACCCATGATTATGATGTGCCTGTAATCAGCGCAGAGCGGTTCCAAAATTGACTCAAGTTGGAAGAAGTAATCTATAGTAGGTGGACAATAGATGACTCCGAGAACAGCTTTTGAACCCCGAACAGAGATATCAATTAAGAGATACTCAGCAGATCCAGTATACGAAGAAGGAGAGGAGCATAAATGCACATAGGGAATATCACTACGTAAGTAGATGGCTATACCACCGCCACCCTTACCAATACGATCATTACGTATCAAAACATACCCAGGAAGTGTATAAGATAAGAAGGAAAGACATGGTTTAAGCCAGCTTTCCGAAATGAGTATAGATTGAAAAATAGTGGTGGAGAAGGTATCAAGATGTTCGGAATAGAGTGAGGGTATGCTTTGAGCGTTAAGATGACAAACATTAAAAGAGTGAGGTGCGTCAACGACTGCTTCATTTAATAGAGTGCCTAGGGTCTCCGGTGTAGCTAATGAGTCATCACTAGTGTTTGAGGAAACACTGAGATCCAAGGCAGAATGAAAAGAATCATCATTATCAGACATAACAATAATACAAATACAAAAAAATATATAAATATAGAATTTAAAATATTTATAACAAAAAAAAATATATAAATTATAATACCTGCATGTCCTGCCAGTTGACAAACAAAGTAATAATATAACAATAAAATCGTCTACCACAAAAAAATAAGAAGCCAGGGCAAAAATAGAAACAAAAAAAAAACACAAAGTTTATATAACAATGTTCAAAGTAGTTGCCAAAGAAAAACAAAGAAGAGGAACAAGCCATTGATTTCTTGAGACGCTGTTGAAGATGCCGCTGCTGATGACGTACTCGGTGCAATCGTCTGGGGGCTCATCCTCCGAGTCAGCGAGCGCAGAGAGGTCGCTTTCTGTGTACAGCCGATGTATTGTGCCATCCTTCAACTTGACAATAACGTTGCCCTCCATCGTCCAGCAACGCCGCATACCAAATCTCTTACAGGTCGCGCGGCGAGTTAAGATCGCTCGGTAAACCTAGTGGGGGCAATTGGCGCATGTGTACAATCGCGCACAAAATTACTAAGAATAATTTTTTTTTTCCTTATTTTCTTTTTTTAACCCTTAGTAACTTAACATAATTATAATAACACTAGTTTTTGATTGTGATTTATTGCTAGTATATTAAGAAAAATAAAAACAAAAGTAAGTTTTAGTTAATAATATAGGTAGGTCACACTAAAAGTTTTGCGTAACTTAAAAAAACAACATTTTATAACCAAAATATTATGTTTATTGCTTTTCAAAATACTCTCCTTTACATTTTAAACATTTTTTCATGCGATCGAACCATTTTTTAAAACAGGAGGAACACAGATCTGAAGGCATATTTTGGGGAAAATACAGAAATCACAGGTTGCTAGATCGAGGCTATGTGCAGGATGGGTGACGAGTTGTACTGTTACATTTAGTGTACCTCATGTAGTAAAAATTTAATCATCCGGTAGTGTTGATAGTCCTTCCATTAAATCATCGTGCGATGTCGAAGAAGGCTGAGGATGGAAGCACGAGGGCTAAGGGCACTTCATCGTCGTCCGAAATTTCGGAGTTATCGGTATCTGCGCTCTCTTCGCTATCCGAGCTGTCTTCAGTGACACGAATAATAAACTGTTCTGTCATAGTATCTATAATGTGATCACTTTTTGCGTATTCTTCTTCTACAGATTTGATTTTATTACACAAGATTTCCCACTCTCGTGCTCCCATTAAATTAACTTTTTCTTTGACAAGCTCAATGGCTTTATTTAGATTCCATTTGACGTTTTTACTACCCACATACTGTTTAATCATGGACTAAGCCATCTCAATAGGATTGAGATCAGGGTGGTATGGAGGCAGTCTTAGAATATTGTGATTGTGTTCAGCCAAAATTTTGTCAATAGAAAACGTTTTAAATTGTTCTTTGTGTGTTTTTATTAACTGATATATCTGCGGTTTTAACATTATTTCATCAAATTCTATTCCTTTTTCAGACAGCCAGGTTTGCATATCCGCTTTTCTGGAGCTTGATGTCGGTGCGAGGTCGTATTGTTTGTTATGATATGAAGCGTTATCGACCACGACAACAGAATTAGGTGGAATATTGGGGATGAGTTGGGTTTTCAACCATTTTTCGTAGTTTTCGTAATTCATGTTGTCGTGGTAGTCTCCTGATTTGCATCCAGCTTTGAAAGTGAGCAATGCATTTGGGACAAAACCCACCACGGATCCAGCATGTACGATAACCATGCGTTGTCCTTTTTTTTTTATTGATATTTATTACAGTCTACAGACCCGGGGTCCGTACCTTTTATTAACAATGTTCTGTTTTTTTTTATCTCATAATATTCTTACAATTAATAAATTGCACGTCGCTATTGTGCTAATAGTTATATTATTGTCTATTACTACTTAACCTAAATCCTCCTATTGTTTACCTTGCAACCATGACAGCCAGGGCAGACCAGTCCCCTCTGGCAGCACCCGTTCACGAGTTGATGCATGGGGCAGCCATCACCGCATTCAACCATTTTATTGGGAACGCGGCGACCCGCCACACGACACCACCACCAGTTTGAACACTTTAGTGAGCATGACTACCTGGGCTGTCAGGACTGCACAGTAAAACCTGTATTTATTTTCCTAAGGTCTTCCTCCCTTTCTCCCTCTCACCCACTAGATACTTACATTCTTTGTCCCAGCATATTCCGTCTGTCGTTGTCACTGATATTGCATGGGCAACCATCTCGATTCTGTGTCATCTGTTCCGTACGGAACTGAGTAGTCCTATTTTTTGTTTTTTTTGCTATTGCTTTGCCAATTCTTTCACGACGGGTGTATCCCGACTCCACATCGCCATTTGCAAATTGTAGTCCCGAATTGCTTTCGTGGTTGCAGTTTCCGCACGTTTTATGAATTTTGCAGTTGCGTCGAATAGCTCGCTGCAGTCTGTGTAATATATACAGCTACAGGTATGTCTCGAAACTGCCACCACTGCATGGGGGACGCTACTATGCAGTTGGAGGTTTTTCATCGATGTCCTGATGATTACCACTGACTCGTATGTCAGTCCCTGTGCTTCATGAATGGTCAAAGTACGAGACCCTTCGCCACTGCCGTAACCTTGACCGATCAGCTGTTCTTTCTCGGCCTGAGTATGTACCAGGTACAAGGTGTTGGCTGTGCTTGTGGGTATTAGTGACCCTGTGTACATCATTAGCTTCAGAGACCGTGTGCGAGTGTTGGACGAGTATATTCCATTGTATACTTGTCTGAGGGCATACGCAACGTCTAGTGGATTCCTTCTGGTGCATAGCATTTCACGGCTGATGTTCGCCGCTGGGCTTGGGCGATGGTATTTAAGCCGGAAAAGGTTGGATCTGTCGATGAATGGCAGTTGATTTATATCGCCAAAGAGCAGGACCTTCTTGGCACCGGTAATTCGCACTGCCATCACTATGGCCCCGAAATGATTCATCAGCGCTTCGTCGACCATAAGTCTTTCGTAGGTGTCTGTCGCTGGGATCCCATTTGCAAGTACTGAGGCCATTGTACGTGCTTTAGCTCTTGTTTTTGTACCGATGCGTTTAGTTATCTTCTCTTTCAGGTCGCGAGTGGATTCAGTCGTGGTTACAATGACCAAGTCTTTACCTGGATCATAATTCTCGGAAATCCATTTTGATTTTCCACATCCGGGTACTCCGTTGACCCAAGTTATTTCTGGTACCTCCCAGTATTCGAAGGCTCTGCCGATGCCAGTCTCTGATGATAGAGCTTCCGCTTTTTCTAGGAATCTGTCATCTAGCATTACCTTCGTACACTTGGCGGTGACTACAATTGGGTCTTCCGGAGGAGTCTCAAACACCAGCCTTCCAGTCCGCTCTGTCTCTACCTCGTCTAGAGCCACAAAACCACTTGTCGCGTTATATGCAGCCATGTATGTTCCCGACACCTCTCCCTTTACGGTTTCGGCGGTGTCATTATTATACACAGCTGCACCTGCTTCCACTAGTTTCAAGCTGAGTTGTCCCTCATTACCTTGCAGATAATTCTGCATGATAGATGAGCAAATTTGCAGGTTGACTTTCTGCATCGCTTTTGTAATAGCTTTAAACTCAAGGAAAGCGTTGACTATGTGGTCCTTAGGCTCCTTCACAACTCTGACTTCAGGCGGGTCGACTTGTCCCATTTCGGCTTTTGTCCGGACTTTTTTCTGCCCCTCGCTTTGACCTGTTGGAGTTGTCCTTTAGAAATTGGCGTTTTAAGGCCCTTAGTTGAACGTTGATTTGAGTGTGATGAATCTACATATGATTCATCTGTGTAGATTATTGCACGTCCTTCTTGACGATATTTTTTGATTTTACGTAAGTACTCGATTCGATTGAGGCGAATGTTTGTAGTTTCTATTAAAACCTTTCTGTTGTTTTCTGTTCTTTTCCATTTAAAGCCTAAATCTTTTATTATCTGTCGAAGACTTGTTTTAGAGCCTTGGAAATTTAAATCTTCCTGTAGTTTTGTCTTAGTTTTTCAACTGTGAGAAGCACTTTATTGGTCAAATGAAAGTTATGAATACACCTTTTTATGACTCCTTGATCAAAGTTATCGATGTCTGTTATTGGTTTTGCACGCTGTTTTTTTTTTTTCTAGGAGTTCTAAAGACCGACAGAAACTCCGAATAGCGGCTTGTGTGGCAATCCTCCTAACTGTTATAACAGATGTATTTGTAGCAAGCGCCGTTTTTTTTTGTTCATGTTTTAAATTGTTCATAATTTGTACTAACTTATTATCATTTGTTGTGCTAGCTTCGGCAGCTTCTTCCCGAGTTTGCTCTAATTTATTGCAGATTTCAATTAATATGGATTTATCAACAGCATTCGTAGTTCTATTTGCAGTCAGTTGTAAACATTGTATAGGTGTTGACAATTTTTTCTGTAATGAAATCGCAGCTTCTGCTGTTGTATTTTTTACCTGCTTTAATTTACTACCGATTTCATTAGTTTCCTTTTTAATATAACAATTCACGTCGTAAACCATTTTCCTGGCTTGCCGTGTTAAAACTTTATTTTTCGGCATTTTTTTCACTACGATCTACTACTAATACGAAAAACAATTTGTACGCAACAGTACCCAGGAGACACGAGACGCGCGGACGCCAGGCGGGAGGTAAAGTGCGACTGATCCACCAATTACGCGTCAGTATTGTCGCGCCCGCCCCCTTACTCCTCTGCCCCGCCAAATAGACCTAGAAAGTGAATACTGCGCATGCCCCTTCTACTTTTGCCGAGCGATCTTAACTCGCCGCGCGACCTGTACGAGTCTGTTGAAACACAGACTGCCTGTGGCGAGTGAGGAATTCGAAAATAGTGTGAGGTGATCCTTTAAAGGCAGTCTTCTTACCCCACACAGCAGATCTAAGCTGCATGTTGGCAAAGCGTACCAACACTGGTCTGCACTTACCCTCTGAGGGGCCACCCAAACGATGAAATGCAGTTATGTTCTCTGAAGAAATATTCAGCCCCAGTCTGCCACGGAAGAGACCACATGTAAATTCAGAGAGATTGTCATTGTTATCCTCCAAGATGCCACCAACTAGCAGGTACTTTCTCCTGTGCCTCGTTTCCAATGCATCAAACGATTTGGATAATGCAGATATTTGCTGTCGCAGTAAAGACAAGATTGAGCACACTTCACAAAATTCTTCATGAACTCTGTTCACTGTGATGTTTGTCGGTGATATGGCAGCACCCAGCCTAGACTCGAATTCTGCAATCTTTTGCAATAGTGAAGCCTCCACAGCATGCTGTGTCTTCAGAACATCATCAAAATTTGACATTGTGGTTGTCTATTACAAGTAGATGTTGTGAATATTGTGTGTCAAAACGGCCGACAGGACAGTGCAGTTGTAAACACTATTTTGTGCATATGTATAGTGATAATAACACTTGTGAGTGATATTTGTACTGAATTCTCACTAATTAATATATAAAAACTCATGTAAGTACTTTAAATTATTTAAAATAAAATTTAGACTGCACTGTTACATTTTTATACGCCTACCGCCGAAAAAAAAAAAGAAAAAAAAAATCTTCACCGCATCTTTCAGGTTTCATAGGTTTCATAAACTTGAAATCATTCAATCGTAATGTACATTGTACAGACACGCATCCCATCTTATTTTACCATAAACATGCCCTTCAGGTTACTGCTTTGGGATGTATCTGGCTCACTCACGATCTTTAGAATCAAACCACCTGCACGTGGTGCACTCTGTTGACTAGCGAAAGAGGCTTTGTCAAAAGAGTGGTTGTCATTCATATGTTGCACTATAACTACCACTATTTGGAAACTATCATTCGCCCACACCTCTCCTACCACCTATATATCCTGTGTAGCCAGGACTAATAGTGACGGCTACCAAAAAGGCAATAAACGTTGGCTGTAGTTCTAGGAATTGTACAGCCTTTAATCTCACAATGAATTAATTGGAAGAATTCAGTAGAAATAGCAAGCAGTGAAATTTAATTTGCCGCTTTTGCAGTGTGAGAGACTGCTAGAATATCTTTTTTTTTATATGAGACGGGGCAAGCGGGTATGTGGGTCATCTGATGAAAAGCAATCTCCACAGTCCATAGGATAGGAAGCAACACCAAGGATCCATTCCTAGCCTTCTAAGTAAAAATTTACTCTGTACTTGAAGGCTTCCATGTAGTGTTTATTTGGGAATACTGCTGAGGGAAGTTGATTCCAACAACTTCACAGTTCGTGGTAGAAAATGTCTAAAAAGCGTACTGTGATCGCCAATTATGAAGATAATATGGATGGAATTTTAATTTATGACGAGTTGTACGATATTGTAACTACGATAGTGTATCTTTGGTTATTTGTGAATATTCTTGTTGCAGATTACTCATATGTTGCAAGTGTTGGCAGTTGTTATAGTATTCCGGCAATTGCATACACGTGGAACGAAGCTTACGAAGAATGTCAGGCTCAGGGGGCTCACCTTGTGGTGCTCAATTCAGAGGTGGAGAAGGTGGCCGTCAAATATTTTATGAAAAAAATACGTGAAATACCATTGGCTACATCAGTTGATTATTTTAGTGCCGGATTTAGAGCCGAGAGACAGAGTACTAAATTTATGGTTCAAAATTTACATCAGAGATCTATTATGACGATTTTTAGTAAGTATTAACATTATTTTATATTGAGATCTTTTATATCTCGATTGCGGCATTACTTGTGTCAGTTTAATGGAACACGCAAGTTAATAAAGATCGACTATAGCCTGTCCATGGATGGGTTTATTTGCTTCGAGCTCTTCCGTATTTCGGACGGCACGTTGAGCCGTCTGTCCCGGCTTTTGTTATTAATTGACAGTCGTAAAACCAATTCAGTAGTTTTTAGGTGGCTTGTAAGCATTGTCCTCCGCCAACCCGCTGTTGAGCAGCCTGGTGGAGTGCGCTCAAAACTGCTGGCGGCAGGCGACGACGACGTAATCTTTTAGAAAAATTGTACGTTATAGAATCATAGCTGAAAGAGTTGAAACAAGCCAATAGATATAAAATCATAGATGCAGGAGATGAAACTAAAAACAACGAGTGGTAGAGCATAACTGGGGAAATACCGTCACTTCACAGGAGGCAGTAGGAAAATGACAAACATTTAACGATTGTTATGTTTCATGATTGAAGCGAGTGAGAGGTCATCAGACGTAACAATGTGTTGCAGCGTCAGCAGCGGAGCCTGCGAAGTGCAAGGCGTGAGCAATATCCCTTGTACTGTAAGCGTCTATAGTCAACCGAGTCACATGCGTGTATAATACATGGTATGATATATAATTGAAAAAAATCTAAAGCAACACATACTCGTAACAGATTATTAACCGTCAGAAAACATTAACGGATAAAAATAACGAAAAAATATAAATTACTACCTCAATTCAAAAATAAATGATGTCAATATATCCTAGAAATTAGGATATGATGAATTTATATTTAAAAATCAAACTAGCTCTCGCCTGCAACTTCCTTCGCATGGACCATGAAAAAAGAAAACAGCTTGTACTCGACGCACTAGTATCAAGGTACACTATATAATCCAGATTTTAAATTCGATTTTGCGTGGTGCGTGGTGATAAAAATCAATTAATTCAAATCCGTCATGATTCGTGCGTCAATATGATACGAATAACTGGCCAAGTGTGAGTCGTACTCGCGCACGAAGGGTTCCGTACAAATATCTATAAAAACTGCAAAGAAATCACGTTTATTGTATAGGAGCTCCCCTGAAATATTAGTTTTATTTTAATTTAATTATTTATTTTTAAAAATATATAACTAAATATTATGTGAGTATTTCAAACTTCTATCTATTGCCGTTATCAAATATGGGCAAAAATGAGCAAAAAAATCACGTTTATTGTATGGGAGCCCCCTTAAATACTTATTTTATTCTGTTTTTTAGTATTTGTTGTTATAGCGGCAACAGAAATACATCATCTGTGAAAATTTCAACTGTCTAACTATCACGGTTCATACAGCCTGGTGACAGACGGACGGACGGACGGAGAGCGGAGCCTTAGTAATAGAGTCCGTTTTACCCTTTGGGTACGGAACTCTAGAAAAGTATAATTGGTTTCTTCCCAATGGAATGCCACAAGGACACTCGATCCAATGTTTTTTTTGTTATATCCCACTTTCTCAGATGTCAGACGTGGTATTTCTCTGACAGTCGACTAAGCTTGAACTTGTTTCTGTGTACTTCAGATGAAAGTCTCTTTGAGGCTGGTTTCGCGAACTGGACTGACAATGAGCCAAATAACTGGCATGGAGAGGAATACTGCGGATCACTTTACAGAAAAGATGGAAAGCTTAACGACCATAATTGTGATCTTCCATACCCATTTATATGCGAGAAAGAGACACAGTTTGAAATTAGATAGCGAGATTTTGAAGAGATATATATAGTGAGATTTAGAATTGAATGTAATAAAATAATGAATTAAAATAAATACATTAATCAGAATTTTATTTTATTTATTTAAACTTTATTGACCACAAAATTACATAAGGGTACAAAAGGCGGACTTAACGCTAAAAGCATTCTCTACCAGTCAACCTTCGGGAATAGCAGAAATTCATAAATGCGGTTTTAAAGCAAATGAAAGAAAATAAGATCTCGAAAATAGAAATGATAAATAATCAAGTAAAATAATAATATATTCTTTACAAAATAATAATAATAAACATACATACATATTGTTTTATAATAAACATACATACACATACATAGACATAGGAAGATGATGATCAGTACTTTATTAAACCATCTAAAAGGTGAGTATAGATTCTCTTTTTAAAATTAAATTTATTTGGAATCCTTCTAAGCGATACAGGCAGCGCGTTCCAGAGACGTGAAGCTTGAAGTGTGAAGGAATCAGACATAAAGCCAGAGTGGAATAATGGAATGGAAAGTTGACGAGTATTGTCAGAACGAAGTTGAAGGCTATGAGAGTCACAGAGAAATTGAAACTTGCACTTTAAGTATTCCGGAGAGAAAGGACTATTGAGAATAGTGCGAAGTACGCAGAGCAATCTCTGTTGCCTTCGTTGACGAATAGGGAGCCATTTAAGTTGAGACCGATATAAAGAGATATGGTCAAATTTACGAAGGCAGAAGATAAAACGTATAGCGTTATTGATAAGCCGGTCCAACTTATTGAGAAGATCTACATTTAGATCTGGATAACAGACATCAGCATAATCAATGATAGGGAAAATAAGCGATCTAACAAGAATGACCTTAGTACTAATTGGAAGAAAATTCCTAAACCGATTAAGAAATCTCAATGTCGATATGACTGCACGACTCACCTCGGCAATTTGCGAGGTCCAGCTAAGAGTTGAATCTATATGAAGGCCTAGATTTTTAACAGTATTATTAAACGTAATAACAGTATTTTCAAACATAACAGGCGACGCAGATCTGAAATCAATCTTAGCAATCTGCCTAGAACTACTGTTTAATAACTTAGTAATATTGTATACAAAATGAATCCAATAGATGGCGTTGTCAAATAACTGAATCGCGCTATCAGTTACTTTGTGTAATAGTATAAGACCTCAGATCCGTCTCAAATAAATCGAAAGTTTTCACAGGGCCATATAGTTTAATTTATCTACCTACCGTTGCTATTTCCTATACATTGGTCCTTCGAGCCGGATAGTATAATAGTATTACGTGACCGTGAGTGTACCCGTGTGAATATAGTGTAGTGACAAATAGTGCAGTGATAAATTGTGACAGTGACTTAGTGATGTGACACATGTGATTGGAACTGGGACGGTAACCGTGAGTAAAGTGACCTTGAACATTTAGTGACCACTTAGGACTTAGAAAATTCATGGAAAAAATTAACTTTAAATTTAAACTTTGCAAATTAACATTTAAAAATTTTTGGACTTAGAATTGCATTAAAAATTGAAATTTAAACTGGACTTGTAAAAATTTTACTTCATTCAGTGTAAACTTTAATTAAAAATAAACATAGTCTACAAAATGGAAGGTCTTCAAAGTAACCAATTAGAAAATTATGCACAATTGAAACGATTATCAGAAAACTTTAAAAAGAGCCCCAAGGATAGAATAACACGCGCATACTTGGAAACTAGATTGGAAATATTAGAGTCATATTGGGATAGAATACAAACTAAACATGATCTTATAATAGCTGCCTCAGAAGAAGAAAAAAGAAAGTTAGAATACTTTAAGAAAAACATTTATGATACTTGTCTAGAGCTGTACTTAGAATTGAAAACAAATATTAAAGAAAAAATAGATTCATTAAATGTTAAAACAAATATTTCTTCCGATGACACGCATACGAGCGCTCTTCTTACACAACCTATAGCAAAATTGCCTCCTATCCAGTTATCCAAGTTTTCAGGAGACTACAGAGATTGGTTGTCTTTTCACGACTTATTTAAATCACTGGTGCATGATAACCCTACTTTGAATAATGTTAACAAATGTCAATATTTGAAGTCTAGTTTGTATGGAGAAGCCGAGAATTTAGTAAAACAGATATCAGTAACAGAAAGTAATTATGAAATAATGTGGGATATTCTACAAAAGCGTTATAATAACCGTAGAAACATAGTCAACGCTTTTATAGGTAAACTGCTCAATCAAAAACGTGTTACGAATGAGTCGTCCAAAGCAATCAAAGATATATATTTATAAAGATAGATATTCCGGACGAAGACGAGGGCAACACCTCACACATAAACAACAGCTCCGTAACATTTTTTAATTAAAATCAAATTATAGCAGTATACAGTGTAATTATTGATAAAATAGTGAAATGTCAGTGTAATTGTAATGTAAAATTACTATCCACGCTCACAAACAAGATTTACTAATAAAAACTGAATCGACAAAATTATTTGAAAAATGACCAACTGACGAAACGGTGAGTGTTCATATAATATATAATTCTGTCTATTACACCTATAACGTGAAATAATAACCAAGAAGCGCATTATTTTTGACTCGAAACACATATAATGTAATAAATAGATACTAGATAAAGAGAAAAAATCTACCGCCATTTAACATTATGATAACCGTTCATTCACTGCTACCCTGAACACTGCGACAGGAAAACGATTAATTTGCGACAGAATTATTAAGTAGTTGTGACTCGTGGTACAGGGCGTGACAGCTGTTGCCGCTACCAAGACCAAAGCGACAGGAAAACGACCGAAATTGATTTGCATGTTTTTTTTTGTCGCAAACTTTCATGGTATAAGCACACATAAAAATTTGAGTATTGCAAACAGAGCTGAGACTGCATTTGTATATTATATTTTGTTATTATAAATTTAATTATGGAAACGGAACATGTTACGTTGCGTCTACGTAGGCGATCACGATCATTGCATGACGTTACCCAGTCCAACTCATCGCTATTCGAAGCAACTATGATAAGCTTACCAAACACTTCAATAAATGACAGTCAAGCAATCGCCGACCTTAATGACACTATATGTAAGCTGACAACGGAACTGCAAAGTGCGCATCAAGAGATTGATAATTTAGTCATAGAAAATTCCCGTTTGAGAAATGATTTAGAAAAGTGTAATAGGGTCATAGAAACATACAAAAAAGTTCAAATGCCAGATAAATTAATCACTACACCAAAATCCACTTTGACAATGCAAAAATGTAGAATGAGTAAAAAGTTGACATCTAAAAGAAAAAATACCACTCACAAATCGATAACTACAACAGAAACACCGAATACTCCCACACACGTATACTCTCTGGATAAAAATCAAGAACAAGTTCTTGTTCTTGAAGACATAAGCGGAACTGGTGATACTTTCAGTTATCCTGATAAAAGAACACCAAGCAGTACTCCATTATGTAACGAAGAACTAAGAAATACTCACAGACGAAACGAAGTGCCTTCACAATTGGAAAATAATGAATGTGTGGAGAGAAATAAAATTGTCATCTTTGCTGACCAACAGGGAAGAAAAATGAGAAGCATTCTTCAAAATTTAGTGGGACCTGAATATTTGGTTTCATGTTATTATAAGCCTGGCGCGAAATTAAAAGATGTTTTAAATGGTAACAAACATGTACTATCCAAATTAACAAAATCAGATTATGTAATTATTTTGGGTGGAATTAATGATCGAAACCCATATGAATTTCAATTCAATGTTAGAGAATGGTGTCAATCTGTAAATAACACTCAAATATTGTTTCCAGAAGTTCCATTTAACAAATATTTACATATTGGAAAATTAAACTATGAGCTAAGGTTTATCTGTGGCGATTTTGAAAATGTGACTTATATTCCCATGAATTATAGTGCATATAGACCTCACCATGATTTCTTTGCCCGGAACGTTTGTCGATCACTACTACGAGAAATATTACGAATTGATTACATGAGTAAGATGGTTAAATATAACAGCGAAATAAAAAATGCACGAAATACTAACAAACTTCAACTTATTGATAAATGTACACAAACCGAATCCACAATAAAAAAATCGGTTAACAATGACCAAATCCCGGCTATCGTCAATAAAACTCCTGAATGTAATCTTTTTCATGTCTAACCATATAAATATATTACACCAAAATATAAACGGGCTAATCGGTAAAAAAGATCTTTTATGCGTAAATATTGAAACGTTAATGAATGAAAATAACATGTGCGTTGACGTTCTATGCATTACAGAACACAACATGATATATGAAGATGCTAAACTAATGACGATGCCGAATTACATTCTCGCATCTCTTTCGACGAGGAAAAATAGACATGGAGGTTCGTGCATATTAGTGAGACATGGTCTACAGTATAGAAATGTAGAGGAGATATCCAATTATAATATAAGTAATCGTATTGAATGTTGTGCAATAGAACTTGTGGAACATAAAATTATAGTCATTTGTATTTATAGGCCTCCTCACAATACTAATGATGATCTTGATATATTTTTCAAAAACTTTAGTAGCATTCTGCATAATTACTGTTACGGGAAGAAAAAAGTTGTTATCTGTGGGGATTTCAACATAGATTTACTAAAAAGAAATAAATCATGTTTAGATTTTGAGTTTTTGCTAAGTAGTTATAACCTAAAAATAGAAATTAACACACCTACAAGACCTTGTAGCCAAACGTGCATAGATAATATTATACATAATAAAATTAAGGGATGCAAAGCAAAAATTTTGGAATTTGCAGTATCTGACCATACTGCACAGCTGCTAACATGCCCAGTGAAACGTCGAGCACCCATTAGCTACTGGTTTATTGAAAAACGCGATTACTCAAAGGAAAATATGGATAAATTCAGATACGCTATAGGTCAACTAACATTCAAAGATGTATACGAAACAAACGATCCAAACACTGCATTCGAAAACTTTTATGATGATTTTCTATTATTTTACAAATTATGCTTTCCTGTTATTAGAACAAAAATATCAACTCGGAAACACCTTAAGTGGATAAGTAGAGGCATAAAGAAATGTACCAAACGGAAACGATTTTTATTATGGAAATATAGAAAGACACGATTAAATGACGATAAAATAAAATTTAGAACCTATTCTAAGCGACTTAACCAAATAATTAAATTGACACAAACATCGCAAAATGAGTACTTTATAAAAACATCTAACAACAAATCAAAGGCTACCTGGTCTGTGATAAATAATAGTATTAATAAAACTAATGAACCTAAACACGATATACAAAAAATAAGTGTAAATGGAAAAATAGTATTTGATGCATCTGACATATCCCAAAAATTTAATAATTTTTTCATTGAACAAATAAAAAGTCAAGGCAAACTTAACAGTCAATATGTAAAAATTAATCATAATAAATACAATTCTATCTTTATGAAACCAACTTCACCTGATGAAGTATATGAAATTATCCAAGGTCTTAAAAATACAGCTAGTACTGGATATGATGAAATATCTACCAAAATCATAAAGTATGTTGCTAGTATAATATGTCCTGTTCTAAGTTATATCCTCAACCTCTGTATGTTACATGGTTTTTTTCCGAATAAATTAAAAATAACAATAGTCAAACCACTATTTAAGAAAAATGACCGAGAAGACATGTCCTGCTATAGACCGATATCTCTTACCCCTGTATTCTCCAAAATCTTTGAAAAAGTTATATATGCTAGACTTTATGACTATTTTGAGACAAATAATATACTAACAAAAGAACAGGTAGGATTTAGGAGAAGTAGAACCATTAACCAGGCCATTTATAGTTTTTTGAACGTAATAATGACATCCTTGAATGAGAAATGTCTACCATGTGCTTTATTTATGGATCTTACTAAAGCATTTGATTACGTTGATCATGATATTCTCAAAGACAAATTATACGCTTATGGAATTAGAGGAATTGCCCTTGATCTCATTGTATCGTATCTTAGCAATCGAAAACAAGCTACATTAATTACAAGAATCTGCGAGAAAACGTAAATAGAACTCAAGCACCTGTCTAATTATAAACAGGTACAATTTGGCGTACCACAGGGTAGTGTATTAGGTCCGTTATTGTTCCTAGTATATATTAATGATCTCCCTAGTACTGTAAATTTCCCCATGATCTTATTTGCTGATGACAGCACTGTAATATATTCTAACAATAATCAGGCATCTCTTCAAAATGACATTGAAAAATCTCTTAGAGACATAATCAATTGGTTAGAAGCTAATAATTTAAAAATTAATTTTGACAAAACTAAAATAATGACATTTACAAATACAAATAAATTTTCGGCAATTAATACTGTTGACATAAACTATTTGGGACATAAAATTCAAGAAACTGAAACGACAAAATTTTTAGGATTACTACTTGATCGACATTTAAATTGGAAAGAGCAGATTACAAATGTCTGTAATAAATTAAACCGATTTTCTTACGCATTGTATATGCTATCAAAAGTTGTAAGAAATACGCCTACATTGATGACAGTCTACCATGCGTACGTGGCATCTACATTGCGATATGGAATCATTTTTTGGGGAAACTCAGTAGAGAGGGAATCAGTCTTTCGGGCTCAGAAAAAATGTGTGAGGGGTATTTGTAAAATATCTCAGATGGATAGCTGCAGGCCATATTTTAGATCTCTAAAGATATTGACATTACCGTGTCTCTATATATATGAAACGGCCTTGTTTGTCAAGAAAAATCTAGACCTGTTTATGAATTTAAAGAGTAGTCGTAATGGCCATAAACTATGTAATATACCAGGCAAGACGACACATTTTCGCAAAAATGTTATAGGTATGGCCCCTTTGATATATAACAAACTTCCTAAAAGTATTAGAGACAATTCTAGTTTGTGCATATTTAAACAGAAACTACATATGTTACTAATAGAAAGGGCATACTATAGTGTAAAAGATTTCCTAGAGGATAAATTTTGACTTGTATACATTATTATTATTACTGACCTTGACATTTCTTGACATTAATTTTGATGTAATTTTATTGAAAATTGTTTGTTGTGTCGTATCAATTGAAATTGTATGTTATTAATATTTAATCTGATTGACAATTAACTGTTTAAATTGATGACATTGTGAATTTGTTATAAACATTTTATAATTTTGCATGCCGTAAAGGTAGAATATGGTAGGACTAATTTGTTGTACTCCATCTGTATTGTTACATTACCCATGTTCGCAAATAAAATATATGAATATGAATATGAATATGAAAGATTTATTAGATGTTACTTCCGAATGCTTGATTTCTCTGAAAGCAATAGATATACCAACCGATTATTGGGACGACATAGTAGTTTACATTATTATACAAAAACTAGATAGTGAGTCACACAAATTATTCGAGCAACGCATAGAAAATACAGATAAACTACCCACATGGAAAGATCTTTCGGAATTCTTGAACTTGAGATTTAGAACATTAGAAGCTGTCAAGTATAAAGATACACATAGTGCACCCCTACAATCTAGAACCACAACAGCGAAGAGCTTTACTACTAGCATGTCACATCACACCAATTGTTTATTTTGTAACGCAGACCATAGAATATATTCATGTAAACAATTCTGCGACCTAGATGTCAATGATCGACAACAGTATGTTCAGAAACACAACCTATGCTTTAATTGCCTAAGAAAGGGACATTCTGTAAAGAATTGTATTCAGACTGCTTGCAGAAAATGTGGACGCAAACATCATACATTATTACACGGATACAGCATTCCAGCTAGCACCTCAATGAACCAAACACCCCAAACTAGCGAACAGGTTAACGTAGCGATGGTAGAACGCATAGATAGCCAAAACATAGATAGTATCACCCTGAAAACCTCCACTAGCAAACCATCTCCAGTCATACTAGCAACTGCACTAATCAAAGTACAGTCAAATAGAAATAATAGTACTCTTACCCTTCGTGCACTTGTCGATCAAGGATCACAAGCCTCATTGATTACCGAAGGAGCGTGTCAACAACTTGGACTTACAAAAGCACCTATAAAAGGCGACATAGTTGGTATTAGTTCAAATAAATCACCCACCAAAGCCATAGTAGAATTTGAACTAATGTCTAGATACAACCCAAAGATTAAAGTCAAAGTTCACGCATATGTTTTGAGATCCTTAAGCTCATACATACCTCAGCAAGCACACTCAGTTGATTGGCCACAACTCAATAGTTTACAACTAGCAGACCATACATTCACACAACCAGGTCGCATTGATGTTCTCCTTGGCGCAGACATTTTTGCAGACATTATTCAACAGGGTCTGATTATTTATCGAAACGAGAATAATTCACTTGTGGCACAAGAGACCTCTCTAGGTTGGTTGATCTCTGGTAGTAGTGACAAACACAACAACCAACAGACAAAAGTATTCACTCATCATGTTAAACTAGACATAGATAATAAACTCCGTAGATTCTGGGAACTCGAAGAAGCAGTACCTGGAAAAAGGATAATGACAAATGATGAGGTGAAATGTGAAAAGCATTACAGAGACACACATAGGAGAAAAATAGATGGTAGATATGAAGTACAATTACCTTTGGCAGTGAATCCTCCTGATATTGGCGAATCTGAATCTATAGCGTTGAAGAGACTTAGATCTGTTGAAAAACAATTTAATAGATACCCAGACTTACAAAATAGATATAACGAGTTTATGAGAGATTGCCTAGAACAAAATCATATGGAACCCACTTCATCTAAACCTGATCACGATATTTGCTATTTACCTCATCATGCCGTGATAAATGAACAACATCTTACTACCAAATTAAGAGTCGTAGTTGATGCATCTGCAAAGACTAGCAACGGCAAATCTTTGAATGATAATCTACTGATAGGCCCATCACTTCAGGCAGATTTGAGAGACACTACACTACGATGGAGAAAACACGCGATAGTTTTAGTGGGAGACATACGACAGATGTATAGACAAATAGATGTGGCAGAAAAGGATAGAGATTTTCTCAGAATATTATGGAGATTCGCACTAGATGAGCCTATTCAACACTTTCGATTCACTACTGTTACTTATGGTACTTCTTGCGCACCATACCTAGCAATAAAAACATTAAAACAACTAGCAGAAGATGAAAAGACTAATTTCCCTGACGAAGTTATAGACACAATACTACAAGACTTCTACATGGACGATTTACTTACCGGAGCACCTACAATAGAAAAGGTAATAGAACTGAAACACCATTTGATAGACGTCCTAAAGAAAGGTGGATTCTTGCTTCACAAATGGGCATCTAATAGACTGGAAATAGAAACATCGACAGACACAAATAGGAAGATTTTAGGCATAGAATGGAACAATCAATCAGATAAATTTGAACTTACCTTTCAACTCGATGATAGCAATGAGAAACCAACTAAACGGACGATTCTAAGAGACATCGCTAAGCTATACGATCCAGCAGGATGGTTGGCACCAATTGTAGTCAGAGCAAAAGTATTCCTGCAAAGATTATGGACAGAAGGTTTAGATTGGGATAACTACCTATCAGAATCACTAGAAACAGAATGGTTAGAATTTCGTAAAAAATTATGTGAGATGCCAAAAATAGAATTAGAAAGATGGCTTGGAATATCAGAAGATATAGTAAGAGTTGAGATACACGGATTTTCCGACGCTTCAGACGTTGCATATTCAGCAGTAGTTTATTGTCGCACAATTTCACCTGATTCCATTAAAGTTACCATGATAGAAGCTAAAACTAAAGTAGCACCTGTGAAGAAAATATCTACACCTAGATTAGAACTTTGCGGGGCGGTATTACTTGCAAAGTTGCTCGAGAGAGTTAAAAATGTACTGAATATACCTCTAGATCATGTATTCGCATGGACAGACGCAACAATAGTTCTAGCTTGGTTACAACGACCTCCAAGTTACTGGAACACCTTCGTGGCAAATAGAGTGACAGAGATCACAAACGTAATAGACACAAAAAGATGGCATCACGTCGCGACGCTGGACAACCCGGCAGATGTGGCTTCACGCGGCATTTCCCCTCTTGAGCTGCAGTCACACACGTTGTGGTGGAATGGTCCATCCTGGCTTCGTGAAAATAGTGAATTACCTATAAAAGATAGTAATGAAACGGTTAATAATACTGATTTAGAAAAAAGACATGAACTGAAGTGCAATGTAGTTGTAGAACCGGAACCTGAAACAGAAAAAATAGACGTTATTAGTAAATATTCAAACTTAAGTAAACTAGTGAGAGTAATTAGCTATTGTTTAAGGTTTTATTTCAAATGTAAAGGTAAAGCAAAAGGGATTAAATTACCTGTTAGTATAGATACCACTTACCTTAACTCTGTAGAATTGAAGAACTCGATGAATGTATTAGTCAAGCTATCGCAGAAATCTGAAACCGTAAATCAAAAACACATTGTAAAACTAAATCCTTTTATTGATGATGATGACATTTTAAGAGTAGGTGGACGTATCCACAACTCACATGTTACTTTAGAGACTAAGCACCCTGCAATTTTAGCAAAAAATAGTAAGTTAGCATACCTGATAGCTAGAGATTCACATTTCAAAACATTGCATGGTGGTATTCAATTGATGTTAAATTATATTCGGAACAAATATCATATAATTGGTGTAAAATATTTACTTAAACAGATACTTAGGCAATGTGTAACATGTTGTAGACATCGTGGTAAAACAGTTGATCAGTTGATGGCTACGCTTCCTAAAGAAAGAGTGAGACCGCAGAGACCATTTTCTGTGAGTGGTATTGACATGGCTGGTCCGATAACTCTTAAGCTAATTAGTGGTCGCTCAAATAGAACTGAAAAGGCATACATAGCTTTGTTTGTATGCACCGCAACAAAAGCTGTACACATAGAACTTGTAACAAGTCTTAGCACAGAATCTTTTCTAGCTGCCTTTCGTCGTTTCACTGCACGAAGAGGCCATTGTAAAAAACTCCTTAGTGATTGCGGTACGAATTTTGTCGGGGCCACTAAGGAGCTTCAGATGATGGCTGGTAAAAGTGTTTGTAATTTACCAATAGAAATAGCTGAAATGTTAGCGTTAGATGGAACTGAGTGGCAGTTCATTCCACCAGGAGCTCCGCATATGGGAGGACTGTGGGAATCTGCTATTAAGTCCATGAAGAAACATATTAATCGTGTCTTAGGAGATAGTATACTTACGTATGAGGAGTACTCAACATTGTTATGTCAAATAGAGAGCTGCTTGAATTCTCGTCCACTAACTTGCATAGATAATGATGATGGCACTATGGTTGCTTTAACACCAGGCCATTTTCTAATTGGAGAAAATCCTATAGTAGTACCCGAAGAAAACATAGAAAATATTAATATACCTTACAATAAACGTTGGATCTATTTACAGCAAAAATTACAATCTTTTTGGCGAAAATGGAGTCAAGAGTATTTAGTAAATTTACAACAACGAACAAAGTGGACTAGGATTCAAGACAACATTAATATTAACAATATAGTTTTAGTTAAGGATGAACGGTTACCTCCAACCAAATGGTTGATGGGTAAAATAGTCGCTGTACATCCTGGTTCTGATGGTCTGACCAGAGTGGTAAGTATTAAGTGTAAGAACACCACAATCAAAAGACCTATACATAAACTTTGTTTATTACCTATAGAATAGTAAGTTTCTTTATTTTTTTTTCATTTGTTTTTATAGTTAAATAGATACAGTCCACAGATTAGTTATAAAAAAGTACTAACGTACTTTGGGGGGCGGAAATGTTTAATAACTTAGTAATATTGTATACAAAATGAATCCAATAGATGGCGTTGTCAAATAACTGAATCGCGCTATCAGTTACTTTGTGTAATAGTATAAGACCTCAGATCCGTCTCAAATAAATCGAAAGTTTTCACAGGGCCATATAGTTTAATTTATCTACCTACCGTTGCTATTTCCTATACAACTACCAACCACAATAGCCTGACATTTAGCTGGGTTGACAGGTATACCGAAATCTTTAGACCAAGAACTGATATTACATAAATGGTGACCATTTAAGTTTGCAATTGCGGTGTTCACATTTTCTGCCGTTGTCTGCACATATATTTGTAGATCGTCAGCATAAAAGTGGTAAGAACAACTGAGCGAAAAGGACAGGAAATTTATAAAGATGGAAAATAGTAACGGAGACAGAATTCCACCCTGTGGCACACCAGCAGATAGATCTTTCCAGTCGGATAATTCGCCACCCAAGCGTACTGCTTGTTGACGACCACGAAGGTATGAAGAGAACCATTCCAGTACTATGGGCGAGAAATTGTGATGTTCTAAAATAGCAAGCAGAATATCATGGTCTACCATATTATTAGCGTTTGAGAAATCAATGAGTATGAGAATGGTGACCAGCTTATCCTCCATGCCCAATCTAATATCATCAGTGATTTTAATAAGTGCGGTGGTTGTACTGTGCCCAGGGCGGAAGCCGGACTGAAATGGGGTGAGAAGGCAGTTCGAGTAAATAAATGAAGATACTTGTTTGTGTGCGGCGGCTTCTAAAATTTTGGAGAGAAAAGGTAAAATTGAAATTGGCCTGTAATTATTTAAAAGCATTGGCGTGGGAATTTTCGGGAGAGGAGTAACAAAAGCCTTGTGCCAGAGAAAAGGGAAATCACCTACCAAAAAGGAAAAATTGATAATGTGAGCAATGACCGGAAGAATTTGTTCAATAATACAGATTATCATTTCCCTACTCACATCATCACATCCGATTGCTTTAGACTTAATAGAAAGGATTATTTTACGTATCTCATCTATTGTTACGGGGGAAAAAGAAAATGAGTTAGAACTGGAATAAGCCATGGAAGAAATTTTTGAAATTGTTAAAGATTTAATGTATGGATTGAGAGAAGGAGTTGCAGCGAAGTGATTATTAAAATCATTAAGAGAAAAGGAAGGACATTGCGGTTGCATCGTACATTTTCCAACACCAAGTGAATGTAGAAACTTCCATATATTGGCCGAGGATGAATTAACAACATTATCATGAAAGTATTGTCTTTTAGCTGTTCTTACCACTTGATTGCATCGATTTCGTGCAATTTTATAAAGATTCCAGTTTGCATCAGACCTGTCATGCTTGAAGGTGCGAAAAGCGCGGTCGCGCTTTGTCATCGCCATACGGACTGCCTTAGTGATCCAAGGAGAAGGCGGCCGCTTAACCCTAACAGCTTTCAGAGGTGCATGATCATCGAATAGTTTTAAAATATACTGATTGAGTTTGGTTACTTTTTCATTAACTGTTGTGGCTTCAAAAACTACTGAGTAATCTGTCATAGCAGCATCCTCCCTCAGTTTAGTCATATTTAAGCGTGCAAAATTACGCATCCACACTGTAGTAGGTTTAGGCCTTGTCGGTTTGAGTTTATATTGGACGAAAATAAGGTCATGCTTGGAGAAGCCGGGGGCAGGTAATTGACCATTTTTGATCACGTGATCTGGAGTAGATGTAATAATCAAATCAAGCCATGTATCATTAGAAATAGGATTGTGATGAGTAGCCCCAGATGGCAAAATAGATAAATTGACTGATTTGATGATATCAGCAAGTTTCTGAGATTGAGAGGATTTACTTAGAAGATCAGTATTGAAGTCACCCATAATTATGTGATGCCTGTAATCCACACAAAGAGGTTCTAAGACAGACTGAAGATGTGAGAAGTAGTCAATAGTAGGAGGGCAATACACGACCCCTAGAACGACTTTAGTACCGCTGATAGAAACTTCAAGAAAAAGGTACTCTGCAGAACCGGAATAGACCGAAGGTGACGAGGCCAAAATGGTAAAAGGAATGTCACTACGCAAGTAGATAGCTACACCTCCACCACCCTTGCCAATACGGTCATTGCGAATCAAAACATACCCAGGTAATGCATAAGATGAAGACGGTTGACATGGCTTAAACCAGCTTTCTGAAACAAGAATACTATGAAAAGAGGAAGGTGAGAAAGTATCTAGTAAATCTGTATAATGGGCGGGTATGCTTTGTGCGTTTATGTGACAGATATTAAAACTGTGAGGTGTAGAAATAATAGCGTTGTCGAGTATGTTGCGTAAAGTTTCCGGTTCGCTTAGGGAGTCAGAGCTAATACTGGAAGAGAGATTGAAATTTAATGCAGAATGAAATGATTCATCATCAGACATAACAAAAATATATAAATTATAACACTAAAATATAATAAATATAAATAAGTTTTGCATATAAAAATTAATTAATATATAAAATAATAATAATAATATTTTTACCAATTACTGCAAGTCCTGCCGGTTAATCACTAACAACAACAATAAAAAATAAAATAAAATATACAATGTATATCTTAACAATGATCACATCATCATCATCATCAGCCTGTATCTACCCACTGCTGGATATAAGCCTTCCCCAATGCTTTCCACCAGATACGATCCTCCGCCTTCCGCATCCAGCCGCTTCCAGCCGCTCTCTTTAGGTCATCGGACCATCTAGAGGGAGGGCGCCCAACACTTCGTCGTCCTACGCGCGGCATCCACTCTAATACCGTCCTCCCCCATCTGCCATCACTTACTCGGCAGATGTGACCCGCCCATTGCCACTTCAGCTTGCAAACTCTAAAGGCTATGTCGACAACTTTAGTTCTCCGTCGAATTTCTTCGTTCCGGATTCGATCCCGCAGAGAAACCCCGAGCATAGCCCTCTCCATCGCTCGCTGCGCGACTTTTAACCTGTGGACCAGTCCGATGGTCAGTGTCCAAGTCTCTGCACCATATGTCATTGCAGGGAGTACGCACTGGTTGAAGACTTTAGTCTTCAAGCATTGGGGTATCTGTGCGGCGAAGATGTACCGAAGCTTTCCAAAAGCTGCCCAGCCCAGTCGAATACGTCTATCGATCTCTTTGTTGAAATTACCCCGGCCAAGCTGTATGGAATGTCCGAGGTAGACATAGTCATTAACCACTTCAATAGCGGCATTCTCTACTATAACCGGGCTAGGGATGACATACTCGTTGTACATGACTTTCGTCTTGTCAAAATTCATCCCCAGCCCCACACGTCGAGAAGCAGCATTGAGATCGACCAACATACGACTGAGATCCTCCAGCGATTCAGCCATTATAACCACGTCGTCGGCAAACCGAAGGTGTGAGATGTACTCGCCATTCACACTGACGCCCCGTTTTTTCCAATCCAGCGTCTTGAATACGTCTTCCAGAGCAGCGGTGAATAGTTTTGGGGAAATGACATCTCCTTGACGTACTCCCCGCTGCAGCTGGATAGGCTTAGACTGCTGGTCCTGGACGCGGACGGTCATTGTCGCAGCGCTATATAGCCATCTCAGCATCTCGATATAGCGGTGGTCGACTTGGCATCGCTGTAAGGATTCCAGAACAGACCAAGTTTCGATGGAGTCGAAGGCTTTCTCGTAGTCCACAAAAGCCACGCAGAGCGGCAAATTGTACTCTGTGGTTTTCTGCACAATCTGCCGCAATGTATATATGTGGTCTACGGTGCTGTAGCCTTTACGAAACCCAGCCTGTTCCGGTGGCTGGTAGTCATCAAGCCTTCGAGCGAGACGATTCGTGATAACCCTTGAAAACAGCTTATACACGTGGGTCAGGAGTGAGATCGGTCTATAATTCTTCAATAAGGTTTTGTCACCTTTTTTGAAGAACAAGACAACCAAACTCCTGGTCCACGCGACTGGTGCGGTCCCATTGTGAATGACGGAATCAAACAGACGTTGTAGTTCCTTTAGAACCGCAGTTCCTCCAGCTTTCAACAGTTCTGTTGTAATTCCGTCCTCACCGGGAGCCTTACCATTTTTCAGCTGTTCAAGGGCTATCCTAATCTCACCCATGCATCGTCTGGAATATCCTCGATTTCGTGTCGGGTTAGCGGGGCTCGGCGATCACTTACACGAGCAGCTGATGTAGGGACAGGTGCATGTGCAGCATAGAGTTTGCCATAAAATCTCTCCACCTCTGCGAAGATCTCTGGCTTAGAAGACACGATTCGACCATCTTCTAGCTTGAGCTTCGACAGATAAGCCCTTTCAGAAGGCCGAGAAAAGACTTTCAGGCCTTTGTTGCGAGCTATCACGTCTTCAACTCGTTTAGCATTGAAGACGCGACAGTCCCGCCGTATCAGCCTTCTGATCTGCTTATTTAAAGCTGCATATTCTGTCGAAGCTCTAACAGACGCTGTCGCCTCTCGTCTCTTCTGCATAAGAGCCAGAGTTTCGCTAGAGAGCTTGTCCTCTCGAGCTCTATGCTGCCAATGCCAACAATGATCACAATAACGACAAAAAGTCCCCAGTAAGGAGTGATTGCCATAATTAAAAGAAGATGACATGACAGTACCAATATTTGTTTCACATTAAATGACAGTGACACATAACAAGTGTAGGAGAAGGTAAAAGTAAAACTTTAGTCACTTAACAATAATATTATTATAAAAAAGGTACTTTTTGAAAATTGAAATGTAAAAAATTAAGAGGTAGAAATTAAATAAAAAATATTATGCACCTTCTAATCAATAATACTAAAAATTATACCCGTAATATACTATCATCGAAGAAAGACTCGATAGAGTGATCACTTTCTCCTGGTGGTCCTCTTTGTCTTCGTGATTATCTCCTGTGACGCTGCAGTTACTGAATAGCCCTGGCCATCTGGCTGAAGTTCGTCTTCCGTCACAGGGATAGCAGAAAGTTCGTCCTCCGTGAAAATTCGCTGTTTGGAGCCATCGTTTAGTTTGACTGTGATGTTGCCTTCCATCGTCCAACACCTCTTCATGCCAAACCGCTTCCGCGCCCGACCAAAAAGTGCTTGTCGGTGGCGAGTGAGGAACTCTGTGACAGTGTGTGGAGTCCCTTTAAACGCGGTCTTTTTGCTCCAGACTAAAGCCCGTAACGAAAACTCCGCGAATCGAATCAGCACCGGTCGACATTTTCCCTCCGTCAACCTGCCAAGACGGTGGCAAGCGGTGAACTTCTCAGGCGAAATGTCTACTCCAAGTTTATCCACAAAGAGGCCTGTCATACACTTAGGCAGATCGATTGTATCCTCTGGGACACCACTAACCAGTAGATACTTTCTCCGATGTCTCATTTCCACAGCATCAATGGCCTTGGAGAGTCCAGCGATCTGTTGGCGCAGCAGTGACAATATGTTCCATATCTGAGTCTTAAAATCACATACCTCCGCATACAGGCGAGTGATGGAATTGGTATCCTGTGGAGTAGTGGTGGCTTTCAACTGAGCTTCAAATTCACTGAACTTCTGTAATAAGGTGGCTTCCAAGGCATGCTGCGTCTCAAGAACTTCAGTGTAGTTTGCCATCGTTAAACTTTGTGCGTGTTGAAAAGTGTGTGAAAGTGCCCGACAGGACAGTGCAGCGAAAACACTAGATGATCTTCATATAAATACCTAGCAGATAACACTCTTGTGTGTTATTTACACTTATTAGATGTTAACTAAACGAAGAAGAAGTGATATAAGTTACTTTAACTATTATAATTAAATTTAATACTGCAGAGTGCACTGTTTATTATTTTTGCTCCTACCGCCGAAAAAAACATTAGAATTATACATTTATTATGTATCGTTTTAATTATATGTACATTTAATACTTTATATGCTCGGTTTGAGGATAGAGTTGATTTGTAATAGTACCTATACTGTGATTGATCAATCGTAGTGTGTTATTGCATTTTTTTTTATATTACTAAAGTGGCAAACAAGAATACGGCCCGCCTGATGGAAAGCAGTTACCGTAGCCTATGAATGTCTGTAACACCATGGGCATCACACGTGCTTTGCCGACCCCTGTAAAAACCTCTTCACGCCCTTTTTGAAGAACCTCATGCTGTAATCTCCTGAGAGAACCTCGATGCAGTTTATTTCACAGCTTGACCCTACGCGGGAGTAAACTTCTCTGGAACCGCACGGTACGCGACCACTTAGGCACCAATTTGTGTGGATGAATCTGTCGAAGGCGAGCGGTGCGACTGTAGAAGGAGGCCGTGGGCTGATGCCCACATTGAAATGATTGTCAAACAACTCCTCTGAACACACCCCATTGTACAATCGGTAGAACACACAAAAGGACGTAAAATCTCTCCTCAGAGTTAAAGGTTCTTTACCACACGGTCAGTTTGGGATAGTCAACAATCCTCACAGCTCGTCCTTGAATCGAGTTACTAGGTGCAAGCAGTCCATAGATGGCAACAGTACTCCATATGCGGCCGTACTTGAGCTTTGTAAAGCAGAAGCCTTTACCTCGGATTGAAGTATTGTAGTAGTGTTTGAATATAAAAGTTTTAAATGTAGGTTCTGCAATTTTAGCTGGTATTATATTAAATTGAGACGAGCCTTAGAGGATTGGGAAGGTGGAATATCCGTTGGTGGCAGGAAAATCAGCAACCTGAGATATGCAGATGACACTAGCTTGTTCGCATCATCTGAGCAAGAATTGGCTCAGCTCCTTTCTAGAGTGGAGAAAGAGAGTGAATTAGTAGGCCTCACCATTAACAAGACAAAGACCAAGGTGTTAGTGGTAGACAGATCTGGTTCGCTAATTCGCTCCAATGAACTCAGGGACCTAGAATTCGTTGAGCAGTTTATATATCTTGGCTCTCTTCTTACTAACGAGGGTGGCAGTGAGAAAGAAATCGCCAGAAGAATCCAAATGTCCAAGGCAGCAATGACTAAACTCACTAGGATATGGAAAGATCGCAATATATCCCGTAAAACCAAAGTGAGGCTGGTGCGTACGCTGGTGTTCTCAATTTTCTCTTACGGTGCCGAATCCTGGACGATAAGAAAAAAAGAGAGGGAAAAAATTGACTCTTTTGAGATGTGGTGCTGGAGGCGAATGTTGCGAATTCCATGGACTGCACGCCGCACCAATGTGTCCATTCTTGAGGAGCTCCAAATAACCACAAGGCTATCCTCTGTTTGCTTCCAGTGAATACTTAAGTATTTCGGACATGTCGCTCGTAGAAACCCTGACAGCCTTGAGAAGCTTATGGTAGTTGGCAAGGTCGACGGGAAAAGACCACGCGGTCGCTCACCTACCCGTTGGTCAGACCTAGTCAAAACACTAACTGACCTGCCAATAGCCGAAGCTTTTAAGACCGCCGAGGACAGGAAAACGTGGAGGAGTATAGTGCACAGAGCGACCAAGACTTCAAACTAGACACGACCTTCAGCAATGAAGAATACGACTAAGAAGAAGAATATTAAATTTATGATGTCATGGGTTAATACGAGTATTTATTTTAATAGAGAAATTAAGATTAAAATAATACTTTATTTGAGTAAGTATTAATTTAGATAGGGGATTTTATATTAGCTTAAAATGTTAAGGACAGCTTTTATTACTGAAAAAAGTGAAGTTATGTCAATTACATTAATAGTGCTCTCGAAAAGTTGTAATGTAGGTAGATAAATAATAAAAGATATGAGTACTCGAAGGCATTTGCGAATATAATTATTACTTCGTCGTTAATAGTTAGTCGGTGTTTCATTGTAGTCTACGGAATATTACAAACATTACATTGGCGACGAGCTGGATTTTAGTATCTACAACCAATAAATAAACGAATGATATTTCTGTTGCAAGCGTTTATGAGCTACGGTAACTGTTACACTTCAGTCAGGCCATGTTATTGGTTGTCTACCGAAAAAAAAAACTATAAAAATATACCTAATAACAAGTTCTCAAATATATCTTAATTTTAAAATTTATTTTATACGATATATACTTCATAAAGTATATTTGGGGTGTAGGTAGCTCATCAACATCTTTCGAGCTAAAGCCAACTTCACATGCACGTGGTGCACCCTGCCAACCAGCTAACGAGGCGATGGCGAAAGAGAGGTAGGACGCAGTGAAAGATCACACTGTGCTTCTCTTTAACCGACTTCAAGAAAGGGGAGGCGGTTCTCAATTCGACTGTATGTATTTTTTTTTATGTATGTTCGCCGATATTTCCGTCAATAATAGACGGATTTCAATTTTTTTTGTTCGATAGAGTTTACTTCTGAGGTGGTCCCATTTTCACTAGGTCAGGATCTGATGATGGGATCCACGAGAAATCGAGAGCAATCACCGAAAATTGTATGCCCGTATGGTGCTTTTGTTACGTAATCATGTCTTACTCAGGTATTCGCTTCAGGGTGTCAACATGCTGCTGTGTTGATGATGAAGCTACAGAATTCCTTAACGGTTAGGATTTGGGAGACAGTACTGCAATTGGTCGATGGAAACTACTTAGTAGTATGTAGGGCTAACGTGATGTTTGTGAGGTATGCTTGAAACAACATCTGATGCTCTTATGCTGATGATGACGCTATAGAACTCCTTAACGATTATGAGTTGGGAGACAGTACTGTAATTGGTCGATGGAAACTACTTAGTAGTATGTAGGTCTAGCGTGATGCTTGTGAGGTATGCTTGAAACAATGATTATATTAATCAGTTGTGTAAAAAACGTAACAAACTTTTTAATAAATGGAAAAATAACACCAGCAACCTTGAAATGAAACTGGAATACAATAAAATACACAAAATGTTGGAAAAGAATAGAAATACATATTAGTTTAACAATATAATATATAATTTTAGTAATATAAATTACATTGTCTGTAGACCAAGCCATCATTAAAGCTTTTGAGTCACAAGGAAGTTCATCTATAGATATGGCTGATGGGTGAGGTGGGGAAAAAAAAAAAATCCGAACTGCAAAAAGCAAGTGTTAGATGAAAATACGTACCGAACACCCGCAAATTCTAGCATTCGCTATCAAAAAGCCACAAGTAACGAAATAGACAATATTATTAAAAAAATAAATTCTAACAAAGCACCGGGCACGGACGCCATTAAAATTTCTGATATTAAGTTAGTAAAAAGTGGCATTTCAGGGGCTATAGCGAATCTCATCAACATTAGTGTAATGTCAGTTGATTATCATGATGAATTAAAAAATGGGTGCGTTAGGCCAATTTTTAAAAAAGGACAGCGAAGTGACTAGCGTAACTATCGTCCTATCACAATTCTCTCTAGTATAGACAAAATTGTTGAAAAGTATATTTGTAATCAGATTAATAAATACTACAGAGAAAACGATATTATATACGAAAATCAATTTGGTTTTCAGCTAGGGAAAGGTACGAATGACGTTCTCTCAAAATTCACGGACCAAGTAAACGAGTGTATGAACGAAAGAAAACACGTTCTGGCGCTCTTCATTGATTTTTCGCGGGCTTTTGATACTCTCGACCATAAATTGTTAATAAAAAAATTAGATGATTGTGGTATACGTGGTCAAAATGGTTCGAAAGCTACCTCTCTAATCGTACATTTGCCGTAAGAGTCGCAAAAGCTGTCAGTAAGACTGTTACCGTTTCCGCGGGCACAGCACAAGGATCGGTCGCAGGCCCATTACATTTCCTGTCATATGTCAATGATATGAAAAACTGCGTGAAACAGAGTACCTGTTACCAATTTGCCGATGACACGTGCTTAGTAGTCAGTGATAAAGATCTAGACAAAGCGTGTGGCATCTTACAATCAGACTTTAATTTACTTTGTAAATGGTGCCCTGATGTTGGCCTTGTACTTAATGCTAATAAAACTAAATTAGTGCACATCAAATCACCATACTTAAAGACCACGTTATTTACTAAAGATATAGTAGCCCATGATCACGCGTGCTTACATAGCTCTAGTAGTGGAAAATGCTGTTGCCCAACCATAGAACTTGCAAACTCGCACACATATCTTGGGCTAGTAATAGATGATAGACTAAATTGGAAACTTCACATTAACGAAGTGTGTAACAAATTAAGGCTTTTTCTTGGAAATATAAAAATCTTATCCCGTCGTATTCCATATCGCATGAAATTATTACTGTATAACTCGCTAGCTGAGTCCCATATACAATACGGTCTGAGCAGCTACGGACGGACATACAATACATACTTAAATAATATATATAGATTACAATTAAAAATACTAAAGTCGATTGTATCCACTCAAGTCAAATTACAATATCAGAATGATGAATTGGGTCTTTTTAAATACTGTAAAATATTACCAATTCACGTAAAAATAGATTACACTATGTTGAAAGAAAATTATTTTAAACATGACTTGCAGTGCAAAGTGGAACACACTGTATTCACACGAGCTATTGCACGGAACCGGTTGCAAACATCACGCGCCACCAATGTGTACGGCGAGAGAACGACGCGTTACATTGTACCTCGCTTAATTAATAAACTACCACCCGATTTAAATAAAAATCTTACTATGAATAATATAAAATTTAAACTAAAAAAATATTTTTTGGACCATTTAAGTACTACATAGTAACGTAAATTTGCCTAAGAAATTAAATACAAATTAAATATATTACATAATTATTGAATAAATTAAATCTCGAAAACACATGTTAAATAATCATCATTATATTATATTAGCTACCGACGTATGTTATCCTAACATGTGTTTTCGAGCGTACTTGCCCGGTTACCTTCAATCATGGTTGTAGTTAAATGCGCACTTACCTACTATTTTGTGTAATTATTTTGTTTTTTATATTGTTATGATTGTAATAGTAGATGCTTGATGTGGATCTTGTTGCATTTGTGTCAAACCTCAGTGGTTTATGAAATGCGTCAATATTGTTATGTTTAATGTATTTTGTAAACTGGTGTAATAAATAAATAAAAAAAAAAAACACAACATCTGATGCTGCTGTACTGACGGTGAAGCTGCAGAACTTCTTAACGTTTAGAAGTTTAGAATTTGGGGGACAGCACTGCAATTGGTCGATGGAAACTACTTAGTAGTATGTAGGGCTAACGTGATGCTTGAAAGAGTAGGTACTACTCCTGAGATGGCTACGATGTAATGACGAAATTTCAGAGATATCGAGGGAAATCCTCTCAAAAATCCTCATAAATAATAGGTAAGTATGAGTGTCAGAGACAAGTGGCGATGCATTGTAAAACAGTCCACGTAGCAAAGAACAATATAACTACTACAACCACTTCGTCAAGAGTGCTCCGACTAAGAAGAAGAATAAGTATGAATATGAGATGTTGACCGCGCTGCCAGCGGGCACTGGCGGCACGGCATATCATATCGGAGGGCAGCCGCGGGCACCGACGGTCACGCGCGGTCTTCAACCAGGGGCCCTACCGCCGAAGCTGAAGCAGATTACCATCGGATTTTTTGATTGCGAAAATCAAACTTCAACTTATATCTGTGGTATTTGTGTTTAGCTTAGTTCATAGTAACTCTGGAGCTCTACCGACTAAACTTAAGAAGTTTGTCAATTAAAAACTTAAACCGTAAATTAAAAACTTAAGACGTAATTTTTAAAACAAAATATTCGATGGTAATCGGCTTCAGCTTCGGCGGTAGGGCCCCTGGTTGAAGACCGCGCGTGACCGTCGGTGCCCGCGGCTGCCCTCCGTACGCGCGTATGATATGCCGTGCAGCCAGTGCCCGCTGGCAGCGCGGTCTTTTTGCCCTCCATGTGCGTTTGTCGTATAGGATTCCCTTTGCACTATCCTTCGCGGACAATTTGACCGGCCCGGCGCGCCCCGCTTTTTGTTTCGCGTTTTAATTTCTCATTTGGGATAGCCTTTAATTTCGAGTCAAAAGTGATTCTTGGGAACGTTTGCTAATCGTTCCTTATTTTCAATCCTTGTTTCTTTATTCCTTGTTTTCCTCATATGGGCTGCACATTTACTTGGCCTACCCATTGCAATACTTAATCCAATAACTGCGTAATTTATTGAGTAATTTATCTAATACTAAAAAGAGAAAAATAAAATATTTGTCAAAAAAATATTGAAACGTCTTCAAAAAGTAAAAAATAATCAAAATTAGATTTTTAGCACCAAACTTGTTAAATAAAATATTTACATAATAATCGTTGTAATAACTAAATAAAAATAAACAAATACCTTGTTTAACCTATCTTCTACACGTATTTTATATTCTACTATATACACACAATTTAGTTTAAAACCTATCTAAATCTATGTATCTATTTACAATATTATTGTAACTACTACCAACTGATTATTTTGAATTGGCTGCCGACGTGCGCAGCCCTGGCCCGAGTGGTCGTCATTCCAATAATAACGAAAACCCCGCGTCATTGTTCACTTCAGTTTCAGGTTCATAAACGGCCAGCCAGGTATTGGCTATTCAAGCGGATTATGCCGCAAAAGTTGCCGCTATGGAACGAGCTGCAATGGAACGAGAACGCATAGTTTTTGAAAAAGAGCGCGTAGTTTTGGAAAAAGAGCGCGCTGCCCTGGAATTGCAAACACAGGCTCAAATCGCAGCTATACAGGACACGCACAGCAAGTGCTTTTCGAGTAGGTTGTCAAAAAGGTACTTAACAGAATGGTTAGACAAAGCATTTTATTCTAATATTCCTAATAGTAATGTAGACATTACAGAATCACCGCCAAATGTTACGGATGAACGCCAGCTGGTTACGTCCGTTAATGTAGAGCATTCAGCGACGGTTCCAAAAGATAGCGTTGTCGTAGATAGCACTAGGCCAGTGTTGCCTACAGTTAGTGTTACTACGAAGCCTACTTGTACTTACGCTGGTAGTGCGAGGCGTATACCGCCCCTTTCTTGTACTACCACGCAAAACGATGTCTATAGGAGTACTAATGCTTATAATAGATGTAATAATCATTCCCTTAACGACAACATAGTAGATACCACTCGCTTACAACATAACTACCCCAATAATAACATTTAAAATACTTCCTCAGATATTGCCCTACTGGTGCAAGCCATCACGTCATTGGCCGGTAGCGCACAAACTAAACCAAAGGTAGGTGACGAACGCCTGCCTCTATTCGACGGGAAGCCCATTGACTGGCTTACCTTCAAACGTGCCTTTGATAATACGAGTGAGTCATATACACCATCAGATAATATAATGCGCATAGGTATGGCTTTGGAAATGCGGTTTGGTAGACCAGAATTAATTTGTTATACAAGAGATAGCATCAGTGCGCGCTCTTCCCAAAATACTAAGTGATGGCAGTGATCTTCATAGGTTCGCCTGTCGAGTTCGTAACTGTGTGGAGGTCGTGAAGCTTCTTGAAGAGCATGCTTATTTAAACTCTCCTGAACTTTTTCAATCAATACTTTCGAAATTAACTCCACTGTTACGCAGACGATGGACCGATTTTGGAGCGATACACTTCACTAGTAGAGAGGGGAAGACTAAGCTGGAACTTCTCGTTGCTATCCTTGCTCATGAGGTAGACCTACAACTCAAATTTGGTCTCCTCACGGAACCGATTACTACAGCAAAGAAAGTAGAAAGAGTCCACGCCGTTTCTTTTTCGACACCTAACTCCACTCCAAATAAAAATAAATCTGAAAAATCTAAAATCATTTGTGCATTTTGTAAGGAAAATCATTTTGTTGACAAATGTGACAAATTTATATCTACGACATTAAATGACAGATGGCAGTTTGTAAAAGAAAATAAACTTTGCCATAAATGTTTCCAAAAAGGTTCACATAGTTACAGGTTTTGCAAAAACTCCAAGGAGATCTGTACTGAAAATAATTGTTTCCGTAGGCATCATAAATTATTGCATAGTGTTAAGTCTTTAGTGGCACATGTTAATGAACATGAGAGTACAGGTGAAGCGTTTTCGTCACAACATTCTGAAACCAAAGAGGTATGTTCTGGTGAACAGTCGTCGGACTTCGTGGCTCATGCTGATAGCCATCCAACAGTGCGCGATCGCCCTCTATTAAAAATAATATCAGTCACTGTGAGTGGACCCAAGGGTTCTGTCGATACATACGCTTTGCTTGACGATGGCTCATCAAGCACCTTTATTGATTCTGAGATTTCTACGCGGATTGGCATTTCAGGTTTAAAGTCAGTAATTCAAGTTAATTGTGTAGGTGGTCTCTCAAAATCAATGGAAATTGAATACGTAGATTTTGACATAAAGGGCCGCTATACTGCCAGGTTACATAAGGTTTCTAGAGCCCGTGCGGCGACAGGGTTATCATTCCGCAAACTCTTTCAGTTAAGGATACTACACATTTAAATAATTTCAGCGACCAGTTATGTTTATCCTACGAGAATGTGCGATCCATGATACTATTGGGAATTGATAACTGGCCTTTAACCATCCCACTAAAGGTACGCAAAGGGGTAACAAAATCACAACTAGTTGCCTGCCTTACCGCTCTAGGTTGGGTAGTTTTTGGATTTACAAATAGTAGGACTAAACCCATAGAGTATGTCAACCATTGCGTGAACCATAGCGCGGTCTCTGATAGTTTGGACGGTTTTATTGAGTTAGAAAACATCATCCGTGACTATTATAAATTAGACTCGATAGGTATAACCAAGCGTTCAGTTCAATCTTTAGCTGACAAACGAGTAGTTGCTATATTAGAGAATACAACCCGTCGTCTGCCCGATGGCCAGTTCGAAACCGATTTACTATGGCGGAGTGACGATTTGGTTGTACCTGAGAGTTACTCTTTGGCATTATCACGTCTGCTTAGCTTAGAAAAGAGATTCCTTAAAGATAAAGCATACGCTGAACATTACCGACAAACTATTCACGCAATGACTGACAAAGGTTATGCCGAGCTTTGCGACAGCCAATCTTCTACATCGGGAATTACATGGTACTTACCTCATTTTGGGGTAACGAATCCAAATAAACCGGGAAAGCTTAGAGTAGTCCATGATGCGGCCGCAAAGTGTCAGGGTGTCAACTTGAACATACTCTTATTAACAGGGCCCGACTTGCTTCAGTCAATTTTTGGCATTCTAGTTCGCTTTCGCGAGGGGAAAATAGCTCTCACAGGAGACATCGGAGAAATGTTTCCACAAATAAAAAAAAGGGAAGCAGATAGAGATGCACAGCGTTTTTTATGGCGAGATACTCAAAATTTATCCATCACTACATTTAGAATATCGTCTATGGTGTTTGGCAATGTGTCTAGCCCATTCACCGCGTTATATCTTCAAAACAAGAATGCCCTGGAGTACGAACCTCTTTTCCCTGAGACAGCTCAAGGAATCCTTAATACTTATATGGATGATTTCATTGCTAGTACAAATAGCGTAGAAGAAGCCGCAAAAATAGCCAAAGACGTAGTAACCATTCATAGCCGGGCACACTTCGCAATTCGAAATTGGGTTTCCAACGAGGAAGCCGCTCTTCTCAGTATTCCATACGACTTGCGTCTTGAAAGTTCTGCGCCTGTAGGCCTAGGGCAGTTATCTCAGACTGTTCGAACATTGGGGTTAATGTGGAATACCAGAAATGATACGTTAGGTTTCAATGCCGATGTGTTTGAATCGCTGCCTCCTAAATTATCTAAAAGAGCGGCATTATCTAATATGACGCGCGTTTTTGATCCACTGGGTTTTCTTGCACCACTAACTATTCGGGCGCGTATTATTTTTCAAAAAGTTTGGCGTTTTGGCATAGATTGCGATCAAGAGCTCCCTCCGCATCTTAAGGTAGAATGGGAACAGTGGAGTTCAGATATTATGGCAACGCTGACTCTTAATATTCCTCACTGGTATTTAATCCGTCCTTACCCGATGGAACAGGAGTTGCATGTTTTCTGTGACAGTAGTGAGGAAGCATATTCCACTGTCGCTTATTGGCGTTTCCTTTACAGTGACAGAAACGTGCAACTGGCCTTTATTTCTAGTAGAAGTCGTGTAGCTCCCTTAAAACCTTCAGGTATTCCTAGATTAGAACTACAAGCAGCTTTAATAGCAGCTCGTCTAGCGTCCAGTATCTTAGAAGCTTCTAGGCTAAAACCCGTAAGACGTTTTTATTGGACAGACTCCATGAACGTCTTAGGGTGGCTTCGTAATGATGCTCGTCGATACAAACCATTTGTAGCTCATAGTGTAGGAGAAGTTATAGAGTTAACGAAAGTTACTGAGTGGCGGTGGATTCCGGGCGATTTAAACGTTGCTGATGATGCAACTCTCCTAAAGCGTGGGCCGTTATCTCTTGATTCCCGATGGATCACAGGACCCAGTTTTCTATTGTCTTCTGACTGGCCGCGTGAACCTACCAGCAACTCATCTCTTCTTGAGCTTAAACCATCATATAATATTCATCTAGTTAATGAAGTAGATATTACTCGTCCACTTTCAGCAGATCCTCGACGTTTTAGTTCGTGGCTCCGCCTATTGCGTGCTACAGCTAGAGCCCATCAGTATATATCTTTACTTCGTTTAAAGGCTTTACAGTCGAAAGGTATTAGTGTAGATTTTTCCTGTAAAGTAGACGGCCAATTAGTTTCCTTTCTTCCACGTCAGGTAATGGCGAGATTGACTAACCAACGTTCTTTGGATACCATAAGCCTGCGTGGTACACTCAGCTCGGATGATTTGTATCTGGCTAAGATTCACATTTTAAGAAATAGCCAGCAAGATTCCTTCTCTGAAGAACTTAGATGCATTTACAATAACCAGCCCGTGTCCCGCCGCAGTCGTCTATCCAAGTTACCTGGTCACCTTGACAAGTACAGCTTATTAAGGCTGTCATCTCGCATTGCGGCAGTTACTGGAGTGAAAGAAGAGGTTAAAACCCCTATTATCCTTGATGGAAAACATCCTGCTGTACGATTGTTGGTACTACACCACCATTACAAAGCTGCCCACGCAAATACAGAGCTAGTGGTGAATGAACTTAGGCAGCAATATTGGATTTTAGGTTTGAGAAACACTGTAAGTACAGTCGCCTACCGATGTCAAGTTTGCCAACTTCGCCGTGCTTCTACAACCATACCTGTTATGGGTGCATTGCCGAAGCAAGAATGGCACACCATCAGCGTGCATTTTCTTTTGTCGGGCTTGATTACTTTGGGCCAATAACGGTATCAATAGGACGCAGGAGACAAAAAAGATATGTTGCCTTGTATACTTGTCTCACTGTACGTGCTCTTCACCTTGAAGTAGTGTATGCGCTAACAATTGATGCCGCTATAATGGCACTTAGACGATTTATCGCAAGACGCGGTACTCCGTAAGAAATAATTTCAGACAATAGTACTGCATTTGTAGGTGCCAGCAGAGTATTAAGAAGACTTTACTTTACATGTGAAATGATTAAATGGAAATTTCTTCCACCATCGGCTGCATTCATGGCTGGTGCTACCGAAAGATTAGTGAAGTCAGCTAAAATCGCATTGAAAACAACTCTTTTCAACTTCCAGAACTCCATCGGATGGAGTATTGGCCACACTACTATATGAAGCTGAGGCGCTGATTAATTCACGTCCCCTGACTCATGTCGCTGGTGACCCAGATTACCCCGAGGCGTTGACACCAAACCATTTTCTTTTAGGCGGCTATTCCTCTGGTCGACCGTTTCCAGCTGTTGTGGAGGACCGTGATATGTGCAGCAGGGCTGGCTGGCGAAGGGCGTTGCGACAATCGGATTTATTCTGGCAGCGCTGGATTAAAGAGTACCTGCCAACCCTATCTCCAAGCCGTGTAAGAGGAGAACAGACATTATGGTCAGTAGGAGATTCAGTGCTGGTGGTTGACGGAAATCTGCCTAGGGGCTCTTGGCCAAGAGGTCTAATTACAAAATTGTATCCTGATAAAGACTGGGTCACTGGAGTGATAGATGTCTCAACCCCTGCTGGTGTACTACGCAGGCCTATCAGAAAGGTTGTGTAATTTTCACATTGTCTTAATGACATCATTGTTTACTTTCTTGTCTTGGTTACGAATATATATCTTGTCAGCAACCACCATTTGCGCCTATTATTTATTAATATTAATTTCCCATAGAGTCCACATGATATCCTAATTACACTTTGGCTCAAACCTTCCACATTGTCTCCCACACAACAAATACACATTTCATCATTATAATAAATCTAAGTTTACAATATTCAGTTAACAAAATATTTAATGGGCGCCAGACCTGTTTTATGCCAGGTCATAAATACATAAATTATATTCAGCGGCAGAGCTTGTTACAATTTAATTTCTCAGGGCTATGAGTCAGAAAGCCTACGTTCTTATTGCGATCATAATATATATGGTTTGGTACTGAAATTCACTATTACGGCAAAAGTCTACATAAACTGCTCGATCTGTAACACCACTTAGCTGCGAGGTCTGGTGAACACAGCGGTACTCGAGCGATACAGTCTGGAGGCCGCTGTCTATAGCTGACCTGAGTGGTTCGGGCGGCGTGCCACGTCACCACTGCGTAGTCAGCCTCACGACCGGAGTTAAGAGGATATATAAAAAAACCTCCCTGTGCCATTAGCATAGGGAATCACTTGTGCGCCTAATCTAACACTGCCCTAAGTCATTAACAAGATTTACATACCGACTGGAGGTTTGAACCGAGGCCTGGAGAATAACACGACTGAAGGGCGCCGCAGAAAATGCTGCAGGGGGCGCGGATACACCGCGCTACAGAACGCACAGGGAGCACTGTCAAGAGGGGCGCGACAGGGTGCACATCGAACCGGAGTGACGTCGTCCAGCTTCCAACTGAAATTCACCATTTTCACAATTCACAAACAGTCCGGCCACTGATTTCTCGCCCCACGCCTATTCGCGGATACCAACTCACCAGTTCAATCAAACGATGGCACGTGGACGTTTCTGGGGGTTGATGAAGGCGCTTCGGGCTGACGGACGAAGTCTGCAACAACACACCGCATCGGTAACACGACTATACCAAGAAGACGACGCACTAACCGCTTGGGAATTCTGCTCACTTGGTGCCTGGAATCACAGTCTTCGACGTGTCCTGCCGACGCTCGGCGAGTCTGGTGTCTTGTCGTTGCTAGGGGGACTACCACGGAATGAAAAAAGCCGCCACAAATGCGCAGACCGGTTTTGTCATTGCCACCAATCCTCAATCAAAATTTATATGGAATCTTCAGAACATTGAAGATACCTTCTTTTAACAATAAAATTATTTTTCGATCGGCCGCAATTTCAATAAAAAAAAATTCTACGCTTCAGCCATCGTTTGATTGAACAATACGTGAGAGTCTAGAGTCAACGACAACGCCCCCTTTCGTAAAATTGTTGGCAACCACCTTCAACAAATCACATATTACTCAAATTAATAGAAGCGATTATCTCAACCTGAATTCGGAAGTCGAATCACGCACTTCATTCACGAATGGAATTCTCCAGGCTTCTTGCCTTCCATCTCAAAACATGGCAGCTAATAAACACGATTAGAAAAATCAAAACTTACTTTAAAATTAAGATTCTCATCGTAAACAACAAATGTTTTCACATTACAAAACAATGTAAGTTGTGTTTAAGCCTGAAATAAGTGCCACAATGAAAAAATTACGCGTTACATAGGTAATCCGCGGGTTGTCTTCAATTAGCCGCTTAGCAGTAGCCACATTATTTTCGTTGACGGCAGTTGAAGGCCGCCCTTCATGAAATTCGTCATTTAAAGAAATCCGACCTCACTCAAATTCAGCAAGCCATCGCCTCACGGTGCTTAAACAAGGTGCTTCTCTCCCAATAGCATTTTGAAGACGAGCGGCACAGTCTTGCAGAGAGAGATCTTTTAAAATCATAAAAAAATCATCGCTCTAAAATCTTTTCGACTCAATTCCATTTTCGATGCGTACGTAGAACTTTGATGTGTGATAAAAAACAATTGACAAATGATTTCCCGCCAATTTTTTTAAGCTATTGCATAGCTTTTGTCGCGGGCTTTGAGCGAGCTGACCGAATCAAGAAGTTCCGTAACGAAAATAAAACCTAACGTAACGAAAATAAAACCTAACACTCCGCCTACCATGTAGCTCAGCCGAGCGTTCGCTATGAATGAATGGATGGATGGATGGATGGACGGACGGACGGACGGACGGACGGACGGACGGACGGACGAACGGCAAATAATCAAACGAGCAAACGAGCTAACGAGCAAACGAGCAAATCAGCAAACGAGCAAACGAGCAAACGATTTGGGGAGTAAGTGGTTCATCAAGATCTTTGAACCAAAGCCAACAAACGAGCAAACGAGATAAATAAATAATTGGGGAAGGCTTATATCCACTGCTGGATATAAGCCTTCCCCAATGCTTTCCATCAAATACGATCTTCCGCCTTCCGTCAGATTGAGCAAGAGAGACATACACCTGATTTAATAAGGCCTTGTCGGCAATATGTCTTAAGTTCATAAACACCCATATGAGCTTCCTAACCCTCGTCATCACCACTTCAATGTGTATGTACTAGGAAAGTCGCTGATCAACCATGACTCCTAGATATCTCACGCTGCTTACTCTGTTAATTACATCACATGTACAATTACTGTAGGTGGAATTAATTAAATAGTTACATTTAAGAAAGTTTATATTGAAGTCAATCGGTGGTTGGGTAATTTTGTAATTTGAGTAGCATATATAGTTCGTTTTGGCCGTATTCAGCGTAAGCAGGTTAGTATCCAGCCACATACCCATTCTAGCAAGTCCATTTTCAGCTCGTGTCTTAACTGTAACATTACAAGTGCTAGGAGTGTCAAATTCTGCATGGGGGTTCCTTTTAGGACGTAGGTGCTCACTAAGACGGGAATTCGGAAAATTCAACCCCTAAGGGTGTGAAACGGGGGTCCAAACTAGTCCAAAGTTTGTATAGAGAAACAAGATTAGTTGGACTATTTTATTCCAAACTTTACACGAGTAGTTCTATAGCTAAATAAAATTACAGATTTTTGGCTGTAGTTGATTAAACAGTTGTTTTATCTCACCGTTAGGAATAAGATAGTGACACAGTTTCCCACTGCAGAGCGTTTCTTGTGCCGTTCCTAGCACGCTATTTTTGTTTGTGTTAATTAGTCATATATCGACGGCAGTATAGTGGTCGTCTCGGCGTCTGGATTGCTACACATCTTGAATTTAATTTTATGCTTAGTTCTAATATTAGCTTCTTTGTCTGATTTAGTTGAGGGGATGGTGTCTTCGTACACCTGAGTTATGATTTTTACCCCCGGTGTTCTTTCTTATTTGTTATTTGTATTTTGCTTTTACATTTGCTTATTGATATCAATTGGTTAATTCTAAGTTCATATCCGGTTATTTGCTTTTTTAATTATCATTTTCATATATTAAATTTGCTACCTCATTGTCAGCTATTTCGAAATACTCTCCATTTTTTTTATTTTTTGTTTAAAATTTTTAATATCATTTATGGCCGGAAGCAGTTGGATACGCAAAGCGGAGGATCGCTTCACACGACATAATTTTAAATTACATTTGCAACAGATTATGTCATACCTTTCTTACGGAAATTACATCTACATGGGGCTGTTGGAAACTCAGGCATGTGACCTACATTATCATGGCGAATCGCAACAGTAGACCTTGGTCCCGATTGCTTTTGAACTGATGTTCTGTTTTTCGAAAGAAGTTCATAATAATAACCATAATTTTTAGTACGCAGGGCAGCTTGTAGCGAGCTGTTGTGTGAGTAGCGACACCACGGACCCGAGTCTCCAGCGAGTCGGTCCGGGCCTTCGTCTCCGATGTGTCCTAATCGGTCGGAGTGTAAACACAAGAAGGCCCGCAGGACTCTCAGCTCTGGCTTGCCTTCATTGGCCGACCAGAGAGGAGCCGCTAGAGCTATATGCTCCAGGGGTGGAAGTCTTATAGGGCATCACGCCGCGAGTAACTTCGGAGAAAGCACAGCACACCACTCGACATCCCTGAGTCACTCACACCGGTGTTGCCCCCGGCCGTTTTTCTGGCATTTCGGGGGCCCATCTAGTGAGTGGCAAGCCACCGCCTGCCGCAAATAACTAGCAATAAAAGCAGTTATGGCAGGCGTCCGTCCCTCTTCTGTAATAGCCCGGTATTTACATTAAGCAATTAGGTAGGTGAAAAACATGAACACACACATTACACATGAAGCAAGTAGGTGAAAAAGCAAAAAAGAATTTCTATGCCTTAACACGAATTTCTACCTCTACGTGGGGATTAACTTTCAAAACGTTAAAAACTATTTATACTGCCACATACTTAGGTTGTGTTACGTACGGTTCACCTGCGTGGGCAGATAGATACTATAGGTGCAGCACGTCGTAAATTGCTTCAAAGCCAGCGCCCTGCTCTGATATTTTTATGTAAGTCGTATAGAACTGTAAGCACTGAGGCACTACCCGTACTAGCAGGTGTGTTACCGGTAGACTTAGAAGTACAACGCCGTGCTTCAATGTACTATACATCTAAAAATATGGTCCCTGATTTCTTGAAAACGCATGATCGTGAAAAAATAGTTAGACTGTTCAAACCTATTAATGAAGTATTTGAAACATTGCTGTCTGAATGGCAGGAAAGGTGGGAAACTTCTACCAAAGGACGCCACTTGTATCTGTTCTTTCAATCGGTAAGAGATAGATTAAAGAAAAAGTGGTTAGAAGTCGACCACCCCGTTGCGCAATTTTTAACTGGACATGGCAATTTTAAAGCTAAACTCTTTTCGTTTAAATCTCGCCGTCGCCCTTATGCGAATGTTCTACTGCTAATTCTGAATTCGATCAAACAGCACGCCATGTTCTCTGGGAGTGTGATCTTTGGCAACGGGAGCGGGATGACATGTTGAATTCATTGCAAGTTGCATCCGGGGTAGTATACTTTTCAGATTTGGTAGCAACAAGGGAGAATTACCAAGCGTTCAGACGATTTTGCAATTCATATTATTGGAATCGATGTGTTAGGTAACAACTCAATGTTTTAGGTCCCCAATAGTTTTAGAAACTTAAAATCCGTGGTGCACGGCAGTTGAGCTTCACTTGACTAGTCATCTCTTTAGGCTTTTAATGCCATATTTGCCATATTGCTGTCTCTCACATTGCTAAGAGGGGAAGTCAAATTCCAAAAGCTTCCTACTCCAACTAATTTCTTCTGATTAAATTCGTTGTGAGTTCCAAGGCAGCCGCAGTTTTACTCCCGGGATTGCAATGGACTTCATTGTTCATTGCCTTTTTTGGCGGTCGCCGCTGTTAATCCTGGCTACACAGGAGATACAGTGGTGGGAATGTGTGGTGGGCCCCCGTAGCCCGGTATTTAGTTCACCCAGATCTCATCTCCATAACCCATTCACTCCCCTCGGACCTCCGAAAGGTGCAGACGTCTACTGTGATTTTATATATATATATATATATATATATTTTTAATTAATGAATAAAATCAATTTTGCTCATATTAAATCGGTCTTAAATATTAGGAGTGCATAAGATAGTGAGGAGTTATCAACATCGGCTACAAAGCAGTGTAGAAGAACCGGTTCCGCCGCTCCGCCCATCATTGACGTGGGCGTACGCGCACAGCACCAATCAACGCTACCTGTAAGTAATTAGCCACACCTCCTCCGGCCATCATTAGCCGACCACGCGCCGACCACTATCCAGTACACTCGCGCTAGAAAAGTGGTACAAATAAATAATAAATAAATAATGGATATGACTAACAGGTCAAGATCAGAGACGAATCTAAACGTTTTAGATTGCTCAACACCTATGATAAGCAAGGACACTCAAGGATCCGACCCTATAAGCATGCTAACTACACCGCCTAATTATACAACCCTACGCGCCAAAAGACCTAGGGAGAACGAGGCAATAGACCGATTTGATGATTTTAAGGAGATGAAAATTATGATACAAACCATGCTCCTTGAACAGCAGACTGCAATTAAACAAATCAATCCAACTCTTGCACAGCTAAATAAAACAAATACGGAGATTCAAGCTGCATTGTCTTTCTTGTCTGAGCAAAATGACGAGCTAAAAAAGAGAATGAAGAAACTGGAAGTCCAAAGCAAGAAAGACAAAGAATACATCACTATTCTTATACAGGGTAGAAGATTTAAAGCGTGAGAACCAGAAGAATAATTTTGAGATTAAAAATGTGCCAAGATAGAAGGAAGAGACTAAAGAAGACCGCTTTAACATGGTTTTGAAATTGTCTAAAAGTGTTGACTGCAAAATACAAGAGAACGAGATATGAGATATATACAGAGTGAGAGGTAAGAAGGAAGGAAACACTAATGCCCCGATAATTGTAGAAGCCACAACTACACTCTTAAAAACGAAGTTTTTAAAGGCATGCAAGACCTAAAGAATAGTCAGAACCTCCGTGCTAAACACCTTGACCACAAAACTAAAGAAGAAACTCCGGTGTTTGTATCTGAGCAACTTACTGCAAACGGCGCTCGCTTGTATTATCTTGCACGAGATCTCACGAAATCGAAAGCCTACAAACATTGCTGGACCTCCTATGGTCGTGTGTATGTTAGAAAACAAAATGAGTCACCTGTTGTTATGATAAAAAACGAATTACAGGTGCAGAAACTAATGCAAGAAACTTGACTAGAATTCCCTTTGAATTTTGTAGTGAGGGCTGTATTATTATTGTGCTATGGTATATGTATTCGTAGTGGATATAACATTTGTGATTTTAGGAAATGCTTGTTGCACGTAACCGTACCCTTATCACCTTGCATTTATACAAATAATAACTCAAAACATTATACACAGATAACACATTTATCAATAAAATCTAATCTTGTTGCTATACACAAAATAACATGCATTATAACATAAAATAAAATAATTAAATATATAATAAATATAACTATTGAATGTATAATGAATATTTATAACGATATACATATAATGAATATTAATAACGAAAGTGTTTATAGTGATGTTATGTTAGCAATGTGACGGTGTTGTTATTTACGTTAAAAAATCACTCAAACCTGAAGTTAAAGAACTGTCTCTGATGCACTCTTCATGTTTAAAAATCACTCTGAAAGGATTAAACATATTCGGAATTTATATATCACCTTCCGTCAGCAATGCAGAACAATTTATTAATTCTTTGGATGAGCAGCTTAATTTGATAAGGAATAATAAAAACGTTTTGATTACTGGAGATATCAATATTAATATCATAGACAAAGAGCAAGCTCCTAGTTATGAACGCACAAATAGACTTAATTATTTGAATATGTTGGCATCGCATGGCTTAGTACCGGGCCATATGCTGCCAACGAGAAATAACAATTGCCTGGATCATTTTATGGTAAAGTTGGAGCAAAGAAATAATAAAATTGCAATCAAGGTCTTAAATACATCTATTACTGATCATAGTATGATCTTTCTCTGCTTGTCAAACTTAGTTGATACACGTAAATGCTCAAAATCTAAAACTCATTCAGATCTTGATAAAGCTGTTTCTAGCCTCAAAGAAAGTAATTGTCAAGAATTGCTTAGATATAGTGACCCAAATTTGTTTACAGACCATCTTATCGATAGACTTGGTCAGGTGATACGGGATCATACTACTACAAAACGAATACCTCCTAATAATCGAACTATCAAGCCGTGGATTACGCCGGGACTTCTTCGATGTATCAGAAATAGAAATAATATACAGAAACAACTGAGAGCTGATCCGGATATTGATATTTTAAAAATAACTTACAGACGATACAGAAATTACTGCAATAGTCAAATTAAAAAAACAAAAGCGCAGTTATGATAGGGAGCAACTAACTAAAAATAAAAATAAGCAAGTAACCCAAAATTATTATGGAAGTCTATAAATAATATAAGTAATCGATACATAAATAAAACAGAAAATTTGGAACTACTGAATAGTAAGTCTACACCCCAAGAATCTGTAAACTATGTCAATGAATATTTCTCTAATATTGGCAAAACGTTGGCTGAAGCTGTTGTGTCTAACAGAACTGCTGAGAAGTCGTCCACATCATTTGATTCACCCTGTTCGCAGCTCTCATCTATGGTTCTATCCGAAACTGACTCCAACGAGGTATATGGTATACTAATCGGACTTAAATCAGACAGTGCCGGAGGTTGGGATGTTATACCAACTAAATTTATAAAGGGTGCCAGTGGACTTGTCGTCCCGATCATCGCTCATTTGGCAAATCTTTGTTTCCAACAAGACATTTTTCCGGATGGACTGAAGATTGCGATAATTACACCAGTTCATAAGGGTGGGGATAGGGACGATGTCTCCAACTATAGGCCTATCTCTGTACTTCCGGTTATATCTAAAATAATTGAAAAATTAATTAATATACGTCTAATCAATTTCTTAAACAAATACAAAATTCTTTCTGGATCTCAGTATGGGTTTAGGCAAGGTCTCTCCACAGAAGATGCTATTACTGCGTTAACAACTAATATAGTTAATAAGATTGATAAAAATCAAAAATGGCTATCAGTCTTTCTGGATATTAAAAAAGCCTTCGACACCGTCTCTATCCCTACGCTTGTGAATAGACTTGAATCCATCGGGGTGAGAGGAATCCCCTTGGATCTCCTAAAAAGTTACCTGAGCAATCGTAAGCAGAAGGTTAGGCTTGGGGGGTATGTTAGCGAGCAGACTGACATAACTTTTGGTGTTCCTCAGGGAAGTGTGCTGGGACCTACGCTATTTTTAATATATATAGATGGCTTGTGCAGGTTAGATATATATAAGGGACAAATTTATTCCTATGCGGATGATACCGCAGTAGTTTTTTCAGGTAATACTCGGGAATCAGTTAAGAGACGAGCTGAAAATGGATTTGCTAGAATGGGTATGTGGTTGGATACTAACCTGCTTCCGCTGAATACGGCCAAAACGAACTACGTATGCTACTCAAATTATAAAATTACCCAACCACCGATAGACTTCAATATAAAAATTCATAAATGTAACTATTTAATTAATTCCACCTACAGTAATTGTACATGTGATGTTATTAACAGAGTAAGCAGCGTGGAGCTAGGAGTCATGGTTGATCAGCGACTTTCCTGGTATACCTCATCATTCACCACTTCACATTGAAGTGGTGAATGACGAGGGTTAGGAAGCTCATATGGGTGTTTATGAACTTAAGACATGTTGCCGACAAGTCCTTATTAAATCAGGTGTATGTCTCTCTTACTCAATCTGTTCAAATATACTGCATTACAGTATGGGGTGGGCCTGCTAAAACCAAGTCATTGGAGCTTGAAAGAGCGCAAAGGTCCTTGTTAAAGGTCATGTTTTTTAAAACTCGTCGTTATTCTACTGAGATGCTATATGACTTGTGTGGCCTTCTCTCTGTTCCGAAACTATACATTCTACAAACTACATTTAAACTTCACAAACAGCTACCATACGATCCCGGTATTCTGAACAGAAGAAGGAAATATAGGGTTGCACCAGTAGTATCGATTAAAACGACGTTTGCAAAAAGGCAATACTGTTACCAATCTGCTCATATCTACAATACAATAAATAGGCAAATAAATATCTACCCTATGACATACCATACCTGTAAAAAAATCATTATAAATTGGCTGAAAACATTGAATTACACCGAAATAGAATTGATGCTTTGCAATGCAATATAATATTGCTGTCAATAAATAAAATTATAAACAAATAAAATTTTAAGCGTTTTTTGTTAATTATCGCACTTATAAATTCACCCCCATTGTGACATCGAATCCAAGCATTCACACTTGCGAACAGTTTTCATAAATACATTCCATACACACACATACACGTTACATTCTTACACACAAATTGCTAATCTAACTTTCTTTTATATAGTTTTATTTCTTCAATTAGTAACAATAATTATTTGTTTTAGTTTCATGTTTGTATTCAGTTTTATGTTTGTATTTTTATCAATGTATGTTGCATTTAATTGAATAATTTTAATTTTGATTATTTTTAATTTTATTTTGATTTTAATTTTAATTTTGATTTTATTTTTAAATTATTTATTGATTTAGTTTTTTGTTTTCTCTTTTTTTTTTCAAATTACTTAGAAAATTATTGAATAATAAATTAATCACTTTCCATGAAAGAGAACCTCGGGAGAGTGGAGACTCCTAACACAAGCAATTGTTAGCTTAAAAGGAGTCTCCGGCCATTTGTAATATAGTGATTAAGTGTGATAATACATTTTCATTTCATTTCATTTATTTTCCATCACACTTCGCAATAGTCCGTGCCGAGACCTGCATGGGTATGTCGACATGGGTATGTCGTTCTATTGACATATCCTGGAGCGGGTCACGGCGGGTGTACAACATTACATTAAACTTCTCAAAGGGGCCTCTACGTATTCTTCGCAATAGTCTCAACGCTTGCCGAGACCTGCACATGGGTATGTCGTTCTATTGACATATCCTGGAGCGGGGAACGGCGGGTGTACAACATTACATTAAACTTCTGAAAGGGGCCTCTACGTGTTAGATCAATATCCCCGCACACAGCTATCAAATGACCGGGTGATAAAAAAGAGAACCAAAGAAGTAGTGGGACTTAATTATGTCGAGCATAATCTTTTCTGTACATAATCTATGCGTTATTTACACAAATGTCTAATAATTGAGAGAATAACGCCATATTTTGGGGTGTAAGTGGTTCATCAACGTCCTTGAACCAAAGCCAACTTCACCTGCACGCGGTGCACCCTGCTGACTGACAAACGAAGCTCTGGCGAAAAGAGAGGTAGGACGCAATGAGGGGTCGTACTGTGCCTCGCTTTTATTATTATGATCAATTATTTATTTACTATTCTTTTTTAACAACATTCACAATAAAAATACAACATTATAAATACAAATATTTATAAAAAGTTACCGCCGGCGCGGGACATATGCCAGTGGCGCCGGTGGTCAGGGCGACAGACTGAGGAACCTCCTCACAATGCGTGCAGTACCCAAAATTGCTGCCTTCTGTATCCGGCCCTTGACCCAGTGACCTAGCGAAAGTCTCCTGAGGTATGAGTCGAGACTTTTCGCTATGAGACCGTTTACCGACACAACTATCGGGACAATTATTGTTGAATCAACGTCCCACATGGCGGTAACCTCGTGAGCTAAGTCCAAGTATTTCTGGGGTGTAAGTGGTTCATTAACATCTTTGAACCAAAGCCAACTTCACCTGCACGCGGTGCACCCTGCTGACTGACAAACGAAGCTCTGGCGAAAAGAGAGGTAGGGAGCGTAATTGTAAGCTACCCGACTGGGAAATGTACCTCCACCTCACAGAATACCGCGGTCAAATAACGGTTCCCTTGAGGGCTGTTGTGTTCCTGCGAGTGAGTGAGGTCACCAGAAAGGAAGGAGATGCTGCGATGGCATCGGCATCGGGATCGGATGGCATCGGGGGTGGCGGCGCGCGAGCGATATTTTATGTTGCGAGCGTTAATATGGCTACGGTAGCCGCTTCACATCAGGCGGGCCGTATGCTTGTCTGCCACCCGACGTAGTATAAAAAAAAAAAAAAAAAAAAAAAACTTGTTATTCTCAGCTTTCACGAGGTTCTCGTCGCATGGCACAGTGATATCAACAAGAAATGCCCTTCGCTCTAACCGGTCTACCAACACGATATCAGGCTTATTAGCTATAATAGTCCTGTCTGTGATGATAGACCGGTCCCAGTAGAGCTTGGCACGACTGTTTTCGAGAACAGACACAGGTACATACTTGTAATATGGCATTTCGAAACTCACAAGACCATATCGAAGAGCAAGTTGCTGATGGATTATCCTAGCTACCTGGTTGTGTCTGTACAAATACTCACCATTGGCAAGATAAGAACAACCGGAAATAACATGCCTGATAGATTCACCAAGACGGTGACATGCCCGACAAATCGCTACCTCAACCGAATAAAGCTGTATTCGAAGAAATCCAATTTTTGGGGAAAAATTAAAAACTGTAAATTAGCACTTACTGGTTATACCATAAAAGTGATAAAGATAATTTTGGTATCAGCGGATGCGGAAAAAAATAATCAAGCTTTTGATGTGCATTGCAATATTAGAATACTATTGTACAGATACGTATTTCCAAAAAACCCTATTATGTGTTTATTCCTTTTTATATTATTCTGTACTTCAAAAACTAACTGCATCTTACGCCTTTATTCGTCAAAATTGTATTGATTTCTCTGCGCGTAATTTCAGATTACGGCTGTTTTTAACCAGATGGCATTTTATGCATTCTATTATTACTATACGTTTTGCCTTTTAAGAAGCAATTATTATTTTTTGCTATCGATAATACTGTTTTACAGTTATAAATCTATTGGTGCATAAGATAGAAATAAATGTTTTTTTCAGGAAAGCAATAAAAACGATATAATATTAGTATTATATATTTATTAACAATTTCTTATGAAGATAATTATGTATCCTCTATTAACAAAATTATAGTATTTAGTATGTATGAGATCAAAGTAACTTAAATGTACTCAATCTGATACCAATCAACTACCAATGCATAATTGAAAATATTTTGAAAAAAAAAAATACAACTACAAATAAATTATTCTGTAGTAATTATTATTAAATATGCTGCTATTTAGTATTTATGAGTTCAGAGTAACTTATTACCATTATTATTATTAAGAGTACTCTTAGTCTGATACCTATCAACTAAGTCTAATTGAAAATATTTTGAAAAAAAAAAAAAATCTTTACCACAAAAATATTATTCTGTTGTAGTTATTACTAAACATTCAGGTTTCTACTACAAAATAAGTATGCATCAGCATTTTGAATTAAAAATAAATTGAATAAATAATTTTGGCCAATGCTCTTTAATCCATATGATCTTCTTCATCAGTGGTATCTTCATCTGAGGTACTTTCTGTTTCAATTTCTTTATGACTGTAATCACAGTCATAATGAAAATGAAACACAAAATACCAAATAAAGTACTTACTTTAGTACTTAAGTTATGTGCTTTGAGAATTTTGTAGAATGGATGGTATCTCGTTGGTATCACTCCTGAATTACATAAACTCGTCAAATCTTTACGAAGCAGCGGGGGTATATATAGGCAGTAGGCGCAAATAAGCTGGTTGCAATAATAATTCTTCATCAGCAACAGTCCCTTCTTTCGCCTGGAACTTACGATTCTGTTAATTTTAAGCTATTACTCTTAAAGTCTAGTCTAATCTTTTCACTCTATTATTATAATTTTCATTTCCTTTTCTAAATGTTTTATATTTTATATTTTTCGTGCAATTGCAATTTTCTTTCTTCATTTGCATTTTTATATATGCTCAGACTAAGTCTTTTTTGGGCTTAAAAATGTCAAGTTAAGGGGTGTATTAAATATTAATTCGTACTGACTTTTAGTGACCAATTTACAGTATTTATATTATTTTTTAGAAGAAACGAAGATGTATATAGTCTATACATCTTAGAAATATATAAACTTTCGTTCCAATATAATTAAGAAGATCTTTTTCTGGTATAATGTGACTGAAAGGATTTAATGTGTTCTATTAGCGGTGATTTCACCAATTTCATGTGGTCTATTTCCATGTTTTCCTCTATAATCGGCATTCTTCTTTTAAGTTTTTTTATACTACGTCGGGTGACAGACAAGCATACGGCCCGCCTGGTGTAAAGCGGCTATCGTAACCATATTAACGCTCGCAACGTAAAATATTCGCCGCCGCCACCCCCGCTGCCAATTCATCTCCTTTCTGGTGACCTCACTAACTCGCAGGAACACAACAACCCTCATGGGAATTGTTATTTGGCTGCGGTATTCTGTGAGGTGGAGGTACATTCCCCAGTCGGGTAGCTTACAATTACACTCCTACTATAATAAATCCCTACTATAGTAAATAACTTTTTCAGTGATTCTTAAAGTCTGGGTACACATTTTCTTGCATACAAGTTCTTCAATATCTCCTTTGGGCAATTTAAAAATAAGAGTTTGTATTCAGCTGTTCTTACGTTCCAGTTGCATTTTTAAAATTTTATTAGATGTGACATCTTAAAATGCACTCCCACTTTTTATGATCCCCGATTTCCCAATATGACTTGAAAATTATTATTTGTCTCGTGTTTTCATCTATTTCCTCAAAGCACTTCCTCTTACAAGGAGCACCTAATAGTTTTGCTAGTTTGATTTTATTTTGTCCTAACACTTATGTAAGACTGACTAAAGTTCTTCAACTTTTTATGGGCAACATCTTTCTACTTGTCTTTACATAATTTTGTTTTTCTTGTAGCCTGCAAAGGCGAATTTAGTTCTTCTGAATATACACGCCCACAACAATTATGTGGACCATTTGAATCTTTCCCATATGCTCATTCCTCTATTTCCCGTTCCTGTGACCTATAAATAACTTGCACGGCTTCATTTTCTCTTGCATTATCTTCGGTTTTATGTTTTATTTTATATTATCTAAATCAGATCGTTCGTTAATGTTCGTTTCTAAAATAACGATTTGGTTACCTAGATCCACCGGTGAATTATTACTCAGAGATATTACTATTTGTTCTTCTAGTGGAATCAGCTCGGTATATTTTAAATTAATATTTTGATTTTGCAAATCATAAAAAATATTGTCGAAACTTTGAATCTCCAGTACTATTTCGTTATCTTCTATCTGCTTGACTGTTTTAATGTTTTTGTCTTCATAAGTGGAATTTGATGGTATAGTTTGTACATGTATTACATTATGACTAAGTTGATGGGGTGAAAAATCTTGACTTCCGTGGTGCAAATTTTCAAAAAAATGTTCATGTTAGATATTTCTTTTTTACAAGTCTTGTAAACAAAGAAAGTCACTACGTTCACGCTTGAACCTAATGAGTGAGATAAATATACGGGCCTATGTCGATAAGAAAATTCTTTGTGTTGGGCCGAAACCATATAAGGAAATGAAGTTTATTATTGTATACACATGTTGTCTCTTTTGTTAATTATGAATGTATGAGTGTAGTTATTTTACCAAGTCTTAATGTGGAACAATTTGTTGTATTTGTAAGTTAAGAATATTGCGAAAATATGAAATAATTGTAACATGCTTGGCTCTTAGAATTATCAGTTTAGTTTGACGAATAAAGCGGTAATACTGTATTGCAAGTGTAAAAAGTTTGAAATAGTTGGCATTATAAAATGTGACGCCATTGTTCGTCTTATTTTCAAAATCAACTTTTGTAGTAACTATTACGTCTTTTTTCATTATTTCTTTTTCTATATGGAATAGAATATTTAAAAAAATAGGGGCGTCGTATTGGATGTTCCTGATTATAAAAATGCAAAAAAAATGATTTTCTTGTAACTGCACTTTACTGCTTTATTCGTTTGGGGTAGCGAAATGTCCATCGTCCCGTCCTTCATGATGTATTTCCGGTAGTTATTAGTATTGACAACTTCATCAGTAATTGCACAGACAGAACCTTCGGTTTCCCCGAAAAGGTCACCGAACCGTAGCCAGGTCACGGACGCCAAAAGATCAAAATCGGGTCCATAAAGGGCCCGATGGAATCGTCAGTGTAACTCCTTACCCTTCCATATGTTCAAGCGATCTTCAGTGCTTAATACAAGTGGTTTGTGCCAGTTCTCTTTTGCCAAGGAGAGCGGCGTCAGTCCTTTGTCAACTGCTACAACGTCTCGATGCATCCCACTCTCAACATGACGGAAATAATCCCTGAGACTACACACCTCACGGTTGTGTAGGTTTTTGGCATTAAGCAAGCCTCGACCCCCACACTTCCGTGGGATGTATAATCTCATCATAGATGAGCGTGGATGATGCATACGATACGCGGTAAGCAGTTTACGGACTTTGCGATCCAGTGCGTCGAGCTCGGTTTGAGTCCACCTTAGTATTCCGAAGGTGTATACAAGCAAAGGCATAACCCAACCATTGAAGGCACGCACCTTATTACCACCTGACAAAAGACTTTTCAGTACTTTTGAAAGACGGCAAAAGAAACGATCGTTCACTGATTGTTTTATCTCCCTGTCCTGTATACCTAAACACTCCGCCATACCAAGGTATTTATAGGTTTCGGTTTCGGAGATGGTTCTGAGAGTCATAGTCTCTGAAAGTTGTAAATTTTCTCTATTTACAACTTTACCGCGTTGTATATGGACGACGTTGTATATGGACGACACCAAATTCCATTCTAATGTCACTGCTAAATGCTTGAGTAACATTTAAAAGTGTCACTAAATTTGGTTCATTTGATGCATATAACTTGAGATCATCCACATACAATAGATGAGAAATGACCTCGCCCCCTCTACGAAATCGGCCTAGTTTGGAATCCCTAAGCAGAATGCTTAAGGGATTCAAAGCCAGACAAAACCAAAGAGGACTCAAACTATCTCCCTGGAATATGCCTCGCTCAATTCTTATGGGCTCGGAGGTAGCATGACTCGCTCCACATCCTGGAAGACAAAGAGCCGTGGTCCACTGTCCCATACATACGTTGAGAAAGGTGCATAAATCTGTATTAATTTTATACAGTTCAAGCACCCGTCTCAACCATGAATGGGGCACCGAATCGTAGGCTTTTTTGTAGTCAATCCAGGCTGCGGAGAGGTTTTTGCACCCTCGGCGAACCTGCTGGCTAACAGTCATGTCAATGAGGAGGAGCTCCTTAGTACCACGGGACCCAACCCTACATCCATTCTGAGCGCGATCTAAAATATTGTTGGCATCCAAATGCTCATATAATTTTGATCTCAGTATGGATGTAAGGAGATAATAGATAGTAGGTAAGCACGTGATGGGTCTGTAATTTTTAGGTTCCGTGGTACTACCCGATTTATGGAGCAGAAAGGTGACACCTGTTGTCATACAAGTTGGGAGAGAACCACATTGAATAGCCTCCTGGAATTGCGTGGCCAGTAGCTCATGAGAACTTCGCAACCATTTCAACCAAAAATATGCAGTCCGTCCGGGCCTGGTCTCTTCCAATTATGGAGAGGACGGACTGCATCAGCTAAATTTTGGGGACTAATTATTATAGGTCCCATCGGTTGCAAATGTTCACATGAGCGTTCAACCACACTCATCCAATCACTATCAGTGTGTGTGATGGGCGTCGACCTGATAGTTGTCCGTTATATCTGGTCGACCCCCAACACCCACGCTGTTTGTAGGGCTCTCCCAACTTCTATATATCTTCCTTTGGTCGCTTTGAAAAATGTGATTCTGGTAGTACCTATCCACTCGTATCTTATATCGCCGTATTCGTTTTGCCCACGCACAAACTTTCTGTTTCAGATAGTCTATACGCTCCGTGACACAGGCCAAGTAATCTTGTGGTCTTATGCCAGTACCAGCAAAAGCCTGTGTCACGTAACGCATGACTCGGGGTCGATTATTTCCCGATCTGAAACAGATGAGCTTTCCAATGGTGGCTCTAGCCGCGCTGATACGCCTTTCGATCCTTTTTTGCCATTCCGGCATGCCACCAGCACGCCGTGTGACAGTATTCGGTTCTGGAAACCGAACACGGGCCACACGGCAAGCTGTAATGGCAGCACAGTATAGGATCGAATGGGTATCAGAAAGACTTTGACTAGACTGTAAATACATGTCTAACATTCGGTCTAAGGCCACCACCAGATCCATGTTGTGTCTATGCGACATATGTTATTATTATTATTTCTGATGGGAGAGGAGCACAATGTGATCTCTCGTTCAAAGCTTGGCTAGCATCCGACTGGGGAAGTACCTCCACCTTGCAGGAGACCGCAGCCATAATGGCTTTGCCGTGTTCCTGCGAGTGAGCAAGGTCACCAGGGCTGTTTTTTCTGAGAAGTCGTCATGCTGACAACTGGGAGACCGAGTGGCTGTCGAACCGCTGCCAGCGGTGTAGGCGCGGCGTGTTGGCGCGGCGGTCAGGGAGACCCGGTGAAACGGTTGTCCGCTGGCCGCCCGCAGATCAGTAGGGTTCCCGAACCCGGGGTTCACCTAATCTCCTCCCCGGGAGGCTGAACCGCCAACCTGTGTAAAGTCCCTGTTGTATTAGTCGTGCCGGAGGAGGAGACCGGAGTGGACCCGGCTGCTGTAGCAGGGGGAGACCGGGGGCCCTTTCGCCCGCCGCGCTAGCAAACTGCACAACCTGCACTGTACTGCGGGGGTAGACACCGCGCTTTTTTCTGTCGTGTTGTCAATGAGACGACTTCTCACAAACCTCTAAAATCTTTTTATGGCTGTTAAGAAAAACATAAAGCATTTTACTCCAGCGGCGTCCTCTTCCACACTCAGTGTGGATTTCTGTAACATTAGGGGTCTTCACGCAAACATTAATGCAGTTCACCAACACCTTTAAACTGCACAGCCGACCCTGCTTTTTTTGACAGAGACTCAAATATCTTGTCCGGCCGACACATCCTACTTATTATACCCTGAGTACAAACTCGAATATTCTTTTGTACGTCGAGCTCTGGTATGTATGTACGTCCGGGAGGATATTTGCTGTCGACGCATTCACGGCCTAGAAGACAGGGACCTGTCAATATAGTGGGTGCGCGTGGATCAGGGTGGCCACACCTGCATCTACGCGTGCCTTTACAGGTCTCATAGTGGTGATTCGGACACAACCCGGATGATCGAGCCTACAACTGGCGACTGACAGAGTCATGGAACAGTATCCCTCCGCGGAGTTAGTGATTTTGGGAGACTTCAATGCCCACCACGCCGAATGCCTTGGCTCTCGGTCCACTGACTTCGCGGGGAGGTCTGTTCACGACTTTGCTCTGGCTTATGGTTTCTCGCAGCTGGTACATTCTCCAACGAGAATACCGGATATCGAGGACCATACAAGCTCTCTTCTGGACCTTCTGCTGACCACACGTCCGAATGGGTACAAGATCACGGTGAACGCTCCGCTTGGGTCGTCAGACTACTGCCTCATCCGGACCCAGGTGCCATATGCTAACTCTGACGCGCCCCGGCCTACCGGATGGCGTCGTGTGTGGCACTACAAGTCGGCAGATTGCGTGAATTCTATGCATCGTACCCGTGGAGGCAGCTCTGCTTCGGGTCAGAGGACATCGACTCCTGTGCATCCGCTGTAGCTGGGACGATTTTGGATAGGATGGAATTATTCATCCCAAATCGACTGGTGGCCACCGCGGGTGTTAAAAAACGGCCATGGTATAATCGGTCTTGTAGAGAGGCTATACTTCGCAAGCGGACTGCATACAAGACTTGGACCGCGGCCCGTATTAATGGAGATCTGAATGTTTCTGATCCGAAACATGAGTTTAATGCTGCCTCGAGGTCCAGTAAGAGAGTGATTGCTAGGGCAAAGTATGATTTCGTCGGCAGAGTTGGTAAGCGCCTGGCTAAGCATCCATCTGAGAGCTGTGCTTTTTGGTCGCTCGCTAAGGCTGCCGAGGGAAACTTCTGTCGGTCGTCTTTTCCACCACTGCAAAAACCGGATGGTAGTCTGGCCTACAGTGCTAAAGAGAAGGCCGACTTACTGGGCAATCTCTTTGCCTCTAATTCGACATTGAACGAGGGAGACGCCGTACCAACTACTATCCCACGGTGCGGTAACTCCATGCCGGAGATTTCGATTACACAGCGAGATGTCCGGCGGGCGTTGCTCTCCCTCGATATTCACAAGTCGAGTGGGCCAGATGGCATACCGGCAGTGGTGTTAAAGGAGTGTGCTCTTGAGTTGTGTCCTGTACTTACGCGCTTGTTCGCGGTTTCATACTCCACTAGGCAAGTTCCGTCTATGTGGAAGACTGCGAATGTGCACCCTGTGCCTAAAAAGGGCGACAGGTCAGATCCATGGAATTACAGGCCTATTGATGTTACCTCCTTTCTCTCCAAGGTGATGGAGCGTGTTATTAATACTCGGCTCCTTGGATACCTAGAGGATCACGACTTGATCAGCGACAAACAATATGGCTTTGGCCATGGTCGCTTAACTGGTGATCTTCTAGTGTATCTTACGCACCGATGGGCTTTGGCGGTGGAGAGTCAAGGTGAGGCATTGGCGGTTAGCCTGGATATGGCAAAGGCGTTCGATCGGGTCTGGCACCGCAGTCTTCTTTCGAAGTTGCATACGGTCTGCCCGAGGGGCTATGCGAATGGGTTGCTAGCTTCTTGTCCAGCAGATGCATTAGAGCCGTTGTAGATGGCAGTTGCTCCGATAGCATGGACATCAGTGCTGGCGTCCCGCAGGGTTCTGTATTGTCCCCGACGCTGTTTCTGCTGCATATTATTGATATGTTGTATAATGACAGCATTCATTGTTATGCGGACGATAGCACCGGGGACACTATTACACGGGCCGCGCAAATATCCCTCGTTCTTTGGTGGAGGAGAGCCGCGAACAACTTGTGTCGCAAATTGAGAGCACACTAAGTAGAGTGTCCGACTGGGGGCGACAGAACTTAGTGCGATTTAACCCTTCTAAGACAAGTCTGCGCGTTCACCGCTAAGAAAACCCCATTTGCTGTGGCTCCACACTTCGAAAACACACCCCTCACCATCGCCAATAGTATTGGTATTTTAGGAGTTGACATCTCCATCGATGTCCAGTTTCGATGTCATCTGGAGGGGAAGGTCAAGCTGGCATCGAAGAAACAGGGCGAAACATTACTTCAACCAGCGGCAAAGACTTATGCTTTACAAAGCTCAAGTTCGGCCGCATATGGAGTACTGTTGCCATCTATGGGCGGGAGCGCCTAGATACCAGCTTGCACCTTGTGACTCGATTCAAAGGCGTGCTGTGAGGATTGTTGACGATCCCAAACTGACAGACGGTTTAGAACCTTTAAGACTGAGAAGAGATTTTGCGTCCCATTGTGTGTTCTACAGTTTGTACAATGGGGTGTGTTCAGAGGAGTTATTTGACATGATGCCCACGGCTTCCTTCTATAGTCGCACCGCTCGCCATCGACAGGGAATTCATCCTCACACTTTAGAACCGAAATGGTCACGTACTGTGCGGTTCCAGAGAAGTTTTCTTCCACGTACTATCAAGCTGTGGAATGAATTGCCTGTTGAGGTTTTCCCAGGAGACTACAGCATGGGGTTCTTCAAAAGCATTGCCGACCCTGTAAAAACCTCTTCACGCGGTTTTTACAGGGTCGGCAATGTGCATGTGATGCCGCCGGTGTTACAGGCGTCCATAGGCTGCAGTAACTGCTTTCCATCAGGCGGACCGTATTCTTGTTTGCCACCTTACTGGTATAAAAAAAATAAACATTTTTTGTTTTATAAGCAGTGCGGTAAAGATTCGCACAAATCTACTCCTCCCGTATGGGAGTTATAATGTTTCACAATTTGGGAACCGTTTTTTTATAAGTACGTCCTGAACATTGTTCAACTCCTGCTCCAAATGGTCATGGTCACAGAGATCGTAGGCTCTGTTCTTTATGATCTATTTCATACGTAAACCTTATTTGACTGTGATATTTTTTTTATATAAGAGGGGGCAAACTAGTATGTGGGTCACATGACGGAAAGCAATCACCACCGCCCATGGAGGTCATCAACACCAAGGGGTCGTTGAGTTGAAATGAATTGAATGGAATTGAGATGTCGAATATATTGATCCACATGCTGTTTGCTTCCTTTGACAATACTAACATTATCGTCAAAGTATCTTTTCCAAAGTCTTGTGGTCTGCGAGCCCGCAGAACTGTGGCAGGCTGACTGCAGCCTGTGACCACGGCCGGTGGAACCTGGTCGAAACGTCAGACAAATAATTAAGGTACCTATGAAAAATACCTTACATTCATGATCGCGTTAATTTCCGTGGTAATTATAATTTTAATAATGCAACACAAAAGTTTAAATGTAATTAGTACAATCAATAAACAGCTGTGCATTTGTTTACGACAGTCTCATTACAGTACTAAGAGAGTCGTGCTGTTTTCGTCATGTATTTGTACCTTTTAATTGGTACGTATATTTTAAAATTATTTTTTACTTGATGATCCCCGTGATTTCGTTCGTGTGGAAAGTTTGATGTGAATGTAGATTTGATTAAAAAGTGATCAATATGGACGATGAGTATATAAAAAACGTACTTTTGGGAGCTGCAATTCTGGGCGGGAGAAGTCCGAAACAAAAATAAAAGATGACGATGTCTTAAAACTAAAAACATGTAGTGGCAGATGGAAGAGAAAGGATCTAGAGTGGAGGCCGCGTATGGGGCGTCGGACAGTTGGACGGCCCCCGTCTAGATGAATCGATTATCATCAAAAAAGCGTGTAGAAGCGGAGGAACGTATTTGGTGGAAAGCATTCGGGGAGCCTTATATCCAACAGTGGGTACAGGCTGATGACGATCGATGATAGCTTAGAAATCGAATCATTGTATTGTTATACATTTTTCGGTTAGATTTGAGGTGAGAAAACACGTTTTATTACGTTGCTTGTGTATCGGTCAGTATGAATTTTAAGAAATGTTATATTGGCATGGCATATACATATAGTAGTTACGAGTATATTACTTTTTATTTTATATATTTCATATTGTCTCTATATATTTTGTAAACTAATCTAATGCAAATAAAACATATCTATTAATCTATTTAAAAAATCTTTAACTTAACACTCGGTAATGGTTAGATTCTCTATACTTAGTTTATCATTTTGATTGTATTACTAGCTGTTACCCGCAGCTTCGCCCGTGTGGTCCAGGGGAGCTACCATTGATTTGTGTATATTTTTTTTCTTGTTGTAATTTTTTTTTCTTTGTGAGATAAAAAGTAGTACCAATATTTACAAATTTTAATGATAATCGTCTGCATAGTTAAGGCGTGAAGAAATAACAAATAAACGAATTTACTTACTTTAACACTTTATGGACGGAATGCCCACACTCAAGAAAAAAAATTCTTCACCACATAAATGTTTGCCCTCTACGGGGATCGAACGCGCGACCTCTGACGCCGGAGAATCGAAAATCAAACACAAAACATATATAATGGAAAAACCTTATATGGTAAAATGTACAAATTCTGGGCATTGGACACACTCGAACATGCCACATGTAGTTGGCCATGGAAAAAGCAAAGAAAGAAGGACAAATGATTGTAAATGATTATAAACAAATGATTAAATACTTTTTTCCCGTGGGAATAAGATGTTTTTCTTGGATAAAAAGTAGCTTATGTTACTCTCCAGACCGAATACTATCGCTGTTAAAAAAATCCTGTCATTACTTGAGTTCCTTTCGACGTAAAAAAAGGACAAATTATTTCAAAGTTAATTTTTTCCCATGGGATTAAGATGTTTTTCCGGGCTAAAAAGTAGCTTATGTCACTGTCCAGACCGTAAACTATACTTACTTACGGTACTTAGATTCCTTTCGACGAGATAGAAGGACAAATGATTACAAAGTTTACTTTTTATCCCATGGGAATAAGATGATTTTCCGGGACAAAAAGTAGCATTAGTCACTCTCCAGACCATAAACTATCTTCAAAAAAAATCATGTCAATCCGTTCGTTACTTTCGACGTGAAAGAAGGACAAACAAACAAACAAACACACTTTCACATTTATAATATTAGTATGGATAAGATTTTAGAAGGGCCAATTATCATTGGCCGTGGGGCACCGGCAGAGTAGAATAGTACCAAGTATCGTAGGAACCGACTGAGGTACAACGGAACCGACTGATGGTGGTATAACCATCCATAACAAACGCAGCTCAAATGCACAGGGCAGGGATGGCAGCAGCATCCCTGTCGTGAAGCTACGTTTCTGCGATCGCAATCACGCCTGCCCAGCTTAGCGATTATGGGCAAATCCCCCCAATGATTAATCAAAATAGGATCAGGCCCCAGGCGGCCAGTTAAACGACGGAGCAGGGGGTGCTAAGAATCCCCGGTAGAGACCCGGCTACCACCCCAACAGACGAATGGCCCTGGTAACACACAACGTACGCACGATGAGGACTGACGAGAAGATTGTTGAGCTGGAGTTGAGGAAGAGTTGACATGGATGCGATGGGATATTGTGGGGTTGTCAGAAGTCCGTAGAGAGGGAGAGGACACGATAACCCTACAATCCGGCAATTTTTTCTTCTACCGGGTAGGTGACAAACAGTCCCAAGGTGGTGTCGGATTTCTCGTCCACAAGGCCCTTATTAACAACGTTATTACCATCGAAAGCATGTCGAGCAGGGTTGTATACCTAATACTCAGAATATCTGATAGATATTCGATAAAGGTCATTCAGGTATACGCACGATGAAGTGGAGTCTATGTATGAGGACGTAAGTCGAGCCATACATACGACCAAGACCCACTTCACCGTTGTTATGGGGGACTTCAACGCTAATTTGGGCAAGAAAAGCGATGATGAGTTGAGAGTGCAATGCAAAAAGTGCAAAGCAATTTCGATATGGACAACGGAACCCTAGAGGACAGAGGCTGGCCAACTTTCTGGAGAAGGAGGGACTCTTCATGATGAGTTCTTTCTTCCAGAATCCGCGTCACAGGAAATGGACCTGGATAAGTCCCGATGGTTCCACGAGAAACGAGATCGATTTCATCATGACCAGCGAGAAACGAATATTCAATGATGTCTCCGTGATCCACAGGGTGAAAACCGTTAGCGATCACAGGATGGTAAGAGGCACATTGAATATTAACGTTAAAGTCATTAACTAAGGTCCCGCTTGATGAAGTCCAAGCTCCGACCTACTCGTGTCGATATCCAAAACCCCTAGAACTTTCAACTCGAGTTCTCTAACCGCTTTGATTGCCCGGAGAACTTAGCATCAGTGGACGAGATTAACAACAGGGTCGTAGAAACTGTTCAAACGGTAGGTTCTAAGTTCTTTAGACCCCGCCGTTCAAATAGACCTCAGAGACTTTCCTATCACACTCTAAACCTCATGGCTGAACGAAGCTCGCTAAGACTGCAGTCTTCCTATGACGCACAGTCGCGGCTCAATAGACAGATCTCGAAATCCTTGCGGCACGATATACGTCTCCTTAATAGGAAATATATTAAAGAGACGATAGAGCGGAACAAAGGCTCCAAAGTGTTTGCAAGGAATCTGTCTATAGCGCAAAGCCAATTGACCAAGCTGAAGAGAGAAGATGTCAGTATAGCGTCGACCAAGGCCGAGGTATTTGAGGAGATCGAAAGGTTCTATGGACAGTACGCTTCCGTTGCCAAGCCTGCTAACAGCGCGGCCAAAGACCCAAGGAGCCAAGCTGACCCGACACTTCACCGAGAATACCCCGGAAATCAGCCTGCAAGAGATTAGAATGGCCCTGAATCAGCTTAAAAACAACAGGTGAGTCGCCGGGTGATGACGGAATCACATCAGAGCTTCAGAAAGCGGGTGGAACACCGGTACTAAAAGTCCTTCAGAAGCTCTTTAACACCGTCGTCCTCGAGGGCATAACGCCTGAAGCATGGAACAGAAGCGTGGTGGTGCTGTTCTTTAAGATAGGCGACAACACCTTATTAAAGAACTATAGACCCATCTCGCTTCTGCTTCGCTTCTGAGCCATGTTTATAAGCTGTTTTCAAGGGTCATTACGGACCATCTCTTTCTCCTATCTCAGCCTTCCGAACAAGCCGGTTTCCGAAGAGGTTTCGGTACCATAGACCACATCCACACGCTGCGGCAGGTTATACAGAAGACCGAAGAGTATGACTTGCCACTTTGCTTAGCGTTTGTGAACATTTTTTTATATATATATACTACGTCGGGTGGCAGACAAGCATACGGCCCGCTTGATGTGAAGCGGTTACCGTAGCCATATTAACGCCCGCAACATACAATATCGCTCGCGCGCCGCCACTCCCGCTGCCAACTCAGCATCTCCTTCCTTTCTGGAGACCTCACTCACTCGCAGGAACACAACAACCCTCATGGGAATTGTTATTTGGCTGCGGTATTCTGTGAGGTGGAGGTACATTCCCCAGTTGGGTAGCTTACAATTACGCTCCCTACCTCTCTTTTCGCCAGAGCTTCGTTTGTCAGTCAGCAGGGTGCACCGCGTGCAGGTGAAGTTGGCTTTGGTTCAAAGATCATGACGAACCACTTACACCCCATACTTTTGACTATGAGAAAACCTTTGACTCGGTCGAGACATGGGCTGTGTTTGAGTCTCTCCAGCGATGCCGTATTGACTATCAGTACATCGAAGTGTTGAGAATTTAAAACTTGAAGTGTTTGTATAATAACACCACTATGTCGGTCCGAGTACAGGAACAGAGTTCAAAGGCGATCCCTTTGAAAAGAGGCGTAAGACAGGGAGACGTGATATCTCCGAAACTGTTTACGGCCACTTTGGAGAACGCCTTCAAGCTCCTGGAATGGAAAGGATTCGGCATCAATGTTAACGGCGAATACATCACTCACCTTCGGTTTGCCGATGATTACGTAGTCATGGCAAATTCGATGGAAGATCTCAGCACGATGCTCGAAGGCCTCAATCAAGTTTCTCCACAAGTGGGTCTTAAAATGAACATGGACAAGACGAAGGTAATGTGTAATGCCCATGTTGTACCCACGCCAATATCTGTTGAGAGCTCGGTTCTTGAAGTTGTTGACTCGTACGTCTACCTAGGACAAGTAGTCCAGTTAGGTAGGTCCAACTTCAAGAAAGAGGTCAGTCGCCGAATCCAACTCGGCTGGGCAGCGTTCGGAAAATTGCGTGATGTCTTCTCGTCCGACATACGGCAGTGCCTCAAGTCGAAAGTCTTCGACCAGTTTGTGTTACCAGTGATGACTTACGGCACTGAAACGTGGTCCCTCACTATGGGCCTTATGAACAAGCTCAAAGTAGCCCAACGAGCTATGGAGAGGGCTATGCTCGGAATCTCTCTGCGAGATCGAATCTGAAATGAGGAGTCCGTAGAAGAACCAAGGTTACCGATATAGCCCAGCGGATTAGCAAGTTGAAGTGGCAGTGGGCAGGGCACATAGCACGGAGGACGGATGACCTTTGGGGTCGAAAGGTTCTCGAGTGGAGACCACGTACTGGCAAGCGCAGAGTAGGACGTCCGCCCACAAGGTGGACAGATGACCTCATTAATACCGTAGGATCGCGCTGGATGCAAGCCGCTTCCAACCGGTCATATTGGAGATCTAGAGGGGAGGCCTATATCCAGCAGTGGACTTTCAATGGCTGAGATGATGAATTATCATCATCATCATCATCTTATTCAACCAATTTTTTGGTATAGGCCTCCTTTAATCCTCTCCATTTTGATCTATTTTGGGCAATTGACATGCAGTTGTGTCCCAATTATACTACAAGGTATTCGTACTGTTTATATAGTGTTGTCTCGCTTACAAGTCACTCATCGCGTTTTACGTTACTTCTCAGTATAAGTAATAGTACTACGTACAGTATGCTCACTCCCTGCCGCTTTCACGAGTCTAAACTTCCCTCTGAGTCGAACCTGGAACCGATTGCAAAGGCTGCTATGCAGCACCACGTATTACGATACTTCGTTCGTAGTATATTATTTTATACAACCCGCGCGGAACAATTAGTGTACCACTGTAACGAATGGATTTTATTCAGTCTCATAATCGCAATCATTAAAAATAAACGTTTAAAAATAATATTTACAATATCTAAAATGTAACTTTATCGTTTGTATGCGAAGTACCTAATTAGTTAACTCGTGCATAAGGGTTGAATATCGCAGTCAACGTGGACTATTTATGTAGGTAGTAGTTTTTTATATCGAGTGGCCAGGGTATGCCAGTTTAATAAATTGATAGGTTCCTTTTATACAGAAAAGAATCACAACCCAGGGATTTATTGCTAAAAATGAAACTGTGTATTCCCTGTATGTAATAAAGCTTTAATTCAAAAAAATAAAAAAATGGTACATAATAGAGACCGATTATTCAACGTAATCTATCGTGTTTTATTGTTTTATCACAAATGAGATCAAATAAACTTTGTGCATCTTATGGAATGAGATGTAATATGGACTGAATATTGGCTAGTTTTGTTGGTTACTGGCTTCCCTGAAGGCTACAGGGGAACAAAATGTTCCCCCATTCATAAGATTGCTGTTTTTTTTCGGGTTCAAAACAATAAATCCACGTTTCGTCTCCTATGACAATGTCTTAAACAGCATTAGAATGTCCGTAGTCGTACTTCAGTAGCATCTGTGAGCACCATTCCACGCGAGCCCGCTTCTGCTCCGCTGTCAGTTCATGAGGGATCCAACGACAACAAAGTTTCCGAACTTTTAATTCGTCGTGTAAAATTTTCTGAATTTGGCTCATACCAATACCCAATAGTCCTCGAATTGTCTCATAGGTAATCCGCGGATTTTCTTCAATTAGCCAAGCGGCTGCCGTGAACGAAAATAATGTGGCTACTGTTAAGCAACAGTAGCCACATTATTTTCGTTCACGGCAGTTGAAGGCCGCCCTTCATGAAAGTCGTCATGTAAAGAAACCCGACCTCTCTAAAATTCAGCAAACCATTGCCTCACGGTGCTTAAACAAGGTGCTTCTCTCTCCCAAAAGCATTTTGAAGACGAGCGGCACAGTCTTGCGGAGAGAGAGAACTTTTAACCCATTGAATGCCAGGACCTATGTCCTACGTAATATTCCGTTCCGGCATACAGTATGCTCCCATACAGTATGCCAACTACGAGATATGTCGTAGGAGTTTCTTATTACTTGTAAAGGACTATGTGCATTTTGGCCACCGGATTGTGTTTTTTATAGCTTGGCACCTTGAATAAAAATATATATTTTTATAGCTTGACACCTTGAATAAAACTCTAAATAATAAAAAAGTTACTTTATTGCTTATAATGATAGAAATCACAGGTTTTTCTTAGGAAAAATTTGAGCAAACAAAATACTTTAGTTAGGACTTATCGCTACGAGTATCTAAGGATTCAAATATGACGCTAAATAAACAATAATAAAACGTAAAATACCAACTTCTGGTTAGAGTAACAAAAAAACATAATTTGCATAAAAAATATGAAAATCGGGAGTCAATGTGGAAAATTTTGGAGCAATTCACCACGCATAAAGCAGGCTTCTCCGGACAGGTGGCGCACACGAAAGATGTCTCTTTGCGTTTCTTTTGTTTTACGCAAACACGACAGGATTTCGTGGGGTTTAGCTTTTTAGTTGGTAAAATTTTATCTAGATAGTGAAAATCTTTTCTAGGCATCCTAGAACTGCGAGATAGATATGTTTAGATGAGGGGCGCAGAGGGCAGTGTACCTATACTCTTCGTCTTCGCGCGCATTGCAAACTTGTTCATTCCTGTATTAGTAATATTACGTAGCTGGCATCCTGGAATACCCATTGACATTAAGGTGCCATTTTACGAAATATATCGTATACGTAATATTACGTACATGGCATAGTAAGAAAAATAATAATCTAAAACGCCAGCTACGTGATAATACATAGAAGACCATTTTTATGGTGGCCACCAAATTCAATAAAATTTATAGTATTGGCATTCAATGGGTTAAAATAAAAATAAAATCATCGCTCTAAAATCTTTTCGACTTCCATTTTCATTGCGTACGTAGAACTTTGTCGTGTGTTATAGAACAATTTTATTGACAAATGATTTCCCGCCAATTTTTTTTTATTACTAAGAAGGTTGCAAGTCTTTTCAGAAAATATAACATTCGAAATTAAAATAGTTCCGATTAGCTAGAAGTGCAAAACTTTTAATATACCCCATGTAGTACACCCAGTTTCCAATAGAAAAATCATATGGTTCCTTTCTGTATTAGACGTTAGACCACTTTTAAATTAGTATTCTACAAAAAAACTAAAATACGAAATTTGTGGTGTGGTTCCGTTTAGCAAAAATACGGACAATTACACCATCTGGTGGTCAAAAGTGGAACCATCTGATCATTATAATTACTATATTAAACGCATGGAGCCTGTTTGAGATTCTCGCACCCCTACTCATTCACGTTGTGAGTTGACGCGCGGATTTCGTTTGCTCTGGTCGGAATTTCCGGTCGGCAAAGACGCCAGTCCTAATAGATCGGTCCCGTGATAATGTCGCGCCGGGATTCGCGCGCCGGGTCATGTGTTATGTTGCAAACGGCGTGGCCGCGTGTAGACGAGAATTGTTTGCCACCGCCGTCGTAGAAACGTTTGATTGTATTGTTAAGTGAGTCTGCTTAAACCTGTGGTCACAGGTCGCGCGGGGGGCGCGCGCAACGATGTCACGGTTGACGCGAGCGTAGTATGTATCGTCGGCCATTGCTTGCCGGCGCCGTTCGCCGTTTGAAAATATTTTGCCCTCAGTGAGAATGTGCAGTGTTTGATTGTGTTTTGTTTTGATGTGCTAAGCACTTGAGAGTTGGTTGACTTAATTAATCTAATTGTGCGGAATTATAATCGGTTAATCCGTGGTTGTATTATGTTAAAAACAGCGGTTGTGGTCGTTGAGTGTTATTTTTAGTGGTGGATTGGAAACCCTCAAGAAAGGAGACTGGGGCCCACTATCGTCAAGATACCAGGGAAATCAAGACCACCACGGCCAACGTTGTACGTTTTTCCAAGTAAAGATACGGCGCGAAACGCGTCTAATGTTGCGAACGAATTTCGTAAACAGAGGCTATACACTATGTATAATTGTTCTATCATTTATGTATAATTTATTTATATATAAATAATTATTATTATTATTATAAAAAAAAACATAATAAATAATGTATACCTGAATAATTATTTTATTTATACCCAGAATAGAACTAAAAATTAATATATTATTCATTTAATAATGCACATTTTAAGTTAGTGGGATAACGAAATCGGTTTCATTTTGATAGGGCTTGGTAAATAAGTAGGAACTATATAATATATAATACAATTAACATGTTCATGGGGCAACCAGTTTAGTAGGTTTCGAGAATAGTCTTAATAAAGGCCGTTTTGTGATATCCAAACTGAATTTAAAAATAATCACAGTCATATGAGAGGAGGGCAAACAATCATGTGAGTCACCTAATGGAAACCAATCACCACCGCCATGAAGATCAGCAACACCAAGGGGTCGCTGATCAGTTTCCAGCCTATAATCCTTCCTTTCTTTCGTTCTGGTGACCTCACTCACTCGCAGGAATACAACAACTCTCAAGAGAATTATTATTTGGCTGCGGTGTTCTGATAGGTCATGGTCCTTATCCAGTCGGGTAGCTTAAAGAGTACACTACGCCTTACCTCTCTTATCGCCAGAGCACCGTTTGTCAGTCAGGGAGCACCCCGTGCAGGCGAGGTTGGCTGTGGCTCAAAGATGTGGACTAATCATATTTAATAATACATCTGACAATATTATGTGGTTTCAGGACTTGTCTTCGTATCATTATCGAAAAGCCAACACTTCATAGACGACTATGAGTATAATCGCGAAACGAAGGCATTCTACAAATTACACATAGAAACAAAATCCATCTTCGATGCTCAGAATGAGTGTAGAGCTGAAGGTGCTAAACTGATGATGTCGACTTCTGACTTGGACATTGCCCAGCTGCTAAACATGCTGAAGAAATACCCCGATATTGGGGAGTATGTTTGGGTGTCAGAAGACAATATGCCACACGACCCTGTTGAGACTATCCCAGAGTGTAAGTAAGATTGCCAGATGTCGTGCTCGGCTAATCAATTACTTTTGATGTGTAAGTGGCTTACCACGATCTCTAGAGCCAAGGCTAAACTCGCCTGTACGTGGTGCACCTTGTCGACTAGCGAGGCTCTGGCGAAAGAGAGGTGTGGTACGTCGTATTTGTGAGCAGCATAACTGGGAAAGTACCCCACTTCACAGAATACTGCAGCCGAATACCAGTTTCTTTGGTTGTTGTGTTCCTTGTGTTTCCTTCGAATGAGTCAGGTCACCAGAAAGAGGTTACTTTTCGCCAGACGATACAGCTGTGCGCATTTCAGCCGCGTAAGGGATTGAGTATTCTCTTTCGGTTTTCATGCGTAGAAAATCAGCGCTTTGTATGGAGATGTGTGCTATCTAATCCGACTTTGTTTTATGTATACATAGAGAATAACGCGCGGATCCGTCAACAGAAATACGTTCGATTGTATTGAAATCAACCTGATTAAACTAAATATATACACATGCTGCTCTAGCAACAATGCAGGTGAGGTTGGTATTGGCTGTAAAGGTGGTAATTTCTATGGTGACTGGTAAGCCACTTAGACCCTAAAACACACACAAAATGCAAAAACGTCATAGTGTAGTCATAGTCCTTTTTATGCAATTAATGTTGTAAAAAAGCATACAACTTATTTGATGGTAAACAGTCATCGTAGAAACCTAGTCGCTAGAAACCAAAAGCATGCATGAAAGAATATGTTTATTTGCCAGATACTAAATAGTTCTTGTTCAGAAGGCCATTTTATTTTACGTCAAATAATGAAAGTTGACGGAACCGAGATTGATTTATGAATTGAATGAGTAGACTGGATTTCATCAATTATTTATTATCAATTTTTATTACGACCAGCCTACTATTGTTAGTTTGTTTAATTTTCAGTTTTTTCATCATTTCATGTTTTCACACTTTTTAATAGAATTACGAAATGTGACATTATGTGAGCTCGGGACTGGATCGAAATTGAATGTTGACTACAATCATTTCAATTACTAGAATTGCCCCTCAGGTTGCGGTTCATATGGTTCATATTTGAACTCGTCAAGTCATCAGCTGTTGTATAGAAAATAACAGATTTTGACAATATCCATATCATCTTGATAATTGGCGATCTACCACAGTACGTTTCCCAAGACATTTTGTACCACGAATGGTGAAACTATGGAATCAACTTCCCTCTTCCGAACAATGCCTTTATTTCATTTAAGTTCTGAGTCTTTATTTCTCTTAAAAGGCTGGCAACTGTGGAGATCAGCAACAACAACGGTGACCCCTTGGTGTTGCTGATCTCCACGGGTGGTGGTGATTGCTTTCCACTAGGTGACCCACATGCTCGTTTGCCCCTCTCATAGAAAAAAAAGTAATTTGTGGCAAATTCCAAATTCGTATTCTTGGTAAACCAGGTTAAATATTACGTGTATCCTAAAGAGGATTTATTTTACATTGGTATACCGAGCAGGGAAGACGAAGGTATGATACAAAACTGTTGAATAAACACGGGGCATCCTTCACGCCATTTGCATATCGATGGATGATCCTATATTGGGAAAGCTTTGTGCAGAAATCTGTCAGACAAATCTTGCCTACTTTAGTGAAGTGGGGCATACACACATTCTACTTGTAGGGCTTATAGGGGATTACTTTATGGCACCCGTGATGAAACGGAGACACTTGGATTGGATTTAGGTAAGCGAATTTAAAGTTGCCTTGTTGCATGGCTCAAGTAGGAAGGAACAATAATCCAAAGACTACGGACTAGAGCATTGTACATTATTTTTTGGGAATATGATGTGAGAACTCCAAACTCCACTAGCCATTGTACACGAGAGGGCAATGGATCAGTAAGCTGAAGAGATAGTATTCAGTTCACCAGGTTTTAACACGGGGATGATAATTTTAATTTTCCAATCTTCAGGTAAAGTACCTACAATGTAAAACTATTAAGAATATGCGGGACGGCGGCCCACCACACATACCCACCACTGTGTCTCATGTGTAACCAGGATTAACAGCAGCGACCGCCAAAAAAGGCAATGAACAATGAAGTCCATCGCAGTCCCGGGGGTAAAACTACGGCTGCCTTGGACCTCACATCGAATTTAATCAGAAGAAATTAGCATGAGTAGGAAGCTTTTGGAATTTGACTTCAATATGGCAGAGACATCCCGCTCCCGCCGCCACAGATCACACTCCTACAGAATATGGTGTGCTGTTTGATCGAATTCATAATTAGCAGTAGAACATTCACAAAAGGGCGACTGCACTAATTTAAACGAAAAGAGTTTAGCCTTACAATTGCCATGTCCAGGTAAAAATTGCGCAACGGGGTGGTCGACTTCTAACCACTTTTTCTTTAATCTATCTCTTACTGATTGAAAGAACAGATACAAGTTGCGTCCATTGGTAGAAGTTTTCCACCTTTCCTGCCATTCAGACTGTAATGTTTCAAGTACTTCATTAATAGGTTTGAACAGTCTAACTATTTTTTCACAATCACGCATCTGAAATTTTCAAGAAATCAGGTACCATATTTTTGGATGTATAGTACATTGAAGCGCGGCGTTGTATTTCTAAGTCTACTGGAAACACACCTGCTAGCACGGGTAGTGCCTCGGTGCTTACTATACGATTTACATAAAAATATCAGAGCAAGGCGCTGGCTTTGAAGAAATTTACGACGTGCTGCACCTATAGTAGCCCTATCTGCCCACGCAGGTGAACCGTACGTAACACAACCTAAGTATATGGTGGTATAAATAATTTTCAACGTTTTGAAAGTTAATCGCCACGTAGAGGTAGAGATTCGTGTTAAGGCATAGAAATTCTTTTTTGCTTTTTCACCTACTTGCTTCATTCTCGACATAATTAAAATTTCTATCCAAAAGCAAACTCAAGTAACAAACCGAACTTCTATTCATTGAGGATGCAGAGATTTAAGTCATCTACTAAACCAAGAGATAAAGAATCACCCAAATGTGATCCCCGTTACGTATGATATATATTGAGATCTACTAGTATGGCAAAAGGAGTGAGCAGTGAAGAAATAATTCAATGAGATCATTTTATTGAGAATATTCCGATTAGGGTTAGGTGTCCGATTAGTTGTATAAACCGTTAGAAAAGATATATTCGGAGTACGGATAGCCACAACATTCATACCATCAGAATGTGTACGAAGAGGGATTTGCGAGAAAGTAAGAATTCTAGAAACTGTTTGTTGACGATCCCAAGCCGACAGACGGTTTAGAACTTTTAAGTCTGAGAAGAGATTTTGCATCCCTTTGTGTGTTCTACCGATTGTACAATGAGATGTGTTCAGAGGAGTTTACAGTCGTACCGCTCGCCATCGACAGGGAATTCATCCTCACACATTAGAGCCTAAATGGCGGCGTACTATGCGGTTCCAGAGAAGTTTTCTGCCGCGTACTGTCAAGCTATGTAAAAAATCCATTAAAGGTTAGGTTAGGTTTGATATTTTTTAGTCCATTGCAAGTAAGCAATCTATTTAAATTTAGTGTAAATGAAATTTTATCAATTAAATATTATGACACATGTTATTATAACATATTTTACTTTTCCTTTAAATTATAAATAGTAGTGAATCTTTTCCTATTCTCGACGTTAAGACTGTTGTGTCCCACCATCACACTGAAATTGGAAAACATGACAGTGTGACGTCCGGTAAAGTAATTTCCCTACCTTAACACTGGTGTGAAGTCTCAGTGTGAAAATAAGTCGGACGGAAACTTTCGACGTTACTGTAAACGGTAAAAGTAAACTGTTCTCTGAAATTCAATATATTTTTCAGTGAGTTTTTACCAGACGCACATTCAGCAGAAATATCTGATCTGCGACATGGTCAGTCGCAGTAGAGAAGTGAGACTTGACAGCTGTTCCAATAAACGACCATTTATATGCAAAGTTGAAGAGAAGGAAATTGATTTCAACAAACCCAATAATGGTAAAGGCCCAAGCACTTGTAGAAGTAAGTAGATTTTTTTTTTAAATATGCCTAAGTTATCATCGTCATCATTGGCTTGTCTCTTTCCCATTATTTGTGGTCGGCGCATGTCTGTCTGTGTCATGTATGTCTTTTTCTCCATTCACACTTATCAGCTGTCATATCTACAGTTAACTACCAAATTGAGAGAGTTAAATTTGACTAAATTGAGAGATACCACTATGACTGACTTCTATGAAGGTGTTGATGCTACGACGATTAGTGAAAAAAAGTCACGTAGTTCAATCTTTGTATTTTAAAATTGTTGGATGATCACGCCCCTCTAAAAGCTGTTAGGGTGGAGCGGATCACCTTGGATCACTAAGGTAGTCCGTATGGCAATGACTAGGCGCTATCGTACTTTTCGAACTTTCAAGCATTACTCCGAATGCAATTTGGAATTTATACAAAAAGGCACGGAATCGATGCAATCAAGTGGTAAGAATAGCTAAAAGGCAATACTACCATGAAAATATAGTTAACTCGTCCTCGGCCAAAACATGAAAGTTCCTTCATTCAGTGGAAAATGTACTACGCAACCGCATACCACCTCCTTTTCTCTTAACGATTTTAATAATCACTTTGCTACAACTCCTTCCCATGATCCTTCTTTATATTTACAACAATTTCAAAAATTTATTCCATGGTTAATTCCAATTTTAGCTCTTTTCTTTTTCTCCAGTTTCAATGGATGACGTCGGTAAAATAATTCTTTCAATTAAATCTAAAGCAGTTGGTTGTGATGATGTGAGTAGGGAAATAGTTATCTGTATTGGTGAACAGATTCTTCCAGTCATTGCTCACATCATTAATTTCTCCTTTTTGGTAGGTTATTTTCCTTTTCTCTGGCACAAGGCTTTCGTTACTCCCAAAAATTTCCACGCCATTGCAATTGAATAATTACAGGCCGCTGCATACAGACAAGTGCATGGGGAAGCACGTCCATCAGAACACACCACAATTACAGAATAAGTAATAGTACTACGTACCAAAATCTTCCGTAATCTATTGAGTGATGTTATTTATTTATAGTCTGGTGCGATATTATTGTAGGTGTAATCGCAGCCTTACTTTCACGTGGTAACAATTATTTCAACATAATACACATACGTCACGCTGAGTCAACAGCCAATTTATGTCGAATTAATCTAAGGCAGTGTTTTCATTGAGTATATCTCGACGTGTTGTGTATATTCAGCGAAATTTATTGAGCTTATAAAATCGTCCGGTCGTTCTGTCTGTCCGTCCTGAAACTCAAAATTTCGAAATTCTGACTTCGGATTCCCGTAGAGCATCAAAAAGTAGTACTGTAAAGTGACCTTGGTTTCCGATATCAATTCGGGAAAATGGCCAAAATAAATAAAAAAAGTATGTCGGTCCGTCCGTTGTCATGAAACTCAAAATTTCGAAATTCTGACTTCGGATTCGTGTAGAGCATCAAAAAGTAGTAAAGTGGCCTTGGTTTTCCGATATCAATTCGGGAAAGTGGCCAAAATAAATAAATAAATAAAATAAATAAATTTCGCTATGGTGGCGCATGCTGCGCGTCCGATGTTTTTTGTAATAAAATTAACACACCACCACAATTGCAAAAATAGTATTAAATGCAGTCACTACATAAAGATAATAGGTTGATCATGCGAACTGCTATGATACTGCGACTAACGAGTAATAAAATTAAACAAAAATATGTAACCCGCGACACTTACGATAAGATCCATCTTGGCACACGATAGTTCTCGGACAAAAATGTTTCAAAGTCGGAAAAGCCCTAGAAAAAAGTAAGTGTAAACCGATGTTTATGTAGTACCAAAAAATTAAAATATATTTTATAATTCAAATATACACAGCTTTAGAATCGAAGTAATTGATTCTCAACGTGGTATTTCTCTACAATTAAAACTCGTCGTCACCCAAAGTGGTGGGAATCGATGTGCAGTACAGTACGATCGGTCACAAACCAAGCATAGGGTTTATGCGTATTAAGCATAAAATGGTACAAAGTTTAGACTGTTACTAGATCTGCACTTTAATGTAATCACGCTGTAATCGTGGTATACGGGTGTGTGACTGTGTTTTTTATTTTCCCAACCGTGTTATAAATTTCAGTACTCGAGGATATTATCTAAATATTTAAAAGAAGAAACTGATTGACTGATATATAATATCAACGCACAGCCAAAACCGCTGGGTCTAGAATTTTCAAATTTGGCACCTAGATTCCTTGTGATGTCTAGGGGTGCACTAAGGGTTTTTTAAAATTAAACACCTAAGAGAATGAAACGGGGCCCCAAAGTTTGTATGGGGAAACAATATTAGTTGAACTATTTTATTCGAAATTTTACAAGAATACTTTATAGATAAACTAGCTGTTACCCTCGGCTTCGCCCGCGTGGTACAGGGGCCGTGCCATTCATTTGTGTATATTTTTTTTTCTTGTTGCAATTTTTTTACTTCGTGGGATAAAACGTAGTACCAATATGTACAAATTTTAATCATCATCGTCTGCGGATGAATTTATTTACTCTAACACTTATAATATTAGCACCACATAAATGTTTGCCCTCTGCGGGGATCGAACCCGTGAACCTCTGACGCAGAAGGATCGAAAAACAATTCCAAAGTTTTTTTATCCCATGGAAATAAGTTGTTTTTCCGGGATAAAAAGTAGCTTATGTCACTGTCCAGACCATAAACTATACCTGCTAAAGAAATCATGTCGGTACTTAGATTCCTTTCGACGTGATAGAAGGACAAATTATTACAAAGTTTATTTTTTATCCCATGGAAATAAGATGTATTTCCGGGATAAAAAGTAGCTTATGTCACTGTGCAGACCGTAAACTATCCATGTTAAAAAAATCATGTCGGTACTTAGGTTCCTTTTGACGTGATAGAAGGACAAATGATTACAAAGTTTATTTTTTATCCCATGGAAATAAAATGATTTTCTGGGATAAAAAGTAGCTTATGTCACTCTCCAGACCGTAAACTATCCCCGTTAAAAAAATCATGTCGGTACTTAGATTCTTTTCGACGTGATAGAAGCACAAATGATTACAAAGTTTATTTTTTGTCCCATGGAAATAAGACGTTTTTCCGGGATGAAAAGTAGCTTATGTCACTGTCCAGACCGTAAACTATACCTGCTAAAAAAATCATGTCGGTACTTAGGTTCCTTTCGACGTGATAGAAGGACAAATGATTACAAAGTTTATTTTTATTCCATGGAAATAAGATGTTTTTCCGGGATAAAAAGTAGCTTATGTCAATGTCCAGACCGTAAACTATTACCGTTAAAAAATCATGTCGGTACTTAGGTTCCTTTCGACGTGATAGAAGGACAAATGATTACAAAGTTTATTTCTTATCCCATGGAATTAAGATGTTTTTCCGGGATAAAAAGTAGCTTATGCCATCCTCCAAACCGTAAACTATCCCCGTTAAAAAAATCATGTCGGTACTTAGATTCCTTTCGACGTGATAGAAGGACAAATGATTACAAATATTATTTTTTATCCCATGGAAATAAGATGTTTTTCCGGGATATAAAGTAGCTTACGTCACTGTCCATACCGTATACTATCCCCGTTAAAAAAATTATGTCGGTACTTAGATTCCTTTAGACGTGATAGAAGGACAAATGATTACAAAGTATATATTTTATCCCATGGAAATAAGATATTTTTCCGGGATAAAAAGTAGCTTATGTCACTGTCCAGACCGTAAACTATCACTGATAAAAAAGTCGTGTCCGTACGTAGATTCCTTTCGACGTAAAAGAAGGACAAATGATTATAAACTTTATTTTTTCCCGTGGGAGTAAGATGTTTTCCGGGATAAAACGTAGCCTAAGTCACTCTCCAGGCCATAAACTATCTCAAAAAAAAATCATGTCAATCCGTTCGTTACTTTCGACGCGAAAGAAGGACACACACACAAACAAACAAACGAACACACTTTCACATTTATATTATTAGTATGGACGTATGGATGAGTAAACACGTGTTACAAGATTGTTCAAAATTCAACCCCTAAAGGAGTAAAATGGGGTGAACAAGTCTCAAAATCGTCATGGGTATTGTTTTTACGGATTATCGGATCGCTGATTACGAAAACAACAACTATTTTATAATCCAACATAGCCGACGTGATATAAAATCACCCCTGTGTGGGTGCAATGGGGTTCAAATATCATAAAATCAATATGGGTGTTGATTCTATGGTTTTCTGGGACGTCAATTTATTATGAAAATGGCATCGATTTGAAAATATAACAAAGTGGACATGAAATTACTTAAAAAGATTTTACAAATTTTACGCGTAAGAGGGTGTGTATATATATAAGGTCCTAACCTTTTAATTGACAATACTATATGGTTGGCATCTATAGCTTGTATACATCGTATTGTGAATGAAATTTTGCATAAATAAAAATGTTTTTAAAATGATATTATTTTTCTGTATACCAAGAAAAAATATTCTAACTTGCTTCCTTACGCATTTACCATCACGCGTAAGAATGAAATTGTAATAATGACTAGTTAGGTACGACGATACGTATACGACCAAGTACTGCCACATATGACAGCTACGGTGACGCGTGCGAGCGTTGAACTCTGTTTTTCCCTCTCTTTTTAACTTTTTTATACCACGTCGCGTGGCAGACAAGTATACAGTCCGCCTGATGTGAAGTAGTTATCTTAGAGTGGGTCCAGTGCTGCAGCACCGGTGACACGTCGACCCTCATGGATCTTTTGTGTTCTCCCTAATCCTTTAGTCACTCTCCCCTGCTTGTCTGGAGACATGTTCCATGTGAAGTAGTTACCGTAGTCGTATTAACGGTCGCGACGGTAACAACGCTCGCGCGCCCCCGCCAACCCCGCTACCAACGCAGCAACTCCTTTCATTTTTGTGACCTCACTCACTCGCTGGAACACAAGACCCTCAATGGAATTGTAAATTAGCTGCGATGTTCTGTGATGTAGAGGTATTCCCCACTCAGGCAACTTACAAATACGTTTTACCCTACCTCTCTTTCGCCAGAGTCTCTTTCGCTAGTCGGCAGGATGCACCACGTGCAGGCTTTGGATCTAAAGATCGCGGTAAGCCAAACATACCCCTTTACTTTTTTATAGGGCCGCAAGACTCATTGTTGCAAAAGATTCAAAAGAAACATTCAATAACATTAAAATCATAATAACAACTTTGTCAAAAAATTAGTTAGGTACTTCGATCAAGTATTATACTTGTTAGGTACCTAAAATTTCATCTAAACTCAATCGCGCCGTATTTAATTAAAAGAAGTCATCGCCCATATACGAGTTGACGGCATAGGTATGTAGCTAGCTTTCTAACTTCCGTACATACCCCAATAAGTAAAGTAGAGGGCCAGCCGTAACGGCCGATAAATAAATAAATAAATAAATAATAAATAAATAAATATTGTCAGACAAACTACACAGCGCCATCTAGCCCCAAAGTAAGCGAAGCTTGTGTTATGGGTACTAGACAACTGATAAACATACGTAAATACATTTTTTTTTTTGTAAATACATATGATACATAGAAAACACCCTGACTAAGACAAACAGACATGTTCATGCACACAAATGTTTGTCCTATGTGGGAATCGAACCCGCGAGCGTTGGTGTCGAAGCCGCGTTATTGACCACTACGCCACCGAGCTCGTCAAATCTGTTGATTTCTCGGAAGTCGATGTCTGTTGATTTCTCGGAAGCACAAGGTCATCGCCCTCACAGCTGTCTTTCATAAGCGAACGGCCATTAGTATCATTATTATCAATGCACTACCAATTACCTACTAGGGTTAAAGCTGATCTTTAGTGCACGTGGTGCAGCCAGCTGATAAACAGACGCGGTTTTGGCAAGATGTAGGGTATATCGAGACCAACGGTACAGTATTTATTTTTTCTTTCGATCTAATGAGGTCTCAATTCAATAGCGTAGATTGAAATGTCGAGAACTCGCAATCGCAGCTGATATGTAGATACGTCAGAGGTACTTGCCATCGGATGCTGACTAAAAAAGTCCAATATTTCCTCCTCAAGACAGCAGGATATCGAGTCCTACCAGCGTCCACCGCAGGTTGGTCGAACCGTCCATGTTCTCGGAAGGGTAAACAGCTGTGAGAATCGTGTTCCTGCTGACACGTGTTCCGAGCCTTCGCTCTAGTAGATTCTACGCTTGCAGAACAATCTCCCCACTATCACTTCACTATCACGGTACGCAATTACCATTGCCAGGTATTCCTGGTTGGTGTAACGTCGGTTTGGCATGGCAAATTTGAACAAATCACACTAAAACTAAAACGTACGAGCAAGAGCACTACGTTGTCGGGCGGTAGCGGCGCCGGCCGGTAATGCAGAAAACACGCGTGCGCTCACAAACTCAGTTTAGCGGCGACTGATTGTCTTTCGCCGTTCGCGCAGCGCGCAAGCATGAATGGTAGGTAGACTGCACATGCGCACATGATACTACCAACATTTGCACTGGTATGAACTCGTGAACAAGGACGGTTTTATGTAAAGATAAAAAAGAACATTTTAAACATGTTTTAATGATAAATAAATTTTGTTATACAAACACTTTTCTTCACTAAAGCGTTCAGTATATGGTATTTATTTGATTAAAATGATAATTTATTTTTTCTTAAAATAAAAAAATAATAATTGCTAGCCGTGAAATTCCATTAGTAATGTGATGTATTTAAGCAATACGCATCCTCAATTCAGTATTGTCAATTAATAAGTTAGGACCTTATATATAGACAGAAATATTACTTTAAAATAAATAAAGAAAGAAATAAGCTTTTAAAAAAATACAATAACTGAAAAATCCTGACATGAATAAGCCAAAAATAACTGGGATCCTGCCTTTTCGTTGAAAACTGTTTGGACGATTATCACTTGCCAACCAACGTTATCCTATTTTTCACATTGAAACTAACGATTATCAAATTTTTGTATGACAAAGTTTAATTTGCTAAAATTATTGTTAAGCTGATTATTACACACATCATAATGACACAAAACGTTTGGGGCATTTATCATTTGTCAAATGTTTCACTAGGTCAAACAACTTTTTCGTACATTGATATAATGACAACAGAAATTTAAGTAGGTTAGGTTAGAGGATGACAAACAACACACGAGTCGAGCGAACGAAGTGAGCGTGCCGCGGTAGCGGCCGGCGAAGTGCCAGGAGTGAATGGGTTTTGCAATATAGTTGATTAAAAAAAAAAATGAAACCGACTTCAGTTGGCGAGCGCAGCTTATTGGTGGTACCCCGGCAGACGCTGCTGCCCGTCTGCCGGGTGAAAAGTTATCGCTTGACACAAGATTCCTTAGTCGCCTTGTACGATATCCACCGCAGAGCAATGGAGTGGCACAATTTTAATCTGCCGGCTACCATAAGGCAAATTTAAGGGTTTCCCTCGATTTTTCTGGGATCCCATCATCTGACCCTGACTTGGTGAATATGGAACCACCTCGCAATTACACTTTCAAATAAAAAAAGTGAATTTGACCATACGTGCTTATATAATTTAAGGGTTTCCCTTGATTTCCCTGGCATCCCATCATCAGATCCTGACTTGGTGAACATGAGACCACCTTGCAATCATACCATTACAAATAAAAAATGAAATATGAAAATCGGTTCACAATTCGCAAAGATATCGAATAACATACATACAAAAAAAAATATTCAGTCGAATTGGGAACCTCCGCCTTTTTTGAAGTCGGTTAAAAAGAAAGAGTTAGGTTAATTTAGGTCACATTAAAGATAAGGTGTGACGACAAGTGAAGTGAGGAGGAGCGTGTTAGGTTGACTGTGAGCAAACCAGAATACGGGTTTTTGACGTGACAACGTCTTATAAATTGGTTAGCCGGGTGACACTTCAAGAAACTGGCTCACGTTATGCGCTTACAATGAGAGCGAGTGAAAGGCGCGTGCCTTTCACTCGCTCTCATTGTAAGAGCGTCCCTTCTAAGAGCGAGAGAGACAGACATAAAAAGTGAAAGGCATGCGTCCCTTCCACTCGAAAACATTTTACCACTCAAAGTCGTTGTCACGTAAAACTTTCGCCCGTATACCGACTTTACAGGCAACCAATTTTTAATTTAATAAAATAAAATCTAAAAAATATATATAATAGCTATAATATAATATAATAATAAGTCGGTTAAAAAGAAAGAGTTAGGTTAATTTAGGTCACATTAAAGATAAGGTGTGACGACAAGTGAAGTGAGGAGGAGCGTGTTAGGTTAGGTTGCAAACTGTGAGCAAACCAGAATACGGGTTTTTAATTTAATAAAATAAAATCTAAAAAAAATATGAAAAAAAATATATAATAGCTATAATATCTGTATATAATTTGCCCCAAAAGAAAATGGCAACTTGTTTCTATGGCAATATAAGTAGTAATTTATTGAGACAACTACCCCACTTAGGTATACCGTCCCCGTTTGGTCGCCTTCGGCTCCACGGAGACGGTATACCTAAGTGGGGAAGGTGTCTCAATAAATTACGGAGACGACCTAACTGGCGTCATCTTCGTCAAAAATCTTAACTTTACTCGCAGGTCGCATTGGTCTCATCCTTTCTAAATATTCAAAAAAGTTTTGCGTTCAATTTACATAAAATCAAAATATTCCCATCAAGACGATAAATATAGTATATATAAATGTGTGCATGGCGAACATAACAGTCATTTTGACATAGCACTTAAAGAGACATGTTAACATGAAATTTATTAAACAACATCAGTCACTTCACTTTGAAAATGTGTGTTTGGAACCAAAAAATAAAATTTATCGTCATGGAAAATTACTGCCTAACACTGTTAGATGTATCATATGTGGTCCATCTAATTGTGGTAAAAGCAATTTAATTATAGGCTTGCTTTTACATGAGAATGGTCTGAGGTTTAGAAACGTTTATGTTTACTCAAAAACACTTCATCAACCGGAATATCTATTTTTACAAAAAGTTTTGCAATCGGTTCCAGGCATCTCGTTTGCAAAATATTGTGATAAAGAAGAAGTAATTAATCCCCAAGATGCGAAATGTAATTCAATAATTGTTTTTGATGACGTAGCATGCGAAAATCAAAACAACATGCGTGACTACTTTGCGATGGGCAGACACAGAAATATAGATTGCTTTTACTTAAATCAGACTTATACGAAAATACCAAAACAGCTAATTAGGGATAACGCTAATTTAATAATACTTTTTAAGCAAGATGAAACAAATATGCGTCATGTGTATGACGAGCATGTAAATACAGACATGACGTGGAACCATTTTCGTGAAATGTGTGCAAGAATTTGGAGTGAGCGTTACAGTTACTTGGTCATAAACAAGGATTGTAAAAAAAAACGAAGGTTGCTATAGGAACAAATTCGATACATTTGTAGTTTTTGATTAATATTCTTATAAAAACATATACTTGAAACGATTAGAGTTAATCTTGATAAGGTACTGTACGCTTGTGATATTTATAATGGAGCAAACCTTAAAAAAACAAATTGTTAAAGCTGCAGAGGCAGTAAAACGAAAAGTAGAAAAGTTACGTGATACCGAAATTCAGAATAAAAATGTACTGGAGACAGTTTTTAAGCCGGTGACTGGTCCTCTTACAGAAATAATTAATGCCAAAAAGAAAAAATATAATGAATATGCTAATAATGACCAGTTCGATTCTTCGATAAACAAAACTCTGGTAAAAGGAAAATCAGGCTTATATAACGATTCTGTAATTTCTCCAAAATCTGATAAAGAAAAAAATGTAGACGTTGAAAAATATGAATATAATGATTCTCAAGAGGAAGGTGATGGTAATGATTGTGATGATGATGATAACGATACTGATGATAGTATTGAGAACAGTTTTCAGTCAATTGACAATAGCTCGATTTCAAATCAAGATGCCGCATCCTGGTCCTTAAGCAGTGAAGTGCACAAAGACATTCCATTCGGAATTAGACATGATCATGGTAAATTGATGTTAGGCTCTGCTCGTGTAAAAATCGATGATGATTTCATCACAGTTGGTGGACAAAAACATGAAACAACTGCTGGATTAAAAGAATTACTGTGTTCTAAGATTCCCAACTTAAAAATAGTCACTGAGAATTATCTTAAAATTTATATATCCTTATTAATTTACACAAATGCTCATAGACGAGATTATAATCCTGGAAAGCCAATCAAAAGCAATAAAGGTCAGAAATATTTACAAGTTATTAAACCAATGTTTAAATATCGTAAAGATTCTGATTTAACAGATAGTAGTGTTTCAAAAGGAGAAGGTCTTCCTGTGATGAAAAAATGGCGAGAAAATGTCGATTTCATTTATTGGGATGATCCTAATGAATTAGTTGAAAGACTAAAACTTTTAATCGCATCGAAAGATGCTGGCAACACAGGATTGGATAATGAAATAATATCAATCATTGAAGAGTTGCAAGAAAGTGGAATTATTAATCCTTAAAATGAGATGTCGTAAACTAAAGTGTATCATTCGAATTTGGACTTGCTAATATATTACACCTTTAAAATTAATGTAGATAAATTTGGACACCATATTCATAAAAGAATGCGTCTTTCAAACATATTCAACATTTCCGAAAATGTTTTATTAAAGACGGAGCAAGGTGATTTTGATTTAAAGTTATGCACATTACGAGGTGTGAAGTATCCTGCAGCTTCAGATGAAGTTGCGAATAAGGAATACGTTGATCAAATTATAGAGAATAGATTTTATACAAAGGAAATCACTAATGACATGTTAATGAAACATAGAAATAAAATTATAAAAGACATAGAAGATATGCTTGAAGAGTTAAAAATAGAAGTTAAGCGTATAGTAGGTCAGTACACAAAGAACCACAACACAGATAAAACGATTCAATAGCAATGGGTTCTGCTAAGGAGGAAGTTGTCAACGAAATTCACAAAACGGCTCGAAGAAATTTCACACGACGTTCTGTGATTTTATTGAAAATTGATGATTTATGGCAAGCCGACCTCATTGATTTCAGTAATCTAAAATCGAACAATAATGGTTATAAATTTATCTTAGTAGTGATTGATTGTTTCTCGAAATTTGCATGGACCATGCCTTTGAAAACGAAATCTAAGTTTGAAGTTACTAACGCTTTAAAATGTATATTAGAAAAAAGTAATCGCCGTCCTATTAATTTACAAACTGATATGGAAACAGAATTTTACAATGATGTATTTACAAAATTAATGACTGATTTCGATATAAATCATTATTCTACATTTTCTACAAAAAAAGCATCAATAGTCGAGAGACTTATAAAAACTTTAAAAATTAAATTGTTCAAAATATTCAGTTTTAACGGTAGTTATAAGTGGATAGGAAAACCATTACAAAATGTCGTAAGTTCCTATAATAGCACGAAACATAGGACTATAAAATGTAAACCTTCAGATGTAAATATTTTAAATGAACCGGCTATATTGAAAAATATTGTAACGTCTCATAATAAACCATCAAAAGCAATTAAATTCAAATTCAAATTAGGAGATTTTGTTCGCATTAGTAAGTACAAAAGTCCATTTGAAAAGGGATATACTCCTAATTGGACGAATGAAATTTTTAAAATTATAAGGGTAAATAACACTAACCCAGAAACATATTATATAGAAGATCAACGAAATCAACAAGTTTTAGGGGCTTTTTATAAAGAGGAACTTCAAAAGACAAAGTATCCTAATGTGTACATGATTGAAAAAGTGTTGAAGAAGAGACGAAATAAATTATATGTTAAATGGTTAGGACTTAGCAAAAGTGAAAACAGTTGGATTGACATAAATAATCTTGTAAACTAATCATGAATATAAAATGAGATGTCCTTTAATTCTTATCATTTCAATATTAGTAATGCAAGGAGGTGGACTAGTTGACACCATAATAAATCATTTACCGTTCGAGGCACACTTACCTGGTTATCAATATTGTGGTCCAGGCACAAGACTACGAAAGCGTCTATTACGAGGTGATCGAGGAATCAATAAATTAGACGAGGCATGCATCACGATATCGCATACTCTAAGTACACAGATTTGTTGAATAGGCATAAAGCAGATTCGAAACTATTGGATATGGCTAAACAACGCACTCGTTCTAATGATGCTAGCAAGGGTGAAAAATTAGCTTCTTGGCTAGTAAGCAAAGTAATGAAGGCGAAGTTAAAAACGGGATCAGGTGTAAATTCATTTAAGACCTTAGTATCTGGAATACGTTCTCAAATTAAAAAACTTAAAAGAAACAAAAATACCAAATCCATTATTAAACATGCTTATTTAGCAGCAAAAAAAATATTTCCCAAAAATTGTAACATTCGCTTACCGCGTGTCATACCACTACCTAAAACTGGAGGGTTCTTGCCGTTGATACCGATATTTGCGGGATTATATGCACTAGGCGCTTTAGCTGGAGGTGCCGCAGGTGTCGCAAAAACAGTGAGTGATTATAAATCGGCTCAAAAAAATTTTAAAGAATTACAACGTCATAATAAGGTGATGGAATCGATTGCCTTGGGTAGAGGCTTGTATATTAAACCATATAAAAAAGGTAATGCTTTGTACATAAATACTTCAAAAAACTAGAAGCAAAGCTACCCGATCGAGCTCTCACTAATATAGACATCATGAAGTTCTCTAAGACTATACCTTATTTCCGTGGAGTGTTTATGAAAGATCAATTGCCTAGAAAACCTAAACGTATAGAATGTGGTGTTGTTAATTTGGACAATTCTTTAAACGAAGGTACGCATTGGGTAGCATACGTAAAAATCAAAAACCATTGTGAGTACTTTGATAGTTTTGGAGATTTAAAACCTCCGAAGGAGTTAGTGAAGTATTTACGAAATTATGATATTTTATATAATTATACAAGGTTTCAGAATTTTAATACGGTTAATTGTGGTCATTTATGTTTATCCTATTTGTTAGATTTTTGGCATAAATATGTATAAAAGAATCAGTTTTCTTTTCTTTATATCATTTGCACAATGTCGTTCACACTATCTATTACAGGTAATTCGTCAAATTTGACTACAACTCATTCACCAACATTACAACTCAATGGGGATTATGAGTGTGCCTTGTTATGTCTATCCACTTTTAATACAGTTCCGAATATCGACAGCAATAATAATAAGTTTTATTACGGTGATAATGAATTCATTGAAATACCGGAAGGTACATATGAACTTGAAGATCTCAACGATTACCTAGTGAGTAATATTAAAAATGCTACTATAAAAGTGCATTGTAACAATAATACATTGAAAACGTCGATAATCTGTTCCAAAAATATTAATTTTGAAAAGGATAATTCTTTGGGGAAATTGTTAGGTTTTAGTAGTCAGATATTACAAGCAAATATATTACACGAGTCGCAGCTTCCAGTCGACATTTTATCAACAACCGTGGTGCGGGTTGAATGTGACATTACCACTGGATCATTTATTAACGGAAAGCCGAGTCATATTATTCATGAATTTGCACCATCAGTACCTCCTGGTTATAGAATAATAGAAATACCTAAGAACGTTATATACTTTCCAGTAAATCAAACAAGTATTAACTGTATACAAGTAAGATTATTAGACATTCATAACAATTTAGTAAATTTGCGCGGAGAACAAGTACACTTATACTTACATCTGAAGAAAAAATGATTGACTACAATAAATACGTGATGATAGACATTAAAACCAACAGTACTAAACGAGCTACTCCTAAAGAAGGTGCCTGCAGAAAACCATTAAAGAAAGAAAAAAAGAAAAAAATATCTCACGAAAATAAAATATTTCTAAGATCACTAGGATTAATAAAATGAATATCTTAGATATATTATCGACTCCCAGTTACGACAACACCATCGACAGCATCGAGTATCATTCATACAAACCGTACGTAACAAGCTTCAGTAGAAATGATGAGATTCGCATACCAATCAATCAACAGGATTTGTATATACTACCTTCAGCAAGTACATTGTATTTAGAAGGCACTGTCAACATCTATAAAAATAGTCAGGGAAGTAAAGATAAAGAAAGAGTTAAAAATGTTCACTTTTCTAATAATCCACTATTGTACCTTTTCCAAGATATTCGTTATGAGCTAAATGGAGTGGAAATAGATCGGATAAAAAATGCTGGAATTACTACAACAATGAAATCATTCATTTCTATGAGTGAAAGCGAATCGAAAATATCTGAAGCCTGGGGATGGAAAATCAATGGAACGGAAAATAAACACGGTGGATATTTTTCAGCTTCTATTCCACTCAGTAATATTTTCGGTTTCGCTGAAGATTATAAAAAAGTTATTATAAATTGTAAACATGAACTTATACTCTTGAGAAGCAACACCAACTTAAATGCTGTCATATTAAATGACGGTGAATTTATTGAAAGTATTGATATACACAAATTAGTATGGCGGGTACCGCATGTCAAAGTATCTGATAGGGAAAAATTACAGCTATTAAGACTTTTGGAGAAAGATCGATCGCTTCAACTAACGTTTAGAAATTGGGACCTTTATGAATATCCATTATTACCTCAAACATCAAAACATACGTGGGCTATTAAAACATCTTCCCAAATCGAAAAACCTCGATATGTGATCATAGGATTACAGACGAATAGAAAGAACAACAAATCGATTGATATGTCTCATTTTGATCACTGTAATTTAAGTAACGTTAGGGTATATCTGAATTCAACTTATTATCCATACGAAAACTTTGATATCAGTTTTTCTAAGAATGGTTATTCTTTAATATATGAACAATATGTTAGATTTCAGCAGTCTTATTACGGACGTCGATCAGAACCGTTGCTAAGCGCAGAACAATTTAAAAGTATAGCTCCACTGTTTATTATAGACTGCTCTCGACAAAACGATAATTTGAAAACAGGAGCAGTCGTAGACGTGAGAATAGAAATTGAAAGTGAATCAGTTTTACCAGAACAAACAGCAGCTTATTGCTTGATTCTCAACGACTGTATTGTAGAGTATAGACCATTAAGCAACATTGTTAAAAAAAGATGAACTCTTCAAATACTCTAATAGTTGACGTTCAAGGATTTAAAGATACAAAAAATAATTTTATAATCAAAGAATTAGCTATTGCAACTCAAGAGTATACCTTATTGTTTTTAGTGAAACCTCCTTATCATTTTCAAAAATTATCAAAAGAAGAAAAAAGACAAGTAAGGTGGTTAGAATTAAATCGGGGAATCAACTGGGCTGAAGGCCACATTGACTATCGTGAATTTAAACGCATAATTGTTCCATATCTAAATTCTATGCAAATTTTTACTAAAGGTCTGGAAAAATTTAAATGGATTAAAGATATATGCTCCAACTGCACTGTGATCGACTTAGAAAAAAAGGGATGTCCTAGTATTTCAAAACTGTCTAATATTTATTGTAAAGCTGATGAACTAAATTGTTTAAATCATAAAAAAGCGTGTGCGTTAAAAAATGTGATTTGTATAAAAAAATGGTACAATGAAAACCAATTGTTATTTAATTAATTTTATATATAAATAAAAAAGTTTTTTTGTGAAACAACTCGTTTTTATTCATATCCGTGAATTATACACATTACACATTTTTATACATTACAAAACTAAATTCATGAATACTGAAATTTCTTCAGAAAAAACCTACTAAAAGATATCTACTAAGTTATATTTAATTATTTATTTTGATTTTCGACTTTTATTTGCTTTATATCATATACAATAGTTTATTTATACACTTTTAATCATCATTAAAATCGTTATAATTATGTTAACTAATATAAATACAGCTTACATTATAGAACTTACACAGGAAGTTTAAATTTACCTTAACGTAAGTTACCTTAAACTAAGTTTATACATCACACAAATCACACAAAATCATAATAATTTTCACAAAGTTTTTTGCTAATTTTATTTATTAACATTTGTGTCTCGTCCATAATATTGTCTACTGTATCACTTACTACGTACTGAGCATTTAGCACAATCACCTCCTTATTCTCATTTTCATGTTCTTGCTGTCCACTAATATCCAGAATTTTTATTTGGATCATTCGTACACCTTTTTTCTTCTCATTATTGATCACAAATGATTGACATGTAGGTTGCTTCCTCTTTTGGGGTCTCACTCTTTTCTCAGGAACGACCCCTTGCTGTTCTGGTATATGCCAGCTTAAACTTGGAGTCGGAAATCGCTGTCCACACTGTGGGAATATAATGTCCGAAGATTCCGACATGATGACCTGAAATAAAAATAATAATAATAATAAGTAACAATTAGTAATATATCAATATCACATAACGAAATAATATCACAGATATGCATATTAATACTTACAATTGATTTATTTAATAATTATGTGATGTAATCACTGCGATGACTATCGATCTAATGACAGGAAGGACTAAGCAAATGTACTTGGTGCAGATATTTAAGCAAGTTCGAACTTGCAGCGGTGCGAAATGCGATATGTTATTGAAAATGGAGATAAAACACGTGCATAATTACAGGTTTGAACATGCTTTTTGTGAAATTCGTTGTTTTTGAGTTGAAATCAAACACATGTTTAGGTAATCTTAATATATATTTTTATTTAATAACTTTAACCTAAAAACTACAAAATTTTATCCTAAGTACTGCTATATTTAATTATAAAATACAATCATTTGAAATTAATTCAACTTACAATATTGTGGCATTTCCCCATGCCAAAGTAGATATCTTATCAGCTAATACAAATCGTTTATCATCATTGCTGGAGAGTGCTATTTTATTCGTACTCTGTGTATATATTTCATGTTTTATTGACTAATATACAATAATACTATTAAACAATAAGTTTTTTTTGCGAATGATATCACAATTATACAATACGTTTTTATAATCTGAAATTTTGAATGATTTTGTAATACATTTTTTTGTGCCTTTAGCCTTTTTTATGGTTTTGTGTAACGTTTTAATACAATAAAGCTTGGAGCGCAGTCCTACAAATTCTTTAATAATTTTACCTGCCATTTCATCCTTAAAAAGACCGGGAACTTTCTTATTAATAATGGGTAAGTTAAATTCGTTGTCAGAATCAAAATTGCTGGTATCAAAATATTTTAAGAAATGTGCTTTAACATCTTTATAAAAGTCGTCTGTATTTAGATTGTAAACTAGACTATCCGTGTCGGTATAACATAATTCAATTCGTTCGCCATAAAATGGTTTCATTACAGAATAGTGGAAATCATACATATAACACTTCGATAGCTAACAAATCCGATATATATCGGTTTATCGAGAATAACGCGCGAAGGTTTCATTTGTATCGCTACCAAATCATCAGCAAATACGGAAGCACTATGAAAATATGGGCTGGCTATCAATTTTTCTGCACAAATTGACTTTTTTGTCTTATTATTATGATCACACCATTTATTTACCAATTTTACGTCTATTCGTTGTTCAGTATTTTCTAAAGTCTTTCCAAAAATGCTATTGTTTGGCAGTTTAAAAAAATCTTGTTCAAACGCAGTTTCTGCTTTTTGTCGTAACTGAGTATTAAGATCAATATATTGTTTTAAAAAACAGCTTTGCTTGAATGTAATAGCGCGATGAATTTTTCTTAGCTTCAAACCATGCTGTAAACATTTTTTTAAATATACGTAATGAATAACGTAATGATATTTATCATATAAATTTGGTATTCGTTTTTTATTCTTACCACCAGATGGTAAACATTTTTCTGGACAAAATGGAAAGTCATTATGTTCAGCATGTAATGTTTCAGGGTAAATTAAATCCACTTCAAGTATATATCCATTGTCCGCAGTATCACTAATATCATTTAAATTGCGCTGTAAATCATGAATTTCTTGTTTATTTATAAATCTAAAATCAGAAAACGGTAAAGGTAGACACATACTATAACCGTGTAAATTGTTACTATCTAAATACATGATAAATGAATTTGGACGGGATGGATCATAGTAATCTAAATATTTATGATTAGCTTCAACATGTCTTTTTGAACACATACAAACACCACCTCGAATACCTTTTTGTATCATTCTATACATTTCCATATCACTGATCAGTTCTAATTTAACTTTTGTTTTCAAAAGCATTGCATCGAAGGATAGACTTGGCGCTGTAAGATAAAATGCGGGATCGAGATTATAATACCGTTTACAAGTTTTTCTAAAACTCTCAAATACATCTGTCAACAATAAAACATCTGTCTTTAGATATAAATCAGTGTACATACCCATATTTTGAATATTGAATACGGACCAAACAGATTGAGCATGCTCATATTCCTCATCAGTAACTGTTTCATTAGTCATTGAGTTGAAAAAACTATTTTTAGAGGGCAAACAAGTGTCTTCATAACATTTCAATTCAGACATATAATCATAGGGGTACACTCCTTTGCGGGTAAGCAGACTAAATTGGTATTCATCCGGAAAATAAAACTTTAATTGAATAAACTCCTGTTTTTTCATAGTATTTACCAGTTTTTCTAAACTGGTGCCTAAAAATCTAAACGAGTCCACAAACCGAATCTGCATGCTTTCTTCGGTAGATATAGGTATAAACTTTGTGAAAGAAATATAGTTTTCTTTTGTTTTAGGTAACACTTTAATAGGCCCAGGAGCTTTACTTAATTCTTTTATGAAAAGGTGACAATCATACCCAGATAAATTATGAAAAAATATGGGTAAAAATTTCGGTAATTTGTATTTTAAATTACAAATACTGTGCGCGGCTCCCCTATAGCTACCGGTTATATGGCAGTGTTCTCTAATACGATCTGTGAATAAAAACTGATCGCATATATGACATGTTACGGCATTTTCAAAGTCACGCGCATTATCGTCTGTAAAAATAATGGGAGCGTTATTTTGTAAAATTTTATGATTTTTTTTTGCATCTCTGTATATAGACTTTATGAAATGAGCTACACAATCCACACCCCGGTACGTAACGTAACGGTTATACTTATCATCTAGCATACAGGTGATATGATAAGCATAAGCTATAGGCACATGTCGCTGACGAGTAACAGTATTCGTCTTAGTTGGATCTGGGTCACATGATTCGTACCGTTCTAGCATTGTTTCAAAGTCAGCGTATATAACAAAAGGTACAATTTGCTTTCGGTTATAATTTTCGAATTGTATAAATGATCCTTTTAGAGGTAATTCAGCAACAATACCGCTACAATTATGCGAGTAAAGAGCATTGTTTGAATTAAAAAACATTAAACAAACGTTGCATAGGTATTGCCTACCATGACGTTTCGTTATTTGGGTTTTAAGAAGCCGCGGTAAATCTTTAATGAAACAATAATGCGATAAATCACCACTTTCTAAATAAAGTATATGAATCACCTTTTCCTTAGCATTTTTTGGTTTGTAAAGCGGTCCTACTACAGTGTTATTTTTTAAGCCATAAATATAAATACAAATATCAGGGTTATTTACCTCAAATTGCGCAATGTCCGAGAAATTTAAAGGAAAAGTTATGTTATTCACGTTTAAAACGTTTCGAAAATCAGGATAAGACGATATTCTTTCGGGATGATGCTTAGCGGGATATAAAGCAGCCACAACTGACCATAGAAAACAATACTCGTCTTTATTGTGAATATTAATACAAGCTTTTTTCGATTTGATCGCAGGTGGCAAATCAATAAATCCAGATCCTCGCAAAGGCTTAAAAATGTCCAACCACTATCACGACCTTGAAATTCGTATATCTTTATTGTTAAAGTGTTTTCGGCTTCCGATGCTAACAAATCATAATCATAATTCTGATGAAGCGTATAGTTCTTAGTGCTAAATGACTTCATCTCTTGGGTATCATTTTTGAACATTGCAAATAAAGCAAAATATTCGAAATTAATTTTTATACAAGTATGTTTCTTAAGAGATATGTCTATTAACATCTTAATTTTTTCTCGAATACTGTTCAAAAACGAACATAATGTATAGTTATCATTCGGATCAATTATTCTGTAGGAAGCTATGCGATTCCGAAATGCAGAATGTATTGTTTCAACCCCTTCGCAAAAATGAGAAATATTTTTATTTTTATGATTAGTACTACGTAGGTGTCCTATCCAGTGACTGCGCTCAACAGATATATTACAAATCGCACAAAAAGGCATTTTTAAGTTTGGGTACCACTAAGTATTTTAACTTAAAAACCTACAATAACAATCTTAACTATATTATTATCTAATCTATCAATTTTAGTTTTATAATTGAATTATATGACAATAGCTATCTATTAATATATAACTGCTAATAAACTTATTTATACTAACTATGCACTTTTCAAAGTTAGGGTACCACAAAGTATTTAAACTTTAAAAACCTAAGGTCAGAGTGTAAAGTCATAAATATGATTCGACATTTAAACAAGGGAATTAAGTAATAATCTTTATTCAATCGTAAAATGTATATCACATCTTTCCATTTTATTATCAATCTCATCTATATCTAATCTATTAATATAAAACTGTTAATAAACTTATCTATACTAACTATGCACTTTTCAGTTTACCCCAAGGTATATATCAAGGTATCATCTAAACTTTAAATTATCTGACGGTAAAATTTAAAAATATTGTTTCAATATTTGGACAAGGAAATCCAGTAAAAATATTAATTATTCATTTTAAGTTTGCGTTAAAGTATCTAAAACTTAAAAAATGTTATAACTATCAGACTGGAAATTAAAAAAGCTTTAAAATGTAAACATGAAAATCAGGATAACGTATCTATTTTATATTAATTTATCGCTGTAATAAACGGGCTCTGAATCGTTAAAAAATTCATGAACCCGTTTCATGAAAGTTTGAAGAGCATCCCATTGAGACGTATCCCTATTTAATTGAACTTTTAATGTCACTGAGGCTTTCTTCCACCGTTCCTCCGGAGGTGTGGATATTACGTCGACCTTTTGGTAGACTTTCACATCCACATAAAAGTCTCCATTCAAGTCTGCAGTACGTTTCACTTTGCCGTTCGCGACGCAGCTAACTAAAGACGATATGAGGGTCCCTCTGCTCATTGTCGGTCTTACGACGTCCTCTTCCAATTCAAAGAGATCCCGCTCGCGCCTTTTTTTACTGTAATATAATTAAACGTTCCATTAAGTACCAGTAATATCATATGAAAACTAAAGATGCAAGTGGCTTCCTTAAGAGCCAAAGCCAAATTCACCTGCGTTTGGTGCACCCTGTTAATACAACAAAATTAAACAAAGAAACGACGCACTGATGAAAGAGAGGTAGGGTGCATATATAGCCCAACTGGAAAGGACCTCCACATTACAGAATATCGCAGCTAAATATCAATTCCTAGAAGCATGTTGTGTTCTGCGAGTGAGTGAGATTACCAGAAGTCTAGAAATTGATGCGACAGAAGCAGCGTGATAGCGCACAAGCGACACCCTTTTTATTGCTAGCGTTCATATAATAATGATGATGATGATGATGTTCATAGGCTACGGCAACGTTTTACATAAATACCGACCGTATACTTGTTTACCACCGATGAGTGATAAAAAATCCCTCTACTGCACAGAATACCAAAATTTAATACCAATTCCTCCAGATTGCTGTGTTCCTGCAAATGAATGAGCAGAAAGAGAGGACTTACTCACATGCTAGTCGAAGACGATTAGTAAAAGAAAGTAACATCGCTCATAGGCTACGATAACTTTTCCCTAGAAGTTGCGGAATTACCATTACTCCATATGTTACAAATTCATAGTCTACGGTAATCATTTTCTATGTGTAAATGGTAATAATTACTCGTTACTGTAAATTACCTTGGTTTTGATCCACAAGTGCCGAAGACAGTGTCAGCGCCTTTGCGCTTCGTCGCGGCTTGCTTTTTTGGTTTTGTTGGAGGGTGTTTACTTTGTGTGCGATTCTGCACCGCCGAGTGGTCAGTTTCGGAGTCCGACCTGAAATCACGCACAAAAGTATTATTTTAAATATGAAGCAAAACTAAACTATAATATGATATAAAGGTATCAAGTAAGCGTGCTGCCTGCTTGATGCTAACCAGCACCGTAGCGTAACCCATGAATGTTTGCAACATCAAAGGTTTTACTCGTGCGTTACATAACGTATTTATAAGAACTGTACATAGAGTGAATACATTTTGACGAGCTCGGTGGTCGAATGGTTAGCAATGGCCACTTTGATTCCCGCACAAGACAAACATTTGTATGCATGAACATGTCTGTTTGTCTTGGTCTGGATGTTTCTTATGTATTATAAGTATGTATTTACAAAAAAATGTATTTAAGTACATTTATCAGTGGTCTAGTACCACAAGCTTTGTGCTTAATTTGGGACTAGGTGGCGCTGTGTAAATTGTTCAGAAATATTTAATTATTATTATTTATTTATTTTAATCTAATATCATTTTTGGAGACAATGTACCCTGCTGATTAACAAACGAGAATGTGACGAAATAAAGGTAGGATACAGCAGTAGTTTGTTTAAGGAAGTGCCTCCTCCATACAGACACTCACAACCAAACAACAATTCCCTGGAGGTGTTTCTGCGAATCTGACAGATCATCCTAATATTACAGCCAACGACAACACTACTATAACTATGCTATATCAGGCGGTGATACATACCTGTTTGTTCCTCCACCCATCCTCCATCCTAGCTACATAGAAGACGCAGTGGTGGGAATGTGTGGTGGACCCCAATCCCGACACCTGTTTGATACTTAAAGTTATAATTAAAAAATACTTACTTACATTTTATGAAGTGGTCAAGGGTAACACTAACACCTACACACATCACTTCACTAGTATTATAACTCTAGACTGCCCTTGTATTACACTGATCACACTTTACACACTACTACACTGTACACTGCTCTTGTAAGTAATGATTATCACTCGAAGTCTCAGGAACCAATATGAAGTTTTAATCCAAATTAATCGCTTTTATTTGCAAGAAACACCAGATCAGCAATATTTTCTTCATTGCATATTAAACCTTAAATACATATAACTTACGAATCTAACACTTCAGTCACAGACATAAGTGGGTCATTCTTAGACATTCTTAGAAATTTCCATACATTAATTCTCACGACCTAAGAAAATATTATTTTTTTTTTCTCACGACATCCATGTAGGAGTTTTTAAGTATAGTATATAGCAAGAAAATATCATCATCATCATCATCATCGTCATCCCTATTAATGAGAGCATATTATCCAGAGAACAGAAATTTTAAGAGTTAAACAACAAGAAAACCCAGAAAGTATTTACCAATAAAATTGATATTTAAAACTTTTATAGATTCGTTTCGAATTTTTTTTTCTAAATAGGTACCTTTACTTGAGTTTATTCAATAATTTCTGTTTATATTAATGTTCATATTTACATATACGGATTTAGCTAAGATACATATGTGTATCGTAAATAGAAAAAAAACTATGTACAACTTAAAATAAAATTGCGACAAAATATTCCTCGCACCACCATCAAACAGCAATAAATTACAATCTGTTCACTGTACTTGGATACTCTAGTAATTAAAATAATGTAGATGAAAATCAAATTTTTGAAGACTGAGAATCACCCATTTATGCTACATACGTCATCGTAATTACAAAGCGAAGTCTTATGATTACTAAAGCAAATTCGCATTAAGCGTGATAAGACACGTGTGTAAAATGAGACTTTAAAATGACTTACACTTTGAAATAACAAGTTAGGTTTCGTGGGAACAGAATTATAAGCATGTTGCAGCTAAAGTAGAAATTAGTAGTTTTAAAGGTTGTGTGGCTAGTTATTTAATATATTTTTTTTCTGAATATCAAAATTATATGTATTTGAATATGATCTACGAGCATATCAATATTTAATGTATTAACCAGTGCAGTTAACCTCTATATTGAGGTAACATTTTTTTATGACAGATTTCATTAAAATCCGTACAGTGGATAAAGAGTGAAAGGATCAGTGTTTCATGCTACTTTTGTAATATCATTAAATATACGATATCGATATACCATACGAAGCAGATATCACAACCTACACATATTTTCACTACCGTGTTGTAGGGCTCCTACGCCCCCTAACTTATTCTTATGGTATGTACCTCTTTAATCAAACAAGCTAACAAAAAGAAGTTTAAATATTAGTTTTATAGATAACACATTATACACTTTTTATAAATCGGTTAATTAATACATTAAAGTGCGCACTTGGTTACAATTGTTTGAAGGACGTTCTCACGTCGCCGCTTGCTGCATGCGGGTTTCATATTTCTGTTGATAAGGAATTGCACGACGCGTTGATACAAGTTTATATTTGTCGACTTGATGGGAATATTTTGATTTTATGTAAATTGAACGCTTATCTTTTTTGAATATTTAGAAAGGATGAGACCAATGCGACCTGCGAGTAAAGTTAAGATTTTGACGAAGATGACGCCAGTTAGGTCGTCTCCGTAATTTATTGAGATACCTACCCCACTTAGGTATACCGTCTCCGTGGAGCCGAAGGCGACCAAACGGGGACGGTATACCTAAGTGGGGTAGGTGTCTCAATAAATTACTACTAATATAGGTACATGGAGTACCTATATTGCCATAGAAACAAGTTACGCTTAGGTACCCACATAATATTACAACAACATTTGGTAATCAATAAACAACTAAATGAATATTACGCTAACGAAAACATTAGCTACTTGAAAGTTGTCATTTTGAAAATTGTCATTATAAAAAGCAGACCAAATATACAGTTGGCAACTGTGAGGTTGGGAAATAAAACAAAATTATAAGAAAAGTTGGCAAATGATTACCTTTTCCGCGAAATAAAATTCTTCGAAACGTTAGTTGGCAAATGATAAACGGCCGAAAATTTTTCAGCTTAAAGGCAGAGAATCAAAATAACTACTACCTACCTCCTGAGATTTTTAAAGTCAGTGTAATTTTTTTAAAGTTTGATTTATCCTTTTTAAGCGAATGGAATAAGTGGTGTGTTATCCTAATAGGTTTTTAAATTTGTATTTGGCATCAATCAGTGCTTATGCTATTGCGGGCGGCGCGGCGGGTGCGGGACAGGTGTAGTAGTTATCGGCAAAGTTCTTTCATCCGTATTTATTACAATTAAGCTACATGAAGGTGGTTGCTTTGCATGTTAGACTAGGCTTGGATAATCTAAAATTTCCGTATTTCACGCAAACAAAGCCTCGGGCAAAAGCTAATATTGCATAATAGGAGTGACATTGGTCATAAAATATCGATATAATAAGTGTGAGGTTTCTTAAAAATATTTGATCACTATGTAGGTAATTTTTCTAGATCTAAAATCTATATGCAAATTTATTCGATGGTTTTTTATACTGCGTCTGGTGACAGACAAGCATACGGCGTATACGACATCTCTGAAAGAGATGTACCTCGTTAGTCTAATGCATTTGTATTAGCTGATCAGCAAGTTTATGGATGTAAAATTTAAAAAAAAAATAAGCTTACCTTTTTTTTCGATTTTATTATTATATTATATAACGACATAACTTGAATTCTTATCTTCTAGATTTGACATTATGTCACTCACCACGGATATCCAAAACGTATCGTTCTGACTACGAATATAACCAGAAGACTGATGCGTTTTATAAACTACATACAGATAGATTAAAATACGTGGACGCTAAGGACAGATGTAAACTAGAAGGTGCTCAACTTATGCGAACAACAAGCCAATTTGATGTAGCTCAGTTACAAGCCATGTACGAGAAATATCCTGAACTTTTTGGTAACCTGGTTTGGGATAACCTTGATGGAGAAACCAGGTCTGCGGAAGAGGATCCTATTAAACGAAGTATGTTTTCGAATCGTCACAATTTAACAGGCCCGATAGATGTGAACCTGAACGTGGTAGCAACTAACAGGGTAGCAAAAATGACTTCAATTGCACAACTTTTTGAGCATGTGGGTCACCTGATGGAAAGCAATCACCACCACCCATGGAGATCAGCAATACCAAGAGGTCGCCGATCCGTTGCCAGCCTATACTCCTTCCTTTCTTTCTAGTGACCTCAATCACTCACAGTATCACAATAACCCCTAAGAGAATTGTTCCTTCTTTGAACCTGCTCAATTACAAATACGCAGTCTTTAAAGGTATTAATTGTATACGAGGCCGTTAAACTATATAAAAAATATTCCCCACTCTTCTTGCAAGATGTTCCTGCTCTATGTCTACATGTCAAATGACACAACTTTGTAATGACGCTCATTCCTGTTTTTCATTGCTGGGTAAACTGTCTATTGAACATGTTTTTGCAAATATATTATGTCTTTTATACAAGACTATTAATTCTGGTATACAAAATAACTCCATATTCATTACTCTAAAAGCAGTTGACTTTTTGATTTTGTGGTTGTGCGTCGATACAAGAATGTGAAAAATTCAGTGGGACCTGTCATTTTGTGATGAGCAAGTGCTATTAAATCCTAAATTTACACGTATTATTGCATATTAATATTTTAAGGTTTTTAATGAACAGCTGTAAAGTATTTCACTGACTTAATTAAATGATTTCATAGTTTTAGCATTAGTTTATTAATTTCAGGCTATTTCAATTTGGCAAGGTATGAATGTTTTTAGCTAATAATGAACTGGTCATCGTAAAAGCTTTGAGAACAGCAGGATCTAATGCTAATAAATGTGAACTTTTAGTTGTAATTATATTAAGGGAGGCTGCATATTATGCATTCAATTATATATATGTCGCAGTCAACTGATTTAAAGCGCTAGCCGTGCAATTTAAGCCATTCAATTGTACGGCTAGCGCTTTCATTGGGCAACGCTATTCAACTACGTGCTTAATTTTGTAATTGAATCATTATGGAATTTAAAATGTTCAAGATCACTGCTTACTGAAAAGCCGCCGTATCATTGAATTATATGTTTTAAGGTCACTTTGTCGCGCGTTTCCTTTTGTTTGTGTATGGCGTTTTTTTAATCAAATTAAGTTTTCAGAGTTATATAGCAGTCACAAATAATGAGTCAGTGTAAAAATTTCGATTAAATTTAGTAACTCATTTATTTAATTTAAATCTTATTTAATTTATTTTTTATAGGTAGGTATATAATATAAAAAATACATTAATGAATATGGTAGGTATATAATATGAAAAATACATTAAAAAATATATAAATCACAATCCCTCCGATAGCGAGAACAAAATCCAAACTCTCGGTGGTTCAGGTCACAAAGACGGAAAAACTTCCTCAAAATACGTGCAGTGCAAAGGAGGAGTACAACTTTCTCTCCCTTGGTCTGGCCATCTGGCCCTTGATCCACTGCCCCAACGCGAGCTTTTTCAGATATAGGTTGATGCTGTTGGCGATTAAAATATTGACCGTCACAACTATTGGAACAATCACTGTTGAATCGACGTCTCACATCGCAGTAATCTCATGAGCTAAATCAAGATACTTAGATAGTTTATCTTTTTCAGATTTTACAAGATTAACGTAATGTGGGATAGATAGAGAGACGTTTATTACAAACTACAGTCACACACATACAAAAATTAAATAAAAATAATAACAAGGGGAGATCTTATACACTATGTAGCAGAACACAGAATAAAAGATGTGTGTGTGTGCTATAGCAAGCAAATACCCACAGCTCAATTCGACTTTTTGCACATTGTGCAAAAAAACATACATTTTCTGCTGTCGCCCGCGCGCACGCGCGCGACTGACTAATAAGAGTAGAGAAACATGTTTATATGTTTTGTTTGTGCGCGTTTGTTTGTTTGCACAGGACATATGTGGATTAAGTGTGAGTCAGATGTATCCGATCACATCAATATTCACCTGTACATGAACAAGTTTATTAATACCTATATCTGAATACACAAACTAATTAAATGAATAGAATTAGATAAAAATCTAATAAGTATATTATACTAATAATTATGTAGACATAATAATTAAAATTGCGATATAATGTTTTAAAAAAAGAGAAAAATAATAATAATATTCAAGCCCGTCAACAACAGCCACCGCTACCGTAATCGCTTTGGAATGCCTATCTTTTGGTTTTCTAATAGATAAGACTTCAAATGTTTATTGAAAGTAATAAGATGCCATCAAAAACATAACTTGTAATAAAAACCAAGTCTCGCAACTCAGTTCTTCTACCGTAAAAAGTTGTGAGATCCATGTAATACCAAGTCGGTTAATTCATTCAGTCCCTACGTAAGGGACCTTCCCTCTTAACTTATTACGTAATTAGCTAACCAAACAACATCTTAAACTGACCATATCAATATTAAAAATCTTTTATGTTGTAAATGAGCAGATTGACTTGGCCATCGCACTAAACAATCTAATTTAATATAATATGTATCACTTATGAGATACATTGTGTTTTCATGCGATGGCCAAGTCGATCTGTTGTTTGGACAGTAAATACTTCCTAGTCTATTGTATATAATTAATAAAAACTATTAACTAGTATTTGTATATCTATCATCATCATCATCAGCCTGTATCTACCCAATGCTGGATATAAGCCTTCCCCAATTCTCTCCACCAAATACGATCTTCCGCCTTCCGCATTCAGCAGCTTCCAGCCGTTTTCTTAAGGACATCGGACCATCTAGAAGGAGGGCCAACGCTTCGTTATCCTACGCGCGGGCTCCTAATGTCTTCCTCCGCCATCTGCCATCACTTACTCGGCAGATGTGACCGGCCCATTACCACTTCAGCTTGCAAACTCTAAAAGCTATGTCAACAACTTTGGTTCTTCGTCGAATTTCTTCGTTCCGGATTCGATCCTTCGGAGAAATCCCGAGCATATCCCTCTCCATCGCTCGCTGTATATCTATAGATATATTATAATATTTTTGTGTACGGTAAATATATCTATACAATATTACAAGCCCGCAAGGCAGCTTATGGCGAGTTGTTGGGGAGTAACAACACCACGGGTATCGAATCTCCAGAGGGCCTTCGTCCCCGGCATGTCTTCGTTGGTCGGAGTGGAAACACAAGAAGGCCCCCGCAAGACTCTCAGCTCTGGCTTGAATTCATTGGCCGTCCAGAGAGGAGTCGTTAGAGCTATATACTCCAGGGCTGGAAGTGATAAAGGGCATAATGCCGCGAGTAACTTCGGAGAAAGCGCAGCACATCTATTGAACACCCCTGAGTTACTCACACCGGTGTTGTCCTATGCCGATTTCCTGGCAATTCGGGGGCCCATCTAGTAAGTGGCGAGCCACCGCCTGCTGCACATAACGATCGATAGTTAGCCCATTACGTAATCCACCCAAAACATGAGATTTGGGTGGATTACGTAATGGACTGATCTCATGTCCATAGTCCATTTATTTTCTAACACACTTAGCAATAGTTCTAATGCCTGCCGAGACCTGCTATATATATAAATATATGTATGTATATATATATATATATAGTCCTTTCGACGTGATAGAAGGACAAATGATTACAAAGTTTATTTTTTATCCCAGGGAAATAAGATGTTTTTCCGGGATAAAAAATAGCTTGTCACTCTCCAGTCCGTAAACTATCCCCGTTAAAAAAATCATGTCGGTACTTAGGTTCCTTTCGACGTGATAGAAGGACAAATGATTACAAAGTTTATTTTTTATCCCATGGAAATAAGATGTTTTTCCGAGATAAAAAGTAACTTATGTCACTCTCCAGACCGTATACTATCCCCGTTAAAAAAATCATGTCGGTACTTAGGTTCCTTTCGACGTAATAGAAGGACAAATGATTACAAAGTTTATTTTTTATCCCATGGAAATAAGATGTTTTTCCGGGATAAAAAGTAGATTATGTCACTCTCCAGACCGTAAACTACCCCGTTAAAAAAATCGTGTCGGTACTTAGGTTCCTTTCGACGTTATAGAAGGACAAATGATTACAAAGTTTATTTTTTATCCCATGGAAATAAGATGTTTTTCCGGGATAAAAAGTAGCTTATGTCACTCCCCAGACCGTAAACTATCCCCGTTAAAAAAATCATGTCGGTACTTAGGTTCCTCTCGACGTGATAGAAGGACAAATGATTACAAAGTTTATTTTTTATCCCATGGAAATAAGATGTTTTTCCAGGATAAAAAGCAGCTTATGTCACTCTCCAGACCGTAAATAATCCATCTCCGTTAAAAAAATTATAATACAGGTATACTGATTCATTTACCGCAAATATAACTTTGTAATCCCATATATTTATATGAGATTACAAAGTTATTTATGCAGTTAGCGTATCTAGAAAACTGGATGGAAATTGCAAAATATTTTAATTTTTCCTTGATTTATACAGTAAACACAAATTGTATTCTAAATTTGAAGCTTTTATGTCTGCTAGAAGTGCCTTAGAATTTTGATGATCGGTGATGATCTCCAGCGATTCAGCCATTAAGACCACTTCATCGGCAAATCATAAATGTGAGATGTACTCGCCGTTCACATTGATACTTCGCGTCTTCCAATCCAGCGTCTTAAATACATCTTCTAGTGTAGCGGTAAATAGTTTCTGGGAGATGACATCCCCTTGACGTATACCCGCTGGCTGCAGTTAAATAGGATCACACTGCTGATTCTGGACGGGGACAGTAATTGTTGCAGCATTATACAGGCATCTCAGCACTTCGATATAGCACTAGTCTACTTGATATCGCTGTAAGGATTCCAGAATAGACCAAGTTTCGATGGAATCGAAGGCTTTCTCGTAATTCACAAAAGCCATAAAGAACGGCAGATTGTACTCGGTAGTTTTCTGTACATTATATCGCAGTGTATGAATGTGGTCCGTGGTACTGCAGCCTTTACAAAATCCAGCCTGTTTCGGTGGCTGTTTGCTGCTACTGCGCTGCCGACCGCCGAAGCGATCGGATGTGCGCATCGTAGCTCCGGGCCGTGTGTGCGAGTAACATATTTTTATTCGCGTCTCGTGCTTTAATATTTTTATTTAATACGTTTCTTAATGCGTCGTGTGTGTTCCTGAGGCGTTTGCTGAACATTTCGGCGTTCCCCGGGAGCTGCAGGACACATCAGGGGTGTGCTCGAGGTCGACCACGTATCACGTGGTTTGAACTCGCCACCCCACGCCGAGGGCGTGAGTCTTTGGAACAATTTCTGTGACTTCTCGCGACATTTATTGTACGCTTTCAGTGTTTCAGTGTACGTCTATGTCGTGTGTTCGCTGAATTTTATTACGTAGTAGAAAAATAACATACCCAAAGACAACGCGATAAAACAAAACAAATATTATGACCTCCTAAACGAATTAACAAAAAGCGGCTATGTAATTAATCTATACGCTGTAAAAATAGGAGCGAGAGGTATACCAGAATCTTTTTATAACCTGCTGACCTTGAGCTTGAGACCTTGGCTTGTCCAGAAGTGCAGTAAGTTCTATACTAGAACAAGTATATAAAGCTGCATTAGCAGGTTCATACCAGATTTGGCTGGGCAGGAAGAGAAACACAAGTAGTGAAGGTGAGTGTTGATGTACCTCGGAAAAGGGCCACTTAAACCTACACCTGTGTCACAAGTCTCGGGATCTGCTGTTTCTCTCTCTGCCACACGATGGACCCGGCACCCGCACGGTGAATCCAAGCTAAGAAGTTCGTCTCTGAGCACAGTTGATGTAACCGTATTTAAGTATGTACACCCGAGATGTCCAAGAAGTTTAACACTTCTTGGACATCTCGGGTGCCTTCGACAACGCTTGGTGGCCGATGATTCTCCTCAAGGCTAAGCGGGGGGGCTGTCCGCCTAACATCTATCGGATGTTGCTTGACTACTTCTCCGGGCGCCGAGTGGGTCTTTTCGTCGGTGATCGGGTTTTGTGGAAGGACTCCACCACGGGGTGTCCGCAGGGTTCTGTGCTCGGGCTGACGCTGTGGAACATCCTTATGGATGATCTGCTGCGTCTGCCCCTACACCCCTGTCTGGGTAGGGGCAGTTATTCCACTTTTCCAGTCTGCCTTTATGTCTGACTCCTTCATCTTACAAGCCTCACGCCTCTGGAACGCGCTACCCAAGTCGGTCAGGGCAATTTCGATCAAATTCAATTTCAAAAAGAAAACCCATGCAATTCTTTTAGACGAACTAAATAAGCACTAAATCACCATCATCATCATCATCATCGCTGAGTTTTTGTATTTCTATGTATGTATATGTTTATTAAATATATAAACAGGCCTATGTCACTCCGCTATTCTGCCGAGTTATTTACCTACACGCCCGACGCTCTCGAGAGCAATAATTAGTCGAGTGTCACGCGCGCTCTCCTACGCACGCGGTATGCGACGCGAGCAAGATGGTTAAACAAAAGCATTGTTCCGTATTCGGATGCACGAACACAAATTTTAAAGATAAGGATCCGATTAAAGATTTAAGGATTGCCTATCCGTTACATACTGCTCCACAACACATATCGGCGCGTGAGTTTTCCTGACCACCATGTCTACTAAATATCTAGGTATTTATATTACAAATACTATACCTATATTACAAATACTTTCCGTGTTAAAGATACATTCGAGCTATTATTGGGACAACGTGAATAGTAAACCTGATCTGTAAGTACGTCATGATTCCTGTTAAAACTTACACTAAAATTATACATTCTATCAGAGACAACATTACCTCAGTGTATTGTGACATTACGTAACATTATTTAGGCAAGTTACAGTTATAAGAAAATTTCTAAAAATGGGAAAAAGCAAGTGAAAGGGTGGAGTAAACATGTAAAAAGGTTACATGAAGAAGCTCGATTGGGGTTTCTAAATTGGGTTTGGCATGGTAAACCTAAATTCGGCTATATATACAACAAAATGCTAGAAACCAAAAGGAACTTTAAGAGTAAATTGAAATGGTGTCAAGACAATGAGGAACAAATTAAAATGAACATATTAGCTGATCTTCATAGTAAAAAAAGTTTTGAGAAATTTTGGAAACAAACCAATAAATTGAACCCCAAATCGAGTTTGCCTGCCTGTGTCGGGGGTGTTAGCGAACCTGAGAGAATTGCTAACCTTTTTAAAGAACATTTTAAGGTAGAGTCTCCTTTAAGTGCATCACCGTGTAGCACGCCACCGGGTGAACACGACGGTGTGTTACAGGTGAAGTTTACTGCAAAAGATATTGGTGACATTTTAAAAAACATGAGTCGCGGCAAGTCACCGGGACACGACTCTCTCTATATTGAACACCTGTAACATGGCGGTGTTCACCTCCCCAGAGTGCTGGCGATGCTTTTTAATTTTTGCACACGTCATAAATATTTGCCTAATGACATGAAAACTTTGGTAGTGCCAATTATTAAAAACCGTACTGGTGACGCATCTGACGTAAATAATTATAGGTTTATTTCGTTGGCAACCATTGTAGCAAAGGTGTTGGACAGTTTGCTTGACAGGGAATTGGATAAACATCTTCTCCTTCACGACGCTCAGTTTGGGTTTAAAACAGGTCTATCTACAGAGACAGCAGTTCTTTGTCTTAAGCATACTGTCCGGTACTACACGGACAGGAAAATACTCATTTATGCGTGTTTTCCCGACCTCTCCAAGGCCTTCGACTTAGTGTCCTATGAAAAGTTATGGGAGAAATTGTACAATGATACATCATTGCCTGGTGAGCTTATAGAGTTGTTAAAATATATAAGGAAAATCAGGTTAGATGGTCGAGTTCGCTCTCTGAGACATATAGGCTGGAGTGTGGGGTGAGGCAGGGGGGCAGAACTTCGCCTAAGCTCTTCAGTCTGTATGTTAGCAAACTGATTGGGGAGCTCAATGAGGCCATGGTCGGATGCTCTATAGACGGTAACTTTGTAAACAACATCAGCTACGCAGACGACATGGTCTTGTTGAGCCCCTCAGTCAGAGCGCTTAGAAAGCTAGTAAACATCTGCGAAAGGTATGCGGAGAGCCATGGTCTCAGGTACAATGCCAGCAAAAGCGAACTGCTGGTGTTCAAAGCAGGTACCAAACAATACGCTCATACACCAGTTGTCACGATAGGGGGTACCATACTTAAAATACATAGTTACGAAATTTAAGTACTTGGGACACTGGGTCACCGCATCACTAAACGACGACTTGGATATTGAAAGAGAGCGTAGGGCGCTGGCAGTCAGAAGTAACATGGTTATTCGCAGATTTGGTAAGTGCACAGAAAGTGTAAAACTTACCCTTTTTAGGGCTTACTGCCAATCTTTTTACACTGCAAGTTTGTGGATGAACTGTACTCAAAGGGCTTACAGCGCCCTACGCGTCCAATACAATAATGCTTTCAGGATGCTGATGGGACTGCCGCGTCACTGCAGTGCGTCAGGTATGTTTGCCGCGGCGTACATTGATGGATTCGCCGCCATAATACGAAAGAGAACCGCGTCTCTCATGCGGCGGGTGCGTGACAGCTCCGAAAGTCTCCTGACAGCAATAGCCGAAAGAGTGGATGGACCGGTCCTCCGACACTGGATGGCAACGCATGTCATACCATCCAATAGGACAGCAAAATAACTTGCCGCCATCCAAACATTATTGAATTTAATTTGTTATTTTTTATTTGTATATTGGGTAATGACATATTTAATTATTGTATTTAATTGGTATATCTTGTTATGACATTGAATTTATTGTGATTATTATAATGATTGAATTAATACTAACCCCTTGATATATAAAATCTGTATTACTAACATAGCTATGGATATGTTCCGAAATAAAAAGATATTATTATTATTATCGTTACTAAGTACCTACCTATGTATTTAATAATCACAGAGTATGCTATAGTAACATAAGTAAGTACAGCAGAGTAATAAACGTACACATACGTAAACCTACTACAATTTTTGGTTGTATAAGTATATGTATTTTATTGATAATTAATAAACAAGCGTATGTATTTATATCTATCTACGCGGCTCGACAGTGAGCGCTTCATGTTCAACGTGGTTCAACCCTATAAACCCGGAAGCGACACGCAGCCGGGTTTTGTCAAGGCTGTGACAAACCATTTTGTAAAAGCAGCGGCGGTCGCTCGTAACGCGTTAGATATAGGGGTTACTTTCGATTGTGCCTGCCGCTGAAAGACTTAGGTACGAGTAGCACTGCAGAATTATTTTGGATCGTATTATCGCGTGAAGAAGGTTGATATTTTATTAAATTTTATTCCAATTGTGTCGGAAGTGGATCTTCTGTTAGAGTATATTATTCTGTGATATAAATATGCTATGTATATTTATTTTATTTTCTGCAGTAATTTTAAATACTATTTTATTAGTCGTAGTATTATATTTTAGTACTTAAATCTGTTTATTTTTTAATTTTGCTTCTTCAGTACCGCATTCGAGATTTTCTGCTTGTCCCAAAGATTGACTGGTAGAGAATGCTTTTAGCGTTAATTTCGCCTTTTGTAACCTTATTTATAATTTACAAAAATACAAATAATACAAATAGTTTATTTTCAAAATTGTTTTTACATTATATTGGTTACCTATGGTCCCCAACATGGGTCGAACCCGTCTCTGTGGCACCAAAAATTACATTAACAAATTACAAAGGTACGTTCGATGCTAAGTTGATAATGTTGTATTTTTATACTAGCTGGCCCGGCGAACTTCGTACCGCCTAATTGTCAATGAATGTCGTGGTATACATATTAGTTGAACAAAATTTATGATGTCTTGAAATTAATATAATGAATAATAGAAAATAATAGAGAAGCACGATGGCGTCATTGCACGTGTCAGTCTAATTGTACACGCAAGTTAAGCAACGTCAACCGTAGCCTGTCCATGGATGAGTTTATATTATCTCGAGCTCCTCCGTGCTTCGGAAGGTACATTAATCCGTCGGTCCCGGTTGTAATCATTAGATTAACTCGAGGTCCTCCGTGCTTCGGAGGGCACGTTAATCCGTCGGTCCCGGTTGTTATCATTAGATTATCTCGAGCTCCTCCGTGCTTCGGAAGGCACGTAAGACGTCGGTCCCGGTTGTTATCATTAGATTATCTCGAGCTCCTCTGTGCTTCGGAAGGCACGTAAGACGTCGATCCCGGTTGTTATCATTAGATTATCTCGAGCTCCTCCATGCTTCGGAAGGCACGTTAAGCCGTCGGTCCTGGTTGTTATCATTAGATGGCAGTCGTTAAGCCAAGTGGCCTTTAGGCGGCTTGAAATTACTGGCGTCCGCCAACTCGCAGTTGAGCAGCGTGGTGGAGTATGCTCGAAACATATTCAGTTGAAGGAAGACCCGTATTTAATATTACCCAGCAGTGGGTAAATATTAAGTTCAGTATTTTACTATGTCACAAAATAAAGTACCATGACACTTGACAACCAATTAATATTCATTTTCAAGCATTCATTCATAAACAATTTTCAAAACAACAACGGACAACTTTCGCGACGTAAAAGTTAGACCAATCGATTTGACATTTAATTGAAAATCAATAAATATCCCAATCCGTTTTCAAATTTAATTTTTCGACAATTTTGTCAATGTTTTAATACTTATTATCCTATACCCACATTTCTGAACGCACGCATACATTTGACGTACGCACGTTAACGTCACGTTTGACAGGCCCGACATCCACGAACATTTTGTATGGAAAAATGATTTTTCTTTTATTTTATTTTTTTCGTAAATTTTCCAATGTTTTTAATAGTTATTCTGCTATTCTGGACGGAGACAAATCCAACAAATCAAAAACCATGGCAATCGGTCCAGCCGTTCTCGAGTTATAAGTGTTGTAACAAACACGACTTTCTTTTATATATATATAGATTTATAGTATTATAATTTATATATTGATTATTATTATTATGAATTGATAGGATTAAATTTTGATGGAGGAAAAATAAATAAATAATTATAATTGTGATAATACAGCATAATATTATTGGTATAGTGTTTGTGTGTGGTGTTTGCGTGTGTTTGTGTGTTAGTGTGTGTGGTGTTGCCACGTTACAAGCAATGTGTCATGTGACTATGGCAATGAAATTTTCTGTGTCACTGTAATCTAACGTGAGAAGCCAAGTTCGTAATTTTTGTTTTGCCTGATAGTAGGTAGACTCTAAAATGCAACATCTCTTTAAGACCCTGTTGTAAATGTGTGGAAGCAAAAAGCATGTGAAGTGTCTAGCAAAGGATGACTTAACACAAGGTCGAGGAACAGATGGAACTCTTTTTTGTGACATGGCAGCGAGAGAGCTTGTATTGATACTGCGATGCATCATGAGGGCCATGCGAAAAATGTACAGCTGCCGTACGCTAAGCACTTCCGCTTCTCCGTAGAGTTCAGCTGTAGGATACCTGAAGGGCTTCCTGTACATCACTTTCAGCACAGAACGTTGGGCACGTTCTAGTTTCAGCATGTACGACTTACATACACCTCCCCACGTTGTAATGCAGTAGTTCAAAAGTGATTCACAGAGTGACGTATAAACAAGGCGAAGAACGCGCTGATCAGCTGAATCACGGAGAAGTTTCATAGCGTAGATGACTTTCCTGATCCTTGCAGATGTTCTGGCTATATGGGGCTTAAACGTTAAGTTTTCATCCACTTCGACACCCAAGTATCTTACGGTTCTTTCCCTGGTAATTATCTCACATTGGCAATTGGATGTATTGCATGATGGACAATGGACTTTAATAGAGACCTCTTGTCTTGGCGCAGATGCTCTTGTTTTGTGAAAACATAAGAATTTTGTTTTCTGAACATTCAAAGTAAGGAGATTTTTGTTCAACCACAGTCCTAGTTTGTTAAGACCTACTTCCGCGTTTTTCGTGACTAGGTCCCAATCCTCTCCCGTAAATAATGCGACGGTATCGTCAGCATAACAGATAAGCTCCACGTTGTCCAGTGGCACCGCGTGTATGTTCTCCATATATAGGAGGAATAAGGTGGGCCCGAGCACACTACCTTGAGGGATACCGAATTCAATGGGCAAATCATCACTTACCGAATCTCCCACCCTTACACATTGACACCTCGTTGTAAGGTAGCTTCGAAACCATTCCAGTGGCAAGCCTCTGACTCCACTGTTTTCAAGTTTTGCCAGAAGCATAGGCACCGAAACAGTATCAAAGGCCTTCGCTAGGTCCAGAAATATACCTACACATTTTTTGCCTTTATCAAGATAGTCACAAACTACTCTAGTAACATGGTCTACTGCATCCTCTGCAGATTTCCCGTACTGTTTGCCACTGATCAGATTACAAGATTCCAAATAGCAAATAAGTCGCTTATTTACAATCTTTTCCAGAATATTGGAGAGAACACTCAGAAGAGAGATAGGTCTATAGTTTTCTGGCTTTGTTTTGTCACCTATTTTGTGGATTGGAATTACTACTGCTTTTTTCCATTCCGTTGGGAATACACCTGTTGACAAACTCAGATTAATTATATAGGTTAACGGCTCCAGAATTACCTCTCTGATTTCTTTGATTAGGATTGGAGTATATGAGTCTAATCCAGGTGCGCTATGATTTTTTAATTGACATATATATTTTTTTACCTCGTGAATATCAGTGGGGTGCATAAAGAAAGAGTTAGGGCTGTTATAATCGGTATTGTTACTTTTAGAGAGCTCTGGTTGATTAGTGTAGAGCTGCTTGTTTATTATGTTGTTTGCCAAGTTTTTTCCGATATTTGCAAAATATTCGTTACAGGTGTTTAATGCTTCTTTGACGTCAGATTTTATATTACATAACTCGTTCGGGACGTTTTTGTCGACTGAGTATTCACAGATGTTTCTTATAGTTTTCCATAGTTTTTTGGTGTTTTTTTTATTATTTTCAAGTTCTTTGCTTTCATAGTCCCGTTTCAACCTATGAAGAGTTTCAGAGAGAAAATTCCTGTAACGAACGTAGACATGTTTGCGCACTAGGTCTTCAGGGTTCTTTTTCAGATCTGCGTGAAGTTTGTCGCGATGTTTCATGCATTTAACCAAGCCAACTGTAATCAATGGTTTCAGAGTTATTTTTGATCGACTAATTCGGGCACGCGAGCTATGTTTGCGAACAGCTGAAGAAATGGTATTATTAAGTGCACCAAGTGCCATGTTAACATCAGTTGTTCCGGTGACCGCAGATCAATCCATCCCCGCCAAGTCCCGTGCCACAGCCTTGTAGTCAATTTTGGTAAACATTCTATTTCTCTGAATACTAGGTTTTGTAGCGGAGCTGAGACCCATCATTGCCATATTGTGATCAGTAATGCCCGTTTTACCAATTAGGCCGATTGCATTGGGAAACTTTGTTTTAATAAATATGTGGTCTAAGCATGCCTCTCCTCTAGTCGGCTTACTAATAATTTCCATAAAACCCAACTCAGTTAGAAGATTGTGGTAGTCAGAGTTACAGTCGGCAAGGATATTTATATTTATGTCTCCAGTAATAATGACAGTTGGATAGTTTTTTAGACTTTCTATTACACTGGTGAGACAGTTTGTAAAGCTGTCAAGCGTTCTGAACGATGGAGAGCGGTAGATCCCTAAGATTGCCACGGAGCCGCCAAGTCTAATAGATAGGCATTCCGCTTCAGGAAATGAGAGTTCGTCCACAGTAGCATTCCACATATCCCGAACGTATACTGTAACACCGCCACAGCGATTTACATGGGTATTGGTACAAAAAGATGTATATCCCGGAATCTGTCCCACAGCACCCCCCTCAGCCAGCCAGCACTCAGTCAGTACAATGACGTCGAAGGAAACATTTATCATGGCAAGCGCCACCAGGAACTCATTAAAGTTATGACGTATGCTCCGTATATTGAACGTTAGTAGTTTAAAATTGTATGCATCAGTTATTATAGTATTACATTTCTCTAGTAGCTCACATTCATGACAAGGTATAGTAAATGTGTTGTCAATATCCGTCATTGTTTCTAAGGAAATATTATTTTGATTAGTCATTTAAAAATAATAATAATAATAATTGTATTGTAAGCAAATAATATTGTGGTTTCTATATAGTTTTTTGACAACACATTTAGAGTATGTGCTATGTACAATATAGTGAGCAAAATAATACGTTCGATTCACGACGCATATAGATACAGATAACGCATACGCAAATCTATGAGAGCATGCCACCGCATATAGCACGCCAAAGAATACCTGCCGGCAGCGATAGCAGGCACCACCCATGAGAACTATCTTGCAATAAGTCGATATTAGGTTATTATAACATGTATGTGTGTGTATTAAGAGTGAGTACTGTGTGTGTATGGTGTATATATTGCGGGTGAGTATGGTGTATGATTTGTTGGTAAGGTTGTATTTAATAGAAGCTGTATTATGTACTACCAGTATTTGACGAAATAAGTGCTTAGATTCAAAAACAATATTAGTAAATAATATAAAACAATAACTTGGGAAAGGCATGTCGGTTTGTTTACTGCACATTTGTCGGAGGCACTTCAGCCGCTGTGGTTGTCGGCGCATCTGTTGTTGTTGCTGACAATCCAATCCGTTGGTCGAGGTCTTCTTTTGATTGGATGCGGTGGGCAGGCCCTTTATGTGAATTTGTGGTCAATAACGTTTTTAAATAAATAAATAAATATATAAATAGCCTAAGCGGACGATGTGACGGTCATCATCGAGTGTGATTTAAGAGCGGCCATTAAGAAAACCGCTAGCGCCGTCCTAAGCCAGGTTTGTGACTGGGGTGCCCGTAACAGGCTGAGCTTTTCCTCGAATAAGTCGCAAACTATGACAGTAACGGGAAAGTTTCAGCGGCCCCCAGTGATTAAGTTAGGCCAGGACTCGGTGAGGAGCGTTACATCGGCAAAGATCCTCGGTGTGGAGTTGGATCCGGGCCTGTTTTTGTCCAGCACGCCATTAAGATAGGCGACCGCGCAGTGGCGTGCTTCGGTAAGATGTCGAGGGTCTCAACTTCGTCTTGCGGGATCAAGTATCCGGCGTTAAAGATTTTGTATCGGGGTACTTATGAAGCAACTTTCACATACGCCGCCGCGATATGGTGCCACAGAGTACGTACGTATGTTTGTCGTAGTAATTTACTCCGGAGCCAACGACAGGCATATAGGTCCGCTAGCACGGCTTCCCTGCCCGTGCTGGCGGATGTTCTCCCGGCTGACCTGGAGATGATCCGTGCTGGTCACCTAGAAGGAGCACGTAGGTCCGCGAATGGTGGGGGGTTGAGCAGACGTAAGCGCATTATTTGGGAAGCAACGGTGCGTGAGTGGCAGGATCGGTGGGCTGATGATCCGAAGGGGAGGGAACTATTTCGATTTTTCCCGGAGGTGGGAGTCCGACTCAAGGCACCTTGGGTCGAGCCCGACTACCAAACTTCGCAGATCCTCCTGGGTCATGGTGTCTTCCGGAAACGGCTACAAGATATGGGATTGTATGAGCGAAGCACTTATGAGTGTGGGGAGGGTGATGAGGACAGAGACCACATTCTGTGGTCCTGTCCTCGATATAGGGACATGCGAGACGCGATGCTAGGTGAGATTCAGCGCACCGGGGCGGAATACGGGCCGGTGTACCACACCGACCTGGTTGTTTCGGCGGCGAACTTCGCGGCTTTGCGCGGGTTCGCGCACGCGTGGCACGTGAGAAGGAGCGCCGAGGAGAGAGCGGAGAAGGCCGGTCCGGGGAGGAAGCCTAGAAGATTAAGAACACTCTACTGTTGGCGGCGCAGCTGTAACCGTAGATGTCGCTGCCCCAGAAAGGGGAGAAAGCAAAATAGGGACAAAGGACAGGAGAGAAATAACTTATAGGGAGTCAAGAATTGCTCGCGGCACAAACAGAGCGTAAAGCAGTGCTGCGCGCATCTCCCGCGATTCGGCTCATATGACCGTGAGGTCGGCGGAGCCATGGGAAGGTGATGGGTTTGTTCCGGCGGCTGGTAGTCATCATGACCTCATCATGCGGGCTCTCTCGAGTTTGAAGCTAATATTTAATGATCACTGAATCTATTGATCACTGAGACATCCCTAAATATTCGCCTCCTATCCGTTATGATGACATCGATCTCAATCCGAGTCACATTATGCCAGGTCCATATCCTCTGGGGCTTCTTTTTGAAGAAGGAATTCATCAAAAAGAGCCCTACCATATGGAGGAAATTAGGCAGCATTTGTCCCCTGTAGTTTTTCGACCCCAAACCAAACCCTCCGGATTGCCGATTCATCGCCTTCTTGTACTCCTACTTTGGCATTGCAGTCCCCGACAACAACCGTGAAGTGGGTCTTGGTGGTATTACGTATGGCCTTAGTAATATCTTCGTACATGGCCTCGACCTCTTCATCCGGGTGTGTCGTCGTTGGAGCATACACCTGTACTATTTTCAGAGAATTACTCTCTTTTACTTTTAGTACAAGATATTCTACCCTCGCCGACACTCTGAAGACCTCCAATACGTTGTTGGCGAGGGCTTTATGGACGAGGAATCCGACGAGAGCTGATCTCCTTCGCGGTAGTAGACGAGGTTGCCAGATTCAAGGATCTCGGTGTCCTCCCTCTGTCGTCGGATTTCCGACAGTCCTATAATCTGAAATTTAATGGTCCTCAATTCCACTTCCAGCTCTCCCACATCCTCATCGCGCCGAAAGGTCCGGGTATTGAACGTGCCTATGGTCAATTTGTTGTAGTGGCCTACCGACCGGGGATACTTCGCACCCCCCGCCCTGCCGTTATCGAAACCGCCATCTTGGCCCGGGATAGCAGGGCTGCCGGGTACTGAAAGCCAAACATTATTGGTGAAATTAAGCTAAAAGTGATGCCATTAAGTCGCCACGCTGGGCAGGCAACTGTCGCCAGAGCCTCGTTAGTCAGCTAGCAGGGTGCACCACGTGCAGGTGAGATTGACTTTGGCTGAAAAGATGGTAGTGTGCCACTTACACCCCTACAATTTAATTCAACGTATATATGTAAGTAATATTAATTTGAATGTTTTGCTTACTTGGCACCAGATGATTCATCAACGAAATCGGCGGACCTGTTGTGGAATGCCAGAAAATCTTAACTAACTGAAAATCAACTCAAATGTAAAAAACACGATGTATAATAATAGTCTGTAATCACTACATAGTATAAAACAAAGTCGCTTTCTCTGTCCCTATGTCCCTTTGTATGCTTAAATCTTTGAAACTACGCAACGGATTATGATGCGGTTTTTTTTAATAGATAGAGTGATTCAACTGGAAAGTTTATATGTATAATATATGCATAACATAGTAGAAAAACACTGATAATTTAGAGGTTTCTAATGTGATGTCGTAAATAAACACATTTTTTTGCTCTTTCATTGCAAACGCTGGCTGAACCCAACGAGATAGATCAAAATAATGTAGTACAGTATTGTTCACCTTAAAATGGTCTACAAAAAAGTTCGCGATGGTATATGTCTATCTCTTAGTGGTAACACACAATAACCGTTATTTTATCCTTTGCTTTTTACAAGAAATAATGCCTTATTTACGAAGCGATTTTAAGCAATACAGAATTAATCCTTATCCAATTAAGTACCTTAAATACATTGCGCATTTAATATAGATCAATATGGCCCTTCACAGCATGTAATTTAAATGAATAGTTTAGAAGATATTACACATTTAAAATGCAGGGACATAACGGCTGTGGCGGTACCGGCCGCGTAGCCGGCGGCGTGTGCCTATAACTGGGGAAGGACTGGATAGGACAAAGCGCAAAGACCTTCTGTAGTACATTTAGTATCAGCATTGCACCCGTGCGAAGCCGGGGCGGGTCGCTAGTTAATAATAATTTTAAGTTTTTTAATGAGGACACAAGAATAAACTACGACAGCTAATAATGGTTAACCTAGCAAATTATTGGCATTTAATCATTTAACTGAGTGTCGTCCAGTTGTATTTTGGAACGTTGTGATCAGTCGCTCACCATGACGATGATTTAGACGTGTGTTTGAGTGACGTTGTTCAATGAAAATGCTAGCCGTACGATTGAATAGTTATTTCAACCAGATGGCTGCGACATATTAATTAATGTAAGTGACGATGTTTAATATATATATTTTTTTATTTAGTTGATAATTCTGAAGTTAATAGACATGAAGATATGACAGATTATTCCGATATATCAGTATCATCATTACACTCACGGATGGATTGTGAATCGACTTCAAGACTAGACGAGGCAATAAAAGAATTGTGTTACACAGACCGTCCATTCATTTGTAAAGTAGAGGCTAAGGATGCACCATATGACAGCGTATGTGATGTGTATGGATCTAGTGAGTATTATTAAGAGATATTTCTTAAAATCTTCACCGCATCTTTCAGGTTTCATAGGTTTCATAAACTTGAAATCATTCAATCGTAATGTACATTGTACAGACACGCATCCCATCTTGTTTTACCATAAACATACCCTTCCGGTTACTGTTTTGGGATGTATCTGGCTCACTCACGATCTTTAGAATCAAACCACCTGCACGTGGTGCACTCTGTTGACTAGCGAAAGAGGCTTTGTCAAGAGAGTGGTTGTCATTCAAATGTTGCACTATAACTACCACTATGTGGGAACTATCACTCACCCACACCTCTCTTACCACCTATATATCCTGTGTAGCCAGGATTAATAATGACGGCTACCAAAAAGGCAATAAACGTTCGTTGTAGTTCTAGGAATTGTACAGTCTTTAATCTCACAATGAATTAGTTGGAAGAAATCAGTAGAAATAGGAAGCTGTGACATTTTATTTGCCGCTTTGGCAATGTGATAGACTGCTAGAATATATATTTTTTTATATGAGACGGGGCAAGCGAGTATGTGGGTCATCTGATGAAAAGCAATCTCCACAGTCCATAGGAAGCAACACCATTGCTAGCCTTTTAAGGAATAAAATTACTCTGTACTTGAAGGCTTCCATGTAGTGTTTATTTGGGAATACTGATGAGGGAAGTTGATTCCAACAACTTCACAGTTCGTGGTAGAAAATGTCTTAAAAAGCGTACTGTAGTAGATCACCAATTATGAAAATGATATGGATGGAATTTTAATTTATGGCGAGTTGTACGATATTGGAACTACAATAGTGTATCTTTGGTTATTTGTGAATATTCTTGTTGCAGATTACAGATATGTTATAAATGTTGGCAGTTGTTATAAAATTCCGACAATGGCATACACGTGGAACGATGCTTACGAAGATTGTAAGGCTCAGGGGGCTCACCTAGTGGTGATCAATTCACAGGAGGAGAAGGTGGCCGTCAAATATTTTATGAAAAAAATAAGTGAAATACCATGGGCTAGATCAGTTGATTATTTTAGTGCCGGATTTAGAGCCAGAAAACCGAGTAGGACTTTTATGACGATTTTTAGTAAGTATTAAAATTCTTTTATATTGAGATCTTTTATATCTCGATTGCGGCGTTACGTGTGTCAGTTTAATGGAACACGCAAGTTAATAAAGATCGACTATAGCCTGTCCATGGATGGGTTTATTTGCTTCGAGCTCCTCCGTATTTCGGAGGGCACTTTATGCCATCGGTCCCGGCTTTTGTTATTAAATGACAGTCGTAAAACCAATTCAATAGTTTTTAGGTGGCTTGTAAGCATTGTCCTCCGCCAACCCGCTGTTGAGCAGCCTGGTGGAGTGCGCTCAAAACTGCTGGCGGCAGACGACGACGACGTAATCTTTTAGAAAAAATGTACGTCATAGAATCATAGCTGAAAGAGTTGAAACAAACCAATAGATATAAAATCATAGATGCAGGAGATGAAACTAAAAACAACGAGTGGTGGAGCATGACTGGGGAAATACCGTCACTTCACAGGAGGCAGTAGGAAAATGACAAACACTTAAAGATTGTTATGTTTCGTGATTGAAGCGAGTGAGAGGTCATCAGACGTAAGAATGTGTTGCAGCGTCAGCAGCGGAGCCTGCGAAGTGCAAGGCGTGAGCAATATCCCTGTACTGTAAGCGTCTATAGTCAACCGGGTCACATGCATGTATAATAAATACATAGTATGATATATAATTTTAAAACATCTAAAGTTAACACATAACAGATTCTTAACCATCAGAAAACTTTATCGGATAAAAATAACGAAAAAATGTCAAATACTACCTCAATTCAAAACTAAAAGATGTCAATATGTCCTAGAAATTAGGATATGGCGATTTTGTATTTATATTTAAATATCAAACTAGCTCTTGCCTGCAACTTCGTTCGCATGGACCATGAAAAAAGAAAACAGCTTGTACTCGACGCACTAGTATCAAGGTACACTCCATAAACCAGATTTTAAGTTAGATTTTGCGTGGTGCGTGGTGATAAAAATCAATTAATTCAAATGCTTCATTATTCGTGCGTCATTATGATATGAATAACTGGCTAAGTGCGAGTCATACTCGCGCATGAAGGGTTACGTACCATCATCTATAAAAACTGCAAAGAAATCACGTTTATTGTATAGGAGCTCCCCTAAAATATTAGTTTTATTTTGATTTAATTATTTACTTTTAAAGGGAATTATAACTATATATTATGTGAGTATTTCAAACGTCTATCTGTTGCCGTTATCAATTGCGGGCAAAAATGAGCAAAAAAAATCACGTTTATTGTATGGGAGCCCCCTTAAATACTTATTTTATTCTGATTTTTAGTATTTCTAGTTTCAGCGGCAACAGAAATACATCATCTGTGAAAATTTCAACTGTCTAACTATCACGGTTCATACGGCCTGGTGACAGACGGACGGACGGACGGACAGCAGAGCCTTAGTATTAGAGTCCGTTTTACCCTTTGGGTACGGAACCCTAAAAAAGTATAATTGGTTGCTTCCCAATGGAATGCCACAAGGACACTCGATCCAATGTTTTTTTTTTGTTACATCCCACTTTCTCAGATGTCAGGCGTTGTATTTCTCTGACAGTCGACTAAGCTTGAACTTTTTTCTGCGTACTTCAGATCAAACTCTCGAAGAGGCTGGTTTCGCGAACTGGACTAACAATGAACCAAATAACGGGCATGGAGAGGAACACTGCGGATCACTTTACAAAAAAGATGGAAAGCTTAACGACCATAATTGTGATCTTCCATACCCATTTATATGCGAGAAAGAGACACAGTATGAAATTAGATAGCGAGATTTTTAAGAGATTCGCATTTATATAGTGAGATTTATAATTGAATGTAATAAAATAATGAATTAAAATAAATACATTAATCAAAATTACACATTTAATATGTACAGTTTAATTATTCGTACATTTAATACTTTATATGCTCGGTTTGAGGATAGAGTTGATTTGTAATAGTACCTATACTGTGATTGATAAATCGTAGTGTGTTATTGCATTTTTTTTATATTACTAAAGTGGAAAACAAGAACACGGCCCGCCTGATGGAAAGCAGTTACCATAGCCTATGAATGTCTGTAACACCACGGGCATCACACGTGCTTTGTCGACCCCTGTAAAAACCTCTTCACGCCCTGTTTGAAGAACCTCATGCTGTAATCTCCTGAGAGAACCACGATAGGCAGTTTATTTCACAGCTTGACCCTACGCGGGAGTAAACTTTTGGGGTGTATGTGGCTCACCACTACCTTAGAGCCAAAGCCAACCTCACCTGCACGTGGTCACCCTGCTGTTTAACGAACAAGGCTCTGGCGAAAGAGAGGTAGGGTTCAGTGCCCGGCTGGGGAGTCACCTCCACCTCACAGAAGACCGCAGCCAAATAGCATTCCCTGCGGGCATCGACCACTAATAAATATTAGTGATCGATGTCTGCAGCGGTTGTTGTATTCCTGCGAGTGAGTGAGGTCTCTAGATAGCAATGCTTGGGGGATTGCTGTGGCGACATTGTGGGAACGGCGGTGGATTCCGTCAATTCATTGCCAGGAGGATTGAGCTGACCCGGCGGCCAGGGAGACCCGTTGAAACGGTTGTTCCGCTCTTCACATTTTCCATACTTATGACAGCGCAACAAATGAGAAATGGTCATACAGCGGTGCACTCCCCCACCACCCTGTTCCCTGGTGGAGTTCGCTAACATCCGCGGACTCCACGCAAACCTAAACGCGGACGGCGTTGAGGTTTGCGTACCAGCACCTCGAAACGGCAAGGCAGGCGCCTTGCTGTTTCTGACGGAGACACAAATCCAGCGTCCAGCGGACACTTCTTACCTGCAGTACCCCGGCTATGTACTCGAGGAGAACTTCCACGCGAAAGCCGGGATCTGTTTGTTTGTCCGTTCGGATGTCTGTTGTCGCCGTTTGCGCTGTTATGAGGATCCCTCCTTTCCCGTCCTTTGGGTGCATGTGATTGTGGGCCTCCAGATTCGGCTGTACATGTGCCTGTATAGATCCCACAATGGTGACACGGAGACAACTCGATTCTTCGAATATCTTAGTCGGACGGCAGATGAAGCGCAGGAGCGGTACCCTACTGCGGAGATGGTGTGTTTGGGGGACTTTAACTGCCACCACGACTAGTGGTTGGGTTCCTCCACAACAAACCATGCAGGAAGGGCCGCTCATGCGTTCGCTCTGTCCCACAGCAACTGACGCAATTGGTAGACCAACCTACCAGAATACCTGACATTGCTGATCAGGCGCCCTCTTTGCTCGACCTACTGCTACCACCCACCCTGAGGGATACCGCGTTTCTGTTGAGGCACCTTTGGGCACCTCTGACCACTGCCTGGTGTCCACAACAGTGCCAAGCGCAGTCTTGCAGCAACCCGCGGTAGTTAAGCGCCGTGTATGGCGCTACTCGTCAGCAGATTGGGACGGTATGCGCGACTACTTTGCTTCCGTCCCATGGGGGCAGTGCTGTTTCAGTGAGAAGGACGCTACGGCGAGTGCTGCAGCTTTTGTTGGCGAGATTGCCATTGGGATGGACTATTACATCCCATACTCCGATGTCGCCATCAAGAGCCGGAGACGCCCGTAGTTTAATCGCTCGTGCGCCGATGCTGTTAGTAACAAGCAGGCGGTGTACCGTGCTTGGACCCGGGGCCGTGCCCTCAATGATCCCAATATCAACTTGCTGAAATCAGCCTACAACACTGCCACCAAGGTATGCAAGAGGGCATACATTAGAGCGGACGCACAGCGCGTTGCACGTGTGGGCCAGGAACTAGTGTTGCATCCCACTGGGTCACGTGGCTACTGGCGACTTGCTAAAACCATACAGGCAAACTTCTGTGAACCGTCGCTGCCACCGCTGAGATGCCCTGATGGCTCGCTGGCACATCAGCCGCAGGAGAAAGCCGACCTCAAGGCTAGCCTCTTTGCGGCTAACTCCCGGGTCGATGATTGTGGCACACAACCACCAACTATAACCCTCCAGTGGTTCTAACATGCCTGATATTCGTATCAGACAGTGTGACGTACGATCAAAGCTGCAATCATTCGATGTCCGAAAAGCCAGTGGTCTAGACGGTATTCCGGCGATTGTACTTAAAAATTTTGCAGCAGAGTTGTCTCCGGTGTTAACGCTCCTCTATCGTCTCTCGTACTCAACCGGTTGTGTTCCGGAAACTTGGAGAGAGACTAATGTGCAACCGGACCCAAAAAAAGGAGACCGTTCGGATCCATCAAACTATCGCCCCATAGCCGTAACCTCAGTACTGTGCAAGGTCATGGAGAGGATCTTGAATAACCAACTGATCCGATACCTAGAAGATCGTTCCCTAATTAATGACCGTCAATATGGTTTTAGACCGAAACGATCAACAGGTGATCTTCAAGCGTATGTGACGCACCTCTGGGGTGAGGCAATCGACAAACATGGTGAGTCTATGGCAATTAGCTTAGATATTGCCAAGGCGTTTGATCGGGTTTGGCACAAAGCAAGTTCAACTTCTGTCCAAGCTTCCGGCATACGGTCTGCCTGTCCAGCTTTGTAACTGGATTGCTAGCTTCCTGCATGAGCGTAGAATCCGCGTCCTTGCGCTTCGCGGTTCATGCCAGTGAATGCGGGCGTCCCCCAGGGCTCCATTCTATCGCCCACCCTCTTTCTGCTTCATATCAATGACATGCTACCTCTTGGAAACATTCATTGCTATGCTGACGACAGTACGGTTCATGGGCGATATTTCGGTCGACCTGGTGCTGGTATGTCAGAAATCGGTGAGAAACGGAAGACTCTTGTCGTTGAGCTGGATCGTGTGTTGAATCTCATTAGTAAATAGTAGGGGTTCCAGCAATCTGGTCGAGTTCAATGCTAAGAAAACCCAAGTGTGCGCGTTTACCAAAAAAACATCTCCTTTCCTTCCTATCCCCAGTCTTCAGAGCACTTCGCTCGATTTGCGAGAGAGCTTAAATATGTTGGGCATGGATATTAGCTGCAATCTTAACCAAAGTGAATATATTGAGAGCCTAATCTCAACAGCCTCCAAAAAACTCGGGATCCACATCATCCAACATCGGGGTATTTCCACATTCATACAATATGGGATCCTTCAAGCGAAGCGTGAAGAAGCATCTTGTAGGCCAACATGGCAGCGTCAACTGACAAGATATCAAAGTCTCTTGTCCATTGCCGATGGGATTGGGGCTCCTCTTTTCGCTTACCATCAGGCGAAGTGGAGCCAATATGTTGAGCCAATTAAAAAAAATTAAAAAAAAACTTCTCTGGAACCGCACGGTACGCGACCACTTAGGCACCAATGTGTGAGGATGAATTCCCTGTCGATGGCGAGCGGTGCGACTGTAGAAGGAAGCCGTGGGCATCATGTCAAACAACTCCTCTGAACACACCCCATTGTACAATCGGTAGAACACACAAAGGGACGCAAAATCTCTCCTCAGACTTGAAGGTTCTAAACCGTCTGTCAGTTTGGGATCGTCGACAATCCTCACAGCACGCCTCTGAATCGAGTCACAAGGTGCAAGCTGGTATCTAGGCGCTCCCGCCCATAGATGACAACAGTACTCCATATGCGGCCGAACTTGAGTCCCCAGTCGGACACTCTACTTAGTGTGCTCTCACTACAAACAAGTTGTTCGCGGTGCTAATATTCCCCGCATTACACACTTATTAAAGTGTCCCCGGTGCTGTCATCGGCATAGCAATGAATGCTGTCAATAGACAACATACTCGTATCATTGATATGCAGCAAATACAGCGTCGGGGACAATACAGAGCCTTGCATGCAAAGTTTACTGTTTACTCATGTGCCATTTTAGTAGTGTTTGAATATAAATGTTTTAAATCTATGTTCTGCAATTTTAGCTGGTATTAGACTTAGGATGTCATGGGTTAATACGAATATTTATTTTAATAGAGAAATTGAGCTTAAAATAATACTTTATTTGAATAAGGATTAATTTAGATAGGGGATTTTATATCAGCTTAAAATGTTATGGACAGCTTTTATTACTGAAAAAAAGTGATGATATGTCAATTGCATTAATAGTGCTCTCGAAAAGTTGTAATGTAGATAGATAAATAATAAAAGATATGAGTACTCGAAGGCATTTGCGAATATAATTATTACTTCGTCGATAATCGGTCGGTGTTTCAGTGTAGTCTACGGAACAAACAAACATTTTATTGGCGACGGATTTCAGTATCTACTACCAAAAAAATAAACGAATGATATATCTGTTGCAAGCGTTTATGAGCCACGCTAACTGTTACACATCAGTCAGTCTAAGTTATAGGTTGTCTACCGAAAAAAAACTATAAAAAAAAATTTACAAGTTCTCAAAGATATCTTAATTTTAAAATTTATTTTTTACGAGATATACTTCATAAGTTTGAAATACCTTTTATGGAGTCTGTTCTCACCTATAGACCGAAGCACCGGGATACCAACCTGGGCCTTATGATTCGATTCAGAGACAAGCCATGAGAATCGTCGATGACCCAAAATTTTTGAAATTTGACTTTGAAAAGCTCCTTTTTTCCTACTAATTCCTCCTGATACATAAATACGTTGAGAGTTCCAAGGCAGCCGTAGTCTTGGCCCCGGGACTGGACTGAACTTCATTGTTCCTTGCCTTTCTTGGTGGTCGCCGCTGTTAATCCTGGCTACATAGAAGACACAGTGGTGGGAATGTGTGGTGGGCCCCCATCCCGATCGTAAGCTTACACATAATATTTAAGGAGAGACTTTGCCTCCCTTTGTATGGTCCACTGATAATACATTGGGTTATGTTCGGAAGAGTTATTTAAGAGTTAAGTTCGATATTTTGCCTACAGCATCGTTCTACAGTGGCACCACTCGCAATCGGCAGGAAATTCCTTCTCACACGTTGGAGCCAAGATGTTCACGAACTGTGCGATTCCAGAGAGGTTTTCTTTCACAAACAAAAGAAAACCTCTCTGGAATCGCACAGTTCGTGAACATCTTGGCTCCAACGTGTGAGAAGGAATTTCCTGCCGATTGCGAGTGGTGCGACTGTAGAACGATGCTGTAGGCAAAATATCGAACTTAACTCTTAAATAACTCTTCCGAACATAACCCAATGTATTATCAGTGGACCATACAAAGGGAGGCAAAGTCTCTGGTTGTACGTAGGTCACACTAAAAATTTTGCGTAACTTAAAAAAAACAACATGTTATAACCAAAACATTATGTTTATTGCTTTATAAAATACTCTCCTTTAAATTTTAAACATTTTTTCATGCGATCGAACCATTTTTTAACCGACTTCAAAAAAGGAGGAGGTTCTCAATTCGACTGAATATTTTTTTTTTGTATGTATGTTATTCGATATCTTTGCCAATTGTGAACCGATTTTCTTAATTCTTTTTTATTTGAAAGGGAATGATTGCAAGGTGGTCCCATATTCACCAAGTCAGGATCTGATGAAGGGATGCCAGGGAAATCAAGGGAAATCCTTAAATTTTATAAGCATGTATGGTCAAATTCATTTTTTTTTATTTGAAAGGATAATTGCGAGGTGGTTCCATATTCACCAAGCCAGGGTCTGAAATTGTGCCACTCTTGCTAACAAATATGGTATCACGCGATAGCTTTTCTCCCGGAAGACGGGCAGCAGCGTCTGCCGGGGTATGCCACCAATAAGCTGCGCTCGCCAATTACTGAAGTCGGTTTCAATTTTTTTTTTAAATCAACTTTTTAAAACAGGAGGACCACAGATCTGAAGGCATGTTTTCTACGGGCTGATTGAACGCTATCACTGCCTCTCCGGAGTTGGTAAAATTGAAACCTCTCATTAAATCTTTGATTTTGGGGAAAATACAGAAATCACAGGGTGCTAGGCCGATTACACTCATGATGATGAGATTATAGGTCCTGCACATATCCCCGAGGCTATGTGCAGGTGACGAGTTGTACTTTTTCGGAGGCTAAAAATGCCTTTGTTTTGTTGGCCGTGTGTGAAGAAGCGTTGTCATGATGTAGGAGAACGCGGCTTTTTGGTCGTCTTTTGCGAAATTTTTCTAACACCCTGGGTAAACTACCAATATACTACTATATATAATGTCGAGTGGTATTCTACCAATTGGTAGTATACCTGGGTATACTAATAATTCGTAGAATACCACTCGACATTAACACTCTTTTGATCTTCAAGTGGAATTGTGCAGATGGGACCCGTAGCTGAGAAAAAAACGCGATCATTTTTTTACCAACGTTTCTCGCCTGCCTCACTTTTGTTGGCCTGTTCTCATTTTCAAACACCTATTCACAAGATTGATGTTTATTTTCGTGTTCAAAACAATAAATCCACGTTTCGGCTCCTGTGACAATGTCATAAACAGCATTAAAATGTCCGTGGTCGTACTTCAGTAGCATCTGTGGGCACCATTCCACGCGAGTCCGCTTCAACAAAGTTTCCGAACTTTTAATTCTTCGTGTAAAATTTTCTGAATTTGGCTCATACCAATCCCCAATACTTAGTCCTCGAATTGTCTCATAGGTAATCCGCGGGTTTTCTTCAATTAGCTGCTTAACAGTAGCCACTTTATTTTCGTTGACGGCAGTTCAAGGCCGTCCTTCACGAAATTCATCATGTAAAGAAACCCGACCTCTCTCAAATTCAGCAAACCATCGCCTCACGGTACTTAAACAAGGTGCTTCTCTCCCAAAAGCATTTTGAAGACGAGCGGCACAGTCTTGCGGAGAGAGAGAACTTTTAAAATCATAAAAAATCATCGCTCTAGAATCTTTTCGACTTAATTCCATTTTCGTTGCGTACGTAGAACTTTGATGTGTGATAAAAAACTATTGACAAATGATTTCCCGCCATTTTTTTTTATTACTAAGAAGGTTGCAAGTCGTTTCAAAAAATATAACATTCGAAATTAAAATAGTCCCGATTAGCTAGAAGTGCAAAACTTTTAGTGTGCCCATGTACCTGGCGAGGTTTTGTCAAGAAACTACAGCATGGAGTTCTCCAAGAAAGGCATGAAGAGGTTTTTATAGGACTCTGTTATAGCAATCAGGCGAATTATGCGTTTTTAACGTAGTAGCTATATAAAAAAAAACTGTGTGTGTATCCCACTGCTGAAGGTTGGTTGGAAGAGATCTGTATTAGAGATACGCCCGCCTTTGCATATCACTTACGTAAAATTTTTTCAATGTGCATTAAAGAATAGAAAGTAAAAAAAAATACTTTTCAGTTATCTCACTGTAATTCAGTACATAATTCGATTTAGTTATCATGCTATCATTATTAATATACCTACTAATTATTCTAAAATAGTAACATATTTGACCTTCATTATATATAATATATTAAAAGCAATCATAAAAATGTTTTGCAAGAAGCACCGAGCTTTTGTTACACATTATAAGCTAGCATACGAGTTGGCCGTGGTGTACCGGCAGAGTAGAATAGTACCCCCCTCTAGTACCAGGTGTCGTAGGAGCCGACTGAGGTACAACGGAACCGACTGATGGCGGTATAACCATCCAAAACAAACGTAGCTCAAATGGCACAGGGCTGGGATGGGCAGCAGCATCCCTGTCGCGAAGCTACGTTTCTGCGATCGCCACCACGCCTGCCCAGCGTGACGATTATGGGCAAATCCCCCAAATGAATCAAAATAAGACCAGGCCACCAGTCCCCGGCAGCTCCGCTAGTCCTGGCTCCGGTAGCGGCCAGGGTACCGATGGAGCAGCGGGTCTAAGAATCCCCGGCACAGCCCCGGCTACCACCCCAACTGACGACTGGTCCTAGTAACACACAACGTATGCACGATGAGGACTGACGAGAAGATTGTTGAGCTGGAGGAAGAGTTGAGATGGATGCGATGGGATATTGTGGGGTTGTCCGAAGTCCGTAGAGAGGGAGAGGACACGATAACTTTACAATCCGGCAATCTCCTCTTCTACTGGGAAGGTGAACAACAGTCCCAAGGTGGTGTCAGATTTCTCGTCCACAAGGCCCTTATTAACAACGTCATTACCATCGAAAGAGTGTCGAGCAGGGTTATATACCTAATACGCAGAATATCTGAGAGATATTCGATGAAGGTCATTCAGGTATACGCACCGGCCTCGTCACGCCCAGATGATGAAGCGGAGTCTATGTATGAGGACGTAAATCGAGCCATACATACGACCAGGACCCACTTCACCGTTGTTATGGGGGACTATGTTGTGCAAGAAAGCGATGATGAGTTGAGAGTGGGGCAATTTGGATATGGACAACGGAACCCTAGGGGACAGAGGCTGGCCGACTTTCTGGAAAAGGAGGGACTCTTCATGATGAACTCTTTCTTCCAGAAGCCGCCGCACAGGAAATGGACCTGGATAAGTCATGGAGATCGATTTCATCATGACCAGCAAGAATCGAATATTCAATGATATCTCCGTGATCCACAGGGTGAAAACCGGTAGCGATCATAGGATGGTAAGAGACACATTGAATATTAACGTTAAACTCGAAAGGTCCCGCTTGATGAAGTCCACGCTCCGACCTACTCGTGTCCATATCCAAAACCCCGAGAAATTTCAGCTCAAGCTCGCTTTGATTGCCTGGAGAACATAGCATCAGTGGACGAGATCAACAACAGGCTCGTAGAAACTGTTCAAACGGTAGGTTCAAGTTCTTTAGACCCCGCCCCTCATGGCTGAACGACGCTCGCTGAGACTGCAGTCTTCCTATGCCGCACAATCATACAGGCGGCTCAATAGACAGATCTCGAAATCCTTGCGGCACGATATACGTCTCCTTAATATATTTCCTATTGGAAATATATTAAAGAGACGATAGAGCGGAACAAAGGCTCCAAAGTGTTTGCAAGGAATCGAATCTGTCTATAGGGCAAAGCCAATCGACCAAGCTGAAGAGAGAAGATGTCAGTACAGCGTCGACCAAGGCCGAGGTATTTGAGGAGATCGAAAGGTTCTATGGACAGTACGCTTCCGTTGCAAAGCCTGCTAACAGCGCGGCCAAAGACCAAAGAGCCAAGCTGACCCGACACTTCACCGAAGATATCCCGGACATCAGCTTGTACGAGATTAGAATGGCCCTGAATCAGCTTAAAACAACAAGGCGCCGGGTGATGACGGAATCACATCAGAGCTTCTGAAAGCAGGTGGAACACCGGTATTTGTATTTATTTATTCTTTAACAAAAAATATTGTATTCGAATGCATTATTATAAACAAAACTTTATACTGCTTAAACTAATACATTAAAATTCTTCCAATGAGTAACAACATTTCTCCACAAGAAGAGCTCTCAATTTTGTGTTAAAAGTTTTTCGACTACATACCCTTTTTAATTCCAGAGGCAGCCTGTTAAAAAGAACCACAGTTTGGTAACGTACACCTTGCTTTATCACTTTTAGATTAGGATGCATTCCTGTTTTAATATTCTTCCTGGGGGTCTTTTCTCTTTCTATCATTTCCTCTTCAGACTCATATTGATACCTTTCCTTATGAAAGTTATTTAAAACGACCAGGATATATAAACTAGGTACAGTTAAAATTTCAAGACTTTTGAAGTACACAGGACTCCCAAGACGGAATTCTTGTCATAATACTTAGAGCCCTTTCGTGAGCTATAATGGCTCTTTGCACATTACATTTAAAACTATTGCCCCAGAATGCTATATTATAGCGTAGTTTTGATTCAATTAATGCATAGTACACTATCTTTAACTGTTGAATAGTCAGCTCGTCTCTGAGACTTTTTATTTTATTTTAAAATGTCTTTATTTACAAATACATAATAGTAAAAGTATTACAAAAAGATTTTATTCCAGGTGCAATACACTTAAAAGAAAAATAGATCATTAGGCTGACTCACCTTTTCGAACATTTATCATCATTGTTAACGGTTTCCAAAATGTACAGAATTTCACAATTAATTTATAAGTAGGTAAACAATGAAAGTCTTAGTGACGACTTTACACATTTTTGCTTGTTATAAACTAACACAAAACTTTATGATAAAATTATATTATGAATTAACACTTAATTATAAATACATATTATAGGGGTAACTATAAATTTCTATTCTAAACATGACAATTATACTTGTGTTAACATTTGCATTACTACACGTAAGAGGGTAGAAATGCAATCAAGACGCCGCGAACGGACGCGGTTCGTCATCTGGTAAGCGAGCCTCCGTTACTCACCTAAGAAATAGTGATATGGTAAACGATATCGACTGTAATTTCGAGAATAACGTAACGTATTTAATCTGCTTTTACCTATTGCTGAAATTAATGAATTTTGATGTTTGGGGTTACGATGTAAGTAGAATTTACGTGAAACTTTTAATACAAAATCTTTTATGAAAGAATATTTGATTTTTAAGTGTAATTTTTTCAAATTTGTATAAAACGGTGTATTATATGAGATTTTAAGTGCTTTATTTTGGATAATTTGTATTTTGTTATAATTTGAATCAGTTATACTGCTCCACGCAGGTACAGCATACGTTAAGCAAGGTCTTACAAGAGTGGAATAAATACGCAGTTTTGTTTCTGGACTGAGTTTGGCCTTTCTGTTGAATACTGGACGCAATACATTAATAGCCTTCGTACCTTTGATACATAGTGTTTCAGTATTCTTATTCCAATTATTTTTATCATCAAGGATAACTCCTAAGTATTTTACGGTTCTACTCCAAGGAATAGGGTGGTCGTTAATTTTGATTAATCTAGATGGAAGTGATCGCTTATTCGTGAAAAGAATAGCTTCTGTTTTGGTTGCATTAAGTTTGAGCTTCCGTCTCTTAAAGTAATCATCTAAAACTTCGAGAGTTAATTGTGGTCGGCCTATAATTAGATCTACATCAGCATCTGAGGTGAATGTTGCTGTATCATCTGCATAAATTGCAAGATTAGTTTGTGGTTGTTTGGGTATATCATTTAGATACAAGATAAAGAGATAGGGACCCAAAATGGAACCCTGAGGGACACCAGCCTGTATCAATTTGGGATTCGAAAAGATTTCTCCTACGTATACTGAGAACGAGCGATTTGCTAAGTAGTTCTGGATGAGTTTCACTAAGGAAATTCGAACATTATTTGTAATTAGCTTGTGAAGTAAGCCTTCGTGCCAGACCGTATCGAAAGCTTTCTCAACATCTAACAAGACCATACCCGTTGATTTGCCTTCATTGAGATTGTGAGCAATGTGTTCAGAGACTAGCGAGTTGCTGAGTAGTGGAATGGGATTTACGAAAGCCAAATTGTTCATTTAGTAGAATCTGTTCAGTATCTTTGAGGAGACGTGACAAAATGAGGGATTCAAATATTTTACCTAAACTGGGGAGAAGGCTGATAGGGCGATAATTCGAAGGAATACTATGATCTTTGCAAGCTATAACCTTTGCAAACTTCCAGTATGATGGGAAATAACCAATTGTAAGACAACCATTAAAGATTTTAGTCAGGTAAACTACTGCCTTCTGAGATAAATTTATGAGTAAATCATTAGTTAATTCATCTATACCCGGAGATTTACGAAGCTTTAATTTATTTAGGACCTTTCGTACTTCTTTAGGCCGAACAAGTGGTAGAGCTGATTGAGTGTTAACCCTGCTATTTAATCGGTCAATTGATTCCTTGACGGCTGATTCAGTTGATAAATCACTGACAGAGTTTCTTGTAAGGTTCATGTTCTCCTCATAACTGTCAGCTAAAACCTCGCATTGTTCTTGAACTGATGACAGAATGGTATTTAAATATTTATGTTTCTGGTCGAGTTACTAGCATTCAAGTGGCCAGCAACTCGTACTGTATAAGTATGCCATTATTTAAAACTTGATTTGGCCTGTCTTACAATATATATTGCACTATAAAAAAAATAACAATATTAAAAGTACAAAATGGGCGACTGGAATACTAGGTTAGGTTTGTAATGTTCATGTAATATATATAGTCACAACGTATATATATAAAAGTATACAATTAGAGATTTTCAATTTTAGATGTTCGGTTTATTTATAATGCCCGTAGATATCAAAATGTTGTAATAGGTAGTTTAAAAAGTGAGAAAATAAACATTTGTGATTTACTATTTCCGTTAGGTCGTGGTCAGAGAACAATCCGGAGAAGATTATTGTTGCCGTACATTTTTCTTTAGACCTCCTATTATCAAGTCCATTCTAAAAAGGAAAATAATATAATTAACACAATACATAAATAACAAATAGTTCTAACTAACAAGTGGATAACATAACAGGTATACCTCCCAGTGTTTTTGGATTTTTACCTTGGGTCTCTTTTTACTCCTTTTATTGCCTGCGTGTTTTTTACTCCAACGTCTGTTTCATTTTCCGCTATCGAGTCCAGTGTTTTATTATCCTCACCACACACATTTTCATGTACAGTTTGCAGTTTTGGTTTGTGCACGTCACATTTTTGGCTAGGTTGTGAAGATATTTCAGCTACAGTTGTTTGCGGAACTATTTCATTTTCTTTCTTTATATTATTTGTGGCTTCATCTTTTTCTGATTTATCAATTAATTGTTGAAGATCATCTTGGTCGTTTGCACCAGCGGGACCATGTTTTATCATCATCGATTGTCGCTGTATAAGAAGAAAATATTGAATTGAAATATGCACAGACAATTAGATGTTAAGCAGTTACCGTGGCGTATGAACGCTCGCAACAACTGAGGCATCATTCACGCCTTGTTGACCTGGTAAAAACCTTTGTGTTTCCTGAGGAACTACATGCTGTAGTCTCTTGGGAAAACTTTGGCAGGAAGTTCATTCCACAACTTGAGAGTTCGTGGAAAAATACCTCTGTGGAACCGCACAGTTCGCTATCGTATTACCTAGTTCCAACTTGTGAGGATGAATGATTATACCAAAACTGGAAGCTCATTTCATATTTATGTGGGGTCGGTAACGCGAGGGTAATGTCATTAGTGTTGCAAGCGCCAGTCATCAGTATCAGTCTGCGGTAACCGCTGTCCATTAAGATGGGCGTATACTTGTTTAGCATCTTAGTAACATTTCAATATTTGTAATGTTTGTTACATACCATTGTTTGTCTCTTGACATCTTTCTTTAACTCTTTTAGTTTTTCCTTATTCTTTCTTCTTAAGAAACCCAACTAAAATATAACAAAAAATGTAAATAAAAGGTATTCTAAAAAATCTGTTTTTTGTATTTAGTAGCGTAACTGCGCACGAATAGGCTACTTGATATTTTTCTCGACTTTTTATTCAAGGACATTACATTATAACTATAAGTGAAAGAATTACTTAGATAGCTTAAAAACTTCCCGAGATATGATAACTTGAAAATCACAAAAACGGAAAACTTTACATGGTAAAAGCATGGTTGATATAGTATGCGGGTATTTCCCGCCTGTGTAAAATTGCTCCATTTTGCCCTATGGCACGCATAAAACTGAAACTTTCCTGCACTCCGTAAACGGGCTCCATCACTAATGAAGATGGAGCCCGCATGCTTAAATAGAAAATCTCCCGCATTCCCCGCTAACGGTATTATGTACTACTGATCTATGAAATTGCGTCATCACAGTTTAGACTTATTAGGTTTGTACCGTTTAAAAAATATTAAGCAAAGTAAAAAAAAAAAAAAAACAATAATTACCTCATACATAGCAAATATCAAAATAACAAGCATTAACAATCCGACCAGAGCTGCTAATATGATGATCCAAATTGGTACCAAGACTTCATAGAGGACCAAAGTACTTGTGATACTATGAAACAAAAAAAAATAAAATTATATAGGAATCGACTTCTAACTATATTTTTATTGTACTCTAACGACTGAAAACGTGGCAAATCGTGATTGATGAGGCTTTGGCATCATAAAGAATGCTTCGGCGGTTCGTGGAATGCTTCGGCACGTTAGCGTCCAGTTGCAAGTATGTAAGAAGCCAAGATGGCGTTGTGCGATGCTGAAGAGGAGATCTAGGCTCAAAGATTAGTTGCACACGCCTGTTTTGACTCCACATCAAGTATGATTTATTAATTGCGCAATATAAACAAAACATATCCCGCAGCATGCTACGGCATTACACAGGATCTTCAGCTACCCAGAAGAATCCTTAAGCTTCCATCGGCATGCCACACCCTTTCGTTGGTTTGCATCGGCTGTAAAAAGTTTAGTTCCGGCGATCTTATTTATGTAAATTGAGTCAGGAAATCAATTTGTATCCATGAGTCACGTCACGGGCCTGGGGCTCTAGCGCCGAAGCTGAAGCCGATTACCATCGGTTTTTTTTTTAATGCAAATATAAAACTACTGCTTATATTATTGCTATGTTTAGCTCACCTCCTAGAAACTCCAGAGCCTTTCCGACTAAACTAAACATGTTAGTCAATAACTTTAATCTAATATCAATTTTTGAAATAACAGCCGATGGTGGCTTCAGCTTCGGCGGTTTCTCTAAGGACTCATCTGTAGAAAAAACTCCGATCTGTAGGGTTGAAAGTTCACTTCGTGCGTTTAAGTGAAAACTTCTTTAAAAAAGAGTAGACCGCCGGCGCGGCGAAGGAGGAAGTAATATCTCTCTTTCTACGGCGCGGCGAAAATGTATGCCTGCTCCTGCTGTTTATTTTCATTGTAATATAAATTGTCATTTTTGTGTACTATATAAATGATAGTAACTTTGATACTAATAAATAAAGCAGTTCATGCGAAGATATTCCCTAACCATTCCAAAATATTCAAAAATGCACAACGTTAATGTTCAAGTTTTCACTTCTGCTGGCACTCCCGGAGTGCAACCCGTATTTTATGGGGAGCAAATGTCAGATTGAATTAAATGTAATTAAATTATAAGAAACTGCAGAAAACGTACATCTGCAGTTTCATATTCCTTATCGTGTCTTGTTAACATGTTTTTGCTTCATGACATGACTCTTCATAATCACATCGGATAGCGACTCAATCGTAGAAGGGCTACGATTGCGTCGCTATGATTAATTCTAGTTTTTTTTCTATACTACTAAGGTGACAAATAAGCATACGGACCGCCTGAAGGAAAGCAGTTATCGTATCCTATGGACGCCTGTAACACCAGAGGCAACACATGCGGGCTGTCGACCCTGTAAAAACCTCTTTACGCCCAAAGTTATGATTTAGGGTAAAATAATTTACTAAATTCCTTATATTATCCGTACCACTTATATATTAATATTTGAAGCAAAATCTTTGTACCCGGTTTTTCTGACGTATTCACGTTAAAGAAATCTCAGACCTCCTTTAGATTGGTTTAAGATGAAAGTCAACAGGAGTTATGACAAGCATAGTATTTTTTGTTTTTTTTTTAACTACGTCGGGTGACAGACAAGCATACGGCCCGCCTGGTATGAAGCGTGACCGCAGCCATATTAACGCTCGCAACATAAAATATCGCTCGCGCGTCGCCATCCCCGCTACCAACGCAGCGTCTCCTTCCTTCCTGGTGACCTCACTCACTCGCAGGAACACAACAACCTTTAAGAGAATTGTTATTTGGCTGCGGTATTCTGTGCGGTGGAGGTACATTCCCCAGTCGGGTAGCTTACAATTACGCTCCCTATCTCCATTTTCGCCAGAGCTTCGTTTTTCAGTAAGGAGGATGCACCGCGTGCAGGTGAAGTTGGCTTTGGTTCAAAGATGTTGATGAACCACTTACATGCACAATTTTTTGACGTGACAACGTCATATAATTCGATGCAGCCGGCTGCACGCACGAAAAAACATGACGTATGCGGCGTTACCTCGCTCTGAGGCGTTCCATGAATTTTTGAAAAATGCAAACATTCCATCAGTATTTTCTTATGACGTTGTCACGTTCAACTATCGTCAGTAAACCGACTTTACAGACAACCGATTTTTTTAATGTATTATGTATTTGACATACACACGCATATCTCTTTACACTCTTGTGTTTATTTATTGTTAAAGTCATAATTTAAATAAATTATGGTCGAAATTTGACCAATGGGTGATCACTAGTAGTTATAAAGGTTGTTCCAAGAGACTACAACATGAGGTTCTCCAAGAAAGGCGTGAATGCGAGTGATACCTCTGGAGTTACGAGCGTCCATAGGCTGGATAACTGTCCACCATCAGACAGGTGCTTGTTTCACACCTTAGATGTATACAAAAATATCCAAAATATATGAAACTTTTGCTTCTAAAGGAAATGTAGTACATTTTTTCACACATTATTATTGTTGACGACCTACAGCGCATACATCCTTTAGGCCAATATATTCAAATTTGCAGTACTACTTTCATTTTTATATTCCAATACAATTGTATTATAAGTCAGTCAGGAAAAATATATCAAAACAGTGAACATGAAATAGTGGTTCCTTTGCCATCCTCAACAATTACAATATCTTATCTTGAAATGGGTCCAGCGCCGCAGCACCGGTGGCACGTCGACCACCGTCACCTCTTGGATCTTTTGTGCACGCATTACAATATCTAGTGCAGTGGTTCCCAACCTTTTTTTTTGTTTGACCATTACGAGGTTTTTGTTGCGCATAGGGTCCCCAATTGTTCTATAAATCCATTATTATATAACTCGAGATTTGAGTATTTTGTATAATAGTGCTTAATCTCTTACATTATAGGTAAGTTTGCATCACGGACCATAATTTACCTCTCACGGGCCACTGGTGGTCGGCGGACCACTGGTTGGGAACCTCTGATCTAGTGCTAGAATACAGAGGCGGATTTCCCATAAGGCCAACTAGGCCCGGGTCTAGGGCGGGCAGATATTAGGGGCGGCTGGCCAATACATAGTGGCAAAAAAATATACTTTGCACCATTTTATTACTTAAATGCCTCGTTTTATTAAGTAACCACTTGTCCGTAACTTATTGAAAATAAAGGGTGGGTAAAACAGTATAATGCATAATATTTTACGATTGTTTCCTTCATCTTTGTGTCCAACTGATTTCAATGCAATTGAATAAAAATCGAGTATAGATTAAATATTAATTTCAAAGATTAAATAATAATTTTATTCAAAATTAAATAATTCACATCACACTGACACAAAATAGGGTAGTTTCATGGTTTACTTTTACACTTACATAATGATTACTGACGTCTAAGCCTGTATTTCAGACGCCAGGCACTTCCAGTGACACCAAAGAAAGTAGTTTGAATGACCATCATGCATTACAGAAATTCATAACAATAAAACATAATATTAAATCACATTATGATCGATAAACCCACCCAAAACAACAAACCAAACAATACACACAGTTAGCAGGCAGGCAGGCAGTTAATACATTCCAATACACTAAATAGCTACGCACAGACGACAAAGTATTCACACGACACGACAGAGTATAGCGTGAATGATTGGCAGGAAGGGGGGCGGCTGATATTATAGGGCCTAGGACAACCAAGGCCCTAAATCAGCCTCTGCTAGTATAGTAACCTTGTATATTATAATTTGTGTACATACCTGCTAGTTTTAAGGTCGCCATTAAGTTCAAACTGGAGCTTACTGGAGACTGTTGCATTTCCTTTTCTTAGAATGCTCTCTAAAACATTGAAACTATTAGCGATATTATACAATACAATACTCATTAATGCACCAACAATATAGATATTACAAAGGATAGTAGCATATTAAAATACAACAGGCGGCCTTGTCGCTACGCAATTTCTTCCAGGCAACCTTTTGGTAGAGGAGAGTATCAGAGTAGAAAGGGTAGGTGGCGCAGCAAATATAACGATCTATATCAACACATACTTACACTTATACATGGGGCACACTAAAAGTTTTGCACTTCTAGCTAATCAGAACTATTTTAATTTCGAATGTTTTATTTTTTGAAACGACTTGCAACCTTCTTAGTAATAAAAAAAAAATATTGGCGGGAAATCATTTGTCAATTGTTTTTTATCGCACATCAAAGTTCTAAATACGTACGCAACGAAAATGGAATTAAGTGGAAAAGATTTTAGAGCGATGATTTTTTATGATTTTAAAAGTTCTCTCTCTCTCCGCAAGACTGTGCCGCTCGTCTTCAAAATGCTTTTGGGAGAGAAGCACCTTGTTTAAGCACCGTGAGGCGATGGTTTGCTGAATTTGAGAGAGGTCGGGTTTCTTTACATGACGAAATTCGTAAAAGGCCCTTAGCCTTCAACTGCCGTCAAGGAAAATAATTTGGCTACTGTTAAGCGGCTAATTGAAGAAAACCCGCGGATTACCTATGAGGCAATTCGAGAACTATTGAGGATTGGTATGAGCCAAATTCTGAAAATTTTACACGAAAAAATGAAAGTTCGAAAACTTTGTTGTCGTTGGATCCCTCATGAACTGACAGCGGAGCAGAAGCGGGCTCACGTGGAATGGTGCTCACAGATGCTACTGAAGTACGACCACGGACATTCTAGTGCTGTTTATGACATTGTCACAGGAGACTAAACGTGTATTTATTGTTTTGAACCCGTAAAAAAACAGCAATCTTGTGAATGGGTGTTTGAAAATAAGAACAGGCCAACAAAAGTGAGGCAGGCGAGAAACGTTGGTATTCTGCCATTTGTTTAACCAGGGTGTTAGAAAAAGTTCGCGAAAGACGACCAAAAAGCCGCGTTCTCCTACATCATGACAACGCTTCTTCATACACGGCCAACAAAACAAAGTCATTTTTAGCTTCCGAAAAAGTACAACTCGTCACCAGATTTCTGTACTTTCCCCAAAATCAAAGAGGTTTCACTTTTACCAACTCCGAATAGGCAGTGATAGCGTTCAATCAGCACATAGAAAACATCTGTTGTCCTCCTGTTTTAAAAAATGGTTCGATCGCATGAAAAAATGTTTAAAATGTAAAGGAGAGTATTTTGAAAAGCAATAAACATAATATTTTGGTTATAACATGTTGTTTTTTTTAAGTTAAGCAAAACTTTTAGTGTGGCCTACGTACATACACATTAGTGATGTAACGAATATTCGTATTCGCATTCGCATTCGCGAATATTCGCATATTTCTCGACATTCGCATTCGCATTCGCATTCGCAATTTTCTGCGAATATTTTGCGAATATGAATGAACGTCCTAGAAATAATTAAGATTTTCAATTACAAAAAGGTAAATTAAATAGAATTAAGTATCAACTTCTTATATATTTATTTCAAAACCTTATCTTCTGTTAGGAATTTTTGTTAACTAAACAATAAACATCACTCGTAAATCAAACAGCAATCGGCCTTCTTTGGATCGGCTCGACAATGCTCGGAAGTAGATGCAAATAATTACAAATATGTGCTGCGCCAACTAAGCTGTCAAAATAAGCCTACAAATGGCGCCAAATACAAAAGTATTGACTTTTGTTCGTTTCATTCGTATTCGCATTCGCATTCGCGAATATCAACGGCAGATATTCGCATTCGCATTCGCGTTCGCGAATGTCTAGAAATTGACAATCGTTACATCACTAATACACATACACGATAATACAATAAAATAAGATTATTGCATAAATAAATAAATAATATATACCATACATAAATAAACACATACATATAGTTAAAATAAAATACGTTTATAAACACTTCATTCAAACAGAATAAAAGGAACATGGAAAATTCATTCATTCAAACAGGGAAAAGCGAACTAGCACGTATGAGAATTACTGGTACCGAATCAATTTGATACACTTGAGAGGTAAAGATTTTTGACAAAGTTTTTAAAATATTATTATCATTATTGATGCTCTAAATTTAATGCCATCTCTTGGGCTAATTGTACAACTTTTTTATCGACTAAATACATCAATCAATCAATTTAAGCGAGTTGTGTACTTGCGATCACTTTTCACAGGTAAATAGTTGATGGAAGTCCATTGGGTGTTCATCAATATCTTTGAACCTAAGCCAACTTCACCTGCACGTGGTACACCCTCCTGACTGACAAACGAAGCTCTGGCAAAAAGGGAGGTAGGGAGCGTAATTGTATCGATAAATATGTTGTGACGAAAAAATATTTTTTTCCTTTATTTTTATTATTTTTACTAATATGTCATAATGTTATATTAAAACACTTGTACTGTTCCACGTAATTATATTTAATTTTACCGATTGGTTTCGCCGCTAAGGCGAACGTATCAAGGTTATTATTTCAAGGTTAAATTATCAAGGTAAACAGATGATATTTGTCTTTCTACAAAAGCTTTTTTAAGTCCTGTTTACTAACTAATGGATCACTGTTGTAATAAATATATTGCATTGAATTTATGATGCAAATTTGTAGGATTTCGAGGTACATATTTGTTTTTTTTTTTTCGTGAACTTTGAAAATGTCAAAAAAATTGGTTACGAAAAATGCATGATCGCTGAGATAAAAGAGGTTATTTCGTCGACTCATACGTTAGCATACGTGTAAATAAAAGATTATTTATAGTTTTACATACCCAATTCACCGGGCAATAGATCGATAGATATGATAACGTCGAATTTATTTTTCCTTTCTATTATTTTTAGTTGGCAAACAACCCTATTTTCCTTTGTATTGTTTGCAGCCGTGAATTCCATGCAATCATAATTGTCACTACTAAGTACCTGAAAAATGATGGTTTAAAAATAATTTTTCACAAGAGATAGTTAAGTATTTCGTTACTTTTGAAAATTTAATAATTATATTACTAAAGTCATAGATTCACGATATGTTTCTGCGGCGTTCTGTCTAGTTAATACTGTATTACTTTTTCTTAGTGAATGCGGCGGAGACAATAAATATATTTTTTTTTTTACAGTATTTTTCTGTTCACGCAGCGGTCTCTCTCTGACGTTCGATAAAAGATACGAGACGAGGCGTTCGATAAACGTATGCGCAGCGTTTCCGCTGCAGTTTAATTGAATGCTGCGCTAGCGAGCCGCAAAATTATTATTAATAACATTAATTATCAAAATTAATAATGTTATTATAATTTTATATAATATATTTGAGTACGTGCCTTAATGTGCGACGCGAGCGCAGCGTACTCATGCCCCAACAGTCTGCGCTGCGCTTACGTTTATCGAATGGTTACGCTGGATAGACGCTAGTGTGGAGGCGCCGATAGTAGCAATTAATACCGTGTATGAACGAACGAACGCGAACATAGAACACGAAAATTTGCTTTGCACGTATCGAAGTCAATTTGTTGTTCATACAAGTGCAAAATTGGATCAAACCAATTTTTTTATACGGCAGGCATATGCAAACAAAATATGTTGCATATCATGAAACGCAACAAAGTTCGTACGTGCGTACACGGCTCAAAATGGCATAAAGTAAAAAAATTATAATCATAATCGGTTTTTGAGCTCTGTTTTTTTTTAATGACGCCATTAGTATTCTAGATAAAATATACTTACATTAATGCCATCAGAGAGGAAGACTTCCTTGCGCAAATAAATTGTAGCTTGCGCATTCTGCCAGGTCGTCATACCATTGTTAATGACCTAGAAGATTAGGGAGATATCACTACATCAGATTTTTTTAGATGTAACTTTTGTTTTATTTTTCTTTCACCAGCCCAGAACAACCCAAAGTTTTGTTATTATATAAATACTATGCTATATAGGATTTAATAGAACTGATATGTAAGCATACGACGCAATAATAAGACTTGTACTCTTTTTAATCACGGGTCAAGCCCGGTCATTTGATAGGCGTGCGCGGGGATATGGATCCAACGCGTAGAGGCCCCTTTGAGAAGTTTGATGTAATGTTGTACGCCCGTCGTGACCCGCTCCAGGATATGTCAATGGAACGACATACCCATGAGCAGGTCTCGGCAGGCGTTGAGACTATTGCGAAGTGTGATGGAAAATAAATGGGCTATGGAAATGAGATCAGGGTGAACTTAATACCGGGCTATCACAGGAGAGGGACGGACGCCTGCCATAACTGCTTTAATTGCTAGTTATTTTCGGCAGGCGGTGGCTTGCCACTCAATAGATGGGCCCCCGAAATGCCAGGAAATCGGCCGGGGGCAACACCGGTGTGAGTGACTTAGGGATGTCGAGAGGTGTGCGGCGCTTTCTCCGAAGTTACTCGCGGCGTGATGCCCTTTAACACTTCCACCCCTGGAGCATATAGGCTTGTACTTATTATTATAAAATCCGATTTCTTTTTTTTGGAATAAATAACAACTCGATGTCTTCGTTGTGCGTGTCAGTATAATACGAACACGCAGGTTAAACTACATCTGTCCATAGATGGGTTTATATATATCGAGCTTACACCTATTGTTCGCAGTTGAGCAACGTGGCGGAGTATGCTCTATATCCCTTCCATTGAGGGGAGACCCGTATCCCAGCATAAGTGGGGTGAATGTTGTCGACGATATAAGTATATAAAGCTGATATACTCACCGAATATACATGATCAATGTGTGCCCCCGTAGTCGTTGCTTCATTTACAGTTACATTCACTATATCGCCATGCTTAGTCGTTCTGTAAATAATTGAAAAAATCATTATGAGCACGTGGATAAGATTAATAAAATCAATTATAATATTATTAATAATTAATTAAGAGAAAAATGAAAATGAAGCATGACTACAGCGAGTCACGTGAATTTCCGGTGTGGCGAGCCGAGCGCGGCCGAGCCACAGGCCGAGCCCAAATCTCTTCCTTCACTTAGGCGGCGACATTCGAGCGTGGCGGACGTTTCTCTTAGCAATATTTTTGTTCTTACACATTGTACTCGTCTAGTTAATTATTTATATCATACATTATATCTTGTTGATTATAAAGATTTTGTTATTTGGATACGCGATCCATTTATCTTTTTTTAAAAAAAAATATTCCAGTCCTTGTTTATAATAATACTATGTTATTTTAAAGGTACGATGTGCGCACTCTGTAATTTTTATTTAGTATAGTACAGAGTGCGTACATAGCATAGCTCATTGTGCCTAGCATAAGCAGATGAAAATGAAAAATATTTATTGCAGTCAATGCTAATAAATACTATAGATATGGCATTACTATTATCTGGAAATATTGCATACAACCTTAACAATACCTACCCTTTTATGATAACATTGTCACTGCTACTAACTAGAGTAATGACTTTATTCCAATGTTGAACTTTGGAGTTAATTGAAAACTCGTCATACAGTTTTACTGTTATGTTAATTTTCGTTTCAGGACTGCTTGCGTTACTATAAAGATTTTGAGTTTCGAGTTCTATGTTACCAGTTTCCTGTAATTCGAAAATATATTTTTTATTTGCGCTATATTATATAAATTATAAATATTAAAATACTATTACAACAATAATTAAAAAAAAATAAAAACGACTCTACAGTCATAAGCACCACTAAAAAGGTAAAAACACTATCAGAACTGAATTTTATGATATAAAAAAATGGAACCAATCTGGATGTTATACTCATTCAAATAAAAACATTTTTTTTTTCAAATCGGTTTACAAATGACGGAGTAATTAAATAACAAACATTAAAAAAAATACAACTGAATTGAAAATGTTATAATAAAGCACTTGTACTCCGAAAAACCTCCTCCTTTTTTAGAGTTGGTTAAAAAAATATATATTTATTTTCACAAACATGTTTGTATGCCACGTCGTCGTCGTCAACTGCACTATGCCATACGTTGACCTTATTTCTGAAAGCTATCTTTTCAATGTTCAGGGTAATGAATTTGGTTTTGTCGCCATAGAGCAAAAACATTTACACAGCGCCATCTAGTTCCAAATAAAGCACATAGCTTGTACTATGGATACTAGACAACTGATAAATGTAACACATTTTACTTTGTAAAAACATACTTATAATGCATAGAAAATCAATCTTGTGTTTGTGGTAATTGAGCTAATCTTTTGCGAGGTTTTCCTTTAGAAAATGTAAAAAAAAAATATATACACACGAGGTTTTCACTCTACGGCGAGCGGCAAAGTTCGTTAGTAATGGAAAAAATACTAGAGATGATTGAAGTCCTAAGTTTTTTTACGTTTTAATTCTCATTTAATTCTCATTTTCAACTTCAGTGAATAAAATTATTTTTTGCACTGCAAATGTTTTTGAACAATATATTTACAAACCAAACAACAACATTATCAATATTGGAACAATTTTCACTGAGTTTGAATAATTCTCAGCTCTGTGTGAGTCTCAGGACACTCTTTTCATGAAATTTGTATTAAACCTGACGTCCTTTTGGATGATAGGTCAATGTTAAGAACTTTTTTATTGGTAGAATTTAAAAATTACTAACCCAAGATGTGCCGTTTCTCAGAAGAGCCTGATATTTGCAAGTTAACTCTTCAACGGAGTCTCTTGTACAAAAGTTAGGCCATTTGGCTGCTAGTACTCCTGCTATGTTTATTCTGACTATAGCACTGTATGCTGTATCACCATTATTATGAGCAAATATGTTCAGCGTCTCCATCATCGTAGATCCTACTATGTATGGCGACCTGTATAACGAGATTTCCTACCAGATCAGTAGTACTATTAATGATGTAAGTGACATAATTTTGTATCTCCAGTACCATTGAAGAAAAGTCAAAATATTTTCCAAGACTCTACTTAATACAACATATAAAATAGTATCGCTAATCCATTATATATCACGAAGAATGTCTTGACTTTTCTTTAATAATAACAACAATAATAATATCGCATGGCAGCTCGTGGCGAGCTGTTGGTGAGTAACGACACCACGGACCCGAGTTTCCAGAGAGTCGGTCGGGCCTTCGTCTCCGGCGTGTCTTCATCGGTCGGAGTGTAAACACAAGAAGACCTGAAGGACTCTCAGCTCTGGCTTGCCTTCACTGGCCGTCCAGAGAGGAGTCGTCACAGCTATATGCTCCAGGGGTGGAAGTAAAATGCCATAACGCCGCTAGTATCTTCGGATAAAGCGCAGCACACCTCTCAACACTCCTGAGTCACTCACTTTCCTGGCCTCTCGGGAGCCCATCTAGTGGGTATCAAGCCACAGCCGTCTGGCGCAAGTAACGAGCAATAGAAACAGTTATAGCAGGCGTCCGTCCCTCTTCTGTAATAGCCCGGTATTTAGTTCACCAAGATCTCATCTCCATAGCCCATTTATTTTCCATCACATTTCGGCAATAGCCCAGTGTTAAATCCACCAAAATCATCTTCATAACCCATTTATTCTATAACATACTTTGCAATAGTTGCAATGCCTGCCCAGACCTGTTCATGGGTATATTGTTCTATTGATATACGTGATGTGATCCGCTTCAGGAGGTCGGGTCACGTCAAATTGCGGGAAAAGAAAGTCACGCACGTACTATATTCACGTGCGTATACACAATCATGTCTCTAAATTCCATGGTAGCAGGATCGAATTTCGATTGGAGAGGGTTTCGTAGTTAGTGGCTTATACTTACTGAAGACTACTTTCAACTTTAAGATCCAGTATAGGAGTACAGGTTTGTTGGTTTTTACAATCACCAATCCACACCGTGCCATCTTTGGAAACTGTACTGTCACTGCTGAGAATAACACGTGATGGATCGAAATCTAATCGATTTCGTGGATCGTCGAGCATCTCTGCTGTTATGTGGTACTGTAGAGTAGGGTTGTAGCTAACGTTCTGAAAGCAAAAAACAGCGTAAAGAGTTATCGAGAAGAGAGCTTAAGACGTTCTCTGCCCACAATACAGTTCCGCGCTAAGTCTTGGTATCCTATCCATAAGGATTATGGATGGGATACCAAGATTTAGCGTGGAATCCATATATTCAAAATGATACATTTTATATAAATTTTTTGAGTGTAAGTAGGTCACAGACATCTCGGGAGCTAGAGCCAACCTCGTCTGCACGTGGTACACCCTGCCGGTTAACTAAAGAGGCTCTGGTGTCAGACGCCAACCTGCTTGCCTGGTGTGGCGATTTACCGACATTTTCTCCTTCCGACATTTGACACATACAATACCCGGACTTTGAGGTGCTATGAGGATATCGGGGAGTAGAATTGAGGTCTATAAAATGGCAACATGATGTGGATAGCATTTAAATTATGGCTAGTTGTACGATAGTGGTATTCAGTGGCAGATATCAAATTAAACAGCTCATCTGTCTCAAATTGTTTTCATAATTTACAATACGATATTTATTTATTCTGAACTACAACCCCCTTACCACCAACTCTTATTGCGATTCAATAACTGAATAGAGTCGCTTATTCATTGGTATGAATAAGCACTCTATTCTCTATACTCTATTCAATAACTGAATAGAGTCTCTTATTCATTGGTATGAATAAGCATTCTATTCAGTTATTGAATCGCAATAAGAGTTGGTGGTAAGGCCCCTGTACTGTTTGGACACTTGAAAAGTAATAATAAATTTGTGTTCTTTATCTTACTGGAGGAGTGAAGACCATCGTGTTGTGACAACGGTTATCTGGCTTAGCTCCTGGTCTTATCCGGATTTGATATGACAATTTGTCAGCGTTTGAGGGGAATTTTGCAAGCATGTGCAATAATTCTATTTTAATTATCAGATCTGAAAAGAGAACATTCTTGTTGTTAATACCTTTGAAGTGACAAACACAACCACAAGACAAACATTTGAGTGCTTGAACATGTCTGTTTGTCTTAGCCTGGGTGTTTTCTATGTAATAGAAGCATGTATTAACAAAAAAAAATGTATTTAAGTACATTTATCAGTTGTCTAGTACCCATAACACAAGCTTTGTGCTTAATTTAGGACTAGATGGCGCTGTGTAAAATTATCGAGAAATATTTATGTATTATTATTTTTTTTAATAAAAAAAATCTTTATTGAAAAAACAAAAACATCCAACTATCCCAAGCAGTGAGGGTTAGTAGGGATATATGGAGCAGAAGTTTGAATTTATACTTATATTATTGAATGTTGCGATAATTTGAAAAAAAATCTCCAAGAATCGCACTATCAGTGGCGATTTCTCAGTAGAGATACATGGACCGGGAGAACGAAACAAACTTTAGAATTCCTTATATTAAATCTTATGACACATCGCACACCTATCCGCGTCGAATTGTTCGAATCCGGAATTTTTTAAATGTAAAAATACATGATTGTTTAGTAACTTTCATAGTTTTTAGGGTTCCGTAGCCAAATGGCAAAAAACGGAACCCTTATTTATTCGTCGCATCTGTCTGTCTGTCCGTCCGTATGTCACAGCCACATTTTTCCGAAACTATAAAAACTATAGTGTTGAAACTTGGTAAGTAGATGTATTCTGTGAACCGCATTAAGATTTTCACACAAAAATATTTAAAAAAAATTGGGGGTTCCCCATACTAGAACTGAAACTCAAATTTTTTTTTTTTCATCAAACCCATACGTGTGGTGTCTCTGTGGATAGGTCTTCAAAAATGATATTGAGGTTTCTAATATCATTATGTTCTAAACTGAATAGTTTGCGCGAGAGACACTTCCAAAGTGGTAAAATGTGTGTCCCCTATGTAACTTTCTAAAATAAGAGAATGATAAAACTAAAAAAAATATATGATGTACATTACCATGCAAACTTCCACCGAAAATTGGTTTGAACGAGATCTAGTAAGTAGTTTTTTTCTAATACGTCATAAATCGTAAACAGCAATTTAATTTAACCTTTCGTTCAATCAACTCAAATATTTTTATATTTGAGTTGTTGCTTGCTGCTACGGAACCCTTCATGGGCGAGTCCGACTCGCACTTGGCCGCTTTTTTTTATTTTAATCTATATGTACTAATATTATAAAGAGGTAAAGTTTGTGAGATTGTATCGGGTAATCTCTGGATGTTGGCCGCATGGCTCCCGGCAGACTAGAATAGAGTCACTCCGTGTTTCATCCCGTGAATGTCGTACAAGGCGGCTAGGGGAAAACATTATCAAATAGTTAATTGATTCAGGTGTTATTTTGCGGAAGTCAAATTTACAGGCAATTTGATCTACACTACTTTGCGTGCTTCCGCCACCAATTAGTTCATGCAAGCTACTGCTGGCTGGCACCCGCCCACTACCGTTAGTAGTTGCATGCGACTGCCGTGGCTGCTTTGGTCGTCTCTGCTCCAGCTGCTGTGGTCGTCTCGGCGAATCTCCAACATCTGAAACAGAAGATACATGCGACCGCCGCTGCCCCGACTGCCGTGGTCGTCTCTGCGACACGTGTTTCGCCTCTACGCGAGGCATCCTCAGGCGATCTGTAGATGTTGATGGTTAGAACAACAACCTATAATAATATGTATAAAAAAAAATGCTTATTACTTACGAGCATAAATATTTTTGGGTAGCTTTGGATATTGAATGTGAATACATGACTCGAAACCAAATGAGCCTGGTGCTGTGGCTTCCTGCAAATCAAAGTGACATCATCATTAATTAAAATATACCAAAAATTATCTTCTTATATTACAAGCTCTTATTTATAAATATTTTAAAAATGGAAAAATACACCTCCTCTGTCTCGATGAGACTAGAACCCACGACCTCTTGACTCGATTACTGATCGAAAACTATTGATCTCTATTAGGAATAAGTTCGCCTATGTATTACTGGTATAACTCTGTATTTTTAAGAATTCTATTAAATATTGTTATTACATTAAATAATTTACAATCCACCTAGGCATGGGAGGTGAATTTTCCATTTTAATTTTAAATATATAAATATTTATTATAATTATATATAATTTTCCGTCAAGTTCGCTGATATCCCCCATTAAAATAATAAGCTGTTATTTAGTTTCACAGTTGTGTCTGTAATCAAAGCTTGCAAGGTACATTTGACCCGAAGCGAGTACTTTCAGCTCCGTCCGTCACTGGGAAGTCAGTGACGGACGGAGCTGAAAGTACTCGCTTAGGTCCTGTGACATTGCATGGTTATCTAAATGCCATCATTTGTAATCCAATATGGCGGTCGCCACAAAATGGCGATTTATCCATTTTGTGGCGATTGAATGGCGATTTCGCCATAGAATATAAATGATGGCATTTAGATAAACACAATTTTTCACTTTAACTCTTATGATATGGGTATTAAATGAAAGGGTTTGGTGAGAAAAACATAGTAAGCAAACTATCTAGTTCTTTATTAAATTAAAACCGCGTTTATGCGTGTTTAAAAGCTTTTATTAGTTGTTGATAAAAAAATAAAACTAAAACGTTTCCCTACTGCGTTTCGCTCAACAAGCCTCTCCTCAGGGGGGAGCATCGACCCCTCACCCTTGATAGTGTCCTGAAATGCAGTTTTTCTCCGTTATAGAGAAAACCGTACACAATACATAGAAAGTGTATTCACTCAAGAACGAAAAGATCCTTGATAAATTTACTATCATTCTCTCATACATGTAAAAGTAATTTCATTTATATTTTTTGCGCTATCGCCTATAACGCGTGAGTCATTAGAATTGATTATTACAATTTCTATGCTTGTGTTATATCTCTTGAAAGATAATTTTGTTAGCTTTCAATATCTTTGAATATCCAAATGCTCGGTGGTCGAATGGTTAGCAATGGCCACTTTGACTCCGAGGTCGCGGGTTCGATTCCCGCACAAGACAAACATTTGTGTGCATGAACATGTCTGTTTATCTTGGTCTGGATGTTTTCTGTGTATTATAAGTATGTATTTACAAAAAAAATGTATTTAAGTACATTTATCAGTTGTCCAGTAACCGTAACACAAGTTTTGCGCTTAATTTGGAACTAGATGGCGCTGTATAAATTGTCCAGAAATATTTATTTATTATTATAATAATATAATAAATAAATAATATATAATAAAAAAAAAAATATATAAGTATTAAGAATTTTTAATTATATTAAAAGATTAATCTTACGCCAACAAAAGATATCAATTTTAAAAACAAAAAACCATATTGTATAAGTGTGCTGAACCCCTTTAAAAAGTGGGCGTTTCTGAAAATTGGTGATCAGTTAAATATTTCACGTCACTGAAACCATACCTGTAGAAGCAGCCTCAAGACGTCATTACTCCAGCAAGGCTTACCTCAGCGTGCTATCACTCGACATCTGTGAGCCAGTCTCGTATCTTGAGGATATACTTGAGGATAATCCTGGATCAAATTCTCCCAGCTATTACTCATATTATTCACTTTTCTCTTTCCTCTGGTCAATTTCCTTCGCTTTGGCGTGATGCTAACGTGATTCCCCTATCCAAAATTTCTATTCCGACTCTTCCTAAACATTTACGACCCATATCAATACTCCCTTTTCTCTCCAAAGTGCTGGAAGCCTGTGTACACAGAGATCTTTCCCGTTTTGTGTTTAACAACAACTTGCTCAGCGAATTTCAGTCTGGTTTTCGACCAGGCCATAGCACTGTCACTGCGCTTCTAAAAGTGACCCAAGATATTCGAGACAACATGGGGGATTCAAGGCTTACTGTGTTGGCACTGATAGATTTTTCAAATGCCTTTAATACTGTTGATCATGATATCCTTCTTGCTATCCTCTCCCATATTAAAGTTTCACCATTAGCGCTGGAATGGTTTTCCAGTTACCTTCGTGGTCGCCGGCAGTCTGTCCGGCTTGGTGAGACTTCGTCTAGCTGGTCGGTACTTGCTGCCGGTGTGCCGCAGGGTGGCATTCTTTCTCCTCTTCTCTTCTCCATTTTCATCAACCAGCTTGTTTCTAATCTTCAGTGTTCGTTTCATTTGTATGCTGACGACTTGCAGCTTTATTGTCATGCTGATTTGAGTAGTCTCTCGGTAGCTCTCAGCAACATCAATCGAGATTTATCTCGCATTAGAGACTGGTCTGCGCAGTTCGGGGTTACTGTAAATGTAGCAAAATGTCAAGCAATAGTTATTGGTAGTTCTCGGATGCTTAATAGGCTTGATATATCTTCATTACCACCTATTACTTACGATAACGCGGCTATCCCGTATTCCCGTAGTGTAAAAAACCTAGGACTGCATATCGACTCCACTCTGAGCTGGCAAGTGCAGGTCTCCACCATATGTCAGAAGGTTGTAGGTACTTTGCGCAGTCTCTATCGCTTTAAAAACTTTCTCCCTTTTAAAACAAAAATCTTGCTTGTACAAAGTCTCATCTTACCTATAATCGATTATGGTGATGTGTGCTACACCGATTTGAACGCAGACCTGCTCAACAAGTTGGAACGACTTCTCAACAGCTGCATACGTTTCGCGTTCGGGCTTCGGAAGTACGACCACGTTTCAGCTTATCGACTTCAATTAAAATGGCTGCCTATTCGTCAGCGTAGAAGTGTGCGCATCCTCACTACCCTCTTCTCTATTCTCAATGACAATGCCTCTCCGCTTTATCTGAAAACCAAATTCCAACCCCTCTGTTCTCGTCACTCTAAGAACCTCCGCTCTGAAGACAATCTACTCCTGTTTTGCCCTCCTCATCACTCTGGTTTTGTAGACCAATCTTTTCAGATCCAGTCCATCCGTCTTTGGAATACGCTACCTCTTGAAATCAGGAAGGCTTTAACTCGGAACTCATTTAAATCTATGACACGTACCTATTTCTTTAAAACATCAAAGCATCTGCAGACATAGTATGTTTCTAAACGGATATATATTTTGTATGTATATATATATATATATATATATATATATATATGTATGTATGTATGTATGTGTATATTTATGTATATGATTAAGTATTCATATGTATGTTATGTATTTCATCTAGTATGTATTCCGGTCTCTATATATTTATGTTGTGAAGTACTATTCATCTATAATGCTTTCCTAACTGTTTTATTTTTGAAACGTCATTAATTTATATTTTACTATTCGCCTTGTGCACCTACCATGTCTTATCTCTGCATCACCCGAAGGTTGACTGGTAGAGAATGCTTGTATAGCATTAAGTCCGCCTTTGTACATTCTTTGTATGTGCATGAAGATTAAATAAATAAATAAATAAATAAATATACTGGAGGTTCAAAGAGACTATAAACTTAATCCGGATATTAGGATCTAGACTTTGGAAGTCAAGACTTTCATGACCGATTTATTGTCACCACTTCTCCCCGAAATCAATACCTGATCGCCGTGAAAGTCCAGCAGCAGCTCAGATAAGTTCCAGGGAAATATGTCAGCGAGCGGACAATGAGACGTAGACTCAAACTTATACTTACTTCTACTGATAACTATTTCCCCAGTTGGGCTAGCTTATAAATACTCCATGCCCAACGTCCCTTTCGCCAGAGCTTCTTTCGTTAATTGACTGACAGCACCACGTGCAGATTGGCTGTGGTTGTATAGATGGTGGCGGCACATTTCCACTCCATATATAAAAAAAGTAGTTCAGAAACTAACTCACCGATGTGGGTCGGAGTTCAGAAACAGTTACTTTAATTTCTGCCATACATCTCAACAACACTGCTTTATTATTGTCCGGTACGCCGATGGCTAGTTCTACAGATAAAAATAACGATGAATTGTTACATTTTTTATTTTATTTTATTTAATCTTTATTACACACAACACCGAACTTCGGAGGGTTTGGTCTGTTGTCATTAGATGGCAGTCGTTAAGCCAAGTCAGCATTTAGGCGGCTTGAAAACACTGGCCTCCACCAACCCACGCTTGAGCAGGGTGATGGAGAATTAATGCTCTAAACCCTTTTGATTGAGGGGAGGCCCGTATCCCAGCAGTGGGATGAATAAGGGCTGACGATGACAATGAGATGACACACAATAGAGATTTTATACATAAAACGTAATCCAAAAGAATTGTTTCTCAGTTTACCTTTGGGACTTGAACGATAAAAATAAGGGGTACATATTGTGAAAATGTTGTTAACATTTGCATTCCTGGTTCGATTCCTGTGTGAGAATAATAAAAATAATCCTAAAATAAAGGGTTGTTTCCTTTGAGTAAAATTTTCCATCTCCATTGATTAGAGTACTTTACATCCAGGGGGCATTAAGAAATTCCACCTGTTATATCGATTTATATGTATAATTAAAATATGCAATATAAAGTAATTATATTTACCATTGCAGCCATTTTTGTCAAAGTCCATTAGAGCAGTGAGACTAAGTCCGAATGACCTGTAGTTAGTAGGTTGAATTCTTTGTAAGTAAGTTATCTTAGCTTTTTTCTTTATTAGTTCTACGCCCGAGTAAATATAAACTGCACCACGTCCGTCGTCTTCATATGGCGCTGATATTGCAATTTCTAGAAAACAAAAATTTCACAACAAATAGTCCACGAATACACTCCTGAACACATGTTTCGGCCCAGCCCCCTTACCACCATCTCTTATTGCGATTCAATAACTGGATAGAATGCTTATTCATACCAATGAATAAGCGACTCTATTTCAAATGAATAGAGTCGCTTATTCATTGGTATGAATAAGCATTCTTTTCAGTTATTGAATCGCAATAAGAGATGGTGGTAAGGGGGCAGCACACAAAATTTAGTACAGAATATGCATTCTCAGCGGGACTCTCATCACATTTTTAACCTACTCCAAAAAAGGAGGTTCTCAATTCGGCTGTATTTTTTTTTATGTTTGTTACTTAAATATTCCGTGATTTATAAACCGATCTGAATTTTTTTTTTTTATTTGAAAGAGTATACTTCCAAATTGGTCACATATTTTTTTCATCATCATGATCATCACCAGCAGCCTGTATGTACCCATTGACAGGTTTGTTATTTTCATTACTCCGTTATTTATAAACCGATTTGAAAAAAGAGTGTATACATACTCTTTCAAATAAAAAAAAGGTTTTATCAAAGATTTTCCAGTTCCAGATTGGTCCCATATTTTTTTCAACATCATCAACCTATATCTACATATGTAAATGTAGAGTAATGTTTGGAGACAGTTTTTTTGTTTTAAATGATATGTAATGCATTGACATATAGTGTCATTTGAAATTCGCAAGTCACCATTTAAGCGCTCTCCCATGTCGAAAGAGTGAGTGCGGCCCGGCAAATTTAAACTCTACCATGTAGTATGAAATCGCGTATTACACATTATTCACAGTTAACGAACTTGCGCAGGGCAACCAAGTATTAGCGCGACTGTACCCGCACTTTAGATGTAGGGGAGGCCTTTAGATACTACATCGGGTGGCAGACAAGCATACGGCCCGCCTGATGTAAAGCGTAGACCATATAAACGCTCGCGACATAAAATATCGCTCATGCACCGCCACCCTCGCTGCCAACGCAGCATCTCCTTCCTTTCTAGTGACCTCACTCACTTTCTAGTGACCTCACTCACTTTCTGGTAACCTCACTCACTTTCTGGTAACCTCACTCACTCGCAGGAACACAACAACCCTCAAAGGGACTGTTATTAGGCTGCGGTGAGGTGGAGGTACATTCCCCAGGCGGGTGACTTCATCCTGGTGACTTCACTCACTCGCAGGAAAACAACAACCCTCAAGGGAATTGTTACTTGGCTGCGGTATTCTGTGAGGTGGAGGTACATTCCCCAGTCGGGTAGCTTACAATTACGCTCCCTACCTCTCTTTTCGCCAGAGCTTGTCGTTTGTCAGTCATCAGGGTGCACCGCGTGCAGGTGAAGTTAGTTTCGGTTCAAAGATATTAATGAACCACTTACATGCCACAAATACAAATTTGAAAATCTCGCTGAAAACATGACTTCTGTACATTTTGTGGGGCTGGCCGATAGATATGTCCGGGAGTGTATTATTTTAGTGGGACCAGAGTTATTTTTCAGCGCAGGAATCTCCGCAGTCGAGGGGGGGCCCCCTCAGCAGCCCCTCAGCAGGCCCCCGCAGATGATCAGCAGGGCTGCTGATCATCTGCGGGGCTCATTTTGCTATATTTCTCGGGTTGAGGGCACTGGACACTCGCCCTCGCTACTTTATTTTTTACTATGGGATCGGAATGGATAGATACTTATTATAAGGATAATACGAATGTTTAAAAAACTGACATTTTTATATTAAGATTTTATTGTACCTACCATATTTTAATGTACTTCAATATTTTGCATGCCTACATTTTTAAGGCAATGTACAGTTGCCAAACAATTTACTGCCTAGGCCTGATATTTATATAAATGACTGTAAGCGCAAATAAACAATTTCATTTCATTTCATTTAAATACATACCATCTTTTCTGTCACCATTCAAATCTCCCAATTTAGCGATAGCGCTACCGAAGAAACCACCGTCTTTTTGTCCGTAAACTGTTGCTCGAAGCTCCATACTCTGTGCGAAGAATATATTATTATAAAGGGAAGTAGGGCATAGATACGGCAGTACAATTCCCAACAACCGACGAGTACATAATGATTGTACTTACAGAATGCCTTAGTATGGTTGGAATTCCTGATGGAACAAGATAAGGGAAAGAGGGAAGGAAGAAACAAGATATCATTACTTATTATTATAATCCCTACGTATGTTCAGGAATAACGATAAACATGTATACTATCACACCCCGGCCACTTCATACTAATGTCACGTCGGTTACTACTACATAAACAATAAGGTATGTGCAGAACGTGAATGAGCGCGTGCACGTGCGGCGCCGTACGAACTGTTCCTGATTTATTTCAGAGGGGATGTGAGGTCGACACGAGAGCTTTTGTGCTATTTATTGATACAAATAGCACAAGTACAGTATACTAACTGTACTATCCACGGCTTTGCTCGCGTGCCTTTGTTACAAATTCTATGGATTTTGACTACACTTTTACTGCATACTCCACATTTCTAGCTGTTTTGGTTTTGAATTAGTAAGAGTTTTTGACTATCTTACTTTTTCTGCCTCGTTAGCTACTTTTCTTCGTTAAGTTGTTCTTTAATTAAAATTTAGTATCGAACTTGGTTCGGCATTTTTGGGAGAAAACGAATTCTCCCCGAGTTGAGATCTACATCGATTTTTCATAAATATTATAAATTTGATAGAAATCGTAAAAGCCGTTTGCAAGATTATAACAGGAATGTTCAAGACAAACTGTGGATGTACAGATATGAATAGTCAGTGTACTTACAGTTTTTTTAAAAGCAGTGCGCGGGAGGTAAATAAAGACAGCTCCCCTGTTATACACGTTTCGATTAGTATCGTCACTGGCATACGTTGGAGCTCCCACAAGGAGAGCGGACTTGCTTGAACCGTCGAGATTAGCAGAACACATTGATGCGGCGAAAAGAGAACCCACAGGCAAATATTCTTCATTTTCTATAAGTGGTGTATCACTGCTTGACGAATATACCTATAAGATTGAGTCATCTTTAACTCATGTACCTATGAGTTGATGGCGTAGGCATCTTCGGCATATAATCATACCGTAGATGCCTAAGCCATTAACTCATATATATATATAACAGGTAGGGGAAAAGAGTAGCACAAATTTGGTTTAAGCGTTTTCAATCAGGAAATTTTGATGTGAAAGATGCACGTCGCTCTGGTCGCCCTGTTACGGATAAAATGGATGCCATTTTTGAAAAAGTGGAGCAAGAGCGGCATATCAGTAGTTACGACGTAGCTGAAGAATTAGGAATTGACCACAAAACAGTTTTGGCGCAATTGAAAAAAGCTGGGTACACTAAAAAGCTCGATATTTGGGTGCCTCACGATCTCACTGAAAGAAACCTAATGAACCGTGTACTCATTTGCGATTCTTTACTACGACGTAATGAAAGCGAACAGTTTTTGAAGAAGCTTATAACTGGTGATGAAAAGTGGATCACGTACGACAAGAACGTGCGAAAAAGGTTGTGGTCAAAGGCCGGTCAGGCTTCACAGACTCTGGCAAAACCCGGGTTAACCCGCAACAAGGTGATGCTGTGTGTATGGTGGGATTGGAAGGGTATTATTCATTATGAGCTGTTACCGCCAGGCAGGACTATCGATTCTGAACTCTACTGTGAACAACTGATGAGATTAAAGCAAAAAGTTGTGAGAAAGCGGTCGGAATTAATTAACAGAAGGGGTGTGATTTTTCATCATGATAACGCTAGACCTCACACATCTTTAGCCACTCAGCAAAAATTAAGAGAGTTTGACTGGGAGGTGTTAATGCATCCGCCGTATAGTCCTGACCTTGCACCTTCTGATTTCCACCTGTTTCGGTCTCTTCAGAATTCTTTAGGCAATGTCAGGTTACCATCATGAGAAGACTGCCAAAACCACTTGTCGTGTTTTTTTGAACAGAAGTCCCAAAATTTCTATAGTAATGGGATCATGTCTCTACCTACAAGATGGCCAAAAGTTATCGAACAAAATGGCACCTACATACTTTAGTTAAATGTAAATAAACTTTATTAAAAAATGTTTTGAATTTTCATATAAAATACGAAAAGACTTTTTCCCCAACCTAATATTAACTCATGTTTATCATAGGTGTAATTAAAATCCCTTTAAATTTGTTATCTAGCTATGCCCGGATTTTTTATCTGTGAGATTATAACTGCCAAGCGGGTAAACTGGTTTAGTTCTTTTTTTTTTTTGTTTAAATATATTCATGAAATATAAGAACGGGGGTGCCCCCATGCGTATATACATACCTTTTAACAAAGGTATTTACATACCTTTATTTGACATCTCTAAAGAATAGAGCCTACCATCTCTGTGACCCTGAACATTTAGAGCAAGAATTGGATCATGTTCAGGAGGTTGTTGAAAGAAACGGATATAAAGTGAATGGACGAATCAAGAAACCGGCAAGGAGATTCAAGCATCCAGAGGTGAAGATACAACCAGCCCACATGCCCTACATCAACTGTGTGACATATAAGATTGGCTCGATATTAAAGAGATATTCTATCACAACCGTTTACACACCGGGTACCAAAATCAATCATTTGGTCGGTTCACAGAAAGATAGCTTGCCACTACGAACTCCAGGTGTCTACAAAATAAACTGCAACAGCGGAAGTTCTTACATAGGCCAAACGAAGCGGACCATCGCTGAAAGGGTTCGAGATCACATCGCCACTGTTAAGAACCGCCAGACGAGCAAATCAGTGATTGCAGAACATATACTCGAAGCAGGCACGAATCACAGGATTGAATTTCATCACGCGCAAGTCTTCTCTATAGATCGCCACTTCTTCTCAAGAATTATACGTGAAGCGATTGAAATGAAAATGTATACTAATTTCAATCGGGAAGATGGAGATAAGTTATCTGCGGCATGGAACCCAGTGATTAAGATCACTCAACCTCGTTTTGGTTTGCAGTCGTGTAACGGACAGAATACGGACGCATCGGTTAGCTTGCAGAATAGGGATGTCGTGAGTGTAGTATGTCGCGGTACATGGATATCGAACAACACGGGGGTAGATGAAGATTCATCGAACTCGACAACGGAGACAGAGTTACACCGCTGAGACAGTCAGCCTTTGACCACCGCCGGTGCAAGCTGGTCGGAACGTCAGGCAATAATAAAGGTACATATTTAAATACCCTCATGCATGATCGCGTTAATGCGCGTTCATATATTTCATAAATCATACAACGCGAAAGTTTAAAAGTTTGAAAATATATTCAGTCGTTTGAAGATTATCAGACCAATGCCGTAGGCCAGACCGATTCATTAATAGAAAAAAAAACATCAGGTCAATTATGGTCTGATGCTGAAGCATTATCAGAAATCTACAAGCCACCCAACCCAGCTACAACTTACAGTAGGGACATCGCGTTTGTGCATCATAACAAGTTTATATAGATAGGTAGTGTCCAGAGTCTAACGATGGAGCAGGGGAGAGACTTGTTAGTCAGAAGTTTATCAAATTATTTGTCAAACAAGTTTAGCAAAATAATTTAGTCTTGAGCAAACACATTCAATATGTCAAATCTTTTTGAATTAAACCCATGACCCGGTAGTAACTAATTATTGGTAATTTTTCAAATACGAGTATAACATGCTTTAAATTTAGTGTTTTTGAAATACATTACCGCTCCATGGCCAATTTTGCCGTATGGTGAACCAATTAGGATCTCGTTCGTAGATTTTAATTTACAATATGCTACACTGTATCCTGCAATAAAGAAATTTGTTGTGAAAAAAGAGGTTTGTGACTCTATGGTGAATTAGAGTTGGGAAAAACGGCTTAAAATTAATAAACGTTAAAACGATGTACTTTTTATCAAAAGCGCGCTTAAAAAAAAGCTTTTTACTTATACGCTTTTTTTTGTCGTTGACGTTACTTGACGCGCCTACGCTTGTGACAAAACGTTTAGTCGTAGCTGTAAGACAATGCAATGGTTAACTTATCAGCATGCAGTAGTGTTGTGTGAGTCACAAGAATCTTATAATTGTTTAATAATCAATGAAATTTCTTTCGTACATCGTACTTGACAGGCTTAAGACGCAAAAAAAAAACGCATTAATCGACAAAACAAAAAGCGTATTGCTGAAAAAAGCGTAATCTTTGTTTATTTATACGAAAATCATTTTTGAAACGAAAGTGAAAGAAATTTAAACAACATTATACCTAATGGCCCTGCGAGTAAGGTTCAATATTGAATGAATATAAGTCAAAGTCAAAATCAAAGTCAAAATATCTTTATTCCTTGGACTTTATAAAGCACTTAGAAACGTCATACAAATTAAATATAAGACATGTATCTAAATCATTACTATCTACTTAAATCCGCAGAGCTTAGATGCACTTTCATCACACTATCTGTGAAAGTGAATTTAAGTGCCAGTTCCGGCGACGGGGCTTCTTGAGAAGAACTGGCAAGAAACTCTATAACCCACGTTAACGCTTTTTTCAAAGAAACGCATTTGTTTAAAGGAAAATGAAACGAACGTCGATACTAAACTTAAACTCATAGGTCAGGTACTCTTTTCTACATGGTGGTCATTTGCGATGACCACATATTTTTGACCGTGTTTTGAGAAGTAGCGACATCCGTTGAATATTGCATGTACTACGATATAATGCATGAATATGGAGGTGCTATGTAAGACCTTTACTGCTAGCGCCACGGTTTAATTGTGTACTAAAATTTATTTCCAAAATATGATTTTTCACAGTTGGTAACCACCTAAAACCACAGGGTATCCCTGTGCGAACCGTGTGGAGCTGTAAAATATGTAAGATTCCATTGTGCTACCGTGATGGAAAAACCACGCTCACTCTCACTCATTTCTTTTCTTTTTTATGTAACATTCTCGTTATAAGATTAAGAGAATTCTATGAGTACTTATTTCACAGTGGTTACCACCTTTATCTGACCCCCATATAAATAAAAAGGAGAAAAATATATTTTTTTGTCAGTTTTAGACCGTAACTAATAATTTTATTCAAAAAACGTCTATAGAACCGCTTCCTAAAATCTGTGCCGAAAAGAGTTAATATTGGATATATGGCAGGCTAGTACAGCACGACGTGAAAGTGAGGACTACGCAACACTGTGCGAAATGAAGTGGCAGTAATTATGTGTATCAAATATAGATGGCGCTATATCAAATTTGTCAAATTATCATACAACATTGTAAAAAATTTAAACGAAAAGGGCTTATTTTTATAAACGTGCTGAAATAAGCACGCTTTTAAAAATAAGCGCTTTTCGTTTATGCGCTCAACACTAGCGAATACCAGTCTAAGTTAAAAACATTAAGCTAGATTGATATGTACTTACCAAAATTGAAGTTCACAGTTTTTTTCGGACTAATAAATTTCGGAGATTTTCCTGGAGAATAGTCCTGGTATTGTATCACGCGACCTTAAAATCAGAAGCACGATTTCATTAGTTATATTAGTGGTCAATCATGGTAATGCACAAAAGATTACTACTAATTACTACTAAACACACTAGACATCATAACATTGTCACTAGCGCTGGGGTCTGACATAGTCAGACCACGGCATAATGCTGAGTTGGGTCCAATTTGTGGCATTACGCAGCACTATGTCCTTTCTTGTATCTATGTTTTATAAAATATCTTTTAAAATATGTAATAGTGTTGTGTTATGTTACAAATAAATGTTTCTTCTTCTTCTTCACTAGTCCCACTTTGACTTTGAGTATTGACAAGCTCGGTGGCGTAGCGGTCAATGACGCGGCTTCGACATCTACGCTCGTGGGTTCGATTCCCACATAGGACAAATATTTGTGTGCATAAACATGTCTGTTTGTCTTAGTCTGGATGTTTTCTATGTATCATAAGTATGTATTTACGTATGTTTATCAGTTGTCTAGTACCCATAACACAAGTTTGCTCACTTTGGGGCTAGATGACGCTGTGTAATTTGTCTGACAATATTTATTTATTTGGGAAACCATGGCCTTCAGGTAGATATTTACCTTTATTTGCAGCAGGACCACCAATGGTAATATGGTCTTTGTCATCAATATCGATACTCCATCCAAAAGTGTCCATGTAACGTTCTGTGAATTTTAAATAAGAAAATGTAAAATGAGAAATCCAGAGATACGACATTACGGTTTCTTGATACGGTCGGAAATGCTAGTAGATAAAAAAATACAAAAAGAAATAAGAATATTATTAGTGTAATCACGGTGTTTGAAGCCAAAGTCAACCTAAGCTGACGTAGTGTATCCAGCCGATTAGTGAAAGCGGCTCTGAGAGGTATGAGACAGCGTCTTTGCAAGCTGCTCGATTGGGGATTTACCTACACCTCAAAGAATACCGCAGACAAGTGACAATCTCCTGGAGGGTTGTTGTGTTCCTGCGAGTGAGTGAGCACTAGGTTGGAAAGAGTTGCTGCTTTGGCAGCGTGGGTAACGGATAGCGTTAATATAGCAGCTACCGTAATCGATTTACATCAGGCGGGTCGTATGCTCATCAGCCACCCGACGTAGTATGAAAAAAATGTAAGACCTGTCCACAAGGGCCCAATAGCAGAATAAATAATTTCATAATATCGCTGAATGTGTTGCTAAGCTTAAATCTCGAGGACAGCTGATCGGTTCAGCTGTCCTTTCGCTAATTCTTTTTTAGAATATTCCTTGAAGTACGAGGCTCTCCATCATGCGATCGTTGGTTTGATTGCCATCTTATGGTTATGAGTATCTATTTTATCTTATCTTAGAGTGGGTCCAGTGCTGCAGCACCGGTGACACGGCCACCCTCATGTATCTTTTGGGATTTCCCTAATCCTTTAGTCACTCTCCCCTGACTATCTGGCGACATGTTCCATGTACTTCAGTATGCCGAAAAGAGCCTGTAGTAGCCTGTAGTCCTCCAGGGGGCCTACTGCCTAAGCTGTAGCTAATTCCCATTAGATTTTTTGTTTATGAAAATCAAACTTCGACGTAAATGTATGGTATTTACGAGTATATTTAGCTTCACAGGTTTCAACCTAGTTCAGTTAGTTGTTAGATCTCATATTAATATTTTTATCTATGTTGTTTTTAGTCTAAGTTTATCTGAATAAAGATTATTATTATTATAGCTCTGTTGGTAGATAGAGGGGTGTAAGTGGATCATCAACATGTTTGAACCAAAGCCAACTTCACCTGCACGCGGTGCACCCTGCTGACTGACAAACGAAGCTCTGGCGAAAAGAGAGGTAGGGAGCGTAATTGTAAGCTACCCGACCTGGGTATGTACCTCCACATCACAGAATACCGCAGCCAAATAACAAGGGTTGTTGTGTTCCGGCGAGTGAGTGAGGTCACCAGAAAGGAAGGAAGGAGATGTTTCGTTGGCCGCGGGGGTGACGGCGCGCGAGCGATATTTTATGTTGCGAGCGTTAATATGACTACGGTAACCGCTTCACATCAGGCGGGCCGTATGCTTGTCTGTCACCCGACGTAGTATAAAAAAAAAGATACTCTTGAGCTCTACCCACTAATCTGAAGATATTTGGCAATAACTGAAACGTAAGACCTATTTTTCGAATTACAATATTCGATGGTAATCGATTTCAGCTTCGGCGGTAGTGTCCCAGGACCGGGTATGCCTTTCCTAGGATTTTTATTCCGTTGCCGGCTACGGCGTCAAATTGAGACATGAAATGGTAGTCAACTTACCACGAAGATAGTTCGCTTCTTTATCATTGTCTGACAATGATTCCAATTTATTGAGTATACCATTTTGATAGTAGAAGCACATGCTGTAAGTCCCAGTTTTGCCTAAGCGAAAAGACAAATGTATTATTATTTGACAGGTTGAAATATAAAACCAGTACTATACATGACGGGGTCCCACCACACATTCCCACCACTGTGTCTCCTGTATAGCCAGTTTTAACGGCGGCGACCACCAAAAAAGGCAATGGACAGTGAAGTCCACTGCAGTCTCGGCGGTAAAACTACGGCTACCTTAGAACTGACAATGAATCTAATCAGAAGAAATTAGTAGGAGTAGGAAGCTTTTGGAATTTGATTTCCCCACTTATCAATCTGAGACAGCAATATGACAAATAAGGCATTAAAAATCTAAAGAGATGGTCACTCAAGTGAAGCTAAACTGCCGTACACCACGGATTTTAAATATCTAACACTAATAGTGTTAGATATTTAAAATCTGTGGTGTACTAGTGGTGTATCCGTAGTAGTGGTGTATCCGTGGGAACTAAAATAATGAGTTTGTTACCTAACACATCGATTCCAACAATATGGATCATGTGAATGCTTGGTAATTCTCCCCTGTTCCAACCAAATCAGAATAGTATACTACCCCAGATACCACATGCAAGGAATTCAACATGTCGTCTCGCTCCCGTCGCCAAAGATCACACTCCCAGAGGACATGGTGTGCTGCTTGATCCAATTTATGATTTGCAGAAGAATATTCGCATAAGCGGCGGCACTAGTTTAAATGAAAATAGTTTTGCCATAAAATTGCTATGCTCATCAGGCTCTGGTGAAAGTACCGCCATCTCACAGAATACGCAGCCCAATAATAACAATAGATTTGTAATGTGCCTGCGAGCGAGTGAGGTCACCAGGGGGCTTACCACCAACTCTTATTGCGACTCTATTCAATAACAGAATAGAGTCGCTTATTCATTGATTTCTATTCAGTTATTGAATCGCAATAAGAGTTGGTGGTAAGGGGGCAGGAAGAGAGGAGTTGCTGCATTGGCAGCGCGCCAGCGATATGGCTATGGTAACCGATTCACATCAGGCGGGTTGTACGCTTATTTTAACTTAAATATAAATATGTCGAAAAAGATTAATAAATTATTAAAAATTATTACCCTCTCGAAATTCAACATGGCGTGGAGCGCAAGTCTGTAAAATGAAATAAAAACAATAATAAATAACAAACGTTTAAATTTCGCTTAAGCTTTGGAAAGAAAGAAAAGAAGGAGAGTATAAATATTGTCAGACAAATTACACAGCGCCACCCAGCCCCAAAGTAAGCGAAGCTTGTGTTATGGGTACTAGACAACTGATAAACATACGTAAATACATTTTTTTTTTGTAAATACATACTTAAGATACATAGAAAACACCCAGACCAAGACAAACAGACATGTTCATGCACACAAATGTTTCTCCTATGGGCTGGCAACGGATCGGCGACCCCTTAGATTTGCTGATCTCCATGCTCGTTTGCCCCCCTCATATAAATAAAGCGTAGTGTGAAATCCTGGGTCTGTGTTTTTTCTCATCAAGCTTATCCATATCATAATAGTTAATTTGATATAATATGAATCGCCATTTTGTGGCGGCCGCCGTATTGGACATAAAATGGCGGCATTCACGGAATGGTGCATTGTCACGAAAATCAAATAAATGTGCCAACTTGAACTCAATCGGACAATGGGAAAATTTAATTGCAGCGGCGTAACTAATTAAAGGCTTATAATAATTATAATTGATGAGAGAGATTTAGCTTAAGAATTTTTCAGAAATGAAATAAGTGTACGGCAATCATAGGCAATTCCAGCATAATGGTAGACCTGCATGCCCACACGTTGATAATACTCAGCGCTCATTAATTAGTAACTAATTACAACCCGTGTGAAATATTTAGTGTACCACGGTAACGTAAAGCTAGAATTATTCAAAATAAACGTTTAAATATAATTATGTTATAAATTATGTATATTTAAAAGGATACCATTTAACATAACCATCATCGTGCAAATCAGGTTTTTTTTTAACAATTTAATATTTTCCTATTTAAAGTATGATGTCTTATGTCACAGCACCAGGTACCTTGTTCGTTATACCACATGAGTAAAGAAACGGAACAGAGAAACAGCTTCATTCAACCGCGTTGTTTAGGTACCTACACTACTAGAAGCATGCGTGGCCTTGTGTGCGTGTCCACTGGCCGCTTGTCGCGTACACGCCGCGGTTGGAAAAATCTGGTTCAAACTGACTCCGCCAGTGGACAAGCTCAGGGCCTGCGTGTTGCACGTATAGGTGTTTGTGTTCGCTCCACGTTGTTTACGAGTAGGTATGAGAAAAAAAGTATTGAACTAATGATAAAAATAAAAAAAGTGTAACAAAATGGTTATTTACTGTAAAATTTATAGAAAAAGTAATACATCTACACATACATTTGCACGTATACCTACAGACGCGGTGTTTGTATTGTTGTATTATGTACGGAGTAGCCGGGGTGTGGTCATGTGTAAAAGCTGAATCTCATTACTTAGAAAAAAGCTGATTGAGTTTTATATTATACTTTTATTTTATATTATAAGACGAGCCCGGTGGTCGAATGGTTAGCAATGGCCACTTTGGCCCCGAGGTCACGAGTTCGATTCCCACACAAGACAATGTGTGCATGAACATGTCCGTTTGTTTTGGTCTGGGTGTTTTCTATGTACCTATTATATGTATGTATTTAGAAAAAAAAATGTATTTAAGTATAATATCAGTTATCTAGTATCCATAATACAAGCTTTGCTAAGTCTGGAACTAGATTGTGTAATTTGTCTAGGAATATTTATTTTTATAACTTACCACAAAGAAGTCTGATCCAGCCTTCACAGTAGCACCGAGCCATAAATCGTTTCTTGAATTACCTAGAAGATTAATGTACAATATACTATGTGAATCAGAACAAGTGGATGTTATGTCGTATTCAAAAACCAATCGAAGGAAAGTGAGCCTTATTGCAACCACCATGGTTAGTGGCTACTCGGTACGCTCCTGCCATATCCTCTCTGCGTATGCCCCGCACGATTCTTTATCTAGACATCTTCGTTGGACAACTGGTAGAGAAAGGAGCTTCGAATATTCGTTAGGCTATCCTGTGGCAAGGCTATTTTTAAGCGACTCCAAAAAAGGAGGAGGTTCTCAACTCGGCTGTATTTTTTTAAATGTTTGTTAATTACTTAATTACTCCGTGATTTATGAACCGAATTGAAAATATTTTTTTTTTATTTGAAAGAGTATACTGCCAGATTGGTCCCATATTTTTTCATCATCATCAGCCTGTATCTACGTACATAAAAGTAAAGTAATGTTTGGAATCGTTTTTTTTTTTTTTTTTGTTAAAATTATATACTAGACTAGCGACCCGCCCCGGCTTCGCACGGGTGCAATGCTGATACTAAATGTACTACAGAAGGTCTTTGCGCTTTGTCCTATCCAGTCCTTCCCCAGTTATAGGCACACGCCGCCGGCTCCGCGGCCGGTACCGCCACAGCCGTTATGTCCCTGCATTTTAAATGTGTAATATCTTCTAAACTATTCATTTAAATTACATGCTGTGAAGGGCCATATTGATCTATATTAAATGCGCAATGTATTTAAGGTACTTAATTGGATAAGGATTAATTCTGTATTGCTTAAAATCGCTTCGTAAATAAGGCATTATTTCTTGTAAAAAGCAAAGGATAAAATAACGGTTATTGTGTGTTACCACTAAGAGATAGACATATACCATCGCGAACTTTTTTGTAGACCATTTTAAGGTGAACAATACTGTACTACATTATTTTGATCTATCTCGTTGGGTTCAGCCAGCGTTTGCAATGAAAGAGCAAAAAAATGTGTTTATTTACGACTTCACATTAGAAACCTCTAAATTATCAGTATTTTTCTACTATGTTATGCATATATTATACATATAAACTTTCCAGTTGAATCACTCTATCTATTAAAAAAAACCGCATCATAATCCGTTGCGTAGTTTCAAAGATTTAAGCATACATGGGGACATAGGGACAGAGAAAGCGACTTTGTTTTATACTATGTAGTGATTTGTTATGGTTTACAACAAATATACCGCATTTGTGAAGACATTGAATGTACATTTTCTTATAGCTAACTTACCTGCGGAGATATTGTGCGGTACTGTATTGCAATCACGATTGTTAACATTGCAAGTATAAACTTCTCCGATGCTATTGGCTTTTGGAGCACCCACTACAAGACTAAAAGAACAGAAAAGAAAATTGATGTTAATTTCTGTCATTTCACGATATATTAGTCTATATGACAATGGTTAAAAATTTCAGAAATTATTTAACAATATCGTAAAATACACAAAACTATAAAGATCTGCAAACTTTAATTCTAATATCTTCCGTTCGACTTATTTTAGAGTCGATCAAAGTTTGGCAGGAAAGTCCATTTTAAAAATATTAAATTATTAAAAAATAGTATTTCCACTAGAGAAGCAATAAAAAATACTATGTATAACTTTCATTATGAAACTAATTACATAAACGTACTATTTAACATAGCTGCCGTACAAATTTCTGACAAAATACAAACCGGTGACGTCATAACTTAGTAGCCTTTTTTATGGAGCATTGTCGGGAAAGTCCAAAATTGTAATTTTCAAATTAACATAATATCTCGAGAGATGCATGTGCTTCGAAGCAATTCTTTCACCTACGGTTATATTATTGAGACATCCATACATATCAAACCGAATAAAATGTTGGTCAAGTAGCCTATAATTATGAGTTTACATAAATAAAAATAATAATTTATCCTATATAATTACACCAGCAATTCTTATATCGTCTTCTTCGGTGTTTGCCCGCCTGATGACCAAACGGTCACTGCAGCCTATAGACGCTGGCAACACCAAGGGCATTGCTCGCGCGTTGCCAACCCAAATATATGCTTTCATAAAGGTTAACGTATCTTAAAAAGCTAGGTATCTGGAACTGGCAACCACCGAATTATAAATAACAAGACAATAGAAGTAGTGTTACCAACCAAAGTATATTAGGAATTCATGTCGCGCCGTCTCGCCTCCACAATTTCCCTACTACTTAGACAATACTATACGTAGACAATAAGAACACAAGATGCTGCGTTGGCAGCGGGGGTGGCGGCGCGCGAGCGATATTTTATATTGCGAGCGTTAATATGGCTACGGTAACCGCTTCACATCTGGCGGGCCGTATGTTTGCCACTTGTCGTAGTATAAAAAAAGAAATAAAAAAAAACGCACGCGTACGCCAAAAAGGTTGTGCTAGCCGAAACCGAATTAAAAAGTGTAATGGGCTACCCCATTACACTTTTTAATTTAACATTACACTTTTTAAAAAGTGTAATGGGATACCCCATTACAGTTTTTAATTCGGTTCGCCAAAAATCCCATTTATCCCATGTCGTATTTCCGAACAATTACGACATAAGAGCCTTCAAGAACAGGGACTTTATTTTCTATAAAAGGCTGGCAACGGATCGGCGACGCCTTGGTGTTGCTGGTCTCCATGGGCGATGGTGATTGCTTTCCATCAGGTGACGCCCATGCTCGTTTGCCCCCCTCCCATATAAAAAAATATATTCCGTGAGGTGGAGATACTTCCTAAGTCGGACAGCTTACAAATACCTCCTTTCCTTTACCTCTTTCGCTGGTCAGCAGGGAGTTCCACGTGCAGGCGAGGTTGGCTTTGGCTGTAAAGCCACTTACATCCTAAAACACTCATACATTCTAGTGTCATGATTTTTAAATATATTTTTATAATTTTAAATCAAATAGCAATCTTCAGTACTTTTTTTATTAATTCACACGTATTTATAATTTAAATAACTTTTATTAGTATGTCTATTGACTCGGCTATCGACATCGTGCTCCCGCATTCCCACCACTCGCATCACGTGACGTGGTGGGGAGAGTGGGGCAAGCAGTACTTACCGGTGCTGGGAGAAGGTAGTTGGTGAAAAACCGTCGAGTTGAACAGTTGTGCTGGTATGGATATACTTAAATTTGCTGTTGAATTGTGTACGTACCGATTAATTTATTGATAAAGTGAAAGTTAAATTGAAGTAAGTTGCTGTTTTATTTCACTTCAGAAGTGACAAGGACCAGATAAAAAAAAAGTATGTTTGAACAAATATTATAACGTTTATCGAGAAATTTTGTCTGTTGGGATGTTGTTTCAACGCCCACCAGTGATAATTTATGCATCACATAGATATATAACCGCTAATCTATGAACTATTCATATTTAATACTGTCAGCAGACAAATAATCTCGATATAACCTACAACATTTTTAGTTAATATACATTGTGTGTACTATTTCTTGTATAAGCGTTTGGTCGGGGCTACACTCCGATAACGTTCATCTTAACAGACGTTTAATATGTGTTAGATAAACAAATTGAGAGAGAGAGCCAGAGCTACACTCTGGTAGCGTTTTGATTTCTTTGTTTTACTGCTCACATCCACAATATATACTGCATTACGATCACGCATTATCTAAATATGACACATTATATATTAACACATGAAATATTAAGGGTATTTTTATTTTCGTAGCGCTGATCTTTAAATCTCTATCTAATGATAAAGTAACGTATTGATTTTAAATATTTTATAACGAGACATGATATGAATGAACGATGTATGTTCATTGAAAAATGATAGGGGGTGAACTATGTATGTTCATCGGATATGTTAGGGGGTGAACTATGTATGTTCATCGGATATGTTAGGGGGTGAACTATGTATGTTCATCGGATTATGTTAAGGGTGGACTATGTATGTTCATCGGATATGTTAGGGGGTGGACTATGTATGTTCATCGGATTATGTTAAGGGTGGACTATGTATGTTCATCGTATTATGTTAGGGGGTGAACTATGTATGTTCATCGGATTATGTTAGGGGGTGAACTATGACCTGTGCTCCAGTGTACATATGTATGCATATGTGTGCATATGTGTACATATGTGTACATATGTGTGCATATGTGTGCATGTGTGTACATATGTGTATATATCTTACTGGAAAGTACGCTACCCACTAGTTATGTGTAGGCACATCGTTGCCGGTTGATAGTGAGCTATGTATGCTTGCTGAATTCTCTTATTCTTGATTAATGATAGACCAAATAATTTAAATCCCGGTAGATAAGAGATATACTATCACTACAAGATATACCAAGCATGTTTTTATTTTTGAAGTTTGTATGAATTCTAGTTTTATTTTGATTACTTGTTCTGTTTTAGTGAGTATAAAATAATTTAACTACGACTGTCAGCCTATTCCTATGTAGGTATTGTACCTATATGATAAACGGATTATGTCTCAGATGATGTTAAAACATTTCAGGATTTATCGGCGATGCCGTCTGACCATGATGGACACACGCCGCCTGATACGCCTCCAAAGCGACGACGGCGGCCGAAGAAGGCAAAGAAACAAAGAAGACGAAGGAGTTGGTCTTCCTCGTCTTCATCCAGTGATGAGCCGGCACCGCGAAAGACTCGTAAGGTTTCAAGCAGGCTATCCCCTAGGGACGTGCTGGAACTACTATCGAAATGGAAAGGAGAGTCAAGTAAGAATTCTTTTGGTAGTAACAATAATTTTAACAATGTTATTCCGGAATTTGACCCGTCTAACAGGACTCAAACTATCGATTGCTGGCTGCGAAAGGTAAATGAGTGTGCTTCTATATACGGTTGGGAGGATAAACAAACAATTCACTACTCTTTACAAAAGTTAATTGGTCTGGCAAAGAAATGGTTTGAGTCCTTGCAGACAGTCAAATACACTTGGGACGAGTGGCAACTGAAATTACGCAAGGCATTTCCCAGTGGGGAAAATTTCGGACGTCTTTTAGAAGAAATGTTGAGTCGTACGTCACGTAGTGACGAGAGCCTGCGTGAATATTTCTATGATAAGTTGGGTTTGTTAAGTAGGTGCGAAATTACTGGTAAAAAGGCTATTGACTGCATTGTGTACGGCATTAGCGACCGATCCATTAGGAATGGGGCACAGGCTCTTAATAGTACGGAACCCGAAGATTTGCTCAATTACCTTTCTTCCCAAACACCACAACCGACTATGAGTAACAATAGTAAACCACGTGAACGCATATTTCAAAAGCCTAACAACTCTGGGAATTCCAATACGGGTGCCAACAATGCCAACACAAGTTCTGTAATTTGTTACAATTGTCGCACTAAAGGTCATCCCTATTTTAAATGCACTAAACCGATTATAAAATGCAAACGTTGTAACCGGGTAGGGCATAACAATGATAAATGCAAGTTAGACCCTTTAACATCCACAAAGCCTAATTCGAACGACACCGAGGAAAGTTCCGAGAAGAAAACTCTAAAAATCAATACGACTGATGACGCTAATAGTAAATTCTTCAAAACCATCACAATCAATGACCACTCTCTCGAAGCGTATATAGACTTTGGGAGTGAATGTACTCTATTGCGTAAAACAGATGCGAAACAGTTGAAGCTCTCGCAAAACTATGACAATATTCCAATCGTAAGAGGGTTTGGTCAGTCTTCTGTACTACCTTTGTATAAAACATTCGTTTCCGTGAGGGTTGATGATATTGAATCGACTATCGAAGTATTAGTGGTTGATGACGCACACATGCAGACTTCTGCGATTATTGGACAAAATTTCACAGAGCAGTCATTCGTTACAGTCTTAAAAGATAGTCACAGTCTGACATTTCACCGGAGTCCTAATAAAAATCCTTTTGATAGTAACGGGGATACACTAAAACTTTACGTTACTGATGCCACTGATATTTCGAAAACCGGTGTTATCCCTGTACACGTTGATCATGATTTTACCGGGGATATTTTTATTGAGGGCTACAGTGCAGCAGAACCACGGAAGGAATACCGTTTGTTTCAGGGCGCTTACCATATTTCTTGTGGCAAGGGTGAGGTGATTGTATCCAATTTGTCCGACGGCACTATAACTTTTGAAAGGAACACTTTGATAGCCAGAGCAATTCCTTTTGTTGAACGGGACACTTACCGGATCGATAGGATTGTGGAGGATGCCTTTGCGTTAGAACCCCTCGATAAAACCGACATTAAGATTGGACCAGGGCTTGACATTAGTCAAGCAGATGCACTTTATTCGTTGCTTCAGAAATACCGGGACTGCTTCGCTACCAATTTGGGAGAGATAGGATGTGCGGTTGACGTGGAGATGAAAATCGATCTCATGGATAACAAACCGATTGTCTACCGACCCTACCGCCTATCTCATTCCGAACGCGAAAAGGTTAGAGAAACAGTTGATGAACTATTGCAAAACAATATCATTCGAGAGTCAACGTCTGATTATGCTAGTCCAATTTTAATGGTCAAAAAGAAAACCGGTGAGCAGAGGCTATGTGTAGATTTTAGGGCTTTAAATAATAAAACAATCAAGGACCGGTTTCCCCTTCCTCTCATTGAAGATCAAATATCTAATCTTAGCGGCAATACTTACTTTACAACCCTCGATCTTGCATCAGGCTATTATCAGATCCCAATGGCTCCTAGTAGCCAACATCTCACTGCATTTGTCACGCCTGATGGGCACTATGAGTTTTTAAGAATGCCCTTTGGACTCGCTAACGCACCAGCCGTCTTCCAGAGGATGATCAACAAAATCCTTGGAAACAGGCGATTTGAATATGCGTTGGCCTATTTGGATGACGTGCTGATACCATCTAAGGATGTGGATGAGATGTTTCGGCGACTAGAAGAGGTGCTTAAACTTTGTAGAGAATACGGATTAACTTTAAAGCTTTCCAAGTGCCGTTTTTTCGATGTCACAGTTAGCTACCTGGGATATGAGATTTCCCCACAAGGCATACAACCCGGTGAGGCTAAGGTATCAGCAGTCAAAGGATTTCCCACACCTAGCAATATTCACGAAGTTCGACAATTTCTCGGCTTAACTGGATATTTTCGAAAATTTATTAAGGGTTATGGGGAAATCGCCCGACCGTTGACTTCTCTATTAAAGAAAGAGGCAAAATGGCAGTGGTCTGAAATCGAGAACCACGCATTTTCCCTTCTGAAGGAAAGTCTTGTCAGTCGTCCCGTTTTGGCTCTTTACGATCCAAAATTAGAGACCGAATTACATACCGACGCCAGTTCTCTGGGCGTAGGCGGCATATTGATGCAATGGCAGAAAGAGTCGCATGTTTTAAAACCAGTGGCATATTTCAGTCGCCAAACAACACCAGAGGAGAGACATCTGCACTCCTATGAGCTAGAGACCCTGGCCGTCGTGTGTTCTTTGAAAAAGTTTAGGGTTTATCTTTTGGGCATACCTTTCAAGATTATTACCGATTGTGCTGCACTTAGAACGACTTTAACAAAGAGGGATTTAATTCCGCGGATAGCGAGGTGGTGGCTGCAAATAAGCGAATTTGATTTTAGTGTAGAGTATCGTCCAGGGGTACAAATGCAGCATGTGGACGCTCTCAGCCGAAATACCACTTTACCCGCGGACTCGGATGATCATTTATCCGTTAACATTTATTCTATAGAGCAGGACAATTGGCTTCTAAGTTTACAAAAAGCAGACCCTGATATCTCGCGTATTTTGCAAATTCTAAAACCGGAAGACGACCTAGAGTACCAGGATATTCGCAAAAATTACGTTGTTAAAAACCATATTGTATATAGGAAAATAGACGACCAATGTCGCTTAGTTGTGCCACGTAGTGCGAGGTGGCAAGTATGTCGCGCTAATCATGACGAGATAGGGCATCACGGTTATTCTAAAACACTAGAAAGGATACAGAGTATTTACTGGTTCCCAAAATTGAGAAAATATGTAAAGAAATATGTAGCGGCTTGCTTAGAGTGTGCATACAATAAAGATACTGCGGCCAAACAAAAGTCTGGACATATATACCCAATTGAAAAGGTAAATATACCTTTTCATACGGTCCACATGGATCATCTCGGGCCGTTTGTTCGCAGCAAAGATGGTAATACTCACATTTTGACCGTAGTCGACGCTTTCACGAAATATGTGTTCGTGAGGCCAGTAAAGGACCTTAAAACAAAAACCACTACCAAAGTTCTTAGCAAAATATTTTATGATTTCGGTGTTCCGGCTAGGATAGTATCTGACCGCGGTACTTGTTTCACGTCAACGGCCTTTAAATTTTTTTGTGAGGGACATGGAATTAAACATGTATTGAATGCGGTCGCTTGTCCCAGAGCAAATGGTCAAGCCGAAAGGTTCAACCAGACTATCCTGAATTCATTAGCGACACAAAATTCTTTTGGCCATGAACGCGACTGGGACAAGTGTCTGGGAAAAATTCAATGGGGCATTAACAACACAGTGAATGCCTCAACACAAAAAACGGCGACAGAAGCTTTGTTCGGGCTTAAAATGCGAGACGATTTGGCGAATAAACTCAATATCGAAGATCAATCTATGACTTCTAATTTACAAGAACTTAGACAAGACATCAGCTCTAATATACAGAGAGAGCAAGAAAAGATGAAACTAAGACATGATAAAAATAGACTTCCTGCTGCTAAGTATGAAGTTGGTAACCTGGTAAAAATCTCGCGAAACAATTTTGCTAATGATGGGAAGAGCACAAAGCTTCTGTCAAAGTTCATAGGTCCCTATAAAATTGTAGAAGTTCTAGGGAATGATAGATATAGGATAGCCGACGTCCCAGGCTTCAATAGAACGGGCAAACCCTATAAGACTGTGATAGCGGCAGACAGGATTAGACCCTGGATACATATAAAATCTTTGGAGGTACATAATTCAGACAATAGCAGCTCTAGTGAGCATAGTGACGACCATAATAGCGGCTGAATGTACACAGGGTCTTATGCTAAATCAATTTAAATTGTACACTATTATTTTTGGTACCTATAGCGTGAGTCCTATTGTACCAAGTCCTGTAAATAAACTTAATAAATATAAATTACTTACTGTATATTATCGATCTTTTTTTTATTTTTTATTTTTGAATTTACATAAATAATTTATTGGAATGTAATCGCTTTACTTACTATTTTTATTTCAATCGGTTTCCACCGTGTCTTAAATATGTACTTGATTACTATTTACAGCGCAATTTATTTTGCGAATGTCATGATTATAAGTATAAATGTAAGATTAAAAGCGCGCTAAGCTATGAGTTGTACTTTTAAATTAATTTGTTTATTATATTGTATTGTAGCAAGTAGAATTAACTGTTCGTTAGGTGTAATGCTAAGTGTAATGAAGGTTTATTATATAACGATCAATTATCCTTACATAACAGCAAAAGATGCGATTGTATAAAAACGGTAGCTGTTAGTAAGACGTGCGCCAGGAGTCGGCACGATGTCTGATGGCCGAATGTCATGATTTTTAAATATATTTTTATAATTTTAAATCAAATAGCAATCTTCAGTACTTTTTTTATTAATTCACACGTATTTATAATTTAAATAACTTTTATTAGTATGTCTATTGACTCGGCTATCGACATCGTGCTCCCGCATTCCCACCACTCGCATCACGTGACGTGGTGGGGAGAGTGGGGCAAGCAGTACTTACCGGTGCTGGGAGAAGGTAGTTGGTGAAAAACCGTCGAGTTGAACAGTTGTGCTGGTATGGATATACTTAAATTTGCTGTTGAATTGTGTACGTACCGATTAATTTATTGATAAAGTGAAAGTTAAATTGAAGTGAGTTGCTGTTTTATTTCACTAGTGAGTAGCGCGCCCTAAAGAAGTCACTTGGAAATTGATGTCATGTCACTCTTAAACAAAGTAAACCATTATTTTTACCCGACTGCCGAAGGAGGGTTAGGTTTTTCGAGCGTATGTATGTATGTTTTATTATTTGGCACGCTCTACAGCGTAAACCGTTTTGACAGATTTCAATAATAATAAATCTTTATTTGCACAAGATATGGTATATAGAGGTGATACAGTTGTGTTATAAGTACTCACATCTCGCTAATTAGCTTAGCATGCAAATTTTTTCAACATAAGAGGTGTCGTTAAATTCGTCTTAATGACGCGAGTGACATAGGCTATATAAAAAAATCAATATCGCAGCTGTGAACCGAAAAATTGTCGTTCGAGTAAATTTTGTTTCTTCTAATTTTCGTTTTTTTTATACGCAGTCGGATTTTTGATTTTTTTAACTTTTTAACTTACGCTTCATATTTAGGTATGTAAGTAACGCTGTAGCCGAACATAGCATCTGGAGGCAAATTTCCATGGTCCAACTCTACCATGGACTTCTCGTGATACAAAGCGACACTCTTCGATATCCATGTTATTTGTATTAACAACAAACACCAAATGACTGAAATACAGATTAAAATATTAAAAATAAAATTAAAAGCTCGACTGAGGTACATAAAAAAATAGAATAGTCAATTTTGTTCAATCAATCTATCATTCCAAATTAATTCAAAATAAAACAAACATACTAATTATAAAAAATATAATAATAAATTGTATATTTTATCCCCTTTTATTTATATCCCACTCCATAGAAGAAATGCTGTGACCGATTTTTTAACTCTATGTATATGTTACAGTCAAAACTCATAGCCGTCAAAACCACTTTTGACTACAAAACGGTTTTGACTTGTTTTGTTTTGAATTGGTTTTGGTTTGAATTGTCAAGATAACCTAACGACGTATATTTTTTTAGGATGAGTAAGTAGTAAATAGAGTAAGAAGAAAAGTATAGTTTCGCCATGTTCGTCTGTCTGTCCATCCGCGGCTTAGCTTTTATACTAGATTTTTTAGTACTAGAAAGCTCAAATTTTGCATGGGTATACTCGTACATATTATTGACGCCAACAAAATTATATAATCTGGAAAAAACCTTTAGGGCACCTCCCCTACACATAATGTGGATGATTTTTTTTAGGGTTTCGGACCTCAAAAGGAAAAACGGAACCCTTCTAAGATCACTTTGTTGTCTGTCCGTCTGTTGGTCTGTCTGTCAAGACCCTCTAACTCGAGAATGCGTGGAGGTATCAAGCTGAAATTTGAACAATATACTCAGGTCTACGGTCCCATGAAGTTGTAAAAAAAATCAAACTGCTAAGTATAGCTCACCGAGGATATTCCGGACATCAGCCTGTACGAGATTAGAATGGCCCTGAATCAGCTTAAAAACAACAAGGCGCCGGGTGATGACGGAATCACATCAGAGCTTCTGAAAGCGGGTGGAACACCGGTACTAAAAGTCCTTCAGAAGCTCTTTAACACCGTCGTCCTCGAGGGCATAACGCCTGAAGCATGGAACAGAGGCGTGGTGGTGCTGTTCTTTAAGAAAGGCGACAACACCTTATTAAAGAACTATAGAACCATCTCGCTTCTGAGCCATGTTTATAAGCTGTTTTCAAGGGTCATTACGAACCGTCTCGAGCGCAGGCTTGATGACTCCCAGCCTTCCGAACAAGCCGGTTTCCGAAGAGGCTTCAGTATCATAGATCACATCCACACGCTGCGGCAGGTTATACAGAAGACCGAAGAGTATAACTTGCCACTTTGCTTAGCGTTTGTGGACTATGAGAAAGCCTTTGATTCGGTCGAGACATGGGCTGTGCTTGAGTCTCTCCAGCGATGCCGTATTGACTATCGGTATATCGAAGTGTTATAGTGTTTGTATAATAACGCCACTATGTCGGTCCGCGTACTGGAACAGAGCTCGAAGGCGATCCCTTTGAAAAGAGGCGTAAGACAGGGAGACGTGATATCTCCGAAACTGTTTACGGCCGCTTTGGAGAACGCCTTCAAGCTCCTGGAATGGAAAGGATTCGGCATCAATGTTAACGGCGAATACATCACTCACCTTCGGTTTGCCGACGATATCGTGGTCATGGCAAATTCGATGGAAGATCTCAGCACGATGCTCGAAGGGCTCAATCGAGTTTCTCAACAAGTGGGTCTTAAAATGAACAAGGACAAGACGAAGTTAATGTGTAATGCCCATGTTGTACCCACTCCAATATCTGTTGAGAGCTCGGTTCTTGAAGTTGTTGACTCGTACGTCTACCTAGGACAAGTAGTCCAGTTAGGTAGGTCCAACTTCAAAGAAAGAGGTCAGTCGCCGAATCCAACTCGGCTGGGCAGCGTTCGGAAAATTGCGTGATGTCTTCTCGTCCGACATACCGCAGTGCCTCAAGTCGAAAGTCTTCGACCAGTGTGTGTTACCAGCGATGACTTACGGCACTGAAACGTGGTCCCTCACTATGGGCCTTATGAACAAGCTCAAAGTAGCCCAACGAGCTATGGAGAGGGCTATGCTCGGAGTCTCTCTGCGAGATCGAATCAGAAATGAGGAGATACGTAGAAGACCCAAGGTTACCGACGTAGCCCAGCGGATTAGCAAGTTGAAGTGGCAGTGGGCAGGGCACATAGCACGGAGGACGGATGACCGATGGGGTCGAAAAGTTCTCGAGTGGAGACCACGTACCGGCAAGCGCAGCGTAGGACGTCCACCCACAAGGTGGACAGACGACCTCATTAAGACCGTGGGATCGCGCTCGATGCAAGCCGCTTCCAACCGGTCTTATTGGAGATCTAGAGGGGAAGCCTATGTCCAGCAGTGGACTTTCAATGGCTGAGATGATGAAGTATACGTAAAAAAAGATACGGCCGTTTATTCAGCAAAAAACGCATATTTCGACACATTCTCAAGGGAATCAAAACCCATAGGGTACTTCCCGTTGAACTACAACTATGAAAATTGGCAAGTAACATCGTTATAGACTACAAATACAAGAATAAATCTCAAAACTATACATTTGTCATTAAATCTTGAAAAATAGGGGGTCTATATTTTTATAGGGGGTGAAATTTCAAATTGAAGCTACTAGTTCAAATGGGGTATCATATGAAAGGGCTTGATGAGCACATGAAAAAATATATTTATTTATTTTTTCCGACGCATTATTTCTTATTTATAATGAAAAATATCAAATTTATAATGATCTTACGTACGGAACCCTCGGTGGGCGAGTTCGACTCGCACTTGTCCGGTTTTTTTTATTTTTGAATTGGCTATCCTATGGTGTTGGGTCTTTCAAAAATATAGCGTGTGTGAGAACACCATTTTCCATTCATCGGTCCGTTTGCGAAATTTTAAGTCAAGTATGAGTAAGCTTGTCTCGTTGCGAGCGTTAATATGGCTACAGTAACCGCTTCACATTAGGAGGACCGTATGATTGTCACCCAATTGGGGGGGGGGGGGGGTTGAATTTTTTTAGAGACAAGCATACGGTACTCCTAATGTGAAGCGGTTACTGTATATTAACGCTCGTAACATGAAATATCGCTCATTTAAACATTTATATAATTATATCGCAATGCAACATGTGCATTACGATATGAAGCCGAATCTTCCCTGTGGGAATTTTTGTGACATAATAATTATAGTCACTGCCACGCCTAATTCGATTGTTGACAAATATATTTTAAATATTTATTGTAATGTACTAATTATATCACACACTTTGAAATAGATTTAAGCCTTCTGAAGCAAGTAATACAAAAGGACAGACGGTCATGGCGAAACTATAACAGTTTTTTGTTTATTACGCAATCCTCAAAAAATTATACGTCGTTCGATCGTCTTGACGCGACTGTCAAGCACTTTTTTCTTCCTTTCGAGTGAACTTTAAATTTAAATTGTAATGGTGAAATATTTTGCTAAAAATTTTCATTGCGTTAAATGTTTGAGAACACTGCGACATATGGGATTGACAAATGAAAAAGATATGTTCATTGCCTTGATCTGAATATTTTCTGTGTACACTCATGAACAAATTTAGAGGAACGCAAAAAAAAAAGTTTTAATATCTCTTGTTGTTTTTTTGACGTGACAACGTCTTATAAATTGGTTAGCCGGGTGACACTTCAAGAAACGCGCTCACGTTATGCGCTTACAATGAGAGCGAGTGAGAGGCACGCGTCCCGCCTAAGAGCGAGAGAGACAGACATAAAAAGTGAAAGGCATGCGTCCCTTCCACTCGAAAACATTTTACCACTCAAAGTCGTTGTCACGTAAAACTTTCGCCCGTATACCGACTTTACAGGCAACCAATTTTTTTTAAATTATCTTGCGTAGTGGCTACATACATTAGTAAATCTTATTAAAAAAAGAAAGTTTTGAATTGTTAGTTTTTTTATTTCATTTGTTTTTATGTAATTATTGCGCAATAATGTGCTCGTCATACTGCCTAAAAAACTTGTGTGTTTAAGTTTTTTGTTTAAATAAAATAAGGGTTAATTGTTACTACAAATAAACTGCTAGATCTAAATACCACTCAAGTTGCTAGGGCTGTTACTTTAATTGAAACTGGGCAAACCTACAAACATGTGGCCCAAACATTCCGAGTATCAAAAACTCTTGACAACCCGGTGTATGGTACACCGGGGGCACTACCGCCGAAGCTAAAGCCGATTACCATCGGAATTTTTGATTGCGAAAATAAAACTACTGCTTAAATTGTTGCTACTTATGTTAAGCTCAGCTGGTAGAGACCCTAGAACTCTATCGACTAAGTTGAAGATGTTTGTCAATAACTTTAACCTAAGACCTATTTTTGGAATCATAAAATCCGATGGTAATCGGCTTCAGCTTCGGCGGTAGGCCCCCGGGTTGTATCGGCTATTTACGTATATATGTCAAGTGGTATCGGCAGACCGGACAGTATAAATCACTCGCAGGACAGGGACGTAAACGGAAAACTGTGGCCAGAGACGACTAGTTCGTCGTTACCAGCGTGCTCAGAAACCGGACCTTGACTTCTTCTGAGATAAGAACGAAGCTCCAAGAAGTTCGAGGGGTTACAGTAAGTACAAAAACTGTGAGAAGTTGGCTGGAAACTGAAATTGGCTGGAATTAATTCACACTTGTCTGGCAGAGGCCCCCTTCTGGCCAGATGCCATCGAGTAGCTGACAGAGACAGGAAACTGCTCTTGTGGCCTACCATGGTTATGTGTGTTCGGCGTTACGTTATGGACTTATTGCTTGGGGTAACTCTGTCGACATTCAACAAGTATTTCTCATACAGAAAAAATGTGTACGGGCTTTGTGTGGTGCTGGACCATTGGACAGTTGTAGACCTCTGTTTATAAAATTAAAAATCTTAACTGTTGCTTCTTTATATATTTTGGAAACATGTATATTTGTAAAAAAACATAAAGATTTATTTAAAGCGCTTAACTTTCCATCTTCCTCAAGGTACCCAAATCGTTTGGCTTTTCACGCACACACTACCACATCGTTCCAAAAAAATTGTTATAACATGTGCATAAAGCTGTATAATTGTTTACCAAATTATTTAAAATTATTACCATTCTTAAGGTTCAAGAAGCAATTACATGCATTGCTGGTAAATAATTGTTTTTACACTATTGACGAATTTTTAAAATATAAATTTTGACATGAGAAGACCTGAAATTAATGTTTTATTCATATTTAATTGTATTATTTATTACTATTGACATTTAATTTTATTTCCAGTGACATACATATATTAAGAAGATATTGATATTGTAATTCAATAAAAAATTAACTTTTAATTTGTAATTTTATAAAGAAATATATGTATAATATAAATTTGCATGCCGATTGTTGGCGCAACACGCTTGCACAATATAATTTATAAAATATCCTTTTATTACCGTGTCTGCCGCAAATAAATCATTTTCATTTCATTTCATTTTCATAGCTCGAGTCAATTTTGCTCGAAATCACGAAAATTGGATTGACGAAACCTGGAGTCAAATTCTATTCACAGATGAGTCCAGACTTTGCCTGAAGCCAGATGATGGAAAGATTAAAGTGTGGAGACGCCCAGGAGAGAGGTACGCTCAGTGCAACATCATTCGAAAAGAAGCATATGGTGGAGGGTCAGTTATGGTATAGGGGGGGTATGTGTTTAGGGGCACGTGCGGAACCCCGCATCATAGAGAATGGGTCACTAACAGCGGCACGATATGTAACCGAGATTTTGAAAGAAATTGTAGTGCCATTTGCCCCTTTCCTAGGAGAAAGATTAGTTCTTATGCAAGATAATGCTCGCCCGCATACTGCGGCCGTAGTTGTTGAATACCTTCTAGACGTTGAAATCAATACTATGGGGTGCCCAGTGCGCTTGCTAGACTAAAACCCCATTGAGCATGTAATATGAGATAAGATTGGAAAATATATTAAAAAGAGAAATCCTACCCCCGCTAGTCTGAGAGATCTTAAAAACACATTACAGGGAGAATGGAATGCTATCCCTCAGATTTTGTTGATAACTTGATTTGGGGTTTGCCAAGGAGACTGGAACCTGTTCGTAGATTTTGAGGGGGACTGACTTCTGATTACAGCCCACGTTATGGCAGTTTCTAGGTATTTCCGAAAAAAAAAATGTTTGAAACTGTTTCCATCCAATAAAATTTATCTTTTTTTTATTAATTTGCTTAACTTTGGCCGTTCGTATCGTATTTTTTTTTCAACGTTAACATTTTTGAATAATCGTAAAGTAAGCAAATTCCAAATAAATAAATTTAATTTTCACAAACATCCATGATATTTTGATACAGACTTTTTTTTGCGTTCCTCTAAATTTGTCCATGCGTGTATTATATAAGAAAATTTAGAAAAAAAAAGTATTTATGTACATATAAGAATCAGTTATCTATAGTATACAGGTCGTGTCACGTAAAAAGAACGCTGGCCGTCAAGATGAGCATTAGACGATTTATCGGTCTATTTGGTGGTATGAGGTGCGATGTACACTAATATACGAAGCTGCTAGCGAAAGGTTTGTTAAAAACAAAACGGAAAGTTCGAATCGGACTCGCGCACGAAGGGTTCCGTACCATTATCTATAAAAACGGCAAAAAAAATCACGTTTGTTGTACGGGAGCCCCCCTAAAATATTTGTTTTATTTTGACTTAATTATTTATTTTTAAAGTGAATATATAACTAAATATTATGTGAATATTTCAAGCGTCTACATATTTGCGTTATCAGTATCGAGCAAAAACGAGCAAAAAAATAAGCACGTTTGTTCTATGGAAGCCCCCTTAGATATTTATTTTATTCTATTTTTTGGTATTTATAACTATAACTATATAGCGGCAATAGAAATACATCATCTGTGAATATTTCAACTGTGTAACTATCACGGTTCATGAGATACAGCCGGGTGACAGACGGATGGACGGACGGACGGACGGACGGACGGATAGCAGAGTAATAGGGTCCGTTTTACGTTAAAAGCACAATAGACCTAGTACTTTTGTGCGCGAGTGTGCCCATGCGCAAACACGCCCCCTCCGCTTTCTTACAGCGTTCTTTTTACATGACGCGACCTATACCCACAACTCACAACAGTACAAGATTTACTTAATTTGGGACTAGATTACGGTGCCTAATTTGTACAGGAACATTTATTATTATTATTTATAAATTAAGCCGAATAACTCGAAAGCAAATAAACTGTATAAATATAACCAAATTACTTACATGACATGATGAAGGCTTTTCTAAAATATTTTTTATTAAATTTCCAAACCGACATAGTGCAACCGACACAAATTTATTGTACCTAATACATATATTGTAATAAATATAATCACCTAAATAACTCAATCAGACGTCATCACTATTGTGTACCTTGAGTCATACTTTAGGGATCAGCAACATAAGCAGGATAGAAAAATGTTTATTAGTTGATTTTTATTAAAAATCTATTAATAAACATTTATTTATAATTAATATATATAAATGAATTTCTATTTCTATATGCTATCGCATCACGCATGAACGGTTAAACCGATTTCACTTACTCTTTTTTTTATTTTGTTATTGTCAGGAGAAATTTATAAAAAAAATCTTATGAAAGAAAAAAGTAAGAAAATAGCCTGGAAAAATAATTTTTATTTTATTTTATTAAGAAAATTTAATCACTATAATTAACTATACTCTAATAGCACTATAAATAACTTTTCTAATGTCATTTTATGGCGTTTGACAGAACTGTCAGTCATTTGACAGTGTGCGAAGACAAGACAACGTCTGTCGGGTCAGCTAGTACCTAATAAAGTTTTCTTATTTACTGATAGATAGATAGATATAACATTTATTGGGTCGCTAGTAACCAGAGCCCCTACTGCCGAAACTGAAGCCGATTAAGATCGGAATTTTTTAATGCGATAATGAAACTACTGCTTAGATTGTTGCTAATTGTATTTGCTAATGTTTAGCTCAGCTGGTAGGAACTCTTGAGTTCTTCCGACTAAGCTGAAGTTTGTCAATAACTTTAATTTAAGACCAATTTTTTGAATCAAAAAAACCGACGATAATCGGCTTTAGCTTCGTCGATACGGTCCCAGATATTATTTTACATGTACACAAATATTGTTTTATATTTTGTGTTCATGTATTTAGCGACACTACCATCATAGGAACCTAAATCAACTTCACCTACACATGGTGCACCTTGCCGTTTAGCAAACGACGCTTTGGCGAAAGAGAATGCCAAGCTCGAGTGGGAAAGCACCTCTACCTCACAGAATATCGTACGAGAGTGAATGAAATGATGCTACGGGGTTGCGAACTTGCGAGCAATACTTCTTACATTGCGAATGTGTATATGACTGCAAAAAAAGGTTTCACACCAGGCGAGTTAAATAATGAGGTCTCGTGATGTGTATGTGAAAGAGTGATTTAAAAGGAAGGTTTATATTATGTATAATACATATTATAGCAGATAAGTATATGCATTGCTCCCCTCCAAATCCGGGGCGGGTCGCTAGTTTTAATATAAAACTATGTACAGAACCATCAGCATTTTTTGGACTCTGACATGAATTATGTTTCGCTTGCCGTTATCCTGGAGGATAATGGATATGTTTTACTCATATATAAAATTAAAATGACTGAACAGTGAGGTTCACTATGTACCTATTTTTATTTACAAATTTTAATTGGTCGTCCAGGCGACTACATTTATATAAAATCCCAAGCTCACCTGGGAAATTTTGTTCTGCCGTATAAATTAATGATACCTATACACTTTATGCCTTATTCACATACCTATCAAAATATACATAAATATAATTCATAAAAATCGGTCGAGCCGTTTTCAAATCAAATATCTTTATTCCTTGGACTTTATAAATCACTTAGAAACGTCAAACAAAATAAATATAAGAACATGTATCTAAATCATTACTACTCTAAATCCGCAGAGCTTAGATTCACTTTCATCACACTATCTTGAATGTGAAAGTGAATTTAAGTGCCAGTTCCGGCGACGGGGCTTCTTGAGAAGAACTGGCAAGAAACTCAAGTTTTGGAGGAGGGCAACCACAGACGCCGTGACTCGAGATTTATGTATATAGAATGGCAGCCAGACCAAGCTTCGTCCGGTTCCTTATTGAATTTTTAAAATTTTCTTTGTTTTTTATACGAGATCGGGGCAAACGAGCATGTGTGTCCTGTCAGCACCTGATGGAAAGCAATAATCGCAAATCATGTAGATCAGCAACACCAACGGGTCGCCGATCCATTGCCAGCTTTAGTTCTTATTGTTTCACACACATCTCAATTACGAACGAACTTATTACCACTTATTAAAATAATCAATTTACCACCACCTATACCTCATAAAATCTATGGGTTGGTGTATATAATGAATTTATTTGTATCCATAAGGTGCACCACGTGCATATGACGTTGACTTTAGCATTATAAATGGTAGTGATTACTAATATTTGATATGATGCCAACGGCCTCCTTCTACAGTCGCACCGCTCGCCATCGACAGGGAATTCATCCTCACACATTGGAGCCTAAGTGGTCACGTACTGTGCTGTTCCAGAGAAGTTTTCTCCCGCGTACTGTCAAGCTGTGGAATGAACTGCCTGTCGAGGTTTTCTCAAGGGACTACAGCATGGGGTTCTTCAAAAAGGGCGTGAAGAGGTTTTTACAGGGTCTGCAACGCGCGTGTGATGCCTCTGGTGTTACAGGCGTTCATAGGCTACGGTAACTGCTTTCCATCAGGCGGGCCGTATGCGTGTTTGCCACAATGGTGGTATAAAAAAAAAAAAAAAAAGTGAACTTACACCCCAAACTTGTGATTAAGATAGTATGAAATAGAATGTCGTGTAATCAGCTCACCAACATTTTTAGAGCCTAAGCCAACCTCACAAGCACGTGGTGCACCCTGTTTATTCACTCACGATGCTCGGGCAAAAAGAGAGGTAGGGCAGAGTAATTATAAGCTGGCCGACTGGGGAACTTGCCTCCGCCTTAAAGAAGACCGCAGCCAAATAACAATTTGGAATTTTCTAGAAGCCTACATGGTTGTTGTGTTCCTGCGAATGAATGCTGTTACCAATAAAGCTGATTTAAAAAAAAAATGAAACCGACTTCAGTTGGCGAGCGCAGCTTGTTGGTGGAATACCCCGGCAGACGCTGCTGCCCGTCTTCCGGGAGAAAAGTTATCGCGTGACACAAGATTCCTTAGTCGCCTTGTACGACATCCAGCGCAGAGCAATGGAGTGGCACAATTTTATTCTGCCGGCTACCATATGGCAAATTTAAATAAAAAAAATAAATTTGACCATACGTGCTTATAAAATTTAAGGATTTCCCTTTATTTCCCTGGCATCCCATCATCAGATCCTGACTTGGTGAATATGGGACCACCTTGCAATCATACCCTTTCAAATAAAAAAAAGAATTATGAAAATCGATTCACAATTCGAAAAGATATCGAATAACATACATACAAAAAAAATATTCAGTCGAATTGTGAACCTCCTCCTTTTTTGAAGTCGGTTAAAAAGAAAGGAGTGGCATTGTTGACAGTGGATGACGGCTCGCAAGCGATATTATGTTGCAAGTATCTATAGGCTATGATAATAGCCGCAGCAGCTGGAGCAGAGACGACCAAATCAGCCACGGCAGTTGAATGCATATACTAACGGCAGTGGTGTGGGTGCCGGCCGGCAGTAATTTGCATGAACTAATTGGTGGTGGAGGCACGCATAGTAGTGTAGATCAAATTGCCTTCATAACTTTGTCAAATACATACATGTACGGTATGATAATGTGCTTCTTTCCTTAATGTAATACCTACTATGAAATCACTATTTCAGGCACAGTGTATACCTATGCGATTTTATATTTAAAAACAGGAAAACTGAAATTGAATCACATTAGAATATGTAAATATTTATTTACCTTAAATAAAATTCTGAAATTAATATCTAGTACTAACTGATCGAATATTTATTAAAACAACTTAGACTAGAATGAATGTACCTAATCCTGACTTAAATAGTTCACTTTCAGCATTCTTTGTTTGACTGGAAAAGATCCCTTCTGGGATAAACCCGCCATTGTTTATAATACATATATAAATACATGGCTAGCAATGGTTACTTTGACTCTGAGGTCGCGGGTTTGATCCCCGCACAAGACAAACATTTGTATGCATGAACATATCTGTTTGTCTTAGTCTGTGTGTTTTCTATGTATTATAAGTATGTATTTCCAAAAAAAAATGTATTTAAGTACATTTATCAGTTGTCTAGTACCCATAGTACATTACCACAGAAATATGTATTTGTATGTACATAATTATGTACATTTCAAATACATATTTCTGGATTATTTACACAGCGCCATCTAGTGCCAAATTAAGCGCAAAGCTTGTACTATGGGTACTAGACAACTGATAAATGTACTTAAATACATTTTTTTTGGAAACACATACTTATAATACATAGAAAACACTCAGACTAAGACAAACAGACATGTTCATGCATACAAATGTTTGTCTTGTGCGGGGATCACAACCCGCGACCTCAGATTCAAACATCGCTAGCCATTCGACTGCCGGACTCGTCAATAATATTCTGTACTTGTAATTTTATGTCTATGTACAATAAAGTAAAACAAACAAACAAACAAGAAAATATTTTAAGAGAGGTAGGGAGCGTAATTGTAAGCTACCCGACTGGGGAATGTACCTCCACCTCACAGAATACCGCAGCTAAATAACAATTCCCTTGAGGCTTGTTATATTCCTGCGAGTGAGTGAGGTCACCAGAAAGGAAGGAGATGCTGCGTTGGCAGCGGGAGTGGCGGCGTTAGCAATATTATATGTTGCGAGCGTCAATATGGCTACAGTAACCGCTTCACATCAGGAGGGTCGTATGCTTGTCTGCCACCCGACGCAACGTAGTATCAAAAAAAAAATCAGTCGAATTGAGAACCTCCTCCTTTTTTGAAGTCGGTTAAAAAAACCGACTGTAAATATTGACAATTTTATTTTTGTTTTTATCCTACAATGTTTAATACAGTTGCAATATTTTGCTGGAATATGAGTGTCCCTGATCTAAGAGTATGTTTGTTCATCAACCCATAATCATCCCACTGTTGGGATACGAGTCTTCTTTCAATCGAAGGGGTTTAGAGCTTGCTACACCAAGCTGCTCAACTGTGGGTTGGTGTAGGCCAGTGTTGTCAAAATAGTACCCGGAATCCCGCCCACAGGCGACGAGAAGGAACACCGGTGGTTTTTTAGTCGGTAGGTCTACCCGGTGGGGTCCATAGGGGCCCTTGCACGCCGGGTAGGAGTCCGACATACCCACGTCGTCGTCCCCTCGACCGAATGGGATGCATGAGCATTTTTCCATCGTTGTCAAGCCGCCTAAAGGCCACTGAGTTGACTTAACGACTGTCAACTAATGGCCGACGTCTTAACGTGCCCGGATAGGCTACGGTCGACGTTGCTTAACTTCAGTGTTTGATTAGAGTGACACGCGCAACGACGCTATCGAGCTCCTCATTTATTTATTTATTAGGTAATTGTTATAGATGCGATCTTCTGTTACTTGCTATCAGTAATATTTTCTACTAAGAGTAAGGGTCTAAGAGTATACCTACAACAATTTCTGGTAGATAGATCTTTTTAGATGAAGGACTCTCTACATTCTGTTGGCCTTTCATCATACACTCGTGCGTAGCACCTCAAGGGAGTTTACCACCTATCACTAATGCTTTCACTGTTGACATAGCTTTCAACTTTATTATGCACATTGCTTTAAGTACAGCTTCAATTACATTGTAATTAAATAAATCATAAATCTATTATTTCTATACATGTTTATACAGTTGAACAAACCATTTACCTTTTGTTTCATTAAATTGCATTCAAGCATTTTTAAAATTAATTACCAAAATACATGTTACAGTTTTCATGGTGACTTTTTTATGGCTTTTAATATCTTAAATCATTCGAGTCATTAAAGACCTGTAAGCAAAGCTATTCATATATTAATGAGCATATCGAAAGCTATTTATGCAATAATGATATTACTGGTGATTGTGGGCACTTGAGACAACTTTTTCACAATTTTATTGTAATAAAACCACTTATACTACATATCTCACTTTTTACCGACTGATTTCGCTTTTTCAGCATTAGTAATCCTGGACCAATTAGTTGCTTTACGAGCTCGTCTCGGCTCGTCATTATCAAGTATTATTAAGGTATATCATTTACAAGCCTCTAAATAGCTTTAAAATTACTTTAACGTTATATTTATGAGATCGGCTATTGAAGTGGTTAAAAACTATGTCTACCTCAGACAGTCCGTCAGCTTGGCCGGAGTAATTTAGGCAATCGACAGCTTTTGGAAAGCTTCGGTACATCTTCACTACACACCTACACCAATCCTTGAAGACTAAAGTCTTCAACCAGTGTGGCCTCTCTGCAATGACCTATGGTGTAGAAACATGGACACTGACCATCGGGTTGATCCACAGGCTAAAGGTCGAAAGCGATGGAGCGGGCTATGTTCGGAGCTTCTCTGAGGCATCCAATCCAGAACGAAAATTTTCGACTGAGAACCAAAGTCGTTGACATAGTCTTTAGGGTTTACAACCTGAAGTTACAATGGGCCGGCCACATCTGTCGAGTAAGTGATGGCAGATGGGGGAGGAAAGTATTAGAGTGGGACGAAGAAACGTTGGATGCCCTCCTTCTAGATAGTCTGATGATCTCAAGAATGCCGCTGCTAGCGGCTGGATGCGGAAGGCGGAGAATCGTGTTTGGTAGAAAGCATTAGTGAAGGCCTATATCCTGCACTGGGTAGATATAGTCCGCCTTTGTACCGCTTTATTTTTTATATACTTATTCATAGAATTAGAAGAATAACGATAACACAAAAAAAAAGGTTACGTTAATACCTAAACATGTATCATCTAATGTTCCTTGTACAGTACTCTAATCTCAAATTACTTTTCCTCGTTGTTTTTATTCAGTATTCGTAATCAACCTGTAGTTATATGACGTGTTTAAAAATAAAGTGTAAAAATGAACGGTAAGTTTAGGTTCTGAATTAAATTTATATATTGTTGTTACTGTAGATTGTTGGCACGTGGTGGAACATTGTTGGCATTAGATTAATTAACCCTTCGCATGCCACGGTCCCATGGTGGACACAGCGTTAGTACAGCGCTAAAATTCGCAGCATGCGAAAGGTTAAAGCACTTGTACCGTTCAACATAATACGGAATACCGTAAAAGGCGAAACCGATTATGTGGATAATAATCAAGGTTATTTTATTTATTTAATCTGCGTTGGTTTTAAAAATGAACGGAATGTTATATAATGAAACACCAGTGTCATCATTTTCCAAAAAAAGTAAGTTTGAATTAAGGTCGAATATTTGCTTCATGAAAAGAATTTTGGAATGAACCTGTAGTGTAAGGCTCTGCGACTCTCCAACATCTGAAATAGAAGAGACGGGCTGCCGCCACCCCGACTATCGTGGTCGTCTTTGCGACACTTGTTTCGCCTCTACGCGAGGTATCATCAGACGATCTGTAGATGTTGATAGTCAGACCAACTACATTTGTCATTTGTAGGTTACAAATGACAAATGTAGTTGCATCCATCTACTACGGTAGCGGGTGGGTGCCGGCCGAAAGTACTTTGTATGAACTAATTGGTGGCGGAAGCACGCGATGTAGTGTAGATCAAATTGCCTGTAAATTAACTACGTTTTTTTTCTGTTTTTATTAGTATTGCTACTCTTGGCGTGGTCTCATGTACTTCAGATAACACTATGCAGTTTTTATCATGTGCCATCGCACGTGGTCCTAAATGGTAAAGGCGCTGGCAACCACTCTCAATTCGGCTTCTCTTTAGGCTACCAAAATGGACGTCCAGGAAAATTGGGTAAGATTTTTTTTAACGTTCATCAGTCTGTATCTATCCACTGCTGGCCTTTCCTAATGCCTTCCATCACACGCGATCATTTGCTTTCCCGCCCGACATTTCGTCGCCCCGTGCGAGATTTTCTTCCCACATCTGCCATTGCTGACTCGGCATTTACTGTAGTAAATAAATATATTCTGGACAAATTACACAGCGCCATTGTGTCCCAATCTTAGCAATGATGGTACTACAGGTACTACGAGTACGTAACTGTGTGATAGTGTATATGAATACTTGATATCTAAGCGTATGTACATATTTTTGAAGTGAAATCTTCTTTAGCAGCGTTGAGCACTTTTTGGGATGGGTAAAAAATGTTAAATTCGCGTCAGGATACATGGCCTAATCGAAAATTCGTAAGACAAAGTTGCTAGACTACAAAGTTAAACTTTAAGCAAAGACGGTACGATTGATATTGCTTTGAATATTTTAATTAATGGAAATAGTTTCGCCATTCAGCGCTAGATGTCTAGGTGCTACAAACTTTTCCGTGGTTTTACTATTACCTAACAGGTGGCACTACGTGATTCATCATTAATATAATTCTTAAGTTGACATGTGTGTGTACGATAGCGCAATAAATGAATATTGTATTTTACCACATAAATGATAGTACTTTTATACTGATAAATAAAGCAATTTGTGCGAAATTATTTCCTAACCATTCCAAAATATTCAACAATGCACAATGTTAATGTTCAAGTTTTCACTTCTACCGGCATTCCCGAAGTGCAACCCGTTGTTTTATTTTTTTACTTTAGTAAATACATACTTATAATACATAGAAAACACCCAGACCATGACAAACAGACATGTTCATGCACATAAATGTTTGTCTTATGCGCGGATCGAGCCGGCGACCTTGCAGTCAAGTTGTTATTGCTAGCTATTAGATCAACGGGCTCATCATGAGATTGCTCTGATAAATTCTTGATACATTAGTCCAATTAAAATAAAATTATATAATGAAATGAAATATTTGGGGTGTAAGTGGTTTATCAACATCTTTGAACTAAAGCCAACTTCACCTGCATGTGGTGCACCCTGCTGACTGACAAACGAAGCTCTGGCGAAAAGAGGTAGGGAGCGTAATTGTAAGCTACCCGACTGGGGTATGTACCTCCACCTCACAGAATACCGCAGCCAAATAACAATTCCCTTGAGGGTTGTTTTGTTCCTGCGTGAGTGATGTCACCAGAAAAGAAGGAGATGCTGCGTTGGCAGCGGGGGTGGCGGCGCGCAAGTAATATATTATGTTGCGAGCGTTAATACGGTTACGGTAACCGCTTCACATCAGGCGGGCCGTATGCTTGTCTGCCATCCGAAGTACTATAAAAAAAAAAATGAAAATTAAATAATATAAAGAAAATAAATTTATCTTGAAAAAATATAAGTTAATAATAGAGAAATTAAAAACAGGACAAAAACAACGTAATATTATTTAATAATAAAACGAATACTTCTTTTTGTATACAGTGTCATACGCTTATTATACGCTTGGTTTTTGTAGGCCCATTTTTTTTGTTTTCCTATATAGGTACCTACTTTGTTTTAAGTACTTCCCTACATGTGACATGTCGTTACACAGGACACATTACAAAAAGTACCTAATAAATTTTACGCATTTTTTTCAGTAATCGGTGCTCCCTATTACGACGAGGATGGAAAAGTATTCAGTTGTTCTATGGATAATATATTTCATAATAAAGAATTGTCTTGTGATGATGTTAATATTAATATCACAAGTTTAGCTGGAGATTATACTAGATGTAAGTATATTTTTCCAATAATGTAATTCTAGTTTATTAGTGCACGGTGTTTGCTTTGTGCGGAAAATGCTATACAAGTGCCCTAACAATTTCTTCTTCGATGCTCTGAACCGCGGACTGAATACGTATGCTATAAAGCATATTCAGTCTGCGGTTTACTATAGAGCACATTCAGTCCGCCGCTTGGTTTGCATCAAATTCAGGAGTGTAGCCAAATATGATAGAAGTATTTTTCAAATGAAAACTTCTTTAGCGACGTTGTGCACTTTTTGGGATGGGTAAAAAATGTTAAACTCGCGTCAGGACACGTGGCCTGATCGAAAATTCGTAAAACGGAGCAGCGCGGACCGGCGGGCGTAGGAGTGGAAGAAATATCCCCCTCTCTTTCTACCGCGTGGCGAAAATGTATGCCTGCTCCTGCTGTTTATTTTTATTGTAATATAAATTGACATGTTTGTGTACGATAGCGCAATAAATTAATATTGTATTTTACAACATAAATGATAGTACTTTTATACTGAAAAAGCAATTCGTGCGAAATTAGTTCCACACCATTCCAAAATATTCAGAAATGCATAAAGTTGTTGATATGGGTCTTCCTTCCAATGGAAGGTTTCGAACCTACTCTACGACGCTGCTCAACTGTGTGTGGCGATTTTTTGCATCTTATAATTACTGCTGTGAAGTCACAGTGTGGCGTCATCTATATATCAAATAATACACTACTAAACAAGGCTTAATTAATAATGTTAAGTGTATTTTTATTGGTTTTATGAATGTCTGCGATTGCCTATTGGCTTTGTTTATACTTAACTGAAAACATGGAGTTGTAAGATATGCTATTGGCTATCGAAATAAAAATAAATTCTATTGGTAAATAAGCATACATTCCTCCTGAAGTAAAAGGCATAATGTAGTATTTTTGTACCTTTGTCAAATTTAAAATTAATTTGAAATTTTAATTTAATGCCACATTAATTTCAGCGGGAATCCCTGATCAAAAGTTTATGCTTGGTGCATCCATTGCTGCGACTCCAGATTATTTTTTGGTAACGTTATATTTATTTTTTTGTAATATTATAATAATATAATGTAATGTGTAATTTATACACATATTACTTTTGGAGACTAAAATTATCCCACGAAGTAACTAACGTAAGTAACTAACGTTGGCCTCCCCAACCCGTCTGGCCAGCGTGGGGAGTGTAGGCCAAATCCTTCTTCTGTCTGGGACGGACAAGAGAGGGTCGTGCTCCTGTAGTGGAGACTAAAATGACCTGATGATGATGAACTAACGTAAGTTTAGATATTGAATCTAGTTAAGTACGTTGTGCATCAAGGTCTGGACTAGCCGGATATATACCTACCTACTCCGAACTACCGTGGCCAATTAAATATACCCAGGGCCGTATTTGACGAAACTTGACGTGAAGTCTACAATTTGTCACAAAGCGACATTTGTCTTATATTTTACCGCTTCATGTAACCTGACAAATTGATTGTAGATAGGTTATTATCATAATTATCAAATAGGTACTTATCATAGTGGTAATTTTTGCTTAATGTTTAATTGTTTCTTACTTATAGTGCGCTACGTTTTTTCATAATTCATTTATTTGTTCATAAACATAGAAATACAATGGTGTTATATGTGAATAATACACTATGTAGAAACAACCATGATTTGACACCAATGTATTTCTACCCATGTTTATGAACAAACAAATGAATTATGAATTACGTTTTATAAACGTGTCGGTTTGGATTGCCATTTTTTTTCATACAACTAGATACACCTCGCTCACTCCATACAAATATCGCGTCGTGACTTACTACATTAACAATGATGTATGCCCGGAGCAGATGTGAGGTCAGTATAAAAGAGCGGCAGGGAATGGCCATACTGTATGTTACTTAAACGGTTCCAGAGGCATCACTCATGTGTTACCGTCTCTGAAAAAACCGAAAGAAACCCTCTAAGGCATTCTTGAAGAACCCTATTTTTAAAACCCTTTTATTAGGTCGACCTGTATGTAACTATGTAATGGAATCTAAGGTAACTAATTTAACCATCTTCCAAGGATCGTAGCGTAATGACAATTGGCAGCTGTATGTAGTTCCGATGACAATACAGTAATATGATACTGTCGAACTGATCTGATGATGGAGCCGAAAGATATGAACTGGAACTTCATGATGGAACATCGTATCATAGCTGTTTTTGGATTTCTTTTGTAATGAATTTTGACCACGATTAGGTTTCAAGGTGTGCTGATGTAGCCGGAAGATAGGCACTGGCATTCCATGATGGTATATCGTATCATAGTCGTGTTTGCACTTGTGAGAAAGGCCACGTAATGAACTTTACACACGATCAGGTGCATTTATAAAAGCGTGTTTTTCTAGTGTTTTTTAAACTATTAATTTATTCCTCTGAAAAACGCGACACGAAACAAACACATGGCAGAGCTTCCTCTTTCCCCGCACGCGATGTTCCATAGTACTTAACGTAATAAAGTCTTTGATCCTTCATCTATCCAGTGGTGTGATTGAATTTTGAATGAAGATAGATTTGTGGCTGCAACACCAAATTATATCCTGCGATTTTGTTATCATTCGTTTTTTTTTAATTACCTCCCTATGGAAGCATTTTTAAAGACGTATTCATGACATTTTTTTTATTGTCTTAATTTTTTTTTTCATTTTTATTTAGACATGTGCACCATTGTGGTCTTCAGAGGTAGAAAAAAATCGTGCAATGAAGATTAACATTTTCGGCACTTGTTTCATCCATAATGGCACAACCTATCGATACAATGGGCTGTATGAAACGTATAGCAACCATGAAAACTTTAGTAAGTAAATTATTAGATCTATGATTACTTTGTTTGATTAAGATATTTTCATGTTACGATAAAACAGGGCATGTTCTTCCCATAACAAACAGGTCATGCGACTTGAAAATGACAGATTTGGATAACCAAATTCGTGACGTAGTTTTGACAGTAAGCGGAAAGAAAAGAAGTTATTTTATTGTACAATGCTAATAGTTTTATACAATATACAATTTATATACTTTACTTATAGCTGTACGCAAAGAAAGTAAAAGAACCTGAACACACTGTAAAGCCGTAGCCGAACACGGAAGTACCCGTGGTGGCGGCAGTGTTCGACTCGGAGGATAGTGATTCCCGTGCCATCGCTGATACAATTTTGGCAAGGTGTGAAGTTAGGCATAATGTTCCACCAAGGGCCAAAAATCAACTATCAACTTTATGAAGTTAATCATTCCCAGTCAGTTGATGGCTACGGCGGGGGTCAAAAAACATTGTAAATGACAATCCAGTTGTGTGGGCCAATGGTGTCGGTAACAATATTCAATTAACATTGATTTATACTTGCAGAAGCAACGGCAGGCGGGGTCGGATGGAGAACTTTAGTTGACAATATCAACAATATACTGATTATAACGAAGCCTTCAATACCTACATTATTAAATGATATCCTATACGTCCCGCTAGAAAACCCTTTACACATAGTTAACTTACTAGCGATGGATCAGAATGAACTGCGGAAATTAGAAGAAAAAAGTAATATAAGAGACAATATAAGGCAAACATACCAAAAATATTTGCAAACTTTTAGAAATTTAGGTAAGTTTAATTAACGCAATCGTAGTCATATTTTTATACAACGATGGAGGAGGATAAACAAGGATACGGCCCGCCTAATGTTAGGCCCCTAGGGCCCTAACGCTTAAGCCAAAGCCGAGTGGGTCGAATATTTTGATTCCAAAAATAGGTTGTAGTTAATGATAAATATTTTCTGCTTAGTCGGTAGAGCTCCAGGGTTACAATCGGCACACCCCGGCCACTCCATATAAATGTCGCGTTGTTTACTACTACATAAACAATGACGTCTTTGCAGGGCGTGAATAAGCGTGTGTGCGTGCGGCGCCATACAAACTGTACCAGATTTGTCTCAGAGGGGAGGTGAGGTCGATACGAGAGACCGGCAGGGAGTGGCCATACTGTACTATTACTTATACTGCTATCATCTAAGCTAAACACAAGTACCATAAATCTTAGTTGAAGTTTGATTTTCACTATAAAAAAAAGTTGGGAATCTAGCTGTTTCAGCTTAGCCGGTAAGGCCCCCAGATGAGAGTAACAGGCGTAACTTTGAACTGTCATCTCATGAAAAACTTTCATCTAACAACTTTAGATCTATATTACTATAGACATTTACATATTCATTGTCAATGCATGGACATTTTTGGGGGTGGATGTTTTAAATATACATCAAACGAACACTAAAGTAAACATATACGTGGGGTGTAAGTGGTTCATCAACATCTTTGAAGTAAAGCCAACTTCACCTGCACGCGGTGCACCCTGCTGACTGACAAACGAAGCTCTGGCGAAAAGAGAGGTAGGGAGCGTAATTGTAAGCTACCCGACTGTGGAATGTACCTCACAGAATACTGCAGCTAAATAACGGTTCTCTTGAGGGCTGTTGTGTTCCTGCGAGTGAGTGAGGTCACCAGAAAGGAAGGAGATGCTGCGATGGCAGCGGGGGTGGCGGCGTGCGAGCGATATTTTATGTTGCGAGCGATAATATGGCTGAGGTAACCGCTTCACATCAGGCGGGCCGTATGCTTGTCTGCCACCCGACGTAGTATAAAAAAAAAAAAAAAAAAAAAAAGATCACCTGTGCTAAGAAGACCAAACAAGTGACTATATTTATACATTTGTATGCTATCAAAGTAGCCAATAAAGAAGAAACTGTAATAATATAACACCTTGGTAATACCTTATTTAAGGAAAATAAATATTCATTTATACAATTATGTCATTTCCAAAGGCAGAAGAAATATTTGTAGACCATATAGACCCTAAATCTAAACATTTCTAGTAAAACCACCTAACCACTAGAACTTATTCAAAATGACGCCTTAATTCTTTTCTTATTTCTTTCAGGTGTTGGAATAGCAGCCGGCAATTTTTTTGATAACAACACTACGTATTATGCTGTGAGCTTCACGGATAAATACGTTTGCGGTATGGTAAGTGGCAAAATTATATAGCCAAGGACGTAAAGGACAGTACATATTAATTGAAATGAAATGAAATTCTTTACTCTGCCATTGGGCCCTTGTAGTTATTGACTATTCTCTAACTACAACAGCCGAAACCGATAACTTAACGTGCCCTCCGCATGGAGGAGCTCGAGACCAATAAACCCGTCCATGAACAGGCTACGGTGGACGTTGATTAACTTGCGTGGTCAAGAAGACGATATTTCTTTGCGTCATCGTCACCTCACGGGGAGTGCTCAGATTAAAATAAAAAAAAAAAGAAAAATCCAAAGTATTAAAATTTAAATTCCATCCATGTCGTCTTGATAATTGGCGATGTACTATAGTACGTTTCATAAGACATTTTATACCACGAACGGTGAAACTGTGGAATCAACTTCCCTCAGCGGTATTTCCAAACAGTTACGACATGGGAGCCTTCAGGATCAGAGACAATTATTTCCCTTAAAAGGCTGGCAACGCATCGGCGACCCTTCGATGTTTCTGATCTCCATGGGCGGTGATGATTGCTTTTCACCAGGTGAACCACATGCAGTTTTCTCCCCTCTCATATAAAAAACGTGTGGCACTCGGGGACTGCCGCGGTAAAGCTATTGCATAGCATTTTTTATCAACTAATGCTCGTTTGCTTGTTCATCCATCCATCCATCCGTCCGTCCATCCATCCACCCATCCATCCATCCATCCACCCATCATTCCATCCACCCACGCATCATTCCATCCACCCACCCATCCATCCATCCACCCATCCATCCATCCACCCATCCATCCATCCACCCATCCATCCATCCACCCACCCACCCATCCATCCACCCATCCATCCACCCACCCATCCATCCATCCACCCATCCATCCATCCACCCATCCATCCACCCATCCATCCACCCATCCATCTATCCACCCATCCATCCATCCACCCATCCATCCACCCATCCATCCACCCATCCATCCATCCACCCATCCATCCACCCATCCATCCATCCACCCATCCATCCATCCACCCATCCATCCATCCACCCATCCAACCATCCACCCATCCATCCATCCACCCATCCATCCACCCATCCATCCACCCATCCATCCACCCATCCATCCACCCATCCATCCACCCATCCATCCACCCATCCATCCACCCATCCATCCATCCACCCATCCATCCATCCATCCACCCATCCATCCATCCACCCACCTATCCATCCACCCATCCATCCACCCATCCATCCATCCACCCATCCATCCATCCACCCATCCAACCATCCACCCATTCATCCATCCACCCATCCATCCACCCATCCATCCACCCATCCATCCATCCATCCATCCATCCATCCACCCATCCATCCATCCACCCATTCATCCATCCACCCATCCATCCACCCATCCATCCACCCATCCATCCATCCATCCACCCATCCATCCACCCATCCATCCATCCACCCATCCACCCATCCACCCATCCACCCATCCATCCATCCATCCACCCATCCATCCATCCACCCATCCATCCATCCACCCATCCATCCATCCACCCATCCATCCATCCACCCATCCGTCCATCCACCCATCCATCCATCCACCCATCCATCCATCCACCCATCCATCCATCCACCCATCCATCCATCCACCCATCCAACCATCCACCCATCCATCCATCCACCCATCCATCCACCCATCCATTCATCCCTCCATCCATCCATCCAACACATGGAAAGTAAAAATTTCGTAGAGTCGTACAATACGTCTAATCGCACGAGTGGGGAGCGTGAGGTTTTTTCGTTACGGAATTTCTGGATTCGGTCCCCGCGCTCAAGGCCCGCGATAGAAGCTATGCAATAGCTTAAAAAATGCGCGTCGATTCCATCAAACTCCTCATGCATGTAATAGTGTCTCACTCTAAATGTAATGTATTTTCTTAGTATATGATGCGCTTAATTTTATTCTTGTTTACCTTTTTCGTTTCATTGAATTAGAATTCTTTCCATTTGCGATGCCAATGCCACTAGAAAGGCCCGGCTATACGCTCCATCATGCATGCGTAGACAAAACCTCATAATTAAGACATGCAAAAACGGAACACGGTGCAAACCATTTAGGTAGTAGTTTTGAAAGTTGTGACGATGTGGCTAATAGAAGATGGTTTTTTATTAGGAGCATTGTTTTACTCCCACCTTGGCGTTGAGGTTTTCGACAACAACCGTGGATAGTTTTCGATTACAACCCACCTTTGTGATATTACTATGACCTTTGTATGTACTTTGAACATGGGCTCAACTTTTTTGTCCAGTTGTGTCATCGTTGGAGCATATACCTGTACTACTTTTAGAGAGTATCTCTCTGTCAGTTTTAGCACAATATATGCTATTCTTGACGACACGTACATATCTCCATCACGTTGTTGGCGATAGCTTTATGGACGAGGAACTCGACACCGCCCTGAAAGAGCTGGTCTTCTTCACGATAGTAGAAAAGATTGCCAGATTCTAGTATCACGTAACTTTTCTCTATCATCGGTTTTCCGACAGACTCAGTATCTCGTATTTGACTGACTCAATTCTACTTTCATCTCCCCCACATCTTCGTGACGTCTCTGTGTCCATGACTATGATCCATGATATGACTGATTATCTATATTGTGTGCCAATAGTAAGTTGTTGGTGGTGGCTTGCTAACCGGAGCTTGTTACCCTTCGCCCTGCCGAAACCGATACCGCCACCTTTACTCAGTATAGCAGGACCACATGGTACTGAGGGCCATATATTTTGGTTTGTACACATTGTAAAGTAATGCCTTGTCGCCACGCTGGGCAGGCAGGTTAGCGACTGTCGCCAGAGCCCGATGATCGGCAATACTCCACCTGTAGTACCAGTTACGAGTACACCCCTTATTAATATTATTTAACGTAGATAGAAAATTTTACTGAAAGAAAACTTTATTTTATTTTTTCTTTACTGTCACCGTAACTATTTTTTTATTTTATTTTTTTATATGAGAGGGGGGCAAACGAGCATGTGGGTCACCTGTGGAAAGCAATCACCACCGCCCATGGAGATCAGCAACACCAAAGGGTCGCCGATCCGTTGCCAGCCCTTATAAACGCTCGCAATATGAGATATCGCTAGCGCGCCATCACCCCTCCTACAAACGCAGTGCTAATACTTACTTCCTGGTGACCGCACTCATTTGCAGGAACACAACAGCCCTCAATTTATATTGTACCTACTTCTTTCAGATATTATTTCTGAGGTATAGAAAGGACAAGAAATTATATATTTTGAAGATAAATAAACTACATAAGGTCATTTTAGAACATCAAACACCAGGCAGTATGTTTGGAGCAGCATTGGATGGAAGAGATCTAAATAAAGATGGGTTGTCAGAATTGATAGTCGGAGCTCCAGCGCAGACATACGACGACAGTATGTCTGATGTTGGCGCAGTTTATATTTACTTAGGAGGGGATATGGTATGTTATTAATTAAGCTCAATGATATTATTTTATATATTTATTTATTTATTTATTGAAAACATTTATAACAACATTACAGCTTACACTAATGCGATGTTATAAGACAAAATAATAAAAATACATTTAAATATAATAATACATTTGAATAGATTAATAATAAATTTGAATAAATGAATTGCAAAATATAGACATAATAAATTCATAATTTCATACAAGTTCAATACATTTTTGCGGCATTTCTGTGATCATTGGCAGGCTAGAGTTGAAAATATCAATACCACTTGCAATACTATTTATAATGCTAATAGCTCGTGACAAAGGGGCAAATTTGAGCAAATTCGTTCTAGCATACGGAAGACGCAATGTAGCAGGTTGGCGGCGTGCACCAACATACCCATCAGGCACCTGCAGCTGAATCATTGCTAGTAGGTCTGGGTGATGCACCCATCCGCGCAAAACACTTATAATATATTTGACCAGTGCAACATCCCTTCTCACCGCTAGCCGGTTGTACCCGACCATACCTATGACGAACAAGCTCGGATACATAAGCGGATAATATGGATAAATCCCGTACTCTTTTAAATACAAAAAACGTGTGAATTTATTTTGAATTTTTTCCACCATGAGTTTGTATTTATCTTCATGGGGATTCCAAATTATAGCGCTCGTTTCGAGATGACTTCGGACGAGTGCATTATATAATTTTTTTATAATTTCAGTGTTACCAAAGTCTCGACACTGTCTCAATATAAAACCCAGGTTCCCAAAAGATTTGCCGCACATTTCCGTTATGTGTTTCCGAAACGTCAACTCTGGCACCATTTCTACACCCAAGTCCCTTACATTACATTACACTTGTATGTCAATACTTGTATGTATTGACATACAAGTCCATTTCATATTGAAACTGCAGTGGCGCTCATGCGCGACTGTAAGTCATAATGCAACACTTATCGATCTTAAAGTACAGCTTGCTGACACGACTCCACTGTACTACGTTATCAATATCCTGTTGTAAATGTCTGCAATCTGAGATGTCCTTTACTGAAAGAAATAACTTTAGGTCGTCTGCAAACAACAAACATGACGCCCCTTTCACTACAGCAGGGAGATCATTAATCATTATGATGAACGCCAATGGACCCAAATTACTTCCCTGACTCACACCTGAGAACGTGCAAAAAGGTCCAGACTCATACCCGGCATACTCAACATAATGCCTGCGTTCACCAAGATAACACGCGAAAAACCTTAATAGATGTGGAGTGAATCCCACAGTTGCAAACTTCATCAACAGCACATCATTATCGACAGCATCGAATGCTTTTCTGAAATCGAAGTAAGCAGCATCAACCTGCTCTCCGGCATCCATAGCTGGTGTCAGGTAAGATACGAATGACATCAGGTTACTCCTCACCCCCCTGGCCGACCTGAAACCATGCTGTGCGTCAGTCAGCTGGGAGCTCACCTGATTGTAAATATGTTTGTATAATATTGATTCGAATACCTTGGCGAAAGCGGACAGTACTGCTACCGGTCGGTATCCAGATACGTGAGAACCCGGGCCGCCTTTGGGAACGGGCGTCACTCTAGTAATTTTTCACTCGTCCGGGTAATATTCCTCTTTAAGACATAAATTAAAAATATGTAACAAAGGTCTCTCAAACACTACACTACAATCCTTTACAATGTAAGCTGGTATACCGTCCGGGCCCGCGGAGCGCTTCGGTTTGAGGCGCCGCAACGCTGCGCGCACGTCACGGATGTCCAGCTGATCAATGTGCACCCGTGTCGCGCTCGCAACCCCGCCTACTGCGCGCTCAGCCGCAAGAGGATCCAACACTGGCCGATCCGCGCTGTACACTGACTGAAAGTATGAAGCAAAACACTCTGCACACTCTTCTTCGCTCACTGACTGTCCGTCCCTAGTAATACGAGTTTTATTACGTTTGGATCGTTTGGACCTTATAAAGTTCCAAAAAGATTTCGGATCCTCTTTGAAATTTAGTTGTAACTTACGTTGGTACAATTCATATGCAAAAGCTATTTTACGTTTAACTAGAGAACGATATTTAGTAAATGCCTCATAATCACTCGGAAGACCAGTTTTTTTAAACAATTTATGATATCTCCATTTTCGCTTAATAACCTGGATTAAATCAGGAGTGTACCAGTCTGGATAAACATACCTAGAAACGTTAGTCGATCTTTTAGAACCCTTCCGTGGAACAGAACGATCGATAACCTCTGTGACTAATTCGTAAAAATATTTGACAGCTACCCTTGGGTCCTGAATTTTATACAACTTGTTCCAATCAGTCGTTGCAAAATTGTCATACAGCTGTATAAAATTTGCTTTATTAAAGTTCCATTTCCGCCTAACTTTATTCGAATCATCCCTGTCCTGAAAAGACTTAGAAAATGCAGTATTCGCTTTATTAAATCCACACCGCTTGCCGATCTTAATAGTAGTTTTTACAGGGGGATGTTGCACGTCAATATCAACTAACGGCTCATCTGACCGTATTACCTCCAAGTCACTCGCTGGTAATGAAGTTAATATTAAATCTAAAGTGCGATTATTAATATTACAAACATTATTTACCTGCCGAAATCCACAGTAAGTTTTCACATACTCAAAATAACTTTGAATCTCAACTGTCGTCGACGGCAAATTAGAGTCACCAATCACTAAAACATTCTCATATTTTACACATACACTTTCTAAAATTTGAAATAGGCGCATATATTCATTACTATCACATTTTGGTGGAATATAGACTACACAACATAAAAATAAACATTTACTTTTAAAATGGACGGTTGCGCATACTAGCTCAAATAAGGCAGAGTCCACATTGTCGATAGAAATGCGACTTAACCTTAGACGTGACGATGCTGCTAACAATACACCTCCTTGTTTACGTCCATCCATCCGATCACAGCGTAGTACCGTAAACTCCGGCGGAATCAGTTCTCCATCATGTATGGAATCACCAAGACCCGACTCCGTAATAGCGTAAAGATCAAATGTTGAGGCCTTTAGGTTAGTACAGAATCTTTTGGTTTTTGTCCTTAGACCTCGTACATTTTGATAAAAAACACTAACAATATCATCAGTTGGCCTTTCCTGGTTTCTTGGAGTTGCGAAACCATACCCACTCATTAAATTGAGTATTCAAGGGCCAGCTATTAGCATTATGTACTTTTTCATACTGGGACTCTGGAACGCCGATCATAAAGGACGAATAGTCCCTTTTAGTTTTAGGTACAAGTTTTTCTACTTTTAAATCCTTTGTTCCACATATCTCTGAAACGTGTTCAGTAATTGTCTCTTCCGTAGTATCGGGGTGCAGTGACCATACATGCAAGAATTTCTTTTTTTCTACGGCATGTAAAGTAGAAATTTGGGCGTTTCCTCCTTTTTGGATTGATTTAACCCCCTGCATACTTCTGTTTCTCATTTGATGGTTTCCCTCCTTCAGTTGTTCAGGTCCAATGTCACATGTATAAGTATAATTATATTTCTATAATGCCACAAGCATCAAACGAACACCTGTAAAATGAGCCAAATGTCTCACCTAGCAATCAAACCGACGAATCTAGCGTTCGTATATAATATGTAAAACCACGGCTAAAGAAATTACAGTTAAATCAAAAAGTAAAAAAATAAAATATGGTGTCCCACAAGGGAGCATCCTGGGTCCACTGCTATTCTTAGTCTACATCAACGACTTACCAAGACACATTAAACAACCAATGGTCATGTACGCTGATGATTGCACCGTGATCATAAAATGCGATGACGACAGGACACATGAACAATATATCTTGGAAATTCATGAAACACTCCATAATATCATAAATTGGCTGACATGCAATAATTTAATTATAAATTTAGATAAGACTAAAATAATAAACTTTACACAAAGACCGACACAAACTAATATTAATATTGACTATCAAAGGAAAAACATTGAAACAGTTGACATGACAAAATTTTTGGGTGTTATATTAGACAGCAAATTATCGTGGAAAAATCACACAGAAGAAATTTGAGCTAAATTAAGTAAATTTGCATACGCGCTATTCAAATTATCAAAATACGTGAACATAGAAGCAGTTCTTACCGCGTATTATGGGTACGTAGCATCCACTTTAAGATACGCTATAATTTTTTGGGGCAATTCAGTAAATAGGGAGATGGTGTTTAAAGCCCAAAAGCGATGTATCAGAGCAATGTGTAATCTAAAGCCCAGAGATAGCTGTCAACCCGTATTCAGAAGTCTCAGAATCTTGACCCTTCCATCGCTCTACATCTACGAAATAAATATATTCGTAAAAATAAATATTGGTACCTATAGCCTTGTATCAGAGAATAGAAACCGGCAAATACGAGAAGCATACCGTTTGCAACTAAAAATACCTTTTGTAAAAACTTCTCTGATGCAAAAAAATTTTTGCTGCATGGCACAAATTATTTATAACAAATTGCCTAATAGTATTAAAATAATGACCTTAAATAAATTTAAAAATAAATTATATGACATGTTAATTCATAAATGTTATTATTCTATTAATGATTATTTATGTGACAAAAATATTGACTAATGACAAAATAGTTTACGTAATACATATAATATTAATTAACTCGAGAATTATTTTATAGTAAAAGGAATAATGATATGATATGTTAGTTATTAATGAGTGATATTCGTTTCTTGAAACAACTGTTTATGTAAAATAATATAGATGACCAATTAATAATAAAAATGTAATTGTATTTGCACGCCAACAGGCAAAATGTAGCGATAAAAAATAATTACTATGTTTAACATCCCTGTACCTACATTTAGCAAATAAACAAATTTGAATTTGAATTTGAATTCGTGACAATTGTTTGAAATAGGAAAAAATGTCGTCTTCTGTATTTCGAAAATGCATCATTTATGTTGATAAAGTAAATTAAGACACGTTGAGGTCTTTGCCGTTTAACACATAGTTTACTTAATTTCATGTTTTTGCAAGGAGAATTGCGTTCGGTGAGGAATAGAGCTAACAAGTTTACTAAATCGCTACTTTGATCAGAATAGCATTAGCCTGTCTAATTATTTATAACTAGCTATCCATGCAATAGCAGGAACCCTTTTCATTACATTATTAAAATTTACTATATTACACTGAATCAGGTACAATTAAAATAATGGAGAGAACTGGTGCCTGAGCTAGGATGTGTACCCACCTGTATTACCTACAAGTAACCAGTCCTTAGTAGTATGGGTATGCCATAGCTATAGGAGTATGACGTTAGTATGTTATACCATATTTATAGAAATATGACATCAGTAATTAAGCTTCAATTATTTACTTTATTAAAAAAAAATACCTTTTATAGCTGGTGCGGTCTGAGTGCTTAGTGCGCATTTTTTATTCGATCATGTCCACAAACAAACCGACCAAATAGGGAAGAACTTTCATGTTGTGAATTTATAAGACGCGTGTTACATATCAAAATTATGCGGCTTACTTGCTCACATTTTGAAGTGAGCAACCCGGCTAATTTGAATATGTAACATGCGTTTGGTAAATTCACAACATGAAACTTTTTCTCAATTGTTGTTGTAAACGACACTTTAATTTAATTTAACACTTTCGAATGTGACCAAAAACTCCACTAAGCTCTCTGACCAAAAAATCTTTATGGTGAGACTGCACTAACGGCTCCATGCGCGAGGCTTTTTTTCAATACTCAATACTCAATATCTTTATTGCATTCCATATGTAGTACATAGTTATAAAGATGTTTTATACAGTATACAGATTAGTCATGAACCCTGTTGGGCATTGCAAAGATGTGTTAGTGGTTTTAGAGGTAGCGCAGATAGATTTGCCTGAAGTCAGTTTAGATTACTTTATTTTTTTGTTACTACAGGCAACAATAAGTGACGAAAGTAGAATGAGAATAATAATGAGCACGAATGACGGATCTCGATTTGGTAGCAGCATCACTACAAATGACTTAGATGGAGATGGTTTTCCAGGTAACAATAAAAATGAGACTATATAATGCTTGTTTGCATAATTTCATCATCATCATCAGGTCATTTTAGTCTCCACTACAGGAGCACGACCCTCTCTCGTCCGTCCCAGACAGAAGGAGGATTTGACATACACTCCCCACGCTGGTCAGACGGGTTGGGGAGGCCTGATCGGTGTTTTATAATGTATTTCCCTTACTCGCCTTGTACGACATCCACGGGAAGGACGGAGTGATTCTTTTCTAGTCTGCCGGAAACCACACGGCCAATAAATTGCATAATTTAAAGTGAATTAATTATCGTCATGAAACATATGTAGGATGATGATTTTTCTATGTATGTATATACAAAAATGAAAGTATTTAAGTACAATATCAGTTATCTAGTACCCATAGTACAAGCTTTCCTTAGTTTGGGACTAGATGGCAGTGTGTAATTTGTCCAGATATATTTATTAATTTATTGCTTTAGTATAACTAAAACTAAATGGCAATATGTAATAGAGATATATTTTTTAAGTTGTCTCCGACCATTTTCCTTTCGCAATAACTGTAATATTAATTATTGTTGTCGATACTGATGATTGTTGGCACTTGGCGGAACTTTCTTAATATTTTGGGATTACTAAAGTCATTTGTACTATTCTACTTAATTAAATATTTTTTACGGACCGGTTTCGCCTTTTTTGTATATTTTACCTTTACGGTGTTATTTATGTAGGTATTTAAACTTCATGCATTATAATATAGATAAATATTCCTGAAAAAATTACACACAGCCATTTGTACAGGAATATTTGTTTATTTATAATATAATTCCAACATTTTATTACAGAGATATTAGTAAGCGCACCTTACAAAAATTCAGGAGAAGGCGCGATATACATCGTATCGGGGTATGAGGTCTACCATCAACTAATAAATCATCCTACTCGTAAAAAAATTGATTTACTTGAGTTGAAGTTTACTCAGAGAATTGTCAGTTCGGAATTCAGAACATTGGGATTCAGTTTGCAAGTTATACCCAATGTTGAAAAAGATGGATGCGATGGTAAGATGGTAAAAGCCATCGACAGGCAATTCATCCTCACACATTGGAACCTAAGTGGTCGCGTACTGTGCGCTTCCAGAGAAGTTTTCTCCCGCGTACTGTCAAACTGTGGAATGAGCTGCCTGTCGAGGTTATCTCAGGAGACTACAGCATGAGGTTCTTCAAAAAGAGCGTGAAGAGGTTTTTACAGGGTCGGCGACGCGCGTGAGTTGCCCCTGGTGTTACAGTTCATAGGCTACGATAACTGCTTTCCATCAGGCGGGCCGTATGCTTGTTTCCCACTTTTGTGGTATTAAAAAAAGCCTTATGATTATATACTGGTAAATATACAAATATGTAATCAATATATATAAAATGTTTTTGACGTGAAAACGTCTTATAAATCGATGAACGCCGGCTGCACGCCCATAAAAGCATGACTCATTGTCACGTTCCGCCTGAGCCGAGCGTCCAAGCGAGAGCGCGGAACAAGCGAGCGATAGCACGATCGGCATAAGCGTTCGGCTTGTGACGCATCTATCTCTCTGCCACTCCATCGGCCGATGCTTCCTTATGACATTATCACGTAATATAATTATCGTCCGTAAACCGACTCGACCGTAGATAAACAATTTTTTTATGCTCCATGGAGAGAACACACTGATATACGAAACTCACAAGTTTCGTAATTATGCCTTCTGTGGGAGCATAAGAGAGAACCTACATTAACTAATAAAATCACTCACGCATTTTTGTCACGTAGGTTTGTCGCGATAGAGAGAGGGAGTGCATTTCTGGACATTCACCCTGATGAAGATTTCCGTATGAGATAGAAACTAGTCGACAAAATCATGTGTTTTTGTCGGGAAAACCGACCCTCATTCTATTAACGATGACTATTCTATTAATTTCAAAATCATAACCTATGCGCGTGCGATGACATAACGATATGCGATGGGCCTATAAATTATTCTAATTTATAGGCCCATCGCACATACGCCATCGGGTCTTCGCATTGGTAATAATAATTACTTTGACAACAAAAGTAAATGCAACGGGAATAACACCAGAAATATATCTAAAATTATACCATAAAATTATACAATTTAATTTTATGTCCTCAGATTTAGCTGTCGGAGCGCCTGGCAGTGCTAAAGTGATGCTATTACGATGTATACCTTCAGTTAATATTAACGTGACTACAAAACTTCTCCGGCCGAAGGTAAAATGAACAATTCATTATAAAGAGCTTGTAGTTGTACAGATTTAAAAGTTACTACTATAATTTTTAATAAAAAAAAACGATGTGTCCTTGAAAGACAGAGGTGAAAACTTCACCTCTCGCTCTGTCTCGCCCTTTCGATGCCGACTTTACTTAAACGAGGGTATTCTTACAGAGCCGAACATTACGGTTTCATTCACTAGTCAGAAAATTTGTACAGAGCTCGATGGCGTCGTTATGCGGACAGTCTAATCCCTTGGTTCCGAAACTAGGGGTATTTACCCCCGCAGAGGTAAAATAGGAATTCTGTAGGGATAATCAAGCTAACAAAAGATAACAAATTAGTTCAGTCCAATAAGACCTAATCTAAGGAGGGGGTAAAATCAGTTTCCTTTATTGGTCATAGGGGTAACAACATTGAAAAGGTTAGGAAACGCTGGTATAATCGAACATGCATGTTAAACAAAGTCATCCGTAGCCTGTCAATGGATGGGTTTATTTATATCCGAAAACATTAGAACGTATTGGGCTAGTTGCACCTTCGCGCAGTAGTGGTGTGGAGGGGCTGCGTCGCCGGCATCGGCTGTTCACTAACACCGTGGCACCTGTGCGCACTTGTCGCGCGCAGAATGCACCTACAGCACGTAACATTACACTTATGAACGAAATTCATAAGCGATGCCCGGATGCCGACGTATTCGTTGATACTTTATATCAATTTATAAACAAGTGTTTAAATTCTTTGTAATTATTATTTTTTCACAATATTGTATCTTAAGCTATGTACATGAGTGTTTTGGTTACATAACTGTAAACTTATGTATGTTATCGAATAAATGAATAAATAAATAAATAAATAAATATCGAGCACCTTCATCCTTCGGACGGCACATTAAGCCGTCGATCCCGGTTGTTGTTGATAACAGTCATTAAGCCAAATCAGTAGGCAGCTTGAAAACACTTGCCTCCATCAACCCGCAGTTGAGCAGTGGTGGAGTATGCTCTACACCCCTTCAATTAATGGGAGACCTGTATCCCAGCAGTGGTATCGTTTTCGAAGTAACAAAATTCGGCGATACGGCTTTCGCACTCAAGTAGGAAGCCCGTTAGCGGTGGTATTGCTAACGTGCGAGTGATACTTCATATATTAAGCGTCGATAAGCATGGCGTTGTATGCTAAAGAGTGACCCGTATGCCAGAAGTGGGATGAACAAGGGTTGTCTCCGTTGTTGTAAGTCATTTATGGGTCGTTGTTCTAACCATAAACATCTACAGATCGCCTGAGGATGCCTCGCGTAGAGGCGAAACACGTGTCGCAGAGACGACCACGGTAGTCGGGGCAGCGGCGGTCGCACGTATCTTCTGTTTCAGATGTTGGAGATTCGCCGAGACGACCACAGCAGCTGGAGAAGAGACGACCAAAGCAGCCACGGCAGTCGCATGCTACTAACTGTAGTGGGTGGGTGCCGGTCGGCAGTAGTTTTCATGAACTAATTGGTGGCGGAAGCACGCAAAGTAGTGTAGATTAAATTGCCTGTAAATTACACTTCCGCAAAATAACACCTGAATCAATTAACTATGTAATAATTTTATACTTTCAGATTGTACGAGAACAGGATAGTTCTTTTGCTGTCCAAGTATGTGTTAATATAACCTATCAATCAAACGCAGAAAATATTACTGATAGTAAGTAACAGAAGATCGCATCTATAATAATTACCCAATAAATAAAAAATGAGGAGCTCGATGTCTTCGTTGCGCATGTCAGTCTAATCAAACACTGAAGTTAGGCAACGTGGGTGTAAGTGGTTCATCAAGATCTTTGAACCAAAGCCAACTTCACCTGCACGCGGTGCACCCTGCTGACTGACAAACGAAGCTCTGGCGAAAAGAGAGGTAGGGAGCGTAATTGTAAGCTACCCGACTGGGGTACGTACCTCCACCTCACAGAATACCGCAGCCAAATAACGGTTCCCTTGAGGGCTGTTGTGTTCCTGCGAGTGATTGAGGTCACCAGAAAGGAAGGAGATGCTGCGATGGCAGCGGGGGTGGCGGCGCGCGAGCGATATTTTATGTTGCGAGCGTTAATATGGCTACGGTAACCGCTTCAGATCAGGCGGGCCGTATGCTTGTCTGCTACCCGAGGTAGTATAAAAAAAAAAAAACGTCGACCGTATCCTATCCGGGCACGTTAAATAATAAATAAATATTGTCAGACAAATTACACAGCGCCATGTAGCCCCAAAGTAAGCGAAGCTTGTGTTATGGATACTAGACAACTGATAAACATACGTAAATACATTTTTTTTTGTAAATACATACTTATGATACATATAAAACATACAGACCAAAACAGACAGACATGTTCATGCACACAAATGTTTGTCCTGTGTGGGAATCGAACCCACGAGCGTTGGTGTCGAAGCCGCGTCATTGACCGTTATGCCACCGAGCTCGTCGAACGTTAAGCCGTCGGCCATTAGATGATAGTCGTTAAGCCAACTCAGTGGCCTTTAGGCGGCTTGAAAACACTGGCCTACGCCAACTCGCATTTGAGCAGCGCGGTGGAGTATGCTCTACACCACTTCAATTAAGGGGAGACCTGTATCCCAGCAGTGGTATCGTTTTCGAAGTAACAAAATTCGACGATACGGCTTTCGCACTCAAGTAGGAAATCCGTTAGCGGTGCTATTGCTAACGTGCGAGTGATACTTCATATATTAAGCGTCGATAAGCTATTGTATTTTTTTTTACCACCAGATGTGGTATAAATAATATATAAATATTCCTGGACAAATTACACACTTCCATATAAGTTCTAAAATATGCAAAGCTTTTACTACGGGTACTAGATAAATGATATAACACTTAAATACATTTTTTTTTTGTAAATACATACATATAATACTAGAGAATACCCAGTGCGAGACAAACAGACATGTTCATGCACACAAATATTTGTCTTGTGCGGGGAACGAACCCGCGACCTCGGAATCAACGTGACCATTGCTAGCAAATCGACCACCAAGCTCGTCAGAAACATACAAAACGGAATCTAATACAGAAACAGTACAAAAACGTAATGTTTTAATTTTCAGAAATATTTGTGACAAATAACATCATCGGAACTGAAGCGTCTATTGAGATGAAATATAGAGAATATTATATTGATATGTCCGAAAGAAAGGAGTATTATTGTGAAAATGTGACAGTGTCTTTGGTAAGTATTTCAGCCATCGAGCTAAGAATTCAACTGCGGGTTGGCGGACGTCAGTGTTTTCAAGCCGCCTAAAGGCCACTAACTTGATTCAACGACTGTCCTCTAATGACAACTGCCGGGTCCGTCTGCTTAACGTGCCCTTCGAAGCACGGAAACGTGCGTTTCAAAACATGGAAGCAAAATCAGTACTAGAAAACAAATAAGTTTCTTCATTCTGAAACACAATTGTTTCATGTTAAAATGTTAACTCAAATTGATACTTTTGGTCGATTTGATAGAAGCATTTGGAAGAATCATAAGTCCAATGACGCACATGAGCCACTCCACCAACCCGCAGTTAAGCAGCGTGGTGGAGTATGCAGTAAACCCCTCGATAGAGTGTAGACCTGTGTACCCCAACAGTGGGATGAATAATGGTTGTCAACGTACAACTTAAGATGTGCGATTATGCATGCTGACCGACAAACGAGACTCTGGCAAAAAGAGAGGTTTTTAACGGCGATTTTTAAGCTGCCCGTCACAGAATACCGCAGCCAAATAACAATTCCCTTGAGGGTTGTTGTGTTCCTGTGAGGGAGTGAGGTCACCAAAAAGAAAGAAAGGAAGAAGTATAGGCTGGTAATGGATCGGCGACCTCTTTGTGTTGCTGATCTACATGGTGGTGATTGCTTTCTATCAGGTGACCCACATTCTCCTTTTCCACCCTCTCATATAAAAAAAGAAATGCCGAAATTGCACAGTGACATCTGTCACTGTGCAATTTCACTACTCCACCAACCCGCAGTTGAGCAGCGTGGTGGAGTATGCTCTAAACCCCTTCAATTGAGGGGAGACCCGTATCCCAACAGTGGGATGATTGTGGGTTGATGCCGATGCCGATGCCGATCTGTCACTGTGCAATTTCGGCATTTCTTTTTTTTTCTACACTAACCATAGATCAAGGATCCCGTAGATAGTGACCATTACTGTTGTACTTTTATAGAGCGACAACGAAGCAGCAAACTATAGCTTTTTTGCAAAAGCAGAAATAGAAGAAACCTACACGAGAAATATAACAGGTATGAGTTACTCGTCGTAAAATAAATTTATTCGAAATAGAAATATTTCTAATAACAATACTCAATCAAAAACGACAGTTGAATCGCAGTAAAAAAATTACATTACGACTAAAACTTTTGACGAAAGACCCGCACCTTTTTGTTATTATTTTCATAGTTGTCATGTCAGCCAACTTGCCGGAATTTAAAATAAAATATTTCTGAAAAATTTACGGCGCCATCCAGTCCCAAAATAAGCGTAACTTGTACTATGGGCACTAGACAACAGATTTTTTTTGTAAATACATACTTATAATACATAGAAAACTCCCCGATCAAGACAAACAGATATATTCATGCACACATGTTTGTCTTGTGCGGAGATCGAACCTACGACCTCGGACTCAAAGTATCTATTGTTAGCCATTCGATCATCGGGCTCGTCAAAATATATATTGTTTAAAAATTAATATATTATAAATATTATATATTATTTTAAAATTAAATCAGAACGGAAGGAGTAGCCGCGTTGGCAGCAGGCCTAGGGAAACATTTCATGACGCGAGCCGTATGCTTGTCTTTCACCCGACGTAATAGAAAAACAACAAAATAAAAATCGGAAAGGTCACCTCCTCAACCGAAGTGGGACTTGAACACAAGACCTTTCGCTAAGGTCTTTTCAATTTATCTACCCAGAAATTATCTACCCTGAAATTATGAATGTTTAATAAATAAATTATGAATGATGGTGACGAAATTTTTGCATTTCTATTTACTGTTATAAAGTCACAGTAATCATGTCTACTGGTACGTCTTTTCTTCGGCCAGGAATAAAAGCGGGAACCATGAAAAAAGGCATTAAACAATATTTAACTTCACGTTAAATATTTATATAATATATTATATATGATTAATAAAGGCTATGGTTGAATTAGAACTCAAAATCAATCAGAATTGGACTTCACTCATCGACGTCACAACCCTTCTTCTCACCTCACCTTCTTGTAAATATAGGTCAGTCATTGTTGACCTAATTTTATAAATTACAAAAGAGAGGTAGGGCAAAACACTTCAGTTCAATGCGATACGACTGGGAAAGTACTCAAGTACCTCAGAGATGTCTGCATTCAATTAATAATTGTGAGGTGGGTTGTTTTAGAAATGAGTGACGACGTCGGTAGGAAAGAATTGCTAAGTTGATAATCGTGACGTCAAGCTCTGTGTTGCAAGCGTGTATCAATGTATGGAGGGCAGAGGTAAGGAGAACCGTCTTATATGCGAAGCAGGTTGAAAAAGTGTCCCTTGGTGAGCAGCAAATTAGACTAGGCGACAATATTTTCGTTCGATTTGTTATGTAAGGACATCCCTATAATATACATCCTTATAACTATAGGTGAAAGAATTACTTCGATAATATTCTAACTTAGACTTCTCGAGATAATATGTTATCTTGAAAATCACAATTGTGAACTTTCCCGAAAACGCTCCATAAAAAGGCTACTAACTTATGACGTCACCTAGGTATTTTGTTTACATTAAAATATAAATTTGTACGACAACAATGTTAAATACTGCATTTATGTAGCCAGTGCCGTAACAAAAGTTATAGGTAGTATTTTTTATTGTTTTTCCAAAGTTAATATATTTTTCTAATAATTTCATCCTTTTAAATTGGTTTTTCCCACCAAACTTTGATCTTTGTATATTTCAGTTTGTATATTGAGTTTTGTATATTTCACGATAGTGATAAATATTTTGTATAATTTTAGATCATTGTCGTTTATCCTATTCAGAAACTCCCCGATATAACGCTAGTGTAGCAAGAAGATGTGATGTGAATATAGCAGTAGTTGTAAACGAAGTAACCGCTCTTCCAGTGTGCTGAATTAAAAAAAAAATCTCTGCTGACCGGTATAGTTAATATAACTGCAGTATTAAGTTCTCAACTGATTACGTAGTCCAAAATTGTTTAGTGAACATAACCAGTAAAATTGCTTTGAGATAACGTAAAAAAATATTGTTTATTGCACCATCTTACTCTTATGACTTTTGGCGCAATGTTTAAAATTCATCTTGTTTCCCATGGCGCCACCAATTTGCTGCTTGTCAGCGGACACTTTTTTATACTACAGTTAGTTTCTCCTTACCTCTACTCTCCATAATCAATAGAAAGCGGTAATAGCTTGACTTCAGGCGGCACGTATGTTTATTTCTCACCGATAGCGGTATAAAAAAACACATGGGTGGTGCGTTACTAAGTTTTATATTGACCGCATGTGGTATCTAATCTACTTTTTGTCTAAGGTTATGACCTCAATTTTTGTCTGAGGTTTGCCTGATTTTTTAGGGTTCCGTACCTCAAAAGGAAAAACGGAACCCTTATAAGATCACTTTGTTGTCCGTCTGTCTGTCTGTCAAGACCCTCTAAGTCGAGAATGCGTATCAAGCTGAAATTTGAAATATATACTCAGGTCTACGGTCCCATTAAGTTGTAAAAAAATCAAACTGCTCAGTTTACGTAAAAAAAAGTTACGGCTGTTTGTTCAGCAAAAAACGCACATTTCGACATTCTCAAGGGAATCAAAACCAATAGGGTACTTTCCGTTGACCTAGAACTATGAAATTTGGTAAATAACATCGTTATAGACTACAAGTACAGGAATAAATCTCATAACTATACATTTGTAATTAAATCTTAAAAAATAGGGGGTCTATATTTTTTATAGGAGGTCGAAATTTCAAATTGAAGCTACTAGTTCAAATGGGGTATCATATGAAAGGGCTTGATGTGCACATTGCAAAATATATTTTATTTATTTTTTCCGACGCATTATTTCTTATCTATTATGAATATCGATCATCTGCGTAATGATGCACATAATATTGACTGGTCGGAAATTGGGTCGGCATCGAACGTTAATGATCAGGTTGAACTGTTTAATGCAAAGTTGCTGAATCTTTACGACAAGCACGCGCCTGTGCGTCCAGTTCGAATAAAACACCTGCCGGCACCATGGTTGACTGATGAAATTCGGGGTTTCATTGCTAAGAAAAATAGGGCTAAATGTAAATACAAAATGGATCCAGACAGATATCGAGATAGTTATGTTCGGGCTCGTAACATCTGCAACAGAATATGTAGGGATGCACAAAGGCGCCACATTTATAAATCAGTTGAGAACGGAGATCCAGCAAAGGTATGGAAATTTCTTAAGTCGATAGGAGTTGGAAAGAAACTTAATAAAAATCTTAACATTGTTGATATTGATAACCTTAATAGGCATTTTTCCTTCTCTGCTGCATTTAATTACAGCACTAAAACTAAAACTCTTGATTATCTTTCATCGCTTCCAACTCCTGACTATCCCCTATTTTTCTTTACACAATTCACCGATTGTGATGTTGAGAAGAACATACATTCAGTTGTGTCAAATTCTGTGGGGGATGATAGTATTAGTCGTGCTATGATCTTACCGATCCTTGATATCATCCTTTCAACCATCACCTTAATTCTCAATAATTCTATAGCTACAGGTATCTTTCCCTCGTCCTGGAAAAATGCGTTTATTATCCCTTTGCCTAAAAAATCCCATCCTTCGTCCTTTTCCGACTATCGCCCCATTTCCATTCTTCCTTTCCTTTCCAAAGTCCTAGAGCGACTTGTTCAACAACAATTAAACCAATTCCTTAACTATAACAATATCTTCAATCCATTACAATCCGGTTTCCGTCCCGGTCATAGCACGACTACTGCTCTATTGAAAATTTCCGATGACATTCGTGTTGCTATGGATCGTTCCCATCTGACGGTTTTGACTCTGCTGGATTTCAGCAATGCATTCAACACAGTTGATTTTGATATACTGTTGGGTCAGTTGCGTCCTCTCAACATATCTCCAACGGTAATTAAGTGGTTTCATTCTTACCTGCATGGGCGTAAGCAGCGTGTGCGCATTGAGGATTTACTATCTTCTTGGTGCACCGTAGCTGCAGGCGTACCGCAGGGAGGCGTATTATCTCCACTTTTATTCGCTCTATTTATTAACTCTATCACCTCTAAACTTCGCTCCTCTTACCATCTGTATGCAGATGATTTGCAAATTTACACGCATGCTTCTTGTGAAGATCTATCAGGTACTATTTCGATTATTAATGAAGATCTTTCTCGTATATCTGAATGGAGTAATTCTCACGGTCTAATTGTTAACCCGTTAAAAACGCAGGCCATTATCATAGGTAGTTCCCGGTTGATATCTAAAATTGACTGGCCTAATTTCCCTTCTATTATTTTTAATGGGACTGTTGTTTGCTACAGCGATAACGTGAGAAATCTTGGTATCATTTTTGACAAGTCGTTTACTTGGAATGCCCAACTTGCCGCTGTTAGTAGAAAGATATTCACGTCTATTGGTTCTCTCAGAAGATTCCAGTACTTTCTGCCGCTTGACACCAAAATCGCGCTTGCACAGTCCTTGCTTCTTCCTATTCTTGATTATGCCGACTCTTGTTACCTCGATCTCACCGAGGATCAATTGAATAAACTTGAGCGCCTTCAAAATCTATGTATCCGGTTCATATTTGGACTCCGCAAATATGACCACGTTTCTCAATTTTGCTGTCAGCTCAAGTGGCTTCCTGTTAGACTTCGCCGTAATGGTCATATCCTATCCCTTCTTTATTCAATCCTATTTAATCCATCAACTCCTGAGTATTTAAAAGAGCGCTTCTCATTTCACACTGGGGCGCACGGTCGTGCCTTGCGTTATACCCTGTCTCTTCGCCTCATTACGCCACCACACTCTTCCCAATATTACACTAAGTCCTTTTCGGTACAAGCTGTTCGTCTCTGGAATGCTCTGCCATTAACTGTTCGTAGTGCACAAACTCTGTTCGCCTTTAAAAATCTTGTGAAAGCTCACTATCTCTCACTTGTCCCTGTGTAATCTTTTTCTCTTTTATTTTCCTTTATTCTCTGGTCAGTCGCTATATTGTACTTATTATGTATATATCTTAGCTGGTATTTAGTATATGTAATGTTTTTATATACTATAGTTATATTATTGTGTATGTATTGTTTATATTGCGTATGTATTATATGTGTATGTGTATGTAGATAAGTATATGTAGTTTTTGCGCCTCCCATTTGTTTTCTATCATTCTCGTTTCCTCTACCTTAAGGTTGTCTGGAAGAGATCGCTTAGCGATAAGACCGCCTTTTGTACTTTTATTATCCTAATACCTCTGTAAAATCTGTCATTTGGTGCAATAAAGAATATTATATTGTATTGTATTGTATTGTATTCTTATTTATAATTAAAAATATCAAATTTATAATGAGCCTACGTACGGAACCCTCGGTGGGCGAGTCCGACTTGCACTTGGCCGGTTTTTTTTATGCGACGTCGGATGACAGACAAGCATACGGCCTTTCACATTAACTTCCTTTGTATTTCCTAACATTTATTTCAGAATTCAATAAGAACTGGGTGTCAGTCCACCCATCAAGTAAACTAGAAGCAGATGAGTTAGTGATATCACGAAATTGCTCTGGTGAAGACTGTCGACCTTCTCTGTCTATGAAAATAGACTGGTCTGGAAGGTAAATAAATAAATAAATATAAATAAATATTTCTGGACAATTTACACATCGCCATCTAGTCCCGGTACTATACAACTGATAAATGTACTTAAAAATATTTTTTTGTAAATACATACTTATATATAAACATAGAAACGTCCACACCAAGACAAACAGACATTATTCATGCACACAAAAATGTTTGCCTTGTGCGGGGATCGAACCCGCGACCTCGGAGTCAAAGTGGCCATTGCTAACCATTCGACCATCGAGCTCGTCTATAATTATGTAGTACTTACCAAACTCTCTCTCTTTCTCATTTTTAACTGACTTAAACTGACTAAAAAAGAAGGAAGTTCTCAATTCGACCGTATGTTTTATGTTCGTTACCTTTGATTTTTTTCTAGGTAAACCGATTTTTATATTTTTTTTTAATTTGAAAGCAGTCGATTCTCGTTTGGTCCCATTAGAGTTGATCAAGATCATAGTTTGTGAGTTATCCTTAATAAGGTTAATTGACTTCGATCAACGAAATTTTCATTGAAATCACTTGATTTTTAGGGTTGCGTACCCAAAGGGTACATACGTGACCCTATTACTGTCTGTCCGTCCCTCCATTTGTCACAGGGCTCTATCTCTCGTAATAACTAGACACTTGAAATTTATATATAGGCTATTAAAAAATACTAAAAGTAAGATAAAGTAATGAGTTAGCGCCCCCTGTCATACGAGAAACGTAATTTTGTACGGCGAAACCGGACTCGCACATGACTGATTTTATTTTTTAATCTTATTTTTAATACAATTAACTGATAATAATGATCACACTTTCCTTTTATAAACATACTAAAAATGATTTTTTGCCTAATTCTATTTACATACCTATCGCGCTCTGATATCTTGGTCACTGAAGAACAATTTGTGACCTTCTTTTACTTTCAGGAACGTTTCATATTACACAGTCGGCTCCACGCTATCTGAAAACGTAACGATACTGCTACGTAACGACGGGAAGAGTGTGGCAGATGCATGTGCCTTCATTTATGTTGTCGGGCCTCAGGTAGCGAAGATAGGCTGCGGGGTTCAAGATGAAGGATATTTGTGTCATATTACACCGTTTAAAAGGAATACTCAGGTGAGGGAATGTACTAAAATCTAGCAAGATAACATTTTTTTTTTTGACGTGACCACGTCTCATAATACGATGGAGCCGGCTGCACGCACGAAAAAAGATGACGTATGCGGAGTTACCTCGCTCTGGTGCGTTCCATAAAAATTTTCTTTTGAAAAATGCAAAGATTCCATCAGTATTTTCTTATGACGTTGTCACGTTCAACTATCGTCAGTAAACCGACTGTACAGACAACCGACTTTTTTTCTAAATTAGTGGAGGGCAAACGAGCATGTGGTGCATCTGATGAAAAGCAATCACCACCGACCATGGAGATCAACAATACCGAAGGGTCACCGATCCGCTGCCAGCCTATACCCCTTCATTTCTTTCTGGTGACCTCACTCACTCGCAGGGACACAAACACCCTCAAGGGCATTATTTGGGTTGTTAGGTAAGGGGGTTATTTGGCTGCGGTATTCTGTGAGGTGAACGTACTTCCCCAATCGGACAGCTTAAAAAAATCAAATATGAATTTTGTTATAAATTCTCAAAAAGACAAATTCTCACAACGACAGATTCTCAGAAAGACAGATTTTAATTTGCCTTATAGGCAATGGTAAAAAGACGCGTGGTTATGTTGTTTAGCGACAAAAATGTTCACGTGACTTGACTAGACTACGGGATCAGCTGTAATTTGTATGGAAAATGACAGATTTTGGCACCCAAATTCGTCACGTAGTCTTGGAGACAACGGAAAGAATATATTTTATGTCCTTTCTGTCATGTGGTGACTACAATTACGTATTTTTAATATTTAGAAATATTTTTTGTTGATTGGTTTGCTTAAGTTTCATTGACCGATTTCGCTATTTCTTTTAATGTTGTGCCTCATATTTATTGTTAGAATAAGGTTCTGATCAAAGAAAAAAATAAGAAATTTGCGCGGAAAATTAGATAATTTCAGATACGATCAATTTCACTGAACGATAATATTAACTTTTCTAATGTAACTTACCTTAGAAAAGTTAATATTATCGTTCAGTTTTCTGAAATTATATATGTCGTTTGACGAAACTGTTACTCATTTCGCGAAACCAATTCGAATTCAATATTCATAGATAGGACAACATATTATTATGTCGGGTCAGCTCGTAGTAAAGAAAGATGTAAGTATTAAGTCGGTTAATACTTATTTAATTGTCATTTTGTGACAATCCGTCTATATAAGAAAGAAGTTCATTTGCATCTAAGCAAAAAATGTTTGTTTAATTAAAGATTCTTTCAAACAATGTATGAGCAAACTATCACCTTAATGTATATTCATTTTTATTTCAGCACCCTATAAATATAAAACTGAATATGAGTGGCTTCTCAAACATGGACGAGTACATGAGCGTAACGGTGCAGTTGAGGGAGTTTTGTGAACAGTCAGACAATGCTACACAAAAAAAACTTGAAGTACCACTGGTCTTTAATCCTAACGACATACACATAGATGGGTATAGTATGATTTATATCATAGTATCGTTTCTGAAATCTTTATTTATTTATATGAGACGGGGGCCCACAACACATTCCTACCACTTTGTCTCCTGTGTAGCCAAGATTAACAGCGGCAACCGAAAAAATAGGCAATGAACAGTGAAGTCCATTGCAGTGCCAGGGGTAAAACTACAGCTGAAAAAAAAGGAACTTGTAGGAGTAGGGAGCTTTTGGAATTTGACTTCCCATATGAGCAATGTGAGAGACAGAAAAAAGGCAAATAAGGCATTAAAAGCCTAAAGAGATGGCTAGTCAAGTGAAGGTCAACTGCCGTGCACCACGGATTTTTAGTATCTAACACTATTGCGGACCTAAAACATTGAGTTGTTACCTAACACATCGATTCCAATAATATGAATTGCAAAATCGTCTAAACGCTTGGAAATTCTCCCTTGTTGATACAAAATCAGAATGGTATACTACCCCGGATGCGACTTGCAATGAATTCAACATGTCATCTCGCTCCCGCCGCCAAAGATCACACTCCCCGAGAACATGCTGTTGCAGGCATACAGGATCGGCAACGCTTGAGTTAAAACCCTTCACGCCTTTCTTGAAGAACCCCATGCTTATTATACTATATTATTTGGGGTGTAAGTGGTTCATCAACATCTTTGGACCAAAGCCAACTTCACCTGCACGCGGTGCACCGTGCTGACTGACAAACGAAGCTCTGGCGAAAAGAGAGGTAGGGAGCGTAATTGTAAGCTACCCGACTGGGGAATGTACCTCCACCTCACAGAATACCGCAGCCAAGTAACAATTCCCTTGAGGGTTGTTGTTTTCCTGCGAGTGAGTGAAATCACCAGGAGGGAAGGAGATGCTGCGTTGGCGTGGAGGAGTGGCGGCGCGCGAGCGAAATTTTATGTTGCGAGCGTTAATATGGCAACGGTAACCGCTTCAGATCAGGCGGGCCGTAAGCTTGTCTGCCACCCGACGTAGTATAAAAAAAAATGCTGTTTCTAGGCAAACTTTTTACTTAAATTTTCTTATGCATATCACCTTCGAATGCCTTCGATGTTTTTTTATTCGTGTATCCGAATGAAACCGGCAATTATAAATAACGTAACTTCCCTACTAATATTACAAATGTGAATGTGAGTTTGTTTGTTACGCTCTCACGCTGAAACTACTCGAGTTTTTATTAAAAAAAACGCGGGCGAAGCGCGGATGGAAGCAAGTAAATAAATAAAATAAATAACGTAAGTCAGTTTCTACATTGTGTTGTGTAATTCTAAAAAATAATATGTTTTATTTTCAGTGTTACTCATAATGATACATTGACAGATAAAATGATGCTCGATGATAAGATTCAAACCGTCAATGTTGAACATGAGTACAAGGTAAGGTTCCACAGGCGCTTATTTTTGCTGCCTAAGGGCGCTTGCATAAATAAATCTACATTTTTTGCTGCCTAAGAGCGCTTGTATGAATTTTGGGGTCTAAGTGATTCATTAACATCTTTGAACCAAAGCCAACTTCACCTGCACGCGGTGCACCCTGCTGACTAACAAACGAAGCTCTGGCGAAAAGTAATTGTAAGCTACCCGACTGGGGAATGTACCTCCACCTCACAGAATACCGCAGCCAAATAACAATTCCCTTGAGGGTTGTTGTGTTCCTGCGAGTAAGTGAGGTCACCAGAAAGGAAGGAGATGCAGCGTTGGCAGCGGGGGTGGCGGGCGCGAGGGATATTTTATGTTGCGAGCGTTAATATGGCTACGGTAACCGCTTCACATCAGGCGGGCCCTATGCTTGTCTGCCACCCGTCGGAGTATATAAAAAAAATTTAACATTTTTTTCTACGTAAGGACACAATAGGTATGGGCGCTTGCATCTTACTAATATTAATATTATAAATGCGAAAGTTTGCATGGATGGATGTATGTTACTGACTTTAAACCCAATTTAAAAAAAAGTACGAATGTAAATAAATTTTCCAAAGAAAAATTTTGAACAATGTTTTTCCCAGATTAAATTTAATTCTTTGTATTGTAGTACTTAAAGTGAAACTATGTGTAAAGTCGCATACAGTATAAAGGTCTCAAGCAACACTAAATAACATTCTCCATTCTAGTCCGCATTCAGCTCTATGTTTTATAATTAGAGAGGTGAAGTTTGGAAAATGGGTTTTCGAACTCCAAATAAGCCCTCGTTATCAAAGTTGGCCGCACAGAATACAGGAGCGTACTTAGTGAACCTATTTAAAAGTCCAGGTGAAATTAGTGCCTTATTATTGTTTTGAGCTATTGTTATGTATAGATCTTTTCGACATAATTTATTCAGATTATTGATGTTTTCATTATGATGACTTTTTTAGAAATAGTTTTTTTTTTCTGTGCAATGTAAAGTAATGAAGCATATTAAATGTGTTATCTAGGATCCATGTATAGATAGACTATATCAAAGAACTCATCCGGTCATAATATATGTATAATAATTCAACTTTTCTAATATAATTAGAGTATTTGTACTATTGTTGTGTATGACTACAAGTAATTTTAAAATGCCTTTTATGATTATTGTTTGATTAGTGAATATCTCACAGTTGATATACAAGTCTTTATTTGCATAAAACATGGTATATAAATTATATTAGGTGCTCAAGTAGCGTGGTAATGTCTTGCCAATTAATTTTAATGTAAAACTAATGTTCAAGTACTGCATTTTAATTTTAATTTAAAACTAATGTTCAAGTACTGCATTATAGTATTTTTTTTTTCGTTAAGCCATTTCTACAATTTCTTTTTGAATTGACTGGTATTTAATTCTATGAACTCACCTAGAATTTTATTATATATAGATATATACATACATAAAGAAGTAGCTGTTTATATATTATGTATATCACAGACACAAAAGTTTTTCCCACATGACGGTACTTAAGAATTTTCTTTACACCCTTTCTCCCCTCAAGCCATCCCTGTTAGAAACTCATCCGTTTTGTTATTATTTTGTGCATTGGGTATACTTGAGATAAAGTTTCTATTTCCGTAGAATTTCTTGATCACAAAGGCTTTTTATTACAGATAATTAATAATGGAACAGTATTTTGGAAAGATCTCAAAGTTATAGCGGGAATCACTGAAAAACCATACATAGATTTAATTTCATCTAGGGTAAGTTACACTTTTTTTGTGAGAATTTCGGTAATAGATTAATTTTAACATTATAATGTGTTGATATGTATGTTACGGTAAATGTGATTTACTATGGTAATTATTAACAATAACTAGTAATTATTAATACTTACCTCATGATTTGGTAAATGTGATGAAAACTGTGAAATTCATCACTTTTACTGGTTTTTATTAATAATTGACTATGACACCACATAGTGGTAAAAGATTTGTATATGATAGTTGGTCAATATTTATACATGATAATGCCAATGTAATAAATTGACAATTATTAATAATTAAGCTTAGCTTAATTGGCACCACATCATTCATCATCTAGGTTGACGGAGCTCCGCTTCGGAGCTCATTACCGATGGCAGGACACAAGAAAACCCTAACCTAACCAAAAACCAACTCAAATCTAATCAAAACATGTTTTATTATTACATTACCGCCTGCCTCTGTTGCTTGAAACAAATACGTTATTTTCGAAAAATTATTACATTTACCAAAAGTAAGGTTTAATTATTAATATTAACCGGTAAAAGTGAATAATTAATTACTTTTGTCTTCAATTTTGGTAATTATTAATAATTTTCAATTAATCACACTTACCGTGATAAAGGCTTCTGTATCTAAATGGTCCAACGGGATCTTATTATTAAACTGCTTGTTTGTCTGAATGCTAGTTGTTGTGGTTTGAGTTATAAGCAGTTTTAATTAAATTAGCGACTCTTATGTACCTATCTTAAATAACGGTCTGTCTAGTATTCCAAATAATAAATTTATAACTCATAAAAAATCGAAATATATTTCAAGTTTTTAACATTAAAGGTAATTACATACATTTTCTGTTTTTTTTTTTTTATAATTCATAAACCGTTTGATTTATTATTTTCCCTTCAACTAGTAAGGCGCGTTCCCCATTGGGGTATCTAGCCAGATTTACGGGTAAGAAATATACAGTGATACAGAACTGATAAAAATTCCTTTTAATTTTGCCAACAGGTGTACTCAACAGAAAAAATAGACTGTGTAAAAAATACAACTGTGGAATGTCATATTAATGTGATGCCCCATTCAACAGTCAATATTTTGTCATCTGTGGTTGTTCGGAAAGATCTTATAAGTAAGTCAGTTATCAGTTTTCTAATATCAATTGTTACAAAGTGTCTTTTTATGACAGTATTTTTTTATACCACTAAAGTGGCAAACAAGCATACGGTCCGCCTGATGGAAAGCAGTTACCGTAGCCTATAACACATGAGCCTTGCCGATCCTGTTTTAAAAAAACCCATGCTATAGTCTCCTGAGAAAACCTCGTAAAGAGAAGTATTTTTATAGGCTCCATAAGTCGACTCTATATTTACCATATATAATCTCAATGTTGTTATCTTGTTTCAGTGAATTATTTACATGATAATATATTAATTATAGCGACAAATTTATCAATATTTATCATGGATACATCAAATACAACTTTGGTTTCGCATCATCCATTCTCAATTAAAGAATTAAGGTATGATATTAATCGAATTAATTGAGGAGCTCGATGGCGTCGTTACGCGTGTCACGTCTTATCGAACATGCAAGTTAAGCAACGTCGACCGTAGCCTATCCATGGATGGGTTTATTTATATCGAGCTCATCCGTGCTTCGGAGGCTGTTGCCATTAGATGATAGTCGTATGTCAAGTCAGTGGCCTTTAAGCGGCTTTAAAATACTTGCCTTCTTTAAACTACTGAGGGTTGACCTCAGTTGAGCAGCGTGGTGGAGTATGCTCTAAACCCCTTCGATTGAGGGGAGGCCCGTATCCCAACAATAATTTTCGGCATTCGAAATCAACTCGTCCCGAGTTGAATGCCGAAAATTAATCGAATAAAAACATGTTTTAATATATTATATTTTTAACATTGATAAATTGATTATTCAGAAATAGCTTATTTTAATTCGTTTAGATACCGTAGTGTTTTTTTTTTCACATTGGTCATTTAGAAAATTGTATTGTGAACAATATTTATTTACTTGTTACAATATTCGGATCAAAAGGGTTCCAAAGTAAAATCTCAATCTATTTATATAAAAAATTCGTGTTTCGGTGTTCGTAGTCGTACTCCTCCGAAATGGCTCGACTAATATATGTCTTTTTTAGGGTTCCGAACCTCAAAAGGAAAAACGGAACCCTTATAAGATCACTTTGTTGTCCGTCTGTCTGTCTGTCTGTCTGTCTGTCTGTCTGTCTGTCTGTCTGTCTGTCTGTCTGTCTGTCAAGAATTTCTATGTCGAGAATGCGTGGAGGTATCAAGCTGAAATTTGAACTGTATACTCAGGTCTACGGTCCCATGAAGTTAAAAAAAAATCAAACTGCTAAGTTTACGTAGAAAAAAGTTACGGCCGTTTATTCAGCAAAAAACGCATATTTCGACACACTCAAGGGAATCAAAACCTATAGGGTACTTCCCGTTGACCTAGAACTATGAAATTTGGCAAGTAACATCGTTATAGACTACAAGTACAGGAATAAATCTCAAAACTATACATTTGTAAATAGATCTTAAAAAATAGGGGTCTATATTTTTTATAGGGTGTCGAAATTTCAAATTGAAACTACTAATTCAAATGGGGTATCATATGAAAGGGCTTGATGTACACATTGCAAATTATATTTTATTTATTTTTTTCGACGCATTATTTCTTATTTATAATGAAAAATATCAAATTTAATAATGATACTACGTACCTACGGAACCCTCGGTGGGCGAGTCCGACTCGCACTTGTCCGGCTTTTTTTTTAAATACAAGTCAGCATTAATATAGAAATAGTTCGATCTACTGATAACTTTTGCGTAAGTAACGGAAAGTCCTGTGTTCCATAAAATAACAATAAAAAACATGCCAATAATGCTGTATATTGTGTGAAACATTTAATGCAATAAATAAATTTATTCATTCATTAAAAAATATAACAAAACATGTTTACCGAACTTGTTAGTAAAACATTGCATTGCTCGAACGTACTCCTCCGAAATGGCTTGACCAATATTTGTTATTTTTTATTGTATATTTGGTGTGTATGAGGTTATGTGAATAAATCGGGTGCTTTAAAAAAACACACTTAATTTTTATGTATAACGATTATAAAAATAGTAAGCAATAATATAAATGTTTTAGATTATCATCTACACTGACATTGCACAAGGAGCTATCATTGGGCCAAGATAAGAATTTAGTTATAATCATATCTATTATATTGGCTTTAGTAATTTTGACTGTTATAATCATTCGATTGTGGAAGGTGAGTATGCCTGATTATCTACTATTATTAAGGTTATTTTTTTTTTTTAAAAAAGGCATCGATCAGGACTTTCGTGGATAAAAATTCACTATGGTCCTGGGGCTCTATCGCCGAAGCTGAAGCCGATTCCAATCGGATTTTTTGATTGCGAAAATCAAATTCTGCTTAGATTTATGGTGCTTGTGCTTAGCTTAGCTGGTAGAAACCCTGGAGTTCTACTGACTGAGCTGAAGATGTTTGTCAATAACTAAAACGTAAGACCTAATTTTCGAATCGAAATATTCAATTGTAATCGGCTACAACTTCGGCGGTAGTGCCCCCGATCGCCGATCTGGATCCCGCCATAAGGCAGGTTAAGATGATAGTTTCATTAATATCATAGTGGATGTATATCCAGTAATAAGTATTTATTACTCGTATTTCAAATGGAAACCCGCGTTCCTCCTGATATTTTTCCTCAAAAATCTGTAACCCATTTAACAAAGTCCAACTGGCATTTTGAAATGTGTTTATGTTTAGACTAAATTGCATGGGAAATTCAAAGAAATTTCTCGGTACCGTAAAAAAATAAATACATTGTTTTGTTTAGAGACGAGTTACTTTGCGATTTATTTTTTTATTATAAAAGTTAACGGCAACTGACAAAATGAAGGTCATTAGGTGAAATATCAGGTTATCAAAAATCATCAAGGTGCCCCTCTTCAAATCCCTGTCTTCAAATTCATCAAGGTGTTGTCTTTTATGCTTCATCACAACACAGAAGCGCGGTGGAAGATACTTTCAAATCATTTTGATTTAAGGAAGGTCCGTATCTCAACCGTGTTTGATTTCAGATGGGATTTTTCAAAAGACAACAGAAACAACAACTGGAACAAATAAGAAAGATGAGCGTAGTAAGTATTTTCACAGAATTCGTTGATATGTTAACATTACGACTGTGACGGGTAGTTTATTCCCGAGCGCCGCTATAAGTATATAGCGGCGCTGATAATAAAATTAAGAACATTTAGCATGGAACTAGTCTTAAAGTAAAATTCAGCGTTAATGTAGAAATAGTTCGATCTACTAATAACTTTTAAAAAGTCCAAAAAATAACAAAATATGTGTTCCAAAAAATAACGAAATAGAACTATGCCAATAATGCTGAGTAATGTGTGAAACATTTATTGCAATAAATAATGTCATTCATTCAAAATTCATTCATAAAAAATACTAACAACATGTTTCCCGAACTTGTTGGTAAAACATGGCAGACTCTTCAGACTTTTCAAGACAAATCAACATACTTCTACGCAGGGATGTTTTCCATGCACATTGAATGATATATCTGCATGTTTTACTAATAAAATAGTGGTAATTGTCCATAATTGGTTAAATGTTTGAGGCAATTCAAAAATATGAATGATAACAAAATCGGGGGATAGAGTCTGGTGTGGCAGCTACAGATCTATCATCTCCATCCAAAATTAAATCACACCGCTGGATAGATAAAGGATCAAATAATTTATTACGCTAAGTAAGGACTATGGAACATCACGTGCGGGGAGAGGGAAGCGTTGCCATTTTGAAATAATTTAGTGCATGTAATATTCACGTACAACACACGCCCGTCTCCATGACACAGCCTCACCCCCCCCCCCCCCCCTTTTTTTTCAATCACTTATAATACTATGTACCTTGTATTGTCCACTAATTATCAGGCTCTCAACTTATAACAATTTAGTGACTAAGTACCTGGTCGACTAAACTGGGCGTTCTTTAAGGGACAAAGAATGTTTCATTCCCGTAAGCCCCTATATTATAAACTTCATTAAACTTTCAGAACCGTTTGCGACATCAATGTTTTTTTTTTTCTATATACTACATCGGCTGGCAGACAAGCATACGGCCCGCCTAAAGTGAAGCGGTTACCGTAACCGTATTAACGCTCGCAACATAGTATATCACTTGCGCGCCGCCACCCCCGCTGCCAACGCAGCATCTCCTTCTTTTCTGGTGACCTCACTCACTCTCAGGAACACAACAACCCTCAAGGATAGCTTACAATTACGCTCACTACCTGTCTTTTCGCCAGAGCTTCGTTTGTCAGTCAGCAGGGTGCACCACGTGCAGGTGAAGTTAGCTTTGGTTCAGGGATTGAATAACCGAAAAAATTTGGATATATCGGTTAAAGGTATGACGTCATACCTTTAAATTTCGATACCTTAAAGTAAAGGTATCTTAATAATTTCGGTATTGTAATAAACCGGTATCGTTATTTTTTTAGGTATCTAAATTATAAAATAAAGGTTTTCTTTCCACAATGTCGGCCGCATTGGTAGGTAAGTACTTGATCGATACCTACGTCGCGTCGTTGTCGCATCATTTTTTCGGTACCGAAATGGTTTTGGTTAAGGTACTGGTAATATAAAGGTATAATGGTACCGTAAAAAAATAAAGGTATTCTTCTTGTTTTACCGGTATCGTAACCACAATTCTCAACCGTTTTGGCTCTACCTTTAAATCAAAACGATATCGTAATTTTATACCAGTACCATACCCTTATACCTATACCGCTTTCAATCCCTGCTTTGGTTCAAAGATGTTGATAAACCACTAACACCCCAAAATCAATAAAAATGTATCATGCATTTTTATTTATTTTCTTATATGCAAGAGTCCATTATATGTGAGAGGAGCTCTATAGCGTCGTTGCGCGTGTGAGTCTAATCGAACACGCAAGTTAAGCAACGTCGACCGCAGCCTGTCTATGGATGGGATTATTTATCTCGAGCTCCTCCGTGCTTTGGAGTGCACGTTAAGCTGTCGCTCCAGGCTGTTGTCATTGGACGACAGTCGTTAAGACAAGTCAGAGGCCTTTAGGCGGATTGAAAACACTGAACTCCAACCAGCAGTTGAGCAGCGTGGTGGAGTATGCTCTAAACCCCTTCGATTGAGGGCAGGCCCGTATCCCAGCAGTGGGTTGAATAAGGAATGACGACTATACAATAGTTCTGCCCCCTTACCATCATCTCTTATTGCGATTCAATAATTGAATAGATTGCTTATTCATACCAATGAATAAGCGACTCTATTCCGTTTGAAATAGAGTCGCTTATTCATTGGTATGAATAAGCATTCTATTCAGTTATTGAATCGCAATAAGAGATGGTGGTAAGAGTGCTGTTACTTGTTAATAAGATAAGGTTATGATGGAGATAAGCAATACATACTGCCGTCAAATGGAGTAGGGACACGAAAGTCTTCGGAGTAATTACACCCTTGCCCCGTATGCAGAAGTTGGTAATTACTTTGAGATAGGTAATCTTGCCCTTTTTCCGCATGGCTGCAGAATAGATTTATCATCTCTAAAAGAATGAATTGTAGAATTGGTTTATGTCAAGGAATAAAATATATTTAAAATTAATGTAAGCGTACATTTTTTTACAGAAACAATCTACATCCAGTGGCGTTTTTGAAGCTTTTGATGTAAGTTTTTGGTTAACGGACATTTGGTCAAAACTTACGTAATTGTTATTTTTATATTTCCTACTTAATATTATACCACAACCCGGCGACTCCATACAAATGTCGCGCCGTTTACTACTGCATAAACAATGACGTCTGTGCAGAGCGCGAATGAGCGTGTGTGCGTGCGGCGCCATACAAACTGTTCCTGATTTGTATCAGAGAGGGGGCGAGCTCAACACGAGAGAGCGGCAGGGAGTAGCCATACTGTACGTATTACTATTACTTATACTGTGATTATACATTTAATACCTTTTAAAGTTGTATGTGTAAATGGATGTTTGTAGAAATTTTGCATACGTTTGGATCAATATATAGGATACTAGCTGGCCCGGCGAACTTCGTATCGCCTTTAAATATTGTTACGTAAATTTTTCCGATGAGTTATAAACTATCTCTTAAGTTGGATCAAACTGCACAACTGTGCAAAATTTTATTAAAATCGGTCCAGTAGTTTAAGATTCCATCGCGGACAAACAACGTGACACAAAATTTTTATATATTTTTTTTTTTTAATATTACATCTATATCCTTCATAGCACGGAGGACCTTGAGATAATACAATTATGGGGTGTAAGGGGTTCATCAACATCTTTGAAGCAAAGCCAACTTCACCTGCACGCGGTGCACCCTGCTGACTGACAAACGAAGCTCTGGCGAAAAGAGAGGTAGGGAGCGTAATTATAAGCTACACGACTGGGGAATGTACCTCCACCTCACAGAATACCGCAGCCAAATAACAATTCCCTTAAGGGTTGTTGTGTTCCTGCGAGTGAGTGAGGTCACAAGAAAGGAAGGAGATGCTGCGTTGGCAGCGGGGGTGGCGGCGCGTGAGCGATATGTTTAATGTTGCGTAGCGTTAATATGGCTACTGTAACCGCTTCACATCAGGCGGGCCGTATGCTTGTCTGCCACCCGACGTAGTATAAAAAATACAGGCTAACGTCGACGTTGCTTAATTTGCTTAACTTGTGTTCGATTAGACAGACACGCACAACGACGCCATCGAGCTCCTCGTGTCAAATATAACACTAATTTAGACATATTTTTTTAGATTGACATGGATTTAGATGATGATGCTTTTGAAATCCCTCAGGAAGAATCTACAAATGATACAGAACCTTTACATGAAGACGGAATACACTAAGTGTTGTTAAAATACAAAATAGTTATTTTGTTTGTTTAGTAATTTATGTTGTTTAGTAATTACTAGCTGTTACCCGCGATTTCGCTCGCGTGGTCATTATTTTAATAAAACTTTTTTTTTCCCGTGGGAAGGGGATTAACATTCTCCAGAGTTTACCGGGAAATGTTAACAATTCTATTTGTTTTTTAATTAGACAATAGTAAGTCCTTAGTGGCAAGTCAGTGGCCTTTAGGCGGCCTGATAAGACTGGCCTCCGCAAACACGTAATTGCCATTTCGAGGAGGAGGAGAGACACGTATTTCAGCAGGTTTGTATTGCGGCTTTATATTGAAAATCAATTCGACTGCCTGCGATTCGGCTTTAAAGAATTTATGCTAATGTAAATATTTTGTAATAGAAATAGCAGTTAAGCATATAAAGCAGTTATGAAATCATAATTATTTTTATCTAATCTCATACCGAAATTTAGAGATTAAACACAGAATCTTAATGTCAGTCTTTTACGCACAAGCTATTAAAATAAATTTAAAAAGTTACTTTTCGATACAGCGCTTTATGGATAATCCCTCCCATGGCTCCGCCGACCTCGCGGTCATATGAGCCGAATCGCGGGAGATGCGCGCGGCACTTTGCTCTGAGGCTCTTTCGTGCCGGGGGCAATTCTTGACTCGCTACAAATTATTTAACTCTATATTCTTTGTCCCTCATTGAAGCTCTCTCCCCTTTCTGGGGTGGCTACATATACGCCTACACCTTCGTTTTCTCCCACATGCTCTCCTCCTCCGCTCTTTTCTTCTCTCTCCTCCGCGCTCCTGCGCGCAGAGCTGTGAAGTTCGCCGCCGAGGAAACGAGATCAAGCTCTTTATGGAAAACTGTATCGAAAAAATACCTTTTTTCCATTTCGTTACAGCTTCAGCCCTGCCAACATAAAAAATATATTTAAATATATTTTACACATATGGGTTGGTAACTAGGCGGCAATATGTAATTCATATGGAAACATTTTTTTGAAGTTGTGTCCAACCGTCTTCCTATCGCAAAAACTGTGTTTTCGTGTGATTGTTGGCATTTGCTGGTACTTACATATTGAATATTTTTATTAATCAAATCAGTTGTACTGTTGCCACTTTATTAAATTTATTTTTACCAATCGATTATGGGTATTTTTGTATATTTTACCGTTAAGGCATTAACAAGGTACTTAGATGGTATTATATGCCAACAGCGCACTCTTTCCTATTTCGGTCACATAATGCGCAGAGGCCACTATAATTTGAGAAAAACTGATGCTGGCTGGGAACACCGAAGGCAAGAGATCGCGCGGACGTTCACCAACAAGATGGGCCGATCAAGTGAAAGACTCGTCGTCCTCTAAAATTTATACGGTTGTCTGACGCGCTGGACAGAAACTGGTCGAAGCAGATCATTCGCTCCAGATGCAACCCTGATGCTGACCACGATCCTCAGATATGAGGGACCGACTCGAGAGAGAGAGATGGTATTCTAAGTTTCTACACATATATTATCCATTGATGTAGGTATGTTTCTTATGACATGACTCTATTTCGTGTGTACCGTTTGCGGCAACTTGATTATGTACTAGCAATCCGCCCCTGGTTCGCCCGGTGGAATAATATAAATGTAGTTACATATTAATAATTATACATTCAACCTTCCGGAAGACATTCTCTGCATCTTAGTATAAACTGTATCAAAGTCTGTCACGTGATTTAGAAAGACTTATCGAGTATACAGACAGACACAGAAATTGACATTGTTTCATACTATGTATAGAGATAGATGATGGTTAGCAACGGCTACTTTGACACCGAGGTCGCGGGTTCAAACCCAGACCAAAACCAACATTTGTGTACATGAACATGTGTGTCTTATTCTGGGTATTTTAAATGTTATTATATGTATGTATTTAAGTACATATTTCAGTTGTCTAGAACCCACCGTACAAGCTTTATTTAGTTTGGGACTAGATGGCACTGTGTAACTTGCCCAGGAATATTTATTTATAAACCTACTTAACTTTACTTACCAAAGGCAAATATGGTACTCTGATATACTATGATGATTGAAGATGGATTGTCTTTCTGGTTTTACTAATAGCTGCTAGCAAATAATTTTAACAAAAACAAACCGACTCCAAATATTACTCTACAGTTATGTGTGTAGATACAGGCTGATGATGATGATGATGATGAAAAAAATATGGGACTAATCCGGAAGTATACTCTTTCAAAAAAAAATCTAATCGGTTTTTAAATGACGGAGTAATGAAATAACAAACCTAACAGTGAGTAGAAACAGGCAGATGATGATGAAAAAAATATGGGACCAACCTGGAAGTATACTCTTTCAAATAAAAAACGTTTTTTTCAAATCGGTTTATAAATCACGGAGTAATTAAGTAACAAACATAAAAAAAAAATACAGCCGACATGAGAACCTCCTCCTTTTTTGGAGTCGGTTAATAAAATAAATGGTTTGCCTTCCGACGTACTATAAATAAGGGCCCAGAGGCAAATAAAGAATTTTCATTTCATTTCACTATATGAATTTGCACCGGTTCACATCAACCGAGCCGTATATTTACTTATATAAATAAAAAGTCGGCCAAGTGCGAGTCGGACTCGCGTACGAAGGGTTCCGTACCATTATCTATAAAAACGGCAAAATAAAATCACGTTTGTTGTATGGGAATGAATGAATGAGTTTATTTGCATTGAATGAGGTAACATAGATGTTAGTATTACACTGTGAGCCATATCATTCAGCCAACTGGTGGCAAGCAAAATTATACAATAGTAAAATATGTCACATAATAATTAAAAATAGAATGTCATTATATAATATTAATAGTCAATTACACAATTTTAGTAGTTTTAGTCTTTTAAAAACATTATACAACCAGCCATGCAAAGAAATTTTATGGTTGGGTGGCATTTGCAATGAAAATTAAATAATGTCAATACAGTTTAAACTATAATATGTCTGGATTTATTATTACATATGTGTAGGTGATTTATATATAATATTACTTAAGATGTCATTAATTTATATTATGTCCATTTTACTATTTAAGTAATCCTTAGTGGAGTAAAAACATTTTTCAACTAGCCAACCAAACAAAACTGTTTTAAATGGTTTTAGTTGTAGTTCCATAACTTTCTGTGGTAATTTGTTGTAAATTCTAATACAATTGCAATAGCAATTTCTATGAAAATAATCAGTCTTGGGTAGTAAAAGCCTTCCAGGATATCGGGTTGGTTTGAATCGGTTAATCGTTTCTTTACTGATAAATATCTCGGGTTGAGTCTTAATAAAAATGCAACACTCAAAAATGTACATTGAGGGGACAGTTAGCAAACTTAATTTTCGAAATAGTGGTACACAAGTAGTCAACGGTGGTACATCACAGATTGCGCGTATGCATTGTTTCTGGGATATAAAAACCCTATTTATATCCGTTGAGTTACCCCAGAGGAGGAGCCCATACTTTAGGTTTGACGCGACATAACCATGATAGGCCATTAAAGCTGTTTTTTGGTTTATTTGTTTAGTCAGTCGCCATAGAGCATATGCAAAACGGTTTAATTTAGCACATACTATTTTAATGTGTTGTCTCCATGTGCATTGATTGTCTATTGTTATTCCTAAAAAATTTACTTCATTTGACTAAAGACCATTAAAGTTTCATTGCAAGCACGTACAGTTAAGGCGCGACGGCGCAGTTTATTATTGAAGAACCGAAGATATTTTGTTTTGTAAATATTAACTTGGAGGTTATTTAATTTTAGCCAATTTGTCACTCTGGTTACGGTTGAATTAATATCGTCATTATAATTAGTATTTGGAATTTTCGGAATTACAATAGATATATCGTCTGCAAACAAATTACATTGGTGTTCAGTTACGCAAGGCAAATCATTTATGTAAATGATAAATAACAGTGGCCCCAATACAGTTCCTTGAGGTACTCCTGTCTTATTAATCAATGAAGTAGATTTATACGAAACCTCTTCATTTCGTTCATTGACATTAGTTATCTCAACATATTGACATCAATTTTCTAGCCATACTTATAACTTTGTAGCCATAGTTGAGCCGTTCCTCGTAAACCATAGTTTTCGCATTTACGTAAAAGTATTTCATGAGAGACAAAATCGAACGCCTTGCTCATGTCAAAAAAAATAGCAGTTATATCTACTCCTTTGTCAATGTTTTCTGTAACTTTTTTTATTAAATTGAATGCAGCAAGGGTTGTGGATTTTCCTTTACAAAATCCATTCTGCTCATCTCTTAATATGTTATGTTTTTCTAAAAATTTTAATATCCTCGTATGCATTACCTTTTCGACTACTTTCGCTAATATAGGTATTAACGCAATGGGCCTATAATTATCCATTTTATCAGTATCTCCTTTTTTATGGGTAGGTTTGACTTTAATTACTTTCAAAACTTCAGGAAAATTTCCTTCCTTAAGCGATAGGTTAGTGAGGTGGCAAAGAATCGGAGACAGCAGAACGACACAGTATTTTAGAACTTTCGTTGGAAAACCATCATATCCAACTGAATTCGAATTATTTAATGACATAATAATGTCAAAAATTTTAGCAGGTGTACATGGTCGCAGAAATATACTGGTATGTTGGGATTGAATATGTTTGTAATCACCAGATGTCAATTTAGAGGTTATCGATTTATTTGTCATGTCTAAAATAATGATTAAAATTATTGCTTATGTCATTTGGATTTGTTACAGTTATATTATTTATAGTCATTTTATTTATATAATTGTTGTTTTTATTCGTTTGTGGATAGCTTTTTATTAGTTTCCATGTCGTTCGGCAAATATTTTTGGTTCTTTTTAAGTACGTTTCATTTTTTAATTTTCGTGCGTTATTGATACATCTTTTTAAAATTTTAGAATATTTTCGGTATTTTATTTTTGTACATTTAAGAGTATCTTTGCTATTGTAGTATTTGAATCGTAATTTCCGTTTTGTAATGCACGATTTTTTAATACCAGTAGTGAGCCAGGAGCAATTATTTCTTTTATGAGTTATTTTTATTTTACGTATTGGGAGGCACAAATTGTAAAATAACAACAGCGTCTCATGAAACCGGTTAAAAGCCGTATTTACATCCGTTTCCTCATATACATCAGACCAGGTTAGGCTGGATATACATTCGGCAATTTTTTTCATATTTTCCAGGGAGCCCCCTTAAATATTTATCTTATATTTATTTAATTATTTATTTTTAAAGTACTATACATATATAATTACCATAAATATATAAGTAGTATACAACTCAATATTCTGTGAGTATTACAAACGTCTACCTATGGCCATTATCAATTGCGAGCAAAAACGAGCATTTTGTATGGGAGCAGGGGTCCCATACAAAAAACGTGATTTTTTTGCTCGTTTTTTTTTGCCTAGAGGCAGAGATTAAATATTTAATTTATTATATTTTTCTGTATTTGTTGTTATAGCAGCAATAGAAATACATCATATGTGAAAATTTCAACTGTCAAACTATCACGGTTCATGAGATACAGCCTGGTGACAGACGGACGGACGGACGGACGGACGGACGGACGGACGGACGGACGGGACGGATGGACGGACGGGACGGACGGACGGACGGGACGGACGGACGGACGGATAGCGGAGCCTTAGTAATAGGGTTCCTTTTTACTCTTTGGGTACGGAACCCTAAAAAGACAATATCAACAAATTACAGTACAAATTGCTTTATTAACATGTTTAAGTTGATTAAGTTCTTTGCTCCAGACAATTGCGTTTTCATTTCAATGCCAGAATTTCATTTAAAATTCTAAACAATTGCCAGTTTCGTCTGGGGCCAACACAATGGCCGCGAACTTTTCATGCTAGTGTCCTTACTTATATGTAAAAAATCACACAAGTGCGTTACAAATTATAAAAAAATGTGATTACTTGAATCCTAATTTTAGTTTATCCCTGGGACTGCAATAACTTCATTGTTCGTTGTCTTTTAGGTGGTCGGCGGTGTTAATCTGGCACTCTGTGGTGGGAATGTATGGTGGGCACACAGACATATAAGCATTACTTTGTTGAACCTATCTATGAATAGAATAGAATAGAATTTATTTGCGTTAAAAGTGGTACATAATGGTGTAATTATTTATAATCCTTAGAATCACACTTTCAGTATTTTCATAAATGCAGATGTTTAATTTACATAAAATTTCGTTAATATTATAAAATATGTAGAAAAAAATAATAAGGAAAAGCTCTATGTAGTATCGCTCTATGTAGAGCTCTATCTAGATTAGTTGAGCTATAGACACTGTTGAGATCCACTCCTACCTACTTCAAAAAAATATAGACAAATATCGCCAGTATATATAAAACAAAGTCGGACGAGTGACACCACTTTTAACTCAAGAACGGCTGCACCGATTTTTATGACATTTGATTTGTTGGATTAGTCTTCTTCCCGAATAGCAGAATAACTATTAAAAACTTTGAAGAAAAATGAACCAAAAAAAAAAAGAAGACAATTTATTTTTTTATACATAGTAAGTCGTTTCGCTAGCCGTGTGTTAATATGACCTATCAATCAAACGCAGAAAATATTACTGATAGTAAGTAACATAAGATTCCAGCTACAATAATTACCTAATAAATAAAGAATTGTCCGTGTGACTTCCGGCAGACTAGAATAGAATCACTCCGGCTCTTCCCGTGGATGTCGTACAAGGCGACTAAGGAAAATACATTATAAAACTTCGATCAGGTCTCCCCAACCCGTCTGGCCAGCGTGGGGAGTGTAGGCCAAATCCTCCTTCTGTCTGGGACGGAAGAGAGAGGGTCGTGGTCCTGCAGTGGAGACTAAAATAACCTGATGATGATGAAGTCGTTTCGCTTATTATTATTTTTTTGTTGTGTTTCAAATTGCCTTCACAAGGTGTATATGAGAAGTTCACAGGAATGAGAATAGGAACGGGAAGAGTAAGCAACAGTGAAGCGTGGGCGGGTACCGTGACACCAGTACCATATAAATAAAATGAGTACCGATAAAATGTTAAGTGATTGAGACTTGGCGAAATTTTATCATTTTATTAATTTAATCACTTGTACTGTTCTGCTTAATCAAATTTATTTTATCGACGACGGCTTTATCAATTTATTTAGATCGTTTTCTTATTTACAAACAGCGTTGTGATTTGCCGGGTTGTGATGTGACGAACCCGGTGGTCGAATGGTAACTTTGACTCCGAGGTCGCAGGTTCGATCCCTGCACAAGACAAACATTTGTGTGCATGAACACGTCTGTTTGTATTGATCTGGGTATTTTCTATGTATTATAAGTGTGTATTTACAAAAAGAAATGTGTATAAGTACATTTATCATTTGTCTAGTGCTCATAGTACAAACTTTGCGCTTAATTTAATTAATTGATGCCGAGCGATGGCCTAATTAACATTATGATAATATACATTGTGTTTGGAACATTATATGATATTGTGTTGTTCCAATTATTGTCTCATTTTGTGATGTTTAATAAATATATTTTCTTTCTTTCTATATTCTATATACATATTTTAATATTGTCAGAAGACTAACTAATAACAAAAAATACATTTCCGAACTTCACGCAGGTGAAGACGAGGTACAAGCTAGTATTTACATAAGATACTGGAATCCTAAAAGAAAATCAGCGAGAAATATTTTCCACGTTCATAATGGGTTACAAAAGTTTGTTTGGAATTTTAATATCTCTTTTATGTTCTCTTTATTATGTTCTTTACTTAGAGTCTTTAAAATTCTTCGTCAAGTTAAATTATTACTTACAATGGTTTAACGATTCAGCTTACAATGGATTTAACTGTCAATTTTACTGGTTTGTTCGTTTTGAAAAGAAATATTGAAATTGTAAATTATTTTTTTGCCGTTATTTAAAAAGAAACTTTTTTTAATTTCGTTTCAAAGTGCAGTTTCTATTCTTTATGATATTTTTTTCTTCCGTTGACAGAGAAAGATATAGACAAATAGATAAGTTCCAACTCTTTCGCACTAGAAAAAGAGTAACTTATGCCATCATCATCTAAGGAAATGAGACGCATTGTGAAAAAATTGTGTCATTTTTTGTTACGCGTCAGTTGGTTGTTTCTATGGAAAGCAAAATATTTTGCTAAACAATTATAATGACAGTGCTTTAAAAAACTTGATATATTCTCTATCTTATGTTTGCCACGCCTGACAGCCGTCCATAAATAAATAAATATTCCTGAACAAATTATACATTACCATCTAGCCCTAAACTAAGCAAAGCTTGTACTATGGGTAATAGAAAACTGATGTAATACTTAAATACATTTATTTTTTTATAAATACAGATATATAATACACAGAAAACATTCAGATTTAACCCAATATTTGTGAATATGTCTGTTTATCATGGACAGACAGGACAGACATGTTCATGCACACAAATATTTGTCTTGTGCGGGGATCTCGACCATTGCTAGCCATCGACCACCGAGCTCGTCAAACATATATAAAACGTCTCTAAAACGTAATGTATTTTACGTCTATGGCGTAGAGTTATATTTCTACCTACAGATTTCTACGAAATGTGGTAATTAAAGATCACGCGAATAAACTACTAAAAAAATGGGGATCACATGGGGTGTAGCGGGTAACTACATATTATATTCAGTACTATTCGTGTTACGCTGGACAATTTGTACACTACTTACTATACTTACACAATTCCGCTCCTATCGCTGCGTATAGCATCGTACGTAAGACTGAGAAAGTCCGTCAAAGCAACAGTTTCGCTTCTAACAGTAGTACTGTTAGATTGAATGATTGTGAATTACCTACCAGAATTTGTGCGGCACAATTACTTTTAGGGGTGTAAGTGGTTCATCAACATCTTTGAACCAAAGCCAACTTCACCTGAACGCGGTGCACCCTGCTGACTGACAAACGAAGCTGGCGAAAAGAGAGGTAGGGAGCGTAATTGTAAGCTACCCGATTGGGAAATGTACCTCCACCTCACAGAATACCGCAGCCAAATAACAATTCCCTTGAGGGTTGTTGTGTTTCTGCGAGTGAGTGAGGTCACCAGAAAGGACGGAGATGCTGCGTTGACAGCGGGGGTGGCGGCGCGCGAGCGATATTTAATGTTGCGAGCGTTAATATGGCTACGGTAACCGCTTCACATCAGGCGAGCCGTATGCTTGTCTGCCACCCGACGTAGTATATATAAAAAAAAAAACTTAATAATGCCAAACCATACTAGTCAGCGTACAACGCTGAACGCAGCGGAACAGCACTGAACGCAGTGGAATAGCGATGTACGCGGCGGAACAGCGATGAACGCGGCGGAACAGCGACGACCGCGGCGTGACAGCGCTGAATTCTACTCGTTTTCTATACTATGACACTGTCGTTAGCATGCGCGTGTTAGAAACAAACTTGTTTTCATTTTATGCTGGTCGGCCGCGGAATGTGAATAGACTTTGATAAACATTGTATTGACTTGATAAACATTGACCTTAATAAACATTGTATTCAAGAAGCATATGTCTGACTTTGACTGGGCGTTCTAAATGTATTTTTTGTATGCGTATATATATATATATAAAACGATTCATCCGTAGAATAAAATCCAAATTGATGTAGTGGTAGCTCACTTTCGTGCGATTTTATGGGGAGCATATGTCAGATTGAAAATTATTTAATACGCAATATCGTTCGCAATAAATAAGTTAAGGAGATTGTAAAAACGTATGTCTGAAGAATTATATTCCTTATATAGTCAACTAAACTATATTAATTTTTATTTCAAGGTCACATCAGACTCTTTTCTACGGATGAGTGGAAAAGTAATATATTTAAGTATATTTATCAAATCAATTAATGTATACCTTTTTAATCACGGGTCAAGCCCGGTCATTTGATAGGCATGCGCGGGGATATGGATCCAACGCGTAGAGGCCCCTTTGAGAAGTTTGATGTAATGTTGTACGCCCGCCGTGACCCGCTCCAGGATATGTCAATGGAACGACATACCCATGAGCAGGTCTCGGCAGGCGTTGAGACTATTGGGAAGTGTGATGGAAAATAAATGGGCTATGGAGATGAGATCTGGGTGAACTTAATACCGGGCTATTACAGAAGAGGGACGGACGCCTGCCATAACTGCTTTTATTGCTAGTTATGTACGGCAGGCGGTGGCTTGCTACTCACTAGATGGGCCCCCGAAATGCCAGGAAAACGGCCGGGGGCAACACCGGTGTGAGTGACTCAGGGATGTCGAGAGGTGTGCTGCACTTTCTCCGAAGTTACTCGCGGCGTGATGCCCTTTAACACTTCCACCCCTGGAGCATATAGCTCTAGCGGCTCCTCTCTGGACGGCCAATGAAGGCAAGCCAGAGCTGAGAGTCCTGCGGGCCTACTTGTGTTTACACTCCGACCGATGAAGACACGTCGGATACGAAGGCCCTGACCGACTCTCTGGAGACTCGGGTCCTTGGTGTCGCTACTCACATAACAGCTCGCCATACAAGCTGCCCTGCGGACTAATGTATACTATTATTACGTATATAATAATAAGGTTTTGCTTAGTTTGCGACTAGATGGCGCTGTGTAATTTACCCAGGTATATTTATTTGTTTATAAAAAAAAACATCAGTTCGCTCTTTATATACTTCGTAATATACCATAACGATTCTGCTATTTTTCGTAACAGCGCTAAAAGAATAATATCAAAAAGCCACATATTACGCAATTTGCACGTAGAATAATAACCGTGAAAGTATAATTTAGAATAAACTTTAAGTTATAAACAGTTATACTGCGCGGCACGAAACAAGAAAAGTTCACTCCTCCCGTGGGAGGTATTCGATTGAACAAATTATGCAAAAAGTTCCTTAGTCAGGCGCGTGACCTCAGGAGCGGCTACGTTGTGTGCAGGCAGTGATTCTCAAAGTTGTTTGGACTGTAGCTCGTATATAAAAAAAATCTAAGTTGGCAATAAATTCGTGCTTTACATGAAATAAATTTATAATTTAGGAAGCTCGATAGCGTCGTTACGCGTCTCAGTCTAATCAATCACGCAAATTAAGCAACATCGACCGTTACTTTTCTATAGTTGTGTTATAATAAATACTTGGGGTGTAAGCGGTTTATCGACACCTGTGAACCAAAACCTACCTCGTCTACACGCGGTGCACCCTGCTGACTGACAAACGAGGCTCCGGTGAAAAGAGAGGTAGGCAGGCATAGCGTAGTTTTAAGCTGCTCTACTGGGGAAGTACCTCCACCTCGCAGAATACCGCAAGCAAATAACAATTTCCTTGAGGGTTGTTGTGTTCCTGCGAGTGAGTGAGGTTACTAGACCACCTTCTTTCTAGAACTTTCTTAACCCCATTTGGGTTTTGGGTGGGGCAAGTTTTGGGGTGTAAGTCGTTCATCAAGATCTTTGAACCAAAGCCAACTTCACCTGCACGCGGTGCACCCTGCTGACTGACAAACGAAGCTCTGGCGAAAAGAGAGGTAGGGAGCGTAATTGTAAGCTACCCGACTGGGGAATGTACCTCCACCTCACAGAATACGCAGCCAAATAACAATTCTCTTGAGGGTTGTTGCATTCCTGCGAGTGAGTGAGGTCACCAGAAAGAAAGGAGATGCTGCGTTGGCAGTAGGGGTGGCGGCGCGCGTTCGATATTTTTTAATTGCTAGCATTAATATGGCTACGGTCACCGCTCACATCAGGCGGGTCGTATGCTTGTCTGCCATCCGACGTAGTATAAAAAAAAAGATAACATATCAATTGTATTTAGTTGTTAATGTTTCCTTGCTGTAGCTTACTGTATTTAGTTTATTAATAATGTTTGTTTTGCGAAGAAAGTAAAATAAAAAAACATCGGACGCGCAGCATGTGCCACCATAGCGAAATTTTTTTTTTTTTGTCGAAATCCTGAATTGACATCGGAAAACCAAGGTCACTTTTACATTACTACTTTTTGATGCTCTACACGAATCCGAAGTCAGAATTTCTAAATTTTGAGTTTCATGGCAACGGACAGACAGAACGACCGGACGAATAAAATCGTCCGGTCGTTCTATCTGTAGCTTAATGAATTTCAATAATTTTCGTTTCGCTGTTCGAATTTCGCTGATAAAAATACCTTGATAGTATGTCCAGGCGGGCAAAGCTGCTATTTTTTTTAAAACGGGATGTGGCCCACCACACCACTGTGTCTCTTGTGTAGCCAGGATTAACAGCAACGACAACCAAAAAAGGCAATGAGCAATAAAATCCATTGCAGTCCCGGGGGTAAGGCTACGGCTGCCTTGCAACTCACAAAGATATTAATCAGAAGACATTAGTAGGAGTAAGAAACTTTTGGAATTTTAATTCCTCTCTTAGCAATGTCATCAGCATCAGGTCAATTTTAGTCTCCACTACAGGAGCACGACGCTCTCTCGTCCGGCCTAGACGGAAGGAGGATGTGGCCAACACTCCCCACGCTGGCCAAACGGGTTAGGGAGGCCTGAAAGATATTTGATAATGTATTTCCCTTAGTCGCCTTGTACGACATCCACGGGAAGAAACGGAGTGATTCTATTCTAGTCTGCCGAAAACCACACGGCCAAATAACAAATCCCTTAGCAATGTGAGAGACAGCAATATAGCAAATAAGGCATTAAAAGCGTAAAGAAATGTCTACTCAAGTGAAGCTAAACTGCCGTGTACCACGGATTTTAAATATTTAACACTATTGGGGACCTAAAACAAAGAGTTTGGTACCTAACACATCAATAATACAGGTGTATGAAATATGTTTGCACAAGGTGATAGTAAATTATGTTTAAAATGTTCATGTTACTCGTTAAAAGTGCATCGGATGACAAGATAAACTCCATTTGCCGCCACATATTTTGCGTTCTAAACCAAACTCTTTAAAGGAACATTTGTGTTGAATATTTCATATATGGATAAACTATCGCACAAGCTATTGCATAATGGAAAATATCGAAGTTTTGACTTAATGTAGTTGTTTGTTCTGTTGTTTACTACACACAGCGCCATCTAGACTGATAGCTGATAAATACATATATATATATATATATATATCGGCGCAAAGCAATACGTGATTACACTTCATATCACAAGCACAAATATTACGTCATGCTGCACGTGTTCGCTCGACGTAAACAAGTGACGCACGGCCACGCCACCTGCAGCCGGGCTATAAAATAGCGACTCGCCGCAGCTGTGGGGCATTCACTCGTCAGCGCTCGAGGCGAACACATCTGCTACTCGAAATATTAATAATATTTAATTTGTTTGATGGTTATTAAAAATAATTATTTATTGATTTGTATTATTATTAGTATTATTGCTGCCAGTTTTAAGTTGCTAATAAACAGCTACAATGAGTAATAGAGATGGTTTTAATAATCGAATTCCCTTCCTTCTACATCAGAAGAGGGGATGACTCAACGCCTACAGACATCGGCCAGTAAAAGCAACATCGCTGTGGCAATTTTAGCAAATACATTCAAGGACACAATGCGAGAAATGATGAGTCAGGTATCTCGAGATAGTCAGGCTACTCTCGCAGTGATGATAAAAATGCTTCGCCCGGAAGAGACTCACTCTGTTCGTATTTCGATGATGCTGTTGACATTCCAGAGTACATATCCAAAACGTGGAAAATGTCCATGCAAATTGTTAAACCAGATCCTACAGAGCAAGATGCGGTAGAAATTGTGATCGGAAGCATTCAGGATGACAATCTCCTCACCGGACTTCTTAATAGTGGATCAATTTAACATGTCGTTCGGACTAACCAATGCTCCATCAGTTTACCAAAGAGCTATAAATAAGGAATTTCAAGAAGAAGAGAGGCTCTTGTTTATATGGAGGACGTACCTAGCAAAACAATCCATGAAGAACATTTGGAGCTGGAAAAGGTAGAAGCTAAAGCAGGATTGTGATGGAAAGTATTCACAGATACTTTCTCGCAAAACTTCGAGTTTGTATAAGACAAAAAAAAAAAAAAAAAAAAAAAGAAGAAAAAAAATGCAACATGTAGATTTCTTCTACACGTAGAAATTTTCTTAGCATCGTTATGAACCTATCAACGAAAGATGACTAATAGTGAAACAACGCCGCGAACAAGAAATATTCAAAATTGTTGAACAACTTTATCCAGAATATGTACTCAGGGATAACATTTTTTTTTCCACAAAACGGATTCAAATCCATGCTAAGAGTTACATTACTCCTCAAGAAGTAATTGAGGTGGTTAGAAATATGGAAGGAAAGAATTCATGTGGATATGATGACATTACAATCTCAGTAATAAAAGATAACATTGATGTATTAGCTGAACATCTTGCAAACTTTTATAATGATTGTCACGACGAGGGTTTTTTTCCTGATCAGCTAAAAATAGCGAAAGTAAGACCGAGTTACAAAAAGGGTCCAAGAATGAGTCGAAAAATTATAGACCAATTTCTTTGTTACATAGTTTGGCAAAAATTTTTGAAAAATTAATCAAAGCAAGACTTTTGAGACATTTGCGTGTTAATGATGTAATCAACCATAGACAGTTTGGATATCAAAAGAATGTAGGAACAAATGATGCCATAGATGCATTGGTCGACGGCATAGTAACAAAACTAAATGACAAAACAAGAGTTGCAGGATTATTTTTGGATTTATCTTCTGCTTTTGATAGTATAGATCACGAAATATTGCTAAAAAAGCTGTCATTCTATGGGATCAATGGTAATGAGCTCTGTCTGTTTAAATCTTACTTAAGAAATAGATATCAATATGTTGAGGTCAGCAATGTAGAGGACGATCATGTATAAATCTAATTTGGTTAAAATAAATAGGGGTGTGCCACAGGGTTCGATTTTGGGACCTATCTTATTTATTATATTTATCAACGACATGGTTAATTTTATGTGCAACTCTATACCTGACATAAAACTCGTAGTTTTTGCTGATGATACAAACGCAGTATTAGCAGACAATAATATATTTCAGCATTCCGATAAAAACAACCGCGCGAAATAAAGATAATTTAAACATTATGTTGGATGGAAATAAAATAGCACTGGTAAATGATGTAAAATTTTTAGAGGTTCACTTAGACATCGACTTAAATTGGAGAAAAGAAATAAGCTACATAGAGAGTAAAATCAGCTCGGCTTGCTATGTTTTAAGAAGCTTAAGAGAGGAACTAAATATAAAACAACTAAAAATGATATATTATGCTCTGGTAGAATCACAATTGAGGTATAGTATAAAATTTTGGGGAAATAGTTTCGACTATAATATCAAAAAAGCGTTTATCATACAAAAAAGAGCTATAAGAACAATAACACGTATAACACAAAGAGAATCATGCAGAGAGCATTTTAAATGTCTGAAATTTCTTACTGTACCATGTCTTTACATTCTGGTTCTTCTCACTGACCTAATGAAACATCCAGAAAGATATGAAACAATAAATGAAAGATTAATACGACAGGCAACTCGGCGGAAAGATATTCAGCATTCCATATTACCGAAATTGACAATAGTGGAACACTGTCCCAGATTTCAAGCGGTGAAATTATATAACAAATTGCCGACATATTTTAAAACTATAAATGATTTCTATATATTTAAGAAAGAACTTACAAAAATATTTAATTGATAATTGTTTTTATTCAATTGATGAGTTTATTAATTGCTCAAAATAGACATTTTTCTAATTCATTTTTTTGTTAATTATTGATGTATAATTATTAATGATGGTGATTGCAATGTAATTTATTATTGACTACAAAAAAAAATTGTTATTACTTATTAGTTAGTGACATCATATTATTTTATTTATTTAATTAAATCTTAATAATGACAATTTGCCTAATGTTTTCCCACACAATATTGTATTGTTATTGGAATAAATGAATTGAATTGAACTGCAAAAAAATTTAAACCAGTGCATTGAAACATTTGTAAGAAGTTGTATTTCTGTTTGATGCTCCAAAGCGAATTATAATTGATGGTGATGGTGCGTTTGTTTCCCATTATAAGGCCTATTGCAAACAATATGGAATTAAATAGCACCAATATGCAGGATATATTAGCAGAGGAAATGGGCATGTTGAGAGAATTATGAGAATAATAAAAAATTGATACACACAAAAGATTCATTGGGATAAGTCACTTGAGTCGTTGATTGGGAGAGTTGAGTGTTGGGAAGGATGACCGAGAGAGCCGAGAATGACAAAAATAAGACACGACAAAGGAAAAGCTACGATAAAAACACTCTAAAAAGATGAATACATGCTTTTGAGGAAACTACCGCGTCTGGACACAAAATTAAGTGTAAAATATGTCGGACCATTTGAAGTCAAAACAGTATTATCGTACGATAGATATGGAATACGCCGAATCATTGGTCGTGATCGATTTAGGAAGGTGTGTCATGAACATTTGAGAAGTGCACCTAAATTCGGAGTTCAGAGCAATGTGGCCGTATCGGCGATGAATAGAGAATAATACTTTGAGTGCGATTAACAAGATAACTGTGTGTGCCAATATAAGCGCTGAGGCTCTGAGGTATAATTTTGATAATGTGTGTGCCAATATGAGCGCTGAGGCTCTGAGGTATAATTTTGATAATGTGTGTGCCAATATGAGTGCTGAGGCTCTGAGGTATAATTTTGATAATGTGTGTGCCAATATGAGCGCTGAGGCTCTGAGGTATAATTTTGATAATGTGTGTGCCAATATGAGCGCTGAGGCTCTGAGGTATAATTTTGATAATGTGTGTGCCAATATGAGCGCTGAGGCTCTGAGGTATAATTTTGATAATGTTGTTGCCAATATGAGCGCTGAGGCTCTGAGGTATAATTTTGATAATGTGTGTGCCAATATGAGCGCTGAGGCTCTGAGGTATAATTTTGATAATGTGTGTGCCAATATGAGCGCTGAGGCTCTGAGGTTTTTATTTTTACAGATAACGGTCCTTCAAAAGAGACGCAGGGACGCGTCTAATTGCAGAATGGCCGTATCGGCGCAAAGCAATACGTGATTACACTTCATATCACAAGCACAAATATTACGTCATGCTGCACGTGTTCGCTCGACGTAAACAAGTGACGCACGGCCACGCCACCTGCAGCCGGGCTATAAAATAGCGACTCGCCGCAGCTGTGGGGCATTCACTCGTCAGCGCTCGAGGCGAACACATCTGCTACTCGAAATATTAATAATATTTAATTTGTTTGATGGTTATTAAAAATAATTATTTATTGATTTGTATTATTATTAGTATTATTGCTGCCAGTTTTAAGTTGCTAATAAACAGCTACAATGAGTAATAGAGATGGTTTTAATAATCGAATTCCCTTCCTTCTACATATATATATATATATATATATATATATATATATATATATATTTATCAACTAGCTTTACGACTCTGGAATCAGTGTCCTTTAGAGCCCGTCTTTTATTATTATTTTTTATCTTATTCTCGGCTTCAGGGACATGCCGAAAAATATCTTCAAGAGTCTTGTTCCTCCATTGCTTGTAATATGTCAACAGTAAAACCGATAGTGCAAATTATCTGCTGTCTACTAAATTTGTGCTATCAAATGATTACTTGCACCATAGTACATTATCTCTATTATGAACCAAAATCATTATACGTTAAATTAAGATAAATTGTTTAGAAACGAACCCGCACTCACTAAGTTCGCGCCAAAATAATAAGGGACTAGTCGTGAATAGATATGGGCAAAATATACATTTACGATAAATACCCAATAAATACATCGTCGTCTACCCTTATGCATCCCACTGCCGGGATACAGGGGTCATACTGCCGAAGCTCAAGCCGATTACCATAGGATTTTTTGATTGCGAAAATAAAATTTCAGCTTAGATTTGTGGTATTCATATTTATCTTAGCTGATAGACACCTGGAGCTCTACGAAGTAAGCGAAATATGTTTGTCAATAACTAAAACGTAAGATCTATTTTTTTAATCAAAATATTCGATGGTAATCGGCTTTAGCTTCGGCGGTAGGCCCCCAGGTCTCCCTTCAATCGTAGGGGATTAGAGCACATTTCACTATGCTATTCAACTCTCACTCACTCACTCAGTTCAACCAGAAAAAGAGGAACTTCTTTCTTTCTTTCACTTGCGAAAGTATACGATGCATTGGCAGCGGAGATGGCAGCACGCGAGCAATATTTCATGTAGCGAGCGTTAATATGGCTACGGTAACCGCTTCATATCAGGCGGGCCATATGCTCGTCGTAGTATATTTTTTTTACAGTTGTAGTTAGGGTTGCCAACCTTTTTTTTACAAGAAAAACAGTATATTAAAAGCTGCGTAGTAAAACAAACAGTATACTAAGGCATGCGGAGCAGTACAATAAACAGTGCTATGGTCAAATGAAGATTTTTTCAACAGTATTTTAGTACAGAAAACAGTATAATACTGTTTTTAACAGTATGGTTGGCAACCCTAGTTGTAGTATACAATATTATCTGTGAATTATAAATTTTACTTGTTTGAGTAGGTAACTACCTCAACTGAATTTTATAATGTAACTATCGTGAAAAAATAAAACGAGCATACTAAGTATATGAAGTACATTTTAACGCAGCACATTAAGGGCATGTAGTAGGCAAGTTGTAAAATGTCGCATAGCAATTTCGGAAGTGCGTGCGGCATCCCGGGCGTGAAATAAAACTGAGAGAATACGATTTTTGGTAAAAATGGGACGGTGAGACTCCCTATCTAAACAAGAGGGTGGAAATGGGACATTATCAAAATTGATGGGTGAACATGTTTTCGTTCAACCATAGGTACGCTGTTGGTTATGATGATACTTTGGTATTAATTTATGATGCGTACGTTCGACTTTGTTTTTTTTACACTACGTCCGGTAGCAAACAAGCATACGGCCAGCCTGATGAGAAGCGATTACATGAAATATAGCTCGCGCGTTGCCACCCCCACCACCAACACAGCAACTTCTTCCTTCCTGGTGACCATTGTTGTGTCCCTGCAAGTGAGTAAACTTGCAGGGACACAACAATCCTCAAGAGAATTGTTATTTCGAGTTACAAATATGCTAGCCCGACTCTCCTTGTGCCTGTGTTGTGTGTGTGTCCAGTTCTAGTGTCCGATTTAATTTGGAGTGAAATCAAGAAAAAACATCGGAGGCGCAGCATGCGCCACCATAGCGAATTTTTTTTTATTTCGAAATCCCGAATTGATATCGGAAAACCAAGGTCCGACCGAATCCGAATTTCAAAATTTTGAGTTTCATGGCAACGGACGGACAGACAACATGACTTTTTTTAGGGTTCCGTACCTCAAAAGGAAAAAACGGAACCCTTATAAGATCACTTTGTTGTCCGTCTGTCTGTCTGTCTGTCTGTCTGTCTGTCTGTCTGTCTGTCTGTCTGTCTGTCTGTCTGTCTGTCTGTCTGTCTGTCTGTCCATCCATCCATTTGTAGTCATAAACAAATGAGATATAAACAGAAATAAAATTTAGAACTGTAATGATTATTACTATTCAGTACATGAGATTCAACAATGTTTCAAAACTGAATCTACTGGAAGTCTTTCTGATACAATCGCGTAGCGTATTCCAGTCCTGAAACGTGAAGCTTGCAAAGTAAAGTCGGACATAAAGCCAGAACGGAAATGCCGAATAGGAGCACAAGTGAGTTTTCAAACAAAGTTTACGATCATGAAGATCACAGAGATACTGAAACTTACATTTCAAATATATTTTTTATATACTACCTCGGGTAGCAAACAAACATCCTGGCCACCTAATGTGAAGCGGTTACCGCAATTATATTATTGTTTGCATAAAAAGTATCGCTGGTTCGGCAGAACAGAAGCCAACGTTGATTTACTTTTGTAAAATAATGGGAATGTTTTTTTTTTTATTATTATTATAGGTACTAAGCAATCTACAGGTTAATAGTTTTCGATTCAACGAAGCTATTTTCAAGAAATATTTCAGGTAAATTTCTAATAAAATACCAAAATTATCTACATATATACTAATATTATAAAACTGAAGAGTTTGTTTGTTTGGTTGGTTGAACGCGCTTATCTCAGGAACTATTCATTTGAATTGAAAAATTCTGTTAGTGTTAGATAGCCTACTTTTCGAGGAAGGCTATATAAAGTCACGCTATTACTAATAGGTGCACCAATAAATAGGAGCACCATTAAAAATGTTGTAAAAAAAATAGGAAAAAAATCCCTTTGAGAGCTTCCGTTGCGTGCGTTGCGTAAACGGTTTAAATTACGCAACAATTATATACGCGGAATTATTCATCTTAAAATTTCTAAAAAAAAAACCGTAATAACATATGTCTGTCTTTTAAGGCTCCCTATAACCTTTCAAATGGTAACCTTATGCTTTCTTGTTGCCACACAGGAGGCAGGTTAGAATGCATGTATAGGCAAAATTATCTTAAAGATTTATAAATTTAATTAAATACTTAATATACAGTCACTATTTATGTAACTAATTTTGTAAAGCGACACATATAAAATTAATTTAATGTGAATATTCGACTTGTGCACCTACCATGTCTCATCTCTGCAGCAGCCTAAGGTGGACTGGAGAATGCTTGTATAGCATTAAGTCCGTTTTTGTACATTGTTTTGTATTGTACATAAAGATTTTACATAAAGATTAGATAAATAAATAATAAAATCACGGATTGCACTCCGGGAGTGCCGGCAGAAGTGAAAACTTGAACATTAACGTTGTGCATTTTGGAATATTTTTTAATGAAAGGGAATAATTTTGGCACGAATTGCTTTTTAACACGCTTTTATTAGGTCGACCTGTATTTAAGTAACTATGTAATGGAATCTAAGGTAACCAATTTAACCATCTTCCAAGGATCGTAATGTAATGAAAATTGGCAGATGTATGTAGTTCTGATGACAATACAATAATATGGTACTGTCAAACTGATCTGATGATGGAGCCGGAAGAAATGAACTGGAACTTCATGATGGAACATCGTATTATAGCTGTTTTTGGATTTCTTAGAAAAGTCTTGTAATGAACTTTGACCACGATTAGATTTCAAGGTCTGGTGATGAAGCCGGAAGATAGGCAGGCATTCCATGATGGAATATCGTATCATAGTCGTGTTTGCACTTGTGAGAAAGGCCACGTAATGGACTTTGAACACGATCGGTTTCAAGGTTATAACAAACCTATTGAGAACAATACAACCTCACCTGCATGTGGTGCACCCTGCTGACTGACCAACGTGGCTCTGGCAAAAAAGAGGTAGGATATAGCGTACTTTCATCAAACTAAAAAGTTAAAAATAATTCTTAATACAAGCTGAAAATAATAATGAGTAAAAATACTAGCATTATTGTGAAATAAGCGTGGGGCGCTTTGTGCCATATTTTTCGTACTTATATCGAGCGACTTAAAATAACAATAAGTAGATTAACAAAATATTGTGATTGTATCGTAATAAAAGCGTGGGGTGCTTAAAAAGAGAACTAAAATATGGCACAAAGCGCCCTACGCTTTTTTCACAATAATGCTAGTATTTTTTACTCATTATTATTTTCAGCTTGTATTAAGAATTATTTAACAGTATAAAATTACATACTATCATTTATGTGGTTAAATACAATATTCATTTATTGCGCTATCGTACACAAATATGACTATTTATATTACATTAAAAATATACAGCAGGAGCAGGCATACATTTTGGCCACGCGGTAGAAAGAGAGGGGATATTACTTTCTCTCCTATGCCGCGGCGGCGGTCTACTCTCCCTCCGTCTTACGAAATTTCGATCAGGTCACGTGTCCTGACGCAAGTTTAACATTTTTTACCCATCCGAAAAAGTGCACAATGGCGCTAAAGAAGTTTTCAATTAAAAAATATAAGCTACTAAGTACGTAGTAATTCGTATCTATTCCACAAAAACAAAATCCAATTCTAATAAACAAAATCTTGCCCCACAAAAGAAATGTAAGCAATAAGTTTGTGTCGAAATTAACCCACGAATCTCCAAATTAATCCGAAAGCCGGCGAAAAATAAAACCCCAGCATTGTTCCCGTAATGGATAGCTCTCGTAAAACGTTAAAAATCGTCTGTTGAGACGATAATGACCCATTTAATGCCGTTTATATACGCGTGTTTAGATACGAACACCGCTATCACCATTTTATACTAAAAATAAACGTACTTTTGCGTTCAATTTTATAACATTGTTACAAGGAAAACGAAAAATTTCAAGTGCGAAGTCAACCTTTGATTATAAGTGTCTGCTACAGTAACTGCTATATCAGGTGTTTGTTTTGCATCCGATGAAATACGAGTATATAACCTGAAAAAAAAATTGTTGTGTGTAAAGTCGGTTTACGGACGACAATTTTACGTGATAGCGTTATAAGAAAACATCGGCCGATGAAGTAGAAGAGAGATAAATGCGACACAAGTCGAAAGCTTAGGCCGACCGTGCCTCTCTATCGCATTTTCCACGCTCTCACTCGGCTCAGGCGGAACGTGACAATGAGTCATGCTTTTTCGTGCGTTCAGCCGTCGTTCATCAACTTATAAGAGGTTATCACATAAAAAAAGATTAACAAAATGGTTGAAAGACAAATGTTTTTATTCATTAAGTGACTTTTTATCCTATAAGCATGACACTATAAGTAACTGAAATGTACATAATAGGTAGGGGAAAAAGTCTTTTCGCATTATAGTATGTATGAACTTGTATTAAAATCTCTTTGGCTATACCATTTGTATCTGGCAGGTTTTGATATCTTTAAAAAGTTTAAATTTTAAAAAAGATAATTCCAAATTCAAATTAGGTAAATGTGTGATTTTCATTTGTTTTTTTTACTGTCAAGATGAGTGAATCTAATGAAGAAATTTGATTCATTTTAAAATTTTATTACAAAAAAGGTAAAAATGCAACGCAAGCTGCGAAAAAAATTTGTGACGTTTATGGACCTAGTGCAATGTCTGTGAGAGTAGCACAAATTTGGTTTAAGCGTTTTCAATCAGGAAATTTTGATGTGAAAGATGCACGTCGCTCTGGTCGCCCTGTTACGGATAAAATGGATGCCATTTTTGAAAAAGTGGAGCAAGATCGGCATATCAGTAGTTACGACGTAGCTGAAGAATTAGGAATTGACCACAAAACAATTTTGGCGCATTTGAAAAAAGCGGGGTACATTAAAAAGCTCGATATTTGGGTGCCTCACGATCTCACTGAAAGAAACTTAATGAACCGTGTACTCATTTGCGATTCTTTTCTACGACGTAATGAAAGCGAACCGTTTTTGAAGAAGCTTATAACTGATGATGAAAAGTGGATCACGTACGACAAGAACGTGCGAAAAAGGTCGTGGTCAAAGGCCGGTCAGGCTTCACAGACTCTGGCAAAACCCGGGTTAACCCGCAACAAGGTGATGCTGTGTGTATGGTGGGATTGGAAGGGCATTATTCATTATGAGCTGTTACCGCCAGGCAGGACTATCGATTCTGAACTCTACTGTGAACAACTGATGAGATTAAAGCAAAAAGTTGAGAGAAAGCGGCCGGAATTAATTAACAGAAGGGGTGTGATTTTTCATCATGATAACGCTAGACCTCACACATCTTTAGCCACTCAGCAAAAATTAAGAGAGTTTGACTGGGAAGTGTTAATGCATCCGCCGTATAGTCCTGACCTTGCACCTTCTGATTTCCACCTGTTTCGGTCTCTTCAGAATTCTTTAGGCATTGTCAGGTTAACATCACGAGAAGACTGCCAAAACCACTTGTCGTGGTTTTTTGAACAGAAGTCCCAAATTTTCTATAGTAATGGGATCATGTCTCTACCTACAAGATGGCCAAAAGTTATCGAACAAAATGGCACCTACATACTTTAGTTAAATGTAAATAAACTTTATTAAAAAATGTTTTGAATTTTCATATAAAATACGAAAAGACTTTTTCCCCAACCTAATACATACATTAATGACAATAATATTAGTCTTTATTTCACATATCTATTTTTACTTAATTATACTTAATTTATTAGGCCTTTTCAACACAAAAAAAAAATGCGTTAACGTCAGCCATCTTTTTCGTACTGTTTCTTGTAAACAACCTTAGTAAAAGGCCGTATCAAAAATTAAATTATTAATTAAATCCGATTTATTTTTTTGAAAAAAGAAAAAAAAAAGGTAGTCAAAATTGCGGGGAAAAAAAATATAATGCAATAATTATGTTGTCTGTACGAAAAATAACAACAAAACGGCGTTGTTATGGAGTATGTAAAGTGATACACGGTACGGTACAAATCATTTAAATCAAATACATAATTTAATTACTTACTATTTTATAATTTTTCCAAAGTCTAGTCTGGAATCATAACTAAGTGAAGCCCCATCGATGTTTTTTTCCAGTAGTTTATTTATTTACGGAGATAATATTCCTTGCCCAGCCATTGTTGATTAAAACAATGCGAAAGTTTTGAATTACCGCCATTTCAAAATGGCGGCTACGCATGCGCTCGTCTTATGATGAAAAGGCCGATTAAAAAATTTCAATTGAAATCAAATGTGGTCTGTGAGCATGTCAGTGACTAACGAAGTCACAATAATTTAATTTTGAATTAAAACTCCAAAATTATCGCTATTTTCTTATAAATTATTTACTCAGCTTGTACCTGGTTTTGTACATCATAGATCATAGATACTAATTGTTTACATTGTCATTATTTTAATAATACTGTTTTCTGTGTCAATAAGATTTTCTTTTTTCTTTACCAGGACACAACGTAGCCCTGACCTTAAACTATTCATAATCTATCCTAATTATTATTAATCTACTTAATTGTAACAGAAAAATGAAAAATAATCCAATTTTACTCTTTTTATAGCTAGAAGATATATACTCGTATATCGATATTTCTCTGCAAATGGCTTAACTAATTTATCCTCACAACCCTTCAGATAAAAATGAACATAGTACTAGTCCGTTTGGTTGTAAAAAAATGCAAGATAACCTAGTTCTGACCTTTTTTCAGGCTACAAGATATGTCTTCGTCACTATGGATTTTTTCTCTTCTGCAAAATGGTTTAACTAATTTATCCCGCAACCCCTCCTGTCAAACCCTAAAATATCGCCGTCGTTGTCGCGTATAAGAAACCTGTCGAGTGCGTGTCATGCCACATGATGAAATGCATTGTAACGCATAAGGTTCCGTAGAAAATGATAGCAAAAATATTAAAGAGTGATAGATTTACTTTATAATTATGGAGAGTTTGAAACACAGGACGATTGCGAGATCTCAATTTGTCATCCATTTCGCAAAACGTCTATTTTTCTACTAAATGAGGTACAGGGATTAAATAAGACTTGGTAAAGGAGTACAAGGATATGAATATTTCAGCGATGCCTTATGGGAAGTAAATTAAGTTTGCTGCGAAATTCCGAGATGTGATCAAACTTCCGCAACCGGAAGACATATCGGATACATACATTTTATATACGATCTAATTTATTAAGCAGTTCCTCTGTCTATATATACGACATCCCCGTAATTTAGCTTCCGATGAAGCAGAAGGGAATGCACAAGTAGACTAAGACTTTTAGTATTAATGGAGAGAGACTATTGTAACCGTTTTAAGGAGTGTAGAGAAGCAATGATTCTACGTCTTACTTCAAAGGTGATACTGAAATCTAGTGGTAACCCAGTGGTAGAAAAAATCATATCCAAGCCGATGTTATCATTCTCAACTGCCTTGGAACTTAGGAAGCGTTGTCATTAAGAATAGAATGTATCTTTAGCTTGTTAAAATATACAGTATTGCATTAGAAATCCAAAAAACAAATACTAAAGTAATTAGGTCTTAAAAACGTGACCATTAAATGAAGAATTTTAAATGAAGAAATTCGACAGAGAATCTAGATTGTGAATAAAGTGATGGTTTAGTAAAGGCATACAAACATTACGTTAGATTGATTTGAGCCGGGTGGTCGAATGGCTAGCAATCCCGCACAAGACATACATTTGTGTGCATGTCATGTCTTTTTTGTTCTGTTTGTTTTTTGTTTGATCTGGGTGTTTTCTATGTATTATAAGTATGTGTGTACAAAATAATGTATTTAAATACATTCACCAGTTGTCTTATACCTAGTATTTGGGATATTTCTAATATTTCTAGACAGTTTACACAGTGCCATCTAGTGGCACTGTGTAAATTGTCTACTACGACTAGACATAATTATTAAAATATTGTACAGAAAACTATAAAACACTGCTGTTCTGTGTGGCTTTTGTGGACCAAGAAAACCCTTCGATTCCATTGAAACATGGTATATTCTGGAATCCTAACAGCGATGATCCAAGTAGATCACCGCTATGTCGAGGTGATTAGATGTCTCACGTCCAGAAGTCTAAGCTATTCGGCTGCAGTGGGGGGTACATCTAAGGGATGTCATCTCTGGCAGCACTAAAAGACATATTTAAGACGCTGGATTAGAAGCGGGACATTAATGTGAACGGCGAGTACTTATTGCATATGATGGCCAATGACGTAGTCATAATGGCTGTCGTGTCAGTGATGGTAAGATAGGGGAGAAAAGTCTCCGCTCTAGATGGACCGACGAGCTCAAAAAAGCGTCTGGATACGGAAAGAGGAAGATCGCAAATGGTGATAAACATCGGAGAAGGTCTCCAGATTATCCAGCAGTAGGTCGATACAGCTTGATTATATTTATATAAAAATACAAGTATTATATGCCTAAGTACATACATATGTACAACAAATATTGTCGCAAGTCTTTAGGTATAGGCTCGAATAAATAAAAAAGGGTGTGTCTAGTACAGATATGTTACGAATTAAGGTCCAAAAATTCGCATGTTTTCTATGCAAGCATATTTTTAATCGCCTGAATTCAGCTGAAGGCTGCGTACATTTATCACTCATGCTCCATTATACATACATATCCATAGTACATACATATGTACTTAGGTATTTTTTTTACATGAGAGGGGAGCTAACGAGCATGTGGATCACCTGAAGAAGAGCAATCACCACCGCTCATAGAGATCGATCCGTTACCAGCTTATTCTCCTTCCTTTCTTTCTTTCTGATGATGTCACTCACTCGCAGGAACACAACACGCCTCGAAGAAATTGTTACTTGGCTGCGGTATTCTGTGAGGTGGAGGTACTTCCACAGTCGGGCAGCTTAAAAAAAACACTATGCCCTACCTATCTTTTCACCAGAGGCTCGTTTGTTAGTCAGCAGAGTGCACCACATGCAGGTGAGTTTGACTTTGCTTTAAAGATGTTGATGAATCACTTCCAGCTAATATAATATTATATCATTAATATCATAATTAAGCCAAAGGATGCCCAGCCACTTTATGGACATACTCGTATAATGCTTATGTGTAATATATTGTTAAATCAAATCGATAAACCCGCACCGTTTGACTGGAGATCACCATAAATATTGGCACACCTTGATGTCTTTTTACATCCACGCTAGTGGATGCTCAAAAAAAGTTTTATATTTTCTCATTTTCGTTTTAATTTTTCTTAAACTTTTGAAGAACTAGGACGGACGCACTGGACAACACTGAAAATATCATAAGGGTGTTTTGGCTACGTCATCATCATTATCAGCCTGTATCTACCCACTACAGGATATAGGCCTTTCCTAATGCTTTCAACCATATGCGATCCTCCTCTTTTCGCATCCAACCGCTACCAACCACTCTTTTGAAGTCGTGGGTCCATCTCGAAAGGGGGCGCCGTACGCTTCGTCGCCCCAGACCTGGCCTCCACTTTACGACTTTCCTCCCTCATCTGTCATCGCTGACCCGGCAGATGTGGCCAGCCACTGCCAGTTAAACTAGCTGACTCTGAGAGCTATGTCGACTACTTTGGTTCTCCGTCGGATTTCTTCGTTCGGGATTCGATCCCTTAGAGAAACTCCAAGCATTGCTCCCTCCATCGCTCGCTGTGCGACTTTTAATCTGTGGACCGGCCCAACGGTTATATTACGCAACCCTAAAAAATGTACGTAGGTAATAACCGAAATTGGATACTAAATGGAGCATGAGTGATAAATGTACGCAGCCTTCAGCCGAAGGCGATTAAAAATATGCTTGCATAGAAAACATGCGAATTTTTGGACCTTAATTCGTAACATATCTGTATTATAATTTATCTACACACATCCCTTTTTTATTTATTCGAGCATATACCTCAAGACTTGCGACAATATTTGTTTTTTACAAGTCAAAGTCAAATGTTTACTTGTTGGTACCTAATAACTTTATTTTTTGTTTTTATATATCTTTACTTACTATTGCAAGTAAGTAAAACAACTCAATTACGTAACAAACACAACACAACTATTATTATTGTGGTCATGCATCTTATAGAAAAAGTTATCGGACGAGATAATAATTATAACAAACATAATTAAAATATCATTCAAGCTTCATTCAATCATCATTCAAGCTACACCTGAGTAAGCATTTGAGTGGTGCTACTGGTGCTACAGATGTCATTCATTACACTTAATTAGAACTGAAGCTGTAGTGTATATAACGTATGCATTGCAGCTGCAATTATATATATGTTTAAAGTTTACTTTTACTGTTATCTTATAATTATTTTTATTTTATTACCAATAATTGACGAATCGGTGGTCGAATAGTTAGGAATGGCCACTTTGACTCCGAGGTCGCGGGTTCGATTCCCGCACAAGACAAACATTTGTGTGCATGAACATGTCTGTTTGAACAGACATGTTCATGCACACAAATATGATGTTGAAATTTTGGCCCTTTGGGGATCATTGCTGAGTTCACATAGTGATCTCATCTCCCTGTTTTTCAGTGTAATAAGTAATGATTTATGTGCCATAAAGATTATGGGAGCTCGGTGGCGTCGTTGCTTGTGTCAGTCTAATCGAACACGCAAATTAAGCAATGTCCAACGTAGCCTATCCATGGATGGGTTTATTTCTCTCGAGCTCCTCTGTGCTTCGGAGGGCACGTTAAGTCGTTCAGGCTATTATCATTATAGATGACAGTCGTTAAGCCTTTAGGTGGCTTGAAAATATTGCCAACCCGCAGTACAGCAGCGAGTATACTCTAAACCCCTTCGATTGAGGGGAGACCCGTACCCGAGCAGTGGGATGACTAAGAGTAGTCCACGAACGAGTATACAAATATCTATAATAGAAACCTTTATAAAGGCAGAATTATTCCTATTGAAGAATCTCTTCCAGTCTAAGACATAATGTAGGTATAGAAACTTGTTAGTTTTTATATGATAAAATAAATCAGTTCAAAGCAATAAGATTATCGTGGGACCCGGTTCAAAGTCTACTGGGAAGATCAAACCGTGGGTGGGCATAAGCAAATAAGTAGGTACATTCCGCAATTTTGCTTCATGAATAATAAAAGGTTGTGTGCGTATTACCACAGAATAAGAAATAAAATAATACTAGTAGAATTTCTAATGTCTAAAAATTCGAAAATATTTTTTAATAACCGCCATTTAATGGTGATTTAATTTTTTTTTTACTCTGTAAGCCGTATAATACAGGAATCAAACAAAACATCTTCATGAGCGAACTAGAGTTCGATTTTTTTTTAAATAATAATTTTACTTATTCAGTTTCGCAATAAAATTATGAAAATAACAAAAAAAAAACTGCCATAAAAATGGCATATTTTTTTAGAAAGGTACGAAATCGTTCTCAAGTGATGCTCCATCATACATTTAGGTATTGAACATATGTTCTGATTTTCTATTCAGCAACAGAACAGTGGCCTACCGCCTTAGCTGAAACCATTTCCCATCGAATATTTTGATTCACAAAAATAGATGTTAAGTTTGAGTTATTGACAAACGTTTTTAAGTTCGTCGATAAAGCTTCAGGGTTTCTATCAGCTAAACTAAACACAATTGCCAGTAGTCTAAGCTGAAGTTAGATTTTTGCAAAACAAAAACCATGGGAATTGGCTTTAGCTATTAGACGGTAGGGCTAAGTTAGTTGGATCCAACTTAGTTGGATCCGATTTTCATCGGATTTTTTGATTGCAAATTTTTTTTGAATGCGGAGATCAAACTTCAGCGTAGATTTATGTGTTTAGCTTATCTGGCAGAAACTCTATAGCTCTACCGACTAATATATATTTTTTGAAAAATGGAAAAATTCACCTGCCCCCCCCCCCCCTAGGTGGGATTTGGACCCACGACCTCTCGATGACCGGTCGAGTGCTCTTCCAACTGAGCTACCAGGAAGATTTGTGTTGCTGACGAATTTTTGCATCTTATATTTCTACTGTGTGAGTCACAGTGTGACGTCATCAACCTATTAAGTAATTACACTACTAAAGTAGGCATAGCAGTCCATCGTTGCAGATGAAATTCAGCTATTTTTTGACACAAGAGCACTCGACCGGTCATCGAGAGGTCGTGGGTTCAAATCCCACCTAGGGGGGGGCAGGTGAATTTTTCCATTTTTCAAATAATATTTATCTGGCAAGTTGGCCCAGACAACTATTTAAATAATAATAACTCTACCGACTAAGCAGAATATCTTTGGCAATAATTAAAACGTGAGACCTATTTTTCAAATGAAAATATTCGATGATAATCAGCTTCAGCTTCGGCGGCATGGCCCCTGGACTGAACTACAAAATTAACCGGTTCCATTTGAATCTTTATTCACATTCTCGACAAAATTTTAGACGAAATTCCCGGATAGGTCGAACTTTGGACGACAATTTAGGGACATTGTTAAGTTGGCCGCTGCAATAAAGCGGCTTGTTTAATCCTACAGCTGAAAAAGTTTCGCGCTTCACCCTCTGCGGGGCAGTTTACACTCCGTTACCACCGAGTTACCCTTACTTGTTTAGATTTTGTAGCATTTAATTTTCTATTAGTTTAAATAAATACTTCAAAAATATCACGCTTAATATGTTTTTGTCTTGCCTCCTATGTAGTCAGAATTACAAGCAGTAACCAACAAAGGCAATGAACAATGAAGTCCACTACAGTCCCGGAGGTAAAACTACGGCTGCATTGGAACTTACAACAAATTTAATCAGAAGAAATTAGTAGGAGTAGAAAGCTTTTGGAATTTGACTTCCTCTCTTAGCAATATGAGAGACAGCAATATGGCAAATAAGACATTAAAAGCCTAATGAGATGGCTAGTCAAGTAAAGCTCAATTACCGTGCACCACGGATTTTATGTATCTAACACTATTGGGAACCTAAAACATTAAGTTGTTACCTAACACATCGATTCCAATAATATGAATTGCAAATAAGGCAAACCAGATGGCTAGTCAAGTGTCGATCAACTGCCGTGCACCAAGTATTTAAGTGTCATATTAGTAAAAAATCTTTATTAAAAAAAAACTTTTTATTTAAAATATTTCAGTTTGGACTTCGTGTGTGTATGTGTTTATTAATAAAATCCCTATGTCACCCAGAGTGTCAAATCAAAGGGTACTTATGCTCCATTCGGCCGTGTACGAAACGAGTTTCACGAAAACTTTTTTATCCTTGTACAGTGGACCAAATATGTAATAAGCCTAATGGTGTCAGGTAATCCTTTAGGCTACGGTCCCACTAGAGATAACCGAAATTACTGAGCGGTGCGACGATGCGTAGTGAAGCTGTGAAAATGAGGTGTTGAGTTGTGAGAGCTAGCTGAGCGGTACAAAGATGCGCAACGAAACCGCGTGCGAATGTGCGGTGCTATGATGCGAGCGGACTCTTTTCAAATATGCGAGCGGGATACGAAGTAAGTAAATATTAAGTCTTATAGCAATGGCTATGCTCGGAGTTTCTCTGAGGGATCGAATCCGGAACGAAGAAATTCGGCGGAGAACCAAAGTTGTCGACATAGCCTTCAGAGTTTGCAAGCAAGCAATGGGCGGGTCACATCTGCCGAGTAAGTGATTGCAGATGGGAGAGGAAGGTATTAGAGTGGAGCCCGAGCGTAGGACGACGAAGCATTTGGCGTCCTCCTTTTAGATGGTCCGATGACTTTAAGAAAGCGGCTGGAAGGCTTACTTTCAGCAGTGGGTAGATACAGGCTGATGATGATGATGATTAAGTCTTATATTAAGAAATCTGTGGCGGAATGCCATGTGATGGGAACGGAGCGCTGACATGCCTCGCAAGTTCGCAACACATCTCTCGAACATATTATTATCCTTCGCTTGTTTTGTATACAAAATGCCTCGCTCCACTTAGCCCGTTTCCATTAGAGCTGGGCTGAGTAAGGCTAGGTAAATGAAGTGATTCTATTGGTGCTTAAGAAACGCATCCATAGCTACGTGTACGTATCCGTATACGAGTACATTTCTGGTGGAATTAATCGCTTATTACATTACCCAACATAACCATAACATTAATTTAAAATTCCTATAATTATATAAATATAAATAAATATAGAAAAATTAGACAGCGTCATCTAGCCCCAAAGTAAGCGAAGCTTGTGTTATGGGTACTAGACAACTGATAAACATCGTAAATACATTTTTTTTTTGTAAATACATACTTATGATACATAGAAAACACCCAGACCAAGACAAACAAACATGTTCATGCACACAAATGTTTGTCCTATGTGGGAATCGAACCCACGAGCATTGGTGTCGAAGCTGCGTCATTGACCGCTACGCCACCGAGCTCGTCAATGAGTTAATTTAATTCTGATAGCAAATTTTCAGTGAATAATGCTCACTGGCATATTTTAATCTTGTTGTAAATTCTAATGAGAATTTATTCTAATTCTTGTAAATTCTATGCCTGTGGTGAAGCGATTACCTTCGATATATATATAAACGCCCCCAATATGAAATATCGCTTGCGCGCTGCCACCCCCGCTGCCAACGCAGCAACTGCTTTCTTCGCGGCGACTTTACACTTACGCAAGGACACGACAACCCTCAGGCGAATTGTTATTTCTCTGCGATATTCTGTGAGGTGAAGGTACTTACTTCCCCAGTTGGGCAGCTGCCCAACTGGGGAAGTAAGTACCTTAAGTACTAAGTAAGAAGTAAGTAAGTAAGTAAGTACTAAGTACTAAGTACTAAGTACTTAAGTACTAAGCTTAGCGTATTTGTAGTGTACGCCTCTCTTTTGCAGAGCGTCTATCGCTAGTAGACAGGGAGGTGAGGTAACGCGCGTGTGATGCCTCGGTTGCTACAGACGTCCATAGGCTAAGGTAACTGTTTACCATCAGGCGGGCCTTATGCTTGCTTGACACATTAGTGATATAAAAAACTTTTGAATAATAGAAGCTACTTTCTAAAATTTATACATATTACGGCCCGCCTGATGTGAAGCGATTACCGTAACCGTATTAACGCTCGCAACATAATATATCACTTGCATGCCGCCACCTCCGCTGCCAACGCAGCATCTTCTTCCTTTCTTTCTGGTGACCTCACTCACTCGCAGGAACACAACAACCCTCAAGAGAATTGTTATTTGGCTGCGGTATTCTGTGAGATGGAGGTACATTCCCCAGTCGGGTAGTTTACAATTACGCTCCCTACCTCTCTTTTCGCCAGAGCTTGGGTTGTCAGTCAGCAGGGTGCACCGCGTGCAGGTGAAGTTGGCTTTGGTTCAAAGATCTTGATGAACTTCTTACACCCCATTAGCTTCCACTCGCGGCTTCTTTAGCATTTACTTTTTTTTTTATAAAAAGTATTCTGTGTCCTTCCAATACATTTGAGAATATTGTGTACAAAGTTTCATGGTGATCGGTTGAGAAAATGTTTATTTATTTATTTCAGGAACACAAAATAATAAAATATAGTAAATGCTTAAAATAGATAAAATAAAATAAATATATCAAAATTTAAACTATTTAAAATAAACTAAAAGCAAAACTAATCTATTAAACCGCTACCCGTAGGCAAAGTTCCCAATATTATGCTGGCCCCGTTGCCTCGTTGGACTGCAACACTAATTCTTTGTGCAAAGTAGAGGCCAGCATTTTGGTCACGAGATGTTTCGACCAGACGTGAAGAAAGTTCTTTAAATATTTTTTTTGTCACTCTTCCTATGGATTATACCTATGGGTTGGTTGAGTAGTTTTAACGTGAAAGCATAACAAACAAACTCACATTCACATTTATAATATTAGTAAGGATATACTTAATCAATTAAATACACGAGTATTAGCTGGCAATACAAATAAGGAAATAACGTTCGCTGAGGAAAAACAAAAGGGAGGGAGAGTAACTACAAAGGTTTCCTTCCAGAGCCTTTGACTCGGTCTAACAATAACAGCATTGTGTTGACAACTAAACACCCTCTTAGATAACAAGTTGGCAACTGCGGGCTTGCGGAGTTCCGCTCCATACGATATACATACCACTCGATAATAACTTTACTAATTATAATTATGCTTAGGCCTGAGGGTCGGCTGCCTGCAGGCACACTGTTTCGTTTACATACTTACGTATGTAAAGAATATTGCGTTAAATAAACATTTAATATTTTTAAAATTGACATATTTACCTTCCCGCCTAGATGGGATTCGAACCCACTTGCTGCCAGGTACCAGGAAACTACCAGGAAGGTTTGTGATGGTAGAGATTTTTTGCATTTTATAGTTAGTGCTGTGAAGTTGCAGCGTGGCGCCATCTATCTATTAAGTAATACGTTACTGAACAAGGCATAGCAGTCCTTGCAGATGAAATTCACCTATTTTTTTATAACACAAAACCAATTAAATGTTTGTTATTTAAATAATTGATTTCAGCCAACTTGCCAGAATATTATAGATATTTTTAAAATGGAAAAAATCACCTGCCTCGCCTAGATTGGATTCGAACCCACGACGATTATCGATCGAGTGCTCTTTCCAACTGAGCTATCAGGAAGCTTTGTGATTTTTTGCATTTTATATTTACTGCTGTGAACTCGCAGTGTTTATAATATTCGGTCGAAATCAACTATTTAAATAATAATTAAATAGGTAATCATTTGTTTGAAAGCAAGCAAAGTACGTAAAGCGACCACCTGAAAAAAGGATTTTGTTCAGGATTTCTGTAGTAGTAACAAAGTTGTAGAATTTACTGCCAGCACGCCTGTTTACCCTCTTCCTAACTATCTTCCTAACAGAGAATATAAGAGCCAATGTCGATACAGATTAGTGGTAACGATTTCTTTCGTAAACGAATACAGACTAATACAAAGTTTATTTTGTTTACCATTATTATAATAATACTAATATATATTTTAATAATACCTAGGCGAGCATGAGTAGCTGCCCTTCGTTACGCAAAGGCGAAGAGGCTGCACTTCCCTCAGCGCCGGAGACGGCCCAGAACTCCGCTTGCGTATTAGGTAGGTATTATAATTATTCTCTCAAATTACATACTAAACTAATGGTCACCTTAGTTAATTTGCCATTTAACCAGTTGGCTGCGACATATATAATGTATGACTGTATGTACGAGTATGTATGCATGTATATATATATATGAGTCTCTGGGATGGAATATATATGTATATAGATGAACGGCTGGGTCGATTTCGCTATTAATTTTTATATTGTAATTGTTACTGTCAGGAGATGTTTATATACCTATAAAACCTATGTCTTATGAAAGAAAAAATATAAAGAAAGATGGTAATTAATTAAAGAAAATTTAAGAAAATCGAACGACCATACCATAATAACGTTTTCTTATGTAACTTTATGTCGTTTGACAGAACTGTCAGTCATTTGACAGATTGCGCGAAACTAATTCGAATTCAATATTCATTGTTAAGAAGACTGGACCTCTGTCGAGTCAGCTAGTAAACATATATTTTTTATTATATTAATGGATTAATAAAACAAATCAATTATTTCTTCTTCTACTTTTTCTATTAGATTGTTTTTTTAACTAGCATCGCTTAATTTTATGTAGGTATTATAAGCATGTGTACGCATCAGTCAGTATTTATAGCAAGAATATTGATAGCATTCTCAAAATCATTGAATCTTTTTCAGCATGTTATCTAAAAATTTAAAGAACTACGAATATGAAGTATGAAGAAATATGAATATCATATTTTTTTTACCAAATTTTTGCTCGTGAAGGTGTTTACTGGATCGGCAACGCGCATGTGATGCCTCTGGTGTTACCGACGTCCATAGGCTAAGGTGATTTATAAAACAGGTTTTGAGGCATAGAGGCTACTTTCTAAAATAATCTTTAATAGTCAATATTTTTTAGGAATGCGATTTTGCAAATGAAGAAGAATGCTTGCAAATGACGACCAAAGCAGCCACGGCAGTCGCATGCATCTACAAACGGTAGTGGGTGGGTGCCGGCCGGTAGTAATTTGCATGAACTAATTGGTGGCGGAAGTACGCAAAGCAGTGTAGATCAAATTGCCCGTAAATTTGACTTCCGCATAATAACACCTGAGTCAATTAACAATCTAATTTTAACTTACCAATTACAATATAGAACTGCCGCTTTAAATCTATGCCTTTGCAAATTAATGTATTTTTTAATAGTCGACAACCCTTATTCATCCCACAGCTGGGATACGGGTCTCCCCGCAATCAAAGGGGTTTAAAGCATACTCCACTACGCTGCTCAACTGCGGGTTGGCGGAGGCTAGTGCTTTTAAGCCGCCTAACGTTTAACAACGCCATCCAGCTAGTCAAAATCTATGCATTTGCAAATAAATTTATTTTTTAGCTTAAAAATTACGCTATGCCCTACCTCTCTTTTCGCCAGAGCCTCGTTTATCAGTCAGCAGAGTGCACCAAGTGCAGGTGAGGTTGGCTTTGGCTCAAAAATGTTGATGAACCACCTACACCCCAACAATGTATATAATAGTAGTCTAATAGTACTATTATATATTTTGATCTAATGAAAAAATTCTGTAAAAAAAAATAGGACAATACTATAAAGGTACAAAGTTATAAAGAATAAAACGAAGAGTTTCCTTGTCTAAATAATGTTTTACAAGGAGATTTTAATGATATTAAAAACATCATTTGCAATATCCCAAATTAGATGCTTCGGTGAAGAGTCCCAGAAGCATCTGCGTGACCTCGTCTCCCTGCTCGAAGATCCTCTGCGGCGGCCAGTGGAAGTACGTTCCCCGGAGCTCGTACGTGAATACCAGAGGTGTAGCCAGGTTGTGACGAACCCAGTCCATGCTGCCGCCTGATGCTTTATCTATGAAAAACAAAAGTTGAATAGGCTATTTGACAATGTTCAAAAATTCTATAAATTATTTAACAATATCGTAAAGTACACAAAACTATAAAGATCTGCAAATTTTCATTCTAATATCTTCCGTCCGACTTCTCTATCGATCAAAGTGTAGGATGCATACCTACCATTTATTATAATTATAACATAAAACATAACATGACAATTTATATACATAAATATTATATAAATTATATTACAAGTTATATATTAGTATGAAACATATTTACATTATATTTCTAATTACATACACGCATACATATTATTTATAATCTAACACATATTACATAAATTAACCAATTATTTTGAAATCGTCCTATGCCAGTTAGTCGAACTCGGTACAGTGGAGCCGCGCACTTGAAACAGGTTTCTTTGTTCTCGATCGTGCGCGGGCGCACCCGCGCTCGCGGACCGCGTGGTCGCTAGTCAGAAACCTATTCCGACACGGGACGCACGTCGTTGCCTTCGCTTGCTACCTAAGATCTCGCGCGCTTTGTTTCCGCTTTTTTTAGGCTATTGTTGAACTTTATGCTTATTGACTGTCGCTATCGCTTGTGGATAATTCCTGTACTCCTTCTGTGTAGTGTAAGTGGTTTGTGTTGACAGAATACAACTTGAACTGTAAGTGGACTATTTTATTTCTTACACAAACCACCCCACTAAACTGGTTAAAACACCCCAATAACCAAATTGGTGACCCCGAACCGAACATGGAAAAGGAATTTTTGGATGCAAGCGGCGAGATGCCGGACGATGACGTCCCAGTGCGCGTTTCCACTGACCGCGCTGGTAACGTCGACAAAATCGGAGTACGAGTGCCTCCGTTTTGGCCGGAAGAACCCGAGATATGGTTCGCCCAAGTCGAGGGTCAGTTCGCCATATCAGGTATATCAAGCGACACCACCAAATTCCATTATGTGATAGGTCAACTGGAAAACCGATACTCGAGGGAGGTCAAAGACATAATAGTAAGACCCCCAGCTAGTGGAAAATATGATAAGCTTAAAACTGAGCTTATTAAGCGACTGACTGCATCCAAAGAGAAGAAGATGAAGCAGTTGTTGATGCACGAGGAGTTAGGTGACCGCAAGCCTTCTCAATTCTTGCGTCACCTGACCAGTCTCGCCGGCGACGACGTTCCTGAGGACTTCATTAAGACCATCTGGACGAGCCGTCTACCGAGCGGCCTTCAGACAGTTCTGGCAGGCCAGCCAGCTTCGGTGACCTTGGATGACTTGGCCAACCTAGCCGATAGAGTGAACGACATCGCACCTGCTTCTCCTGTCGTTGCCTCCACAAGTCAGCCAGTTCCTGGTTCCGTGCTTAGTGACCTGACTCGCGAGATAGCAGAGCTTCGGAAGCAGATCCAGAATATGGGAGTCAGCAGGAATGGAAGATCTCGCTCACGTTCCAGGCGTCCACCTCGTAACCGCTCCACGTCGAGATCTCAGTCCAACTATAGGAAATTCCCATTATGTTGGTATCACGCGAAGCATGGGGACAAGGCTAGCAGATGTGTTCGCCCATGCGACTATAAGGCGGAAAACTCAAGGGGCGGTCGCTAGAGGCGGCAGACGATTGCCCCACATCTACTGGTCGCCTGTTCATCACTGACCGATCCACGAAGACCCAGTTCCTGGTCGACACCGGAAGCGACCTCTGCGTTTTCCCACGGTCCTTGGTGCGCGATCGTCGTGCGCGAACTGATTATGTGCTTACTGCGGCTAATGGCTCAGCTATCTATACTTATGGTTTTGCCCATCTAAATCTTGATTTCGGCCTACGCAGAAAATTAAGTTGGCGTTTTGTTGTGGCAGATGTTACAAAGCCTATCATAGGCGTAGATTTTTTAAATTATTATAATTTAATAGTAGATTGCCGAAATAAACGTTTGATGGACAATACTACTACAGTATCTGCTTCTGCCGTGCTTGTAAATAGTGACATAGATAAGAATTTATCATCTGTCAAGGTTCTGACTGGCGAGTCTAAATTCCATAAAATACTCGACCATTTTCCCGAGATCACTCGACCAGCTGGCACACAACGCACTACACCACACAACACGAAACACCACATTCGCACGACTCCAGGCCCCCCAGTTGCATGTTCTCCCCGACGTTTAGCGCCCGACAAATTGAAAATCGCTAGACAGGAATTCCAGTCCATGCTGGACAACGACACTTGTCGACCTTCGGAAAGTCCATGGTCATCGCCACTACACCTAGCCCCGAAAAAGGACAATGGATGGCGGCCTTGCGGCGATTACCGCATGTTGAATGCTCGTACTGTGCCTGACAGGTATCCGATTAGGCATATTCACGACTTTGCACACAGCATATCTGGCTGTAAAATATTTAGTACGCTAGACTTAGTTAAAGCCTACAATCAGATACCTGTCAGCCCAGAAGACATTCCCAAGACCGCCATAACAACCCCATTCGGATTGTTTGAGTTTCCGTATATGGCCTTCGGTCTTAGGAATGCGGGACAGACTTTTCAGAGGTTTGTAGACGAAATGACCAGAGGATTGGACTTCGTCTATTGTTATCTTGACGATTTTCTCATTTTTTCTAGAGACGAGGCGCAACACGAGGATCATTTACGAACTATTTTTAATAGGTTGAAGGAGTATGGCATGCTAATCAATATCCCCAAGTGTGTCTTCGGTGCCTCAGAGGTAACCTTTTTAGGATACAATATCTCCGCAAGAGGCACAATGCCACTTGAGTCAAAAGTTCGAGCCATCAAAGATTATCCTCCTCCCTCTAATGTTCGTCAGCTCAGACGGTACCTGGGCATGTTAAATTTCTACCGCAGGTTTCTACCCCGCGCTGCAGAGATACAGGCCCCGTTAAATGCCCTACTTACTGGCTCAGTGAAGGGTTCACACCCTATCAACCTGTCCGGCGAAGCCATGTCAGCTTTTGAGGCGTCCAAAATGCTGCTCTTCTAGCACACCCAGATTGCACTTGCAAATTAGCGTTGGTGACGGACGCGTCAGATTCCTCTCTAGGTGCAGCCTTGCAGCAGCTGAAGGACGACGCTTGGGAGCCTTTGGCGTTCTTTTCCCGGAAGTTGAGCCCTTCTCAGGTCAAGTATTCCCCGTATGATAGGGAGTTGTTAGCCATAAAGTACTTCAGGCACATGCTTGAAGCGAGGCATTTTATAGTCTACACGGATCACAAGCCGATCAGTTTCGCATTCCACGAGCGGAAGACTAACTGTTCGCCTAGACAATACCGTCATTTAGACTATATTTCCCAGTTCACAACCGATATTAGGCACATTTCAGGCAAAAACAATGTTGTGGCTGATGCCTTGTCGCGTATCGAGGAACTGGGAGCGCCTGTCAACTTAGAGTCCTTAGCAAACAGTCAGTCTTCCGATCAGGAACTAGCGAAGCTGCTCGAGGACGGCTCATCTCTGCGTCTCGAAAAACTTACCGTACCTGGAAGTCGCGTTACCCTTTACTGCGACGTCAGTACAACGACTCCCAGGCCTTTCGTTACTAAGTTTTATCGAAAGCAGGTGTTTGATAGTCTGCATTCCTTGAGTCACCCTGGCGCAAATGCATCTGCTAGACTTATTGCAGAACGTTTTGTTTGGCCAGGGGTCCGTAAGGACTGCAGAACTTGGGCGCAGGCTTGCTTGCCATGTCAAACTGCTAAGGTAAGCCGTCACGTGTCTGCCCCACTTGGCACATACAAATTACCCCGTGCACGCTTCAAGCATGTGCATATCGACCTCATAGGACCACTTCCTTTGTCTCAAGGCTATAGGTACTGTTTGACAGCCGTCGACAGGTTTACTCGATGGCCGGAAGTAGTGCCTATAGCTGACATTACAGCTGAGACAGTCGCAAAAGCTTTACTGTCTACCTGGATAGCTCGATTCGGCTGTCCAATTCACATTGTTACAGATCGTGGACGACAGTTTGAGTCAGCCTTGTTCCAGTGTCTGTCTAAGTTAGCCGGATTCGAGCATAAGCGGACGACAGCATACCACCCAGCGTGTAACGGCCTTGTCGAGCGCTTCCACAGGCAGTTAAAGGCTTCCATAATGTGCCACGCTAATAGCCAGTGGACAGAGTCTCTGCCTTGGGTTTTATTAGGTGTTCGCAGTGCTTTTAAAGAGGATCTGCAAAGTTTCTCTGCCGAACTTGTATACGGCGAACCGTTACGCCTTCCAGGTGAATTTTTTGATAGCAGCACGGGCGGTACCACAGACATAACAGATTTTTCTACTCGTCTTCGCTCTTTCGCCGAAAATCTAAGACCAGCACCTGCCTCTCGGCATTGCAGCAGTAAAATCTTTATTTTTAAAGACTTGTCAACTTGTGAGCATGTTTTTCTTCGCGAGGACGCATTGCGCGCTTCGCTTCAACCAGCATATTCTGGCCCACATAAAGTACTCAGCAGGAATGACAAAGTTTTTAAACTATTGGTAAACGGCAAAGAAGTGACAGTATCGATAGACCGTCTTAAACCGGCCTACATACTGTCGACTACTAATACCGAAAATTGCGACAAAGACGAACCCCCACCTGTTACCACGAAACAATACATAACTAGGTCGGGACGGCGAGTACAGTTTCCCGATTTTTATCGCCCTTGACGGTCTTCGGAGGGGGGTGGTGTAGGATGCATACCTACCATTTATTATAATTATAACATAAAACATAACATGACAATTTATATACATAAATATTATATAAATTATATTACAAGTTATATATTAGTATGAAACATATTTACATTATATTTATAATTACATACACGCATACATATTATTTATAATCTAACACATATTACATAAATTAACCAATTATTTTGAAATCGTCCTATGCCAGTTAGTCGAACTCGGTACAGTGGAGCCGCGCACTTGAAACAGGTTTCTTTGTTCTCGATCGTGCGCGGGCGCACCCGCGCTCGCGGACCGCGTGGTCGCTAGTCAGAAACCTATTCCGACACGGGACGCACGTCGTTGCCTTCGCTTGCTACCTAAGATCTCGCGCGCTTTGTTTCCGCTTTTTTTAGGCTATTGTTGAACTTTATGCTTATTGACTGTCGCTATCGCTTGTGGATAATTCCTGTACTCCTTCTGTGTAGTGTAAGTGGTTTGTGTTGACAGAATACAACTTGAACTGTAAGTGGACTATTTTATTTCTTACACAAACCACCCCACTAAACTGGTTAAAACACTCCAATAACCAAAAAAGTTTGGCGGGAAATTCCATTTTAAAAGTATGCAAATAATAAAAAATTATATTTTCCAATGGAAAAGCAATAAAAAATACTATAACTTTTATTATGGATACTAATTACATAAACGTAATTTTTATAATATAATATCTATATATATAAAAGAAAGTCGTGTTTGTTACAACACTTATAACTCGAGAACGGCTGGACCGATTGCCATGGTTTTTGATTTGTTGGATTTGTTTCCGTCCCGAATAGCAGTATAACTCTTAAAAACATTGGAAAATTCTCGAAAAAATAAAATAAAAGAAAAAACATTTTCCCATACAAATGAAAGTGTCAGTTGAAAAAGGGATTACGATATTTATTGGTTGTCAAATATCAAAACGTCAAATCGATTGGTGTCACTTTTATGTCGCGAAAGTTGTCTGTGATTTGTTATGAAAATTTAAAAATGTCAAATCGATAGGGGTGAAAACGCTTTTCCCATGGGGTTCGAGCGCAAGAATCAAATCAGAGTAAACATCAAAAGAAATGACAATTATAAATCACCAAAATGATAAAACCTATTTCAAAACTAAAAAAAATAAAACAAAACGTTTTTTTTTTTAAATTTAACAATAAGGAAATCTTTATTTTTATGAAATCTTCAGTTTTTATGGATACGGGTCTTCCCTCAACCGAAGGGGTTTAGAGCGTACTCCAACACGCTGCTCAACTGCGGGTTGGCGGAGGCCAGTGTTTTCGAACCGCCTAAAGGCCACTGACTTAACGACTGTCATTAAATGATAACAACCGGGACCGACAGCTTAACGTGCCTTCCGAAGCACGGAGGAGCTCAAGATGAGCTAATGATAACAACCGGGACCGACGGCTTAACGTGCCTTCCGAAGCACGGAGGAGCTCAAGATGAGCTAATGATAACAACCGGGACCGACGGCTTAACGTGCCTTCCGAAGCACGGAGGAGCTCAAGATGAGCTAATGATAACAACCAGGACCGATGGCTTAACGTGCCTTCCGAAGCACGGAGGAGCTCAAGATGAGCTAATGATAACAACCGGGACCGACGGCTTAACGTGCCTTCCGAAGCACGCAGGAGCTCAAGATGAGCTAATGATAACAACCGGGACCGACGGCTTAACGTGTCTTTCGAATCACGGAGGAGCTCGAGGTAATATAAACCCATCCGTGTACAGGCTACGGTCGACGTTGCTTAACTTGCGTGTTCAATTAGACTGACATGCGCAATGACGCCATCGAGCTTCTCTATTATTTTCTACTATTCATTGTTTTAATTCCATAAAATCATAAATTTAGTTCAGCTAATATGTACCACGACATTCATTGATTGTTAGGCGGTACGAAGTTCGCCGGGACAGCTAGTAATATAATAAATTTAACAAAGCTGTCGTACAAATTTCTGATTTAATCCATACATAATATAAACCTGCGACGTCATAACCTGTAGCCTGTTGTATGGAGCGTTTTCGGGAAAGTCCAAAATTGTAACTTTCAAATTAACATATCTCGAGAGATTTTTGTGCTATCAAAGTAATTCTTTCACGTGTGGTTTCATTATTGTGACGTCCTTGCATTATAAAACCGATATAAACGTTGGTCAAATAGCCTATTGCCGGAGGACGTCTCATTATCATCATCTTCATCAGGTCATTTTAGTCTCCACTATGGAAGCTCGACCCTCTCTCGTCTGTCCCAGACAGAAGGAGGATTTAGCCTACAATCTAGCAAAACAGTTCACTAACTGAAAAGAGAGATGCAGTTCTTTTGACGCAAATGAAGTATATCACTCATCTATTTCATTTAGTTCAATTACTTCTGTAGTTCTTTTGACTCACTATTCTATTGACTGATTCCTTCTACATTCTTCTCAGTTCTATTGCATCATTTTGATGACATTGTATTTTTGTATTAAATAAGTATAATAAATTAAATATTTTATAAATTCCCTTACAAATATTGATTTTCCTTCAAACTTTTCACAGGCTTAGGACTGTCAACCTTGAGTAAAAAGAAATTATTTTGTGGTTAAAATAATAATTAATATAAAAATTGAGCTTTGTATCTTTACTACTATAGCATATTTTCGCTAACAGCTTATGATTCTTATGTCCTTAGCCTTAAAGTTCTATTTCGGTCAGTCAACCACGCACGAAACTATTTGTCTCGTTTTATCTGGAACAATTTCAGAATGGTCCATCCTTTTCGCTCTCTATCGCTAGCAATTTTGGCATTACAACGTATCTCTCTCATTCTAGCTCGTACGCTTTACGTATTTCCCTTCTTTTTACTCTTTGTCACTCGATTGAACTAAATGACGCAGTGAACTATATGGGACAAGAAAGAGTGAGTGACAAGAACCGGCTTGTATGGTGAACTGGTACAATTGAACTACTCACTCAGGAACTACTCAAGTCTACTACACTCCCCACGCTGGCCAGACGGGTTGGGGAGGCCTGATCGATGTTTGGTAATGTATTTCCCTTAGTCGCCTTGTATGACATCCACGGGAAGAGACGGAGTGATTCTATTCTAGTTTGCCGGAAACCACACGGAAGGACGTCTAACAGATTTAAACAGATATGAAAGAACGAAACTATTTTGTCGTGAATACGTCTGAAAAGGCAATTAAAAAAAACGAATGATAACAAAATCGGGGGATAATGTTTGGTGTTGCAGCTAAAAACTTATCATCTCAATACAAAATTCAATCACTCCATTGGATAGATGAAGTTACATATAATTTATTACGCTAAGTAAGGACAAGAAGACGGGGTGTAAGTGGTTTATCAAGATCTTTGAACCAAAGCCAACTTCACCTGCACGTGGTGCACCCTGCTGACTGACAAACGAAGCTCTGGCGAAAAGAGAGATAGGGAGCGTAATTGTAAGCTACCCGACTGGGGAATGTACCTCCACCTCACAGAATACCGCAGCCAAATAACAATTCCCTTGAGGGTTGTTGTGTTCCTGCGAGTGAGTGAGGTGTGGCAGCGGGGGTGGCGGCGTGCAAGTGTTATATTATGTTGCGTGCGTTAATACGGTTTCGGTAACCGCTTCACAACAGGCGGGCCGTATGCTTGTCTGCCACCCGACGTAGTTCCTCATTCGACTCAGAGGGGAAGTGAGGTCGATTAGAAAGAGCGGCTCCCTAGTGATGACGTAGTATAAAAAAAAAACTATGGAAATCGCGTGCGGGGGAGGGGGAAGCACTGCCATTTCCTTCTGGTTACCACACTCGTAGCAACACAACAATCCTCAAGGGAATTGTTATGTAACTGCGGCATTCTGTGAGGAATTTACCCAATCGGGCAGTTTATAAATAGGCTGTGCCCTGTCACTCTTCTGCTAAAGCTTCGTTTGTCAGTCAGCAGGATACGCCACGTGCAGGTTGGCTGTGGCTTAAATATGATACTCAATCAATGAGACGCTGCAAATATACGTTTTGTATGTCAGCACCGCATATGTATATGTTTGACCCTTGTATTTTAGATGCAAGTCCCCTTTTGTATCCTTATTTTGTGGACAATAAAGTTTAAAGCGAGCTCTATGGTCGAGTAGCTAGCAACGGCTACTTTGTCTCCGAGGTCGCGGGTTCGATCCACAAGACAAATATTTATTTTGTGTACATGAATTTGGGTGTTATCTATGTACATAGTATAAGTATGTAATTGCAAAAAAAGTATTTAAGTAAATAAATAAATATTGTCAGACAAATTACACAGCGCTATCTAGTGCCAAAGTAAGCGAAGCTTGTGTTATGGGTACTAGACAACTGATAAACATACGTAAATACATTTTTTTTGTAAATGCATACTTATGATACATAGAAAACACCCAGACCAAGACAAACAGACATGTTCATGCACACAAATGTTTGTCCTGTATGGGAATCGAACCCACGAGCGTTGGTGTCGAAGACGCGTCATTGACTGCTACGCCACCGAGCTCGTCGGTTAAGTAAATTTATCTCTTATCTACCCGTACTCATAGTACAAACTTTGATTAGTTTCGGACTCGATGGCGCATGTAACCTGTCAAAATATTTATTTATTTTTAAATTATTAAATTTTATAGGCAACGCAACACGTACAGGATCATTCTACCATCGTCACTCTGAACAGCTAAGCAAAACACAAGCACCATAAAACTAAGTGTAAGTTTGATTTTCACTATAAAAAAATCCGATGGGAATCGGCTTCAACTAGGCTACTAGCCGGTAGGACCCCAAACTGTTCAATTCAACTGACTCTAAAGATACACTCATCTAAAACACGATGTCTCTATATTACAAGTTTAATACAAATACATACTTCATACCCACAAATAATGCATATGTTATAGTCAAAATTCATAATCGGTCAGAAACATGTTGTCGGAATTTCGTAGTCAAAAGTGGTTTGCTCTGATTTAAAGTTCAGACTATTTATATATTATGTTATAGTCAATACCCGAAACACTACTACTAATTTCTTATGTTAAATTCAGTGTGAGTTCCAAGGCAGTCGTAGTTTTTTGCAGTCGTAGTAATCCTGGCTACACAGGAGACATAGTGGTGGGAATGAGTGGTGGGTCGTCCCGTTTAAAAAATACCCGAAATCTAAGCGCTCCTATGTTTGACTAGTTACCTCACCTCCCTTTCTAAAAGCAAGTCGAGCCTTGCTCACTTCGTTCGTTTTGTTGATCACAAGCTTAATCTAATCATTGTCCTCAATCAAAACTACTTATGTAAAAGTAATTTCTACCATCGTTCTTATTTAAACTACTATGCTCGGTGGTCGAATGGATAGCAATGGCCACATTGACTCCGAGGTCGCGGGTTTGATCCCCGCACAAGTCAAAATATTTGTGTGCATGAACATTTCTGTTTGTCTTAGGATACGTCCACACAGACCGTCTCGGAGAGGAGAGCAGATTCTGGTGACATTTAATATAGAGTTTTGGGTCAGTGGTATAAGGGTTATTTTTTAAATTCACTTCTTTTCTTATATGAGAATGAGTGAGAGCCGATGTGGATTTGTAAAGTGAACCTTATTTATGCCAATGAAGCAGAAGTCTATTTTAAACGCATCCAAAATCTGCTCTTCTGTCCAAACCGGTTTGTGTACAAAATATTTAAGTATTACAGTACTATTACTTATACTGTGGTATTACCTATGTTTGCTTAGTTTGGCAATAGATGGCCGTGTGTAATTTGTCCAGGAATATTTATTTATTTTATTTATGTACTAGCTGTCCCGGCGAACTTCGTACCGCCTAACATCAATGAATGTCGTGGTACATATTAGCTGAACTAAATTTATGATTTTATGGAATTAAAACAATGAATAGTAGAAAATAATAGAGAAGCTCGATGGCGTCATTGCGCGTGTCAGTCTAATTGAACACGCAAGTTAAGCAACGTCGACCGTAGCCTGTACACGGATGGGTTTATATTACCTCGAGCTCCTCCGTGATTCGAAAGACACGTTAAGCCGTCGGTCCCGGTTGTTATCATTAGCTCATCTTGAGCTCCTCCGTGCTTCGGAAGGCACGTTAAGCCGTCGGTCCCGGTTGTTATCATTAGCTCATCTTGAGCTCCTCTGTGCTTCGGAAGGCACGTTAAGCCATCGGTCCCGGTTGTTATCATTAGCTCATCTTGAGCTCCTCCGTGCTTCGGAAGGCACGTTAAGCCGTCGGTCCCGGTTGTTATCATTAGCTCATCTTGAGCTCCTCCGTGCTTCGGAAGGCACGTTAAGCCGTCGGTCCCGGTTGTTATCATTAGCTCATCTTGAGCTCCTCCGTGCTTCGGAAGGCACGTTAAGCCGTCGGTCCCGGTTGTTATCATTAGCTCATCTTGAGCTCCTCCGTGCTTCGGAAGGCACGTTAAGCCGTCGGTCCCGGTTGTTATCATCAGCTCATCTTGAGCTCCTCCGTGCTTCGGAAGGCACGTTAAGCTGTCGGTCCCGGTTGTTATCATTTAATGACAGTCGTTAAGTTAAGTCAGTGGCCTTTAGGCGGTTCGAAAACATTGGCCTCCGCCAACCCGCAGTTGAGCAGCGTGTTGGAGTACGCTCTAAACCCCTTCGGTTGAGGGAAGACCCGTATCCATAAAAACTGAAGATTTCATAAAAATAAAGATTTCGTTATTGTAATTTTTTTTAAAAAAAAACGTTTTGTTTTATTTTTTTTAGTTTTGAAATAGGTTTTATCATTTTGGTGATTTGTAATTGTCATTTCTTTTGATGTTTACTCTGATTTGATTCTTGCGCTCGAACCCCATGGGAAAAGCGATTTCACCCCTATCGATTTGACATTTTTAAATTTTCATAACAAATCACAGACAACTTTCGCGACATAAAAGTGACACCAATCGATTTGACGTTTTGATATTTGACAACCAATAAATATCGTAATCCCTTTTTCAACTGACACTTTCATTTGTATGGGAAAATGTTTTTTCTTTTATTTTATTTTTTCGAGAATTTTCCAATGTTTTTAAGAGTTATTCTGCTATTCGGGACGGAAACAAATCCAACAAATCAAAAACCATGGCGATCGGTCCAGCCGTTCTCGAGTTATAAGTGTTGTAACAAACACGACTTTCTTTTATATATATAGATTTACTATTTTTTACCCATTTTCGTGGTCAAAAGTAATTTAGACTGGTTATGAGTTTTGACTGTAACACATATAAGGAGGTTTAACGGGTTCAGTACTTACATAAAATTTCAGCAGCTGTTGCGGGGCCTCCATACTCCTCTCCATTCACTTTACGACCATACTCGAGCGAGGTCTTGCCAATTTTAATCTGAAATATGACATCATTTTTTTTTTGTTGAATACATAAGAGTTGTAGGTATTTGGATTTTACATTTGTAATGAAATATTTATAATCATAAAAAGGTCGATCTCATTAAAAAAAAATGTACCTACTTTCATCACGTACATGAACTCGTTAAAAAAATTAGTTCATTCACGTGTTTAGTTTAGAAAACAAATTATTATTGTTAATGATTCTTCTTCTATATTATATCGCGTATCAAGATAATTAAAATATATATTTATATATAAAACATATATTTTGACGAGTTCGGTGGTCGAATAGCTAACAATGGCCACTTTGACTCCGAGGACGTGGGTTCTATTCCCGCACAAGACAAATATTTGTGTGCATGAACATGTCTGTTTGTCTTAGTCGGGGTGTTTTCTACGTATTATAAGTATGTATTTACAAAAAAAAAATATTTAAGTACATTTACAAAAAAATAATGTATTTAACACAAGCTGTGCGCTTAATTTGGGACTGGATGGCGCTGTGTAAATTGTCCAGAAATATTTATTTATTTATTTCTTTAATGGTTCGATTCCCGCACCAGACAAACATTTATGAGCATGAACATGTATGTTTGTGTTAGTCCGGGTATTTTCTATGTATTATATAACTGCTTCCATCCGTATGGTTTTTAGCCATTTTAGTGGTATAAATATAATTTTAACAAAAAAAAAAAAACCGACTCTAAACATTACTCTACATTTATGTATGTATATACAGGCTGATAATGATGATGATGAAAAAAATATTGGACCAATCTGGAAGTATACTCTTTTAAATAATAGTAGATTATTGCATCGAGCACAAAGTAATTTATTATTGCATCGAGTGCCTGATTTAGAGCCCGAGCGTTAGCGAGGGCTCTAATCTAACAGGCACGAGGGCAACATAAATTACTTAAGGCGAGGTGCATAATCTGCTTTTCTTTCAACTAATACCTATAGGAATAGTAGATAAAAGAAACTCATATCAAACAGTTAAAATAGAAGTTTAATTATTGAAATTAAAAGTTATGTTTGAGTATATGGACCAAAACGAAGATGGCTTCATTTTTTTCGATAGTTCACTAAAATAAGCCAAAAATACACTCTCTGAGAACGACTTTGCTCCATTTCTATCTTTCCAATCAATAAATTTCTCATAAGATTTTGCGTATTGTACTCGAGATTTTAAGGGTTAAAAGATTTTCAATAACACTGTCGGCTTCATTTAGAATGTTTTCCGGAGTTAATGTGTCGCTAGATGATTCCATTTTAATTCGAAGCCGAAGCACTCAAAATCAGATAGTATCACACTTTTATCGTTTCCAAAAATATTGTCAAGCAAAATTAACAAAGTTCACGCCAAATCACTTTTTTAAATTTCTTTCATTTTTAAGTCAGAGTTAGCAGCAATCATTTTTTAAATTTGGAACAAGTAGGATAGAAACGAATAATACGTACGAAAAAAAAAGTATTGATATCGGCTGGCTGAATAGAGTTAATCCATTGAGATTGGCACCTTTTGGTGCGATTAAAAAAAAACTGTGCAATAATGAAATTTCATACATTTTTATTGCTCTAGAGCATTAAAGACTCGTTTTGTACTGAGTTTTTAGTGTGATTGTGATGAAATTAAAGCATAGTTGGAAGAAAAAGATTTTTTTTTCAGATCGGTTTATAAAATACGAGACAGTATCACTATGACCACTTTCAAAAAGAAATTAACATAGCATTACTTAACTCAAATTAGTTAATTATATTTTGTATGTTTAAATCCATAAAATGTCAACATTAGCATGTTTGCATATGTCGCCTTAGCCAAATAATATTTCTATACTATTGTTAAGGTTGGCTGGAAGAAATCTCTTAAAGAGATAAACTCGCCCTTGTACACCTTGTTTACACTGTTTTTATGTAACAATATTATATGCAATAAAGAATATATTATTATAAATCACGGAATAATTAAGTAACAAACATTTTAAAAAATACAGCCGAATTGAGAACTTCTACCTTTCCGCGTCGCGGGCGGCCGCTAGTAGAAAATAAAAAACATACCAAGTCATCATAGTTGCTGATGTGGTCCACAGAATCAGAATATGGTACGAGGAGCATCTGCGCGTCAGAATGGAATGCAATGTACGCGAGCATATTGTCCAGCTCGCCGATGTAATCAGATAGAGTGCTGGTCTCCTTCTCGGAGAATGGCCGGGAGCCTGCGTACGTTTGATAGTTGCAAGGATTGTCCGAAGCTCCGTTTTCTAAAATACAATGTAAGTATTGTAAGTTTCTACGATTAGTGGTTCTATTTTATAGCGATGTAGGAATAGGTACTGTAAGTGAATGCGGTGTTTCGTAACCATAAAAATATTTGTTGGTTACATACAAATATTTTTATGGTTACGGTATATACCATCTACATGAGTTTTATAACTCAACTGGCTGAGCGCCAAGCATACGTCATATCTGATGTGTAACGCAATAAGAAACTTTAAAGTTTAAGGGGTATTCAGAAGACCCGTATATGCCTCGTTACACCCGCCCTTGTGGCCGGCGCGAGGTAACGTGAGACAGGTGCGAGGCAGCTGGGAGGCGGATGCCAGGAAGGCGCGTCGCAGGCCCGAGGCTGGCGCGAGGCGAGCGTGAGGCGAGCGCAAGGTGGGCGCGAGGCGAGCGTGAGGCGAGCGCAAGACGGGCGCAATGCGATCGTGAGGCGAGCGCAAGGCGGGCGCGAACCGGTCGCGAAACAAGTGCGAGGCGGGCTCGAGAGGGGCGCGAAGCGTGTGCAGTTGGACTCGGTTAAATGCAATTTGAAATTTATTGAATCAAATCAAATCAAATCAAAATATCTTTATTCCTTGGACTTTATAAAGCACTTAGAAACGTCATACAAATTAAATATAATAACATATATCTAAATCATTACTACTCTAAATCCGCAGAGCTTAGATGGACCCAGCACCCGCACGGTGAATCTATGGAAGCTTAAGAAGTTCGTCTCATACACTAACCGTTGACCAAACCGTTCCTCATTTGACTCAGAGGGGAAGTGAGGTCGATTAGAAAGAGCGGCTCCCTAGTGATCACACTGTACCTAAGTACTGAATATTATTTATACTGAGGCTGTAGTGTGTGTGATAATACAGAAATACGACCAAAAATTAAGTTAAGAATGACAATTACTACTCGAAATAATAATTAATACTAATTAATGAATGAAACCAAGTATACAATTTTCAGTCAACTCATAATTCAATCTCGATTCGGTCAATATTCATTTTGCGATGTAAAATAATTAACTAGGTACGAAAATTTATTTTCATTCCCTGCCGATAATAATGGAACGATATTTTTTTTCCAAGTTGGGTGTCAAACAGGACGCCGTATGTAACACGGCAAACGTAGCTTATAGACATGCTAACAATAAACGAGCACTGCTCGTACGTAGGCACCCCCACAGTGCCAACGCAGCATTACCATACGTCTGGTGATTTCATTTACTCGCAAGAATACAACGGTTCGCACTTACATGGGAATGTATTGTTGTTTTTTAAACTGTTTTTTTTTATACATCCTACTAATGTGAAGCGGTGACCGTAGCCATATTAACGTTCGCAACATGGAATATCACCCGTGCGCCGCCACCCTCGCTGCCAACACAGCATTTCGACACGTCTGACCTCACTCACATGCAGTGACCCAACAATCTTCACTTAAGGGTATTGTATAGGGTGTAAGTGGTTCATCTAAATCTTTGAAGCAACGCAACTTGCACGTGGTGCACCCTACTGCGTACAAGCCAAACACGTGTCACAGGGACAAAGACGGCAGATGGAGAATAGACGACCAAAGCAGCCACAGCTGTAGCATGTATCTACTAACGACAGTGAGTAGGTGCCAGCCGGCAGTAGTTTACATAAACTAACTGGTGGCGGTAGCACGCATATAATAATATGATGTCCGATAAGATACTTACCTAGCCAATTAAAGTCCCAGTTGCGATTAGGATCGGCACCATAGCAAAATAAAGTCGATTTTGATCTGGTTTTCCTCCACATCCGGTCCTGTTACATACAAATCTAGATGTTTACAAACATTACAATTTCAGAAGTAGGGCGGCAAGAACAGGGAAGAACTGGAAATGTATGAAAGGGGAAAGAAATTATAAGTGCATACACGAGTATATAAAAATAGCTAAACAATTTGTAAGAAAAATTGAAATTAAATTAAGACTAAAATAATAGTGTATAGTGGGGTATTGTTATTTTTTTTTTATACTACATTGGATGGCAGACAAGTATACGGTCCGCTTGATGTGAAGCTGTAACCGCAGCCATATTAACGTTCGCAACATGAAATATCGCTCGCGCATCGCCATCCTCGCTGCCAACGCATTATTTCCAAACGTCTAACTTCACTCACTCACAGGTACACAATAATCTTCACTTATGGGTATTGTATGGGATAGAAGTGGTTCATCAAGATATTTGAACCAAAGTCAACCTCACCTGCACCTGTTGTACCCTACTGAATGCCAAATGAGGGTCTGACGAAAAGAGAGGTAAGGCATAGCGTATTTTTAAAGCTGCCCAACTGGAAAAGTACCTTCACTTCACAAAACACGAAACACTCGTCTGACCACCCAGCTACAGTTAGTAGAAAACACATAGGGACGCATCACAAAACTCGTTCGACTCGTTTCGACTCGTTTCGACCACACAGTTACAATCAGTAGAAAACAAAAAAAAGGGATGCAAAGTCTCTTCTCAGATTTAAAGGTTCTAAGCCGTGTGTCAGTGAAACCGTCAACAATTCTCATAGCTCGTTTCTGAATCGAATCACAAGGTGCAGGTATCTACAATTTTACAAGCCTTCGGCGATTTAGTTTTGTAAGTTCTATTTTAGTTTAAAATATGTTAATGGGTAGTAATAAACCGAGCATCTAAAATTGAGAGACAGGACTATCCTAGTATTTCTGTCTTTTTTTTTTATATTACGTCGGGTGGCAGATACGCATACGGCCCGCCTGATGTGAAGCGGTTACCGTAACCGTATTAACGCTCATTATATCACTTGCGCGCCGCCACCCCGTTGCCAACGCAGCATCTCCTTCCTTTCTGGTGACCTCACTCACTCGCAGGAACACAACAACAAGGGAATTGTTATTTGGCTGCGGTATTCTGTGAGGTGGAGGTACATTCCCCAGTCGGGTAGCTTACAAATTACGCTCACTATCTCTCTTTTCGCCAGAGCTTCGTTTGTCAGTCTGCAGGGTGCACCGCGTGCAAGTAAAGTTGGCTTTGGGTCATAGATGTTGATGACCCACTTACACCCCAAAAACTGTCGCCCATTTAGTATTTTTTGTGGCTCATGTTATTATTTTCCTATGTTAATTGGACGGGAACCCATCCCACATTCCCACCACTGTGCCTCCCGTGTAGCCAGGCTTAACAGCGGCGACCACCAAAAAAGGCAATGAACAATGAAGTCCATTGCAGTCCCGGAAGTAAGACTACGGCTGCCTTGGAACTCACAATGAATTTAATTTAAAATAAAATTTAAACATGTTAGTTGTAGAACTATCCAAATGCCTACCTGGGTAAAATCTCCATAATTTCTTTTATCTATTCTAGTGAACGCGGCTGGAATCTGTCGCCCGCATGGGGCGCCTAATCTCTAGGGACGATATCAGTGGTGCATATTACAATTGTAGATTTTGTTCATATCTACGTTAATTTAGCGCGGAACCCTAATTTCAAATTCTAAAATCAGTTTTAGTCATTTACTACGGGTACTGATGTAACGAAATACTGTACTACATTATAATAATTAGGGTGGAAGTAGCTCACCACCATCCTTAAGCCAAAGTTAACCTCACCTGCACGTGGTGCATCCTGCTGGCCCACTACCGAAGCTCTGGTGAAGATAGGGCAGGCATAATTGGAAGAGGTTCGACTGCGGAAATACCTCTACGTCACAGGAGACCGAACGCAAATAAAAATTCTATCTAGAAGCCAATTTGGCCTTCCATTTCAAGTGGCCGCGAAACTAAATATCACTATTGTGATCAATATTGACACCCAAGATGCCAATGATAGGTCTAACATTAAGGGGAAAACCTTCCAATCTAGGAGCTACGACAAACGGGGACTTTTAATCTCACAATAAGGAAAGAATTGTTATTTTGCTACAACAATTCATCTACATAAGAAAGAATTTCATTTGCTCTCTCTTCTTAGTCGTATTCTTCATTGCTGAAGGTCGTGTCTAGTTTGAAGTATTGGTCGCTTTATGCACTATTACTTCTCCACGTTCTCCTGACCTCGGTGGTCTGAAAAACTTCGGTTATTGGCAGGCCAGTTAGCGTTTTGACTAGGTCTGACCAACGGATAGGTGAGCGACCGCGTGATCTTTTCCCGTCGATCTTACCAACAACCATAAGCTTCTCAGGGCTGTCAGGGTTTCTACGAGTGACATGTCTGAAATACTTGACTTCATTTGCATCTAAGCCAAAAATGTTTGTTTAATTAATATCCAAACAAAACGTATGAGTAAGTTACTAACAAAACTTGATCTGTTAAGGTGATTGATATCACTTTAAGAGATAAAGTTTTGTTTAGTTTCTAGAAGTACATACCCTAGTGAAACTGTAATGATATCCATCAGGGTTGACAGAGGGGAAGATCTGCCACTCAAACTGGTCTCTCAATGAGGATATCTTCGGATCAGTGCTGGTGAGTAATTGGTTGATGAAATATGTCGTGGTTGCAGGAGTTATCCATTCTCGTGCATGTATACCTAGCATGATAAAAAGGCAACGTTAATTTCTTAAATAATTATTATTTAAATAGTTGCTTTCGGCTAACTTGTCAGAATATTATAAATATTTAAAAAATGGAAAAAATCACCTCCCCGACTAAGTGGGATTTGAACCCACGACCTCTCGATTACCGTTCTAATGCTCTTCCAACTGAGCTTCTAGAAAGGTTTGTAATGGTGGCGAATTTTTGCATTTTATATTTTACTGCTGTGAAGTGGCAGTGTGGCGCCATCTACCTATTAAGTATTACACTACTAAACAAAGCATAGCAGTCCATCGTTGCAGATGAAACTCGGCTATTTTTTGATAACATCAAACTTAATAAAGAATTATCATTTAAATAGCGTTAATTTCTGTTTTTATATATCATACTAGCTTCTGCCCGTGGCGTCACCCAACATGAACAAAGGGAAAAGTGCCCTTGTGTCAATCTAGATTATATCTATACTAGTTGACCAGGTGAACTTCGTACCGCCATTTTTGAGATTTGAGATGAAGGAGGCCTACCTCACATTCCCACCACTGTGTCTCCTGTATAGTCAAGATTAACATGGGCGACCAGGCGACCACCAAATATCAATGAAAAATGAAGCCCCCTGCAATCCCGGAGGTAAATACACGGTTGCCTTGGAACACACAACGAATAAAAATAAATTTAAAGCTAAAATTCTTAACAAAACCTTTTATGTGCAACAAGGCGGCCTTTTTGCAGAATGCAATGTTTTCAACGCTTATGCTTGTTTTCCACCAAACGTAGTAACGTTTGATGGATAACAAAAAATAAATCATAAAGTGTTTATTATCTTTTATTACCCACCTGATTCAATGAACACAATATTCTTCGGCTCACATTTCTCTGTAGGAGTATTAATACGCAGCCCAAGTATTTTCCGCCCTTCGTAACTCTCGCCGCCCACCACCAATTGTGTCCAATTTGAATACACTTTACTCATATTTGTGAGATAACCATAAATCTGAAATTAATTTTTAGATATTCGTTGGTTAGAAACAAAATAATATTGTGTATGATTATTTTATTCTTTTTCACTACGACCTGAAGAAACACATAAATCAACTCGGAAATAAAACCGTGTTGCTTCAACACGGGTTCAATATGATTTGTTTTATACCAGTAAGGCAACAAACTAGCATACGGCCCGCCTGACGAAAGCAGTTACCGTTGCCTATAGACACCTGTAACACCAGGGTCTACACATGCGCATTGCCAGCACTGAGAAACTTCGGCTCTTTTTGCTACTGAGAAAACCTCCACAGACAATTAATTCCACAGCTATAGATAGTATGTGGAAGTAAACATTTTTAGGAACTACACAGTATGAGTTCGGTGGTGATCGCTTTCCATCAGGTGGCCCACATGCTCGTTTGACCCCTCTCATATAAAATAATAATAATTACTTACGTCATCTATATCATAGTATGATGTCCAGGAATAGCCGGCTCCTTTTACGGAACTACTTTTTTCCAATTGAATAATCCTAGAAAACAGAATAAATAAGTAAGTACACGACGAACATATTCTAGGCAGCCAGGCAAGGCATTATAATACCTAGTCTAACTATCCGGTAATGAATAAGATGTGCAAATTTGCAAGCTAAATAGTGCATAATAAATATGACTAAAATTTGTTATTAATTGTTAATAAAGCACTTGTACTTTACCACTTAGTTAAATTATTTTTTACGGACCGGTTTTACCTTAAAACTTCATCAAGGTATCTTATCATGAAATGGGTCCTGCGCTACAGCACCGATGGCCACGACGACCCTCTTGGATCTTTTGTGCACTCCCTATTTACCTTGATGAATTAAGCGTTTGCGTTTCTACAAAACATTTTGATATCGACCAATCAATGACAACTATTTTCTTTAGTATTTGTAGCGGCCACAGTAAGGCATAATTGGTGAAAGTTACAAGTGTCTATTATGGCTGTTGTGTTCCTGCAAGTGAGTGAGGTGAGTGAGGAGGAGCTACACTAGGCGGAAGATGCAGCATTAGTAGCGGGATTGCCAGCGTGCGAACAATACTCCTTGTATTATTAAACGTGTGTATAGTAACTGCTTTGTACCAGGCTGGTTTTGTTTGGCTCCCGATGAAAAATATATAGTTTATTTTAAACCCAATACTTAGTTACTTACTCTGAGTAATCCTCTACTGTAACTTTAGATTTTAACTTGAAGTGTTTAACCGTTTGGTCAAATATTTCTGTTATTTCCGGTGCAATAAGTAATCGAGCTTTTGACCCTTTCAGATCATAAAATGGTAGTTCCTGTAAAAAAGTATTTATTCACAAAAAAAAAAAGGAAAGTCAACAATTTATTTAATTTTTTAATATTAATTTATGCTAATAAAAATATAAAAACAGTTATTTTAAAGAATTGTCTGTATAATTGTTACTAAAGGAAATATTACTAATGTCTGTAACTAATACTTTAATCTTAGTTTAAGGTTATAATCATCATTATATAGAGAAATATATTTATAATTATTAACAGCACAGTAACTTTTTTGCACAGTAATATTTACTCAAGTGTCTATACAAGGAAATGTTTTTTTACTCACATTATAATGACCTGCCTAAAATTACCCGTTCAGAACTCAGAACTCGTTCAGAAGTATATTTTCAAAAATTGATAGTAAATGATTCAAATGTAAGATCCCTAAAGATCCCGATTTAACACGGCAGGTTTGTTATTTCTTAATTATTTTTAAGGCGATTATCAATGTACTTACCACAATATCCGTCAAATTTTTCACCATTTCCCGTAAATCATCATGTTCACCTTCCAACTCATAGATTTTATGATCTTTGTAAGTCTTATAATCACTTATAATTGCCGTATGAAACAATGGGATAACTGATAGAAATAAAAAATATAGCAACATTATGACAGCTGTCCGATTGTTCGTCGATATTCAGTCTGAAGATACAATGATGGTACCCGCACTTTTGATATTTATGTGAAGTATTCAATGATAAGCCAAGTATTTGCTTGTATAATTATATCGCAAAATATTGTGTTAGTATTCGTACTATGTTTGTATTGTTATCTAAGGGCCGCAACCCACTGTTGGCATGGCACGGTAAAGGATCCTTCGGAATCCTTAGAAATTTTCAGAAATTATCACAGTATGAAACAATCAAATCCCTTTGTGTGTTCGACCGATTATACAATGGAATGTGTTCAGAGGAATTGTTTGACATTATTCCCACGGCCTCCTTCTACAGTCGCACCGGTCGCTATCGACAAGGAATTCATCCTCACACATTAGCGCCTAAGTCACAGCATAGTAATACAACCAGTAGTTTAACTTCAGACTAGCGCCCAAATCGGCGCACGCACACAACCAAGCGTCATTTAAACGAGAGCTCAGGAAGTTTTGGTGGTCACCAAAACTTTGGGTGCTAGTATGAAGTTAAACTACTGGTTGTATTACTATGCTGTGCCTAAGTGGTCGATTACTGTGCGGTTCCAGAGAAGTTTTCTCCCGCATATTGTCAAGCTGTGGAGGTTTTTCCTGAAGACTACAGCATGGGGTTCATCAAAAAGGGCGTGACGAGATTCCATAAGATGGGCCGTATGCTTGTTTGCCACTTTAGTGGTATAAAAAGTTACATTTATTTAGGCAAAAAATAAAACAAATTAATTTACCTACTTGCTGTTTTAATTCTTCCTACATTTATTTACGTTAAATATAGACGGGCCGTATGCTTGTTTGCCACTTGAGCGGTATAAAGAAATCAAAATGAATAAGCGACTCTATTTCAAATGGAATAGAGTCGCTTATTCATTGGTATGAATAAGCAATCTATACAATTATTGAATCGCAATAAGAGATGGTAAGGGGGCAGTTCATCTTAGAGTCCGCTTGGCACGAGAACACTAAGCCCGTTTGAAGAGTCAAATATCCTAGTGTGGTCTATTATTACTCTCGTAGGTAATTAATTGATTTGTTCGCTTAAATTAAATTAATGAAAGTGACATAATTTAATTTCTGTTGTAATAATCATTTGTTATTTAGTTTCTTACGCCAGTAGTTCCTAAAAAGAGAATAAACTGTATTTACTACTGATACTGTAGAATATGTTATCTCGCTCAAGTCACTAACGTATTTTGTTTTGCTGAATATACAACGTGGAAACTCCAAGTACGCAAAACCTCAAACACACCAACTGAATTTTATTATTATAAATTGATATATCTAAGTAATAATTACGAAAAAAAAAATTTCTCGGAGATATGAACACTTTTTTGTTTACCTAATAATTCTAATAGTTTATGAGCTGTGTGGCGCTTTTTTTATCAAAAAGACGCGCCAATGCCTACGATAGGCAAATATTAATACTAAAGAGCGAGCATCGCGTCAATAACGCGTAAGCGCCGCTCTCTGCACGGCGCTTAAGACTTTTTGGACGCGGCGGTATTACGTTTGTCTGTGTGTGAAGTAGGTAATTCACATTTTCTCGCTTGATTGTCGAGCGCAATTTAGTAGCAGACACGGCAATTAAATAATAATTATTTTTCAAAACCAGTTACTTTAAAAATTAAATAAAGAAAATTTTAGAATTTATTTACTCTGAACAAACTATTTTTAGGTTTTGCGTACGTGAAGTTACACGTTGTATATCAACATTTGAAATTAGTAAACTCGGACTCGTGGGCTCGAGTCACCCCCTAAGCCAATAACAATCATCATCATCAGCCCGTCTCTATTCCCTAATGCCTTCCAACATCCTCCGCTTTCCGCATCCCGCCGTTCCCTTGAGGTCATTGGTCCATCTAGAGGATGGCCCGACGCTTCGTCACCCCATACGAGGTCTCCACTCTAGGACTTTCCTCCCCCATCTGCAATCATTGACTCGGAAGTTGTGGCTGGTCCACTACTATAGCGATACCTAAGCTAAAACTTTAAAATTGCAAATAAGTATACATTCTGCTAATGTACGCTTACGATGTTAGTTGCGTCATGTATTGCTTTCGAAACGACACCCTCATGCCGCTCAGTTTCTTGCTTAGTATAATACTTATCACTATTACTAAGTGTGAAGATGTAGTAGTAGCCGCGGTCAAATCACAGCGCTTCCTTAAGTCCGATATACATGTTGGCCGAGTGTAGGCCAGCGCGAGCGTCGGCAAATGGGTACAAGGAAAGTGCTACTGTCCACACGTTGGACAAGTGCGACGAGCGCCAATGCAAGCGGCCAATGTAGACGAGTGTAGTAGAGGTGCCCACACGTTGGCCACTGTCAGTGTTCATTGTGCACTGAAGTACTATGGACGTCGACATTGAAGTTGCTGCAGCTTCGACTATTTACTTAATGAGCGTATATATAACTATTACTTGGTTCATCAACATCTTTGAACCAAGGCCAACTTCACCTGCACGCGGTGCACCCTGCTGACTGACAAACGAAGCTCTGGCGAAAAGAGAGGTAGGGAGCGTAATTTTAAGCTACCCGACTGGTGAATGTACCTCCACCTCACAGAATACCGCAGCCAAATAACGGTTCCCTTGAGGGCTGTTGTGTTCCTGCGAGTGAGTGAGGTCACCAGAAAGGAAGGAGATGCTGCGGTGGCAGCGGGGGTGGCGGCGTGCGAGCGATATTTATGTTGCGAATGTTGCGAGCGTTAATATGGCTACGGTAACCGCTTTACATCAGGCGGGCCGTATGCTTGTCTGCCACCTGACATAGTATAAAAAAAAAACCTGCACGTGGTGCACCCTGCTGACTGACAAAAGAGGGTCTGGAGAGAGGTAGGGCGTAGCGTATTTTTTAAGCTGCCCGACTGGGGAAGTACCTCTATCTCACAGAATAACGCAGCCAAATAACAATTTCCTTGAGGGTTGTTGTGGTTCACATCAGGTGGGCCGTATGCTTCTCTGACCCCCCCCCCCCCCCCCCCCCGTTGTCGTATAAAAAAATATATCTCAGTGTATACCACACTAGTGGTAAAAAAGAAAATAATAAAAATATAAAATTATGGATTCATTTTGATCTATCTATCTTCGTTGCTAATGAGCGACAGCTATGGATGTCAGCCGTGTAATGGCGGGTATACAAACATGTGGACGCCACTCGCCGAGCGCAGGCGAGCGCCTTTGACTTGTGGACAAAAACCGACAGCGCTCCGAAGTGAGGCAAGCGATCACGAGTGACGGCGAGCGAAGACGAGTGCCGCCAAATGACCTCTACACACGTTGACGCTTGCCTTCACTCGGCCAACTAGGCGAGCGACACCGAGTGATGACAAGGCAAAGCAAATGGGCTGTCTACATGTTGGCGCTTGCTATCACTCGGCAAGGCTCGGCCAACATAGCAGCTACCGAGCGTTTCGCATCACATACATAAAACGCCCATCGCAGAAATCAAGTTGCTGAACACAGCGACTGAACGCTACATACCGCGCATAAGGAATGCCGGTCGCAGCTACTTTTAGGCTTCCGAATCCGATGCCAGTCACAGAATAAGTCGCCAAAGCACGATGCGACATAGCAGTCGCTAAAACGTGCATTCCCAACACTGCGACCGAATGCAGCAATTGCCAAAACGCGATGTAGCTTCGATGCAATCACAAAAATATTAATCGCTGATTCATATTAATGATGATGATTGATGGACGAGGCCGGTGGTCGAATGGCTAGCAACGGCTACTTTGACTCCGAGGTCGCTGGTTCGATTCTAACATTTGTGTGCATATATACATGTCTATTATTAAAACTCACGTGAGACATTATACTAAATTAATTAGATAAATTAAACGGGTCACTCACGTCTTTTTGTCGGTAAAGCCGACTAGTTTCGATCTCAAAAGGAGACCTTTTCGACGGCGCGAGAGACAAAGGGTGGACGTGTCTGGACATTCGCCCTGATGAAGGTCTCCTTTTGAGATCGAAACTAGTCGGCTTTCCCGACAAAAAGACGTGAGTGACCCGTTTAATTTATCTAATTAATTTAATATACATGTCTGTTTGTCTTGACCTGCCCCCTTACCACCAACTCTTATTATGATTCAATAACTGAATAGAATGCTTATCCATACCAGTGAAAAAGCGACGCTATTTCAAATTTAATAGAGTCGCTTATTCATTGGCATGAATAAGCATTCTATTCAGTTATTGAATCAATAAGAGTTGGTGGTAAGGGGGCTGGGCGTTTTCTATGTATTATAATAACTAATAATAATATGTACGAGTATTTACAAAAAAAATGTATTTAAGTATATTCATCAGTTGTCTAGTACACTTAGTACATGCTTTGCGATAAATTGGGAAATAGATGGCGTTGTGCAAATTGTCCAGAAATATTTATATTTATTTGTTCTAAAAGTAGCTTGTCTGCTATTGCCCTAAGGTTGTACATATTAACTTGAACAAGTAGGTACTGCAAAAAATAGTGGACGAGAACACGGCGACACTGTCCAGTACAAACGACGATCGATGGCCTTTGTAATCTATTCTGTGGTCTTCAAGTGGCTACTTGACATTTCTTTTAGATTTGTTTTACAAGGACATCACAAAATAATTAAAAGGGAAAGAATTACTCTGATGCATAAAAATATGCATAAAAAATCGATAAATAAAAACATCGCGAGATAATTATGATAATTTGAAAATTTCAATTTTGGACTTTCTCGAAAATACAAATGGCTAGTTGTCTATGATGGCACACGTTCTTATTTTGTGTACATTAAATCAGAATTATAGACAACATTTATATAAAATTGGGGTCTAAGTGGTTCATCAACATCTTTGAACCAAAGCCAACTTCACCTGCACGTGGTGCACCCTGCTGACTGACAAACGAAGCTCTGGCGAAAAGAGAGGCAGGGAGCGTAATTGTAAGCTACCCGACTGGGGAATGTACCTCCACCTCACAGAATACCGCCAAATAACAATTCCCTTGAGGAGTGTTGTGTTCCTGCGAGTGAGTGAGGTCACCAGAAAGAAAGGAAGGAGATGCTGCGTTGGCAGCGGGGGTGGCGGCGCACGAGCAATATTTTATGTTGCAAGCGTTAATATGGCTACGGTCACCGCTACACATCAGGCGGGTCGTATGCTTGTCTGTCACCCGACGTAGTATAAAAAATAATAAAAAAATATATAACTTTTGTTACGGCACTATCTACATAAATGCAATATATTAAGTAGTAGGTATCTTTCTGTTAATATTACGGGATAAACCTGGTCATTAATGAGGCGTGCGCGGGAACGGTCATTTAGTCGGCGTGCGTGGGAATATGGATCCAACGCGTAGAGGCCCCTCTGAGAAGTTTGATGTAGTATCTTTTAATGTTATTCTGTACGTAATATTTTGTTTGTAATTTCATATTTATGAAATGGACTTACCAACCAAACCTTAATCGATCATAAAACAAGTGGGACATTTATGTCATTAATATTCTAAGGTCATAGATCGTACTAGATTTGTGTTTCTATACTATTTTTTATAATTTTAAAACATGTTCAAGTAACAATTAATAATAAAAAATCAAAATGGTATCCTCCTGTAAAAGAAACGCATGTTATGTTATATCTATATAAAAATTCAAAACATGTTAAGAATCTCGTCCTTTTGTAAGTTTTTCAGGCACGTGCTGATCGCTCTCCATCAGTCGACCTTCATATGTATAAGGTGAATACTCCGACAAAAGCGTAGGTAGCTATACAACAGAGGTAAATGGTTATCTCAAGTATATTTACCTGGAGCAAACATTTTGAGTGGTTACTCTAAAGTGGATAGTTGCTCAAGTATTGTTTCGTTAATGACTAACGACTGCCCACGACTTCGGCCGCGTGGGCTTCAGAAAAAAAAAAACAATTATTGTTATTAACTCCCATTCGGCGCATCAAGATAAAATACACATTTAAAAAAATTTTTACTTATTTGAGGACTTTTATCTTTAAAATATATGTCAGTCCTTTCATTTAGAAACTAGATAGAGTTAGCTTAGTTATGGCACAGTATAAATACTATGTACAGTATGGTCGTGTGGTTTCCGGCAGACTAGAATAGAATCAGTCCATCTCTTCCCGTGCATATCGTACAAGGCGACTAAGGGAAATACATTATCAAACAACGATCAAGCCGCCCCCGTTTGTTTGGCCAGCGTGGGGTGGGAGGCCAAATCCTCCTTCTGTCTGGGACAGACGAGAGAGGGTCGTGCTCCTGCAGTGGGTACTAAAATTACCTGATGATGATGACAGTATGGTCACTCCCTGCCGCTCTCTCGTGTCGACCTCACCTCCTTTCTAAGACTCTATTCAGTATTTTGTGAAGAGGAGAACTTCCCAGTCGGGCACTTTACAAATACGCTGTACCCTATACCTACATCTCTTTCGCCAGGTCTCATTCGCTAGTCGGCAGGGCGCATCACGTGCAGCTGAGGTTGGCTTCAGCTCTAAAGATCGTGGTGAGACACTTACACCCTAAGTCTATTCCAATCAATCTTTAAAAAACTCTGTGACATATCGATTGAGGTTTAGAATTTTAGTAAATGTTAGATAAATTATGAGAAAGAAACCGAGTGCAGAGCGCATTTTCGTATTAAAATATAGGTTGATGCTGTTGATTGCTGACACTTGGTGGAACATTAGTAATAATTTGTTATTAATAAAGCATTTCTACTGTTCCACTAAGTTAAATTTATTTTTATGGACTGGTTTCGCCTTAAGGCATTATCAAGTTAATTAGATGGTCGTTGGGTTTCAAAAAAAAAATTAAGCGAAACCGGTAGAAGAAGAAGAAGAAGAAGAACTAAGAGGTTCTATTAAATTTCAAGCAAAGTTAAAAAAGGGTTTATTAAGACATGTTTACTTGACACGATGAATGTATATTGTCATTCCAAATATAGATTTAATAAACACTGTTTTTAACCGACTCCAAAAAAGGAGGAGGTTCTCAATTCGGTTGTTTTTTTTAATGTTTGTTACTAAATTACTCCGTGATATAAACCGATTTGAAAAAAACTTTTTTTAATTTGAAAGAGTATACTTCCAGATCGGTCCCATATTTTTTTCATCATTATCGTCATCATCGTCAGCCTATTATATCTACATACATAAATGTAGAGTAATGTTTGGAGACGATTTTTTTTGTCAAAATTATGTTTACAGGCGACTCTTTGTATTGCGGCAGACTAGAACAGAAGTCCGTGAATGTCGTACAAGGCGACCAAGGGAAATACATTACATTACCAAATATCGATCAGGCCTCCCTAACCCGTTTGGCCAGCGTGGGGAGTGTAGGCCAAATCCTCCTTCTGTCTAGGACGGACGAGAGAGGGTCGTGCTCCTGTAGTGGAGACTAAAATGACCTGATGATGATGATGATAAGACTACGGTAACAGTATATGGCGGGTCGTATTCTTGTTTGATGAGTACGTTGTCATCATCATCATCAGCCTGTATCTACCCACTGCTGGATATAAAACCTTCGCCAATGTTTTCCACCAAATACGATCCTGCGCCTTCCGCATCCAGCCGCTTCCTTGTGTGTGCGTGTGTGTTTCTGTGTGTGTGTGTCAGCGTAGCTCCCCAATGGATGAACCTATTTAGATATTTTTTTGCAATGGCAGGGGGTGGCCTTACTATACGTAGTATTACTTATATTTATGCGATTCCCGGTTTCACATTTCACTGCCAATTTACAATTTAACGCTCTTGTCAATATTAGTAAATGTCTTGTACCCATCGTTTGACTTTAGGTAACACAATATAACTAAACAAGCTCCTTTGTAACCCTCAGTTGTTGCCATAAATAATAACTGGGGTGTAACTGAATAACCCTGTGTTTCGAGTTTTGAAGACCTAACGATTTCTCGGAATGTGAGGGACTTACTGGGCCAGAAATTAATTTAATTGGCTCGTATGTAGTCAATTAAGTGATCTCAAAGGGCTATTGTTAAGTCGCAAACTTTAATAAGATCCCTGGTACTACCAAGCTAATTAGTATATACATTTTTGAATTTTAAAAAAACATTTCATTTAATATCGTGTCTCCTAAATTGTCTCAGTGCTAATTATTATTAGTGGATAGTTAATTGGTGATTGTTGATGCAAAAACTTCTTTAGCGGCGTTGTGCACTTTTTGGGATGGGTAAAAAATGTTAAACTCGCGTCAGGACACGTGGCCTGATCGAAAATTCGTAAGACGGAGGAAGTGATATCCTAGGTACAAGGCACACGGACGCATTACTTCTGGTTGCCAGTCTATACTCCTTCCTTTCTTTCTTTCTGGTGACCTTACTCACTCGCAAGAACACAAGAACCCTCAAGGGAATTGTTATTTGGCTGCTATATTCTGTGAGGTGGAGATACTTCCCCAGTCGGGCATCTTAAAAAATAATCTATGCCCTACTTCTTTTTCCGCCAATCTCGTTTGACAGTCAGCAGGGTGCACCACGTGCAGATGAGCTTGGCTTGAGTTCAAAGATGTTGATAAATCAATTGATTTATCAACATCTTGGGGTGTAATTACACCCCAAAAATATGGAAATAGTTTGGGGTGTAATTACACCCCAAAACCATTTCCATATTTTGACGAGCCCGGTGGTCGAGTGACTAGCAATGGCTACTTTGACTTCGAGGTTCGCTCCCCGCACAAGACAACCATTTGTGTGCATGAACGTGTCTGTTTGTATGGGTTTGGGTGCACTAGAAAGGCTGTCCAGAACAGCCGATGTGACGATTGCCTGGGTACCTGGACATGAGGGTAACACGGGCAACGAAATAGCAGATGAACTGGCCAAAAAAGGGGCTGAGGAAAACCAGGTGGGCCCTGAGCCAAGACTACCAATCGCCCACAAAATAACAAAGGGAGTAATCAGCCGAAGAACAGTAGTAGAGACCAACCAAAGATGGGAATCCTCGACAACCATGAGACAGTCGAAGATCTTCATCAAAGGCCTAGACAAAAGAAGAACCAGCCAACTGGTGAAACTCTCCAGAAGCAACATGAGGCTCGTCATAGAAGTGTTAACAGGACATTGCCGACTGAACAGGCACCTGACACTAATAGGCGTGAAAACCAACCCCAAATGCCCAGAGTGCATGGATGACGACGAAACAAGCTTCCACCTGCTTGCCGAGTGCCCCATGTACTCACGGATAAGATGGGAGACCATGGGGGTAGACAAATTAGACAAAGAAGACCTGGAAGACCTGAAGGTGGAACAGATCGTAAGGTTTTGCAAGGAAACAGGTAGGTTCGACGGAACGCCGTGATTGCCGGATAAACCCACGTCCTCCCCCAAAAGGGAGGACCAGGGGAAATGGGTGAAATGGCCTCAGGTAAGGCTGATCACCCGCCCGACAGCCGGCGTCCCCGTTGGAAATAATAATGGGTTTGGGTGTTTTCTATGTATTACGAGTATGTATTTACAAAAAAAATGTATTTAAGTACACTTATCAGTTGTCTAGTACCCATAGCTTTCACAAGCTTTGCACTTAATTTGAGACTAGATGGCGCTGTGTAAATTGTCCCGTAATAATTTATATTATTTTTTATATTTTATATTCCCTTGTGAATATACGTTCTAAAACTCATTTAACCAACATGTCTTCTGTTTCATGCTCCTAAGTACAGTCCTACCCATTTTAGTGTAAATCACCTTATATTCAAATATCACTCTTCCATCCCGATCACTATTCATGCATAGACGGGGTCTTTTGTAGACAGTTGAATTTAATAAAACCAGATGAAGTCTGAAAAGGGAATAGGGCGATCGCCTCGGCCGCTTAACCATTTGTATTCAGTCTCACGCCTCTAACAATTCATGAAAATCTGTAAAAGCTGTTCGCTGTATTCTGGAATTAGAATTAGGTATATGTTGCGAATTATTTATGGATCTCTAGAGATTTAGCCATGACCAAACCTTCTTTAACCCTTAAAAATTATAAATATTCAAGATAAATTACAAACCGTCATTTATATCAATTTTTTTTTTTTTCAAAAATCAGAAGATATTAACTACGACAAAAAATAGTAGTTTATGAAACTGTTGCATAATAAGGGTTGTTAAAATACGAGCGTGAGCTTATCACATGAGCCGAAGGCGAATGTGATAATAGACCACATGAGTATTTTAAGATTTAATTATGTGCAGTTTCATACACTACTTTATCTAATCTCATGAAATAGATGACAATAATATTTTAAATAAAACCATGAAGTTAATTTAAGAGCTTCATTTCTTACTTATAAATCCATTTGCGGGATGGAGCATGCGTGGTGCGCATGTGCGAAGCGCCGCGCGGGCGGCGCCGCGTTCACAGATTATGTAGAAAAATTTTGCAACGTTGCAATGCATTTGCATGCAACCTGTTTAAAATACCAGTATCCAGGGCTGAAGCTGTATCGAAATGGAGAAAAAGTTATTTTTTCGATACAGTTGTCCATAGAAGAGCTGTATCGAAAAGTAAGTTTTTAAATTTATTTTGATGTCTTGTGCGTAAAAACTTGTGCCTAAAGACTGGCATTAAGATTCTGTGTTTAGTTTTTTAATATCTAAATTTCAGAATAAGATTAGATAATAGTACTTTATGAAACTATTGCATAATGAGGGTTCTTGAACTATGAGTGTTAAACTCACACTGTAACATGAGCCGAAGGCGAATGTGATAATAGACCACACGAGTATTTTAAGACTTAATTATGTGCAGTTTCATACACTACTTTATCTAATCTCATGAAATAGACGATAATAATATTTTAAATAAAACCATTGGGTTAATTTAACAGCTTTATTTATTACTTCTAAATCCATTTGCAGATCGAGCACGCGTGGTGCGCATGTGCGACGCGCCGCGCGGCACAGATTATGTAGATTTTTTTTGCAAAGTTGCAATGCATTTACATTGCAACCTCCTTAATATAGCAGAATCCAGGGCTGAAGCTGTATCGAAATGGAAAAAAAGTTATTTTTCGATACAGTCGTCCATAAAGAGCTGTATCGAAAAGTAACTTTTTAAATTTATTTTGATGTTTGTGTTTAGTTTTTTAATCTCTAAATTTCAGTATGAGAGTAGATAATATGTATATGTCGACCCAAATCTATTTTAAAATTGCACAGTAGTTACTAATCTCAATGTTATGACCGTAAAGGTGTATAATAAAATCACTGAAAACTAAACAGCGAACAGAGTGTTTGAAATGTTTTTTTTTTTCACTCTGTTCAATTGTTTTTCATTAGTTTAGGACTAATTCTTTAACCATAAGAACCTCGGTTCTGCCTGCCTTATAAATTTGTTATGCCCTTTCAGGGTTATATATGAGCTTATGCATTAACCGGCTATACTGGTATATACAGGCTGATAATGATGATGATGTCTCACATCATGTCACAGCTGAGACGAATCTAAAGCCGTCAGGCGATTTGGCTGTAGAGCGTGCCAAAAAAGTAATATTTCCACATTCAAAAAACATAACCCTTCCTTCTTCGTCAATCGGGTAGAAATCGTCATATTGTTTTAGTCAAAAAACTACTACCGCTAAACACAGGCATCCCCTTGCCTTTTACAACCGTTTAACAGTACTTCGCTTCTAAGAAAATATGTAACAAATACATAAAATATTATAACTTCATTCTATTATAACTTTGATTCAACACGTGTATTCAGCTGCGGTTCTCATGAAGTTTGCTCCGTAAAATTACGCGTAACTACGTGGCTTTATTGATCGTATCATGTCCTGATTTTAATTCGTAATCGAGTAAGTCCTTATAATTAAGTTGATTAATCCTTGTAGCTTCCTCGAACATTATGTTTGGTAGCATCTTACATTAAACAAACATTTTTGGCATAGATGTAAATAAATTTATTTCTTACTAACTAGTACGGGCAACTGCCCGCCCAGGCTTCGCACGGGTAGTAAGTGGTGTTTTACTACGTTAGTATTATTACTTATACTGTGGTTTTACTTTCTTCGCAATTTTTGCGTCTTTTCTCTCCATAAGAACCTTCCTTTTTATTTTAATGAAAATATTATAACAAAAAATAGCAGAATTGGTTGAGCCCTTTCTCGAGTAATAAGTCTCGAGAATAAAATTGGGTCCGCAAAATGAATTAATGATTGACTTGTCTTTGTCTGACGTATTTTTATCTATGTAAATTTTCAGTTTTGTTCCGCTTAGTGGTAAAAAACATGCCTAACATTTGTTGGTGGCGTGTGATTAGAATGAAAGTTTGTAGATCTTTATAGTTTTGTGTATTTTACGATATTGTTAAATAATTTATAAAATTTTTGAACATTGACAAATTTTAAAAGCCTATTGGAATGAACGTAACAATCTGATAGCATAAAGTAACAAATCGGAAGAGATATTGAGAACGAATTTCATTCAGTGGCACGTGCGTGCATAATTGGCGAATACGAATCAATAGTTATGAAACGATTTGTCTTTTTGGAACGTGATGTGTCCCAAATTTCAAATTGTAATTTAAAATATATTTGTTTCAAGAAATAATCCTCTCAGTCTGCTGCAATTCATACTTAATTATAATAATGATTTATTTTAGGCAATGTTTTCAGAATGTAAAGCGAAATTAATAAAATATACGTTAAAGACTAACATATATACAAATAAAATACTATTAACACCACAAATCTGGGTTCGATCTCTGTTGAATACAAACATTTGTATCCATGAACATGTCTGTCTTGATTTGGGTGTGTGTTGAAATCACCAGGTTGGAGGGATTTGCTGCGTCGGCAGCGGGGGTGAAAGCATCGTTCAGAAATTTCGTTCGTTACGTATTCGATCCCCCAGAGAAACCCCTCGTTTATGTAGAACCCCAAAATTTTCATCAGTTCTTCAGTTTGAATCCTATTTGTAAATACCCTCAATAGATCTCAGTCGATAATACAAAAGGAACGACGAAAGTCGAGGACCCTTAGATCTCTGTCAAAAGTCAATTAGGGACTGACGACGGCAATATCTTTTACTGTGTAAATATGGGTCTATTGGCAAATTAGTTGATGATTCCGTAGTTAAATTTTATTATAGGCCATTGAATAAAGCACACACATCGTCAGCCTGTGTCTACCCACTGCAGGATATAGGCCTTCTCCAGTGCTTTCCACCAAATACGATCCTCCTATTTCCGCATTCAACCGCTTCCTTCCGTTTCCTTAGGGTAATCGGACCAACTAGAAGGAGGGCCTCCAACACTTCATCGCCCTACGCGCTGCCACCACTCTTATACCTTCCACCCCCATCTGCCATCACTTGCTCGGCAGATATGCCATTGCCACTTCAGCTAGTAAACCCTGAAAATGGTGATACCTGAAAGGCTATTTCGACAACTTTGGTTCTCCGTAGGATTTCTTCTTTCCGGATTCGATTCCTCAGAGAAACCCCGAACATAGCCCTCTCCATCGCTCGCTGCGCGACCTATAACCTGTGGACCAGTCCGATGGTCAGTGTCCAAGTCTCTGCACCTGCATACACACTAACTAAGATAATATATTTTAAGCGAGCCACAGCTATATGCGAGTCAGGCATCAACCCATAATCCCACTGTTTGGATACGGATCTTCCCTTAATCGAATGGGTTTAGAGCATACTCCACCACACTGCTCAACTGCGGGTTGGCGGAGTAAAAGACCTTAATATACCCACTCTTGTCTCAGCTATAGCAGTGTCTAGCTCTAAATATATAGTATTTGCTTAGTGTGTGACTTGCTTCATTAATACTACTACGCACGGTATAGCCACTCCTTGCCCCCTCTCCTATCGACCTCACCACTCCTCTACGACGAATCTGGCATCAGTTATGCCACCACCTGCACACATGTTTATTCACACTCTACAGACATTGTTGTGGATGTAATAGTTTAACAATGCGACATTTATATGGAGTGGCGGAGGTGTGCCTAGGAGGCGGTGTGTTATATATACCCAATTTGCCTTGGTGGTAGATATCTTTGACACTGCCGTATAGAAGGCTCGTAAATGAGAGCTCGTTTGATCTTTTACGTAATACCCAGAGACATGACGCGTGGAAGCTAAGTTTATACTTTATTAATGTACTAACAATAAGCTTGGAGCCAATGTTCTAAAATAATTAAAAATAAATATCAGTAGATATCATAAAACACAAAACTAGAGCCATCAGCGATCTTAAAATTTTTATAACTTATGTCCGACTTGTTTTATGGCTGATCAAAGTTGGGTGGAAAGGTCAATTTAAAAGGATGAAAAAAAATACTATTACTTTTGTTACGGCACTAGCTATATAAACGCAGTACATACACAACATAGCTATCGTACAAATTTTCGTTTTAATGGATACAAAATACCTTTACATGACATACCATAACTCAATAGCCTTTTGTATGGAAAGTTTTCGGGAAAGTCCAAAATTGTGATTTTCAAGTTATCATTATATCGAGAAGTTTTTATGCTGTCGAAGTAATTCTTTCATCTATAGTTATATTATAATGATGTCCTTAGATAACAAATCTAAAGAAAAAATATCTTCTAGCCTATTGGTTTAACGTATCAATACTGAGTTTTTCGTGAGTAACATTGTGGCGACAGTTTTATTCTTTGAAGTACATTTTTTTACTTAGACATGTTTCCTTATAGACATTAGTCGATAAAAGCTTGTTGACAGTGGGTTAAGTAAATTCGTACCAACTAACATCGTGAAAAAACACAAAAGAATCTTCAGATTGAGCAAATGTAAATATTTATTTGACACACTGAAGCTACAATACTAATCTAGTCTGTAATATTTCGTTGAATCATACTAAGAACGTTGTACACCGAGTTATAATGTAAAATATAATAATATTTTGGGGTGTAAGTGGTTCAACAACATCTTTGAATCAAAGTCAACTTCACCTGCACGCGGTCACCCTGCTGAATGACAAACGAAGCCCTGGCGAAAAGACAGGTAGGGAAAGGGAAGAGTTGTAAAGAAGGTTGTAAGCTACCCGACTGGGGAATGTACCTCCACCTCACAGAATACCGCAGCCAAATAACAATTCCCTCGAGGATTGTTGTGTTCTTGCGAGTGAGTGAGGTCACCAGAAAGGAAGGAGATAGCAGCGGGGGGGGGGGGGGGGGGGGGCGACGCGCGGCGATATTTTTTGTTGCAAGTGTTAATATGGGTACCGTAACCGCTTCACATCAGGCGGGCCGTATGCTTGTCTGCCACCCGACGTAGTATAAAAGTCCGTCGCGTAGTCCGTGGTGAAATGGATATAATATATAGCTCTAGGCAAGAATACATATGGTTGCAGAAACCAAACGTGCTGGACGTAACCAATAATTTATATATTACTAGCTGACCCGGCAAACGTTGTTTTGCCATATACATTAATCGTTTAGGGGTATAAAAAATAGATGTTGGCCGATTCTCAGACCTACCCGATATGTACACAAAATTTCATAAAAATCGGTCCAGCCGTTTCGGAGGAGTATGGCAACGAAAACTGTGACACGAGAATTTTATATATAAGATTATGGATTCGATAGTTGGTCGTGATTGCGTAGTCCGTGGTGAAATGGATATAATATGTAGAGCATATTACGTATATCCATTTCACCACGAGCAAGAATGACTATGGTTGCAGAAACCAAACGTACTGGGCGTACCATTTACATTATGGATTCGACAGTTGGTCGCCTTCGCGTAGTCCGAGATTTATTAGATAATTTGTATATAACATAAGTTGATGGTCGGTGTGACCATGATCGCAGTAGCTGTCGTCTGGTAGGTCACAGTGTTACTTAACCTTTTCGGTCCGCGGACCCCTAGAAAATCGAGCACAATTTCAAGAACCCTCTTAATAAAAGACACAGGAATAAATTTAGGACAATTTATTTTAGTAAGTACTGAAAAAAAAAACATTTTTATAAAAAAATAAAATATTGTATTAATGTGAAGGTTCGTGCTGCTTTTTTGTGACTCTTGCTGGCATTATTTATTAATAGATAAGATGGCGGACCTCCATATATACTCTACTATACTCCATATATATATACATATAATTGAGGACCCCCAGTGGTCCGCGGACCACAGCACAGGTTAATAAACACGGCGTTAGAGCACGAGTTAAGATACTGTTTTATAATTATTATCTACTATTTTTCTAGCCACTAAAAGCCTTCAGCATATTTCTTCAATTGCTCCAACTTTATCTTAAGTCCAAACAAGCACATGTAAACATAGCCTGTTTATATTGCATAAGTCGTAATCTTAACATTAAATAAAAATAAACAACGAACATTTCCTTTGAAAAGTATCATTTGGTAGAATAAACAAAATATGAGTAAGTACGAGTATATGCAGAGAGTTAATAAGGCCTTAGAGCTATTTCGGTTGGATTCTCGGAATTAGATGTAATTATTGTGCTGTTGTAAATAATTACCTTTGAGAATATGATATAGCTACCGGCGCTATTACAGATCCATACGAATATTATATGTCAATGTGTATGTATTTGTTTGTCCTTCTTTTACGTCGACCAATGAATTGAACGTGATTTTTTTACGGATATTGTTAAAGTCTGTAGAATTGTTAGGTTAGGAAGCCAAAAATAAAAGATTCGTTCAGTGCAAATTATAATAATTAAATTTATTTTATGCACTCTTAGAAAGGTGTGTTCTACTACAAAGGAGTCGTACGATACTGAACTGGAATATGATTTCTACTGAACCACAGAGCTTGGTTAGCTGACTAAGGCATACAGAGCATTTAACAATGTAGCCCTTTGTTTAAAGATATTATAAACAATATTGTGTGACTAAGACAGATGTCTATTAAACAGAGCGAGATAGATTTATTTTTGTATACTTATTCCAACACGCCCCCTCAAAAATAAATAATAATAATAAAAAAAAAAAAAAAAAAAAATCTACCACAAGCTATTTACAATATCAAACTTATGAACACACCATTCTTTGTCTGGGGAAACAATCATCAATATCTTGGTCCAACATTCGTTGCGCAGGATTAGGGAAACCCCAGTAAAACCTAATCAGACCAAGTCAACTTAATTATGCTCTTATATATTTACACTACACACTTTTCATTAGACAGAACTTTAACATTAAATTATAATACACCAAGTTTTTCTCTCAGTGCCGAAAAACGAGCGGCTGGTAATGCCTTTGTAAACATATCTGCCAGTTGATTACCTGTGGACACATAAATCATTTTAATTACATTTTTCTCAACTTGTTCCCTAGAAAAATGATATTTTATGTCAATATGTTTTGACCGTTTATGACTTGTCGGATTACTTGCAATGCTTATGCATCCGTTATTATCCTCAAAAATAGGAATCGGATTTGAAATTTCTACATGAATACTAGTCACTAATGACTTTAACCACAGAGCTTCTCTCACGGCTTCAAACAAAGCCATATACTCTGCTTCAGTAGATGACGCTGCCACTGTTGACTGACGCTTTGTTTGCCAACAAATTGTGCATTGTTCAAACAATTTGAACAAGTATCCTGTTGTGCTTTTACGATCAACTTCATCACTTCCCCAATCGGAATCAACAAAGCCACTGAGAATGTTATTATAAACATTTGGATTCCGCTTATAAGTTAGTTTCAAGTCAGTAGTTCCCTTTAAATAACGTAACACTCGTTTTAAATGTAACCAAAGTGAGTTATTATTTCTGTTACCAAATCTACTTAGAATGTTTACAGCAAAGCTTAAATCGGGACGAGTACATAACATAACATACATCAAACACCCGATAAGATTTTTACATGGAGCTTTTGTTGTTTCAATTGCACTCAAAGCGTCAAAGTCTACTTTGTTTTCCAAAGGTGTACTGACAGAATTACAGTCATTCATGTTAAACTTTTCTAAGACCGTTTTTATGTACATTGCTTGGTCTAATGTAACTGTATCATGTGATCTTTCCACTTTAATTCCTAGGAAACATTTGATCTCCATCAAGTCTAACATTTTAAACTTTTTCATTAAATAAGTTTTGAAACTATTCATGGTATTTATATCAGCAGTCGAAATAACAAGATCATCGACATAAAGTACAACATAAATATTTTTTTTTTTTGAAATGTCACCGGCATCTAGGAAATAAATACAACGATCAGCTGATGAGTATTGAAAACCCTTTTCAATCAAAGTGTGATCAAAGTGTGTTCGAACATTTGAAACCAACAACGTGCAGATTGTTTTAAACCATATAAAGCTTTATTCAATCTACAAACTAAGTTGTTTGCGTTTGGAATTCCTTCAGGAATTTTCATGTAAATTTCCTCTTTTAGTTTGCCGTTCAAAAATGCCGTTTTGACGTCCATATGGTGAACGAGCAAATTGAATTGATTTGCAAATGCTAATATAAATCTAAAACTTGAAATTCTTGCAACTGGCGCAAAAGTTTCGTCATAGTCAATTAAATATTCTTGACTAAAACCTCGAGCGACCAAACGCGCTTTATATTTCAAAGGTTTGCCAAACTCATCATTTTTAATATTAAATATCCATTTACAGTCAACAATATTTCTGTTTTCAGGTTTCGGAACAAGCGTCCAAGTGTCATTTTCAATAAGTGATTTAATTTCCTCATCAACAGCTTTTTGCCACAAAAGCCTATCATGCCTGGTTTGAATTTCGGTATACGATGTAGGAATTGTACATATTAAAGACTTTGCGTATAATAAATAGTTCACAGAAATATCATTACTGTTTTCATCATAAGACACTGTAGGCAAATTTTTAATTCGATTACTTCTTCTAATAACACTCGAACTACTAGAAGCTACTTCATTCCGAGATCCAGTCAATTTATCTTGAAATGAATCATAGCATGTATGCCCATCTGCACTGCGTACAGATTTATTAGGTGGTGGACCTAATGCGCAGGGTACACTGCCCGTTTGTTTCACATCATCTGATCTTATACTATCAGATGCGCACAACCTGCTACACATGTGCTCGTCAGAGTTATTGGTATTTTCAGATACAATACCTTCAGGCTTCACTGGCCTACTTGACAAGAAATTAATCTCATCAACAATTACATCTCTGACTCTTACAAACTTTTCTTCTACCACATTCCACACCTTATAACCATTCGGTTCATAACCAACCAATATCCCTTTCAAGGATTTCTCATCGAATTTTGCTTTTCTACTTTTGTTAAGAAAATACACAGTTGAACCGAAAACCTTTAAATACTTAAGTTGCGGCTTCTTATTATGCCACAATTCAAACGGTGTGTTATCTACTTTCAGTGCTTTTGTGGGGCTGACATTGATAAGATAAGTAGCAGTTAACACAGCCTCACCCCAGAACGACTTGTCTAACTTAGCACCTGCTATTAAAGTTCGACTTCGTTCTGTTAACGTTCTTATCATACGTTCGGCAATACCATTCAAAGCAGGGGTATGCGGCACTGTTAAATGGTAGGTTATACCTTTTTGCATACAGTATTCTTTCATTTCACTCGATAAATATTCGCCACCATTGTCACAATATAAATTGACAAGTCTCAAACTAAAATGAGCTTCGCACTTAGCAACATAATCTCGAAAAGCAGCAAAAACGTCTGATTTATGAGCTATTAAGTATGTCGCACAGTAGTGAGTGTATTCGTCTACAAATATCACAAAATAGTTTTTTGCCGTCAAGTGTCGAAGGAGTGATCATACCACACACGTCGGAATGCACATTAAATAGAGGTCGTTTAATAATTTTAGATTTACTTTTATGAAATGACAGACTTGCTTGTTTTCCATATATGCAAGCTTCACATAAACTTTCACTGGGTGTAATATTATGTAATCGATCAATATCAGAAAACATTTGTTTGGTTTTAATTTGCAAGAACTTAGATTTGCCCATGTGACCCAATCTTTGATGCCACAAATCATAGTTACTATTCATGACCCTATTTGATGAGCAATTCAAAGCACATTTATTAAGCATGAAATTAATACCAATTAAATTATTCAAAGACTCACCCTTTGTTACCATCTTACCCTCTTTGTTGAGTATTTGTACACCATTTTGACCAAAAATTATGGTCATTCCAGCCTGTTGCATTCTTTTGACCGATAACAAATTATATGGAATTTCTGAGCAGAAAAGAACATCCTGTAGCAATCCACTCATACCCGTATCAGTGGTAATAGATAGAGTGCCTCTTTTTGTCGCACTAATGAATGTTCCGTTTTTAGCTACAGAAATATTTACTGGAGACTGAAGTTCTATGAACCCACGTGTTAGATCTTCTCTGTTAATTAAATGATCTGAGGCACCAGAGTCTAATATGAATGTAATTTTATTGGTACTTTTGCCTTCTTCGGAATAGCATTCGTTTCCAACCATGAAAGCAAACCCTGAGATATTAGATTTTTCTCTGTCTGCAATATTTATAGATTGAAGCGTTCTTTGGTTTTCAGTTTGCTGTAGCGCTTTGCGGTTTTCATAATTTGGTTTCGCCCTCTTATAGAAGAAGCAATTAATTTTGATATGCCCTTTCCTTCCACAGTAGTGACATGTTCTATTTTTAACTTTATTGTTTCTTTGTTTATAATTATGAGTAAGTTGATTTGGCTTGCGTTTTAAAGAGAAATTCCATTGCTGGTTTTTGAAACCACTGGTTTCTGCTTGCAGGACTTTTAAACTATTGTCGCGCCTTTCGTTTAATAATTTAATTTCATGATCAAGAAGCCTTGTTTTTACGAAAGATAAGGTCAAGTTATCTTCAGCTAATGTCTCAATTGCTGTGATGACACCATCATAAGAATTCGGTAAAGTCATAAATAGATGTGTGACTTTATCTACTTCTTCTAACTTTGCACCGGCACCCACTAACTCGATAATCAAATTTTCAAAATTTTGAAAATGTTTTATCAATGGAGTATCACGTTCTAATTTCAAATTCAATAACCTTTTTCTCAATGCCAATTGGGATGCGATACTTCTTCTTTCATACACTGCGTCGAGTTTTATGAAAATCTGTTTTGCTGTTTCTTCATTAGCAAACCCCAGCAAAGAATCTGATAAATATTCGATGATGGTATTTTTCGCTATCTTTTCTTTCTTCGTCCAATCACTGTTGATGCGTACAGGAGGCTCTTCGTCAATTACTTGCAGCACTTCAAGTTCGTTTAATAAACTGCGTATTCTAAGTTTCCATAAAGAATACTTTTCGCCGTCAAACAGTCTAATATTTCTTTTTACTTTTGAACCGTCCATCGTTACAGTTAGAAAATAACACAAAAAGTCACTTAGAATACGTAAATAGTTTCTCTACCAAAATTACAAAAATCACAAGTCTTAAACGTTACCACTTAAAGCGTTTTTTATCGTATTTAAAAAAAAAAGTCTGTTTCTTTCAATCACTTAAAAGTCCACTTTGTACTGTACACTGGGCCCATAACCTGTTAGGTTAGGAAGCCAAAAATAAAAGATTCGTTCAGTGCAAATTATAATAATTAAATTTATTTTATGCACTCTTAGAAAGGTGTGTTCTACTACAAAGGAGTCGTACGATACTGAACTGGAATATGATTTCTACTGAACCACAGAGCTTGGTTAGCTGACTAAGGCATACAGAGCATTTAACAATGTAGCCCTTTGTTTAAAGATATTATAAACAATATTGTGTGACTAAGACAGATGTCTATTAAACAGAGCGAGATAGATTTATTTTTGTATACTTATTCCAACAAGAATGATATGGGGTATATATTTTATCCAATAAAATCATCATTCCAGCGAGAAAAGAAAAAGTTATATTAAAGTAATGAACATATTATGGGAGAAACCGCGGGTAACATCTAATAAACAAATATCGCTCATTTCCTGCAATATGGTCACAGCGTACATTTATGACGTTGTTGCACGTAGATCACTTTTAGGATTATCCAACCAAATAAGACTTATTAATTGCAACAATATTAAGATAAGAAAATAATTAGATACTTCTAAAATGTTATAAACCTATTAAGAAAAATCTGAAAGTAGAAACAGTATATCAAAATAAATACCAAAATAATGTTCGGAAAACGCATGCTGACTTTAATTATGACGTTGTTAGTACTTATTACGTACGTTAGTACAATCGAGCAGACGCATTAACAATCGTAACCGTAACCACCGTAAACAAATGTGAAGACAATATGTCAATAGACAATTTTAGGTTGTAAGTAGTTCCTCAACATCTTTTAATCTAAGGCAACTTCATCTGCACGCGGTACATCCTTGCTGACTGACAAACGAAGCTTTGGTGAAAATAAAGGGAGAGGGGGCGTAATTGTAAGCTACCCGACTGGAGAATGTACCTCCACCTCACAGAATACCGCAGCCAAATAACAATTCCCATGAGGGTTGTTGTGTTCCTGCGAGTGAGTGAGGTCACCAGAAAGGAAGGAGATGCTGCGTTGGCAGCAGGGGCGCCGACGCTCGAGCTATATTTTATGTTGCAAGCGTTAATATTATATATAGTTATCTAGTGCAAATAGTACAAGCTTTGCTTTGTTTGGGACTAGATTACCGTGTGTATTTTGTCCGAGAATATTTATTATTATTTATCACTTGTCTATGTATGTAGAGGTCTGGGATAGGAAATGGGAGAAAAAAATTAAATGCTGATATAGGGATCTATCTCGGATCCAATTCCAATCTAATTGAGTTAAAGTTCCGTTGAAAGACGTACGTGAATACCAACATTAGCTTTCATCGAACGACTTTTGAATTTCAATGATATTTGGATCTATTGCTTGCATGGAATTTGAACTACTAATTTGCTAAGCACACTTGGAATGTTTACAGAATGAAAATGTTGCGTAAATATTATTGAAATTAAGAATAAATGATCAGTTATTTAGATACCCTCATGATTGCTCAAATTTTTCTAATGAAGGACTATCAATTAAAATTTTTTTTTACGGTTCCGTACCCAAAGGGTAAAACGGACCCTATTACTCAGACTCCGCTGTCCGTCCGTCCGTCTGTCACCAGGCTGTATCTCATGAACCGTGATACTTAGACAGTTGAAATTTTCACAAATGATGTATTTCTATTGCCGCGATAACAACAAGTACTAAAAAATATAATAGAATAAATATTTAAGGGGGCTTCCATACAACAAACGTGATTTTTTTTTGCTCGATATTGATAACCGCAACAGGTAGACGCTTCAAAAATTCACAGAATATTTAGTTATATAGTCACTTTAAAATTAAATTAAAATAAAACAAATATTTAAGGGGATACAACAGACATGATTTTTTGCCGTTTTTATAGATAATGGTACGGAACCTTTCGTGCGCGAGTCCGACTCGAACTTGACCGGTTTTTTTTAGTAAATAATCTTTATCAATATTATAAATGAGAAATTAAATTAAAGGCGGTGGAGATTGCTTTCCATCAGGTGACGTACATGCTCGTTTGCTCTCCTCTGTTATAAAGAAAAAAATATAAAAGTAATAACATTTTAATTAAACTTTAAATTTTCATATTGTGTTATGAGAATACCAAAAGTGACATTTGTAATATTGAAACTTGATTAGAATTGAATTTCGATTACATTTTAATTAAGAGAATTGGCCCTGATTGAAGAATTGTAAAAAAAAAATGGTCAGATTCCTTGCCTGAACTGTAGAGTAAGCTCTGTAGTGTTTGCCATCTGAGATACAATCACACCCCGGCCACTCCATACGAATGTCGCGTCGTTTACTACTACATAAACGATGACGTGTATGCAGAGCGTGAATGAGCGTGTGTGCGTGCGGCGCCATACAAACTGTTCCAGATTTGTCCCAAAGGGGAGGTCGACGCGAAAGAGCGGCATTGAGTGGCCATACTGTACGTAGCATGATTACTTATACTGTGATACATCTTAACTCAGTTTTCCAGAACAAACAAAGTAATAATAAAATCCTAAGGATGCTAAGGTACGGCAAACAAACACCGCAATCTAGATCCAAGAGACACAAGGCAATAAACATACTTCAGTAATAAAACCCCTCCCCGGGGTCATAACGCGGCTTGATAATATTGTGGAATTTATTCCCTTTTTTTGTTTAACAATTTATTTATTCTTCTTTTCTGATATTTTGGCGGTACTCGGTGCAATCTCTGGGGAGGTCTTGGCATTAATAGCGCGGGACTTTCCGCCAAATTTCATTATTTCCAAGCAATACGACTTACTTGTTTGTGAAATGTTCGGAATAATAAATTTAATTTGTTTACTGTTAACCTTTATTGCTGCTATTTTAAAATTAGAGATTGTGTACCTACGGTCTAATTTGACGCCTGTTGCTCCTTTTTCTGAATTGAAGGGTTATCTATCTGAAAAGAAAGAGATGAGAAAAATGTCGGGTATTTAAATATATCTACGAGTAAATTCCGTATTTATGCCCAAAAACTGGATATTTATTTATTATTACAGAGTATATAGATAGATAGAAGTATACGTAATAAGGGAAGTGATATTTACTGCAATGAAATAAAGAATAAAAAGATAAAAAAAAACCAAAACATTTGATTTATAATAAAAAAAATGAGGTCATTAATCGAAATCTTCAAGAACTATTCTAATTTGTAGTAAGTAATTTTAGAGTTTATCTTAGACAAACATCAAGATTATGTTTATGTATCTCACTATAAATAATATTTCAGTGAACTTACATTTGCAATTACATACGAGTACAGTACTAGCTGAGCCCACAGACGTTGTTGTCCTGTCTTCTCAACAATGAATAGGTATTGAATTCGAATTGCTTTCGCGCAATCTGTCAAATGACTAACAGTTCTGCTAGACGACATAAAGTTACATTAGAAAAGTTAATATGGCCGTTCAGTTTTCTTAATTTTCTAATTTTCCGAGAAACATTCTTATTTTTTTTTTTCATAAGAACCTTCTCCTGACAATAACAAATACAACATACTACACAAGCTTCGCTTACTTTGGGGCTAGATGGCGCTGTGTAATTTGTCTGACAATAAATATATAATATATATTTATTGTCAGACGTGATGCCGTAACCAAGGGAAATAGGGATTCATTTTTATATGTATATACTCGTATATAGATGAGAGATTTTTTAAAGTGTATTTTTTTAAGTGGGGGGCAAACGAGCATGTGGTTCACCTGATGGAAAGCAATCACCTATCCGTTGCCAGCCTATACTCCTTCCTTTCTTTCCAGTGACCTCACTCACTCTCAGGAACACAACAACCCTCAAGGGAATTGTTGTTTGGCTGCGGTATTCTGTGAGGTGGAGGTACTTTCCCAGTTGCTTAAAAAACTGCCTCTCTTTTCGCCAGAGCCTCGTTTGTCAGTTAGCACCCAGCTAACTGACAAACGAGACCACCACCACCACGTGCAGGCGAGGTTGGCTTGGGTTCAAAGATGTTGATGAACCACTTATACCCCTAAAAGTGTGTATACTATGTATATATACTAAAAGTATATACTTAAAGTGTATGTTTGAACTGATCTTAAGATAAATTACCATTACTATATTTACCACACAATCAATAGGCACTCAGCACTAACTAAGAAGCATTACAAACCCTTACAAAATAAAGAAAAAGATAATAGCCGCCAACCTACCTAGACAAGTTTTTCACGGCCCATTGTAGTGTGACGCCACCACATTGTTCTCTAAATGAAGTGTATATTGAAGAGGGGCACTGTGTTCGGCACTTCGAGAGGCCTTTGTCACTCTTTAATTTGACGTTGGTCTTGAGTGGACTTAGACCTCGAAAGAGCTCTTGAGATTAGTGTCTCGATATTGGAAATTTCGGATACGTGTTTTTACATACTTGATGTTTCATTGTTAAAATTACCTACTCTTTGACATAAATATGTCTTAAATACTGCTTCCACAGGGAGGCAAGTAAAAAAAAAGAATGTTAACAAAATCGGGGAATACAGTTTCGTGTAGCAATTACTTATCTATCATCTCTACAAAATTCAATCACACCACTGCTGCACTGAATAGATGAAGGATCAAAGAATTTATTACGCTAGGTAAGGACTATGATATATATATATTTTAGTAACATAAATAATGGACCTCCGAACACTGAGCGACTACGACCAATGGTCGCAGCGACCATGTATTAATAGTTAAAGGAGTAGTTAAAGGAGAGTTTACCTATACAAGAGATCTGTCCCAGCCGACCTTACAGGCAGTAAGAGAAATAGCCACTTGACGGACAACCGCTACCATAGCCGCAACTCCTTTCGCCCTGACAACTTCACTCACTCGCTGGAATATATCAACCGATATTGGGCCTAATTTTTTTTTTCTATATTTTTTTCATTATTTGTGTCTTCTTTCGCTTTCCCTCATAGCTGCCGATATAGCATCTCCTCTGGTAACAATACACTTTTATTTTTAACCGACTCTAAAAAGGAGGAGGTTCTCAATTCGGCTGTATTTTTTTTATAAATGTTTGTTACTTAGGTATTATTTCATTACTCCTTCATTTATAAACCGATTTGAAAAAAAGCTTTTTTTATATGAAAGAGTATACTTCCAGATTGAACCCATATTTTTTTTATCATCATGTACCTTTGTATACATACATAAATGTAGAGTAATGTTTGGAGTCGGTTTTTTTTTTTGTTAAAATTATAATTAAACAATATCATTGAAGGTATTCCAGCGCGTTAGGCTTACGTTAGTAATTCAAATCAAATCAAAATATCTTTATTCCTTGGACTTTATAAATCACTTTATAACCCAATTATATGTATATGTCGCAGTCGGATTGTATAATTCGTCATATTACAAAACGGCTCGCCGTTTTAAAAACCAGGGCCGTTTTGTATTACGGCGGGTTAACGATAAGCCGGATTGCAATACGGCTGAATGATAGTATGCCGCATTGGATACAGCGCTTTGTGTTCATCAATACGGCTAGCCGTAATGTATTACAGCGGCTCGATAGGCGCCTCTTTGGCAGTTTTTAGTACCAATTTTCTACACTCGTGGCGCCACCTGCCATTACAACAACAATGGCATCGAATATAGAAATTGTGTTACAAAAAAACGTGACAAATGTCACGTTTCTGTGACTGTCGTGTCTTTTTTGTTTATGAATAACAACTCGTAAATATTTTAGGATGCCGTTAATTTTTGAAACAGAGTGCAAAAAACATCTTAATATATAAAATTTCTCCTTATAAACTCTCTTAGGTTAGCGAGCGGGTTAGGTTGACATAAACACAGCGCACGAGCAGAGTGAGCGAAGCGAGTCATCATTTTAATCAACACTGTCTCCAAATATAAATCATCAGCTTAACAAATTATTAGTATCATTTAATTCGTTTGATCGTCAAAATAATAGATCTGTCACCTAATAAAAAGATCAGTTCCTTAATTTAATGAAAAAATGGCTACTAGGGGTGAAGTCAAATTGGCGTCATATTCACTGACGAGTCTTACCAATACTTGGTCAATGTAATAAATCATGTTTTGGTTAGATTTTAGTTGATTTTTGGTTAGGTTAGGTTAGGTTAGTAGGGTTTTCTTGTGTCCTGTCATCGGAAATAGGAGCTCCGCTTTAAGCGGAGCTCCATCAACCTAGATGATGAATGATGTGGTGCCAAGTAAGCTTATTAATAATTGACAATATAATACATATAAAACGTTTATTTGTTACTAGACCCTACATCTCCATGATTTTAGGTGATTTATTGGGGAATTGATTTTATATAGTTTGGTGACAAATCTATTATTTTGCAGGCAAACCGTATTAGTTAAGAAACACAAAACTAATTAAATTGGATTGGATAGCATTTCTTAATGCATTTTTTATTTTGCAAACACTCTGTGGTCACTCTATTATTAGAATTTACTATAATGCGGCTAAACGTGTGCCGACATTTTGTAGAACGTATAGTAATGACAATCCGGCTTATGGTTGACCCGCCATAATACAAAACGGCCCTGGTTTTTAAAACGGCGAGCCGTTTTGTAATATGACGAATTATACAATCCGACTGCGACATATACATATAATTGGGTTATAAAGCGCTTTATAAAGTCCAAGGAATAAAGATATTTTGATTTGATTTGAATTACTAACGTAAGCCTATTACAAAGCGGCTCGCCGTTTTGTAATATGGCGGATTAAACAAAACGACTGCGACATATATACAGAGTGTTCTTTTTTCTAGTCATAATATGTATTGTTGTTGATGGCAGTTGCTCCGATAGCATGGACATTAATGCTGGCGTCCCGCAAGGCTCTGTATTGTCCCCGACGCTGTTTTTGCTGCATATCAATGATATGTTGTCTATTGACAGCATTCATTGCTTTGCGGATGATAGCACCGGGGACACATTTTATACGGGCCGCGCTAATATTCCCCGCTCTCTGGTGGAGGAGAGCCGCGAACGACTTGTGTCGGAAATCGAGAGCACACTAAGTAAAGTGTCCGATTGGGGGCAACAGAACTTAGTGCGATTCAACCCCCCTAAGACACAAGTCTGCGCGTTCACCGCTAAGAAAACCCCTTTTGCTGTGGCTCCTCACTTCCAGAATACACCCCTTACTGTCGCTAAAAGTATTGGGATTCTAGGCGTTGAAATCTCCAGCGACGTTCAGTTTCGATGTCACCTGGAGGGGAAGGTCAAGCTAGCGTCGAAGAAACTAGGCGTGCTCAACAGGGCCAAACAGTACTTCAATCCGCGGCAAAGGCTTCTGCTCTACAAAGCTCAAGTACGGCCGCATATGGAGTACTGTTGCCATCTGTGGGCGGGAGCGCCTAGATACCAGCTTGCACCTTGTGACTCGATTCAGAGGCGTGCTGTGAGGATTGTTGACGATCCCAAACTGACAGACGGTTTAGAACCTTTAAGTCTGAGGAGAGATTTTGCGTCCCTTTGTGTGTTCTACCGTTTGTACAATGGGGTGTGTTCAGAGGAGTTGTTTGACATGATGCCCACGGCCTCCTTTTACAGTCGCACCGCTCGCCATCGACAGGGAATTCATCCTCACACATTGGAGCCGAAGTGGTCGCGTACCGTGCGGTTCCAGAGAAGTTTTCTCCCGCGTACGGTTAAGCTGTGGAATGAACTGCCTGTCGAGGTTTTCTCAGGAGACTACAGCATGGGGTTCTTCAAAAAGGGCGTGAAGAGGTTTTTACAGGGTCGGCAACGCGCGTGTGATGCCCCTGGTGTTACAGGCGTTCATAGGCTACGGTAACTGCTTTCCATCAGGCGGGCCGTATGCTTGTTTGCCACTTTAGTGGTATAAAAAAAAAAAAAAAAAAAAAAAAAAAAAAACATAATATTTTGGTTATAACATGTTTTTTTAAGTTACGCAAAACTTTGTGACCATAGCATCACACGAGTATTTTACATACTATGTGCAGTTTCATACACTACTTTATCTAATATCAGAAAATAGATGATAATAATATTTTAAATAAAACCATGAAGTTAATTTAAGAGCCATATTACATATCCACTGTGATTTTTGCGTAAAATGGCCAATTTTGGCGTTCTTGATCTCGGAAACAAAAATACATTAACAATATTGACTTATTGAATAGTACAGAATAGCTATTGGCTTAGTTCATAGCGGCCTCGCTTTTTGTAAATTTTGCTTAACTTTTTAATTAAACACAAAATTGCAGAGAAAGATTTTCCTAAAATTGCGCATATTCACTTTTTTGAGCTCCTGGATTGTACTACTGTTCCAAACAAATGAAATAAAAAAAATAGAATGTTATTTCTTATATAGTCGTATAGTACATAGCGGCCTCAGAATTTTGAAATATCACTGATTTAATATAGAAAAAAACATTCTTTTAACCAAAAAAACTTCGAAAAACGCTATAAGTAAACTGTTAATTTCTCGAATAAACGATAATATTATTGAGCAAAATTTATACGAGAATAATTGTTACTTCATGATGAATAAACTTTGTAGCATGAATTTATTATCTTATTTCAATAAAAACGATAAATATAACTTCAAAATTACTACAAAAAACGATGCACCGGCGGCCTTCGCGGGTTTAGTACTACGCGAGAGCTCGCCAGCGTGCAAATGTAATAGGGCTCTTAACAGCTTTATTTCTTACTTATATTATGCATTTGTAGATCGAGCATGCATGGTGCGCATGCGCGACGCGCGGTGCCGCGTTCACAGATTATGTAGATTTTTTTTGCAAAATTGCAATGCAAATGCATTGCAATTACCTGAATCCAGGGCTCAAGCTATACCTGAATCCAGGGCTCAAGCTGTATCGAATGGAAATGGTTGCAATGTATATTTTTCCCTTTCGATATTTTTATACCTATTTGACGTTCTGTTTTTGATATACATATTATTGTCTTTGATTCATGGTGCTTGTCTTCTCGTTCAACTAAAGTGATCTCAGTTATTACAATTCTTATTATTTTACTAAGTGTTTTCCTTCATATTCCTACATCTATACAGTCCACTTAGCATCACATAATCTCCGGTAGTTATCAGTTGTCCGAGCTGTATCGAATAGTAACTTTTTAAATTTATTTTGATATATTGTTCGTATAAGACTGACATTAAGATTCTGTGTTTAGTTTTTTAATCTCTAAATTTCAGTATTAGATAAATATATCAGTTATATAATACTCATAGTACAAGCTGTGCTTAGTTTGGAACTAGATGGTCGTGTGTAATTTGTCCAGGAATACCTATTTATTTATATTATTAGTTGATTTCGGTAAATCATCATCATCATCATATCAGCTGGTATTCGTCTGCCGCTGATCATAGGCCTCCCTCCTAGGGAGCTACACGCCCCGATCTTGAGCGACATGCATCCATCGACTCCCTACAACCGAGGTCGTCGCTTCGTGTAGTGGGCGGGTCGTCCCACACTGCCAGAATATTATAAATATGTTAAAAATAAAAATAAAACACTTCTACGCCTAGGTGGCATTTGAACCCACGACTTCGTCAATATAGCTGCGCTAACATGAAAAAGTACTTCAAGTGTTTTACTTCCTAAAAGCCTGCTTCTTTGAGTCAGTTCCTGTGTTGTAGCATTGTGAGGATGACAGCTCATTTTTAGAGTAAAATTTAATCTTTTAATTTTATTAAAACTATTCCACAATAGATGAAATACTATTTAAATAATACTATTTTTTAAGTCGAATTATTTTTGAATATCTCTCGACAAAAAGAGATATCTACATAGCTATACATATAATAAAATTGTAGAGGTCGGATGTCTGTACATAGAAAAAAAACGATGAAAACCGAGTCAGGGGATGTTAGAAGTGAAAAACACATCCGGACCTTTTTCATTTTTTTTTTATTTCTCTGTCTGTCTGTACGGGCTAATCTCCAAAATTGTTGGACCGATTTAAATGAAATTTTGCATGGTGATACCTTACAATCAACATTTTAGATACTTTTCATCATCATCATCATCAGCCTGTATCTACCCAATGTTAGAGGCCTCCAAATTTCCAATAGATGGCGCTGTTAGCTTTTAAAACGCGCTTTAACAACATTTGAATGACTTTGATACATTTTGACAGGTTATGGTTATATTAATAAATAAACTTATATTAATAAATTTGCACAGAGATTTGAATTTCTAATATCGATCAATGGTTTGACTGTTTGTTTGTTCACAGTGCCTAGAAAAAGATCGAATATCTCTCAGTACTCAAGAGAAGCTAAAAGATTAAGAATGATCAGATCCCAAGAATCTAGTGAAGTACAAGGCGAGATGAATAACAAATACAACGCGGACAAAGTCGCGGGCTAGTTTAAAAATAATAGGTCGGGGAAAAAGTCTTTTCGCATTATAGTATGTATGAACTTGTAATAAAATCTCTTTGGTTATACCATTTGTATCTAGCAGGTTTTGATATCTTTAAAAAGTTTAAATTTTAAAAAAGATAATTCCAAATTCAAATTAGGTAAATGTGTGATTTTCATTTGTTTTTTTTTACTGTCAAGATGAGTGAATCTAATGAAGAAATTCGATACATTTTAAAATTTTACTACAAAAAAGGTAAAAATTCAACGCAAGCTGCGAAAAAAATTTGTGACGTTTATGGACCTAGTGCAGTGTCTGTGAGAGTAGCACAAATTTGGTTTAAGCGTTTTCAATCCGGAAATTTTGATGTCAAAGATGCACGTCGCTCTGGTCGCCCTGTTACGGATAAAATGGATGCCATTTCTGAAAAAGTGGAGCAAGATCGGCATATCAGTAGTTACGACGTAGCTGAAGAACTAGGAATTGACCACAAAACTGTTTTGGCGCATAAAAAGGTCGTGGTCAAAGGCCGACCAGGCTTCACAGACTCTGGCGAAACCCGGGTTAACCCGCAACAAGGTGATGCTGTGTGTATGGTGGGATTGGAAGGGAAGATATTCATTATGAGCTGTTACCGCCAGGCAGGACTATCGATTCTGAACTCTACTGTGAACAACTGATGAGATTAAAGCAAAAAGTTGAAAGAAAGCGGCCGGAATTAATTAATAGAAGGGGTGTGATTTTTCATCATGATAACGCTAGACCTCACACATCTTTAGCCACTCAGCAAGAATTAAGAGAGTTTGATTGGGAGGTGTTAATGCATCCGCCGTATAGTCCTGACCTTGCACCTTCTGATTTCCACCTGTTTCGGTCTCTTAAGAATTCTTTAGGCAATGTCAGGTTAACATCACGAGAAGACTGCCAAAACCACTTGGCGCGGTTTTTTGAACAGAAGTCCCAAAATTTCTATAGTAATGGGATCATGTCTCTACCTACAAGATGGCAAAAGGTTATCGAACGTAATGGCACCTACATACTTTAGTTAAATGTAAATAAACTTTATTAAAAAATGATTTGAATTTTCATATAAAATACGAAAAGACTTTTTCCCCAACCTAATAATTCGACAATAATAATATATATGCCTGATTATTGGATTGAACTTGCCTGCAAAAAATGAGATGTCGCCCACACCATGCTAAAAATACAAATTAGACGTACAAACTGTACGACGATTTTATAAAAATATCTTAAATACATATTTAAAAAATGGAAAAATTCACCTCCCCGACTAGTTGGGATCTGAACCCACGACCTCTCGATGACCGGTGCCGATAATGAGTGCTCTTGCAACCAAATCTCTTGAAATCAAATATTTTCCATTTTTTAAATATTTATAATATTTTGGAAAATTGGTCGAAGACAACTATTTAAATAATAATTACCTATTTATAAAAATATTCATAAGTTCCTCAAAGCCCCAATTTTGTAGTAACATCCATTTCCTATCGTTTATTCAACGACTTTTAAATTAAATATCGTTTCACGTCTTTGAAATGGCCTGTTTATCGTTTTAATTAATTATCCCTGAAAATTTTATATATTAAGATGTTGTTTGCACTCTGTTTCAAAAATTAACAGCATCCTAAAATATTTACGAGTGTAACGCGTGGACCCAAAACTTCTCGATCTCGGAACGAACGGCGAGTACCTGAATACCCCGCCCGCCACTCGTCTGGCTCGCCCCGCGGCCCGTCGACGCTCGCCACCAGTGACATATGGGACATCGCCGCGCGCTAAGCTTTTTTGACCACGCGAAACTGACCCGCGCTCGCTCGTTAACTAATGTAAAACGTTTTGATGTTTGTAAGCCCCATTTAAAGCTATAATAAAGTTTACGAACATTATAGTGGTGCCCAACTTGCGGCTTCGAACCCTACTTGAGTGAGAATCTGTGTAATTCCCGCGTTGCGAACACACGCAACGGCCATATCTATTGCCTACGTGATAAAAAAGTGTGTGACATCGTGAGCATGCCGAAAGCTACGCGATCTACACGAGCCACTGGCGACCAGCGGCAACCAGTCGGTAACGAGGTTACAAGCGACGACGCGAGCGAACCGGAGAACTATGATCCAACGGCGAAGTCAAACGCCCCAGGCCGGGGCGCCGCCGCGGCCCCCGCACCCGCGCCCGTTGGCGCTAGCGCATCCACAGGCGTGGACGCCGAGAGATTCCTGGCAGGCGTTATGGAGTCATTCGCCAGAATGCAAGCGGAAACGAACAGAACCCTAGTGGAAACGCTGATGTCACTCCCTTACAGTGGGCCGCGGTGCCCGTCGAGTCCGACGTCAACGCCAAACACGCCTGCGCCCACCGTCAGCACCGGAGGTAACTTCTCCAAGTGCACCGCCAGGTTCGACGGGAGTTCACGCGACGCTGAAGTGTTAGAGGCGTTCATCGATGCGACGGAGGTGTTCAAGGAGTGCGCGGCCGTGAGTGACGAACACGCGCTGCGCGGCCTCCCCATGCTGCTGGAGGGCGACGCGGCCGTGTGGTGGCGCGGAGCCCGCGCCGGCGTCGCGACCTGGTCCGACGCTGTGGCGCGACTTCGTGCTATGTACGGGGTCCAACGACCGGCGTACAAGGTCCTACGCGAGATATTCGGAGCTGAACAAAAGGACGCGGAAAGAGCAGAAGTGTTTATATGTAAAGTACGATCGTTATTAGTGAAGTTGCCGTACGTAGTACCTATATGTATGCAAATCGACATAATTTACGGGTTGTTACACCGTCGTGTTAGAAAACGGTTACCGAGAAATGAAGTCGGTATTAGTTTAGATTCGTTTGTAGAGAGAGCGAGGGTCATTGAAGATGCAATTGCGGAAAATCAAGTCCCAAAAAATTCATTTGCATTCACGGTAGCGAGCCCGAGCGCCGCAATATCCGCGACGAGTCCCGACGATTCTCGAACATGCGAGCTACGGCTGCGCGAGCGACGCGATCCCGAACGTAGCGTTACTATGGGTCCGCGCGGTACTACTGGTGCGAAACTCGCGCCTAACTCGAACGAGACAGTGAAACGTGATAAGCGCGTTCGTTGTTCGTTTTGCAAGTTCTACGGTCATGTTGTTACGGATTGTCGCAATTTGCAAAATAAGGGCGTCAAATCAAATGATGCGGTTCCTAATAGTAACAATGTTAATATGGGGACTAATAATATACGTTGTTATGGATGCGGTCAGCCGGGGGTGGTTAGGTCGAAATGTGAGAACTGTCGGGGTAAGAGCGTACCTGCGCAGTCTTCAGACTTCAACATCCTCAGTGACAGCAGTGCTGTACGTGCACCGGGGGTGACGTTGCCATCGCACCCTACTATATCTATTGCCGTTGCGAATAGGGTGGGGGTCGCGATAGTAGACACGGGGGCTACATGCAGTGTGGCTAGCCCATTATTGCATTCTATCTTACAATCGGACGGGGTACAGTTTCGTGAGACGGAACGCACCATAGGGCTTGCGGACGGATCACGACGTACTAAAGTGGTATTAACCGCCGCGGTACCGGTTGTTTTAGAGGGTAAGCAAGTAATTACGGAGTTCGTGACGTTCCCGGGGGAAGATACTCGTACATTGTTAGGCCGCGATTTTATCGCTAAGGCTGGTGTCGTATTGGACTTGGCCCAGGAGTCGTGGTACTTTTCTGACAACCCCGACCAGGTATTTCCTTTCGTGCAATCTTTTATTTTAAATAGCACAGAGCTGATGCGAGCCGATATCTCCAACATTTCGCTGCGCGACGACGAAGGAACGAAGCTTCCACCAGAGCACAGAGATGCGCTCAATGCGTTTCTGCATAGCAGAGCAGACCAGTTTGCTGCCGAGGGACCTCCTACAGATTTCGCCACCCACAAGATTAAGGTAGGTGAAAATCAGGAACCCATCGCTTCACCTCCTTATAGGTTGTCCCCGTCGAAGAAGGAAGCTTTGGAGAGGGAGCTGCAAAAGTTGCTCAATGCGGATGTCATCGAGGAGTGCGAATCCCCGTGGGCTTCCAACGTCGTCTTGGTGAAGAAGAAGGATGGGAGCTACAGGCTGTGCGTCGACTACCGTAAGCTTAACGCAGTGACTGAGCCTGATCGCTACCCACTCCCCAGGATTGAAGACGTGCTCCACGCTGCGAAGACCTCCAAGTTTATGACTACGCTGGACCTCAGGTCTGGCTACTTCCAGGTGAGCGTAGATCCCGACCATAGGGACCTCACTTCCTTCACTACGCCATTGGGTACCTTTAGGTTCAAGCGCATGCCGATGGGGCTTCGCAATTCTGGGGCCACTTTCCAGAGGCTCATTGACCGGTTCAAGTCCAACCTACCTGGTATCACTCTGGTCGCGTATTTGGATGATTTGCTAGTGCTGTCTGAGGAGTCCTTTGAAAGGCACCTCGCAGATCTGGAAGCGGTGTTTAATCGCCTCGCTATGTTTAATCTGCGGGTGAATCGCGAAAAGAGCCACTTCGCGAGGGAGAGCGTCAAGTTCCTGGGCCATGTCATCGTACCAGGTGGTATTCATGTAGACCCGGACAAAACTTCCGCTATAGCCAACATGTCTCCTCCTCAGAACGTGAAGCACCTGAAGTGTTTTCTGCAAACCTCAAGCTGGTTCAGACGCTTCGTGCCAAATTACGCCGAAACCAGTGCGCCGTTGACTCGTTTGCTAAAAAAGGCAAGCACCTGGGAGTGGGGCCCTGAGCAGCAAAACGCCTTCGAGAAGATTAAGTCTCTCCTGGTTTCGGCTCCTATTCTTCGTCAGGCTGACGAGACGAAACCATTCGTCCTCAGGACTGACAGCAGCAGCTATGCTCTTGGGGCGGCTCTTTTCCAGGGGGAGGGGACCGACGAACGACCTGTCGAGTACGCTAGTCGTCTCCTCACGACAGCAGAGAGAAATTACAACACGACGGAGCGAGAGGCCCTCGCCGTCGTGTGGGCTGTATCTAAGTTCCGTGGATACATTGACGGTTCAGAGGTAACAATCAAGTCCGATCATCAGCCGCTAAGGTGGCTCATGAGTCTGAAATCGCCCAGTGGTCGTCTCGCTAGATGGGCGCTCAGTCTTCAGGAATACAACCTAAAGATAGAGTACACACCTGGTAAGTCAAATGTGGTCGCGGACACGCTGTCGCGTCCCGCGTGCGCTGCAGACGCAGACTGTGACCTGTGCCTTGCCGTTGTGGATCTGCCGTCGCGCTGCCCCAAAGATGTTCGAGAGAGCCAAGCGAAGGACACCGAGGTACATAAGATCATCGAAGCATTGGAGTCCGACGATCCGTTTAGGGGGAGGACTTGGTCTGACAAAGGGTATGTTGCTGTAACGCGTGGACCCAAAACTTCTCGATCTCGGAACGAACGGCGAGTACCTGAATACCCCGCCCGCCACTCGTCTGGCTCGCCCCGCGGCCCGTCGACGCTCGCCACCAGTGACATATGGGACATCGCCGCGCGCTAAGCTTTTTTGACCACGCGAAACTGACCCGCGCTCGCTCGTTAACTAATGTAAAACGTTTTGATGTTTGTAAGCCCCATTTAAAGCTATAATAAAGTTTACGAACATTATACGAGTTGTTATTCATAAACAAAAAAGCTTGATAATTGAACTACTTTGTTTTGTATAAATCTGTTGTTTAGAATTGAGTTCAAATTGAATAGGTTTTTCCAAACATAATAAATTGATATTTGTATTTAAGAATACGAAACTGAATTGGATTGTTATAAGATTTAGCTTCAAAAATACCCTTGTATTGCTTTATTATATGTATAGCTCTGCCATATTTTAAAACAACTAGCTGTTATGTCCTTAACATAATTATCAGCCTGTATCTAGTCACTGCTGGATATAGGCCTTTACAATGCTTTCCACGATATGCGATCCCCCGCTTTCCGCGTGCAACCGATACCAGCCACTTTTTTTGAGATAATCGGACCATCTACAGACAGGGCGCCCTACGGTTCGTCGCCTCATACGTGGCCTGAAATCTAGAACTTTCCTCCCCCATCTGCCATCGCTGACTTGGCAGATGTGGCCAGCCCGCTGTCACTTCAACTCGCTGACTCTGAGAGCTATGTTAACCACTTTGGTTCTCTGTTATGTAGTAGGTATTCCACAGTTTGCCTGCGACATATAAATCAAAGTTAGTTTTTTTTTTTTTATGGGTTATTTAAAGTCACTTTGTTCGAATTAGATTACATTTATTTGATATTTTTTACTGGACTACGGCGAAGTCTAAAATGAGGATTATTTTATATGATAAAGGTACTTATCATCTTGAAAAAAAAAAATCCCCTATATAATAAGACATGAAAGATTATATGAAAGTCGTGACTCTGAAGTGAAAATCTGTAGATTTAGGCATAAGTTCGGAATTTTTCAGATACCAATTTTTATTTCCAATAGCGTCGGTTTATGTGACTTTTCATCTAGCTATACGGCTACAATAACCACTTCACATCAGGCGCGTATGTTTGTGTGCCACCCAATGTACTATAAAACAGCAGATAGGAAGGAGTTGCCGACAGCAGAAAACTTCAACAATATTATTGAAAATCTGGTATACCAACGACAATTCTCAAAACCCATCCTACTAGTACAAACTATATGGTTTACACGAACAGCTGAACAAGCCGCAAACGAACAAAGTTAAATTAATGCTCAAACGGAAAGTGAAAATCCTCACTCGCCGAATCTGATTATTATCTTCACTCGTGTTTTGCTTATCAAAATAATAACGAGCTTTTTGATAATAATTATTCCATGCATTACCAAGTTTTTTATCTCTCTCTGATAATAGAAGAAATTATTCTTGTTGTAGTTGTTGTAAAAGCTTTATTATGACGAGCTCGGTGGTCGAATGGTTAGCAATGGCCACTTTGACTCCGGGGTCGCGGGTTCGATCCCCGCACAAGGCAAACATTTGTGTGCATGAATATGTCTGTTTGTCTTGGTCTGGGCGTTTCTATGTATTTAAGTATGTATTTAAGTACATTTATCAGTTGTCTAGTACCCATAACACAAGCTTTGCACTTGATTTGGGACTAGATGGCGCTGTGTAAATTGTCCAGATTTTTTTTTTTTAATATATTTTATTGTTCAATAGAACTAGACACATATTATTAAAGAATAGGAGAGTTACACGTTCAATGGCGGATTTATCCCACATGGGATTTCTTCAAGCCAATCATTTAATATTGAAAATAAAAACATATGTAACCTGTCTATAGTTATATACATCTGTATTTTTGAAGTAAAACTTCTTTACGCTCGCTTGACTGGGGGAGTAAGCTGGTGAATGCCTGATGACAACGTTACGGAAAGTGTGATCTTGCGAGACGATCAGAAGTTGACAGGGAAATAATTTTTTTTTTTTTTTTTTTTTTTTTTTATACCACGTCGGGTGGCAGACAAGCATACGGCCCGCCCGATGTGAAGCAGTTACCGTAGCCATATTAACGCTCGCAACATAAAATATCGCTCGCGCGCCGCCACCCCCGCTGCCATCGCAGCGTCTCCTTCCTTTCTGGTGACCTCACTCACTCGCAGGAACACAACAGCCCTCAAGGGAACCGTTATTTGGCTGCGGTATTCTGTGAGGTGGAGGTACATTCCCCAGTCGGGTAGCTTACAATTACGCTCCCTACCTCTCTTTTCGCCAGAGCTTCGTTTGTCAGTCAGCAGGGTGCACCGCGTGCAGGTGAAGTTGGCTTTGGTTCAAAGATGTTGATGAACCACTTACACCCCTAATATTATAAATATATGTAGAAGTTTTACTTCAGTCGTGTGGTCTTAAGCACACATTTTTTTGTACATATCATCATCATTATCATCAGGTCATTTTAGTCTCCACTACAGGAGCACGACCCTCCCAATATCCTGGTCCGTCTCAGACAGAAGGAGGATTTGGCCTACATTCCCCACGCTGGCCAAACGGGCTGGGGAGGCCTGATCGATATTTGATAATGTATTTCCCTTAGTCGCCTTGTACGACATCCACGGGAAGAGACGGAGTGATTCTATTCTAGTCTGCCGGAAACCTCGCGTCTTTTGTACATATAGTTGAATTTCATACCTTGTATCGGCATCGGTATTGGCACTTTCAGCCTGCACTGAAAACATGGCTGAGATCAATCTACGATCCCAGCAATGATCCCTGAGGGTGGGCCAAAATTTCAACATCAAATGCTATATATGTAATGTTGTGTTTGTTGTACTTTTGAACTATGTATGTGTAGTTGAAATAAATACATTTCTATTCAATTCTACGAGTATCATCATCATCAGCCCGTATTCTTCCACCGCTGAACATAGGCCCTTAGAGAGCTACACGCGACATGCATCCTCTACTCCCTATAACTTTCAATCATGAGGTGGTTGTCGCTTCATATAATGGGGGGGGGATCGTCCCACACTGCCAGAATATTATAAATCTGTTAATGGAAAAAATCACCTCATGACCACGAACCCATGACTTCGTCGTGAACACTTCTTCATCCCACAGTTGGGATAAGGGCCTCCCCTCAATCGAAGGGGTTTAGAGCATACTCCACCACGCTGCTAAAGGTCAGTGACTTGTCTTAACGATTGTCATATGACAACAGGCGGGACCGACGGCTTAACGTGCCATTGAAAGCACCGATTACTCGCTTCATAATAATTTCTAATAATAAGATAATAAATAAAATATTGTCAGACAAATTACACAGCGCCATCTAGCCCCAAAGTAAGCGAAGCTTGTGTTATGGGTACTAGACAACTGATAAACATACGTAAATACATTTTTATAAATACATACTCATGATACATAGAAAACACCCAGACCAAGACAAACAGACATGTTCATGCACACAAATGTTTGTCCTATGTGGGAATCGAACCCACGAGCGTTGGTGTTGAAGCCTCGTCATTGACCGCTACGCCACCGAGCTCGTCAATAATAAAAACAGTACCTCCCTTTTTGCACAGTCGGGTAAAAAAACCAAATTCTATAATCGTGTACTACAAACCACGCAGCCATAAAGCCAAAGTGTTAAAACTAAATTGCTCGATAAACAGTAGAAATTATTCTAAAACAATGTTCATTTAAAATTTTCAAGTTTGCCTTTCACTATTCTAAATAATGCTGGGAATACTACTTATTTTGCCTTAGAACATTTATCTCTTTATATGCGACAATATTTTACGAGCCTGGTGGTTGAATGAATAGCAAAGTCCACTTTGATCCGTGGTCGCGGTTCGATCCCTGCACAACACAAATATTTGTGTGCATGAACGCGTCTGTTTGTCTTGGTATGGGTGTTTTCTTTATACTATATGTATGTATTTACAAAAAAAAAAAAAAAAACAATTATCTAATACCCATAGTACAAGCTTTGCTTAGTTTGGGTCTAGATGGCAGTGTGTAATTTATCAAGGAATATTAAAATAAGATAAGAAAAACATCACCTCCTTTTTTTCACAGTCGGGTGCAACAAATTCTATATCGTGTACTACAAACCACGCAGCCATAATTCCAAAGTGTTAAAACTAAATTGCTCGATAAACAGTAGAAATTATTCTAAAACAATGTTCATTTAAAATTTTCAAGTTTGCTTTTCACTATTCTAAATAGTGCTGGGATTACTCCTTATTTTGCCTTGGAACATTTAATTGAATTCTCTTTATAAGCGGCGGCGCAGTGGGCCACTTTGCAAACAAAAGTTAGATTAGTTTGCCTACATTGCTCCTGCAAGCTTAGAATGTATTCGGCATAGAGAATTTTTAATAGGTTTATTTATATAAAACAACATTGTGGTTGGAAGTTGCGGGAACTTTTGCTTTCATATTCCTAAAATGGTGTTTTGGTAAAGTTGGATGTTTTTCCACAGACAAAACAGAACTGTTTGTGATATTATTACTTTATAATGTTCTTTACACATGAGTTTTGAGTCTATTTTGCGTGTAAACTATTCCTAATCTTAATCTTTATTAGGGTTAAATAAGGTGACAATAAATAAGTTTGTTGAGTTTAAGAGTGTTAGTTAGTATGTATAACAAAGTTGCATAATCCTATTGTGTCATTTAAAAAAAAAAAACATTTTTTTTATGTGAGTGGGGGGCAAACGAGCATGTGGGTCACGTGATGGAAAGCAATCACTACCGCCCATGGAGATCAGCAACACCAAGGGGTTGCCGATCCGTTGCCAGCATATACTCCCCCTTTACTTTGTTTCTAGTGACCTCACTCACTCGCACCTATAAATTTAATCAATGTTTTTAGTATTATGATCCAACTATTATATTCCCAACTAACCCATATTCGAGAAAAAATGATTTGATTAATTGTTTTTCTTGAGAGTTAATAGAAAGCCAAATTATCGGTATATAGCCGCGAATCGCATTTGCCCGGTATTTATTTTTCAATGACGTCATTATCGTTAATTCATTTATTATATCCTAAGATAAGGGTGAAGACATATTATTATCTTAAAAGTACATTTTTTTCTTTAAAAATATCTCCACTGACTATACATACGCGTATATATAAAGAGACCAAAATTATGCATGGAATCCTGAGAATTTTAATACTGATGACTCCTGATGTGTATCGCATGAAAAATTCACTTCTTCCCCCCGGGTAACTCTTCACGTTTTGCCCTTAACTTTATTAAACTTATTACCCACTTCGTGGAAATTCCACGTAGGCGCAATCTGGTTAAAATGAACCAAACTTATGTTTTATTCATATAATACGTAGGTCACACTAAAAGTTTTGCGTAACTTAAAAAAACAACATGTTATAATCAAAATATTATGTTTATTGCTTTTCAAAATACTCCCCTTTACATTTTAAACAATTTTTCATGCGATCGAACCATTTTTTAAAACAGGAGGACCACAGATCTGAAGGCATGTTTTCTACGTGCTGATTGAACGCTATCACTGCCTCTTCGGAGTTGGTAATAGTGAAACCTCTCATCAAATCTTTGATTTTGGGGAAAATACAGAAATCACAGGGTGCTAGGTCGGGGCTATGTGCAGGATGGGTGACGAGTTGTACTTTTTCAGAAGCTAAAAATGACTTTGTTTTATTGGCCGTGTGTGAAGAAGCGTTGTCATGATGTAGGAGAACGCGACTTTTTGGTCGTCTTTCGCGAACTTTTTCTAACACCCTGGGTAAACAAATGATAGAATACCACTCGGCATTAACACTCTTTTGATCTTTAAGTGGAATTGTGCAGATGGGACCTGTAGCTGAGAAAAAAGACGCGATCATTTTTTTAACCAAGGTTTCTCGCCTGCCTCACTTTTGTTGGCCTGCCCCCTTACTACCATCTCTTCTTGCGATTCAATAATTGAATTGATTGCTTATTCATACCAATGAACAATCGACTCTATTCCATTTGTAATAGGGTCGCTTATTCATTGGTATGAATAAGCATTCTATTCAGTTATTGAATCGCAATAAGAGATGGTGGTAAGGGGGCTGTTCTCTTTTTCAAACACCCATTCAAAAGATTGCTGTTTTTTTTAGGGTTCAAAACAATAAATCCCCGTTTCGTCTCCTGTGACAATGTCATAAACAGCATTAGAATGTCCGTGGTCGTACTTCAGTAGCATCTGTGAGCATGAGCACCATTCCACACGAGCCCACTTCTGCTCCGCTGTCAGTTCATGAGGGATCCACCGACAACAAAGTTTCTGAACTTTTAATTCTTCGTGTAAATTTTTCTGAATTGTCTCATACCAATCCCCAATAGTCCTCGAATTGTCTCATAGGTAATCCGCGGGTTTTCTTCAATTAGCCGCTTAACAGTAGCCACATTATTTTCGTTGACGGCAGTTGAAGGCCTTCACGAAATTCGTCATGTAAAGAAACCCGACCTCTCTCAAATTCAGCAAACCATCGCCTCACGGTGCTTAAATAAGGTGCTTCTCTCCCAAAAGCATTTTGAAGACGAGCGGCACAGTCTTGCGGAGAGAGAGAACTATTAAAATCATAAAACGACATCGACTTAATTCCGTTTTCGTTGCGTACGTAGAACTTTGATGTGTGATAAAAACAATTGACAAATGATTTCACGCCAATTTTTTTTTTATTATTAAGAAGGTTGCAAGTCGTTTCAAAAAATATAACATTCAAAACTAAAATAGTTTCGATTAGCTAGAAGTGCAAAACATTTAGTGTGCCCCATGTATAATAAATATTTCAGTCTAGCTGTGGAGATCGTTCGTGTGGTTCAACGAACTTATTTTTTTTTTCAATTGCATTGCACTAAGAAGCTCGAGATACATAAACCCATCCATAGATAGGCTTTGGCGGATGTTGTTGATCTTACGTGCTCGATTAGACTTACACGCGCCAAATGACGTCATCTGGCTACTAGATGTAGATGCCGATGCACCTTACTGAACCTGGCGCTCATGAAATGAAGCATTCAAAACGGGTCAATGCATTTACAATTGAATAGCTTTATGCAAAACGAACCAATCTCCAAATCGAGAAATTGTGGATTGGATTTTATTATTTTATTGCTTAATCTGCAGGTTCAAATTCACAATTCAAAAAGTTGTGGTCTGGATTGCTTTTGCATAATTAGTTCCATGTAGATGTTGGCACCTTAGTAAAATTAGTTACAAGACAGGTTTACTTACAATTTAAAAAAGTGAAGTCTTCTTTCAGTAAATCTACACAGTACAGGGTACAGGGGATTAATAAACAGACCATCTAAAATTATAAAACTGGGTAACTATTACATTTTGACGAGCTCGGTGGCGTAGCGGTCAATGACGCGGCTTCGATACCAATGCTCGTGGGTTCGATTTCCACATAGGACAAACATTTGTGTGCATGAACATGTCTGTTTGTCTTAGTCTGGGTGTTTTCTATGTAACATAAGTATGTATTTACAAAAAAAAAATGTATTTACGTATGTTTATCAGTTGTCTAGTACCCATAACACAAGCTTCGCTTACTTTGGGGCTAGATGGCGTTGTGTAATTTGTCTGACAATATTTATTTATTTATTATTTATTTATTAATCTGGCCACTAAAGATGATATAAACATAACAAACCTATCCTAACCTAGTATTTCAGTCGCCTATTTTGTAGTCCCGTAGGACGACCAAGTGTTGGGCGCCCTCCTACTAGATGGTCCGATGACCTAAGAAAGCGGCTTAGAGCGGCTGGATGCGGAAGGCGGATCGTATTTGGTGGAAAGCATTGGGGAAGGCTTATATCCAGCAGTGGATAGATACAGGCTGATGATGGTTATGATGATGATTTTGTAATTTTTAGCGGCTTATGCTATTATTTTTCTATTTAGAGTACTTCCTCTCCAGGTGGCATTACCCTGCGACGCACTGCTTATCTCCATGTATGCACTGAGACTTGTCGTGTGATATGTGACACTCCTGTGGTCGTTCAAATCAAAGACAAGTGCTAGGCTCAGACGGCTTACAACACTAATCTCTGGTGATGAATCAAGGCTCTCAGTGCATCTGAAGCATCAACTAATACTCCTACATACTTTATGATAATGGTAGACTATGATATTGCCAAAAAAATGTTTATTAAATACAACTTTTGTACAATAAAATAAGTGTTAACTTTAATTTATCTAATTAATTTAGTATCATGTCTCACGTGAGTTTTAATAATATTAGTGTTAACTTGATTTATTTTCAAACATCAGACGGTCCACAAGCTTGGATGCATCACAAATGGTCTAATATAATATTCTCGCAACTTTTTGCCGTAATGGTAACGGGGCCCCACCATAAATTCCCACCACTGTGTCATAATAAAAATAGAGAAGTAGGAGAACTCAAGCCCCGAGCGGGAGATAATAGCCTAAACACGTAGGGCTGTCGCTTAATAGTTTATTCAACCGTCAAAAATACTTAGTCAATCTCTATTATACAAAATTAAGTAAGGTACTAAATACAAAATTAAGTAGGGTAAGTGTTAGGGATCTGTAGCAAAAAGCCGGCCAAGTGCGAGTCGGACTTGGTCACGAAGGGTTCCGTACTAAAAACGACACACAATCACGTTTGTTGTATGGGAGCCCCCCTTAAATATTTATTTTATTCTGTTTTTATTATTTGTTGTTATAGCGCCAACAGAAATACATCATTTGTGAAAATTTTAACTGTCTAGCTACCACGGTTCGTGAGATACCTACAGCCCTTGGTGATAGACGGACAGACAGACGGACAGCGAAGTCTTAGTAATAGGGTCCCGTTTTTACCCTTTGGGTGTGGAAATCTAAAAAGAATAAAAATAATTATTTTTGTACATACACCAGGAGTGACTGCAATTTTTTCATTACCTACATTTTAATGCATGCTTACTCAGTGACAAACGATCAGACAGCCCACCTGATGGTGAGCGGTAACTGTCGCCCATAACATCCACGATTCACGCATTCAAGCTGTTGGCAACAAAAATGCAGAATCGCAGGTGCGTTGTCCTTCAAACCGGAACACAAAACTCAACAATGCAAGCATTGTTGCTTGGCGGCAGAAATAGATAAGGCAGTGGTCCTCACCCAGGCGGACTCCTACCATTTGATAAATTATTTTTTTATACTACGTCGGGTGGCAGACAAGCGTACGGCCCGCCTGATGTGAAGCGGTTACCGTAGCCATATTAACGCTCGCAACATAAAATATCGTTCGCGCGCCGCCACCTCCGCTGCCAACGCAGTATCTCCTTGCATTCTGGTGACCTCACTCACTCGCAGGAACACAACAACCCTCAAGGGAATTGTTATTTAGCTGCGGTATTCTGTGAGGGGGAGGTATATTCCCCAGTCGGGTAGCTTACAATTACGCTCCCTACCTCTCTTTTCGCCAGAGCTTCGTTTGTCAGTTAGCAGGGTGCACCGCGTGCAGGTGAAGTTGGCTTTGGTTCAAAAATGATGATGAACTACTTACACCCCATTTGAAAAATTACGGTCTAAATAGGAATACGATTAATTAAAACGTAGCTTTACTGAATCATAATATTTATTCAAATAATCTAAATTATTGTGAAAATATATTTTTATTAAGTACCTATTATATATTATTTTTTACACTAAACTATTTTTAATACTTTTTAATTTACACACTTATCATGTGATTATTAGGAGTGTCGGTGGCCGAATGGTTAGGGCATCCGACAAATTGTTATTGAGACATCCATGAACACTGCAATGTTTTTTATGGCTAGTCGACTTTGTAGCCATCTTTAACGAATTTGTAGTTATATACGACGTAGGTAGGTACCTAAATGTTCAAATTATTAACGAACGTCAACGCAGGCGCGAATCTTGCGCGGTTTTGCGTACGGCGCAGCTCCGACCCCGACTGGCGCTCCATTTATCCTCCTATAAATGTTGTCAGTGTGTGCGTGCGACGGCCATACGTACGGGCGCGCTCACATACAAACCGCGCTCGGTGCGTTTTGTATGAAGTTACCTTACTTCTCTATTTATACTATGACTGTGTCTCCTGTGTAACCAGGATTAACAGCGGCGACCACCATTAAGGCAATGAACCCGGGGATAAAACTACGGCTGCCTTGGAACTCACAACTAATTAAATAAGAAGAAATTGGTAGTGTGATGTGAGAGACAGCAATATGTCAAATAAGACATTAAAGCCTTGAAATAGATGGCTTGTAAACTCAAAGAAAAACAAAGAAATATTTGGGGTAGCAAGCATAAGGCGTTGCAAAAACGAGGCAGGTGACTAATGTATGCTATTTATATATTTGCGTGGAAAAGTTGAATGTATATCTTCAACTGGTGACATTATTTTACTCCATACACTTTAATTGACAGGCAATCCATTTGTACCTACATATCGAAGTAACTAGATACAAACAGTGCCTATAGCTACGCATGTAAAACATTTATCGTAAGTAAATAATTCGAATTTACTTTCGATTAAACAATCACTAACTAAAACAAAAACTAACCGACGTTATTTCACTTCACTATTATCTTCCATCGGCGCCTTAATATTCGTTTTTTTTTTTCATCACAGTTTATAGTCCGCCTTCGTGTTGAATTACAAAAACAGAACTATATCAGCGCCTCGGTAACGGTGGATAATGTAACTATTTTAAGATATGATAATTAATGTTGATATTTTTTTATTTCATGACAATGATACGCCACATCTATGATGCGATATATCCTAAGATCTGTCCACAATATGTCACATAATATTAATTCGAGTAATAACATAGAAACACCCTGACTTTTCAAATTCATGTAGCAACAATAAATCGCAATAATTATGTAAACATTAAATTGTGTCAAAATTAACTATACATTTTTATCAAATTTTTCAAAGTGGCCTTTGCTAACCATTCGACCACCGAACTCGTGAACCGTAATATTCTTACTAAATGCTAATAGATGATTTTTACTCCAAGTGGCGCCACTTTCGCGTCTACTTACTTTAATTCCCCTGAAATGTTTATTAAGCCTAATTCCAAGAAGGGCGTTCGAATCGGTTTGTGTGTGTCGTGTTATTACCTCAACATGACACGGGTTGGGGCACTTACAAGATTGCCAAAATTAACCGAACATCCCCCGAGATTCCCAACATGTCGATGACATGTTAATTTGTAATCTAAAATAATTCGCCGAATTACGTGATCGCTGTTCAATTTGGGTAGTGATGCGCAAATGGTATCAATAAATTATACTTGGTAACATAATAGCTGTTACTAATATTATTTATGTTAAAGTTTGGTCGACACTTATTCATCCTTCTACAGGGATACAGGTCTCTCCTCAATCGAAGGGGTTTAGAGCATGGTCCACCACGCTACTGAACTCCGCAGCACGGAGGAAATCGAGATAAATAAACCCTTCCAGGAACAGGCTACGGTCGACGTTGCTTAACTTGCATATTCGATTAGACTGACATGAGAAACGATGCCATCGAGCTCCTCATGTTAAAGTTTGCGATATTGTTTTTGGGTTTTTGGTATCAATCACTACCTTTTTTGAGCCCAAGCAAACTTCGCCTGCGGGTGGTGGTGGAGATAAGTTACAGCCCCAGTCGAACAGCATAATAATATGAACGCTATGCCCTTACTCTCTTTTGTCAACCTCGTTGGCTTTGGCTCTGAGATTACGATGAACTATTTACACCCCGATCGATTCAGAAACGAAAAAAATTTTCTTTTATTTCTTTACAAACCAATTCCGTGAAAGTTGCTAATACTCCTTTATACCTAAAAAAAGTGCTGATGATCTGCAATTTGATGTTAAATCACATGATACAACTATACACTCCCGGACCGATAGATATATCGGTCCACCTCACTAAATTTCATACAAAAGAAATGTAATCTTTTCTGTTGGGCTTTTTATCTTAAAGTGTACCTACTAATAATGAATTTAGTGGCATTTGTAAATCACAAAACTTAGCATTTAAGCGGTTCTCGCACATCGAAAGTTGTGCGAAGGCGGCGCGGCAAACTAAACTCATCCAAGTAGTCTGCTGTATAGCTATATGGCTATAGTCAGTACCAGCTCTCGTGAAATAGCCAAGCTTGATACTAAATCACTGCCATCTGTTATGTTTTCTCAATCAGTTATACCTTTCAGCACCAGTGTCAAAAACCTTGGTCTCCATATTAACTGTACGCTGAGCTGGATCACTGAAATGGTAGAAGTTAGGCTTAATGTTATATCTACACTACGCTTTTTGATTCAGTATAGGATTTTTTGCCAATATCTACCAAAATTACCCTTGTTCTATCTCTCATTTTCCCCTTTATGGATTAAGGTGATGTGTGATTATGCTAATTTTAATGAATATCTACTTAACAAGTTGGATTAGTTAATTAACAATCAGATTTACTTTCTGTCTTCGAAAATTCGACCATATTTCAGCCAGCCCAAGCTTGGATGGCTACCTATTCGGCAACGTTGACTTTCGCGGTTCCTCTGTACTCTTTATTATCTTCTCTTTAACTCTCTCCAGAATATTTGAAATGCAACTTTCAGTATCTCTGTGACTCTTATAATCTTCAACTTCGTTCCAATAATTCCCTCTCACTACCATTTTTCCATTCGGGCTTCATGTCTGATTCCTTTATTGTTCAAGCTTCATGATAATGGAATAAGACACCGGAATCTACCAGCAAAATTGTATTTAAAAAGAAAGTGCGTTCTTACCATCTTGAAAACTTGTCAAAATAGTAAATTGAGATTAATTGAAAACTATTTTTCATCATTTTCGTCAATGCATAGTGTATAAGTTATATGAGTAATTATATTTATCTGACTTTTGCAAGTATTTGTATGTTATGTATATATTTTCTGTTTGTATATTACGTATAATTAATGTATGTAGTAATGTTCAGCGAAATTCATTGAACTTATAAAATCGTCCGGTCGTTTTGTCTGTTCGTTGCCATGAAACTCAAAATTTCGAAATTCTGACTTCGGATTCGTGTAGAGCATCAAAAAGTAGTAATGTAAAGTGACCTTGTTTTCCGATATCAATTCGGGATTTGGAAAAAAAAAAATTCGCTATGGTGGCACATGCTGCGCGTCCGATGTTTTTGTATGTTGCACGTTGTACTTATTAATGTAATTTCTAACAGGTCGACTGTTAGATAATGCATTTAGCGTTAAGTCCGCCTATTATACCTAAATATTGTGGTCCATAAAATTTCAAACAAACAAATAGCCGCTCTTTTGCCCCCCACGTTGAGCCCCCCGCGCCCCCCCCGCGCAAAAACGCGGCGGAACTATGCCCATTTGTTTTTTGTTCCTACCTGCCCGGCGCCGCGGGTGGTCGGGGCCCCATAAAAACGGTCATTGAGACGAAACTTTGTTATTGAGTGCCTACAAGTGGTGTTTTTTACGTTTACTAAGAACAGCACTATACAATGCCGTCTTTTGTTGTTCAACACTCGACTATAGTGTAGAATTACGATGGTCTAAACATTCTCAAGTGGTGTTTCATAGCCCTACTTGTATTCAAAAAAATACCTTATGAACTAAGGCGATAACGTATAGTTTTTTATTTAAAAATACGCTAGGGAGATAAAACCCGATGTTAATAAACAAAAACCTACACTTACCTAAACAAAATAAGTTTTTATAGCACTTGACACCGGCCCGAACATCTGGCGCCGTTAAGGCGAGTCTCTTAAACCCCTTTTTTTATTTTTTTTTCCATTGAGTTTATGATTCTTTGGCCTTAATCCGATAGCTAATATGGCGGAGAAACGAAAAAAACATAAACAAATGGGCCTGAATGTATGACAGATGAGTATTGTTCAATCTGCCCAAAACTGAACGCCAAACTGCAAATGTCGACCGTAGGTCGACACGGGCAATTCAAGCGTTTCAAGGTCGTGACGTCACTTGTCGACCGTAGGTCGACACGGGCAATTCAGCGGATAGTATGGAATAGCACGAACACATTTATAGTGAACGAGCGAGCGCTGGGCTACGAGTATCACGTATTCGCGCCGCGCACCCGTACTTTGCACAATGTGGGGGAGGCCTTACTAAATTCATTACATATACATAGTACAAGCTTTGCTTAGTTTAAAACTTGATGGCAGTGACTAATTTGTTCTAAAATATTTATTAATTTACTAGCTGATGCTCGCGACTTCGTTCGCGTGGACTTTACGACAACAACAACAGTTTCCCCTCGTTGTTTAAAAGACTGCATCACAAAATTTTGCTACGTAGCGTCCCACAAATGCACGAATTCTTATGGTTTGTGCGAATATATACCAATCGTTCCATTTCAATTTTAGCGTACATGTCTATATTAAACTAACTAAACAGACCACTTTACCTTTGTAAATAAATAAAACTATTGCGTCTAACTTGTAGCAGGTAAGAATAAAAGTAGCACTGCGCGGTTATATTTTTACAATACAATCAATATTTTGTTAAACTATATTTATGCTCATCCGGCTGAACAACTTTTGCTAAGGCGTCATTTTTATATTTCTTATAGTTTACCGGAACCATTATGGTTCTGCACCAGGTGTTCTAAATCTTGGATTTTTATACCTCAACAAAAAATGCTCATCAGGCTGAACAACTTTTGCTAAGGCGTCATTTTTATATTTCTTATAGTTTAGCTGAACCATTATGGTTCTGCATCAGGTGTTCCAAATCTTGGATTTTTATACCTCAACAAAAAATGCTCATCAGGCTGAATAACTTTTGCTAAGGCCTCATTTTTATATTTCTTATAGTTTAGCTGAACCATTATGGTTCTGGATCAGGTGTTCTAAATCTTGGATTTTTATACCTCAGCAAAAAATGCTCATCAGGTTGAACAACTTTTACTGAGGCGTCATTTTTATATTTCTTATAGTTTAGCTGAACCATTATGGATCTGCATCAGGTTTTCTAAATCTTGGATTTTTATACCTCAATAAAAAATGCTCATCAGGCTGAACAACTTTTGCTAAGGCGTTATTTTTATATTTCTTATAGTTTACCGGAACCATTATGGTTCTGCACCAGGTGTTCTAAATCTTGGAATTTTATACCTCAACAAAAAATGATCATCAGGTTGAACAGCTTTTGCTAAGGCGGTATTTTTATATTTGCTATAGTTTACCGGAGCCAGGAGCCATTATGTTTCCGCATCAGGTGTTTCAAATCTTGGATTTTTATACCGAGATGGAAATTTCGTGTCCACGTTTTTTTAAGTCGATGCCATTATCGTAATTGACGTCTCAGAAAACCATAGAATCAACACCCATATTGATGTTACGACATATAAACGCCATCGCACTCCCACAGGAGTGCTCTTGTGTCACGTCGATTATGTTAGATTATAAAATAGCAGTTGTTTTCGGAATCAGCGACCTGATAAACCATAAAAACAATACCCATGACGATTTTCAGACGTTTGCACCTCATTTCACCCCTTTAGGGGTTGAATTTTGAAAAATCCTGAAACACGTGTTTACTCGTTTATCTATAGCAGTACTCGTGTAAAGTTTCGGGTAAAATAGTCCAACTAATCTTGATTCCCCATACAAACTTAGGACCCCCGTTTCACCCCCTTAGGGGTTGAATTTTCCAAATTCCCGTCTTAGTGAGCATCTACGTCCTGAAAGGAACCCCCATACGAAATTTGAGACTCCTAGCACTTGTAGTTTCTGAGATTTCGTGATGAGTAAGTCAGTGATTTTCTGATAACTTTAAATGACGATAACTTTTTAATCTGACATCAGATTTCGATGAAACAATGAGCTTAATCTTATAGTGAAAACCGCGTAAAAATCTGTTCAGTAGTTTTAAAGATTAGCGAGTACATACAGACAGACAGACAGACAGACACAAAAATCAAAAAAATCTTTTTTGTGTTCTGTTACTCTTTTTTTATCGCCCACGCCCATTTTTTGTCAATTTTATCAAATGTACAGACACGCGGTTCCTACTGTTTTATTATATGTATTGATTTATATATTATTAAATTTGATAAGATAAAAATAAAACGACTCGCTAAAAATATCTCTTAATGTATGATATTTCATGAATTTTGTATGAAATGGGGTGGGATGATAGTTATGTCTGGGAGTGTATTATTGTGCTCGCATATGTAAAAACCACGTACGTGGGGAAAGTTTCCTAATACTTCCCTCTTCAACATGGCATTGCAACACATCCTCAAAATAACTTTTCCCACTAAACTAGCTATTTCAGAATAAAAACATGTGTATTTCATCAGATGTGTACAAATATTGATATCGTTCACTAATAAGCGTTCCAAACCTAGTCATATAATAAACCTATACATAATATCGAATAACATTTAATACTTGGTTAGCACAGACCCCTTCATAAATATGGAAATCCAACGTTTATTATTCTATCCCTATTCTAGTGTGAAATTTCTCATTGGAATAAGTTTCGTGAATACATTACTGATAGCTATACGTAGTTTATAATTATTTTAACAATTTTTTTATGTTATTGGATGTTTTTTCATGGATTGAATTTGAAACGGAGAGCTAGAAGAAATTTTACTTTTGATAAGAAAATAGATGGCGAACGAATATATGTATTTAGGTAGAAAATATTACATAAGAGCTTAATATTCAATAGTCGAAAACAACTAATTTGGTTTCTATGAAAATAACTAATCATAATAATACTAAATTCAAAATAATATTTAAAAAATATTAAAGAGGATGCAACAAAATTAGTTGCATACAGATGCAACAGAATAAAAAGACATTGGATTGAATTCCATGTACTTCAGTACACCTTTAATTGATTGAGACTCTTCCTAATAATTATAGGAGTACTGAAGTGACATGAACATGTCTTTAGATAGTCAGGGGAGAGTTAATAAAGAACAGGGAGTGCACAAAAAATCCAAGAGGGTCGACGTGCCACAGCTGCTGCTGTGCTGGTCGTTTCAAGATAAGATAAGATGTTATTAGATTCCTTTTCATGTTCAACTAGCGACCCGCTCCGGCTTCGCATGGATGCAAACAAGTAGAGAGAATGTTACTCGCTGTGCATGTATCTTTCTACAGGCGAAAGAGATTTTAAAATCGGTACAGGTGTTGATGTTACGTCTATTATAAACAAAAATACAAATCTTCTTTCTTTATAATATTGTTGTAGATATAGATATATACGAACAATATTTTCTGTCATCTAAGTTTAGATTTGTCACTAATCTGCAATAGTTAATTGATTCAGGTGTTTTTTTTTTTTATACTACGTCGGGTGGCAGAAGCATACGGCCCGCCTGATGTGAAGCGGTTACCGTAGCCATATTAACGCTCGCAACATAAAATATCGCTCGCGCGCCGCCACCCCCGCTGCCAACGCAACATCTCCTTCCTTTCTGGTGACCTCACTCACTCGCAGGAACACAACAACCCTCAAGGGAATTGTTATTTGGCTGCGGTATTCTGTGAGGTGGAGGTACATTCTCCAGTCGGGTAGCTTACAATTACGCTCCCTACCTCTCTTTTCGCCAGAGCTTCGTTTGTAAGTCAGCAGGGTGCACCGCGTGCAGGTGAAGTTGGCTTTGGTTCAAAGGTGTTGATGAACCACTTACACCCCAAACATGTGATTTTGCAGAAGTCAAATTTACAGGCAATTCTAGATCTACGCTACTTTGCTTGCTTCAGCCACCAATTAGTTCATGCAAATTACTGCCGGTCGGCACTCACGCACTAACGTTAGTATGTGCATGCAGCGACTGCCGTGGCTGCTTTGGTCGTTTCTTTTCCAGCTGCTGCAACTAACGGTAGTGGTAGGTTAAGTTAGGTTTAGCTTGTGACGTGAGGGCTCAAAAAAGCAGATTCATTATGGCTTTCTGTAAAGGGAAAGTGGCGCGTCTTTGGACAAAGAAACTGCTAAAAAAGTCCAGTTTCGCTACTTTTCGCTACATATTGAGTGCTGGTATTGGCAACAATTTGAGCATCTGTTTTTTTATATTTATCTACTCTATGATACAATTTTTGTCCAAAGAGACGACCCTTTCGCAGTACATGTTGCCTTTGGCATCAAGGGTCGCCCGCGAACGATCCTCTCACAAGACAAATATTTGTGTGCATCAAACATGTCATTAATTTGTTCCCAAGGAGGTTGGTAAATATCATCATCATCGTCATTCTCAATAGGCTATTTGACTAACATTTTTTTCGGTTTGTTATGTAGGGACGTCTCCATAATATAACCATAGGTGAAAGAATTACTTCGATAGCACAAAAATCTCTCGAGATAAAGTAATTTGAAAATCACAATTTTTAGACTGCCCCAAAACGCTCCATACAAAAGACTACCGAATTATGACGTCACAGGTTTGTATTTTGTATGCATCAAATCAGAAATTTGTACGACAGCTATGTTAAATATTGCGTTTATGTGATTAATATCGTAATAAAAGTTATAGCATTTTTTATTGCTTCTCCAATGGAAATATATTTTTTAATAATTTCTTACTTTTAAAATGGACTTTCTCGCCAAACTTTGATCAACGCTAAAAAAAGTCTGACTGAAGATATTAGAATGAAAGTTTGCAGATCTTTATAGTTTTGTGTATTTTACGATATTGTTAAATAATTTATAAAATTTTTAAACATTGGAAAATAGCCTATTCAATGTTAGATACTTAGCTTTCCTATATCCATCTTATGTTTTATAATTTTCCGTTTCTTCCCATGGATGTGGCCGTGTGGTTTCCGGCAGACTAGAATAGAATCACTCCGTTTCTTCCCGTGGATGTCGTACAAGGCAACTAAGGGAAATACATTATCTAATATCGATCAGGCCTCCCCAACCCGTTTGGCCAGCGTGGGGAGTGTAGGCCAAATCCTCCTTCCGTCTAGGACGGACGAGAGAGGGTCGTGCTCCTGTAGTGGAGACTAAAATGGATCTGATGATGATGATTATATTTTACTGAATTTGCGCTTGAGTGTCACCCTTCGTTTCGGCTTCTAACCTAACGGCCGGTAACGGTATTCAAAAGCCTAAACTTTCTCAAGAATTAAACTGTCAAATGCAAAATAAATTTTCAAGTATAAGTAGTTGTCTATGTAATTTGAGTAGGTATTCAAAGAAAAAAAAAACTATTTCACTTTATTATATTAGTGCCTATTGATTTATTTCATCTAATAAATTCGTCCGGCCCTCGTCTGGAGGTCCCTTGTCTATATTCTCGTATAAGAGGGAGTGATCACCCAATGCATTGTCATGCCGAGAATATGTATTTAGCTAAATATTTTGATATGGAAAAATTCACCTAAGTGAGTGAAGTGCATGCACGCAAAGTATTATAATTCAAATTGCTTGTAAATTTAGTTAAAATCATTTATCAGTCTTTATCTATCCACTGCTGTATGATAATTATAAATAATAATAAAATAAATATGTCCGCAGGGCAGCTTGTGTGGCGAGCTGTTGTGTGAGTAGCGACACCACGGACCCGAGTCTCCAAAGAGTCGGTCAGGGCCTTCGTCTCCGGCGTGTCTTCATCGGTCGGAGTGTAAACACAAGAAGGCCCGCAGGACTCTCAGCTCTGGCTTGCCTTCATTGGCCGTCCAGAGAGGAGCCGCTAGAGCTATATGCTCCAGGGGTGGAAGTGTTAAAGAGCATCACGCCGCGAGTAACTTCGGAGAAAGCGCAGCACACCTCTCGACATCCCTGAGTCACTCACACCGGTGTTGCCCCCGGCCGTTTTCCTGGCATTTCGGGGGCCCATCTAGTGAGTGGCAAGCCACCGCCTGCCGCAAATAACTAGCAATAAAAGCAGTTATGGCAGGCGTCCGTCCCTCTTCTGTAATAGCCCGGTATTAAGTTCACCCAGACCTCATCTCCATAGCCCATTTATTTTCCATCACACTTCGCAATAGTCTCAACGCCTGCCGAGACCTGCTCATGGGTATGTCGTTCCATTGACATACCTTGGAGCGGGTCACGGCGGGCGTACAACATTACATCAAACTTCTCAAAGGGGCCTCTACGCGTTGGATCCATATCCCCGCGCATACCTATCAAATGACCGGGCTTGACCCGTGATTAAAAAGAGATACATAATAATAATAATAAATATTTCTGGACAATTTACACAGCGCCATCTAGCCCCAAAGTAAGCTAAGCTTGTGTTATGGGTACTAGACAACTGTTAAACCTACGTAAATACTTTTTTTTGTTTGTAAATACATACTTATAATACATAGAAAACACCCAGACCAAGACAAACAGACACGTTCATGCACACAAATGTTTGTCTTGTCCGGGAATCGAACCCGCGACCTCGGAGTCAACGTGATCTTTGCTAACCATTCGACTACCGAGCTCTTCTCGGATGCAATATAGGCAATGCAAATATATGTTATCTACGGTGTTTTGCATCCAATCGCTTACTGGCAGTTTTTGAGGTTATTGGTTCATTTATAGGTGGGCGCTCAACGCTATCTCACCCCATGCGCGGCCTCTACTCCAAGGCTTCATCTCCATCTGCCATCACGGAGACGGCAGATGTAACCGGCCCACTGTCACTAAAACTTTTGAGAGCGATGTCAACAACTTTTGTTCTCCATCAGGTTTCCTTATTCCGATTCCCTAAAGAGACCTCGAGCATAGCTCACTCCATCGCTCGCTGTACGACTGATAGCTTGAAATCCAGCGAGCACGCACTCGCGATGCACTGTTTAAGGTGACGTGAGTCCAGGGCTTGGCCGTTTTCGAGGGGGTGAGGTGCGGGGCTTGAGAGGAGCCGGCGCGGGGTACTCGCTTACAAGCGCGCGTTCGCTGCCGAGACGCCACAGTCTAACTAACGAAGCGACTACCAACACCCGTGTAGTACAACACCCGTCAATACAATAGTTAAAAGTACATACTGGAAATATAATTATATGAAAATAAATAAACCACATGTAAAAAGACATTTTTTTTATTAATGAAGTATATAATAATCAACATGCAAACAAGTGATGTTTGAGTATATTATGAAAAAGTAAAGAATTCAAAATAAAAAGAAAACTATTCAATATATTATATTTATTATTGGTCAAACTAAAATAGGTACATACTTAGACTAACTAACTATCACGCGCCAGCATACACTATTCTTCATCCTTCTAGGAATCGATATGTGCCGTACAGCACGCGTCTGTCCCTAACTATGCCCGAGCATACAGCGGTATTGATATTAACAGTATTTATATTTGACAACCCCGGTGGTCCAATGGCTAACCATGTCCAGTTTGACTCCGAGGTCGTGGGTTCGATCTCCGCACAAGATACGAGTAAATATTTGTGTGCATGAACATGTCTGTTTATCTTGGTCTGGGTGTTTTCTATGTATTATCTATACTAATATTATAAAGCTGAAGAGTTTGTTTGTTTCTTCGAATTGAAAAAATATTTTTGTGTTAGCCTATATTTTAAGGAAGGCTAACACCAATAGGAGCGGAGCACCGATAAAAAACGGGAAAAAAATATTCCTTTTGAAGGCTTACGTTGCGTGCGCTGCGTAAATTTGCGCATATGCCTATCTTTTAAGATTAACTCACTATAGCATAATATAGGTAAAAGGTTGTTTGTCCTTCTTTCACGTCAAAATATCAAGCGGATTTACATGTTTTTTTTTTGGATATAGTTTAAGGCCTGGAGAGTGACATAGGCTACTCTTTATCCCGGAAAAAACATCTTATTTCCACGGGGGAAAAAAGGTAATCATTTGTCCTTCTTTCACGTCAAACACGAACCTAAGTACGGACGTGTTTTTTTTAATGGGTATAGTTTACGAGCTGGAGAGTGACATAGCTACTTTTTATCACGGAAAAACATCTTAATCCAATGGGAAAAATAAACTTTGTAATCATTTGTCCTTCTTTTACGTCGAAAGTAACGACATGATTTTTGTGAACGGGGATAGTTTACGGTCTGGAGAGTGTCATAAGCTACTTTTTATCCCATCAAGTAAAAAAATGACAACAAGAAAAAAATATACACAAATTAATGGCAGCTCCCCTGGACCACGCGGGCGAAGCCACGGGTAACAGTTAGTATGTATGTATTTACAAAAAAATATATTGATTTGATTTCATGATTGATTGAGAGAATTGTTATTTGGCTGCGGTATTCTGTGAGGTGGATGTAATTCCCCAGTCGAGTAGCTTACAATTACGCTCCCTACCTGTCTTTTCGCCAGAGCTTCGTTTGTCAGTCAGCAGGGTGCACAGCGCGCAGGTGAAGTTGGCTTTTGTTTAAAGATGTTGATGAACCACTTACATCCTAAAATATTAATGATCTAATATTAATGATCCAACGTCCTAGCTCCTACACCAAAAAAATATTAAGCGTAAGTCGTGTCCTACACCAAAAACGTTGGTGGCGGAAGCACGCAAAGTAGTGTATATCAAATTGCCTGTAAATTTGACTTCCACAAAATAACACCTGATCAATTAACTATCTAAGTATTTTTCATCGTATCATATCCTGTATGGATGTCTGTTTGTTCCACTATCTTTGGGGTTATCACTATATCTGGGCTGTAAGTGGTTCATCAACATGTTTGAACCAAAGCCAATTTTACCTGCACGCGGTGCACCCTGCTGAGTGACAAACGAAACGCTGGCAGAGGGAGCTAGGGAACGTAATTGTAAGCTACGCGACTGGGGAATTTACCTCCACCTCACAGAATACCGCAGCCAAATAACAATTCCCTTGAGAGTTGTTGTGTTCCTGCGAGTGAGTGAGGTCACCAGAAAGGAAGGAGTTGCTGTGTTGGTAGCGGGAGTGGCGGTGCGCGAGCAATATTTTAAGTTGCGAGCGTTATTATAACTACTGTAACCATTTCACACCAGGCGGGCCGTATGTTTTTATCGCCCGACGAAGTATAAAAAATAAAAATTATGACGCCTAAACGGCCAAACCGATTTCGATGATCGCGTACCGACAGGTACGCGATAAACTCAATCGCTACTGAACGAATTTCAATGTGTGTTTACAGATATTCCAATAAAGTTTTCCAAAGAAACATCTAGCAGGAGAAAAAAAAAACCGGGTCTCAGTAAAAAAATAAATGTATCACGTTGTTTTGTTGTCTTACTGATATTCCTACACTGTGTTTATTGACAACGCGTTGAACGGACGCGCGGCACAGGTCCTACCTCGAACGCAGCTTCTAGAGCACTGACGTTGAGAGCGATCGAGAGTCGGGGAGGGTGCGCGACCGCAAATCGTTATTCTTTTAATAATTTTATTTAAATTATTTTATTTTTAAAAGTAATAGCTTATTGCTCTCGTAATTAAAATTATGAAAATTTTGGTATAATTTCCGTATAACAAAAATGGTATTAAATAGTTATAATTTTTAATTAGTGCAAATTTAGAGAGTAAGTTCGCGATTTTTTTCTATCGAGCCAAAAATTATTAATTGTGTTTTCAATAGCTTTAGGCCCTGCAGAAAGGACTTAAGATTTCATAGTTAAATTTCTAGAAACCAAATTGAAATAGTTTATTATAACAATTCTTTAAATAAGCGTGTTTCCTGGACTCACTTCACCTTAAAGACTATCTTCAAGCATTGGAGTATCTATGCGATGAATATATGCCAGAGCATTCCAAAAGCTGCCCAACCCATTTGAAAAGATCGTATTTGGTGGAAAAGTATACAAGTAAGTATGCAAAATAAGTTTAAATTCTTATTTTTTCAATATTTAGTCTCATAAACTGTAGTATTTTGAGAAAATAATTACTGTAAAATTCCTGCGTTACTGTCGTAAGATCATCGCGTTACCTTCGTGGGATCTAGAACTTCAAAACACTATATCTTCCAAACGAAAGTTACTATTTGATTGATTTATATATGAATATACTAGTATTATCAAAGGGTGTAAGCTTTTTACGAAAATAGTACAATTAGGAAAAAAAATTGTGCACGAAGGTCACGATGAGAATCTTGCCGATGAGTTTTACCCTGTTACAAGTTTCAGTTCACAATTTATGTTTTTAAAAAAACGTAGAGTTTTATACTCATGTCTCGGATAAAGTTCAAACTTCGAGTGTATTTTTGGGACCCAATTTCTTTTGTCAATTGTTTTTCTAATTTCTAATACGTATTTACGATTTGGCCGTGTGGTTGCCGGCAGACTAGAATAAAATCACTCCGTCTCTTCCCGTGGATGTCGTACAAGGCGACCAAGGGAAATACATTATCAAACATCGATCAGGCCTCCTCAACCCGTCTGGCCAGCGCAGCGTGGGGAGTGTAGCCCAAATCCTCCTTCTGTCTGGGCCGGACGAGAGAGGGTCATGCTCCTGTAGTGGAGACTAAAATGACCTGATGATGATTTACGATTATTTATCTTATTGAATTACGTACGTTCTACGTACTACGTACGTACGTCATTTATTCATTTATTACTTACGCGTTATTTATTATCAGACATTTCTTAGTCCTTGCCTTTGATTAAAATGAGCTATGTTTCCAACTATGGTTCGCCGATCATAAATTATAAAATGAATTCCGCAGACTAAAATTGAAATAGCTATCTTTATAGTTTAAAAGTCGCCATGTGACTTTTAAAGAAATTCCGTGATAGTCAAGCAGCGTATCGGTGGTATCGGCAAGCATGTGACTTCGTTAAGATACTTTTAACTGTTAACAGCTTAACAAAATACACGTGACTAGAAAACGTAGATACGCATGCTAATTGCTCTTTCTTGTATAATTAATCATTGCATAATATTTAGTAGAGAGAATAAATATTTCGAGGTAAAATATGGTTGAACACGTTCTTTTTATCACCAGGAATCATCATTGTCACTGTTAAATCAACGTCTCGTACTAGTCCCGTCTGAGGTTCTACCCTATTACGTATGCTGAGACTTGTGACCTATACAGAATAACAACCATTTGAATAGATCAATCCCGGCAACCCATAATTGAGCAGTGTGGTGGAGTATGCTCTAAACCCATTCCATTGTTAGGAAACCCGTATCTCAGCAGTGGGTTGAATAAGGGTTAGATAGTTTTGAATAATTAAAAGTCAACGATAATAAATATGAACAATTTATTGATAAATAAAACCGACGTTAGTGTAAAATGGCAGACATGGCGAGCGCTACGACGAGGCAGGAATTCATAACGACGGCGTGACTGCTGCCCTGATGTAGCTCTGCTAGGCTCTCGCCTGGAACAAATAGAGAAATACACATTAACATATTTAAAATGGTTGCTCGATGGCGTCGTTACGCGTAACAGTCTATTCAATCACGCCAGTCAAGCAACGTCGACCGCAGCCTGTCCATGGATGGGTTAAGCCGTCGGTTCCGACTGCTGTCGTTAGATGACAGTCGTATAGCCAGTTAGTAACCTTTAGGCTGCTTGAAAACACTGACCTCCAGCAACCCTCAGTTGAGCAGCGTGGTGGAGTATACCTTAAAACCCCCTTCGGTTGAGAGGAGACTCGTATTCCAGCAGTGAGTTGAATAAGGATTGACGACGATCTATTGAAAATTGCATCTTCATTGACATCTTTAATTAGAAGGACACCACTGTTGAATATAAGCTTCCCCCTTAGACTTCACAACGATAGATTTTTGATTCATCAGTTCCCTGCGATGTATACCAGGTGCTTTACCGCCAAAGCTGAAGCCGATTTCTATCGAATTTTTTGCTTACGAAATTCAAATTTCTCCTTAAATTAGTCATATAATCATAATAAGCTTAGCCAGTAGAGACGGACGCGTTCTACCAATTTATCATAAATGTAATTTATCATAAAATCCAATTTTCGCAATTAGGCTTCAGCTTAAGCGTTAGGCCCCCAGATCGTCCGTTCATCTAGTTGGGGGTCGTTTTACGCTTTTCCCGTCCCTGGTCGCTATTCCATTCCCTAAACAGTCGTCAGTTCTGCAAGCTACATGGTCTCTTGTTGCGGGTTATAATAAGACCAGTTTCAGGAACGTGTGTATATTCTATCGTCTATGGACTGACTAACTTACATAATAACAAACAGTCTATATATACTTATCATAAATATTACCATAACAAAGGGATATTAATCTGGACATCTCAACGTGATGTTTGGGGTTTATAATTTTCATATGCTTGCTATATTTATTTTACTGCATCTGTTATTTCACTCACGTATTTCTATAACGGAGGATACGTACTTATTCTAAAGGTGTGAATACATTAATATGCTATTTCTCATATCTCTCATCGGTATCTAGTACCCATAAAACTTGCTTAGTTTGTTTAGTTTTGTACTAAATGTCGGTTTGTTTATAATTTAAATAGGTTTATCTAATCTCATACTGAAATTTACACATTAAAAAACTGAACACAGTATCATAATGACAGTTTACGCACAAGCTATCAAAATAAATTTAAAAAGTTATTTTTCGATACAGCTCTTATATGGACAACTGTATCGTAAAATAACTTTTTTACCATTTCGATACAGCTTCAGCCCTAGATACAGGTATTTTAAACAGGTTTCAATGCAAATACATTGCAACTATGCAAAATTTTTCTACATAATCTGTGAACGCGGCGCCGCGCGGCGCGTCGCGTATGCGCACTACGCATGCTCGATCTTCAAATGGATTTATAGGTAAGAATTATAGCTGTTAAATTAACTTCATGGTTGTATTTAAAATATTATTATCATATATTTCATGAGATTAGATAAAGTAGTGTATGAAACTGCACATAATTAGGTATTAAAATACTCGTGTGGTCTATTAAAACACTCGCCTTCGGCTCATGTTTTAAACTCACACTCGTATTTTAATAACCCTTATTATGCAACAGTTTCATAAACTACTATTTTGTGATTGTATAATACCTTTTATAACATGTAGTATAACATGTGCTGGTGGCGGAGCGGGAGGCGGGCCACGTGCAACGGTACACGTGTAACGTCCCGCGTCGTCGTTGCGTACTCGTGCTACGCGTAACACTGAGTTAGCGCCGTTCGCTCCGAATTCCGTCCGAACACTGGGACATAAAAATATATTGATGAATATTTTTACACACATAAATAAATGATCTCGTTGTAAATACCAGTTGTAACAGATTTCATGTCGCTACACTGCCGATTTACAGCAGTAAACATTTACGGTAATAATTGTACGCCAAAAATTACTCTACATTTATATACCTATGTAGATACAGCCTGATGATGATAATGACGAAAAAAATATGGGACCAATCTGGAAGTATGGGAAGATATTTTGGGGTGTAAGAGGTGCCCTAACTCTCTTTTCGCCAGAGCCTCGTTTGTCAGCAGGGTGTACCACGTGCAGGTGAGCTTGGCTTGGTTCATAAATGTTGATGAATCACTTACACCCCAAAAAATTTAAGTATTCCTATAACATGAGTTTTTAAGCTTCATACCTGATGCCTCCTCTCGTAGTATCATCATTCAGGAGCGCTTCTCTCCGATACCACAGCAAGGACGGTCCTCCTTCCATCCGCAGACCTCTCACTTCGCACCTGAGGGCTACAGTGCTGCCAACCTCACAAACTTGTTCTGACACTTCTGCACCAGCGCCGTCTACGACTCTTACTGATACCTCTGCGTAAAAAAAGTATATTTTATTTGAATCTAACAGAGCCTTTTTTTGTCGGCTTGTATAAGCTCCATGGCGTCGTTACGTGTGGCAGTCTAATCGATCATGTAAGTCAAGTAACGTAGACCGTAGCCTGTCTTTGGATGGGTTTATTTATGTCGAACTCCTCTGTGCTTCGGAGGGCACGTCGAGCCGTCGGTCCCGGCTGTTGTCGTTAGATGACAGTTGTTAAGCCAAGTCAGACGCATTTAGGCGACTTGAAAACACTTACCTCCGCCAACCCGCAGTTGAGCAGCGTGATGGAGTATGCTCTAAACCCCTTCAAGTGTGTGAAGACCCGTATCCCAGCAGTGGGATGAATAAGGGGGATATCAGATGGGAGGCATACGGCCCGCCTGATGTGAAGCGGTTACCGTAGCCATATTAACGATTGCAACATGAAACATCGCTCGCGCTCCACCTAGTCGGGCCGTCTACAAATACGCTGTACTCTACCTCTTTATTGCTATAGCCTATTTCGCTAGTCGGCAGGGTGCACCACGTGCAGGTGAAGTTGGCTTTGCCTCTAAAGATTGTGCTAAGTTACTTACACCTTATTTTTTTTAAGCTTCGATTCGATTCATGGAATGTTAGTCATGTTCCGGTTTCATATAATTTTAACAAAAAAAAATCGACTCCAAACATTTATGTATGTAGATAGATACAGGCTCATGATGATGATGACGATGAAAAAAATATGGACAAATCTGTAAATATACTCTTTGAAATAACAAAAAGTTTTTTTCAAATCGGTTTATAAATGACGGAGAAATTAAATAACAAACCTAACAGTGAGTAAATACAGGCTGCTGATGATGATGATGATGAAAGAAATATGGGACCAATCTGGAAGTAGGTATACTCTTTCAAATAAAAGAACTTTTTTTCTAATCGCTTTATAAATCACGGAGTGGTTAAATAACAAACATACAAAAAAAAACAGCCGGATTGAGAACCTCGGAGTGACACGTGCGGCTCATCATGACTATGTAGTACTATTACTTGTACTGTGACATTCATGTGTGTGTGAAACAAAGGGGTGTAAGGCGTTCACCGCCAACTTTAGATTATGGGAACCTCACCTACACGCAATGTGTCAGGTAAAATAGAGCATGAATTGAATTGAACTCGACCCTGCAAAAAAATCCAGAAAAATAACAAAAAAGTTGAGAATTGGTGTGTTGCTGCAAATGAGTGAAGGCACCAGACGTAAGAAGATGATGCGTTAGCAGCTGGGGTGCCAGCAGCCTTTGTGTTGCGAGCGTATATATGACTTCGATAAGTTAGATCTTTCTAGTCTGCCGGAAACTACACGGCCACAAATATATGTATCTTAGTAATTTCAATGGAAGACTTTACCAGGCACTTGTAGTGTGACGCGAGCAGTGCGGGGCGGATGTGCTGACAGTTGGCAGTCGTAGTGAGCTGCGTCTGAGGGCCTCACCTCCCTTATTTCCAGCCTCCAAATGTCTGGTGGGATGAATCGGGCGGAATACCTGCAAAATTTACATATCCCGTCCGTAAAATTAATTCCTGGAGTCGACCGTTTTAAATCTCGAGATTGAATTATTTTCTACGTATTGACTTTTTTTTATTGAGCCTAGCAATAGGAAAAACTAAAAATACATATTTCAAGACAAATTTTACATAGCCATATTGTCTCAAACTAAGCAAAGCTCTTACTATGGATAGTAGTACATAACTAATAAATATTTAAATAAATTTATTTTTGTAAATAATACAGATGCACACAAATGTTTGTCTTGTATAGGCATCGAATCCGCGACCTCAGAGTCAAAGTTAGCAGTAGCTAACCATTCGAATTCCGGGCTCGTAAAAATTTTCATCAAAAGCAACTAATTTTCGACACCCGCATGATATTCGCAATATTTAAGTCAGATATTAAATCTTTCAATAACATTTTACAGTTAGGATGTAAATGGTTCACCATAACGTATTCTATTGAACTAAAGCCAACTCAGAACCCTGATTTTTCTTGTGTTATTTATTAGTAACTCCACTTAGATTAACGGAATATATATGTACCTATCGTCAGCTGTGTATTGTTGAGTGCCGGTCGTTAGTAGTTCCATCGGCTCCTCGTCGTTTTTCCGACGGACCCATGACACCTGAAATAACATTGAAATCTATTAGTAATACACCAGACCTAGGGAGTTATTAGGATGGTTTCTGTCTCATACGTAATTGTCACTGCACGCGGATTTGTTATAGTAAACAAATCCGCATGTAGATCAAATACGCATGTACTAAAATCACCATAGCTGCATTGCGAAATATTTTCGTTTAAAACATATAGTTAATTTTAGAAACAGACTACTGACTAGCTGAGCGAAATATTATAACTTTATTTGAAGCATGTGATGTTTAGTTAAGTGGTGTAAGTTTTTAAAAGATAGTGTTTTTATATTTTTTGTGAAAATAACAGCAATCACTGACATAAACAAATGAGGTGTGGCTATGCCATGGATACGGCCGTATGTTGTATGTATATATGCTAGTGCAAAGTATCTCAAAATGGCAGCGCTTCTCGCTCCCCCGCACGCGATGTTCCATAGTCCTTACTTAGCGTATTAAATTCTTTGATCCTTCATCTATCCAGTAGTGTAATTGAATTTTGGATGGAAATGATGAACATGAAGAATAACAACACAGCCAATGATTTGAATAACTTGGAACATACTTATTACCAGTTTATCGTGAAGTGCATCGACTTTGCAATCCAAGTGAGCTGTGGACCCCACCAGGGCTTCTATTTCTGGAGCGGCTGCTGCATAGATGCTGTTACCATTTCCAGCTCTATAGAAAAGAAATTAAGGTTATGCATGTGTATTTCTTACGTTTTATTTTGAGTAAAATTTGCTCTCTCTTTAATTTGCCGGGAAAATGACTTATTGATAATTGAATGTGATACTTCTTTTACATATTTTATACAAATGTATTTATTCAAGTCTTAAATAAAAATTATATGCATCTTCAAATGGTTCCTGACCAATCTCAAACTTTTGGCATTCCCATCAAAGAAATAAATAAATCTTACATAAATATAGATTTATCATCGCTAAACTGTGACTTACTTTTCATTCCTATGCTGATGTGTGTTCGAATACGTATCGAATATATAATTTAAAAGTGGTGCGCTGGATCCTGTTTCACCAGGCTTGCGTCTTCTGTCAGTGGCCAAAGGTGATGAGCTAGGCATCGAAACGATGGCAGTTACAGCTACTTTCACATCACTTATAGTGACTTCATCTGTCCGTATCACATTCACAACCCTTCTTCTTCTATTTTTCTTTAGTTTGACTGTCTTATCGTCATTTACAACTACATTAGCACCCTTATCTGATACACTTACGTTTGTATTAGATATACTATTACTATCCTGACAACACATTTCAGTTGCTGCAGTAGTATTTAAATTGTCGTAGAAGTTAAAACTATGTATAAGATTTAGATTAGAATTGAAGTTTAATATAGATTGATTATGTAAGTCAGAGTTAGTGTGTAGCATCTGATAGATTCTGTTCACAGTCGGCTGAGTTTCCGTTTCTTCGTAATTTTGGGCTTGTTTAGAAATCCTTGATGTGCCGTCGGCGTCTGTACCTAGAAAACAAGCGAATAGTTTACTTTAACCAAGTTTATTTATGTATCTTTAGTTATGTACGTACTAACTTACAACCTAACTTTTCAGACGATGCCTTACAACATTTTTAATACTTAGGTCTTGAATAATTCACACTGTTTAATTCTTAAGCGTTGAATTTACACAGTTCACATAGATACGTGAACTGTGTAACTAATTACCACGCAATATTTCTCTCAAACATTTCGCGCAATTTTAATTCTGTTAAAATGAAATTTTAATCCAAAATATGGTCGGTTTCGTACTCTGTGTAATAAATTACACGCGAGCGTAGCTCCAGCCACGGTCTATTTAAATCTCTCGTTGAATTAAAATATAATAAGTACACTTAAGGAACACCAGTGGAGAGCTCGTCAGATCTACAATTTCATTTCTGAAAAGGGCGTTTGTGCTAATAAGAAAATATTTTTAAATGGCCCACCGTTTACAAGACCCTTTGCGCGATGTCTTTTCTTCGGAAATGTAACTGAAAACAAACAATTCCGAGGGACAGAGATAAATATTTCTGCTGGGAATAAAAGATTTGGAGCATTTTTTGCGATGACAATTTGATCCTCCGTCAATAACCGTTGGATCGTGCGAATAAGGTATTTGCGCATGTTTTATTAAGAAAATGGGAAGCCTTCTGTTCAATATGGATCTTCGTTATTTTTTTAAAGAATTCTTAGTGATATTTGCAGAGAAGTAGGGCATAACGTAATCATAAGTTGAGTTAAAATTACGCTATAATTTTAAGCTCTCCTTAAAGAAAATTTAAGACCTCGCCCACAACAACCCTCAACGGAATTGTTATTTCGCTGTGGTATTCTGTGAGATGAAGGTACTTCCCCAGTCGGACAGCTTTCAAATGCGCTTAGCCGCCCCGCCTCTCTTTCACCAGAACCTCGTTTGTCAATCATCAGGGCGCATCACGTACAGGCAGGTAATATCCATGCAGCATGTCAAATAGATTTACAGTATATTAGTTACAGTTAGAAGACTCGACTACGTCTTATTTGGGTATATATTTTTGCTGTATTTTATATCTTATTAATCTATTTGGAATCGGATCGGGACACGGACACTTTCCCACCACTATGTCTCCTGTGTCTCACAACTAACTCACAACTAATTTGATCAGAAGAAATTAGTAGGAATAAGAAGCTTTTGGAATATGACTTCTCCTCTTAGCCATGTGAGAAACAGCAATACGGCAAATAAGGCATTAAAAGCCTAAAGAGATGGCTCGTCAAGTGAAGCTCAACTGCCGTGCACCACGGATTTTATGTATCTAACACTATCGGGGACCTAAAACAATGAGTTGTTACATAACAAATCCATTCCATTTGATCGATTCGATTTGGAGACGGATGTTACCTCTCACAGAAGAAGTATCTTAATCCAATTTACCTCTACAGGGCAGTGCGGAGAGCGCTGCGAGCAGAATCGCCGCGGTTGCCGGCGCACACATTTCTTCTACATCCTCACTGGCACTGGAACAAACATATTAATTTAGTTGGTCAATTGGAAAAGTTGGATCCATTTTTACACTGTAAAATATTACTCGCAACATGAAATATCGCTCGCGCACCATCGCCCTTGCTGCCAACGCAGCAAGTCATTCCATTCAAGTAAATTCATTCACTTGCAGAAACACAATAACCCTCAAGGGAAGTTCTAGTTAGCTGCGGTATTCTGTGAGATAGAGGTACTTCCCCAGTCCGGCAGCTTACAAAATACGATATGCCCTAACTCTCATTTCACCAGAGCCTCGTTTGTCAATCAGTAGGGTGCACCAAGTACAGGTGAGGTTGGCTTTGAATCAAGGATATTGAAGGAGTGGTAAGGACAGTGGTCCTTACCACTCCTTCAATATCTTTGAAGTTGTGTGTGTGTCCAGTGGGACACACACACCTAAATTTTATATTGAAATAAAAATATTTAATATTAAATCTTCGTTGAAAGCTTAAAATACAAAAATAGGTTTCTCATCAATTGGTAAAATAAATTTGTAAATAAAAATTTAGTCTCTATTGTCAATAATCATCGCGGCTTATCACAGTTTAAATTTTTTGCCAGAATTTTTAATAAATAATTAAAAAGTTTACTGTATTGAGGCGTAGAATGATAGAGTAATTAACTTTGGAATTATAATACAATCAATTTAATTCTATAGACATTGGACGTCATTCAAATGGCCTAGGTAGGTTACTAGGTTTTTTTACGTCGCCGTCGGGTGCTGTACTGGCATACACTTCATGTCATGTAAATCGGGCATCATGGCCTGACGCCCCTAGTGTTTACTCAGCGTCGTCACCTCGTTTAGTAACACTCACTCAAAGGAATACAATATTCTTTAAGGGTATTGTCATGTGGCTGCAATCTTCTGTGAAGTTGAAATACTCAGTTGGACTCCAAGTCTATCTTCCGTCGAAAACTTCATGCTTTTTTGTGAGAATGATAATAGAACAAGGTCTGCATGTATTACAACTACTATTATTTACAGTGTGTTTTTGGCAAGATTTAAAATATCCTCCACGAGCGACTCGCTGAAATGAGTTGGTAGTAACTCGTAGGTAACGTGAATGAAATAAGATATATTATTCTATCTCATAGACTCACGGGCAGAAGATTATAATTATTACGTTATGCTTGATATAGTTCAAATGTTAAACAAGATACATTTGGTACGCTAATGACATAGAACATTTAGTATGAGTCTTGTGTGTAATAAATGAATCTTGTTTGTCGTAAGCCTAAGTATTATTAATTAGCTCATCTGTTGCAATGGCTTAATAAGAGTGAACATGTTTTGGTACAATATATTCCAGACAGATAAAACTACTAAAAATAATAAACATTAATAATAAATATACCTGAACAAATTACACTCGGCCATCTAGTCCCAAACTAAGCAAAGCTTGTACTATGGGTACTAGATAACTGGTAATATACTAAAATACATTTTTTTATGTACATAGAAAACATCCAGACCAAGAGAAATAGACATGTTGCTGCACATAAATATTTGTCTTTTCCGGGACCGAACCCGCGATCTAGGAGTAAGTCAAAATGGTCATTGCTAACCATTAAACCACCGAGCTCGTCGGAAAATAATTGCATTAAAGGCCTAATTATTATGATTTTTCAGATAATGTATCATGGTGTCGTCTCGCGTACATCTCAGTAATACTAGCGAGTCAACACCATGATAGACTGTCTGAAAACGAACGATAGACAAACAAACAAACCTTTATTGTATTTAAAATGGTATACCTAATACATAAAAATACACAGTTGAACATAGGCGGACTTATCAATTAAGGAAGGCACGTGGACTCTCAAATTATTTTTAACTATTTACTTAAAAAAACATATTAAATACACAAAAAATATATAGAAACTAAACGCAATATAATAAGAAAATACAAATACCAATACTTTAATGTATTTAAGTTTATATCTTATATTCTATCGGCAGGAAATTTATTCTCACACATTGGAGCCGAGATGGTCTCGAATTGTGCGGTTCCATAGAGGTTTTCTTCCACGGACTCACCTGAGTTTTGGAATGACTTTCCTGCCGAGGTTTTCCCAATGGGACTACAACATGGGATTTTTCAAGAAAGGCGTGAAGAGGTATTTAATTTGTTTCAAACTAAATAAACATAAATACGGAACTATAACACTCTTATACACATATAAAATACCCCCATGTTTTAAAGAGCATATAGATTAATTCAGATTTTTTAAAATTGGGGTTTAAATAAGTCGATGATCGGATTTTTATCTTTTTTTTATATTACGTCGGGTGGCAGACAAGCATACTGCCCACCTGATGTGAAGTGGTAACCATATCCAATCTCCAAAGGAAGGGCATTCCAGAAATGCACTGCTTCAGCAGATTTTTGTATTATTTTGCAAGAGTATATCGAATACAAGTGTTCCTTAAGAGCGCAAACGATTACCCACATCACGCAGTTGCATACTTTTCTTTAGGCAGGAAGGTGTTTGTGGAATGAATAGGACATTGTAAAGCCAAGTAATGAACTTTCTTACGGTGTCTAATGGGAAGCCAGCACAGCCGTTTGTGAAATTCTGTGCTCTTAGTGTGAGTTTTTTGTTCGCGTTCGATCAAGTCAACGTAAACAAATCAACCAAATAGAGATGAACTCTCATGTTGTAACTTACTTGCTCACATTTTGAAGTGAGTCATCATCAAGGGGCTTACCACCAATTCTTATTGCGATTCAATAACTGAATAGAAAGCTTATTTATACCAATGAATAAGCGACTCTATTCACTTATTGAATAGAGTCGCTTATTCATTGGTATGAATAAGCAATCTATTCAGTCACTGAATCGCAATAAGAGTTGGTGTTAAGGGAGCAGGTCATTTTAGTATCCACTACACGAGCACAACCCTCTCTCGTCCATCCTAGACAGATGGAGGATTTGGCCTAAACTCCCCACGCTGGCCAAACGGGTTGGGGAGGCCTGAACGATGTTTGGTAATGTATATCCGTTAGTCGCCTTGTACGACATCCACGGGAAGAGACGAAGTGATTCTATTCTAGTCTGCCGGAAACCACACGGTTTCCACAAATTTCCACAGGGTTCACACAAATTTTTTTTTCGTAAATTTCTCCAACGTACAGCTTGTTACAATTTTATTAAAGAAATTATAATTATTCAGACGCAATGTCGCGGGCTTTAGATGACAAAGAACATTTTGTATGTGTCTTGTTTGTCGTAAATGAGTCTTGTTTGTCGTAAGCCCGTTATATTAAATAGCTCACCTGTACGAGTAACAATGGCGCAATTAGAGTCGACATTCATTTTTGGTACATGTTTTTGGTACTTATTTTAATAAGGTACTACTTTTTATTGAAGGTTAATTCTGATATGAATTACCTTTTTATTTAAAATTCTTACAATGTATACCTATAATAATGAATTTAATTTGTTTCTATTTTGTATATAATGTTTAAATAATTTTAATGAGTAATAATGAAATTCCATCCCTTTTTTTTTTTTTGTTATTATCTTAATAAATCACTGAACTTAATATTTATTTTATATTCATTGTATTGTGTCCCTAAAATAATACATTTAGTTCAGCTAATAAGTAACACGACATTCATTGACTGTCAGGTGGTACGAAGTTCGCCGGGTAATATAAAGTACAAAAGCTCGTCTACGAATCTATTTACGAACTCACGGTGTGTAGCAGTAAAATACTAATGAGAACTGTAAAACGTCCTTGTCACTGTTTATATAGCCGTAATGAATGCTTAATGATTTATCAGTTTCAAATTCCCCGCTAATCCTGAGACGAGAGAGATTTCCACGCCGGAATTAGCGTAGTTTGTTCACAACTGACAAGTGTGCCTAAAATAGAGTTCCAAACTATATAAATAAAGTCGAATGTCTGTCTGTTTACCTGTATATATAAAATAAAGTCGAGTTAGTTACATCATTTATAACTCAAGAATAGCTGGACTAATTTTTATGATCTTTCATATTATGTTCTGTTGATAAGGATGGAGACGGGGACGGGATGGATGGAAGGGAGACAAATCCAACAAGGATTTGTCTCCATCCGGGATGACGGGAGGACGGAATGGAGACAAGCCCAACAACAATTTGTCTCCACAACAGCAGAATAGGTAATCAATATCAGAAAAAAAAAACCGGACAAGTGCAAGTCGGACTCGCCCACCGAGGATCGATAGGATACGTAGGATCATTATAAATAGTTCAGGAATCTAACCACGCAGTTTTTTCCGAGTTTTTCCTGAAATTCAGGAATAGCCTCTTTAAGATTTAATTACAAATGTATAGTTTTGAGATTTATCCTTGTACTTGTAGTCTATAACGACGTTATTTGCCAAATTTCATAGTTCTAGGTCAACGGGAAGTACCCCATGAGTTTTGATTCCCTTGAGAATGTGTCGAAATACGCGATTTTTTTTTCAATAAACTTTTCTCAAAAAAAGATACGGCCGTATCTTTTTTTACGTAAACTTAGCAGTTTCATTTTTTTACAACTTCATGGGACCGTAGACTTGAGTATACAGTTCAAATTTCAGCTTGATACCTCCACGCATTCTCGACATAGAGGGTCTTGACAGACATACCGACAGACGGGCAACAAAGTGATCTTATAAGAGTTCCGTTTTTCCTTTTGAGGTACGGAACCCTAAAAATTACCAAAAAAAGAAAAATTATGAAGTAAATTAATTTACAAAAACTTACGCGAATCATTTCGCTTCAATTGGCCTCGATATTTCGTTTGTTGCTTAGGATTGTCAGGATAAAGTTTATATGGGAAATCCACAGAAATTATTATGGAAACGGTAGGTTGAGACACAGCGATGCATGGGCGGGCCGCTAGTATTGAAATAATAATCATCATCAGGTCATTTTAGTCTCCACTACGGGAGCACGACCCTCTCTCGTCCGTCCCAGACAGAAGGAGGATTTGGCCTACACTGCCCATGATGACCAGACGGGTTAGGGGGCCTGATCGATGTTTTATAATGTATTTCCGTTAGTCGCCATGTACGACATCCACGGGAAGAGACGGAGTGATTCTATTCTAATCTGCCGGAAACCACACGGCCGCAAGTATTTAAATAATGCACTGGCATTATTTCAATACTAGCGGCCCGCCCATGTTGTCCTGCCTGTTCACATATACTGATACGTGAACAGTGAAAAATAAATAGATTATTCAATAACTTTAGAATATTATGGGATAGATACGGTATAATCAATATTTTACAGAGATATATATATAAGTTGGCCGTGTCGTTTCCAGCAGACTAGAATAGAATCACTCCGTTTCTTCCCATGGATGTCGTACAAGGCGACTAAGGGAAATACATTATCAAATATCGATCAGGCCTCTCCAACCCGTTTGGCCAGCGTGGGGAGTGTAGGCCAAAACCTCCTTCCGTCTAGGACGGACGAGAGAGGGTCGTGTTCCTGTAGTGGAGACTAAAATGAACCTGATGATGATGATGATGATGATATATAAGTTAATATAACACACTTCGGTCGCATGCTCGTGCGTCCACTTTGATGCATATCCAAATCACACACAAAACTACACGAACCTTATACACTGTCAAATTCAACACACACGCACTCAATTACTATTACTTACATTCACTACATACGAGTAATATTAATGTCTCCAAAATTATCAATTACTGTTTATGTACGTTCTATGTGTAGTGGAAAATATATTAAGGATGGGAGAATTATTAACGTCAAATTATTTCTAATTGTTCCTTAATATTAAGTTTTAGTCCTTTGTCTGTCGTCTATAGATAGTATTTTGTACGAATTATTGGAGAATAAATTAATGTCCTTCGTATATAAGATGTTCAATTGAAAATGAACCTACTGCTTAGATTGTTGGTAGTTATGTTTAGCTCAGCTGATAGAAACCCTAGAGCTCTAACGACTAAGCTGAATATGTATGCCAATAACTAACTCAAGAATCGACAGAAGAAGGTTAATGATGATGATCATTGGATCATGATCAATAAATAAATAAATAATAATAAAATAAATAAATATTCCTGGACAATTTACACACGGCCACCTAGTCCCAAACCACAGTATAAGTAATAGTCAAACTAAGCAAAGCTTGTACTATGGATACTAGATAACTGATATATAATAGATAGATAGATAGATAGATATAACGTTTATTTGCATTTTGGAACACACACGTACATAGAATTGTTACACAGACAGTCATAGACATATTGTAGTACAGTCAACAGATACAGACATTTATGCACGTGTGCGCTGCAGTAATGCAAATCAGGCCGTGGCTCAGTGTGTACCTCCACTCATAGACAATATGAGTGAAATACTGGTATTCTGCCACTACCCAGGGAGCGGGGAATACTTAAATACATATTTTTTTTGTAAATATATACATATAATACATAGAAAACGCCCAGACCAAGACAAACAGACATGTTCATGTACACAAATGTTTGTCTTGTGCGGGAATCAATGATGATGATCATTGGATTTTCCTTCTCCCACTATTAGGATCAGCGCAGTATGTTACTTCCTTCCGTTCACTCTTCCTCATCAGGTCCTTTTAGTCTCCACTACAGGAGCACGACCCTCTCTCGTCCGTCCTAGACAGAAGGAGGATTTGGCCTACACTCCCCACGCTGGCCAGACGGGTTGGGGAGGCCTGATCGATGTTTTATAATGTATTTTCCTTAGTCGCCTTGTACGACATCCACGGGAAGAGACGGAGTGATTCTATTCTAGTCTGCCGGAAACCACACGGCCAATCACGTTCGGCCAATCCGTTCACTCTTATCAGCTGACAATCCATCCACCTCTCATTATATCCGTTCACATTCAGTAAATGAAATAACAATAATGAAAAATTATAGCAGGCATTTATTTTTTCTTATTTAATTTGTCCATAGTTTAGTTTAAAATTTTTATATAATAGTTAACAATTATTATATAATTTTCTCGATTAAATAGGTATGATCTAGTCCACTGGCGATCTAGTCATATGGATATTTAGTCCTAAAACGATTTAGTCATATCCAGACTTAGTCATTGATTCTGACTTTTTGTTTAATTATTGTTCACAAGGTAGATTCATTTGAATAGATATGGAAGAGCGGAGCCTACTGGTACAAGTATTTTATTAAAACTAGGCTCCAACACCTGTTTATTAAGTGTATGTGAATAAATTATTTTATTTATATTTTAATATAAAATTAAACTCAAGAGAAATCACTATCGAAACCGGCCGGTAAAATTACATGTAATTACGTGGAACTGTACCAGTGCTTTATTAAAATATTATGATAATAATGTTTCACCAAGTGCCAACAATCACAAGTATCAACTTTATTAGAAATCACTATTCTTACTCTAGTATGTAGAAGACGTTCTTGGTGATTTCTTTCTAAAATAATACAGAATTAAGATCTCCCAAACAGAGCACTGTTCACGTGGGCAAGATAAGAGCTCATTATGCAGTGGAAGTAAATGAGATTAAATGCGGCATAATGCCTTTTTCGGGCTTAGTTCCGCAGTAACCGAGATACAGGGCAACTTTTATGGCCCAGAATTATATTTTGAATAAAATATTAAGAAGACCTGCTTTGTGAGTTGCTTGACTTGAAATTAGATAACTTAGTTAAGATTCTAAGGTTTGAACTTTAACTAAGGTATTGTTTTTTTTTATCTATAGCAGTATATCTGACGAGCTCGGTGGCGTAGCGGCATAATAAAAATAGATAGCGGTCAATGACGCGGCTTCGACACCAACGCTCGTGGGTTCGATTCCCACATAGGACAAACATTTGTGTGCATGAACATGTCTGTTTGTCTTAGTCTGGGTGTTTTCTATGTATCATAAGTATGTATTTACAAAATAAAAAATGTATTTACGTATGTTTATCAGTTGTCTAGTACCCATAACACAAGCTTCGCTTACTTTGGGGCTAGATGGCGCTGTGTAATTTGTCTGACAATATTTATTTATTTATTTATTATTATACCTTATCACGATAATACAATACAATATAATACACTTTATTTCACCAATAAAAAAACCGGCCAAGTGTACTATTATCTATAAAAACGGCAAAAAAAAATCACGTATGTTATATGGGAGCCCCCCTTAAATATTTGTTTTATTTTTATTTAATTATTTATTTATAAAGTGAATATAAAACTAAATATTATGTGAGTATTTCAAGCGTCTATCTATTACCGTTATCAATTGCGAGCAAAAACGAGCAATAAAATCACGTTTGTTGTATGGAAGCCCCCTTAATTATTAATTTTATTCTGTTTTTTAGTATTTGTTGTTATAGCGGCAATAGACATACATCATCTGTCAAAATTTCAACTGTCTAACTATCACAGTTCATGAGATACAGCCTGGTGACAGACGGACGGACTGACGTACGGACAGCGGAGCCTTAGTAAGGTTCCTTTTTACCCTTTGGGTACGGAACCCTAAAAATACAAAAGAAGTACATGTATAGAATTAGAGTACACATGTTGGCTTTTTCGCGATGCGATTTCATTCAGACAACCATTTATTGTAGCTAATGTAGTCCTTTAATGATTTAATTATTTACACGCCCATATTTGTGAAAGAAAGATAAATCGGCTTCAGCTTCGGCGATAAGTCCTCAGTAACATAGGCAACTTTTTATTCCAGAAATACATCTTTCCCACGGAAAAAAGGTTTAATTAAAACAACTAGATGACCCGGCAAACGTTGTTCTACCGTATAAATTATTTCTATATTATTTTAGTAGAAAATAATAGATAACAACCTATTCTGAAACCCAACTAGAATATACATATTATAAAATTTCATCAAAATCGATCAGGCCGTTTCGGAGGAGTATGGTAACTAAAACTGTGATACGAGAATTTTATTTTATATAAAATGAACAAGTGGGCGAAGCTACGAGTAACAGTTAGTATTAAAAAAAAAAGGTAATACCTACATTAGTTACACTTTCAGGGATATTATGTGCTATTAAGTATCGAAGTAAAGCTTGGCCCTACCGCCGATGCTGAAGTAGATTACCGTCGAGTATTATCGTCGACTCACCCCAAAGGAAGGGTTCCGTACCAGCAAGCAGCAAGCAATCAACTCAAATAAAAAATATTTGAGTTCATTGAATGAAAGGTAAATTACGGTTTACGATTTAAAAAAAACTACTTACTAGATCTCATATAGGGGGGGAGGGGACACATTTTACCACTTTGGAAGTGTCTCTCGCGCAAACTATTCAGTTTGGAAAATATATATATTAGAAACCTCAATATAATTTTTGAAGACCTATCCATGGATCCCCACACGTATGGGTTTAATGAAAAAAAAATTTTTGAGTTTCTGTTCTAAATGTGGGGAAATTTTTTTTGTTTTTTTATTTTTCTATTTTTGTGTAAAATCTTAATGCGGTTCACAGAATACATCTACTTACCAAGTTTCAACAGTATAGTTCTTATCGTTTCGGAAAAAAGTGGCTGTGACATACGAACGGACAGACATGACGAATCCATAAGGGTTCCGTATTTTGCCATTTGGCTACGGAACCCTAAAAATAGGTCTTCAGTTTAAGTTATTGACAAACATTTTCTGCTTAGTCCAGCTCCAGCCTTACTACCAGCTAAGCTTAACACAAGTACCATAAATCTAAATTGAAGTTTGCTTTTAGCAATCAAAAAATCCGATGGGAAACGGCTTAGCCGGTAGGGAACCCTAAGCCACAGCATAGTAATACAACAGTACTATAACCACAGATAACATAATAGTTACTACGTAACAGATACTTCACTCAGTAGAAAATTTCCAATACCTACTGCTATAATAGCCTACTCCGTCGCGTCAGCAACCGCTGCATGCTAAAATGTGCCTAAATGCTCAAGCGTACAGTTGTGATTGCTTCGCACCGCGCGATCCCACAGCAATCGCAGGGCCTGAATTTGGTCCGCAAACGGCTTGAGACCGCTCGGCCGGGCGGTAGGTAACTATAGCGCGCAAGTACATGGAGTGACGGAGGCCTGCTATAACTTTATACTAGCGCCCAAATCGGACACCAAACCTTCCTGAGAGCTCGTGTAAATGATGCTTGGCTGTGTGCGTGCGATTTGGGCGCTAGTATGAAGTTATAGTACTGTTGTATTACTATGCTGTGCCTAAGCTGAATCCTCCTGAAATATGTTCACATATTTATTTATAGCACAACTAACTAATTTAACCCACTGGTATACGTAGTAAGTAACTAATCTTTAAGTTAATTTCCTCGTAATATCCGCTAAGTGCACGTGTTTAAGATGCTGAATAAAATAAGCTCCAAGTTTGTTCATGTTTCGTCTTAACAAGATAAGGTTTGGAGAAATAAGTTATTTATGCGGAACAACACATGTAGGTAAACATATATACAAATATAGCATATAAATGATTTTAGTTTGTGTAATTTCAACTTCATTCAAGTTTATGTTTATCAATAACGAGTTATTAAATAAAAAAGACGAGCTCGGTGGCGTAGCGGTCAATGACGCGGCTTCGACACCAACGCTCGTGGGTTCGATTCCCTCACAGGATAAACATTTGTGTGCATGAACATGTCTGTTTGTCTTGGTCTGGGTGTTTTCTATGTATCATAAGTATGTATTTACAAAAATAAATGTATTTACGTATGTTTATCAGTTGTCTAGTACCCATAACACAAGCTTCGCTTACTTTGGGGCTAGATGGCGCTGTGTAATTTGTCTGACAATATTTATTTAAGAAAATAAAAAATAGAATTAAAAAATATAAATAGCGGCAATCCTGTTCCCATCTCATTCCTGTAGATTGCCGATATCTGTAGATAAACCTTGTGCTGAAAATTCCTTCATAATTTTTTGACGTGATAATGTCTTCTAAATCGATGAACGCCGGTTGCACGCACGAAAAAGCATGACTCCTAGTCACGTTCCACCTGAGCCGAGCGTGCAAGCGAGAGCGCGGAATAAGCGATAAAGAGGCTTGTGACGCATCTATCTTTCTTCCACTCACTTTTTTAACAGCTTTTTCTTATTGCGTTATCATATCACATAAAATTATCGTCAGTAAACCGACTTTACAGACACCCGTTGCTTTTTGTTTTTTTTTTTTTTAATATCTGAATAGTTATTCTGCTATTTGAGATGGAGACAAGTCTATGAAAGCAAAGATCATAAAAATACGTCCAGCTGTTCTTGATTTTTCAAATGTAGAGATAAAATGATAGAGATAATACTGAAAAGTCTTCAATGAAAATTTTAAACAACATATTGAAATAAATATGATAAAAAATATTAATATAAAATTCGATGGGAGATTAAGGCCCGGACTCCACCAAAGCGGATACGAATATGTGCGGAGAGGAAATATCACGGAGAGGAGATAATTTTATACACCCCTCGTAATGTACTACCTGCTCGATGCCCCATGCAGTGCAATGTGTGAAAACACATCATTGGCAACAATACTATTTAGCGACAATTCTCAATAGGCGCAGGTATATTAAGTAAAGTTACTTAAATTCAATGCAAGAATAAGAAATGAAATGAAATTATTTATTCTGTCCTTGGCTCCTTGTGGGCACTTAAACACGTTTTACATATTTTTAATAACAATATTTTTAAGCTATTGCATAGCTTTCTATCGCGGGCCGGTAGTATTGCCAGGTACAATTAATTTACTTACCGCGTATGCACATTCCATTGAGGTGTATTTTTTTAAATACATATTATCATTTTCTACACATATTTCATTTCCTATAATAAAAAAATCGTCAACGAGTTGTTTCTGTACAATATTATAACTCTATAATATTATATAATAGCTATGATCGCGACATAACGTGGTGCATTTTTAAAACTAATCAACAAAAAATAGAAGGCAATTGATATTTAATTGAAACACCACACAACACAATTAATAAGTATATCAATGCTATTATTTTAACAGTTTAAATATTTCTTTGATTTTTATGTTTCCTCTAAAACGGGCGGCATTTCGTTTAATAGCAACACTTAATTCGATCGTACCGCCCCCGCCACCGGGCCAGATAAGTTTGTGGCACTATACGAAACTCGTTTTATTTATTTAATAATAGAAAAGTTTGTTTTCTTATCGGTCACCACGCTCAAAAAGTGTAACTTGAATTAATATCAAAGAAAAAGCAATACTGCATGAATAAAATAAATAAATAAAATTATAATTGCATAAGTTGATACAAAATGCTATGCAATAGCTTTACCGCGGCAGCCCCCGAGTGCCACACGTCTTTTTTTTTATCATTCTGTACCTCTCTTATTTTATCATTATTATTATCTGCTAGCATTTCGGTATTGACCATTGGCGAAGAAGAAATGCTTGAAAGAAACTTGTTAATACTCGTATGGGTCTTTTTAGGGTTCCGTACCCGAAGGGTAAAAAGGAACCCTATTACTAAGGCTCCGCTGTCCGTCCGTCCGTCCGTCTGTCACCAGGCCGTATCATGTTTTTTTTTTTTGTTAATCTTAAATATTAATAGAATATGAAAGAAGTCAAAATTTTTGGCATAGTATCTACGAGTATGAACTGATATTTATTATTTGCAATGCTGCAGAGCAGCCGCGTGATTCTATTTGTTTGGGACAGACAATTCGACGATGATTAATCGACGAAAGCGACGTAGAAATTATTTAACATTTGTCATATTATAATTTATCCTTATTACTTATTGTCAAATTAGACGACAAATTGGTAACAATTCAGTTTAAACAGGTAGGGTACAGCGTATTGTAAGCTGTCCGACTGGGGAGTTTCCTCCACCTCACAGAGTACCGCAGTCAAAAACAATTCCCTTGAGGGTTGCTGAGTTCCTGTGATTGAGTGAGGTCACCATTATTAAAACTTCCTTTCCATTAGGAAGTTTTAATAATTATCTTTGGAAATATGAACAATAGATCCAAATTAACTGTTTCTTTCTAAAGACTAATTATTTTAACATTGTTTTTTATACAATGCTGGCATCTGACCTTACTGTATACGATCCGCTTGATGAATAGCGTATTATATTACAATTCGTATTGATCGCACGCTGCCCCTGCTGCTAACATAGTATCTCTTTACGTATTTATTACGTAGCTATGGAAGGAAATAACGGGACGGAGGGGGGGGGGGGGGGGGGGACACCAAACATTCCCAGCACTGTCTTATGTGTAGCCAGGATTAACAGCGGCGACCACCAAGAAAGGCAATGAACAATGAAGTCCATTGCACTAGTCGGGGTAAGCCTACGGCTGCCTTGGAACAACGAATTTAATTAGAATAAATTAGTAGGAGTAAGAAGCTTTTGGAATTTGACTTACGGAAGGAACCAATGAAGCGAACAAAGAAACCGATTTGGCGCGAAAAGTATTGTTGTATAATACATTATTAAGGTATTATTAAGGTACTCTATTAAGATAATAAATAATCGTACTGTTTATAAGTGTTAGGGTTCCGTATCCAAAGAGTTTAACGAAACATTTAGTTTAACATGGTGCATCTTTTTCTATGGGGTTCATTCCATTCGTTCTCTTAAAAGAAAATTAAAGAGTTTTAAATTTTAAAGAAAACAAATCGTTTAGATCTATAATAATAAAAGGCTTTGTCCTCACTGACTGACTGACTGACTGACTGACTGACTGACTGACTGACTGACTGACTCACTAATAGAGATTCCAAATTTGGCACGTAGGTTCCTTATGACGTCTAGGGGTGCACTAAGAAAGGATTTTTCAAAATTCATCCCCTAAGGGGGTGAAACGGGGGTCCAAAGTTTGTATGGGGAAACAAGATTAGTTGGACTATTTTATCCGAAACTTTACACGAGTACTTCTATAGATAAATGAAAAAACACGTGTTCCAGGATTTTTCAAAATTCAACCCCTAAAGGGGTAAAATGGAGTGAAAAAGTCTGAAAATCGTCATGGGTATTTTTTTTATGGTTTATCGGGTCGCTGATTACGAAAACAACAACTATTTTATAATCCAACATAGCCGACGTGACATAAAATTCCCCCCCCCCCCCCCCCTCATCATCATCATCCCCCTATGGGGGTACGATGGGGTTGAAATGTCATAATATCAATATGGGTGTTGATTCTATGGTTTTCTGGGACGTCAATTACGAAAATCGCATCGATTTGAAAATATAACACAGTGGACACGAAATAACTTAAAAGGATTTTTCAAATTTTTCCCCTAAAAGGGTGAAACGGAGGTTCAAAGTTTGTGTAGGGAAACGAGATTAGTTTGACTATAGATAAATGAGTGAACACGTGTTTCAGGATTTTTAGAAATTCAACCCAAAAAAAAGGAGTAAAATGGGGTCAAAAAGTCTGAAAATCATGAAGGATATTATTGTTTTTATATTTTATCGGGTCGCTGATTACGAAAACAACAACGATTTTAAAATTCAACGTGGCTAACGTGACCATCATCATGTAATTTTTTTAAACATTGATTTAACCTTTTTAAGCTGATGGAATGAGACTTGTGTGTTGACTGAAGTGTTATACTAATAGGTTTTTAAATTTGTATTTGGCGTAAATCAGTGCTTATACGATCGCGGGCGGTCGGCGCGGTGAGGACGGGACGGGTGTAGTAGTAGTTATCTGGAAAGTTCTTGCATCCGTATTTAGTACAATTATAGGTGCTACATGAGGGTGGTTGCGTTGCGTGTTAGACTTGACTTGGATAATCTAAAAAGCGCGAACTTCACGCGAGCGAAGCCGCAGGCAAAAGCTAGATAGTAAAAGGCTTTGTCCTCACTGACTTGACTGATTGACTCACTAATCAACGCACAGCCCAGACCCCTGAAGCTAGAAACCTGAAACTTTGGATATGTGTTCCTTATACAATGTAAGCGCGCACTAAGACGGGATTTTCCAAAATTACACTTCTAAGAGGTTAAAATAGGGGGTTGAAAAAAAAACCCTCTTGGAAACCGATTCACCTACGATTTTGAGACTTGGTAGAATAGTTTATAAAAAAAAGGGGATGTTTATGGGTAACTGATTAACTTTTGACCAGCGCCCAGCCAAGAAATGTCAAAAAATGTTATATTTATATTTCAATTAACTTATCACTAGATGGCGCTATACCTAGCATTTGTACAGCGCGCTATGGTTTCGTTATTAAGGAAAGGGTATATAATATACGAGAGATTATTTCAAACCATGGGGTTATCCATGACGGTTTATCGCTCACCTCATTCCAGTAGTTACCCCCGGAGGTAATCCATCGCGCGCGTAGGGCGTAAAAGAAACTGCGTCCTTCAAATGAAGCTACATCTGGTGTCGAAAACTAATTAAAAACCTATTCTAAGCACCGACTTTCCCATAAAGTCGGTACTTAGAATAGGTTTTTACCTACTTAATATAAGAATTTCCGTATTTTTCAAACAATGAAGTCAAGATTCACTAAATTTATATTTGTGGAAGGTGTGATGATGCCATTATAGCTTTGGAAGGTGATGGAGCTGGCCTGTTCCGCTCCATCTCCTACAACTTGCATGGAATGGAGGTGTATCATCAGGAGGTTCGTGCCACCATTGTTCACGTATTAAACAACTGGAACGATGAGTTGTTGAGTGAGGACAGTAAAGGATGCGCTGTTGAGGAACCCGCATTCCCATTATTCCATAAGACCACCCAGTTCAATTTAAGAGATTTCACTTCAATTTCCCATAAAGGTGTTTCGCTATGACCACTAACAAAGCTCAGGGGCAGTCTCTAAAGGTCGCTGGGGTTGACTTGAGACAGGACTGCTTCTCTCATGATCAGTTGTATGTAGTTTGCTCAGGAGTAAGTTCTCCTGGAAGCATTGCAATTTTGGCTCCTGGTGCGAAGGTGCTGGTCTTAACCTAAATGGTGTATGTTTGTGATAATGGTCAATACGAAACAAAAATAGACGCAAATCAGGACTGTTCCCGTAGCGAAGCACGGGTACTTTGCTAGTACTGTATATTTCTCTATACTCATCTCATAGCAAGTTATCGATATACAATATCGACATGTCCCCATCTCTTCCCTGCCGCCAACGTCGCATCCCGTTGTCCTTGACAGAATAAAGCATGTCGCAGACATACTCGGCCTGCGGTGGCGGCGCGGCCTGTCTCGCTGTCATTTATGAAATCGCAAGCCGCGTGGATTTGAATAGTATCATTATTTGACGAGCTCGATGGTCGAATGGTTAGCAATGGCCACTTTGACTCCGAGATCGTGGGTTCGATTCCCGCACAAGTCAAATATTTGTGTGCATGAACATGTTTGTTTGTCTTGATCTGGGTGTTTGCTCTCTCTCTGATCTGGGTGGAATACATGTATTATAAGTATATATTTAGAAACAAAATGTATTTAAGTACATTTATGAGTTGTCTAGCACCCATAACACAAGCTTTACGCTTAATTTGGGACTAGATGGCGCTGTGTAAATTGTCCAGAAATATTTATTTATTATGTTCTATACTAATGTTCCGCATTGTGTGTGCCGCGGCACACTGGTGTACCATGGGCATGAGTTGATGTGCCTCGGAAAAACAAAGTTATCTCATAAAGCTAAATAGACGGACGGAAGAAAAATACTTACACAAATAAAAACTGTTTTTTTTTACTCCGTCGGGTGGCACACAAGCATACGGCCCGCCTGATGTGAAGCGGTTACCGTAACCGTATTAACGCTCGCAACATAAAATATCACTTGCTCGCCGCCACCCTCGCTGCCAACGCAGCATCTCCTTCTTTTCTGGTGACCTCACTCACTCGCAGGAACACAACAACCATCAAGGGAATTGTTATTTGGCTGCGGTATTCTGTGAGGTGGAGGTACATTCCCCAGTCGGGTAGCTTACACAAAAATAACTGATTTTTCATTTATGGTGTACCTCCAAAAATTTTCATTTTCGTAGATGTACCTTAAACACAAAAAGTTTGCGAAACACTGTTCTATCCTATACGACAGGCCGCCACCGCAGGCTGCGTTTGTCTGTGACATGCTTAATTCTCTTTGAAATTTTTAACCATTACAAGTTTTGTAGGTTAGGTGTTCTGTACAAACAGCCATTTAAATCTCCACATGTATTAACAACTAAAAGAGAAATCGTTACATTTTACTAGTTTCCCATAATGTCACTATGAAATTTGCCGAGCCATCATCAGCACAAAAGGGACAATTTTCAAACGCCTACACATTTGCAAAGTACGCAGTAATAAAGTCGCGTTTATACTCAGGTTCTTTAATATTTTATTGGAGATAAAGATGATATTCTGCTGACATTAGATCAGACTTTATTAGCCTACTGCGGCGATAAAGTAGGGTAATGTTTTATGTATTTTTAGGGTGTAAGTGGTTCATCAACATCTTTGAACCTTAGCCAACTTCACCTTGCTCACACACAAACAAAGCGAAAAGAGAGGTAGGGAGCGTAATTGTAAGCTACCCGACTGGGGAATGTACCTCCACCTCACAGAATACCGCAGCCCAATAATAATTCTCTTGATTCCACTCACAACTTGATTACACAACAAACCGTTGTGTACCTGCGAGTGAGTGAGGTCATCTGAAAGGAAGGAGATGCCGCATTGGTAGCGGGGGTAGCGGCGCGCGAGCGATATTTTATGTGACGAGCGTTAGTATGGCTGTGGTAACCGCTCCACATCGGGTGGGCCGTATGCTTGTCTGCCACTTGACGTAGTATAAAAAAAAATCTTCTATGTTCTCTAAAAAGGTACCCGTCAAATGATGTCATAATCAAATAACGTCAATTGACGAGCTCGGTGGCGTGGCGGTCAATGACGCAGCTTCGGCACCAACGCTCGTGGGTTCGATTCCCACATAGGACAAACATTTGTGTGCAGGAACATGTCTGTTTGTCTTAGTCTGGGTGTTTTCTATGTATCATAAGTATATATTTACAAAAAAAATGTATTTACGTATGTTTATCAGTTGTTTAGTACCCATAACACAAGCTTCGCTTACTTTGGGGCTGGATGGCGCTGTGTAATTTGTCTGACAATATTTATTCATAATCGGTTTGTTACATGTGGAAAGCCGATGCGCAATTTTTTGACGTGATAACGTCTTATGTAGTATGACTCATTGTCACGTTCCGCCTGAGCCGAACGTGCAAGCGAGAGCGCGGAACAAGCGATAAAGAAGCATGATCGGTCAAAGAGTTCGGCTTGTGACGCATCTATCTCTCTTCCACTCCATTGGCCGATGTTTTCTTATGACGTTATCATGTAAAATTATTGTCCGTATACCAACTTTATAGACAAGCATTTTTTTTAACTGGACATGACATTTAAGACACTCTTTCCGTTTTAATTAGTTGTGCCTTTATGACGTGTTAAATCAGGCATGTGAGCTAGATCTAAGTATTCTACAAATTGCCTAGGTAACATAGCTTTTCCAGCTTATAGAAATAAGATAGCTCTTTCTCAACTTAAGTTACATAACTGAAGACCCTGAACGAAATCTGTCGAAGTTTATACGTGCTCGGAATATAACCTGCAAAACTCGACAATAAAGTCGGATATAAATGAAATGAAATTATTTATTCAGCTATTGGGCCCTTGCGGGTACTTACACGTTTTACACTTTTTATAAGTAACATTCTTGTTTTTTTAATATTTTTTTTTTGACGTTGTTTTCATAGATTTCAGTGTTTAAAGTTGCTTGCATAAGGAGGCAATTAAAAAAACCCGAGGGTTCCGTAGGTACGTAGTATCATTATTAAATTTGATACTTTTCATTATAAATAAGAAATAATGCGTCGAAAAAAATAAATAAAATATATTTTGCAATGTGTACATCAAGCCCTTTCATATGATACCCCATTTAAACTAGTAGTTTCAATTTGAAATTTCGACACCCTATAAAAAATATAGACCCCCTATTTTTTAAGATGTATTTACAAATGTATAGTTTTGAGATTTATTCCTGTACTTGAAGTCTATAACGATGTTATTTGCCAAATTTCATAGTTCTAGGTCAACGGGAAGTACCCTATAAGTTTTGATTCCCTTGAGTGTGTCGAAATATGAGTTTTTTGCTGAATATACGGCCGTAACTTTTTTCTACGTAAACTTAGCAGTTTGATTTTTTTACAACTTCATGGGACCGTAGACTTGAGTATACAGTTCAAATTTCAGCTCAAAATTTCTATGTCGAGAATGCGTGGAGGTATCAACCTCCACGCATTCTCGACATAGAAATTCTTGACAGACAGACAGACAGACGGACAACAAAGTGATCTTATAAGAGTTCCGTTTTTCCTTTTGAGGTATGGAACCCTAAAAACGAATGATAACAAAATCAGAGGATACAGTTTGGTGTTGCAGCTACATATCTATCATCTCCATCCAAAATTCATTCACACCACTGGATAGACAAAAGAGACCACCAGTGCTCCGTGAGAGGTAAAATATGGTCCGTGATACAAACTTATAATGAAAGAGATTGAGCATTATTATACAAATTACTAAAATCTCGAGTTATAGCATAACGGATTTATATGACTCTCGAGAACATAGCAACACACACCCAACAAAAACCTCGTAGTGGTCCGCCAATAAAAAAAGGTTAGGAACCACTGCTTTAGAGGGTACTCCGCCTCACTGCTCAATTCGGGATTGGCGCAGACTCAACTTTATTGTATAAAAGAAACAAAAGAGAAACACACACCAAAACCAAACGTACAATGGCAGACTTATTCTGATTCCCTCCAGTGAACCATGTAAATCGTGAAAGTTGGTACATTGTTTGTTACATCGGATAATATCATTGTGTGTATTGTTTAATTGTATATACTGCTGGACGTCTCTTTGCGTTCTATACAAATTATATCACGGGAAGTGCTCGGATGAACTGTTTGATTTGATACTTGCCGCTGAATTCCACTATCGTACAACTCGCCTTAAATTAAAATTCCATCCATATCATCTTGATAATTGGCGATCTACTACAGTACGTTTCCTAAGATATTTTATACCACGCAGTGGCGGCTGGTAGGTTATTAAAATGGTGGAGCAAAGTGCACCACCTTTTTGATAACCTACCAGCTACCAACTTGCTCACGAAGTATTAAGATTAGAAATTTCAACATAAAAATTATGGTTGACTGGAAGAAATCCCTGCATGGGATAAGTCCGCCATTGTATATGACATTTCTTTTGTAGTATCTACATGTATGTTTTAGTACAATAAAGTTTACAAACAAACAAATAAAGTTTACAAACAAAAAAACACATTTTTCTGAAGCGAAATGTCAATCACCTTTTTATTAAAATCGGGTATTGTTTCTATATATTTTTTTTTGCAATACTGAGCACATAAAGAGCGATCCTGAGACTTGGCCAACCATGTCATTTCTCGGTACATTTCTATGAACTATCTTTTGTTTCACGCGTCATGCATATTAGTTTGCTATCCATACAAGTTCTATTAGCAATCCTCGTGCACTCGCCGAAGCGCACGAGAATATTTTTTATAGGGAAAATAAGTCTTAATAGTTTAGCAAAGCGCTTAAAATATTTCGTCACAACTGGACTTTTTATTTGTTATATGTTTCTGTATGTTTAAAAAATATTAATATAGTAATTTATAAATAAACATGAAGTAATATTTTGTAATTTATAAATCTTTGGAATTGGTGGTTCAGCGCACGAGCGCACTTAAGGTACAGCCGCCACTGATACCACGAACAGTGAAACTGTGGAATCAACTTCCCTCAGCGGTATTTCCGAACAACTATAACATGGGTGCCTTCAAGAACAGAGTTTAATTTCCCTTAAAAGGCTGGCAACGATCGGCGACCCCTTTGGTGTCGCTGATCTCCATGGGCGGCGGTGATTACTTTCCACTAGGTAACATGCTCGTTTGCCCCCCTCTTATATAAAAAAAACGTCGGAAAGAAAACAAGTACTCGTATGTGAAGCGGTTACCGAAGAATGCCGTAGATCAACGTTTCCCAAACTATGAGTCGAATCCCGAAATATTGATTGACTCTATAATGTAAGGCGCGGCCGAACCGTTACTACGGAATGTGAACACTTTTAATATTTTCTATCCTCATTTTTCATAAAGAATTAAGAGTTGGGTCAAAATTGAAAACATTTGTTAGATGTGTCGGAGCCAAGTCAACTGGGACCATAGTACAAATAGAGACCCTTTACAACCGAGCGCTTAAATAATAAATCAAAATGTAAGTTACATTTTGATTTATTTTTTAATAGTATTGAAAAAATAATAATGCGATAGTTAAAACTTATATAATATACGTATAATCGCAATTTATTTAAAAAAATATATAAAAAAAGCATATTTAATTTACATGTAAGTATGTTATTTCGATATCGTGCAAGTTTATATGGTTACGTGAAACAGCGAGCAAGGCTAGTACTTAATAATTTATTAGCATGTGGTAGCAGCAGCATTAACTAAATGAATCTGCACATCTGCTCCATTTCCTCAACACTCCCTGAGATTAACGCTAAGCTTAGGGAAACATACACAAAAAAATGTGTGGAAGCCTTAGGATAAAAAATATTGAAACAAAGGCATCATCTGTCAGCGTAGCATACATGGGTAACTATGTGAATGTGAACTGGATGTATCTTTCTTCAATCGTTTCGAAACCCGATGAGACTTGAGAAGAATACTGTAAAAATATTTTAGTGAAATTGGAGAATAGAAATTTATTTGCTTAAATGTGGGTTTACAGGTATACAAATAACATTAGCAGTTTGATCCATAACATTTCGAAATATTTAGACATGCAAATATACAATAAAATAAGATTATTAATATGTAAAGTTAAATAGAAATAATATTAACAATTATTACCGTCCCTCTTCTTAATAGCCCGGTATTTAGTTCACGCAGATCTCATCTCCATAGCCCATTAATTTTCCATCACATTTTGTAATAATTTTAACGCCTGCCGAGACCTGCTCATAGGTATATCGTTCCATTGATATATCCTGGAGCGGGTCACGGCGGGCGTACAACATTACATCAAACTTCTCAAACGCGTTGGATCCGTATCCCCGCGCACGCCTATCAAATGACCGGGCTTGACACGTTTTTTAAAAAGAGATATTAACTTTTTCAATTTTATAAGGATTGTAAGCAGATGGAATTATTAGAATATTCTTTTTAAAGTCATCATTTATAACGTTACAAGGAAACGTCAATTAAAATTTAGTACATTTATTTTTGAAGATAAAAATTAAAAAAACATCAAATAAAAAATAATAATATGAAAGTTCAGTCCGTTGCAGTCGTCAGTCGTTTTCACAAATCGGGGAAGGTTCAAAGCTTCGAGGAGCAGCGCCAGAAGTGGTCCAAATACAAGTTGATTGTTAGGTCCTGTTAGTGTTCCAGCGGGCAGCCTGCCCAGCTAGACTGGACTGGTAGGGCCGGGTTTGACATAAACCCGACCAGGGCACGTAGTAGTTGACCCCAATGGAGATAATATGGTATGATGAGTGAAGAGTTAGATCAGGGGTCTTCGGGGTATAGATGACCCCTCGGACAGAGCTCTCCACCAGGAAGGTTGGGGTGCCACCCCTAGAGAGGCTTAACGTGACTGTGGCTTCTTGACGACTGTTTCTTGACTGAATGCATCTATAAGGGTGATCCGGGTTATATAGCCGGGTCGTGTGTTCTGTTCTTCAATCTAAAATATTAAAATTTTGAATTAAATTATTACAGTTTATTTTTCAGTTGCTAGTATTTTAAGGACGAAAATCCATAGATCACAGTGATATTTTGAACAAATCTATGGTTTTGGTAGTTAAAAAGTAAAAATAAACAAAACGTAAATTGTCATCTGTCAACATAACCAAAAGTTGAAAATATTAAATTTTATCAATAAATAAAGAAATTTGGAAGGTTTAGCGAGTGAAAATGATAAAAGAAATTATAAATTATCAATTAGAAATAATAGTATATAAATTGCTACGGTAAGAATCACAATTTTATGTTGAGAGATGCGTAGAGGAAATCTATACATTTTTATGCAATTTAGGTAATTAAACACTTTTTTACAGGAATAAACAGTAAAAACATAATAACTAGTAGAGAAAAGGAAATTAAAATCTGAAGATACAAGGTTTATATAAGAAATAAGAAGTTATATTACACATTATATTAAAAGCCAATCAAATCGATAACAGTATTGTCATGCTTCAAGTAATTCCCCTATCGAATAAAACCTATTTTCGTGCAGCCAATTTCGAAGTGCTTTTGCAAATTTGCTTACTGGAAGCTGTTTTATAGAACTAGGTATCCGATTATAAACCTTAATGCACATTGCATGCGAATTATCTTGAAGCCGTTTAGTTCGAGGTACGGTATCAAGGACGATACGAGTATATATACACTATAATCACAATCACATCATCACAATGTAACTAACAGAATTTTAGCCAACCTTCAAGTGTTGCATAAGAGAATAAAGAGTGGTAAGAGCGCCGAAGAGACCGAGATGTTTGTTTCAGAAAAGTAATAAACAATAAATTTGAATTATTTTAAAACACAAAATTGAAAAGCACTTCAGTGAGCAAACGGAGCGTGCCGCCAAATTATTTGGCCGCAAACACAAAATGAAAGATATTCTTCATATATATAACGAGACGTCGAACTCCGCAAAGAGCCAATTATTCTTGAATATCTTCCCAATACGGCTGTTATATGAATTAATTTGTGTTCTTTGGCTTGGAGTTTTTCCTTTGACCTATATTTGGAAATTTGAATTGAATTATTATGTTATAATTATTTCAAATTTATTAGCACGCATCATCTAATGACTTTAATCCCTTGTATTATTCTAAAATGTATCTCTTTATAAATGTTTTTCGAAACGAAATATCGTGAAAAAGTCTGAATGTAGATCAGTTGCGAACCAATTTAACTTCAAAAAAACAAAATCTATGTTTACTTGTTTGGAAAAATTGTAGAACTAATAAACCATTATCATTTACGAATGGTGTACGAACATCTTAAAGGTGTATGTATATAATAGTTAGTTACATTTAAGATCGACTCATCTGTAGAATAAAAAAGTCCGATCTGTATTGTTGGTAGATTACTTTTATTGCTTTTTTATGGGGAGGTAATGTCCGATTGAACGTTATTTTTGATTCCAAATATCGGAAGATTTTGTTTTATACTGCGTCGGGTGGCAGACAAACATACGGCCCACCTGATGTGAAGCGGTTACCGTAGCCATATTAACGCTTGCAGCATGAAATATCACAACTACCATCGCAACAACTTTTTCCTTTTTGGTGACTTCACTCACTCGCAGATAAAACTCGAAGATAAATATCATAAGAAAATTCTAAAAACGTATGTCTAAAGAATTCATATTCCACTCAAGTCTAGCTGGATGCTTAACATGTTTTTGTTCCATGATCACATCGGATGAGTCCAAATATTTGATAAATAAGTAATGTTTTTATATTCTTATTACTACTGCGTTATAATAACAGTTCTTTTTTATCTTCATGTAGATACCACATTGGCCGTGTGGTTTCCGGCAGACTAGAATAGAATCACTCCGTCTCTTCCCGTTGATGTCGTACAAGGCGACTAAGGGAAATACATTATAAAACATCGATCAGGCCTCCCAAACCTAGTCTGTCCTGTCTGGCCAGCGTGGAAGTGTCGACCTAATACTCCTTCTGTCTGGAACGGAAGAGAGAGAGTCGTGCTGCTGTAGTGGAGACTAAAATGACCTGATAATGATGAGATACTACATTTGTGAATTTTTGTTTTCCCAAAGTTGGACTGGTGGTAGAGAATGCTTTTGCGCATTACCATTGGGTAATCTATGGTGAATAAAATTTTAATAAATTATTGTTATTATTATATATTTTTTCAAATTTCAAGTAATATAATTCATTTTGTTAATACATATTCTATTCTAAAGTGTTAGTAAATACAATCGACATTAATTACTGGGAATGTGCAGCTTACAGCAGTGTACATAGGAGCAGTCAACTTTGCCTGCAATCATTTTGAGAATGATGTTTAGGCTGTCCCGGACCCTGCGCACCAGGGTCGCACATCTTTTGCGCATAGTTGCAAAAAAGCAATTCACGCGTTATACATAAAAATAAATAAACGTTTTTGTAATATGACTTTATTTATTCACGTAGATTATCTGTATGTTTTAAATGTTTAATTCTCTGTGGTTTATTTTTTTATACTACGTCGGACGGCAGACAAGCATACGGCCCGCCTGATGTGAAGCGGTTACCGTAGCCATTAACGCTCTCAACATGAACCAACGCTCTCGCTCTGCCAATCCCGCTGCCAAGGCAGCGACTCCTTCCTTTCTGGTGAACTCACTCGCCAGACAACTGTAATCGTAATGTAACTGTAAGCTCACAAACTGCGTGATATAAATAAGTAAATGAATTATATTTTAATATATTTATTACTAGCTGACCAGACAGTCTTTGACCTGTCTTCCTAACAATAAACATTGAATTGAAAAAAAAATTAAATGAATTCGAATTGTTTCGCGCTATAAATGCAGCGATATAAAGTTACATTAGAAAAGTTACATGTTCGTTTAGTTTTCTTAAATTTTTGGCGCAACTTTCTTATGTTTTTCTTTCTTAAGAACCTTCACCTGACAATAACAAATACAACAAAAAAAGAAGCCGTCCAGCCATTCACGCGTGACCAAGGGGAATAGGGATTCATTTGTATGTATTTAGATATGTTTACAATGATGTTCAGTAAATGACCTTGGTCGTATGCCTGCCTTAACAAATGCCCTAACAATAAATACTAACAGAAGTAAGCTATCATAAACTTTAAAATAAAATGCATCACGCTGTAGATCTTGAGATCACAACACTATGAAGATTTGAAATAAATAGAGTAGGACCTCTCTATTTACTTATTTAAAAATCTTCATTATTATACTAGCATAAGTCCGCGACTTCGTACGCGCGAAGAATTTTCCAAAATCCTTTCTTAGCCAATGTCTAAGTCAGTATAGTAATATCTAATGTATGCGGAATCTTTAAAAATGACATAGAGTGCAGAGACTTGGACACTGTCCATCGGACTGATCCACAGGCTAAAGCTCGCCCAGCGAGCGACGGAGAGGACTATGCTCGGGGTTTCTCTGCGGGATCGAACCCGGAACGAAGAAATTCGACGGAGAACCAAAATTGTTGACATAGCTTTCAGACTTTGCAAGCTGAAGTGTCAATGGGCGGGTCACATCTGCCGAGAAGTGATGGCAGATGGGAGAGGAAGGTATTAGAGTGGAGGCCGCGCGTAGGACGACGAAGTGTTGGGCGCCCTCCCTCTAGATCAGTGGTTCTTAACCTTTTGTCGATGGCGGATTAAACAACATTTTTTTTTATAATGTAACGGACCACCAAAATGGGTTGGAATACTCAGCATTTTTAAATAATAATTAAAAAGCTTTTTATCCTCATAATTCTTAATCAGTTTTTCAGTATTGTTTCAGCCTGCTTTCTGTAACGATATTTATATACTTAGTGCCTTATCGGTATACTTTCAGAGCTGTTTCGTTTCGGATGAAATTTCAGGCAGGAATAAAATATCCACAGAAGTGCTCAATACTGCTCGGGGACCACTTGAGGTGCTCTCACGGACCACTAGTGGTCCGCGGACCATAGGTTAAGAACCACTGCTCTAGATGGTCCGATGACCTAAAGAGAACGGCTGGGAGCGGCTGGATACGGAAGGCGGAGGAACGTATCTGGTGGAAAGCATTGGAGAAGGCTTATATTCAGCATTGGGTAGATACAGGCTGATGATGATGATGCGAAATTTTAACCCAATTCGTCCCAAGTAGTTTGAGTTGAGCGTCGATAGATCAATCTGAAACAGTTGCATTTTATAGATGCAAAAGATATCTCGATAGTTTCGAAAACTCATAAATAATTTGAAGTTACTATAGCTTGTTCTGAAAGTATTTTTCTCTCCCTGAGGAAAACTATTTATGTGTCCAAGATTATTGGCAGGTAACTTTTACGAGACTCAAACGCCGGGAGGGCAATTGGGTGATAGATTTACAGTAAAAAAGGCACCTCGCTAAGACATTTTCCGGGATCGAGTATATAAAAAATGTATTGGGAAAATTGTTCTTGTATCAAAAATGTTAGTTTTATTTAGATACGACAAAATATTGCGCTGACTCGTTTTTGTTTGGAGATTTTTCTGGCTGAAGTATAGTGACAATTTGATGTATGCTACTGCCATGATTCTGTTAGCTAGGAGGGCGTCCATTAGGATTTTTTTTTATCTGTACGGGGGCTCACTACACATTCCCACCACTTTGTCTCCTGTGTAGCCTGGATTAAAGCGGCGATTAGCAAAAAAGGCAACAATGAAGTGGACTGCAGTCCCGGGCGTCCATTAATATGTGAGGCGTTTTTGGCAATATGTTTACCCTCTCTCCCCCATAGTGAGATGTCCTGTGATTTTGCTGGACCCCATCCCCCAACTCCAAATACCACGTGAGATTTTGCAAAATGATCGATTATGCTATATTAGCATAATACAAATTTAAAGTACAGTTAATCAATAAATTATTGCAGACTTGTATATATACAACAAGGCAGCCTCACAAGGCTGTTAAGTAGTTGTGAAGTTATTCGCGGACAAACATCGTGACACGCGAGTTTTGTATTATAAGATTAACGATTGTTGCCAGAAACTTCTTTTGCGTAGTCTTTAACTCAAACTCTCATCGCCTATTTGAACCCCCTAATTAGATATATACTATCGTAGGTATTTCTCAACTTTGACCAAATTACACTTAGAGAACAAAATTTTATTAAGATTAGCTAAGAAGTTTCGGATTTTATCTCGGTCCAAAGCCGTAACATATAATTTACTTTTTTTTTTATACTCCGTCGGGTGGCAGACAAGCATACGGCCCGTCTGATGTGAAGCGGTTACCGTAACCATATTAACGCTCGCAACATAATATATCACTTGCGCGCCGCCACCCCCGCTGCCAACGCAGCATCTCCTTCTTTTCTGGTGACCTCACTCACTCGCAGGAACACAACAACCCTCAAGGGAATTGTTATTTGGCTGCGGTATTTTGTGAGGTGGAGGTACATTCTCCAGTCGGGTAGCTTACAATTACGCTCCCTACCTCTCTTTTCGCCAGAGCTTCGTTTGTCAGTCAGCAGGGTGCACCACGTGCAAGTGAAGTAGGCTTTGGTTCAAAGATGTTGATAACCCACTTACACCCCAATATTATTGCATTCATATTATATTATTTGACCCGACAAACGTTATTCTACTATACAAATTATTTTTAGTGAATTTCTGGAAAGGGACTGCTAATTACCTAACGGTATAAAAGTTACCAACAAATCGCCGTCGAGCCGTTTCGGAGTATGCGACCACAAACACCTTGACACATCATCATCATCATCATTATCAGGTCCATTTTAGTCTCCACTACAGGAGCACGACCCTCTCTCGTCCGTCCTAGACGAAAGGAGGATTTGGCCTACACTCCCCACGCTGGCCAAACTGGCCACGCTGGCCACGGAGGCCTGATCGATATTTGATAATGTATTTCCCTTAGTCGCCTTGTACGACATCCACGAGATGAAACGGAGTGATTCTATTCTAGTCTGCCGGAAATCACACGGCCAACCTTGACACTAAATTTATATATAATACTAGATGTTACCCGCGGCTTCGCCCGCGTGGTCCAGGGGAGCTGCCATTGATTTGTGTATATTTTTTCTTCCTTGCTGCTGTATTCGGTGCAGTGGAGGTACTTTCCCAGTCGGACAGTTTACGAAATATACGCTGTACCCTACCACTCTTTTGTCTATTTCGCTACACGGCAGGGTGCACCACGTGCATCTGAATCTGGCTTTGGCTCTAAAAAATACTTGTTTGCTTGGTTGTTTAAAAGAAATCATGTTAGCAATTAGGTTCCATTGGACGTGAAAGAAAGACAAATGATAAACTTTATTTTTTTCCGTGGGAATAAAATGATTTTCCTGGATAAAAAGTAACCTATGTCACTCTAAAGACCAGAAATTATCCCCTGTTAAAAAATCATGTCGGTACTTAGGTTCCTTTCGACGTGATAGAAGGACAAATGATTACAAAGTTTATTTTTTCCTATGGGATTAAGATGTTTTTCCGGGATAAAAAGTAGCCTATGTCACTCCTCAGACCGTAAACTATCCCCATTAAAAAAAACATGACCGTACTTAGGTTCCTTTTGACGTAAAAGAAGGACAAATGATTATAAACTTTATTTTTCCCGTGGAAATAAGATGTTTTTCCGGGATAAAGAGTAACCTAAGTCACTTTCCAGACCTTAAACTTCTCCAAAAAAAAAAAAATCATGTCAATCCGTTTGTTACTATTCGACGTGAAAGAAGGACAAACAAACATACTTTCGCATTAAAAAATATTAGTATGGAAGTATGGATATATGTTTATACATATATCATCTAGTATCAAATAGTACTAATTTTTTTTTTTTTTATGCTACGTAGGATGGCAGACAAGCATACGGCCCGCCTGATGTGAAGCGGTTACCGTAGCCATATTAACGCTCGCAACATAAAATATCGCTCGCGCGCCGCCACCCCCGCTGCCACCGCAGCATCTCCTTCCTTTCTGGTGACCTCACTCACTCGCAGGAACACAACAACCCTCAAGGGAACCGTTATTTGGCTGCGGTATTCTGTGAGATGGAGGTACATTCACCAGTCGGGTAGCTTACAATTACGCTCCCTACCTCTCTTTTCGCCAGAGCTTCGTTTGTCAGTCAGCAGGGTGCACCGCATGCAGGTGAAGTTGGCTTTGGTTCAAAGATGTTGATGAACCACTTGCACCCCAAAATTAGATGCAATATAGCAATTTTAAATCCAAAAGATAAAAGATTAGTAAAACACGGCTGGTGCGTGTCCGACTCGCGTGTCAAATATTATTTGATTAACAACTTTGACCTCAAGCATTTCAGACGGCTGAAGCGGCGAAGATGTTTCCTGCCGATAAAGCCGTCATGAATCATGATACGTAATTGGAAAATGGAATGTTCTGCCAGAGAAATTAAAACTTAGGTCTAATTTTTGAGGAATTTGGAAGTTGCGTAATTAATCATGGAGTCTAGTAAATATCTGATTAAGACATACAATAGATAGAACCTTAATATTATTAAAACTTATTGTAAGATATTATAATAAATAAATTCATTAATATTCAACGGGTTACTCACATATTGTAGACATAATAATCACATATGAACAAAGTGGAAAAGACCGTTTATAAATTAATTCACTTCAAACTCTGTATAATGGTTATGATTAATTGCCGCTCTGGTGGTATATAAAAATATTCAAAGTCAAAGTCAAAGTCAAAATATCATTATTCCTTGGACTTTATAAAGCACTTAGAAACGTCATACAAACTAAATATAAGAAACATGTGTAAATCATTACTACTCTAAATCCGCAGAGCTTAGATTCACTTTCATCACACTATCTTGAATGTGAAAGTGAATTTAAGTGCCAGTTCCGGCGACGGGGCTTCTTGAGAAGAACTGGCAAGAAACTCAAGGCCGACTCTTTTAATTGCCAATATCGTTACATTAAATACAAATACAATCATTAATATAACATAACAAGAGCAATTCATTTCCAAATACTTTTATCATTGTACAAATACTTTTATTATTGTACCAATATTATGTAAATCAACGACTCCTATAATCCCCCGATCTAAGTATTGCATTAGTATGAAGTGTCAATACATATATAACGAATCGCACAATATTTAAATTACTTACGTAGCATAAGAGCAATTTAGTATTTTGTTGACGTTCGATGCCTGAGATGAAGCCTTTAAGGCCCCGCAAGGCTAATAGCAGTCCCTAGGTGGTGTTCCGACATAATCAACTTAGCCTTATGCTACGTTGGTATCCATGACGATTCACCACCAAGTTGTAAGTATTGTATTTAGCGCGGATTCCCGGGGACGACTAGCGCGTTATGCTTGTGCGCCGGATCGCTACAGCTAAAACGCTGATCCGGCATAATGGACTTCCCTACTTCTTCCCGTAGTTATTTCCGAAAGGTGACAATCGCGCGCGTAGGGCGTAAAAAAAATGTTTGATGTGAGCGTGAACATTAAATCTATACGTACTTTATATCGAGTAATTTGTTTCATTCGACCTTACGATGGTCTCGCAAGGTAGGAAGCACGGACTTGTTCAAACTCTTTAACGAATTTTACTCACACAAAATATTTTGACAAGAACCGTCTTAGCGTGAAATAAGGTCCCTTGACACCTACGGGCAGGTTAGATGACATTCAATTCTTTGCAAAATATTTCCTTCCAAACTTTACCTTGTCAACAATTTTCTGTATGAAAATTTAATTTTAAGTTTAACTACACTCAAGATTTATATTCTAATAGGGTACACCTTCCAGAGCAAAGTTGAGTTTAAACTTACAAACAGCAAATAAAACAATTTTGTTGAGAACATAATAATTTGGTATTTAACTTTGCCTTTGAGAGTTGCTCATTAACTTTCATTCGGAATAACGTCTTCAATATACAAATTTGCTCATCTATTTGTATGAATTATAATTGTAATTACTCACATATTCTCCAAGTAATGATAAAGGTCTTTGAAGTAATGTGTAATTATCAGCCTATTACATGTCCAAAGAGAAATGTTTATTTAATGCAAATGCGAGGTTGGTAGAGAATTCGTGATGTTGTAAGACAAATTTACTTGACGTAATATCATTCGTCCGCGTTCAGTCGCGTAGCGATTCAGTCCGCGATGAATGGTGTTGTATTACCAAACTCATCGTGATTCACAATGATGACAACGACCATTCTGGCAAGAGTGTACCGACTAAGAAGAATATGATATAACAAGCTCGGTGGCGTAGCGGTCAATGACGCGGCTTCGACACCAACGCTCGTGGTTCGATTCCCACATAGGACAAACATTTGTGTGCATGAACATGTCTGTTTATCTTGGTCTGGGTGTTTTCTATGTATCATATGTATGTATTTACAAAAAAAAATGTATTTACGTATGTTTATCAGTTGTCTAGTACCCATAACAAAAGCTTCGCTTACTTTGGGGCTAGATGGCGCTGTGTAATTTGTCTGACAATATTTATTTATTTATTAATACCTATTATTCGGATTTTTCTTGAGGATCATGTATGGATATAAGTCTTCCCCAATGCTTTCCACCAAATACGATCCTCCGCCAGTTTCTTAAGGTCATCGGATCATCTAGAAGGAGGGCGTTCAACGTGAGCGAAGATCATGTATATATGTTATAGTCAATAACTGAAATCTAGACGTTTCTAGATTAGGCTAGTTAAATCGAAAAGCAAGCGAGGTTAGGTTAGGTTAGCTTGTGATGAAAAAAAGCTGAGCGAGCAAAATGAGCGAGGCCCGACTTGCTTATACTACACAGTAAGTATTATATTTTATGAATGAACATACCAATACGGACGGAATAAACTAATAATATTTTTTATTTATAAATCGACTTCGATTTGACAACAGTTCTCTGGAAATATTATGAACAGGGATAAAACGACTTTGTGGATTCTATAGACATTAAAAAAGAAATGATTCGAAAAAAAAAATACCAGAAATTGTTTTAAAAGTGTTTAAATTAATAATATAACAGGATTTATCGTTTAAAAATAGTTAACATGGATGGTTTAAACACCGAAATAGAGGTCAGTATAAGGACTATTATGTGCAAAACAAAAAAATATAATTATATATAAGTTATGCTTATATAACAAAACAAAAATATTAAACTATGTATTTTTAAGCCATCCATTTTTAGATTTTTCTCCGCGACTTTTTCTAATAATTTTCACTTCGCATTTTGTTCTTGTTCTATAGTTTCCGTTCCTCTTAAAAAGAGAAAGCTCGGTCTTCCAAGTACTCTGTAAATAAATGAGCAGTTAGAGAAAGCTCGGTCTTCCAGGTACTCTGTAAATAAATGAGGAGTTAATCCTCATTTATTTACAGAGTACCTGGAAGACCGAGCTTTCTCTTTTTAAGAGGAACGGATTTTCCCAGAATCATAAAGTGTTATGGCAGTGCCATCTGTTGTTTAGTCTATTTTAATAAATATTGTACCAGCCGTGCTTTTTTCGATGTTTTAAGAGTAAACGAATTTTCCTAACATTAAGATCTGGCCAGATGAATTTTTCACCTCCGTAAACAGCTATAAATAACATAGATTTCATCGAAATCGTTAGACCCGTGTGCTTTAATTCGGCTAAGCCGTTTCTGATTTATCGTGTACAAATGCACAGACAAACAGATATAGGTACCTAAAAATACAAAAATAAAATTTCACCTCGGTAAAATAAATACAAGATTTAATTTTTTTTCACGTGAAAAAAGTGCAAACATCCAAACAATTGTGGTTTCGCAAAGGTGGTCATTATTTTAATAAAACTTTTTATTTCCCGTAGTAATATGATGTTTTTCCGGGATAGAAAGTACCCTATGTCGCTCTAGACCTTAAACTATCCCCTTGAAGAAATCAAGTCAATTCATTGGTTTCTTGCGACGTGATAGCAGGACAAACTAACAAACACACTTTAACATTTATAATATTAGTAAGGATATGGATAGATGTACAAGGCTTGCTCGTTTAATAGCATACGGATACAATGCCTTATATTTATAGTATAAACATGAAACAAAGTACAAAGTTTTTATAAAGTCAATCATGCGTTAATAACGTTCTCAATATTCAACCCACATTACCCCTCTATACAAAATTCACGCTCCTAACAGGTTTCTTATTCCCTATATCTACGTGGTATTAAAAATATTCACGTTAAACTCCCCTAAGGGGCCAAAGCGACCTTTGAGGTATTCAATTCCTGTCAGTCTTCCTGTTTCATGTTTAAAAAACAGATTCACTTCCGTCCGGGTAATATCTCCAGGGGGCGTGGTGGATTTTCTTTGAAAATGTTCTGAATTTTATCTATTGAAAGTTGGTTTAAGCTTATTTCTGAGATTATAAGTTTGATTGATTATCACTTGGATTATACTTAGTACGATTATGACATATTTTTTTACTGAAACTCTGCAAAGAATCTTCTGTGTAAAGATTCTTGTGATATAATAGGTAGGGGAAAAAGTCTTTTCGCATTATAGTATGTATGAACTTGTAATAAAATCTCTTTGGTTATACCATTTGAATTTAGCAGGTTTTGATATCTTTAAAAAGTTTAAATTTTAAAAAAGATAATTCCAAATTCAAATTAGGTAAATGTGTGATTTTCATTTGTTTTTTTTAATGTCAAGATGAGTGAATCTAATGAAGAAATTCGATACATTTTAAAATTTTACTACAAAAAAGGTAAAAATTCAACGCAAGCTGCGAAAAAAATTTGTGACGTTTATGGATCTAGTGCAGTGTCTGTGAGAGTAGCACAAATTTGGTTAAAGCGTTTTCAATCCGGAAATTTTGATGTCAAAGATGCACGTCGCTCTGGTCGCCCTGTTACGGATAAAATGGATGCCATTTCTGAAAAAGTGGAGCAAGATCGGCATATCAGTAGTTACGACGTAGCTGAAGAACTAGGAATTAACCACAAAACAGTTTTGGCGCATAAAAAGGTCGTGGTCAAAGGCCGGCCAGGCTTCACAGACTCTGGCGAAACCCGGGTTAACCCGCAACAAGGTGATGCTGTGTGTATGGTGGGATTGGAAGGGAAGATATTCATTATGAGCTGTTACCGCCAGGCAGGACTATCGATTCTGAACTCTACTGTGAACAACTGATGAGATTAAAGGAAAAAGTTGAGAGAAAGCGGCCGGAATTAATTAATAGAAGGGGTGTGATTTTTCATCATGATAACGCTAGACCTCACACATCTTTAGCCACTTAGCAAAAATTAAGAGAGTTTGACTGGGAGGTGTTAATGCATCCGCCGTATAGTCCTGACCTTGCACCTTCTGATTTCCACCTGTTTCGGTCTCTTCAGAATTATTTAGGCAATGTCAGGTTAACATCACGAGAAGACTGCCAAAACCACTTGTCGCGGTTTTTTGAACAGAAGTCCCAAAATTTCTATAGTAATGGGATCATGTCTCTACCTACAAGATGACAAAAAGTTAGCGAACATAATGGCACCTACATACTTTAGTTAAATGTAAATAAACTTTATTAAAAAATGTTTTGAATTTTCATATAAAATACGAAAAGACTTTTTCCCCAACCTATTTTTAAGTCATTATTAAGCTGTATTTATAAAAAGTTACCGTTACTGACTAATGCAGAGCTCAACCCACTGGGTTGAAATTTGGCATCATCATCATTATCAGCCTGTAATCACCGAAGGATGTTTAAGAAAGAACACACCAATAAGATATTTCACCACATTAACCCTTAATTACTCGCATAGGGTCGATGCATGGCATTAAAAAATTATGCACTTGGAGCGGACCAAATTTTCCCGGGCCCCCACTAGCTTTATTACTCGCGTCGAACTTTGTATTCTAGTAGCGACCATATCACAGGAGTAGAAGGATGCGTTGCTTTTGCGTTGAGAAGCGTGGTGGAGTATGCTCTAAACCCCTTTGATCTAGAGGCCAAACCTATCTGCCAAATTTCCGCTTTGCAGGCCAAGTTGGTTTCGTGTTTAATCAGTGACAAAATAAATAGCCCCCCTAGCCAAGTGTACTTCGTAGCGTAACCACAGTATAAGTAATAGGACAGTATGGCCACTCCCTGCCGTTCTCTCGTGTCGACCTCACCTCCCCTCTGAGACAAATCTGGAACAGTTTGTATGGCGGCGCACGTACACACGCTCATTTGCGCACTGCACAGACGTCATTGTTTATGTAGTAGTGGACGACTCGACATTTGTATGGAGTGGCCGGGGCGTGGCATAACGAACGTTAGATAAATCACGTGACATTTGCCAAAATCGAACATTTTAGTATGAGAATTGACAAATGTCACGTGATCTATTTAACGTTCGTTACGCTACGAATTAACTTTGCTAGGGGGGCTGCTAACCTTCCGCTTTTAGATTATGTACAATGCGCAAATACACGAGTTCGCGAAATAAATGAACCAATACTTTAGATGCTTCAAAAACCAGCTTACAAGTAATTTACGAGTTACTCATTGTACAAGTTCAAATATTGTCACGTTGTTATAACTTGGGAGCATATTTGTCACGCCCGGGAGTTCTCGGTTCATTCTCCACGGAACATTTCGTAATAAGTACTTATGAGCGCTTGCAAATACACGCCATAAGTAAAATGGAGCACTTAGGGTTGGTATTTATTTTTGTATATTTAAACGAATATAATTCTTTATAAATCTTTCTTTATCGTACTAAGTAGGTACATATAAATTATCAATTAAAGATTAATTGCATTCATTAATCCTTTTGTCAAAAAAGTCTCAAAAAAGTGGCTGGTAGCGGTTGGATGCGGAAAGCTGAGGATCGCAAATGGTGGAACGCATTGGGAATGGTTTATTCAACAGTGGGTAGATACAGGTTGATAATGATGATGATGAAACATTTTGTAAAAGATACAGACTAAATATAAGTAGTACCTACTGTAAGGATAATTCGTTAATTTTAATCGGAAATACAGTAATGTCAATAGAACAACACAGTACCTTTTCCAACAGATATTAATGTAATTGTAATAACTCTTAATTGAATACGATAATTCAAAGAATGTAATTTGAACGTCTATAAATTAGTTAAGATATTTTTCACAATGTTCTTTTAATTTTAAGAGTAATTTCATATTACCGCTCTCTGCCGCTTCCGGCGGCCGAGGCCGAGCATACCGGTTGTTGTTTTCCTGACTACTCCTACATTACTAAATTAATTGTTAAATAAATATAACTGAAGCTTCTTTTATTTCTTAAAACAATTTTGAGGGGAATTTGTGGGAATCAGCAGCTTTTGGACCCAAAATTGGGGAATTCGAATTGTATTATTGGAGAATATGATAAACTAGCATTGGCAACTCTGATTGTACCGTTATATTTTCTAAATCTTAATGTCATAGAGCTACACACAAATAGTCTCAAAGACATTACAGCCAAAAATGGCTGCTATATATACTGGCTTGACACATACATGATCTGCTGCGTTGGCAGCGGGGGTGGCAGACTTTTGCAGGTAAAAATAGAAACCGATTGCATCAATTTACTATATTTTAGGATTGAACGGCGATATTAATACATTTCGTCAAGAAGTCATTTTATCTTTTTATTTAAAAGGTTTTATGTTGCAATTTTTACTTTTTAATAATAGCTCTCTTCTTTTCAAATATAAAATTAAATAGATAGATAGATCTTTTCAAGGCAACCTTTAAAATTAGTTTTAGAAAACGGGTTTTAACCCGTTTGCATCTATAGATATTTAGTCATGCAATCTATATTGCATTATTATTCGTGGAGGCACAACAACGGGTACCCTATGACAGACACAATTAAAGTAACACGGATATTCATAATAGTAATGCATCGTATTATGTTATGTGATACCACGAGTATTATGAATACACTTATAATATAATTATAATACTGTTGGTATCGTATCGTTACATACGTAAAAAATACAGTCTGCTTCAAATACCTTTAACTTTTTTTTGATTATGGTAGATAAAAATGGAGATGACAGAAACATTTTTGATCTTTAGTTTAGTATAGTTTTATTTATAAAAATACTAGCGGCCCGGTACGTGCTTCGCTACGTATAAAGTGAAATGCTAAAAAAAATTAATTGTAACATCAAATTCATTTATTCAAACAAAAAATTCTGAAAAAAGTTTCAATTTGACAGCACAATCCCCATCTGAAAAAAGTTTAAATTTGACAGCAAAATCCCCATTAACAAAGATCCGCAATTTATTGAATTCATTTGTTACAAAAAATGTGATAAATGAAGAACCGCTCTACCGATTTTGTGCAAACTTCACATAAACCATCTACTAAATAGTCCGAACAAAGCCTAAACATTTGGTTTCGATAGGTGAGCCCGTTCTTGAGTTATAAAATTACAACGAAAAGTGGCATTGATTTTTATATATATATAGATAAAAGTAAAAAGTGAGTTGGCCGCCGCTGTTTTTTAATAGTGTTTATTTTACAGAATTATGTCTTGATGTTATTTTAGCAACGTAAAGTTGTAAAATAAACGTGAGAACAAAAAATATGATCAACATATTTTTTTATAGTAATTACACCTAGTAAGTATTATATTGGCCGTGTGGTTTCCGGCAGACTAGAATATTATCACTCCGTTTTTTCTAGAGGTCTACTGAGTAAGCTAAAGATGTTTCTCAATAACTTTAAGCTAAGACCAATTTATGGAATCAAAACATCCGATGGTAATCGGCTTCGGCTTTGGCGGTAGGGCCGCAGGTTGCCTCCTAGCTAACCTTTAAGCACAGCATAGTAATACAACCAGTACTTTAACTTCATACTAGCGCCCAAATCGGCGCACGCACACAGCCAAGCGTCATTTACTCGACCGCTCAGGAAGTTCTGAGCGGTGCGTGCGCCGATTTGGGCGCTAGTATGAAGTTAAAGTACTGGTAGTACGTGCCCCGCTGCGCTGTGACCTTGGCCTAAAGGTCAAATCTTATTCAAAATCTGTAATTACATTCAATTATTACGTATTCATAAGCAAGACCCTCTGTTTTACGGGCAAAGTTATTCCATGATCCGATTTCGAACAAAATAATTTAATTCCAAGTAAATTTGGTTACAATTGGGCCGATATCGACGCGAGACGCTAGCTAATTATCGTCGCTTACGTATTCCAACTTCGTACCGACAAGATGTTCTCGCATCTTCTATGCCTACACATGTTATTATATTATGTAAGTAAAACACCACACGTAACGACAACACTTTTATTTCTTGTCCTGTTGTGTGTTTTACTTCTTGTCCTTTGATATTGAGTAAGCCTAAACTATGCTAGTACTGACTGTTAACATACTTCAGTGGTTGTTGATATGTAGCTGAACTCTGACTGCCCACTCGACTGTGCTTTCCAACCGTCCTCCCCTCCTACTCTCCCTACCATTACAATTCCACTTCCTTGCGTTAAGTCGACGATTTTTTAGACCAACTAATTATTATTCTGTAAATAATTTTAAAGCAAAAATATTTATGGAGAAATGTAAATTTACCAATTTATTTTAATCGGTGAATTATCATACAATGCAACCTTAGAATTAGTAGCTATATCTTGCTGTAATATAAGAACGGGAATTAACGCGATCATGCACAAGGGTATTCACATACCTTTATTATTGCCTGACGTTTCGACCAGGTTGTACCGGCAGAATAGGGACGTAGTGAGTGTAGTAAGTCACGGTGCATGGATATCGAGCAACACGGGGGTAGATGAAGATTCATCGACTTCGGGAACGGAGGCAGAGACAGGGGCCCTACCGCCGAAGCTGAAGCCGATTGCCATCGGATTTTTTTATTCTAAAAATATGTTTTAGGTTAAAAGTTATTGACAAACATCTTTAATTCAAAAAAGAAAGCAATTTTTTTTAATTAAACTCTTTACAAATTAGAGAAAGTGAAAGACTAACTTGCGCCCGTGAGTTCGTACGCCTATTGGAATTTTCAAAAATCCTTTCTTAGCAAATGACTACGCCTTACCCAATATTTACCTGTATATGTACCAATTTTCCGTTCAGTGGTTTGAGCACTGTGATGAAAGAACGTAAATTGCACAATAACGCTCAAAGGAATTGTTATTTGGCTGCGGTATTCTGTGAGGGGAAGGTAGTTCCCCAGTCTGGTAGCTTACAAATGCGTATTTGCAAGCTACCCGACTATCCACTACCTACCACTCTTTTGCCAGAGTCTCTTTCGCTAGTCGACAAGGTGAAGCACGTGCAGGTGTGGTTGGCTTTGGCTCTAAAGATCGTGGTGAGCGTCTTACACCTTAAAATATTTTTTTGTGCAGTTTAGAAAGCCCATCTTTTATTCCGTGAAACTTAATGACCAGGCCCCTTACCGCCAACTCTTATTGCGATTCAATAACTGGATTGAATGTTATTCATACCAATGAATAAGCGACTCTATTCTATTTGACATAGACTCTCTTATTCATTGGTATGAATAAGCATTCTATTCAGTTATTGAATCGCAAAAAGAGTTGGTGGTAAGAGGGCTGTCCCTAATTTTTGTAAGTATAAATAACTAGCTTTCGCCCGCGGCTTCGCTCGCGTGACATTCGGGGCAATACTCATTAATCAATAGAAGTACTCGTGTAAAATTTAGGATAAAATAGTCCAACTAATCCCGTTTTCCCATACAAATCAACTAATCTCGTTTTCCATACAAACTTTGGACCTCCGTTTCACCCTCTTAGAGGTAAAATTTGAAAAATCTTTTTAAGTAATTCATGTCCACTACGTTATATTTTCAAATCGATGCCATTGTCGTAATTAACGTCCCAGAAAACCATAGAATCAACTTGATATTATGACATTTCAACCCCATTGCACCCCTACAGAGTTGTCACGTCGGCTATGTTGAATTATTAAATAGTTGTTTTTTTCGTAATCAGCGACCCGATATACTATAAAAACAATAACTATGACGATTTTCAGACTTTTTCACCACATTTTATACATTTCAACGCCATCGCACCCCAATAGGGGATGATAGTCAAGTTACCGCCCTACGGGTACAATAAATAACAATAATAAGTAATTTCTGGGATAAAAACTATTTTAGTTATGTCCTTTCCCAGGACTCAAGGTAACTCTTAAGCAAATTTTATTTAAATCGGTCCAGCGATTTAAGCGTGAAGAAGTAACATACATTCTGTCGCATTTATAATATTAGTATGGATTGGCGTTCCAAAAACCCGTAAAAACGACACATGTAGTGAGTTATAGACATTTCAACCTCATCGCACCTCAATAGAGGATGATGGTCACGTTAGCCACGTTTTCGTAATCAGCGACCCGATAAACCATAAAAACAATACCCATGACGATTTTCAGACTTTTTGACCCCGTTTTACCCTTATAGGGGTTGATATTTTCAAATCGATGCCATTTTTGTAATTGACGTCCCAGAAAACCATAAAATCAACACCCATATTGATATTATGACATTTCAACCCCACCGCACCCCCACAAGCTATGTTGGATTATTAAATAGTTGTTTTTTTCGTAATCAGCGACCCGATAAACCATAAAAACAATACCCATGACAATTTTCAGACTTTTTCGCCCCATTTTACCCCTTTGAAGGGGATGAATTTTGAAAAATCCTGAAACTCGTGTTTACTCATTTATCTATAGAAGTACTCATGTAAAGTTTCGGATAAAATAGTCCAACTAATCTTCTTTCCCCATACAAACTTTGGACCCCCGTTTCACCCCCTTAGGGGATGAATTTTGAAAAATCCTTTCTTAGTGCACCCTTAGACATCATATGGAATCTACATGCCAAATTTGGAATTTCTAGACCCAGCAGTTTGGGCTGTGCGTTGATATATATCAGTCAGACACTCAGGTTCCTCTTTTATATATTTCAATCCCATCGGACCCCCTCAGGGGTAATTTTATGACACGTCGGCTATGTTGGATTATAAAATAGTTGTTGTTTTCGTAATCAGCGACCCGAAAAACTATAAAAACCCTACCCATGTCGATTTTCAGACTTTTTCACCCCATTTTACCCCTTTAGGGGTTGAATATTGAAAAATCCTGAAACACGTGTTTACTCATTCATCTACAGTAGTACTCCTGTAAAGTTTCGGATAAAATAGTCCAACTAATCTCGTTTCCCCATACAAACTTTGGACCCCCGTTTCACCCCCTTAGAGGATGAATTTTGAAAAATCCTTTCTTAGTGTACCCCTAGACTTCATAAAGAACCTACGTGCCAAATTTGGAATCTCTAGACCCAGCGGTTTGGGCTGTGCGTTGATATATCAGTCAGTCAGTCAGTCAGTCAGTCAGTCAGGACTTTGAATTTTATATCTAAAGATAATACACAAATAAATATTCTTGGACAAATTACACACGGCCGTCTAGTCCCAAACTAAGCAAAGTGTCTGTACTTGTACTTTGGGTTCTAATAACTGATATTATACTTAACTACATTTTTTTTTGTAAATACATACATGTAATACATAGAATACCAGACAAAGACAAACAGACATGTTTATGCACACAAATATTTGTCTTGTGTGGGGATCGAACCCTCGACCTCGGAGTCTATTTGGGGTGAATAAGAGAATTTCGGTTGTAAGTTGTTCATCAACATCTTTGAACCAAAGCCAACCTCACCTGCACGCGGTGCACCCTGCTGACTGACAAACGAAGCTCTGGCGAAAAGAGAGGTAGGGAGCGTAATTGTAAGCTACACGACTGGGGAATGTACCTCCACCTCACAGAATACCGCAGCCAAGTAACGGTTCCCTTGAGGGCTTTTGTGTTCCTGCGAGTGAGTGAGGTCACCAGAAAGGAAGGAGATGCTGCGATGGCAGCGGGGGTGGCGGCGCGCGAGCGTTATTTTATGTTGCGAGCGTTAATATGGCTACGGTATTCAACCATTCGACCACCGAGCTCCTCAATTCGTCAAGTATAATTTAAACTCTTTTTAGGGTTCCGAACCTCAAAAGGAAAAACGGAACCCTTATAAGATCACTTTGTTGTCCGTCTGTCTGTCTGTCTGTCTGTCTGTCTGTCTGTCTGTCTGTCTGTCTGTCTGTCTGTCTGTCTGTCTGTCTGTCTGTCAAACATTTCTATGTCGAGAATGCGTGGAGGTATCAAGCTGAAATTTGAACTGTATACACAGGTCTACGGTCCCATGAAGCTAAAAAAAAATCAAACTGCTAAGTTTACGTAGAAAAAAGTTACGGCCGTTTATTCAGCAAAAAACGCATATTTCGACACACTCAAAGGAATCAAAACCTATAGGGTACTTCCCGTTGACCTAGAACTATGAAATTTGGCAAGTAACATCGTTATAGACTACAAGTACAGGAATAAATCTCAAAACTATACATTTGTAAATAGATCTAAAAAAATAGGGGGTCTATATTTTTTATAGGGTGTCGAAATTTCAAATTGAAACTACTAGTTCAAATGGGGTATCATATGAAAGGGCTTGATGTACACATTGCAAAATATATTTTATTTATTTTTTTCGACGCATTATTTCTTATTTATAATGAAAAATATCAAATTTAATAATGATACTACGTACCTACGGAACCCTCGGTGGGCGAGTCCGACTCGCACTTGTCCGGTTTTTTTTTATACAAATAGCAGTTATTTTGTAGGAAATCTACGTTGATACGTAGTTTAGCCATTACGTAACTAGGGACTATAAATCGAGTGTTCGAGATGAACACATGTATCGAAAAGTTTCCAACGAGCCCTCGCACCGCAACACAGGTACTAACGCGGGCCTCGGTTTCAATTAGCTACTTTACAAATTGTCCAATTTAAATTACTGTTCCAAATTTGTACGGAGTGAAATTTCCTGTTAGCAACCACAGCGGAAAGAGGTACGTACAGTATTAGTATAGTGTTTAGTACCTACTAGCATCTGCTCGCGGCTTCGCCTGCGACGATTATAGCGCCAAAAGGTAGTAAAAGGTTCTTTCTCGGATTGTAATCTATATTTTTGCCAAATTTCAGTTAGTTCAGTCGTTTAATCGTATTAAAGTAACAAACAGACAGAAACACAACTCTTTCTCAATTATTTATAATATAATAAGTTAGTTAAAGGATTCAGGTGTTGTTTTGCGGAAGTCAAATTTACAGGCAATTTGATCTACACTACTTTGCGTACTTCCGTAAGTGTAAGTGGCGGGAAAAACGCAAAGGAGTGTAGATCAAATTGCCTATATAATAAGAGTTGCGCGTTTAGGTTTCGAGCCAGGCTAGTTTGCTGTCCAGGAGCCCTACCACCGAACCTACAGCTAAAGCCTACTACCATCGACTACGTTACTATCACATAGATATTTTTTTAACTGATTTATACTTATATACAATTACTTTTTCTAAATACGTATGTAGTATAATATTATAGAAAACACCCCGAACAAGACAATCAGACATGTTCTTGCACACAAATATTTGTCTTGTGCGGGGATCGAACCCACACCCTCTTAGACAAAGTGGCCATTGCTAACTTGCTCGCTGGTCCAATGACCAGCGAGCTCGTCTAGATTGGCAATCGACAGAACAAAATCAAATCAAATATGATGTGTTCCAGTGTGTGTAACTTAAGCATGTGTACGTACATACTATTTTTATTTTATTTTAATAAATTCCTCGTGAAAATGTTTTATGTTAAACTCTGTGCGAACAAAGTCGCACCAGCTAGTATCTAATAAAATTTGTTTTTACAAAATACTTTTCTCATTGTTTATCAGAGCGTTATAACGAAAAGAACTTAATTAAGACTTTAGTAATTAACTGTTTGGGTACGGTGGAAAACTGAATGAAGAATGCTGGTACGTGCCTAAAAATAAAATGGTTACTTTACCCTATAATTTAAAAACTTCTCCAACTTGAAGTATCTAAGGGCTTTTTAAGATTTTTAACCTAATATTTTTTGAGAGATCATTATACGTTCTAAGTGGTCTGTTCAAGTAAGTACCTTTCAGAATACTAAATATTTTATAAAGTGGAATTAATGTTGCAGTGCAAGTGTACAACAGCGTACAATCTGGGTTCGTTAGATATATTTCGAAGTATTGTATTTGATTATAAACTAAAATAATGTTAAAAGTTTTAAGTAACTATGTATATAAAAAAGAGAAACTTATTTCATTGAAGAAGTTCTGACTAAAACTAGTTAAATGTAAAAGGAAAATTGAATTCAGGTTATTGCAAAAAGGGCACATTCAATTTTTTTTAATCTGTAAGTAATAAAATAAATAAATTCAAAAACATCTACCTTAAGAGCGACGTTTATGCTATTTAGAAATACATAAAATACAATCTAAAACTGACAAGTTCTGTGGTCGAATGGTTAGCAATGACCACTTTGATTCCGAGGTAGCGGGTTTGTTCCCTGCACAAGACAAATATTTGTGTGCATGAAAATATCTGTTCCTCTCGGTCTGGGTATTTTATATGTACATAATTATGTGTAAGTATTACCAAAATGTACTTAAGTATTGTATCAGTTATCTAGTACCCACACGAGCTTTGCTGAGTTTGGAACTAGATGGCCGTGTGTTATCCAGAAATATTTATTTATTATGTAGATATTAATGAACGCCAATATTTTGAACACGTTTTCATTTAGCCATTCACTTGTAATCATTGTAACTGTAGATTTAAAACTTTGTAAACTTATGTAGTTGTGACGATGTAATGATGCTTTTATTTATTCTGTGTTGGAAGAAATCAGTCATGAAAGTTTGTGAGGTTTAGGGAGACTGAAGTGCGAGAGATTTCGGAGTCAATTTATGAATTTACTGGCCTGATATTTCGACGGCGAAGTGACAATATCTTCTAACTAACACAGACAAAATTTCACAGAAAGTAAAAAATAAACGTTTAGTTTCCTGAAATTTTAAAAATAATAAATTCATTCATATGGTGAATATTCAAATATGGAAAGCTAAAGATTCAATGAAATGTAAATATATTTGAAATATAAAATAGAAATTGATTTTAAAGTGAATGGCATAAAGAAAGTCAATTTCTCGAAAAATGTTAGATAGGAGGTATTGGCACTTCGCCGTCTAATTTGATAGTATTTTTTTACTATGTCGAGTGGGAAACAAGCATACGGCCTGTGTGGTGTGAAGCGGCTACCATATAAACGAGCGCAACATGATATATCTCGGACGTGGCGGAGCCGCCACCTCCGCTGCCAACGCAGCAGATCCTCCCTTCCTGGTGACATCACTTACTCGTAGAAAAACACCTTTTATTTGGCTGTAATATTCTGTGCGGTGGAGGTACTACTCCAGTTTGGCAGCTTATCTACGCTCTAGCATACCCTACCATTCTTTCACCAAAGCCCTGATGGTCTATCAACAGGGTGCACCACGTGCAGGTTGAGAGGTTGAGTATAGCTCATAGATAATCTATTCTAGTCACAATATAAAGGCTATGTGAACTGTGAGGTTAATGTTAAAGGACAATCGACAGTGTAGGTTTTTCCTAAATCTCCTACTTTATAAACAATCTCAGTCAAAATAATACCTATGTTATTTCAGGCATAGAGTTCAAAATTCAATATCAGTCTAGTTAAAATGCAACTTAGCAGTTGTGAAGTTCCTTCATGTATATGCAAAATTGTCTTTAAACGGCACTTGGGCCTGCTACAGAGAGATAAGCCTTCCGTATGAATACTAACAAGGAACTGTCCGTCCGTTCGTAGTTAATACTACTAAGTCCTTGCAAATAGTATCGCATATATCAGGTTTATACCGGCTGGAAAGTTTTAATGGTTGTAATAAAATTCCTGACTTGTACATTGATCTAGTTTTAAAAGTAGCAACGTGACCTCAATTCATATTGGTCACTATTTGCAGAAATGGAGTCAACATAAAATGTCTCGCTGCCTGTAATATCACAAAATAAATACTGGTAATAGCTTCATTAAATAAGACATACAACTCAATATTTTAGGTCCCCAATGGCGTTAAATACTTAAAACTGTTGGTACACGGCAGTTGAGCTTCACTTGACTTTGATTCACTTTGACTAACATCCCTTTAGGCTTTTAATGCCATATTTGCCATATTGTTGTCTCTCTCATTGCCAAGAGGGGAAGTCAAATTCAAACAGCTTCTTACTTCTACTAATTTCTTCTGATTAAATTCGTTGTGAGTTCCAAGGCAGCCGTAGTTTTACCCCCGAGACTGCAATGGACTTCACTGTTCATTGCCTTTTTTGGTGATCGCCACTGTTAATCCTGGCTACACAGGAGATACAGTGGTGGGAATGAGTGATGGGCCCCAAAAATAAATAGCCGCCTGTAATCTACGAAATAAATAATGGTAATACCTTCATTGAATAAGACATCTTTGGGTTTGGCAGCGTTAATGTACTGCACAGACAAGATAATGTTCAACTTAAGAGGAACGACTGTGTTTTCTTTCCCCATATATAAATGAATCTCTATTACCCTTGGTCAACGCATCATGTGTGAACGTCTAGATCGATTTTGCATTTTTTTTTGTGTTTGTTATGAAAGAAAATAGAATAAAAAGCGCGGAATATAAGAAAATTTCTGAGGTAACTTTATTGCATTTGACAGTATGCGCGAAACCAATTCGAATTCAATATTCATAGTTAGAAAGACAGGACAACGACTGTCGGATGTACGAGTATATAATATACATAAACTTTTATTATTATCTGTATTAATTTTAGCAATAAGTCACATTTTTTTTCATTCTATATATATTCGCTTTAAGTATATCTTTATGTTATTTTAATATGTCATTTTGTTTTCGAGTTATGAGCCTGTAAAACAAAAAAAAAAACATGCCAGTCGCTTTACCGCCGCTGGGGAGAGCAGTCTTGCGAGACACCCTCATTAATGACCATCCCGTCAGAGCAATTACTATCGACAACAGCGTTTATGCCTCTGTCATTTGCACAAACCCCCATGCAGACAGTACATTGACAACTCCGACAGAAGACTGCGGTGCCAGGCCCGATCGAGCCTGTTTAGGCGTACCGCCAATGCCTCGCCTTTACTCTTAACTGCCAACACCAAACGATGTATGACATATACCAGAAAATCACTAGTCGAACGACCGTACCGAAAACTTAACCGCTTTTCTCACAATTTATGTGATGATAGGTAGACGTGCTAGCCTTTGTACCTAAAGTATCCTCTTAGCCATTGACAATAGATATTGGGGCGAATAGATGTCGCGTATTCACTATAGTAGTAGTTTTAATTTCGAGCTTGTCTTTTTTGGCACGAACGACATTTAATCACACAGGTCTGTCCTAATGATTTTCTACAAACGCCATATACTATTTTTCTCCTTCCGTATTTAGCCATTTCCAGCCACTTTTTTGAGGTTTGATGAATCAAATATAATTATAAATTTATAATACGACATTAGACTTTTTACCAAAGTATGTACATAAGAATCAAAATGAAGCACTTGTTCTGACATATTAAATAGCGATCAGTATAAAAAAATGTATAATAATAATAACTTTATTTATCATATCAGTATTCAACTAAATATACATATATTTTTAAAATAAGTTGACACATAAAAAAGAAGAACATAAGCTTAGAGCTTTATGTCCTAGTTTCTTTCCAGTGATACAATTAACTTTACAAAATTTTGACTTAATTATACATATAGTCTATGCTTAATTATACCTATACATCATTTAAAATAAAAATAAAATACAAAATATGTGTGCGGCTTAGGGATGGGCTTGGCACGAGCCTTTAACCTTTTGTAATATAGCAATAGGTTAAAGTTGCCGCGGAGGTTTTATTGTATGTGCATATAGTAAACTGTGAATTTTTATTAGGAACTTTCTGCAATATTAGACTAATAAATAATTATGCTTTATGTATATCTATAGCTTAAAATTTCACCGCAAAATATATTCCGAATGATCCTAATCAACCTACATCGTCTATGAACCTAAATGCATTAAAAAATTTGGCTAAAGAATGCCAAAAACTATTTTATGTAGTATTTATACATTATAATTATATATATATTTAATGTTTTCATACATTAAATTTATGCCCAACTGTTATGCCAAAGTAGATTATATGCGAATCAAAGGGATCCCTTGGATTGCTCTATCTATCACTCACTAAATCTGCGGTATCCGCATACCAACTAACCCTCGCGGGATAAGAGGAGATAACAAAGGCCCGGAATGCCGCAAACTTCCTCAGTGTGCCCTCATTCGTCAATTGTAAGCCAGGCATGCACGACTCTTCTTACATTTCAATTTATAAGTATATCTCGGGAGTTAAGGTGACATTCCATTGGACTGGGGCTGTACAATGACGTTCCTAAACAATATTGCTTTTATTACTACCATAGGAACGTGTTCAAATTTTAATTTATTTATTTGTTTTACTTTTGACATAAGCCACGCCTATAAATTACATAGATAACAAAATGTAATACTACAAGGAAGTATTCAGCGTCCATAGTGTTGCATTTTTTTTTGTCTGTGGTTGTCTGTTTATAATTATGTACTTCATAGACGTGGCTTTGGCTTATGCTAAAAATAAAATAAATGATTGGATAAAGTTTATATAATCACTGTTACACATGAAAAAGAGACAGCGTTATGTTTGTACATCAATATCTTTTTCGTATTTTATGCCAACTCATGCATTTTTTCTTATAAACAATAGATGTCATGGTATCAAATTTATATATTTATTTAAGGTTAAAATTTGCTTAAAGAGGTTGTTGTAGAAGCGGGTGCCAAAAGGAACACAATTGTATCACAGTATAAGTATTAGTACTACGTATCGTATGACCACTCCCTGCCGCTCTCTCGTATTGAACTCACCTCCCCCCTCTGAGACGGATCTGGAACAAATTGTATGGCGCCGCACGCACACAAGCTCATTGACGCTCTGCACAGACGCCATTGTTTATGTAGTAGTAACCGACGCGACATTTGTATGGAGTGGCCGGGGTTTAGTTGTATTTTATTTCATTACATCTATGCTCTAATATGCTTGTTTTTTTTTTGTCTATGCTATTAAGACGGCTATCAAGCAAACGACTAGCGTGATAGTAAGTAATTACTGGATCCTGTGTACGTTTGAAAAATACTTCACGCCTTTTTAAATGTCGCGCGTGCTAAAACTAAATCTATCTTATATCTGTATTATTAGTTTTTATTGTTTACTTTTTACATGGTGGCCATAGTCGCAAAAAATATATATAGCTCGGATATAGATTCAGGGCGACCGAAATCCAGCTTAAATTTGATATACAAGGGATGAATAATTTGAGCCGAATCTGTGCAAATTAAATTTCGGCCGCTGTTTTAAATCGTCCATGAGTAAAGTGCCTAAAATGTATTGAAAATTAGTGTAATGAGTTAAATTCTACACACAAATAGGGTATAATCTGTATTAAAATAAATAATAATAATATCAAACTTCTCAAAGGGACCTCTACGCGTTGGATCCATACCCCCGCGCACGCCTATCAAATGACCGGGCTTGACCCGTAATTAAAAAGAGATACAAATAAATATTAATTATTTCTGGACAATTTACACAGCGCCATCTAGTCCCAAACTAAGCGCAAAGCTTGTACTATGGGTACTAGACAACTGATAAATATAATTAAATACATTTTTTTTTTGTAAATACTTAAATGCAATACATATAAAACACCCAGACCAAGACAAACAGACATGTTTATGCACACAAATGTTTGTATTTTGCGGGGATCGAACACGCGACCTCGGATTCAAAGTGGCCATTGCTAGCCATTCGACCACCGGGCTCGTAAATAATTATGATATTTTTATTCCGAAAATATGTTCAAGAGGTCGAAGCTGGGTGTACCTCATCGAAGCTCAAATTTGATGTTCACACAGTTGTATTCTATATATATTACTACACAGGTAACGTCCTAAACGCTATATAGTATTACTAGCGACCCGCCCCGGCTTCGCACGGGTGCAATGCTGATACTAAATGTACTACAGAAGGTCTTTGCGCTTTGTCCTATCCAGTCCTTCCCCAGTTATAAGCACACGCCGCCGGCTCCGCGGCCGGTACCGCCACAGCCGTTATGTCCCTGCATTTTAAATGTGTAATATCTTCTAAACTATTCATTTAAATTACAAGCTGTGAAGGGCCATATTGATCTATATTAAATGCGCAATGTATTTAAGGTACTTAATTGGATAAGGATTAATTCTGTATTGCTTAAAATCGCTTCGTAAATAAGGCATTATTTCTTGTAAAAAGCAAAGGATAAAATAACGGTTATTGTGTGTTACCACTAAGAGATAGACATATACCATCGCGAACTTTTTTGTAGACCATTTTAAGGTGAACAATACTGTACTACATTATTTTTATCTATCTCGTTGGGTTCAGCCAGCGTTTGCAATGAAAGAGCAAAAAAATGTGTTTATTTACGACATCACATTAGAAACCTCTAAATTATCAGTGTTTTTCTACTATGTTATGCATATATTATACATATAAACTTTCCAGTTGAATCACTCTATCTATTAAAAAAAAACCGCATCATAATCCGTTGCGTAGTTTCAAAGATTTAAGCATACATGGGGACATAGGGACAGAGAAAGCGACTTTGTTTTATACTATGTAGTGATAGTTGGAAACCAAATTTGGGAATTAAATTATAAAACATCTAATATGCTACAAAATAAATAAAACATGTCGTAAGAAAAACAAAAAATTCGAATATTAACACGAAAAGTAAAAAACTGGCCAAGTGCGAGTCGGACTCGCGCACGAAGGGTTCCGTATTATTATCTATAAAAACGGCAAAAAAAAAACACATTTGTTGTATGGAAGCCCCCCTTAAATATTTTTTTTTTATTTAATCATTTATTTTTAAAGTTAATATATAACTAAATATTCTGTGAATATTTCAAGCGTCTACCTTTTGCCGTTATCAATATCGAGCAAAAACGAGCAAAAAAAAATCACGTTTGTTGTATGGGAGCCCCCCCTTAAATATTTATTTTATTCCGATTTTTAATATTTGTTATTATAGCGGCAACAGCAATACATCATCTGTGAAAATTTCAACTGTCTAACTATCACAGTTCACGACATACAGCCTGGTGACGGACGGACGGATGGACGGACGGACGGATGGACGGACGTACGGACGGACGGACGGACAGCGGAGCGGCGGAGCCTTAGTAATAGGTTTCCTTTTTACCCTTTGGGTACGGAACCCTAAAAAGAGTTCATTTTTGGCAATTTCACAGCGCCATCTATTATTATTGATGATTATTATGCCGCTAAATAAAATCAAAAATATTGATAATTTAGTTTACAGGAAGTAACTGGTAACTCAAGCGCGCAAAGTAATGTAATTCAAATTGCTTGTAAATTTCGTCATAATTATTATGAGCCTTTATCTACCCACTGCTGAATATCTGGGGGCACGGGAGTGCCCCCGCCAAGACGAGCCAAGCGGAGCGCAAGGGCACTACCTACCTTTTCTCGAAACGTTTCGTCGTTTTTTTGAACACTTATAACTTTGGTTTGGATGATGCTAAATAGTTAAAAATTTCAAAATATAATGACACCAGTACAATCATTAAACATACTAAGTTTGAATGTCGTAGCTATTATACTTTAGATTTTATTAATGTCTAAAAACCCCCGATTTCGTCACTGATTCACTCACTGATCATCATAATTCTTAAGGTACTTCCTGAAGTCCTAGAACGCTGAAATTTGGTATGTAAGCTAATATTACTGCAAAGACAACAAAAAAATTAAAAAACCAAACCTAACCTAACCTATCCCCTTGGAATAGGAGGTGGAAGTTTGTATGAGACTTGCACTAAATTTGCACTAACTACATAATCATGCAGTAATAAGAATTGAAAAGCTAGATATATATGAAAAAAAATACTTATCAATCAATACATATAATAAAACAGTAGGAACCGCGTGTCTGTACATTTGATAAAATTAACAAAAAATGGGTGTGGGCGATAAAAAAAGAGTAACAGAACACAAAAAAGATTTTTTTGATTTTTTTGTCTGTCTGTCTGTCTGTCTGTATGTACTCGCTAATCTTTAAAACTAACGAACAGATTTTTACGCGGTTTTCAATAAAAGATTAAGCTCATCCCTGAGCAACATATAGGCTTTGTTTCATCGAAATCTAATGTCAGATTAAAAAGTTATCGTCATTTAAAGTTTAAACAAAATTTTTCTTTATAGAAAATCACTCATCACGAAATCTCAGAAACTACAAGTGCTAGGAGTCTCAAATTTTGTATGGGGGTTCCTTTCAGGACGTAGATGCTCACTAAGACGGGAATTTGGAAAATTCAACCCCTAAGGGGGTGAAACGGGGGTCCAAAGTTTGTATGGGGAACCAAGATTAGTTGGACTATTCTATACGAAACTTTACACGAGAACTTCTGTAGATAAATGAGTAAACACGTGTTTCAGGATTTTTCAAAATTCAACCCCTAAAGGGGTGAAATGAGGTGCAAACGTCTGAAAATCGACATGGGTATTGTTTTTATGGTTTATCGGGTCGCTGATTCCGAAAACAACAGCTATTTTATAATCTAACATAATCGACGTGACACAAGAGCACTCCTGTGGGGGTGCGATGGGGTTGAAATGTCATAATATCAATATGGGTGTTGATTCTATGGTTTTCTGAAATGTCAATTACGAAAATGGCATCGATTTGAAAACGTGGACACGAAATTTCCATCTCGGTATAAAAATCCAAGATTTGGAACACCTGATGCAGAACCATAATGGTTCAGCTAAACTATAAGAAATATAAAAATGACGCTTTAGCAAAAGTTGTTAAGCCTGATAAGCATTTTTTGTTGAGGTATAAAAATCCAAGATTTAGAACACCTGATGCAGAACCATAATGGTTCAGCTAAACTATAAGGAATATAATAATGACGCCTTAGCAAAAGTTGTTCAGCCTGATGAGCATAAATAGTTTAGCAAAATGTTGATTGTATTGTAAAACAATAACCGCGCAGTGCTACTTTTATTCTTACCTGCTACAAGTTAGACGCAATAGTTTTATTTATTTACGTTATATATATATATATATATATGAATATACATATATATGTATATATATATATATAAATATATATATATATATATATATATATATATATATATATATATACTAGCGGCCGCCCGCGACTTCGTACGCGTGGAGTTATTTATTTGCAAAGAATGTTTAATTACATTCGAAAAAGCTAAATAGGTACCTAATGAAAGGAAAAAAATAACAAAAGTTAAAAACAATCAATATCTAGACGAATTTTTAGAATCAATGAAGTCGACGGATATTGTTTTTTAAAACCTCTTTGTAAAACCTAAAGTATTTTTTATTGTTATAATAAAACATTCCTCCTTATAATAGTAAGTATGTAGTTGTTTTCAATATTTTTTATACTTAAATATCATTTAAAATCCTTCTGCCATAATCACTTTAACTTCAATAACATTGGATTTCCATACAAATTTCTAACCCCCGTTTTAACTCCAAAAAGGGGTTGATTTCTAAAGATACATTATTAGTACCCCTCCAAACCATCTATAGAGCATACATTTTAAATTTCAAGTCTCTTACTACAAAAACATAGGACTTTCATACAAACTTCCAACCCCCGTTTTAACCCCAAAAAGGGGTTGATTTCTAAAGATACATTATTAGTACATACATTTTAAATTTCAAGTTTCTTACTTTAAAAACTTAGAACTTTCATACAAACTACCAACCCCCATTATAACCCCAAAAAGGGGTTGATATCTAAAGATACATTATTAGTACACCTCCATACCATCTATAGAGCATGCATTTTAAATTTCAAGTCTCTTACTTCAAAAACATAGAACTTTCATACAAACTTCCAACCCCCGTTTTAACCCAAAAGGGGGTTGATTTTCAAAGATACATTATTAGTACACCTCCACTCCATCTATAGAGCATACATTTTAAATTTCAAGTCTTTTGCGTCAAAAACATAGAACTTTCATACAAACTTCCAACCCCCGTTTTAATCCCAAAAAGGGGTTGATTTCTAAAGATACATTATTAGTACACCTCCACACTATCTATAGAGCATGCATTTTAAATTTCAAGTCTCTTATTTCAAAAACATAGAACTTTCATACAAAGTTCCAACCCCCGTTTTATCCCCAAAAAGGGGTTGATTTCCAAAGACACATTATTAGTACACCTCGACACCATCTATAGAGCATACATTTTAAATTTCAAGTCTCTTACTTCAAAAACGTAGAATTTTCATACAAACTTCCAACCCCCGTTTTAACCCCAAAACGGGGTTGATTTCCAAAGATACATTATTAGTACACCTCCACACCATCTATAGAGCATGCATTTTAAATTTCAAGCTATTTACTTTAAAAACATAGAACTTTCATACAAACTTCCAACCCCCGTTTTAACCCCAAAAAGGGATTGATTTCCAAAGATACTTTATTAGTACACCTCCACACCGTCTATAGAGCATACATTTTAAATTTCAAGTCTCTTGCTTCAAAAACTTTCATACAAACTTTCATACAAACTTCCAACCCCCATTCTACCCCCTTAGGGGTGGAGTATCGTAAAATCCGTTCTTAGCGGATGTCTACACCCTATAAGGCCAACCTGCCAAATTTCAAGTTTGTAGGTGTTATAGTTTCTGAGATTTCGTGATGAGTGAGTCAGTGATTTTCTCTTTTATATATATAGATATATATATATAACGTTATATATATAAAGGTAACGTGGTCTGTTTAGTCAGTTTTATATAGACATGTACGCTAAAATTTAAATGGAACGATTGGTATATATTTGCACAAACCAGAAGAAAGCGTGCATTTGCGGGACGCTATGTAGCAAGATTTTGTGATTCAAAGTCTTTTAAACAACGAGGGGAAACTGTTTTTCTTAGATGTTTCACGAGGGACTGGAAAAACATATCTGACGAGAGCAATCCTCGCTGAAATCAGGCGCCAAAATAATATCACAAAGCAGCATCGCCAGGTATTGCAGCCATAATATTACCTCTAGACGGAAGGACGCAAATACAATGTTCAATATTCTACTCGATTTATACAGAACGGAAACACCGACATGCTTTGTGACACGAAACTGTGACAAAGCGAAAATGTTTCAGGATTGCTGTCTAATCGTTTCAGATGAATGCGAAATGGCCAAGAATGTGGCTTTATCGAGGATTAGTAACGCTTCAGGTCTTTTCATATTAGCTCCCGAAGGAAAGACTCCCTTCATTTATTTTATATTTTTTTTTAAACTATGGTTACATAACTTAAATAAAAATAATAATTTGTTGACTTTTAACGTGTAATACTGCCCCAAATATTTTCTTATGTATCTACTTTAGTTCGTATTTCTGATAATACGCCGGAATCATAAAGTCCACGCGAACGAAGTCGCGGGCATCAGCTAGTACATATAATAAAACAGTAGGAACCGCGTGTCTGTACATTTGATAAAATTAACAAAAAACGGGTGTGGGTGATAAAAAAAGAGTAACAGAACACAAAAAAGATTTTTTTTATTTTTTTGTCTGTCTGTCTGTCTGTCTGTATGTACTCGCTAATCTTTAAAACTACTGAACAGATTCTTACGCGGTTTTCACTAAAAGATTAAGCTTATCCCTGAGCAACATATAGGCTTTGTTTCATCGAAATCTGATGTCAGATTAAAAAGTTATCGTCATTTAAAGTTTAAAGAAAATTTTTCTATAGAGAAAATCACTGAAATCTCAGAAACTACAAGTGCTAGGAGTCTCAAATTTTGTATGCGGGTTTCTTTCAGGACGTAGATGCTCACTAAGACGGGAATTTGGAAAATTCAACCCCTAAGGGGGTGAAACGGGGGTCCAAGGTTTGTATGGGGAACCAAGATTAGTTGGACTATTTTATACGAAACGTTACACGAGCACTTCTGTAGATAAATGAGTAAACACGTGTTTCAGGATTTTTCAAAATTCAACCCCTGAAGGGGTGAAATGAGGTCAAACGTCTAAAAATCGTCATGGGTATTGTTTTTATGGTTTATCGGGTCGCTGATTCCGAAAACAACATCTATTTTATAATCTAACATAATCGACGTGACACAAGATCACTCTTGTGGGGGTGCGATGGGGTTTAAATGTCATAATAATATCAATATGGGTGTTGATTCTATGGTTTTCTGAAATGTCAATTACGAAAATGGCATCGATTTGAAAACGTGGACACGAAATTTCCATCTCGGTATAAAAATCCAAGATTTGGAACACCTGATGCAGAACCATAATGGTTCAGCTAAACTATAAGAAATATAAAAATGACGCTTTAGCAAAAGTTGTTAAGCCTGATAAGCATTTTTTTTGAGTTATAAAAATCCAAGATTTAGAACACCTGATGCAGAACCATAATGGTTCAGCTAAACTATAAGGAATATAATAATCACGCCTTAGCAAAAGTTGTTCAGCCTGATGAGCATAAATAGTTTAACAAAATGATGATTGTATTGTTAAAAAATAACCGCGCAGTGCTACTTTTATTCTTACCTGTTACAAGTTAGACGCAATAGTTTTATTTATTTACGTTATATATATCAATACATATAATAAAACAGTAGGAACCGCGTGTCTGTACATTTGATAAAATTAACAAAAAACGGGTGTGGGTGATAAAAAAAGAGTAACAGAACACAAAAAAGATTTTTTTGATTTTTTTGTCTGTCTGTCTGTCTGTCTGTATGTACTCGCTAATCTTTAAAACTACTGAACAGATTCTTACGCGGTTTTCACTAAAAGATTAAGCTTATCCCTGAGCAACATATAGGCTTTGTTTCATCGAAATCTGATGTCAGATTAAAAAGTTATCGTCATTTAAAGTTTAAAGAAAATTTTTCTATAGAGAAAATCACTGAAATCTCAGAAACTACAAGTGCTAGGAGTCTCAAATTTTGTATGCGGGTTTCTTTCAGGACGTAGATGCTCACTAAGACGGGAATTTGGAAAATTCAACCCCTAAGGGGGTGAAACGGGGGTCCAAGGTTTGTATGGGGAACCAAGATTAGTTGGACTATTTTATACGAAACGTTACACGAGCACTTCTGTAGATAAATGAGTAAACACGTGTTTCAGGATTTTTCAAAATTCAACCCCTGAAGGGGTGAAATGAGGTCAAACGTCTAAAAATCGTCATGGGTATTGTTTTTATGGTTTATCGGGTCGCTGATTCCGAAAACAACATCTATTTTATAATCTAACATAATCGACGTGACACAAGATCACTCTTGTGGGGGTGCGATGGGGTTTAAATGTCATAATAATATCAATATGGGTGTTGATTCTATGGTTTTCTGAAATGTCAATTACGAAAATGGCATCGATTTGAAAACGTGGACACGAAATTTCCATCTCGGTATAAAAATCCAAGATTTGGAACACCTGATGCAGAACCATAATGGTTCAGCTAAACTATAAGAAATATAAAAATGACGCTTTAGCAAAAGTTGTTAAGCCTGATAAGCATTTTTTTTGAGTTATAAAAATCCAAGATTTAGAACACCTGATGCAGAACCATAATGGTTCAGCTAAACTATAAGGAATATAATAATCACGCCTTAGCAAAAGTTGTTCAGCCTGATGAGCATAAATAGTTTAACAAAATGATGATTGTATTGTTAAAAAATAACCGCGCAGTGCTACTTTTATTCTTACCTGTTACAAGTTAGACGCAATAGTTTTATTTATTTACGTTATATATATATATAAAGTATATATATAAAGTAATATATATAAAGGTAACGTGGTCTGTTTAGTCAGTTTTATATAGACGTGTACGCTAAAATTGAAATGGAACGATTGGTATATATTCGCACAAACCAGAAGAATGCGTGCATTTGCGGGACGCTATGTAGCAAGATTTTGTGACTCAAAGTCTTTTAAACAACGAGGGGAAACTGTTTTTCTTAGATGTTCCAGGAGGGACTGGAAAAACATATCTGATGAGAGCAATCCTCGCTGAAATCAGGCGCCAAAATAATATCACAAAGCAGCATCGCCAGATATTGCAGCCATAATATTACCTCTAGACGGAAGGACGCAAATACAATGTTCAATATTCTACTCGATTTATACAGAACGGAAACACCGACATGCTTTGTGACAAAGCGAAAATGTTTCAGGATTGCTGTCTAATCGTTTCAGATGAATGCGAAATGGCCAAGAATGTGGCTTTATCGAGGATTAGTAACGCTTCAGGTCTTTTCATATTAGCTCCCGAAGGAAAGACTCCCTTAATTTTTTTATTTTTTTTTTTAAACTATGGTTATTATCTTAAATAAAAATAATAATTTGTTGACTTTTAACGTGTAATACTGCCCCAAATATTTTCCTATGTATCTACTTTAGTTCGTATTTGTGTTAATACGCTTGAATCATAAAGTCCACGCGAACGAAGTCGCGGGCATCAGCTAGTAACAAATAAAAAAATATGAACATCATACTTTTTTGAAAATCATCCCCTAACCCTTAAAAATGGGGCGGTGACATCTGCCAACGTCACTAGATGGCGCTGACTGTATTTTGAAATACGCTGTCGACTTATACATCTGGCAGCCTTATATAACGAAGTGGTCACGGGTAGTTTTCAGTCGTATACGACATTTTTCTACTGCGAATGATGATCGATTGTTAGGAAATATTTGCATTTCATATTCGTAATTTCGTAGTCGTATCGTATCGTCGTAATAATTCTATATTTCGCTCGAATCACTGTTGTTATTTTAGTTACTGGTCCAAATTATTTTAAGTTTCTTTTCTATTCTCTTAGATTTAATTTATTTAATTAACAATTCAAAAAACAACCGGCCGGTGTGTTCTGGTTGATTCATCAAAATTCCAGACGAAGGGTAAGGCGAAAGTAAAGGCACGGGGTCAAAATAGGTTATTTTTAAACCCAAAAAAGTCCATTAACCAACTTACAAAAATAAATGAAATCCCACCAAAAACATTTTCATGTAAAAATGTTGCCAAGACGAGTCTACATAGCTTACCCTGTGAAAAAGTTATCAGAATGCAATGCAACAATAAGATGATCCCACGTATCTGACCATCAATTTGGAGATGTCGTTTCGTTTCAGCTATTGAAGTGGTTAAAGACTATGTCTACCTCGGATAGTCTATACAGCTTGGCAAGATAATTTCAACAAAAAGATCGAAGCATTAATAAATGAAAGCATCCAGGACTAACGGCGTTAGAATGATGTACAATGATTGTAATCGAAATAATTTTGAATATCTAGCTGACCCGGCAAACGTTTTTTGCCATATAAATTTAGGGGTTGATGGTAAAAGGTATATTTTTCAATGCTAAATCATAATAAAATAAAAATAATAAAAAATTGACAATAAAATAATAAAAAAATATTTAGAGGTGGGTCTCCCTTATCATCTAAGGATATGAAAATTAAATGTTGACCGATTCTCAGACCTACCCGATATGCACACAAAATTTCATTAAAATCGGTCCACCCGTTTCGGAGGAGTTTGGTGACAAACACCGCGACACGAGAATTTTATATATTAGATTTTTTTTTCAATAATTAATTTTGACACGTTGACATTATGAATATTTTTAACTTGAAATAAACAAATTTTATTTTATTTATTTAATCAACGTACTCTTCGAATCTCGAAAAAATTAACCAATCATAGACAGCTACGCTTGACGTTGCTTAACTTGAGTAATCATTCAAGTTAAGCAACGTCAAGCGTAGCTACAGCGTACAGCGTACACAGTAGTACAGCGGTATCATTGCGCGTGTTAGTTTAATGAATCCATTAAACTGACACGCGCAATGATACCGCTGTAACTCCCGCGAAAGAACGACTGGTAAGCTGAATTTACAGCAAATTTCCAGCTGGAGAAAAGTAGACCCTAGATTTGGAATTGCAAACTCTAGATGCCATTAGGCACCTCGTAAGTACTCCCGACCCACGAATTCCTACGTGTCCATAGATCTTCTCACACCCGACGCCCATTTCCCACAGACATTCCCATGTGTCGGGTATAAAACAAAATCAGTGCAAATTAACCACGTATAAGAAATTACGGGAATCTACTACGACGAATTTGACGAGCTCGGTGGTCGAATGTTTAGTAATGGCCACTTTCACACCGAGGTCGCGGTTTCGATTCCGCACAAGACAAATATTTGTGTGCATGAACATGTATGTATTTACAAAAAAAATGTATTTGAGTATAATATCAGATATCTAGTACCCATAATACAAGCGTTGCGCTTAATTTGGGACTAGATGGCGCTGTGTAAATTGTCCAGAAATATTTATATTTATTTATATTTACTAATATGGAATATATGTACCGGAAGTTGGGAACTTGGCAACCATGACTAATGGATATGGTTAGACTAATGTTTCAGATTATTTCTGCGGGACAAATTTATTATATCAGTAGATTAACTTCCGGGGATATATTCCTTGTTATTCATATAAATAAATCATATTGGTCAGGCAAAAACAAAGACTGTGATTAAAGAAATAATGAATACCGGCTTCCGTCCATAGCTCCGTAGTCGTGAACATTATTATTTTCATGAATGAATAGATCGAATCGAAGTAAAACTTTGGTAAATATCGAAATCAGTCATTTTTATAGCCTGACTTACGGAATGTATTTAAAATTAAAAGTTCTAAGATGTTTTTAGTGAAATTTTAACTGTACAGTTCAAATTAAATTTTAACTGTACTTGTTAAAATTTAAGTAGGGATAATTAAAAGAACTATATTTTTTTTTAATGTGTTATTTTAAAATAAAAATAATTAACAATTTGCTATGTATAATTTTAAACTTTCACGGTTGTCTACATCACTATTGTCCCACGCCAGCCACTCCATACAAATGTGGCCTACTACTACATAAGCAACGGCGTCTATGCAAAGCACAAATGAGCGTGTGTGCGTGTGACGCCATACAAACTGTTCAAGATGCGTCTCAGAGGGGAGGTGAGGTATGACGATACAAGAGAGCGGCAGGAGTGGCCGTACTGTATGTAGTACTAATATTTATACTGTGCTATTGTATATATGAGACTTACCGTAATGTTGCAGACGTCATGGTCACGGGGTGACCATGGATAATCTAAGCAGAAGTTTGATTTTTGCCTTCAAAAAATTCGACATGCCGACAATAGGCTTGTATCCCATTTTTTTTTTCGATTCGTTATTTGAAGACGTCACAATAATATAAATATAGGTGAAATAATTACTTCGATTGCATAAAAACTTCTCAAGATATGATAACTTGAAGATCACAATTTTGGACTATCCCGAAAACGCTCCATACAAAAGGCCACCACGTTATGACGTCACACCGTGCTATTTTATATGCTTTAAATCAGAAATTTGTACGACAGTTATGTTAAATATTGCGTTTATGTAGCCAGTGCCGTAACAAAAGTTATAGTATTTTTTGTTGTTTCTAGAATGGTAATATTTATTTTTTATAATTTCATACCTTTAAAATGGACTTTCCCACCAAACTTTGACCGAACATAAAACACGTCGGACATAAGTTATTAAAATTTTACTAACGCAGATCGTTTTAGTTTTATGTATTTTACGTTACTGATAGTTTTTATAATGACTGACAGTGAGAGAGTTTTTATAATTTTGTAACATGGGCAACAAGCCTATTCAGCTTAGGCGATAGAATCCCAGGTCTATTCTTCCTGTGTGATGCTAAGACTTCGTCATGATATTGGTGGTCAAAATCTATAATTTTCCATACAAAAGACAGCGAATGTCGTAGGCAAGTTCAAATCACATTACCAAATTTGTCACTATTGAAATACCTTGTGGTTTTGTACCACGAATCTATTATAAAGCCAACTGAATAATTTTCCCTTTGCGGTTAGGTATATAAAAAAGTCGTGCTTCGGAGGGCATGTTAGGCCGTCGATCCTGATTGTTGCCATTGGATGACAGTCGTTAAACCAAGTCAATTAAGCAGAGTGGTGGAGTATGCTCTTAACCCCTTCAATTGAGGGTAGACCCGTATCCCATCTGTGGGATGAGTAAAGGTTGACGACAAATATAAAAAAAAAATGTTTCATGAAAATGTGGGGGGAAAATAATTCAATAAGAATTTAAAATAATGTATACCGTCACGGAAAAACGAAAAGACAAACGACATCGTGCTCTAGGGAAAGGTCGTAAAAATAACTGATTCCTACAACACGGAAAATATTTCTAAACTTCCTTTCTATTTCGCCAAAATAAATAACGTAAAAACTCTCCGAACTTACAGTTCTTTTTTTAAGCTGTAATTCCACAGACACGGATAGGAGAAATAAAGGAAAAATATAATTTAATAAGAAATAATGTAGATTTGTCAAAGGGCAATGTTTAATTGTGCTTCGTGAAAAATATAATAATTTGCAAATTGGTATAGTGAAATAGAAGTTTAGCTCTTTCCTTAAAGAGTAGCTCCCCATAAAAAGAGTTCTATTGAATTTTTTTTTAAACTAATGATTATAGAGGCTTATAAAGTAGAAATACAACAAAAATCCGTATATAAACGCTATCAAATTCATCAAATGCAATGTGCATATAATTTGCTTTGATAGTTTGATTACTTTGACTTTGATAAGTGTGTTTTTTTTAATACTACGTCGGGTGGCAGACAAGCATACGGCCCGCCTGATGTGAAGCAGTTATCGTAGCCATATTAACGCTCGCAACATAAAATATCGCTCGCGTGCCGCCATCCCCGCTTTCTGGTGACGTCACTCACTCGCAGGAACACAACAACCCTCAATGGAATTCTGTTCTGTGAGGTGGAGGTACATTCCCCAGTCGGGTAACTTACAATTACGCTCCCTACCACTATTTTCGCCAGATCTTCGTTTGTCAGTCAGCAGGTTGTACCGCGTGCAGGTGAAGTTGGCTTTGGTTCAAAGATGTTGATGAACCACTAACACCCCACCTTTAATAACACGTTGAGTTTTACGAGAAATTAATGAAAATATGTGGGTATGTCTTTAAATTCCTTATGACTAAAAAATAATAAATTTTACTCTCTAGTTACATTCTGCAATCTTTTTACTAGTTTGGGTAGTAGATTTAATTTTAAGTAATTGGTCCTCTCTTGTCTGTTCCTACGGCAACTCAGCTTAATTCATGAATTTCAAAGCGTATTGCGGTAATGTAGCAACACCAAGTTATTTTTGCTTGTCAAACTTGTCAGCAACTTCGCAACTGTCATTCCACTGGAATTTTTAAGATGAAGACCGTCAACACCCTGGCGGCAGATCTGTTGGATAGATTGCGACTAAGGAAATTTGAGGAAAGTTGTAAAATAAGATTTACACAATTTTGTGTTCCTGTGTATATATTTTTTTACGAGAAAATATAAAGTTGTAGATTATTTAAAAGTTTTCCACCTAAAAAGTTCGTATTAAGTGAGATTCAGTGCAAAAAAATATGTTGAATATTACGCAAACTTGTTTCATAAATAATTTTAAATGAAGTGATGTTTCAAATTGAAACTTTTCGTATAATTTCGTTTACGGAATAGTTTCCAACTAGTAGTGATTCCTATAAATTTAATAATCGTATTCACTACTAACATTCCATCCTACTAATATTATTAACGTGAAAGTTTGTGAGGTTATGTGTATGAAGAAGAAAGGAGAAAAATATTTTATTAGCCATACACACATGTTTATTCAAACTCGGCCATCATCATCATTATCAGCCTGTATCTACCCACTGCTATTTTATAGGCCTTGCCCAATGCTTTCCACCTTATTCGATGCGTCGCTTTTCGCATTCAACCCTTCGGTCCATCTAGAGAGGGGGCGCCCTACGCTTCGTCGCCCCATGCGAGGCCTCCGCTCTAAGACGTAAGTATTTCGTAAGTCTTGGTTACTCTAAATTAATTATTATCTGATATAATAATGAGGTGTGGATCCAACGCGTAGAAGTCCTTTTGAGAAGTTTGATGTAAATGTTGTACACATACTGCGCCTCGCTCAGGGTATATCAATGGACCGATATACGCATGAGAAGTAGCAGGTGTTGGGGTTACTGCAAAAATTGTTGTAAAATATTAAGTATCTCTTTTTAATCACTAGTCAAGTTCGGTCATTTGATAGGCGTGCGCGGGATATGGATCCAATGCGTAGAGGCCCCTTAAGAATATTACCGTAATGCTGTATATCCGCCATGGCCCACTCAAGGATATATCAAAGGATCAATATACCCATGAGCAGGTTTTAGCAAGAATTGAGACTATTGGATAATGTGTTGGGAAACTATTGGTAAATTATATGGGCTATGGAAATGAGTTCTGGGTGAACTAGTTAGTGGTCTATTACAGTAAAGGGATGGACGCTTTACCATAACTACCATTACTATCGGTCGGTACTTGCGGCAGGCGGTGGTTCGCCACTCACTAGATGGGGCCCCCTCCCCCTCCCCTAAATTCCAGAAAATCGGCCGGGGGCAACACTGGTGTGAGTGACTCAGGGGACCGAGCGGTGTGCTGCGCTTTGTTACTCGCGGCGTTAAGCCCTTTGACACTTCCACCCCTGGAGCATATAGCTCTAACGTCTACTCTCTGAACGGGCAATGAAGCAACCCAGTGCTGAGAGTCCTGCGGGCCTTCTTGTTCCCACTCCTTCTTATTATCATTATTATTATTTATATAATGGATCCTATGATCCAATTTGAGTTAGCAAAAGATCGCTAACTCAAAATTTAGCATAGGTATATTTTAATTTTTCTAATCCTTCCCCACTTTAGTTTCAGACTAGCTAATTTATCATAACTTTTAAACTTTCGCGTTGCATGATTTATGAAATATAAGAACGGGAATTAACGCGATCATACTGCTGATCCACTACCGCTGAGACAGTCAGCCTGTGACCACGGCCGGTGCAACCTGGTCGAAACGTCAGGCAATAATAAAGGTATGTAAATACCCTTATGCATGATCGCGTTAATTCCCATTCTTATATTCATTAGCCAATTTATCATTTTAATTGCTCTCCTCTAGTGATGTTTTGTACTCAAAACGGCTTGCACTCTATCATATTAGGATCTAAATTGTCTGGATGAAGTGATGCTTTATAGCGCAGGATAGTCTATGATTAGATTTCACTTTTAATGTTCGTAAAATTCTATGTAGCTTAGCGCAAGTGAAAACACAATGTTGAAAGATGTATGGTGTATGTACGGTGTATGTACGTGTAATAACATTAAAAGTGTTTATTTATTTTTTAACTAAACCAAGAAGTATCGTCATTGTTGGCTTGTCTTTTTTTCATTATTTGGGGTCGGCGCAGTTTTTTTTTTTTATACTACGTCGGGTGGCAGACAAGCATACGGCCCGCCTGATGTGAAACGGTTGCCGTAGCCATGTTAACGCTCGCAACATAAAATATCGCCGCCACCGCCCCTGCCAACGCAGCATCTCCTTCCTTTCTGGTGACCTCACTCGCTCGCAGGAACACAACAACCCTCAAGGGAATTGTTATTTGGCTGCGGTATTCTGTAAGGTGGAGGTACATTCCCCAGTCGGGTAGCTTACAATTACGCTCCCTACCTCTCTTTTCGCCAGAGCTTCGTTTGTCAGTCAGCAGGGTGCACCGCGTGCAGGTGAAGTTGGCTTTGGTTCAAAGGTGTTGATGAACCACTTACACCCCAAAGTATGTCTTTTTCTTCCATTTACCACTATCAGCCGTCATATCTACAGTTACCTATGAGAGATAGAGGAGAGGAGGAGGTTTAGGGGTGTAAGAAGTTCATACTTTCATCCAAAGCCAACCTCACCTTCGCGTGGTCACCCTGCTGACAGGCAAACGAGGCTCTGGCGAAAAGAGAGATAGAGCATAGCGTATTTTGTAAGTTGCCCAACTGGGGAAGTACATCCACCTCACAGAATACCGCAGCCTAATAACAATTCCCTTGAGGGTTTTTATGTTCTTGCGAGTGAGAGGGTCACCAGAAAGAAAAGAGTTGCTGCGTTGGAAGCGGGGGTGACGGCGCGCGAACTATATTTCATGTTGCGAGTGAGCAGTGCTTGTTTGCCACCCGATGTAGAATAAAAATACAGTGTACAACGTCATACCTACTTTTTATAAGGCTTTGTGAGTGAGTGTTCTTTTTTTTTAAAATTGGTCGGTCAAAATGTCTCCACATTGCTTGATGAAGATCACAAGTGAAATATAAATGTGAGTACCGCCAGCGCTGTGCTAATCGCAGTGTCAGTCCACCTCTTAACGTCCCAAGTAATGGTTTCTTCACGCTTCGTCTATACAACCTTGTGATATAGGTAGAGTGTGAGTAGGAACCTTGTGTTACGCAAGGGCGGATCCAGGGGGAGGGTCATGGGGGTCATGACCACCCCCTCGGCTGGGTCCAGGACCTAGATGGAACCCTAATTAAAATTGTCTAACTTTTATATGTATTTTTGTCACAATATAGATTAAGCACAGTACTATCATACATTAATAAAATACCAACTTTTTACCCGTATCTATTATTATCAAAATTTTATTATAACTTGAGTGTGACTTGACCACAACTGTGTGAACTCCCCCTGGCGCCAAAGCTGAATCCGCCCTTGGTGTTACGTATGTCGGCAGTGAATTCTACAACATTATGGTTCGGCAGAGAAATGAATTTCCGAACTTTCTTGGTGCGGGAAAGCAATAAAATAAAATAAAAATAAATATTGTCACACAAATTACACAGCGCCATCTAGCCCCAAAGTAAGCGAAGCTTGTGTTATGGGTACTAGACAACTAATAAACATACGTAAATACATTTTTTTTTTTGTAAATACATACTTAGTATACATAGAAAACACCCAAACTAAGACAAACAGACATGTTCATGCACATGTTTGTCCTATATGGGAATCGAACCCACGAGCATTGGTGTCGAAGCCACGTCATTGACCGCTACGCCACCGAGCTCGTCAAAGCAATAACTGTAACTTATGAAGTTGGGATTTCAGACCAGCACAAGTGCCTAATCTCAATTCGCAGGAACATAACAACCCTCAAGGGAATTGTTCTTTGACTGCGGTATTCTGTGAGGTACTTCTGAGGGGGTACTTCTCCAGTCGGGCAGCCTACCTCTCTTTTACCACATCCTCTTTGGCTAGTGGGCACGTGGAGAGCGATCTACACCCCAAAAATCTAATATTCACTCTAAACATTCTACCTAGGTATACGAGTATTATTAGGGTCTATATTTTCGTTCCAGTTACGTGACGAAGCTTAACATCACGTATTCGGAAGGAAAATGTTGTACTGGCATTTTTTCTGCTCTCTAAGCATTTGTTACGCCTACTCGTGTCTTAGCGATAATGTCTTCTCAATTTTGTTAAAATATCGCAGAGTCATTTTTAGGGTTCCGTACCCAAAGAGTAAAACCCCTATTACTGAGACTCCGCTGTCCGTCTGTCACCAGACTTATCTAATGAACCGTGATAGTTAGACAGTTGAAATTTTCACACATGCTGTATTACTGTTGCCGCTATTACAGCAAATACTAAAACACAGAATAAAATAAATATTTAAGGGGGCTCCCATACAGAAAACGTGATTTTTTTGCCGTTAATGGTACGGAACCCTTCGTCTCGCACTTGGCCGGTTTTTAATCATCGAAACTTTGTTTAATTTGCACACTATTATATGAAAGTAAAATGTAACTGGTGTCTGACTAAAAAGTCTGAAAAAAAGAGTCGGTTGAAAATTGATACGGTTTTGATGGAATTTGTTGGATAAATAAATAATGGGTGCTGGGCATCTTGTAAGCGATACAATAGTTTTCAAGCTATTGAAAATGTTTTAAGAATACAATTCTATATTTTTAACCCCACCAAAAGGTGAAAAGGTAATAAAAACGATGTTATTGATGATAGTTGCCACTTTATGGATTTATGAATATGAATGAATTATATAAATAAATAATAAATAAATGTTTCTGGACAATTTACACAGCGCCATCTAGTCCCAAATTAAGCACAAAGCTTGTGTTATGGGCACTGACAACTGATAAATGTACTTAAATACATTTTTTTTCGTAAATACATACTTATATTACATAGAAAACACCCAGACCAAGACAAACAGACATGTTCATGCACACAAATATTTGTCTTGTGCGGGAATCGAACCCATGACCTCGGAGTCAAAGTGCTAACCATTCGACCACCGAGCTCGTCGAATGATATGAAGACTAAATATTATGACTATTTTAATATATTGTTAGTATTGTTGTTACTAAACTAAACTTAAAAGTAAAAAAAATAATAACAATGCCCAAAATGATATGAAATGAAGAATGAAAGAGGCGAACATTTTCTACCATATTTCATAAAAAACAAACCACCTGTTATTGTAATCTAATGTTCTTGGAAATAAATAAATATTCTATTCTATGAAAGCCGAAAATATGAAACCGGTCGGTAAAAATAAAATTTATTATGTGGAACAGTACAAGTGATTTTATTAATAGCAAAAAAGTAAAATAACTCAGCAGCAAATCTTCAAAAGGCAAACGATAAAACCTTTCGAGATTTTATCGATTGCGCTTCCCTTTCAACCTTAATTTAGAATATTGTTATATTTTTAACGAATTGTGTCATTAACAATAACCATTCAAAAGCAACCACTCACGGGAAAAAAACAGTATTTTCCTCCTTTTCTCAAACATCTAAAACGAATTCTTTTGATGAATCCGTCCCATTGATGGTGTTTTTCCTTTGAGTCTCGATAAATGAAAATTTTCACGTCTACCGTCTGAATGGCTATACAATTTATTTTTGCCTTTGTATTGAAACAATTAATGATAATTACTTTGAATCGTCGCCCTTTGCCATGAATTTCAATTACGTTTGTTTATTATCTCTTTGAAATGCAAGAAACAAGGAGCGGGGAGGCTTATGTCTACTTAGAGGCCTTTGGGATTAAGGGCATCCCTTTTTTAGTCTTGTTGGGTTGTGTAATAATACACAAAAAGAGTTTGAAGGACCTTGTAGAGAAACACATACGACAAAGAATGCTATGTGACGTTACTTTTTGTAGTTCAAACCCTAAGTAAAATGAAACAGATGATATTTCTGATGTTTTATGTGCTTTTTATAAGGCAAACAAACTATGGGACGTTGAGTTGGGATATAACTGCCAACATAGTCGAAATCAATGACCTTTTATAATATAGATTGAGAATGTAGCATCTCATGCAAGCATGTCGTATATATGTCGTATCGTCGTACACTGTCTAAAGTTGAACTGCTTTTCTACATGAGGCTATTTTATCTACAACCTTTGATTAACGGTGACGTCATGCCACGACTGTATGCCACCCCAATAAAATTAATCTATATTTATCTTTGTCAAACAGATTGAAACTCTTTGATCTTTGTCAAAGTTCTAAAACGTTACAGTACCATAGTCATCATCTTATCATCTTAAGCCTCATTCAACCAATTTTTTGGTGTAGGCCTCCTTCAATCCTCTCCATTTTGATCTATTTTGGGCAATTGACATCCAGTTGTGCCCCGCTACAGCAACTATGTCGTCTTTCCACCTCATCTGTGGCCTTCCTGTAGGTCTTTTGTGATCCCATGGTCTCCATTCTAATATGTCCTTACACCACGAATCATAGTACCATAGTATATGTAGGTATTTTTGTAATTCGAATAAGTACTTTTTCTTATAAGTCATTTTGCCCACGCAGTTACTTATCACTTAGTCCGTAACTACACGCAAAGAAACCCCAAAAATGAAGTAAATTATTATTAGTAAAAGTATAAACCATTATTTGGAAACCCTATATAGTAATTTTCGTATATAACGGTAGACTTTTCACTTGCTAACAACAAACCAAAGCTGCTATAATCCACATAATTTATTACATAAGCACCTATATAGAGGCTGTCGGTATGTAAATCGTCCTTCAAGTTAAACAGTAGTTTATTACAGAATTTCTTAAGTCGTTTGCGTAATGACTCTAAAATTACTGTTGCGTCGAGTTTATAAGTTAAGTAATTCTACCCTCTTTATACGGCTTTGAAAGTTAGGAGCCGTTCACATGAACGATCGGTTAAGTATGTGTTCGTCAGTGTCGAAATTACCTACAGTTTGCCGACAGCTATTAATCAAAGGGTTTCTTAATTTGAGTCTTGCGTTTCATTTCTGCGCTTGGCGTCACTCCACGTTCACAGTATTGGGCCCCTACTACAATGTCTAAAAGCAGAATAAATAAATATATAAATAAATAAATTTTGTCAGACAAATTACACAGCGCCATCTAGCCCCAAAGTAAGCGAAGCTTGTGTTATGGGTACTAGACAACTGATAAACATATGTAAATGCATTTTTTTTGTAAATACATACTTATGATACATAGAAAATACCCAGACCAAGTCAAACAGACATGCTGATGCACACAAATGTTTGTCCTGTGTGGGAATCGAACCCACGAGCGTTGGTGTCGAAGCCGCGTCATTGACCGCTACGCCACCGAGCTCGTCCTCTTATTAAACGTTACGTGCGAATTTCGTACCATTACGTTCTTAATTTTTATTAATAATTCTATTAATGTCAAAATGTAACTTCGAATCATCTTGGAACAAAACGCAAAAAAAATATCGAATCGAAAGATAATCGAATAGTGTTATTTTCAGGAGTTACAGGAAATAGACGATTCATTAGCTTGAAAATTTCTATGGCATTAATCGCATCGTGTACAATATTTTACGTAGTTTTTTCTTCTGCGACCAATCAATTGTGGAATAAAGTTCCTAGCAATGTTTTTCCCAGTGACTGCAGTATGGGAGTTTTTATTACTACGTGAGTGATGCTTCTGAAAATGCTGGCGTTCGTAAGCTGCAATAACTACTAACCATCAGGCAAGTCTTGTTTAGCAAGTGCTTGTTATTTTTTTTATATGAGAGGGGGGCAAACGACCATGACTGTGGGTAAAATGTACTCTAGCTTTTTTTTTTGTTTTTATCAAAAGTTTATTTCTTTTTGGCAGAGCCTCGTTTGTCAGCCAACATACTACATGCAGGTGAGTTGGCTTTCGTTCAAAGATGTTAATGAACCGCTTAAACCCCAAAATGTTTGATGACAAACAAGTACTTGCTATAAAACTTAATCTTAACCAAGGTAATCATTTTTTTTTTAGATCTTGACATGTCTCCTTTCGCTAGTATGGTGTGGAGGGGCCTTAACCACCGCCGATTACATTGCTGTATATTTATACTGGTTGCCAGCAACCAGCACAGGGGACTTTTTATGTATTTAGGGTAATTAAATAAAGTACCTTTTCCTGAAAGTTATAAACACCAAGTCATTTTAGGCTGACACTCCTGTGTCTTTACTTTATAACTTTATATTATGAATATTTCATGAACTTCACGAAATCACTGAGTATTGCGCGAACAAACAAATCAAAACAAAATATAGACAGACGAATTGAGTACCTCCTTCTTTTATTTACGTCGGTTAATTAAAAAACATTGGCGGATTTACTTCTGCTTAAATAAAAGGTATTCTAAAACAACGGACTAAATGAGAAAATGAGTAAGAGAGAAAAGGAGTCAATTTGGCACTAGTTTGCCCCGCAGTTTATACCGCGGTATATATAAGAAAAAAGCGGCGGGATAAACTGCCCGCCACTTATATGCCACCGGGTGTAGTATAAAAAGGTCGTTTTGCTTACTAGGTTAGTCTTTATTTATTTACCAGCTGGTACATCCGGCTTCGCCCGCATGGTTATTATTTTAATATAGCTTTTTCTTTTCATAAGTATAAGATGGTTTTCCGAAAAAAAACTTGCCTATCTCACTCTCCTGACCATAAGCTATTATCGTAAAAAAAATATCGACCATATGGTCGAAGCTATTACTCGGTTGTTTTTGGAATAGACGTTCCTTCTAATTGAAAGAAGAAAAAACAACCAAGTGTGTAATAATTGTAGCTTTGATTTGTGGCGAATATTTTATTAAAACTTTTTCTTTTAATATTGACCACGCTTTATTCTCTTTTCACATTATAAGGAACGAGTGGGACTTCCTTATAATGTGAAAGAAGAAAAAATAACCAAGTAATTATGGCTTCACATGCGTCAATATTTTAATAAAACTTGTTTTTTTCCCGTAGTAATAAGATTTTTTGCCAGGATAAAATGTAGTCTCCGACGTTAAATTATCGTTATGAAAAAACATGTCGATCCATTGATTCCTTTCGATGCGAAAGAAGTACAAACAAACATACTCTCTAATTTGTAATATTAGTATGGATTGTTTAACAATATATATTTGCACAATTCAACTACAATCTGAAATCCACTGGTATGCATGCATGACAGCAACTCCTTTACTTGTAATCGGTTTACAGGCAATAGTCCCAATAGTTTCAGATTGAAAGCCAGGGAGAGTGCACAATTATATTACCGTCGGACCCGAACTGTGCCCGAACTTTGGCGCCGAACTGTGAATCCAATTCTATGCATTTGTACCACACAAAAAAGCCAGCGCGGGCTAATTGAGTACTCGACCGTCATACGAATACCCACATCGATGTATCTCCGTTGTTGGAAAGTAAATGGAAATCAACGGAGAGGCGTATCCTGGCCTGGAGGACTACAAATTCCTGCCGCCGCTGGCGCCTATATTATAGATAGGTAGATATAGCTAACATTTATTGCGTCATTTTTACACATTTTACTTATAAGTGATATAAAAAAATTACCGATGACCTGCCTCGGAATAGAAAAATTGTTTATCCCTTCTAACCCTACTATTTTCAGCGAAATTCATTGAGCTTATGAAATCGTCCGGTCTTTCTGTCTGTCCGTTGCCATAAAACTCAAAATTTAGAACTCACTCACACGCTCTACATGAAAGACTTCGGATTCGTGTAGAGCATCAAAAAGTAGTAATGTAAAGTGGCCTTGGTTTTCCGAAAAAAACTCATTCTATCTGTCCGTCCGTTGCCATGAAACTCAAAATTTCGAAATTCTGACTTCGGATTCGTGTAGAGCATAAAAAAGTAGTAATGTAAAGTGACCATGGTTCTCCGATATCAATTCGGGATTTCGAAAAAAAATAATTTTCGCTATGGTGGCGCATGCTGCGCGTCCGATGTTTAATATTAAAATGTGATTTTGAGTTTGTTTGTTACTTCACGCCGAAATTACTCTACCAAACTCATCATGAAACTTTGTACACATATTCTCAAAGGTGAAAAATTAGGAAAAAATTAGGAAGAATAAATTACTTTTTATAAAAAAAATAAATTAAGCGCGAACGTAGCCGCGGGTGGAAGCTAGTACTAAATATTTCAAACTAAGTAATTGTAACTTTGACTTTGGTAATCAATAACATTCAGGTGTAGTTGTTCTAAGTTGTTATTAAGTGTTCCAAGTTCTAACTTAACTACATAAACCTTTGAACACAAATCCATAATACATAAGATTATCTTGACAAGATTGCCATTAGCAAGAAGACGGTCTAGTTTCACATACTTGTTTATAACTTAACCTCTCTGAATTACTTCGCCACCCTAGGTATTGCTGGCGACTATTATTTTGCCCCTCCCTAGTCCAATTGCTTGGGGCAGAATAACTACTTATCTATCTGCAACAGTTGAAGAGTCAGTCTAATCGAACACGCAAGTTAAGCAACGTTGACCGTAGCTTGTCCATGGATGGGTTTATATTATCTCGAGCTCCACCGTGCTTTGAAGGGTATTATTAAGGAGTAGAGGACTGTATAATGAAGGAATGGAAACACGTAGATAATACTGAATAAATAGCGAGTTTAATACGATATAATATTACTTATGTTAGAACAAATGGAGCAGACACAACGAATCACAGAAACCGTAAATATGTAAACAAATTTGAAAATATGTCAATACAAAAACAATCTATATATATAAAAATCAATGCCACTTTTCGTTGTAATTTTATAACTCAAGAACGGGCTCACCTATCCAAACCAAATGTTTAGGCTTTATTCGGACTATTTAGTAGATGGTTTATGTGAAGTTTGCACAAAATCGGTAGAGCGGTTTTTAATTTATCACATTTTTTGTAACAAATGAATTCAATAAATGGCGTATCATTTTGTTAATGGGGATTTTGCTGTCAAATTTAAATTGTCATTTTTCAGATGGGGATTGTGCTGTCAAATTGAAACTTTTTTCAGTGTTGACAGTACAAATTATTTCACTTTATACGTACCGAAGCACGTACCGGGCCGCTAGTATTATTATTTATAAAAAGAATATATCCAGCCAGTCGCCAACCGGTACGTTAAACCGTCGGTCCCGGCTGTTGCCATTAGATGACAGTCGTTAAGCCTAGTCAGCGGCTTGAAAACACTGGCCTCCGCCAACCCCCAGCCGTGGTGGAGTATGGTCTAAATCCCTTCCATTGATGGAAGACCCGTATCCCAGCAGTGGGATGAGTATGGGTTGGCGACTAATCTGTAGCACAAGTATAACAAGCTGATGTTCCTTTGCTTTGGGAATGTCTTAGCACTACTTAGCAGTTACCACGAACACTTGTGTCTTATTGGATAATGGATTGAATTAAGTTCAATCATCGCCCCCATCGGACACTTTTGTCTTTTTTCTTATACTACTTCTGGTGGCAAATATGCATACAGCCCGCTTGATATGAAGCGATTACCATGGCAATATTAATACTCGCGACAAGTAAGAGCAACTCCTTCCTTTCTGGTAATCACACTCACTCGCAGCAACACAACAACCCATAAGGGAATTTGTCTGTGGAATTCTGTGAGGTACAGGTAATTCCCCAGACGGGCAGCTTACAAATACGCTGTACCCTAACTCTTTTTTTTTGGTAAAGGCTCTTTCGCTAGTCGGTAAAGCCACTCGCTTTGGCTATAAAGATCTTGGTGAGCCACTTAAACCCCAAAACTTGGATTGCTATAAAGTTAGATAGTGTTGATTGGTGACAGATCTGGTGGAACATTATTATCATAATGTTATAATAATGGATATGTTAGGAAAAAAAATGTCTTGATTTTAATTACACAATAGAAATACAAATACGAGCAGATAGAAGCAATAATAAATATCAACCTCTACCTCTTAAATAGTAATATCGTCGAAGTGACGGCTGGCTTTGTGTTCCCATCGTATACTTATCACTCATGGAAGAGGTATCGTCTAATTTAAGAGTTATGTTCAGAATGTATCTTGTACCTTCTGGAAGAGGGAGAGAGCTTCATTGAGGGACACGTACCCTATACCTAACTCCTAATGCGCCCCTGTGTGCCTTCCGCCCTTCCGGTTGGTTATATCATAGGATTGCGAGTCTCTCGTTCAGTAAACCAACCAAACAAGAGGACCTTTACCCGCACCGCTCTTGCGCTTAGTAAACCAACCGAGCACGCAAGCGGATTGGTAGCAGTTCCTACTCCCCTTTGACCTGCATGCAAGCTAATCAGGTACTCTTAAGTCATTGAGGGACAAAGGATATAGATTTAAATAAAGGTCAAGAATTGCCCGCAGCACGACAGAGCCTCAGAGCAAAGTGCCACGCGCATCTCCCGCGATTCGCCTCATATTGAGGTCGGTGAACCCATGGAAATTGGAGGGTTTGTCCCTATACATTATGGAATCTGAGCACATATAAACAAATGACAATAATTATGAAGAAAGACGAGCCCTGTGGTCGAATGGCTAGCAATAGCTACTTTGACTCCAAGGTCGCGGCTTCGATCCCCTCACAAGGCAAACATTTGTGTGCATGAACTTATCTGTTTGTCTTGGTCTGGGTGTTTTCTAAGTATTATAAGTATGTATAAGTAAGTAGGTAGAAACTCATATACCATCTGTTTACCTTGAGAATGCCTTAGCGGCGACACCGGTCGGTAAAATTAAATATAATTAAGTGGAATAGTACAAGTGTTTTATTATAACAATATGATAATAATGTTCCACCAAGTGCCAACAATCAACAGTATCAACTTTATGTATAAGTACATTTATCAGTTGTCTAGTACCCATAGTACAAGTTTTGTGCTTAATTTGCGACTAGATGGCGCTGTGTAAATTGTCCAGAAATATTTATTTATTATTATTATTATTTATTGTGAACTAGTCGCCCGTGTGAACACGTCATCGATATATAAAATGTTCCCATGTGTCTCATATTCATTCAAATAATTTAAAACCTTTAACTATTCAAACTGTTCAGAATTCTGATTTATTTATTTCAAAACGGATGCGTTATTCACATCAGTTCACGGTACACAGACCGTTGTGTTATTAATATTCAATTAATGTTTTCTATTTGCATTCCAAAACAATTTATGAGTTATAAACGGTTGGTTTAAAACTAAACGCAATATAAAGCCATCCAAATACGGCCCAGTAGAGGAATTGTGGTCAAAATTTCCGAGGATAAAAGATAAAACCAATAGCATTGTCGATAATCCAGTTCTTATTAAAGAGATCTTCATTTAGATATGGATTGTAAGCACATTCTTACAATCTATATCTTAGCTTACACTTAGCTTCATTGGGGTGTAAGCGGTTCATCAACATCTCTGAATCAAAGCCAACCTCACCTGCTCTGGCGAAAAGAGAGGTAGGGCCTGGGGTATATTCCTCCACTGCACTCTCACAGAGTACTGCAGCCAAATAACAATTCCCTTGACAATTATTGTGTTCCTGCGAGTGAGTGAGGTCATCAGAAAGAAAGACAAGCAGGAGTATAGACTGGCAACGGATCGGTGACCCCTTGGTGTTGCTGATCTCCATGGGCGGTGGTGATGGCTTTCCATCAGGTGACCCACATGCTCGTTTGTCCTCCTGTCATATTAAAAAAAATAGGGATATCGATTGCGAAATCGCAATGTAGATACTGCCTTCCAACTCCGTCCCTATGGTATAAAAAATAACAAGAATATCAACGTGACATTATCACCGAGCAGTCACAGAGCCATTTATTAGGTCTAGCTGTCAACCTTTTACCAGCATCCGGCATGACACAGACGCGTAATATTACAAATATGTGCCGACTTGTAACTACGTTCATAGTTTTACTACGTAATTTAGGGCCTCTTTTTTTACTACGTCGGGTGGAAGACAAGTATACGACCCGCTTGATGTGAATCAGTTACCGTAGACATGTTAACGCTCCCAACATGAAATACTGCTCGCGTGCTGCCAGCGCAGCAACTCCTTCCTTTCTGGTGACCTCACTCACTCGCAGGAACACAACAACCCTCAAGGGAATTGTTGTTTAGCTGCGGTATTCTGTTAGGTGGAAGTACTTCCCCAGTCGGGCAGCTTACAAATACGCTATACCCTATCTCTCTTTTGCCAAATCCTCATTCTGACGACTAGCGTCAGTGTGCACCACGTGCACGCGAAGTTGGCTTTGGTTCTTAAGATCGTAATGAGCCACTTACAGCTCTCTTTTGTTAGAGCCTCTTGTACAAGCTAAGAAAAATGATGAACTTATATATGCGTTCTCTACCTGCTCCCATTTTGGCATGAAGGAAGCAAGGTAATTGCCCGCTATTCATTCGGTCTCGCACCACACCGATTCAAAGATGTTGATGAACAACTTACACCCCAAGACCGTGGAAAAATTATGAGAATTGGCTTTCAGATGTGTTCACATTCTTTTCTATTCTTTGCGTGCTGCATGTATATACGCGTTGGTATTGAGTAAGCGCTTCGTAGCCAATTTTTACTACTGTGATATTCCCCTATGGGGCCAATCTACACAAGAATTCGTGTCGTCTCTATCTACGACATGCCAATACAATGCCTTGCCACTGAAACTTGAAGAAAATCTCTATCCCTAAATGTTCGTGCTGTTTTCTGCCACATCGAGTACCAAATAAGCGTACGGTCCGCCTGATGTGAAACGGTTACCATAGTTTATAGACAATTGAAATACTCATTAGCAACAACATAAAACCTCAAGAGCATTGTTACCTGCGGTCTTCTGTAAGGAGGAGGTACTTCCCCAGTTGGGTTCGACAATCCCAGCTCCTTTTGGCATCATCCCATAATCATCCTACTATTGGGTTAGGGGTCTTCATTTAATCGAAGGGAGTTCGACTCAACCACACTCAACTCAACTTGTTGGAGGCCAGTGTTTTCATAAGTTAAGGCCACTGACTTGGCTTAACTACGGTTATCTAATTACAGCAGCCAGGACCGACAGCTTAACGTGTCCTCCGAAACATGGAGGAGCCATCTACAAAAGTCAATGGGCTTAACTTATGCCCATCATGCCCATCGATGGGCTTAAGTTGAGCAACTTAAAGAATTTAGGGACATACATTATAAATATTGTCAGACAAATTACACAGCGCCATCTAGCCCCAAAGTAAGCGAAGCTTGTGTTATGGGTACTAGACAACTGATAAACATACGTAAATACATTTTTTTTGAAAATACATACTTATGATACATAGAAAACACCCAGACCAAGACAAACAGACATGTTCATGCACACAAATGTTTGTCCTGTGTGGGAATCGAACCCACGAGCGTTGGTGTCGAAGCCGCGTCATTGACCGTTACGCCACCGAGCACGTCAAACTTGTGTGAACGATTAAACTGACACGCGCACCAAGACCATAGAGCTCCTCACGTGAATATAATTGACAATTTCTTTACATCATCATCATCATCAGCCTGTATCTACCCACTGCTGGATATAAGCGTTCCCTAATGCCTTCCACCAGATACGATCCTCCGCTTTCCGCATCCAGCCGCTCCCAGCCGCTTTCTTAAGGTCGTCGGACCATCTAGAAGGAGGGCGCCCAACACTTCGTCGTCACACAACACTTACTCGGCAGATGTATTTCTTTACATAAAATTTTATAATTGAACATAAAATGTCTAATTTTCTTGGACTACATGCCTGTCACATATGAAACAGTGAAACCTGACAACGTTATTTGTGTTCCAGCGTCACGCATCCGTAGCTGTCACAGTGACAAATACCAGTGACAAAATGTGGTTTCCGCACAACGCGTACATTTCAAATAGGATTCGGTTAGATTCGAAATAACGTATTACGTTAGTTTGAGAATATTATGTTTCTAATATTAAGTTCGGTTGATGAATATTGAATTAAGTTCCTTGTAAATTATATTAAGGTAATGTGTTTAACATATCCCATAAACGAGGCGAATAAATAGAAACATATCATACAATCTTCCATTTTCGTAAATTTTCGTAATTTGCTCGTGCAAATCGTGAATAACACCCTTGTATAAAAATGATCAGTTTCTTATTTCCTCCAAAATGATTTAAGGAGGACGCGTCTCAATGTAATTACGCAAGTTAAATATCGGCGACCGTAGTCCTTCGATGGATGGGTTTATTTATCTCGAGCTCCTCCGTGTTAGTGTCAGTAGACACGTTAAGATGTCGGTCCCGTTATTGTTAGATGACAGTCGTTATGCCAAATCAGTGGCTTGTTGGTAGCTTGAAATCACTGGCCTTCGTCAACCCGCAAGCACGGAGAAGCTTGTGATAAATAAACCCATCCATGTACAGGCTACGGTTGACGTTGCTTAACTTGTGTGTTCGATTAGACTTACACACGCAACGGCGCCATCGTGCTCTTCAAGCACAAAATATGATTATACGAATTATTTTATATTCCTTTAGTCCTTTTTTTTTTAATCCGGTAACATTTAAGACTGCTCGCTCTAAATATATTGTATCTGCTTAGTGTGTCGCTTTAGTATTTTCTATAGATATTTGTAATAGTAAATGAATGGCCTTAATTGCTGGGCAGCCTGTAGATAGATTGATATAAATGAGGCTTGATCTTGCCGAAAGCACAGGAGCTCAAGTTATACAGTTCTGAGGATATGCGCAGTCATTGCTTATCTTATGTGATTTTCATTTTACCATTAGATTTGATATTATCGTATGCCAAAGCAAGTATATTGGAAATTCTTAAAATTTGATATGTGTTCTAATTTGATTGGATGTGATGTGCGATCAGGTTAATTATATGTGCAAATAGGTTATTTCAATTTATTACGATCAATTTAATATTTTCCCTTAAAATAATAATGTTTTTGAAGATTATTGTGTTCCTGAGATGCTTTCTTAGCCACATTTTTTACCCGATTTTTGATCAGTTCAAGATTTTCTTTCGTACTACAAATCAGAGCGGTTTTTTGGTTTTTGGCCTTTCTCGTCCTGTCACTTCTAGCTCCAGTCATTTTGGAGTCTAAGATCACTCTTATGGCATAAACTACCTACTCGCCAGCCTGGGTCTATGGAGGAAACGACAAGTGTATGATTTGTCTTGAACGTTGGTGGTCGGAGAGGTTTGGCTGCAAACTGAGCGTAAGTAACATCCTGTGGAGAGAGAGGGAGTGAAATGTCACCAGGCGTAAGTAAATGTAAGTGAGCAATACTCCTTGTACTACGAGCGAGTCTATGTGGTTACGGTAACAGCTTTAATCAGGCGGGCGGTCAAATCCGAGGTTAGACAATCACACACATTTTTTTTTTCAATAGCGGCGTTAGTGTTCTAGTATGTTCGATATAAGAAGTAGTAGCTTGAAGCCCCATAAAATAACATAATACAAGTTAATTAAAAAATATCAAAAACCCGACTTCACCTACAACAGATTTATTAATCACGCGTAATAATAATATAAATCCATACAAGCAAAGCCGCAGGCAAAAACTAATATATCAAATATATATTTGAAATTAGGTCATCGAGACCTTTATTTTGATACCCATATCGATATATTTAGAAGAAGAAAAAAATTACTGCAACGACAATTTTGCGGCACACAGCCGCCATATTGATTTTTTTATATTTGATGTAGCCTATGTCACTCACAGCAAATACGAATCTAACGACACCTCTCAAGCTAAAATCCATCCAGCCGTTCAGGCTGCAGAGCGTGCCAAACAATTATACATACATACATACATACATACTCTCGAAAAACATAACCCTCCTTCAGTCGCAGTCGGGTAAAAAAAGCCCCATTCAATTTGAATTATTGCCACCTACTCCCCAGTGATTGCCTACATAGAGATTAATCTAATCTAAATAGCTCGCATTATGTATGCATAAACACCCTGCTCTTAATATTTGAAGAAGCCACCGTCACACGCTCGAGGAAGATTGATAACATAACTGGAAAGGGTTTGAGTGATAGACCACTGTAAGTGATTTATGTGACGCTTAAATTGACAAACTTTAAGGTACCTATAGAGGAAATAAGTACTCGAAGTGATAATTTTGCAAGTAACTTATAACTTCGCCCATGTATTTGGAGTTTTTTTTTTATATATATATATACTACGTCGTGTGACAGACAAGCATACGGCCCGCATGATGTGTAGCAGTTACCGTTGCCATATTAACGCTTGCAACATAAAATATTGCTCGCGCGCCACCACCCCCGATGCCAACGCAGCATCTCGCAGCATGGAGTCTTGAGAAGCCTTATAAATCATACTTTTTTTTTAGAAAAATAGTAACATAAACTAGATTGATATAAAAAGCAACATTTACTGACTAATCTATCAACGCAAAGCTCGACCATTGGACGGATCGGGTTGAAAGCATGCAGGATCTATTATAACGTAGGCGTCCGCTAAAAAAGCTTTTGAAAATTCAAATGAGATTAAAATTTTCCACAGGAATGAAAATTCTCATGGGATTGAAAAGTCCCATGGGATTGAAAAGTCCCACGGGATTGAAAATTCTCACAGGATTTTAAAATCCCACGGTATTGAAAATTTCCATGTGATTGAAAATTCCCACGAGACTTGTAGAATACGCGCGTACGAAGCGCAGACACAATATATAGTATTTCATAAAAACATTAAAAATGCTAGCTTATAACTGGAATCCGCATCCTCGTAAAAATTATAAATAAAACCACTGTTGTATTTCTTAACATCGTCCCCAGTTACTTTTCTTTAAATATACTAATTGTACAGACGCTTTGATTTAACAGAACTGTTTTCAATTGAGAAAACAAACGAATGTGTAATGGAGTAGATCAGACCAGCTGTTGGCGTGACGATGCACCAAAGCTGACTTGTATAAACTATCGTTTAAGCATATTTTTATAATAAAATATCTTCAATGTTTCACGTCTGACACGCTTCGCGCGACAGCTCCATTTTTTATTTTCTCAATATAATCGGGGCGCGGCATTGTTGCCTTTTTACACAACTGCGGAAGAAGGGAGGGTAATGTTTTTATGTTTAATTCTTTGGTATAGTCTGCACAATCTCTAGTGCTTAGCAGTCTACATCGGCTGACAAATTTCTCCAAATGAGGTGTCATTATGTCTAAGCTAATCGTCGAGCTCAAACGAATAAATTCTCAGCGATCGTCTAAGCTGTAGACAGTGAAAACTATAGACAAATTGATAGTTTACGACACATTTACATTTAAGAGTACGCAGTACGCTTGAAACGTTCTGTGCGAAAGAATACTCTTAGGAGGAACAATTAATTCTAGTTTTCACACATATTACACGAGCCTGTGTTTATAAATAAATATTTTTGGACAATTTAACAGCGCCAACTAGTCCCAAACTAAGCAAAGCTTGTACTATGGATACTAGATAACTGATTTTATACTTAAATACATTTTTTTTGTAAATAGAAAACACCCAAATCAAGACACAAGACACACCAGACAAAACTTGGGAGTCAAAGTGGCCATTGCGACCACCGAGCTAGTCTATGGTATTTTATTATTATAATTTGAAAAAAAAAGTAACTTACTTACTTATTGCTGCGGCGCAGTGACCCAAAGTGGATATTGGCCTCCCCACACCAGATGACGCCATGCCTTTCGATCCTGGGTCAACTCTCGCCAATTACTAACTTGGGGAGCAAATTGAATAGTCGTTTGGATTTACAGAAAAACTACTCAATATATATCAGCAAAATAAATATTCATATTCTTTCAAAATACGTAAACTATTGCTTCATTATTTTAATGCTTTCACATTCGTAATGGTATTCATTTTGAGTAAACAAAAAAATCCAAACTCATTTTCTAAAATTGTGATAAAATAGATTCGTAAAAATTGGTGATAGAAAATAGATATTCACTTTAAAAATAGATAATTAAATAAAAATAAAACAAATATAAAAAAAGTTGTTTTTTTTTTTTGCCGTTTTTTTAGATAATGGTACGGAACCCTTCGTGCGCGAGTCCGACTCGCACTTGGGCGGTTTTATATAAATTTGGAGTCGATAATAGTATTATGTACTTACCTATATAACGTGATTGTAAAAAACGTATTGCTTGTTTGTGGGTTTTAACAAAGAATTTATTATTTGACGACTTGACGAGCTGGGTGGTGGAATGATTAGCAATGGCCACTTTGACTCCGAGGTCGCGGGTTCGATTCCCGCATAAGACAAACATTTGTGTGCATGAATATGTCTGCTTGTCTTGGTCTGGGTGTTTTCAATGTATTATAAGTAAGTATTTACAAAAAAAATATATTAAGTACATTTGTCAGTTGTCTAGTACACATAACACAAGCTTTGCGCTTAATTTGGACTAGATGGCGCTGTGTAAATTGTCCAGAAATATTTATAATTTATTATTATTATTTTGTAGCAGCAGCCATATTAGATTTCAAATGGCTACATTTAGACAATCGTGGATTATCACGAGAACAAAATCAGGGTACAAAAATTCAGGTCAATCGGACAACGGACCCTATGCTTACAGCTAATGCCCCTGAGCACCAACCTTTCGGTTATTGGCCCACCACATATACGCACCTTTTGCTTTTGAAGTTTGACTTCTGCTCTTAGCAATGGAATGAATTTCGGTTATATCACAGGTTTGATAGTCTTTCGCCCTAGAGGCTCCCAATCCTGTGATATAAACCAACCAGGCGTGAGGAGAGGACCTTAACCCGCACCGCAATCGCGCTCGGTAAACCAACCAAGCACTCAGGAAGAGAAGCAATCAGACAGTGGGAAGTAAGTCAAATTTAATTTGTAACATGATTATATGCGGTGAAACTATATAAAACATTGTAATATAGAACTGTTGCGTCCCTTTCACTTGTTTATAGTTCTTTAAAGTGCACTTTGGCGTAAGTGATATGTTGGCGACAGACCTCTTTTTGTAGACTTTTTTATAGTATTTACTTTTTATATTCGAATATTATATTTTTGATACATTTTGTTTTTATAGTTGTCATATTATGTCAGTGTCTCAAGTACGGAAAATACATGGTAAGTTTCACAAGCTTTAATTATTTTATTTATTGCCTTGCCCTACATACATACATACCTCTGTCCACGATTAACATTGGTCCTTCTCCCGGTCATTTTACCAGTTCTATTAAATTTCCAAATTCCGAATTTCTAAAATATTTTCCAAATGGTTTTAACAAGAGGTATGGCAACGGCTCAAGACGCCTGTGCGGATCAAAATGTTCCTCCTTTAGAAGTATCCGCTGGCGTATCGCTTAGTGTTAACCCTGCCAGTAGCAACCCCGATTCGCAACGAGGTTCACATCGTTCGTCGGCCTCACTTCGAGCCCAGCGACTAGCGGCGAAAGCCCTACATGCACGTCGTTTAGCCGACTTGGAGGCCCAGCGCGAACAAGCCACCGCTGAGCGTGAGCAAGCTGCCGCAAAAGCAGCGGCAGAGCGTGAGCAAGCTGCCGCAAAAGCAGCGGCTGAGCGTGAGCAAGCTGCCGCAAAAGCAGCGGCTGAGCGTGAGCAAGCCGCCGCCGAGCGAGAGCGTGCCGTTGCGACTTTAGAATTAGAAGCTGAATTAGCGGCTCTTGATGACGCCGCCAGCTCCCAGTCATATAGGAGTTCTAGATTACTTAAATGGGTAGATGATACTAACACCGCTTTGTCTGAGAGACAGATGACATCGACGCTGCACGCCCCTGCGTTACAACTTCCAAGTGCTGGTACCCCAGTGCTACTCGACGGACGTGAGCACGTGGCCTCGCCTGGCGCTGGCGCTGTCAGCTATTCAGCCGGCAGTACAGCGCGCGAGCACGCGCCCTTTATCGCGTCGGTCAAGCCGACATTGGATGTACAAGAAGCACCTAAAATAGCCGACCGCGAGCGCGTAAGCTCACCACGTATCGCCGGCATACTAGCCGCGGCACGCGAGCGCGCGCCCTATTTCGCGCCGGCTCCAGAAGCATTTGCAGCAATGACGTCCAGTGGGGGGTACCCACAGTTCGCAGTGGGCCCCTCCGAATTGCACACACAGACTACGGCACCACACATATGCATGGTGTCAGCGACTCTATCACCTACCTGCGCAATGCGCGGGGGTGCTGCCGTTGCACCGTATACCCCGTGCGTCGCGACTACTAGTCGAAACTACAACGATGCCGCGCCTCAGCTAGGCGCTCGTGCATTGGAAGCTTACAACGAGGTCGGCCGGCTTCATCAGCAGCCGGCGCTGGAGGCTCCGCACCACACGCCTAACTCATTTACAACAAAACACATGTTAGGTACACAAAACGATCAGAATTGTAAACAAAATTATATTAATCGTTCAAATGTGTTTGACACTACTCACAATCAACCTAGCGATTTTTTGAAGTTGGCTGAGGTCATAAGTGATCTCGCCCGGGTCAAGAGTGAGAAGGTGAATGCAGGTAATGTAGTTAGTCTGCCCCTATATTTCGGTTCGCCTCTTGAATGGTTAACTTTTAAAACTTCATTTTTAAATTCTAAAAATTCGTTTTCGCCGACGGAAAATATAGGCCGGCTGAATAACGCCCTAAGAGGAGCAGCTCGTGATGCCGTTGTTTCTCTTCTGGCTTTATCACACGATCCAGAAGAGATCATGGCCGCGCTGCAGGAGCAGTTTGGTCAGCCCGAACTTCTGATACATCATCTTGTATCACAAGTTAAGAGCATGCCCAGACTGTCTGCAGCGGATGGTGGCAAGGAACTCCACCAGCTAGCTGTGTAGTACGTAACTGTGTCCACACCATAAAGATGCTAGATTCTGTGGAATTCCTCGCCTCTCCAGAGCTGTTCCATAGTGTACTCTTCAAGTTAACCCCATTGATGCGTGAGAAATGGGTTGATTATGCTTTTATTTATTCCGACTCTTGTTTTAAATTCAAATTAGAGCTTCTGTCTTCTTTTCTCACGCAACAGTCTCGGTTTCATTTGAGGTTTGGCATTATCGATGACATTTCGCGTCCGAAGCCTATAGATAAAGCTCGCACGCATGTCACCACTAATGCCGCCTCTGACACTAACGTCGATGATGACGTTTGTTATGCAACCTCTTCAAACCCATACAGGCAAAAATTTTCCAAAGATAAAGTGACGCCATCTTCCTCAAATTTTAGCGCTTCTGACCCGTGGTTACACTGATTTGTTACACCGGTGTAACCACTGAGCACACTTATTACCAGTGGTCACATTTAAAATAGAAATAGTTGATAGTTAAAAAGATCCTAATGGGGCTAGTAAAAAAGCTTTTCTGGGATGTGTTAAGGATGGTTTTGGGATGTGTTAAGGATTGTTTTGTGATGTGTTAAGTATTGTTTTGGGATGTGTTAAGTATTGTTTTGGGATGTGTTAAGGATGGTTTTGGGATGTGTTAAGGATTGTTTTGGGATGTGTTAAGTATTGTTTTGGGATGTGTTAAGTATTGTTTTGGGATGTGTTAAGTATTGTTTTGGGATGTGTTAAGTATTGTTTTGGGATGTGTTAAGGATGGTTTTGGGATGTGTTAAGGATTGTTTTGGGATGTGTTAAGTATTGTTTTGGGATGTGTTAAGTATTGTTTTGGGATGTGTTAAGTATTGTTTTGGGATGTGTTAAGTATTGTTTTGGGATGTGTTAAGGATGGTTTTGGGATGTGTTAAGGATGGTTTTGGGATGTGTTAAGAATTGTTTTGGGATGTGTTAAGTATTGTTTTGGGATGTGTTAAGTATTGTTTTGGGATGTGTTAAGTATTGTTTTGGGATGTGTTAAGTATTGTTTTGGGATGTGTTAAGTATTGTTTTGGGATGTGTTAAGTATTGTTTTGGGATGTGTTAAGTATTGTTTTGGGATGTGTTAAGTATTGTTTTGGGATGTGTTAAGGATGGTTTTGGGATGTGTTAAGGATGGTTTTGGGATGTGTTAAGGATTGTTTTGGGATGTGTTAAGTATTGTTTTGGGATGTGTTAAGTATTGTTTTGGGATGTATTAAGGATGGGTTTGGGATGTGTTAAGGATGGTTTTGGGATGTGTTAAGGATGGTTTTGGGATGTGTTAAGGATGGTTTTGGGATGTGCTAAGTATGGTTTTGGGATATGATAAGGATTGCTTTAGGATGTGTTAAGGATGGTTTTGGGATGTGTTAAGTATAAAAATGGCTGTGTATACAATTAAAAACACTTATATGATAAAATTTATTAACAAACAAAACATGAACATTCATTAATACCTTTAGGTACCCAATAGATTAAGCAGTCACTCGCGTGTTTGAAAAAGATGCGTTATGTATCTTCAAACGTAGATGAAGAACGTACTGTACTAACACTTTACAAACAAAAAGGTTTTAAGTCCCTATCATAGGGACACATAGGGACCCTATGTGATTATAATGTATATCACTATCACAACCTGGCTACTTAAGCTGGAGGTGAGAAAACAAATGTATAGCGACCCGAGGCGTTCTATAGCGTTAAGTTAAGCGAGTTGAAACTATTTTGCGCCCGCGGATTTAAATGGGGAGCGGGAGCGGGAGAGGAAACTCCTTTCAGTTGCGGAGAGTGCCTATTTCGTATGTAAGTACTATTAGTTATACTGTGGTAGTGTGTGTAGGGGGCTCAATATCTATTAGGAGGAGGTAGGAGACTACAGCATGGGGTTCTTCAAAAAGGGCGTAAATAGGTTTTTACAAGGTCAGCAACGCGCATGTTATGCCTCTGGCGTCCATAGGCTACGGTAACTGCTTTCCATTATCGGATAGGCGGGACGTATGCTTGTTTGTCACCTTAGTGATATAAAAATACGTGGTACTCCCTACTAAATAACAAGGAGGCAAGGTTAGTGAGAAGTAGGCCATGACGATAGCCCGTCTGGAAAAGTACCTCTACAGCAGCCAAATAACAAATCCCTGTAGAATGGTAGTTTTCTGATGCTCCTGAGGAGCGCCAGCAACCGGGGTGGTAACACACAAGTAACATTTGTTGCGCTCGTTTATACACACATCAAGTAGGCTGTATGCTTGTTTCCCACCCGACGTGGAATAAAAAAAATGTGACTGATTCACGAAATGCGACTAGTTTACGTTCGTAACTATCAAAAGTTACAAAAGAGGAGAAAATAATAATTCTCTCACAACTAGTTACCAAACAGCGTAAAAAAAATCTTCTCTTGTAACTGGTTACGAAAGTTTAGTTACCTAAGTGGAAGAAGGGATTTAAATTTGGGTGAATTTCAACAAGACATTTTTATCTGTCATTTCGGTTTGATTTATTCTACGCTATTCTACATATTTTGGGTGACAAATAAAACTTTATCCTTTTTGTAACATGTGCGTGAGTGGACACCTATTATCATCGAAACTTACTTTGAGTGTAACCACCGGTAATAGATATGCTCGATAGTTACATTAGTGTAACTATCGGTCATAAGTGTGCTCAGTGGTTACACCGGTGTAACAAATCAGTGTAACCACGGGTCAGAAGCGAATTTTAGCAGTACTCGGCTGTCAAAGTTACCGCCATCTGCTGAATTTTGCCTATACTGTCGCAACACTGGCCATGAAGTGGTCAAGTGCGAGCAGTTTAAAATTCTTTCTGTGAATGATAGATGGTACTGGGTTAAGAATAATAAAGTTTGCCAAAAGTGTCTAAAAAGGGGTAAACATTTTTATAAAATTTGTAAAGGCAACTGCGGGGTAAAAGACTGCAAGGCTAGTAATTACCACCACGAGTTGCTTCATAAATCACAAATAAATTCTGTTCATTACAGTGCATCGCCCGAGCCGGAGCCCGAAACTGCACCGGTAATTGTAGCACATGCTCATGGCAGCACTGCAGAGCACCTGAAGTCTCCATCTCCTCCTCCGCAAACATTGCTGAAAGTGCTACCAGTGACTGTGTCGGGACCAAATGGTGAGATGGACATTTACGCCTTACTAGATGACGGATCTACAGTCACTCTAATTGATCAATCGGTAGCTGATACGATCGGAGCTCAAGGTCCGAAAGGCAGCATTAGGGTGAACTGTATGGGTGGTCTCGCAAAAGACTCAGAGGTTACCTATATTGATATCGATATCAAGGGTAAGTACTCCACAGAGACTTTTAAATTAGAACGGGTCCGCTCTATCCCCGATTTAGGTGTTACAAGTCAAGCCGTCCGTGCTGTAGATATCGCAAAGTTCCCTCATCTTAAGGATCTTGTCAACGAGTTGAGCTATGAGGAAGCAAAGCCTATGCTAATAATTGGTATAGACCATTGGCATTTATCCCTACCGCGTAAGATTAGACGTGGCTCTCGTAACCAACCTGTAGCCATTCAAACTGCTTTGGGTTGGGCGGTTTTCGGGCGTGTATCAGGTAAACCTATAGAATCTGTTTACCATAGCTCAGTTTCCGAATTAGAGTCCTTAATAAAAGATCATTATCGTCTCGACTCAATTGGAATTACAAAAAAGATTTACATAGCACCAATGACAAACGAGCTTTGGCAATACTGGAGGAAACTTCTCGACGTCTTTCATCGGGCAGGTTTGAAACTGGTCTGCTCTGGCGAGCGGATATTACCTCTATCCCCAATAGTTATAATTTGGCCTTATCTAGATTCCTTAGTTTAGAGAGAAAATTCAAAAGAGACAAAGAATATGCTGAAGCGTACCGACGTTATGTAAATGCTATGTTGGAAAAAGGTTATGCAGAGCTTTGTACAAATACGCCTCCTTTAGGCAATCTTTGGTATTTGCCCCACTTTGGTGTATACCATCCGCAGAAACAAAAACTGAGGCTCGTACATGATGCTGCAGCAAGATGTTCGGGGGTCAGCTTAAATTCTCTTTTGCTCCCTGGTCCTGACCTCTTACAACCTTTGTTAGGAATCTTAATGCGTTTTAGAGAAGGTAAAATTGCTCTTAATGGAGATATTTGTGAAATGTTTCCACAAACAAAAATAAGAGTACAGGACAGAGACGCACAGCGTTTTCTCTGGCGAGATCATCCATCTTTGCCACTACAGGAATATAGAATGTGCTCTATGATATTTGGCGCCACCTCTAGTCCATGCACCGCTATTTTCCTGAAAAATAAAAAATGCTTTGGAACATAAGAGTAAATATCCAGAAGCAGCCGAGGCCATTGTCAGGGATCACTACATGGACGATTACCTAGGTAGTATTGATAGTCCTGAACTTGCTGCTCGTCTCGCAGCCGACATTGTTACTGTCCATAAGGCAGCGTGTTTAGAAATGCGTTCGTGGGTATCTAATAACCCTAGTGCGCTCTCCTTAATAAAGACAGAATTGAGGGCTGTCGATACTCCCGAGGTTGGACTCGGACCGATGCTGTCTCCTTCTCAGGTGCGGATCTTAGGGGTGGCCTGGAATGTCAGAGATGACATTCTTAATTTTCGTAAGACGTCAGAACTTCCTATCAATCTAACTAAAAGAGTAGTATTATCACATTTAATGAAAGTATATGACCCTCTTGGCTTTTTAATGCCTGTAGTTATTGCAGGCCGAATCCTCTTCCAGGAAACTTGGAGAATGGGTATTGGCTGGGACGATGAGCTGCCTACTCCTGCGAAAATAAAGTGGCAGGCCTGGTTCGATTGTTTGGCCGAAATTTCTTCGAATGTTTCATTAGCTCGCTGTTACCGAACCAAATCTGCTGTGGAAAGTCAGCTCCACGTTTTAGCCGGCTCAAGTGAGCTAGCTTATGCGTCTGTGGCCTATTGGCGTTTTCTTCACGAAGACGGAACAGTACACTTAGCGCTCATAGGTGGAAAAGCTCGTCTAGCTCCCTTAAAACCTGTATCTATTCCAAGGCTAGAGCTGCAGGCGGCTCTTATGGCAGTTCGCTTCGCAACTTATATTTTAGAGGCTCATCGTATAGTTGCTTCTAAAGTTTATTTTTGGACGGATTCCTTAACAGTTTTAAAATGGTTACGAAGCGACGCCCGCGTATTTAAGCCGTTTGTAGCTCACCGTGTGGGAGAGATATTAGAAACTACGGATGTTGCCGATTGGCGTTATGTTCCATCGGCATTGAATGTGGCGGACGATGCCACACGCGGGCAATGCTCTTTGTCCTCAACCTCTCGGTGGTATATTGGCCCTAATTTTCTTTTATCTTCCCAGGAAGATTGGCCTCGTGAGCCTGCGGCAGGCCCTCCACCCGTGCTTGAAGAATTAAAATCAGAGCACGCGTTAACCTTTTTATTAGCCGAACAACCAAAAGTTCCATCTCCGGTAGTTGCAAATCATTCACATTTCGGTCAATGGCTTCGGTTGGTAAGGGCTACCGCTCGGGCACATTATTGTGCAAAAGTTTTTCGGTCTTTATTGGTAAAGCCTCAAAATTCTAAATCAAAGTCAGCCGTCTCCAAAGTTTTTTATAAAAATTTGAAACCTCTTTCGGCTCAGGAAATTTTGGAGGCGGAACGGCACCTTCTTTTGAGCTCCCAATTGGAGTCGTTTAATCATGAATTCTTAAGTCTTATTGCAGGTCTTTTGCCAACTAATCAAGGGAGGCTTAGAAGCTTAAGCTTGATGTTGGGAGAAGACGGTTTAATCCGCTTATGCGGAAGAATTTGTGCAGTTTTGGATGCCCCCGCGCAGGATATAAACCCCATTGTTTTGGACGGTCGACACCCAATTGTGAGGTTACTTCTCGACCACTATCATCGGAAGTTTGGTCACGGTAATACCGAAACCGTGGTTAACCTCCTGCGCGGAAATTTTATATATTAGCTTTACGCCCTAACGTCAGGTCTGTCGTCAAACGTTGCTGTTTTTGTAGAGTTAAGAAGAACCTTCCTCCACCTACGCCTCGATTTGGTGATCTTCCTGCAGATAGACTATCTCACCATCAACGTCCATTTTCTTTCACCGGTCTCGATTATTTTGGCCCGATAGAAGTCGCTGTCGGAAGAAGACGAGAAAAGCGCTGGGTAGCCTTATTTACATGTCTGACCACGAGAGCCGTTCACCTTGAGATCGTTGGAAGCCTTTCTGCGGACGCAGCCATCATGGCTCTCAGGAGATTTATTGCTCGTCGCGGATGTCCATCTAGGATTATCTCGGATAACGGGATCGCCTTTGTCGGTGCAGCCAACCAGCTCGCAGATGTTTTCGACTTCGCAGCCAACCACAAGATAGAGTGGAAATTTATTTGTCCAGCAGCACCTACGATGGGTGGCTCATGGGAACGCTTGGTGCGATCAATTAAGGCTGCTCTTTCCGCCACCCTAACACAGAATGCCCCAAGGGAGGAAACGCTGGCAACTTTGTTGCTGGAAGCGGAAGCTGTAGTGAACTCGCGCCCACTTACACATGTGCCAGTAGATCCAGAGACTCTACAAACCCTAACACCTTTTCATTTTTTATTGGGTACGCCATCCACTGAAGCTATTCGTCCTTGCTCTGATGTGGATTTATACCGCCGGCTGAACCACAAGAAAGTTCTGAGATTGGCTGAGATGTTTTGGACGCGATGGCTAAATGAATTTTTACCAACCTTAATTCCAAGACATACCGGCACATTAAAATCGCATTTCAAACAGGGTGATCCAGTATTGGTGGTGGACAAAAATTTACCTCGAGGAACCTGGCCCAGAGGAAGAATTTCAAGATTTTTTCCTGGACCAGACGGATTGGTTCGGGTGGTCGAGGTGATGACAAATAAGGGACCTTTGAGGAGACCTGTGCGCAAAGTGGTACCCTTACTTTTAGAGCAGGGAACTCAAGAAGACTGTGCACAGGTACTGTCGCCTCCTTAGATTGGTGCTCTGCACCGGGGCGCGCCATGTTGGCGACAGACCTCTTTTTGTAGACTTTTTTATAGTATTTACTTTTTATATTCGAATATTATATTTTTGATACATTTTGTTTTTATAGTTGTCATATTATGTCAGTGTCTCAAGTACGGAAAATACATGGTAAGTTTCACAAGCTTTAATTATTTTATTTATTGCCTTGCCCTACATACATACATACCTCTGTCCACGATTAACATGATACTTGTTTGTCACCCGACACAGTTGCGCAGTATAAAAAACTAGGTCATATATATTATGCCGCCGAGGTTAATAATTTTCCTAGGATTTGAATTAATTAATTTTATGATACAATAACAAAGTGTTACGCGTTTGTTGACGTACAAATATCTTCCAGTTCACTGAAATTAATGAGAAATATTATGAAAAGAAGAATTATACTTTCAAATTTTTAAAATTTTCTTTCTGCAATATAAAAGGTTAGAAGAGGTTTTTAACTGGGTCAACATTGCAAGAGTGATTCCACTGGCGTTCTATGCGATGATGTTATTTGGTTATGGTCTTCTGTGAGCAGAAAATTTTCCAGCTGGCTTCGAAAAAAAAAAATCAAATATGTTATAATCAGAGATCGGAATAGGTAGAGTGATTTAGGGTCAATAATCTCAAACGCTGATATTAATATGGACATACCTCCGGGATTTCGGGATTTCGAAAGTATTGAGGCTCTAATTCTCCGGGGTTCCGGTTGCTTTGGTAAGCAAGCACGTAAAGCTATCTAGCTAAACGTGCTTTCCAAAGCTAAGTCTAAACATAGGACTCAGTTAATCAATCAGTTTTTTTTTAATTTCACATACATATAGCAAATAAAGTACTACTTAAAAGTGCTTTGCCTCTAATTTCAAATACAATGGCTACTAAATCACGACTTAAATAATATTTAATGAAATCCCGAAATCCCGAAAAAGACATGTCCATATTATGACAGCATTACGCAAGTACAACAAATCACTCGACCTATTCCGATCACTGGTTATAATGTACAACAACAGCGGCCTAACGAAGTAACTAAAAGAGGATTTTTTGTTAACATGTACGTCGCGCGGACGTTTTCATCAAGATGGGTCAATCAAGTGAAAGACTCATTATCTTCTAAATTCTATACGGTAGTAAGAGACGCGCTGGACAGAAACCGATAGAAACAGATCATTCGCTCCAGATGCAATCCTGATGCTGACCACGATCCTCAGATATGAGGATCGACTCGAGAGAGAGACTGATACGATCACCCAATGACGATTTCGTTGAAATATACAAGGATATAAAATCCATCTTAAATATTCCTAACCTTTAACTGGTGACAAGCGTTCTCACAGGCCGAATGGCGTCAGTGAATCATCATTTCACCCCCTTCCCTTCGCTTCTTTTGTTTCAACGCCTGAGTAGCTTCGATTTTAGTTGCGTCTACACTGTAGATAGAGATAGTTGCGTCGTATAATCCCAAATCGCTAAGTTACATCGATGTAAAGTTCAGCAGCGGTCTCTCAGACTGTATGTCACCACTTACGTTACTTTTGAAAGTAATTTTGCTAAATTGTTTTTTGCCTATGTTTACAGTACTACTTGCAATGAATTGTTCTCCACCTCCAAAAAAGAACCTTATGGAGTCGGGAGTTGAGAATGTAGTGTTAAACATTAGGAAACCGCTTGATATCACCGAGTACCAGAACAACGGAACTCTGAGGACAAGGCTGAAATACGTAAAACCTGTGCTAGTTCTACTCCTAGAATGAATTGTAAATTACCAATGTAATTCTGGGGCGTAAGACGTAGGCGTTGTGACCTGTTGTTATATCACGGTGAATAACTGGTATACGTAATATTATTTTAATATACAATTATAACGATCACGGTGTTAGTTAAATATTGATTTTATGATTTTTAAATATTAAAATCATAAGATATATTCTCTTGATTTTTGGCTATTTAAATATTAGAGTTCGTATAACAATGTTAGCTACAGAGGAGGTTGATTTTTTTAATATAACTTTAATATAAGTCAGAAAGACCAATTAGTAGGACCACGCAAAAACGGGGAAAAACGATCACATAATACATTATTTTATTGTAGAAAACTACTATAAAGTTACACCAACAAGCATTATTTTGTATTGTATTGTATTATTTGTAAGTATATAAAAATTACCGAGCTTTAAGCTCAGTCGTCCATGTACTTTAAATAACAAACAAGGAATTACAAAAGCTCTCCATTTGAAACAACCCGAGGTCATGCCACAAGCTCAGTCCAATTAAAACCAAATTCGTTATGGCCTCGTCAAAAGATTTCATATTAATGCTTTCAATTTGAAACCGGTATCGTAGACCTCTTCATTTTCAGGTTACAGTTTGTTTCCGGTTTGATTTGGAAAAGCAAGTGGATTGTTGGAGTTCTGATTTATTTTTTTGTTATATTTCTTACTTTGTTTGTTTGTTTTATTGCTGTGGAAGTTTTGTACATAGTTCATTATTTGTATTATTTACAAATAAAAAAATATGTAAAAAATATACATATAATTTATTATCATACCAGTTATTTAGATTAGAATATCTTTATTTGATTCCACAGACATACATAAAGCAGGGCAAATTATTATGTATAAATAGGTATGCTGCAGCAATACAAAAAGGTTATTGCTCAGTTGGCCGTGTGGTCTCTGGCAGACTAGAATAGAATCACTCCGTCACTTCCCGTGGATGTCGTACAAGGCGACTAAGGGGAATACATTATAAAACATCTATTAGGCCTCCCCAATCCGTCTGGCCAGCGTGGGGAGTGTAGGCCAAATCCTCCTGTCTATGACGGGCGAGAGGGTTGTGCTCCTGTAGTGGAGACTTTAATGACCTGATGATGATGATGGCTCAGTATATTTATTATTATATTATATTTATCAATATGTTGTAATATTTTGCAGGATAAAATTGCTATGGGGCTCACCACGTGGCTCACCACTACTAAACCGACTAGCGAAGAGGCAATGACAAAAGAGAGGTAGGGTAAAGCCTATTTGTAGGCTGCCTATTGTAAGTTTGTACCCCAGCAGTGGGATGAATAATAAATAAATAAATATTGTCAGACAAATTACACAGCGCCATCTAGCCCCAAAGTAAGCGAAGCTTGTGTTATGGGTACTAGACAACTGATAAACATACGTAAATACATTTTTTTGTAAATACATACTTATGATACATAGAAAACACCCAGACTAAGACAAACAGACATGTTCATGCACACAAATGTTTGTCTTATGTGGGAATCGAACCCACGAGCGTTGGTGTCGAAGCCGCGTCATTGACCGCTATGCCACCGAGCTCGTCAAATAAGGGATGAATAAGGATTGATGATAGATAGCTACGGTTCGTGTTAACTTGCGCTTATGCGCTCAGCGACGCGATCGAGCACCTCTAGATAGAATCACACCCCGGCCACTCCATGTCTCTCCACATCCACAAATGTCGCGTCGTTTACTACTACATAAACAAAGACGTCTGTGCAGAGCGTGAATGAGCGTGTGTGCGTGCGGCGCCAAACAAACTGTTCCAGATTTGTCTCAGAGGGGAGGTGAGGTCGACACAGCGGCAGGGCGTGGCCATATTGTACATGTACTATTAACATATGCTGTGATAGAACATAAAAAAGCAAAATGTGGAAAATTGACGAGCTCGGTGGTCGAATGGTTAGCAATGACCACTTTGACTCCGAGGTCGCGGGTTCGATTCCCGCACAAGACTAACATTTGTGTACATGAACATGTCTGTTTGTCTTGGTCTGGGTGTTTTCTATGTACTATAAGTATGTATTTACAAAAAAGAATGTATTTAAGTACATTTATCAGTTGTCTAATACCCATAACATAAGCTTTGCGCTTAATTTGGGACTAGATGGCGCTGTGTAAATTGTCCAGAAATATTTATATTTTCTCCCTAACATTGTTCAGATTTATTAACATTATTCTCCATCATATAATAACATGATACTTCCATCAATAAATATCACGTCACCATTGCAATATAATCCGTATCAGTCATCCGTATCTCATTGATATATCATTTACGAGGCCCCGTTTAGCCGCGCTCGTATCAGGAACCACCTTTTCTCTATAAATTCTTACTCAACGGCCATTTGAAGCGACATTTGTGATATATTCGGTATATAACTCCCGATTGTTGTGAGATATAGCCTCAGAGACTGCTGTGAGAGGTTTGTGTACTTTGAAAAAATAACTTCTTATTCTTCCTCTTTACAGGCGATTAGAGGTCCTGTGGTCCAATTCCCGAAAATATTCAACTAATACAATATCGTAACGACTTAGTCGTTGAAGCCCTTTGGACACACGAATCATCATCAGCCAGTATCTACCCACTGCTGGATATGAGCCTTCCCTAATGCCTTCCACCAAATACGATCCTCCGCCTTCCGCATCCAGCAGCTTCCAGCCGCTTTCTTATGATCATCGGACCATCTAGAAGGAGAGCGTCCAACGCTTCGTCGTCCTACGCGCGGTCTCCACTCTAACGTCTCCCTCTCCCAACTGCCATCACTTACTCGACAGATTTGACCGGCCCATTGCCACTTCAGCTTGCAAACTCTAAAGGCTATGTCGACAGGTTTGGTTCTCCGAGGAATTTCTTCCTTCCGGATTCGATCCCTCAAAGAAACCCCGAGCATAGCCCTCTCCATCGCTCACTCCGCGACTTTTAGCCTATGGACCAGTCCGATGGTCAGTGTGCAATATGAGTGTCAGTGACACATTCACTTATTAGAACTTTTCAAGTATAATATTTTCCCGAGAGGAACTCGGTGACGTCGTTGAGCGCGTTACTCTAATCGAACACGCAAGTTAAGCAACCTCAACCGAAGCCTGTCCATGGATGAGTTTATATAATCTCGAGCTCCTTCGTGTTTCGGAGGGCACGTTAAGCTGTCGGTCCCGGCTTTTGTCATTAGATGACAGTCGTTAAGACAAGTCAGTGGCCTTTAGGCGGCTTGAAAACACTTGTCTTGTGGAGTATGCTCTAAACCCTCTTCAATTGAGGGGAGACCCGTATCCCAGCAGTGGGATGAGTAAGATTTTAACGACGACGATTATTTTCCCGTTTACTCCCTCATTCACGAGGACCATTCCGTTCAATTGTAACATACAACTATAACGTATGGAATGGTCCTCAATCGATCTCGTGAATGAGTGTCAATCGATCCGTTGCCAGCCCTTTTAGGGAAATATAGGCTCTTTTGTCGAAGATTCCCAAGTAGTATTTATTTAGGAACACCGTTGAGGGAAGTTTATACATACTTATAACAAACGTATAGATAGAAAAATGCGTAGCGAAAAATTCTAGGTCTATGTTACAAACATACATGCAAAAATGTCTCTTTCACCCTAATTTGATTTGCAAACCTCGCTCCCTTTGCTCTTTAAGTAAATAAAGAATTTTGTTCAGAGTCCATAGCTGAAATTGCGCCGATTTTTTAAAAAGTTGCACAAACTTTTTCCTTCGTTTTCCAAAAAGTTAATACTACTTACTACAATATTAACACTAAATTAAGTACCTACCTATTATGAAAGACCATTTCAATTTGAACGAAAGACAGGAATTATTTAGTTTTTTAATACATTCGTTTAATTTCATTTGGATAAATTAATATCGATTTGACAACAGTTTTCTCGAATTTAATGTACAGAGTTCAAGCAATGGCCTCGTTTTTATAGATATTGTTAAGGAAACACTTCGAAAAAAATACCAGAGATTGTTTAAAGAGGATTTTATTCCATAAACTAGTAAGTTAATATTCTTTTCATATAAATTATAAAATATTGCTTTAGAATTCTAGATAGCCAAAAAAGTCATCGCTTTTGTGCCAATTTTTCGAAAATTTCGTTGTGATAACTATTTTTTTTTCTCAGCAAATTATACTGAACGAACATAAATTTCGAGATAATTATTCTCGGTTTTCGAGATAACTGTTGTCAAAACGAGGTGGATTTATCCAAATTAATGTATTAAATAAACAATATAATAAGTTTCGTTCGTCCGAATTAAATGGTCTTTCATAATATATACTCAAATACATTGTCGTATGTATACTTTCTGGAAAACAAAGGCAAAAAAATTTACAATTTTTTACAAAATCGACGAAACTTCAGGTTCGGACTCTTAAAGTCATACCCTTCCATTTCAACGTTATGCTTGGCAGGATATCCTTCCATCCATTAAATTACTACGGCGCAATGTTACAGAAAAAACATGTGCCCAATTATAAAAACAATATTTATTTTACCTGAATGATTTGCAGAATCGCATTTGTTTCTCTTGTTTACAGATAACATAATTTCATAGTATAAAAGCTATTAGCAGGCCAACGCATTTCATGATTTAGGAAATGCCACTTTCGGCTAGATAAACGTCATTAAAACGTATTAAACATAACTAAAACATTTTTAAACTTTGAAACAAAATGAAATGGGGTGTAAGTGGTTCATAAACATCTTTGAACCAAAGCCAACTTCACCAGAGCCATCTTCACCTGCACGCGGTGCACCCTGCTGACTGACAAACGAAGCTCTGGCGAAAAGAGAGGTAGGGAGCGTAATTGTAAGCTACCCGACTGGGGAATGTACCTCCATCTAACAGAATACCGCAGCCAAATAACAATTCCTTTGAAGGTTGTTGTATTCCTGCGAGTGAGTGAGGTCACCAGAAATGAAGGAGATGCTGCGTTGGCAGCGGGGGTGGCGGCGCGCGAGCGATATTTTATGTTGCGAGCGTTAATATGGCTACGGTAACCGCTTCACATAGGCGGGCCGTATGCTTATCTGCCACCCGACGTAGTATAAAAAAAAAGAAATGAAATACAGAAAACAGTAAAATCGTCTCTTATCAGCATGTACCATTAGACTGTATGGCTACTCGGTATACGCCTCCCCCTCCCTCACCGCGCATGCTACGTACGATTGCTCTCTAGATGTCTACGTTGGACGACTGGTAGGGAATGGAAAGCCGAGCATTGCTTACATAGGCTGTGGTAAACTATACTAGTACCTCGGTAATGTTGTGAGGGTAAAACTGATCGGCAACCAATATAATTAAAAAAATATTAAATCCGCTACCAACAACAAAATATGTTTTTTGATCCATCACCAAGGGTCCTATCGCCGAAGCTGAAGCCGATTACCGTAGATTTTTTTATTGTAAAAATCCAAGAAAATACAAGAACATACTTATTTATTTATAAAAAAAAACATTATTATTTGTCAGAACCAAATAGTCTATGAAGTATTTTCTGCGAAACGATAATCTATGAAATTTCTGTCATTGAAACTAGAAATAAGAACCGTGGAAGTTGAATATTGGCTAAGAACACTCTGGATAATATCACCTCTAAAACATTTTGGGGATGGAAGTGGCTCACCATCATCTTTGTGCCAAAGCCAACCTTGCACGTGGTATAGCCTACTCCTCAAACAACAAGTCGTTCAAGAAAGAGAAGCACGGCACAGCATATTTATCAGCTGCCCGACTGGGTAAGTACCTCCACCAAATAACAATTCCCTTGAAGTTTGTTATCTGCCTACGAGTGAGTGCGGTTACCAGAAAGGAAGGAGCTGCTTTAGCAATGGAGATGGTTACACTTGCACGATATTTCATATAGCTTATCTGCCAGCTGACATAGTATAAAAAAATTAAATCTAAATCTGTTCACCCGTTTGGCCATGACACGATGCATAGACAGACAAACATATAAATATACAGAATACAGATACATGCTCGTTACGTTATGCGGGGCCTTAAATCGATGTCTGGGGCCTTAAAATAGAACTTAAAATAGAATTTGTAGGTCTCCTTTCCTTATCTTGCGAAACCTGCCTATGTATCCGTTACCTAAAGGTTGTTTTGAGAAGACTGTCCTTTATAATAAGGCCGCCTTGTTGCATTTACATGTTTGTAACAAATTAATGATTTTATTTGTTTTCTTTGAGATGTAAACTGCAAATAAAGCATAGGTATTCTAGAACGAACTAAGATTAGACTAGAACTTAATGTTTAAGTCATGTATTTTTTAACATTATTTTATTTCAGTGATTAGTCTCTAGTGTGATTTTTCTTAAATATCCATGTTATTTCAAATGTCAAAGTGTGTTTATTTGTTTGTTTGTCTTTCACGTTGAAAGGAACCAATGGATTGACATGATTTTCCACGGGGATTGTTAAGGGTCTGGAGTGACATTGAGATGTTTTTCCAGGACATAAAGTAGCCTATGGGCTTGGAAAAATATCTTTTCCCATGGGCACATGGGTAAAAATATGAGTTTTATTAAAATAATCGTTTGGTCATTACTATAGTAGACAAATATTATTAGTTTAGTATACTCTAGCTTGTTGATTAATAAATATTGTCTTAATATATGATTATGATTTATTTTAATTAGTAGAACGGTATAAGTGATTTTAATTATCTATTCCACTATAATTCCATGTCGCTGTCTAATCCCATGATTGTTCTCGTTGTATATTAATATAATCCACCATAATAAATAAATAAATAAATATTGTCAGACAAATTACACAGCGCCATCTAGCCCCAAAGTAAGCGAAGCTTGTGTTATGGGTACCAGACAACTGATAAACATACGTAAATACATTTTTACATTTTTTTTTGTAAATACATACTTATGATACATAGAAAACACCTAGACCAAGACAAACAGACATGTTCATTCAAATAAAGTTTGTCCTGTGTGGGAATCGAACCCACGAGCTTCTACACCAACGGTCGAAGCCACGTCATTGAGCGCTACGCCACCGAGCTCGTCAAATAATGATGAATTAGATTCCATTTGATATGAATCTTCTATTTCGTTGAGCAAATTCACCATTGAAATAGTTTGCACTGATTATATCACTTCAGTTTCGAAATATTTTTATTTTATACTACGGCAATCAGTTTCTAGTCTAAAACTCTCCTCTACCCAAAGGTTGCCTGGAAGAGATTGCGTAACGATAAGGCAGCCTATAGTAATTAATATGTGACTGTCCATTGTAATACCTATATTATTCACCTTCGTGTGTTTTTATGGGGAGCTAACGTCATTTTGAACGTTATTTGATTCACTAAATATCGGAAAATAAATGAGATAAGATAAATCTAACTAGCTTAACTCGTTTGTTCCATGATCACACCGGACTCTGTTCCTCGGATGACTTGAGTTATATCTCTAACAAAAAAGAAAAGAACCGTGATCTATGCTTTTGATTTTGTCTATTCTCAAAGAAAGGGTTCGACCCTTTATTTATCCAATATGACTCGACTACGCGGAATTTGTTTTTCGCGAGGTGTTTGTAAGGTTAGATATTTGAATAGTAATACCATAAATATTGAAGATGAACAAGCAAATTTTGGAAAGTAAGAAAGATCTTGGGAGAGCAAAATATAAAAAAATATTCTTATATTTTACTAATCCTCTTCAAGACAATAAGTGTAGACATCCACATAAAAATAATAAATAGAAAGATATAGACATAATAATAAAAAACATTTAAGCTACGAAAGAATAATGTTTTGTAATTCGAAAAAAACTGGCTTAGAAGAAAACTTCCACCACGAACATATGTATGTAATTGTATACAAAGAAAATCTTATATGGGACAACGAAGTACAAAGGTCGCTACTCTAGGACTTTCCTGCCTCATCTCCTATCACTGACTCGGCAGATGTAGCCGGCTGCTACCTCAGCCTGCTGACTCTGAGAACTATGTCGACAATTTTGGTTTGCCGATGTATTTCTTCGTTCCAGATTCGGTCCCTTAGAGACAAGCTCGGTGGTCGAATGGTTAGAAATTGCCACTCCGAGGTCGCGGGTTCGATTCCCGCACAAGACAAACATTTGTGCGCATGAACATGTCTGTTTGTCTTGGTCTGGGTGTTATCTATGTATTATAAGTATGTATTTACAAAAAAAATGTATTTACGTACATTAATCAGTTGTCTAGTACCCATAACATAAGCTTTGCGCTTAATTTGGGACTAGATGGCGCTGTGTAAATTGTACAGAAAGATTTATTTATTTAGATATGTGTGCAAGTTGATGAGCATAGTTCTCTCCATCGCTTGCTGTGCGACGTTCAATTTATGGATCAGCCCAACAGTCATTAGTCCAAATTTCTGCACCGGAAGTCATATCGGGGAGGGCGCACTGGTTGACGTAGGATTAAAAAAAAAAATAGCTTTTCCTTCAGATTGTACTTTTGACATTGGGAAGTTAAATATCAACCGCTAGTCATTATATGTTAAATATTTAATTATATCGATCTCAACCAACGAGCTATTAATTATAAGTCAGGGATATCTATTCACAATTGTAGAAGCGTATAATTAAATACATATTTTCTGTTTATTTACCAAGTAATAAATATTTTTTCTGGGCATTTGTTTTATAACTAAGCAAATTTTTTTTTTGTAATATTTATTTATTTTTTATAACTTCTATTACTACTCGTGGCTCGTCGCTCGTGGGTTCTATTCCCATATAGGACAAACATTTGTGTGCATGAACATATCTGTTTGTCTTGGTCTGGGTGTTTTCTATGTATTATAAGTATGTGTTTACAAAAAAAAAATGTATTTACGTATGTTTATCAGTTGTCTAGCATCCATAACACAAGCTTCGCTTACTTTGGGGCTAGATGGCGCTGTGTAATTTGTTTGACTATATTTATTTATTTTATTATTTATTTACACTGAATCAACGACCCTAAGTGAATCTTGGCTTTCTCCACTAAAGAGCGCCACAATCCTCTCTCTTATCTTATATTTTAAAAAATAATTTTAAATATTAATATTAAATAATAAATAATCCTGGACAAATTAAAACCTATTAACACAGCACCACCCAGACCCAAACTAAGCAATGCTTGAACTATGGGTACTAGATAACTGATTATACTTGAATACATTTTTTGTTTCTGTAAATACATACATAAAAAGCAAGAGAAACAGACGTGTTCATGCACACACATGTTTGTCTTGGGCGGGGATCGAACCCGCGCACTCGGAGTCAAAGAAGCCATTGTTAGCCATTCGACTAGCAATGGCTTCTTACTCCGATTAAATTTCAGATTGGCCGCGAGATGCAAGATCAAGTATAAGGCTTTTTAGGGAAATAGCAAAAAGGTTAGTCGACACCACAGGAGACCGAAGAGCTGCAGCTACCTCGGACAAAGAATTAGTCTAGCTATTCAAAGGGGGAACGCTGCCAGTATCTTCGGAACCTTGCCTAAAGGGACTCCTTTTAATAAAATATTTTAGTTATTAAATTATATTTTTTAAGGTTTTTAGTTTTAGTTTCAATACTTATTATTATTATATATTACACTTATTATTATTATATATTATTATTTAGTTTTAGGTAATTAAGTTTATTAAATATAAGTATAAAAAGATCAAGTATGTAACACAGTAAAATGTAGTGTTCTAGCAACTCGCCCAGGCTTTGGCAAAGGAACAATTCCATTAAATCGCACATCTGGATAAAGAGTAGCACAACTCAAAATAATCCAAAATCTTTTTATTGCAATCAACGTAATCTGCGTCAAAAACTAAACAATCTCCAAAAACACCCATGTAAAAATATCCTTCAATGAAGTTTATAATAATGATGGAAGTCAGTTTTTCCGAGTTGTTCCAGGTACAACAGTAACACAATCCCAGTTACGATATGTCAGCTGGATGGGAAGATGCTGTCAATATACACAAAAACTGGAGTATCTCGACTTAATTTTTTATTCATGGTTAATCGCAGTCATAAAGCGTGAATTTATTTAAAAAATAATATGGTATTTGTAATTGAACCTGTCTTCATTCATGGGCATCTTCCTCAAAATTATTTCTGCTTTTTTAAACAATATCCGTATTTCATGGTACTAACTAAAAGTGGTTTAACTAAGCTATTGGTGAAAATATTTAGCATAGTTTGACTTGGTGGGATGTTTCTGGGTAAATTTAAATTAGCTCTTATTCCGAAACGATAAATGCTATTGTTTATTTTGATACAGATATATTTAGAGTTGTGTTTAATTTTATTCATAAAGTTAACATTAGGCCGGATTCTAGCCCACGGGGCCAAAATCGAGGTTGAGCGTAGCGAGTGGATTCGCTCAGTGTATGTTTTCCACTGATTTCAATGGAAAATGTATTTGATGATCATTCCTCAAGGACATGATCGATCTAAATTTTTTTACGACTTAAATCTCAAGCAAGCATGAGATCTTTAATTGTGACAAGTTTTATCAAAATCGGTTCAGTGGTTTTGGATCCTATCCATTTCCAAGAATGACTTTTCGACGTATCTAAGCGTTCCGCTTGCTCCACTCAATAAAAAGTCAAACATAACCGCCTCTTTCGATAGTCGGCAGGGTGCACCATGTGCAGGAGCAGTTGGCTTTAGCTGCTGTCTCATGCCACTTACGTCGCATCCGTAATTCTGATGGCACAATAAGTCTTTAACGGCTGTTGTCATTAAATGATAGTCGTTAAAATAGACCTGTACTCAATTTGTAGCTCGAAACGCTGCCATCTGCCAATACGAGCCCTCCAGCAGCGTGTCGATCATGTTCTAAACCTCGTTAACTGCACTTCGATTGAATTGTATTGTGTTTTTCCGTTGTCCTCAACAATAAAATACTTTTCAATTCGAACCAGTACTTTCTGAGATTAATACGTTCAACCAAATAAATACTCATAATATTAGTATAGATTGCAAGCATTTATAAGCTATGGTAAGCTCCATATATTTATCACGTACTTGAGTGAATGCTTGTTAGGTACTCAAAGTAGTAAAAAAAAATATGTTCAAACATCGGACGCGCAGCATGCGCCACCATAGTGTTTTTTTTTTTTTATTGAAATCCCGACTTGATATCGGAAAACCAAGGTTACATTACTACTGTTTCATGTTCTACACGAATCCGAAGTCTGAATTTCGAAATTTTGAGTTTAATGGCAACGGGCAGACAGAACGACCGGACGATTTTATAAGCCCAATAAATTTCGCTGAAAATGCGAGTTCAAGCAGTTTCTTTTCCATATAGAAAAGAATGTTCTGAATCAGTGGCTGGTTGATCTACATCCTAACCCAGGAAGCTGAAATTTTACAGAGTTTGTACATGTTATATATAGTATAGCCAAGTTATAAAGGCAGGTCTTTTAAAATTCTAACTAGATCTAAATATAAATAAAAGTAAAAATTGAAGTGACAAACAAGCATACGATTGGGGAAGTACCTCTACCTTGTAAGGTAGAGTTCCTTCAGGGTATTGTTATTAGGCTGCGGTCTTCTACAGAATACCCTGAAGGATTGTTGAGTTCTAGTTAGTGAGTGAGGTCACCAAAGGTAAGGAGATTCTCCGCGAGCAGACCTGTATTATAAGCATCTATAGGCTACGATAACCGCTTTACGTCAGGAGGGCCGTATGTTTGCTTAACACCTGGTGTAGTACAACAAGATAAAGACGGTTACAATAGTTAAAATATGATATGTGGGCCATAATAACGATTTGATTGACACCATTTAATCAATTTATCCATTTAGCAAAATCGATTGAAGAATTTAGGCGCTACGGAGATACATACATACATAGAATGCTAAAATCATAATTATAATTTGTAATTATATCATAAGATTTTTTTAGCATTTGGAGAGTTGGTTTTTATGTTTTTATTTTCTCATGTAATTATATTTTTAATTCATCCTTGCAAAATTTTCTTGAATTTAATTCAAACACATACCGATTCAGATAATACTAAATAGTAATTATCATTAATACGTTATACAATGCTATAAGTATTTTTATAAAAAAAAAACTTTTTTCTTAAAACATCTAACTGAATATATAAATTTAAAAAAATCTCAATTAACTTACCACTAAAAAAACAGCCCGAAACTATTATCACTATTCACAATTTTTACATAATAAACACAAACTTTACAAACAGTTGCTACGAAGTTCGTAACACGTCTACAGTGCTACGCGCGTACTGCTACGAGGGCGAATGGCAACTGCCGCTGTGCCGCCCACATAGTGCGGTTGATAACGACGTAATATGCCGTATGTACATCAAATGCTGAAACTAATAGGTATTTCATATTTTTAGTTTCTATTGTAAGTGTCGGCAGAGTATCATAGATGAAAACACAATTAGGTTAACACTCTTAAACAATATACGATACAATATTCTTTCTTGCAAAAAATAAAAGATTTTACAGAAGTATAAAAGGCGGTCTTATCTGTACCAACTTGTACAACCTTAAGGTAAATATATTAAGGTGATTGATCTGGTTCATACTTTATTTTTAGAAGGATCGTTCATTAAATAAACATTTTTAGCTTAGATGAAAATGAATTTATTTCATATGTTGGTTTTTTTTATACGACGTCGGATGGCAGGCAAACATACGGTCCGCCTGATGTGAAGCGGTTACCGTAGCCATGTTAACGCTCGCGAAAAGACACATTGCTCGCACGGCGATACCCCCGCTGCCAACGCAACAACTCCTTCTTTTCTGGTGACCACACTCAGTCGCAGCAACATAACAACCCACAAGGGAATTGTTATTTGGCTGTGTTATTCTGTGAGGTGGAGGTAGTTTCCCAGTCGGACAGCCTACAAATATACTGTACCCTACCTCTGATTTGCCAGAGACTCTTAGGCTAGTCGGAAGGGTGCACCACCTGCAGGTAAGGTTGACTTAGGCTCTAAAGACAACGACAAGATAACGACATGTATTGTATTCATTTATAATTTAATTTAATTGTGTTTTTTTATAATTAATTACTTATAAATTCATGTAACATTTGTACGCCGTAACACGGCCGAATACGCCTGGATCTTCACTTGAAAACTTATCATCAAAATAATTGTTTGTACCCGTATTCTGACAAATAAGGTAATTCTATTCTATTCTAAAAAAAAAACGTGGTGAGCCACTTTCATCCAAAATGAATGAAATCAGGTAGATGAATTGTTATCGCAAAATAAAATATTTCGTTTAGAGACTTTGGTCCTACTCGTAAAAAGCCATGTCAATCCCATCGTACGAGTACCTTATCACATATTTAAAAAAATAGTTTTCATAAACACATTTACACTATACGAATACATACAAAATACACATATTAGATATACATCGGTACTCGTATATACTTGCATATGTACATCTATAAAAATGAATATTTAATTAAATTTAATTTTGTTATTTTGCGACAACAATAATCGCTAAAACTAATTCTACACCACTTTCGTCAACAAATTAGAATCAGGGGCCTACCGCCGAAGTTGAAGCTTACCAACAAATTTTTTGATTGCATAAATCAAACTTCAGCCACAGAATCTTCAGCTTAGATTTGAGCTAATTATTGTGTTTACCTTAGCCGGTAGAAACCGTAGTGCTCTACCGATAAAGCTGAAGATGTTTGTCACTAACTTGAACCTAAGATCTATTTTTGAAATCAAAATATTCGATCGTAATCGGCTTTAGCTTCGGCGGTAGGGCCACAGGTGAATAACCTTATTTTAAATACCCGCAGGCTTAAACTCTGCGTCGGATATAATCTGACAATTAACTCTGACACTTGTCGGAAATAAATCAAGTATTGTTCATTTAATAGTTACGAGAAAGTGTAATGGAGTGTTGGGGGTGATTTATAGTAAGTTAATCGTCCGTGGTTCGATTCCCGGTCGGATATCCTTAGTAAATCAATCTTTATACAACATCAAGCTGAATTAACTTTGGAAAATTATTATTTTACGCCTATAATGTAAGTCATAAATGCTTTTGATAACTTATGTACGGTCTATTGATGCCTATACACAACTTTGAATAATATTTGATATGAAATAAATGATAGGCTGCAGGACTTGTGGGAAACTGTATGTATTATTTCAACTTATAGTAATTGATGATGATGATGCAATCACAACGACGCCGACTATAATTTCTGAGATATTTTACTGTATTTTAAGAGGGTGTTCAGAATAGGGTCACCTCACATCACGTACCAACTATAAAGTACGTCGTAAAAATGTCAAACGCTCTCCACGACGCGGTAAGTATTTTAAAAGCACCTACGTCCTCGCGAGGACGCGAAATCTATATAAATGTGAAATATTTCACTCAGATAAAGTTGGTCTGTGGTTCTTTTACATTCGCGAAGGTAGCGAAAGTAATGTGTTTAAATTTAATGTGCTTAGGTCTACAAATGAAATTTAATTTTAAATGAATTAATTCGTAATTTATTTTGGAACACCCAACGGGTTGAGTTGATTGAAAGGGGCACATTATTATGTTTGCTGAATATAGGTTCAGTCGATAAAATACTGGTATATACTATCCCTACTGATGTTAAATATAAATGTGAATGTGAGTTTCATTAACTAAAAACAAAAAAGTTCGTTACCCAAACAATAAAGTAGGTTTACGTCATTACGGCCGTGAGGTTTTCGGCAGACTAGAATAGAGTCACTCCATCTCTTCCCGTGGATGTCGTACAAGGCGACTAAGGGAAATACATTATAAAACATCGATCAAGCCTCCCCAACTCGTCTGGCCAGCATGGGGAGTGTAGGCCAAATCCTCATTCTGTCTGGGACGGACGGGAGAGGGTCGTGCTCCTGTAGTGGAGTCTAAAATGACCTAATGATGATGAAGACGTCATTACACCAGCATTCAAAATGTTTTGTTTTAGAAGAAGTACCGAAAAGTGTTAAAAACAACCGTTTCTGATATTAATCCCGTATGAGTTTTTAACCAAAGCGGCGGCACTTTTGCAGCACTAAGGGCCTTAATGCTAAATGCATTCGCTGTCAGTCAACCATTACGAGTACAGAAAATCAGGATCGCCTTTTTTTTATGATTCACAAACAAAACAAAACGTGCGTGTTTTTTTTTATACTACGTCGGGTGGAAGACAAGCATACGGCCCGCCTGATGTGAAACGGTTACCGTAGCCATATTAACGCTTGCAACATAAAATATTGCTCGCGCGCCGCCACCCCCGCTGCCAACGCAACATCTCCTTCCTTTCTTTCTGGTGACCTCACTCACTCGCAGGAACACAACAACTCCCAAGGGAATAGTTATTTGGCTGCGGTATTCTGTGAGGTGGAGGTACATTCCCCAGTCGGGTAGCTTACAATTACGCTCCCTACCTCTCTTTTCGCCAGAGCTTCGTTTGTCAGTGAGCAGGGTGCACCACGTGCAGGTGACGTTGGCTTTGGTTCAAAGATCTTCATGAACCACTTACACCCCAAAAACGTGTACTTTAGAGCTTTAAATCCGCTGACTGTATCAAGTTATTGTGGTTAAAATAATAATATAATTAAACCGTATAAGCATTGCCTGCATCAGCTGGCAATGCTACCAGCTTTCTAGGCACGATGCCTTTTGACAGTGATGAGGAGGAATTTTTGACGTGGTTTAACTAAACTATAATAATATAAATATAACTATATTTTTTTCTTTCTTTTTATACATTATGATAATATTAATTTTAAGATTAGTTAATTTAGTTTGTAGTGTAAATTTATATCCTAAATATTTTGTTATAAATTAACGGAAGACAGTTAAGATAAATATAATAAATTAATAGAGGAACAAAAATATTTTTTTGTAGATTCCAATAAATTTTAATTACTTTAAATAAACAGATACCTACTTAAAATTATCATTATGGAATATTCTTTTTTTTTCATGATGAGACAATGGTTTCTTTTCCATGAGCGAGACCCTTAAACTTCAGCTTAGAAACAAAACACTATAACTACTCCACTGAAGCAAACATGCTAAAGTATCTTAGAAAGTAAAAGGGTGTAAATCGAGAACCCGTAAAAATTAAATTACGACGATGTTGTTTTCCTAGTGAAGGTGGGAGAGGTGAGTGGCCTGCGAGCCCTTAGCCCACCCGACTCGACCTGCAAACACTTCGCTCTCGTTATTTGATGATATACAGTACACTCAGGCGTATGTTTAGTAAAAAAAAACACTTCGGGAGTGCCGGTAGAAGTGAAAACTTGAACATTAACGTTGTGCATTTTTGAATATTTTAGAATGGTTATTTATCAGTATAAAAGTAGGTACTATCATTTATGTGGTAAAATACAATATTCATTTATTCCGCTATCGTACACAAACATAAGAATTATAATAGAATGATGAAATACGTAGTGCCACCTGTTAGGGAATAGTAAAACCACGCAAAAGCTTTGTAGCACCTAAACATCTAGCGTTGAATGGCGAAACTATTCACATTAATTAAAATGTTCAAAGTAATCTTAATCGTATCGTCTTTGCTTAAAGTTGAATTTTGTAGTCTCGCAGCTTTGTCTTACGAATTTTCGATCAGGCAACGTGTCCTGACGCGAGTTTAACATTTTTTACCCATCCCAAATCCAAAAGTGTACAACGCCGCTAAAGAAGTTTTCACTTCAAAAAATTTAAATTTTATCAGCAAGGTTTCCCTTCCAACTCTCCCATTTTTACGCAAAGTCAAAGTTACAACAGTAAGCTGACTATATATATGTCAGCTAAATAGTGTCTCTAAAGCTGCGTTCAACACTGTTCAAGAATGCTAAATGAAAACTCATCTTAAGACAAATTGTTCTATCATTTATTAAGACGATAATTATAAAGACGAGAATGTGAAATACGCGAAAGAAGTTTCAAGTCGAAATCATGAGTCGTTAACAAACTATTCCAGATACGACCCAGAGAAGATGTGAGGTCGACGCGAGAGCGAACAACAGAGTGACAATTTTATCCTTTTTTTTTTGACGCCCGACGCGCGCGTGTGCACCCCCTGCTGTGCTGGAGGGAGGCAGAAAATTCTCTTCGACACCCCATCAGCCTGGTTGCTACCAGACTGACCTTTCAAGAGCGAATCAGGCTTACTAAAAACCACCTGCCTAACTACTTTTAGTTTCCAATGACCTTCTAATTCACAGTGTGTATTAAAAGGTCGTTGTGAGTTATTTACTTTTATTATTGTATACATATTTTTTGTAATTATTCATAAGCTATGATAGGGATGACATGCTCAAATATTGGGCCAAATCCCTTATTAAAAATAAATGAATAAAAAAAAAAAAAAACTACTTTTAGCCACGATGGCTTTAAAAACGCAACCGGAACGCTAGAGGAGAAAGAGGGGAGAAGGTGTGTAGTCTGCGGCGTGCTGGCGAGGGTCCCCGAGGGGACCCTTCCGCAAGGAGGTCTCCAGCTCGTCGCAGAGTACTAAGCGCGATCGGAAAAGAGTGACCTAGTATATGCAAGTTACAGCTATTTATACTGTGCTACGGGTAACGCTTAAACCACACAAACATTAGTCGTCGCCACTCAAAAAACCACCTAAATAAATAAAAGACAGTAAAAAATATTTAGACAGAATATAAACATCAGCCGAATAAATTTCAAGGCAATATACGGGATCGATCAAGCGAAATTAATGGAAAAATGAGAAACAAACAAATAATTCCGATAAATTAGCATAACAAAATCCTATCAATTCTGTAACTTGGCAACAAATCCGAGATAAAATTGAAGAAAAAAGTGTCCTATAGTACCGGGCGAATTGATATAAATTTATTCATCATATTCATATGTACGAGTACGTTCATGTGTCTTTCGCGTTGAAATTGTGCCGCCATATTTGTTGGGTGTACAGTTGGCAACATTTAGTTTATACGTTAAAAACTCTATAGTAGTACAGTAGTTAAATATGACACCTCATAGTATATCATTTGCAAATAAATATGTATAAGCATCAACCCATAATCATTCTACTGTTGTGATACAGGTCTCCCCTCAATCGAAGGTGTTTAAAGCGTACTCCACCACGCTGCTCAACTGCGGGTTGGAGGCCAGTGTTTTCTCGCCGCTCTAAGGCCACTGATTTGGTTTAACGACTGTCATCTATTGATAACAGACGGAACCGACGGCATAACGTGCCTTCCGAAGTACAGAGGAGCTCGGTATAAATAAACCCATCCATAAACAGGCTACAGTCGACGTCGCTTAACTTGCGTGTTCGGTTAGACTGACAATCTGACACGCAACGATGCCATCGTGCTCCTCTGATAAAGATGCACTTATTGGTACTATGTATATTGAACGTGTTAATCTGTAAGCACGTTCCCCCGTGTATATAAAGAGTTGTATAATCTGTAGTAAGCGAGTTATAATGTAGACATCGTTGTATCAGAATAAACATACTAGCAAGTGTATACGATATTTAATTTCTACGGATAATTCCCCAGTTATTACCTTCGGCATTCAGTACGCGCAACCGACCCCAACACACTGATAAATAAATGAAATTGTTTTGCAAGTATCTTTTATTAATTAACCCGCGATCCAAAACAAAAAAGCGAAAAACGTACGTACGTACGATGAGCCGTAAAGTATTGTAGCGCAATCAATCCCCGTGTAGGCGTTAATAACATGTTGATTTAATTTGGAATTACTGTACTTACTCCCGCACTGCTGCATGTATGTAGCTTCAATGGTTGGAGAGGTGCCGAGACGACCGCAGCAGCTGGAATAGACACCTTCACCGCTTCCAAGGCAGCGGCAGTTGCATGCAACTAACAGTAACAGTAACGGTGGTTGAGTGCCGCCTGGGATAATTTACTCAACTGGTAGCGGACACATGCAAATAGAATGTAGATAAAATTGCGTGTAAAATAGAATAATATTAATTAAAAATTTTAACCATTCTTAATATTTTCACTACGCTGTGTGTATCTCAGGCAGATACTGAATTCATTTTCAACAAATCAGATCATCAGACCCAAAATCTAATTCATGAAAAAAATAAAAAAAATCAAATAACAATTCCCTTGAGGGTTGTTGTGTTCCTGCGAGTGAGTGAGATCACCAGAAAGAAAGAAAGGAAGGAGTATAAAGTTGCCAATGGATCGGCCACCCCTTGGTGTTGCTGATCTCCATGGTGAATGTTTCTATCAGGTGACCCTCTCATATAATCGCTCATTTGATGCAAAAACGACACATTATAAGTCGACATGCATTTTTCGAACGTCAGTTTGGTATTTATTTTAACATGCTAATTCTACCTCCTGATTCTTCTTAACTTGGAAAATGTATTTAGAAGTACCTAATTAATTTTTATTTTATTTTTGTTGCCTTTTATATTAATTTGAAATGTTATTTGGTTGGACAATCATAAAAGTGATTTACGTGCAACAATGGCATAAATGTACATTGTGACCTTATTGCAGCGAATGAGCGATATATGAAAAAAAAAGATTAATTCCAACCCGACAGAAAATCTGCTATTTGGACAAAAATCATTTAAACATACAACATCATAACATCCCTCTCTGTTAGAGTTAGGGTTTAAAATATTAACCAAAATGCGTAAATCAATCAATTCGTGTAAACCTGTTGGGTGCAGGTGAACCGCACTATTGATTTGTACCTCTGTGCAGCAATTGATAACGGCTTGCAGCAAATCACGGGCGAACGCTTCGATCTATCATATATGCTGGGTAATCTAATGCCTTTGAAATGCATCTTCCTGTAGTCCAAAATCATAGATATTCTTCTTGACGAGCTTGGTGGTCGAATGGTTAGCAATGGCCACTTTGACTCAGAGGTCGCGGGTTCGATTCCCGCACAAGACAAACATTTGTGTGCATGAACATGTCTGTTTGTCTTGGTCTAGGTGTTTTCTATCTACTATATAAAAATAAGTCGGGTTTTCCTTCCTGACGCTATAACTCCAGAACGCACGAACCGATTTCCACGGTTTTGCATTCGTTGGAAAGGTCTCGGGCTCCGTGAGGTTTATAGCAAAGAAAATTCTGGAAAAATTTGAAAAGAAAAGCGAGAAAAGCGGGAAAATCTTTTTTCACATACAGCGCCATCTCTGATAGATAGCATGTACTACAAACCAATATTTTAAAGAGATGGCGCCGGTGCGTGATACATTGTTTGACAGCTACTCATTGTTCTCTGCTCAGTTAATTTCATGTGACAAACCGGTATTGTGTTCACTGTGAAATTGTCAAAAAAAAGTAAAAAAAATAAGTTATTCGTTTCCTAACATTTCAATTGGAAACCATCAAATATAGATAAATGAGTAAACACGTGTTTGCCCCGAATTTCACGCGAGCGAAGCCGCGGGCGAAAGCTAGTATATTATAAGTATGTATTTACAAAAAAAAAAGTATTTAAGTACCTACATTTATCAGTTGTCTAGTGCCCATAACACAAGCTTTGCGCTTAATTTGGGACTAGATGGGTTATACAGTATACCCCTCCTTACAATGAGGGTTATGTTTTTCGAGTGTATGTATCTATAATTCTTTTACAACCGATTGACTGATTTCAATATGTGAAAAGCAATAAGGAAACCTTGCTTATTTTAAATCCATACCAACCTCCAGCAGTTTCGCTATCTTAAAAGTTTGCCAACTCCTATTCTATTCTATCAGACTCTACGCAACCCTATCTACCTTCACTGTAGAAACGACGTATAAAGAACTTCTCCTTTCAAAATATGCAATAATAACCAACCCTTCAAGACGATGGCACTTAAACAAAGACACGTATAATTTGGAGCAACTTTGTCTTCCCGGAATTGAGTTAGGGGCCCAAACACAAACATACCACAATCCTTGTTAACCTCGCAGCCCATTTCGCGTGCCCTCCCGCCAATTGCTTAGAGTAGCAATACCTATGTACACTCCGCAACAATTTGAGTTTAAGGATTTTTTTTGAAATGTAATCTTTTTTGCGCTTTGCTCTTTATATGTAGCTAGACACCGAGCCGTTACACACGGCTTTATAACACCTGTTCAAAAGTCTGGTTAAAGTCGACGGAGAGGCAGAGAGGCGGAACGAGAGATGATGTTTTTTCAGCGAAATTTATTGAGCTTTTATAAAATCGTCCGGTCGTTCTGTCTGTCCGTCCTGATGAAAAAAGATTTTCCCGCTTTTCTCGCTTTTCTTTTCAAATTCTGGAAAAATTTGAAAAGAAAAGCGAGAAAAGCGGGAAAATCTTTTTTCACATACAGCGCCATCTCTGATAGATAGCATGTACTACAAACCAATATTTTAAAGAGATGGCGCCGGTGCGTGATACATTGTTTGACAGCTACTCATTGTTCTCTGCTCAGTTAATTTCATGTGACAAACCGGTATTGTGTTCACTGTGAAATTGTCAAAAAAAAGTAAAAAAATAAGTTATTCGTTTCCTAACATTTCAATTGGAAACCATCAAATATAGATAAATGAGTAAACACGTGTTTGCCCCGAATTTCACGCGAGCGAAGCCGCGGGCGAAAGCTAGTATACGAGGGGAGGTCAATAAGTTCGCGGAATGAGAGAGAAGGAGGTTGAAATTAAACACCAAATTATTTTTCCTTTTCAATATATTCTCCTTTAACCCTAATACATTTTTCGGATCTCTCAAATAGCTTGTTTATACCATCGAAAAAAAATGATTTGTCTTTGGTGTCAAAATAGGCCGAAATTGCCGACTTGACTTCATCATCGTCGTCAAATTTCTTTCCACGCAGCTCTTTCTTCATTTTTGGAAATAAATAATAGTCACTGGGGGCCAAGTCTGGACTGTATGGTGGGTGGTTTAATTGTTCAAAGCCGCATCGGTGAATGGCAGCCGTCGCAACATGGCACGTGTGGACGGGTGCATTGTCGTGCAAAAGGAGCACACCTTTTGACAGTTTTCCTCTTCTTTTTTTCTTAATGGCTTCTTTCAATCTTTCCAGTAAAGAAGCGTAGTACTGTCCCGTTATAGTCGCACCACGTTCTTTATAATCGATCAGTAAAATACCTTCTGTATCCCAAAAGATAGTCGCCATGATCTTTCCGGCCGATTGTGACACTTTGAACTTCTTTGGAGGAGGTGTGCCTTTTTTATGCCACTGCATCGACTCTTGCTTCGACTCAGGTTCATAGTGGTGAACCCAGGTTTCATCTCCAGTAACAATCCGGGCCATAACTTCTTCCTTTCTCTCTCCACAGAGCTCCAGAAACTGGTGAGAGCACTCGACACGCTCGCGTTTTTGAAGTGGCGTGAGCATTCTCGGAACCCATCTTGCACTGACTTTAGTCATCCCAAGATGATGATGTGGGATATTTAAAATACTTGATTCGGATACTCCAACCATTGCTGCAAGTTGCTTCTTCTTCAGTCGGGCATCTTCCAATACAAGTTTTTCTACTTTTTCGACGATTTCCGGTGTGGTGGCCTCAATTGGCCGTCCGGAGCGGGGGTCGTCTTCAATGGACTCCCTTCCTTGTTTGAAAAGACCATGCCACTTGTAAACCATGGTTTTACCAGGGGCAGAGTCCGCGTAAACCGCTAACAGCTCTTGAAAAATCGTCTGAGCGGATTTTCCTTGCTTGGTAAGAAACTTAATAACGGCACGGTGTTCAATTTTCTCCATACTGGCTGACTTCTTCCCGATTTAGTTGTTTGCAGGTCGATAACTCAAAAGTTAATGACACGATTAGGTTCAAACTTGGTATATATACTCTTAATGAGGTGCTTAACTAGTGCCTACCTGGACGGGTAAATTTATCCCCATCAACCCCTCCATTCCGCGAACTTATTGGCCTCCCCTCGTATTATAAGTATGTATTTACAAAAAAAAAAGTATTTAAGTACCTACATTTATCAGTTGTCTAGTGCCCATAACACAAGCTTTGCGCTTAATTTGGGACTAGATGGGTTATACAGTATACCCCTCCTTACAATGAGGGTTATGTTTTTCGAGTGTATGTATCTATAATTCTTTTACAACCGCTTGACTGATTTCAATATGTGAAATGTCATTCGATTCGACTTAGCTGTGAAAATTACGATAATAACAAAAAAATATCACAATTTTCAGTCGGGTTGTTAGGTCTTTTGTTTCTTGTAGGTATTATTTCATAATCTATGCACTTTTTCATGACATTGTGCAGCATTAACCCGTTGAAAAAGAATGATATAGAATAGTTACCTGAAAAAAATATTTTAATAATTTATTTTATTTATTGGTACCTTAATAATTTATTTTATTTTCTCTCCACAGGTTATGTATATAACATTATATTCTATGTATCCACAGGTTATGTATATAACATTATAACTACTGTAAGTACATAAATAAAATTACTTTATTGTAATAGGGATGAGTGCCTACTATCCCTACCATCCCTACCCCTACCATCCCCCTACCATCAATTATCCCCTCACGTACCGCGACCTGTCAATTTTGTACCAAGCGCTGCACAAATGCTGCACCCATGAAACCGCGCTACGTGAAAAGTTATTTAGTGTGTTACAAATAAAACCGTTTAAAAAAGGGTGTATATTTGACACACGACAGAAGTAAAACATCGGACGCGCAGCGTGCGCCACCATAGCGAAATTTATTTATTTTATTTATTTATTTTGGCCACTTTACCGAATTGATATCGGAAAACCAAGGTCACTTTACAGTACTACTTTTTGATGCTCTACACGAATCCGAAGTCAGAATTTCGAAATTTTGAGTTTCATGGCAACGACGGACAGACATATTTTTTTTATTTATTTATTTTGGCCACTTTCCCGAATTGATATAGGAAAACCAAGGTCACTATATATAATATTACTACTTTTTGATGCTGTACACGAATTCGAAGTCAGAATTTCGAAATTTTGAGTATCAGGACGGACAGACAGAACGACCGGACGATTTTATAAAAGCTCAATAAATTTCGCTGAAAAAACATCATCTCTCGTTCCGCCTCTCTGCCTCTCCGTCGACTTTAACCAGACTTTTGAACAGGTGTTAAAAAGCCGTGTGTCTCGGCTCGGTGTCTAGCTACATATAAAGAGCAAAGCGCAAAAAAGATTACATTTCAAAAAAAATCCTTAAACTCAAATTGTTGCGGAGTGTACATAGGTATTGCTACTCTAAGCAATTGGCGGGAGGGCACGCGAAATGGGCTGCGAGGTTAACAAGGATTGTGGTATGTTTGTGTTTGGGCCCCTAACTCAATTCCGGGAAGACAAAGTTGCTCCAAATTATACGTGTCTTTGTTTAAGTGCCATCGTCTTGAAGGGTTGGATATTATTGCATATTTTGAAAGGAGAAGTTCTTTATACGTCGTTTCTACAGTGAAGGTAGATAGGGTTGCGTAGAGTCTGATAGAATAGAATAGGAGTTGGCAAACTTTTAAGATAGCGAAACTGCTGGAGGTTGGTATGGATTTAAAATAAGCAAGGTTTCCTTATTGCTTGTTATATATATAACAACTGACGAGCTCGGTGGCGTAGCGGTCAATGACGCGGCTTCGACACCAACGCTCGTGGGTTCGATTCCCACATAGGACAAACATCTGTGTGCATGAACATGTCTGTTTGTCTTAGTCTGTGTGTTTTCTATGTATCATAAGTATGTATTTAAAAAAAAAATGTATATACGTATGTTTATCCGTTGTCTAGTACCCATAACACAAGCTTCGCTTACTTTGGGGCTAGATGGCGCTGTGTAATTTGTCTGACAATATTTATTTATTATAACCAAGTGTGTCGCTATAAGTTGTGAATGAAATATAATTATTGAGAGCTAAACTTCATTTGATGTACTTATCTCTGCTGATATCCCCCTATAACTGGATCTAATTTAAATTAGAAACATGAACTAAAACTCATTTATTTTACGGAACCATACATTAAACAAGTATAAATTAAAAATTGATTAAATCTTTCTCCTGCTCCATGACCAAACCCTGACCACTACTAACCACACTATCTATAACCTCGCGGCCTATGGTACAAACTGATGCCGATTACCTAAGAAAGTTTTAATTCCAAAAATAGGTCTTATGTTTAAGTTATTGACAAACAATATCAGTTTAAAATAGGTCTACTATACTTACTTATTGACAAATATTCTCAGCTAACTCGATAGAGCACCATGGTTTCTACCAGCTAATCACATGTACATTTAAACAGTAAGTTAAAGCGTTAAAGTTAGATTTTCAGAATCAAAAAACATTTTGAATAAGCAAACCGAGCGGGATCTCCGTAGCAATTACATATTACGTATATGTATAAAAACCATTTATGCATTATAAGCTATAAATTACCAGGGAGGAAGGAGTTGCTGCGTTGGCAGCGGCGGTGGTGCCGCGCGATTTGAGATGGCTACGGTAACCGTTTCACATTAAGCGGACCGTAAGCTTGTTTACCACCCGACGTTATATAAAAAAAAATAAGTATATTGTAGTAAGGAATAAATAACATTCGTGTTTACTTCAAAAGAAATTATTCTCAATAATATAAGTTCATATATATGAAATTATTCTTATAAGTGGCTACAGTCGCCGGCAAGGTTAGTAGCAAGTATTTCTTGTCGTGGCTCATTGTGCCGCGGTCCTTTGTGACAGTTATTTATTGCTACTAAATTTCTCTATAACAATAAGTATTGGCAACTGATTCAGAATAATGATATGTATGCTTAACCTTGTGTAGGGCGTAGCGGACAGCAAATAATATTATAATTACATGTCGTCATCAATCCTTATTCATCCCATTGCTGGGATACTAGCCTCCTCTCAATCGAAGGGATTTAGAGCATACTCCACCACGCTGCTTAACTTCGGGTTGGCGGAGGTCAGTGTTTTCAAGCCGCAAAGGCCACTGGCTTGGCTTATAATTACATATGTACAGTGATAATCAAATATGACTAACCTTGGGGGCTAGCCAAAGGGCAGTTTGCGAAGTAGATAAGCGTAGCGATCGCTAATTTGAACTGTGGAGCTCATACTAAAATGTTCGAATTGACAAATGTCACGTGAACTATCCAACGTTCGTTACGCTACGAATTACACTTGGTTAGGGGGGCTTGTCGTCTAAGTGAACATTTGATTATGTTATTCATGAGAGTCGTAAATAAAATAAAAATAGATTTAGTACGCCTATGTGTGCTTCTCTTCTAAAGTCTTTAATAATGCATAAATAATCGAGTGAAAGAGTAAAGCGAGTCGCACTCTACGCTGATACGATATGTTTATAGTGAGACACTGCTATAGAAATAAAACTAATTAAATACCTGCCTAGCGGAATAGAAGACCAAACGGCTGAGTGAGCAAGATGTCAATAGTACTCTCACGGTATGGTAGAAAGAGATAACGTGGTGTAAACACGTAAATAAATTTACACAGATTATAGTTAGACAGTAATTCAATTTTGGTTCCATTTGACAGCTTATTAATCTATTCACCTAGATATATTAACTTTATGGGTATAGGTGAGGCAAGAGAGGCATAGTCTCTTTCAAACTTATAGCAGAGTATCGGTCTAATTATATCGTATCTACCTTTGAGATGGCCGTGTGGTTTCCGGCAGACTGGAATAGAATCACTCCGTCTCTTCCCATGGATGTCGTACAAGGCGACTGAGGGAAATGCATTATAAAACTTCGATCAGGCCTCCGTAACCCGTTTGGCCAGCGTGGGGAGTGTAGGCCACATCCTCCTTCTGTCTGGGACGTACCAGAGAGGGTCGTGCTCCTGTAGTGGAGACTAAAATGACCTGATGCTGACCTTTGAGCTAAAGTCAAAAGCACACCTGCACAAAGTGCATCCTGCTGATTAACAAACGAGGCTATGGCGCACGAGAGGCTGAATGTATCGTACCCAACTGGGAAAGTACCTCCATCTCAGAGAAGAATACAGTAATATGACAATTATGTAGAGGTCTAGATGGTTATTGTGTTCCAGCAACAGAATTACACTAAGACGAAGTGAATTGCTCCGTTGGAAGCGAGTTGTAGCGACCTGTTAGCGATATTTTATGAAGCAAGCGTTTACTTATATAGTCCCTTTAATATAATTTGGTTATATTATATAGTCCCTTTCGGTCATCGCTTTACATCGGGTAAATCATCATCATCATCAGGTCATTTTAGTCTCCACTACAGGAGCACGACCCTCTCTCGTCCGTCAGACAGAAGTAGGATTTGGCCTACACTCCCCACGCTGGCCAAAGGGGTTGGGGAGGCCTGATCAATGTTTGGTAATATATTTCCCTTAGTCGCCTTGTACTACATCCACGGAAAGAGACGAATGTGATTCTATCCTAGTCTGCCGGAAACCACACGGTCAAACATCAGGTAAATAGGACAAGTAAAATAAGCCTATAGAGAATTGTTATTTGTGTAAAGTGGAGATACTTCCCCAACCGGGTGGCTACACTGTACAACCTACCTTTTTTTTACCTTTGCCAGACTTTTACTTTTTCACTCTTCGTAGTGTTATAATAAAACACTTGTACTGTTCCACTTAATTATATTTAATTTTACCGACCGGTTTCGCCGCTAAGGCATTATCAAGGCAAACAGATGGTATTTGTGTTTCTACAAAAAAAATTTTTTATCCAAGTGGAACAGTACAAGTGTTTTATTATAAACATTATGATAATAATGTTCCACCAAGTGCCAACAATCAATAGTATCAACTTTTTTCACTCTTCTTTTGCCGGACCATCTTTCGCTAGTCAGCAAGGTGCGCCACGTGCATGTGAAAATAGCTTTGGCTTCTTTCAAATTTCCTTATCTTATCTATTGTAGTCACGCCAGACATCCATTTCAACATTGGCATCTCAGCTATATGCATTCTTCTTTCATTCATTTTTTGACGGCCCGACATTTAGATCCTTAAATTAACATTGTCTCATATACATTTATAGCACTTTGGGGTGTAAGTGGTTCATCAACATCTCTGAACCAAAGCCAACTTCACCTGCACGCGGTGCACCCTGCTGTCCGAGAAACGAAACTGTGGCGAAAAGAGAGGTAAGGAGCGTCATTGTAAGCTACCCGACCGGGGAATGTACCTCCACCTCACAGAATACCACAGCCAAATAACTATTCCCTTGAGAGTTGTTGTGTTCCTCCGAGTGAGTGAGGTCATCAGAAAGGAAGGAGATGCTGATATTTTATGTTGCGAGCGGTAATACAGCTACGGTAACCGCTTCACATCTGGCGGGCCGTATGTCTGCCACCCAACGTAGTATTAAAATATTTTTTATTTATTACGACTATACTCTAAGCGATATAACAAAACCGCACCCGAATGCAAAGCAACTTGTAAAATTCATTTAGCCATAAATAAAGTCATTAGAAGGCTGCACGAAATTGAATTTTATCGACGTTAATTATGTTTTTGATTTGCATTATTTATAGAAATTGTGATTGTACCAGACACGAAACAGAAAATCACTTCCTACTAAAGTATTTAATTTCTCGGCTTTGTTTCGCGGAACTCTAAACTGAGAGCCTTATCTTGAAATGGGTCCAGTGGTGCAGCACCGGTAGCATGTGTTGATTAAACATGTTAATCTTTCACAATTACTGACTTACTATCTGCTTCGCCTGCATAGTTAGATTAATAAACCTTTTTTCCCCCATGGGAATAAGATGTTCTTTCCGGCATAAAAGGTAGCCTGTTACTCTCCAGATCTAAATTTATCCATATAAAAATATATGTAATTTCATTGGTTCTTTTCGATGTGAAAGCAAGAGAAAGAAATGAAAACATTTTCATATTTATAATATTAATTTGGATAATGAAATATTTATACAAATCTTCTGAAAGATATTGTCTAAACGATAATCAAAATTGCATTAATCTCCAGTGCTTGGTTTAGAAGTTAGACATAGACAGGTGGACGTGGCAAGCGACATTGTATTGTATTAAATATAGATTTAATATAGGGAATATCCAAAAATAGAGACACGGTGATTCAATCGAATTTACGACCAAATTTAAGTGGCACGGGGACAGGTAGAGAGTCTATTTTCATACCTTTCCTCTCGAGTCTGGAGTGTTTGAGAGAACTCGAACTGTCTGTGTAGACGGTTATAAAAATAGCTTATGTGAAAATAAAACCCGTTTAACAGTTAAAAGAGTTTAAGAGTATCGTAAAACGCAAGAGAAACCGCATGGAGTATACGCTGCACGGCGGTGTACAAACCAAGTCATCGAGAATCGGCCATACAGAGTAACATTACTAGGTAAAACTATCTTAAATATTATATATATATATAAGATAGTTTTAACTAGTAATGTTACATTTATTTAATACTTTAGCCCCACAAACATATTAATTAAAATAATGTTATTTTAATTGAAGGTACATTATGGCATAAACAGGACTGTGTGGTGTACTCGGCCCGATCAAAAGTATCATTATATGACCTTGTAATTATTTAAACAAATCAATTCCGACACCTCAACAACTTAACCTACTGCACTGCAGCATTCATATACGCTTCCTACATAGGAATGATGGGCATGTGCCCATCAAATTTAGAGCACGCGTTCGATTTTTATCGTGACAGAAACATACATACAAGCATACAAAACAATGTTTTTTTGCTCAATTATATTTAATTATAGGCCTCGTTCGCTATATTCGTTACCTATATTAACGTCATAATAGCACTTGTAAGCCAAATTCCAATTCGAACTGGGCACTAGATCAGATCAGTAAGTAATGGTTGCTTTTTATAGTAATACTAATAATAATTGATATTAGGTTAATAGAAAAACTTCATTTTGAAAAAGAACTTGGCAGCTAATGTACACTTACGTTTCAATGGTATTTACTTATTTATAAACTGTGAGCAAAAAAATTCTTTAGGTAAGGTAAAAATCAGCTCATTTGAAATTCAAGTTCCCTTAACATCAGAGTGTGAAAAGCAAATAATATGTTTCAAGTGAACCATTTCTATTTAACCCCCGTAATATAACATTTATTAACCGATAAGATTTCCTATGCACCCTAAGGGGTGCATGTTGCTCAAGATTATATTTAGATTATATTTAGAGAAGAAGATTTCTTGTAATGACCTTCGTCATTACAAGAAATCTTCTCCTTTCTTCATCTTAGCCTTAATCACCCATCAATATGATGTAGGCCTTTTTTAATTTTCGCCATCTATCTCGCTCCTGCCACCTTCTTCACGACATCTTTCCACCTCATCTGAGGTCTTTTTCTGGGACGTTTTTCACCCCATGGTCGCCACTATATGACTGCTTACACCATATGTCTCAAGCCCTGTTTTCGAGCAACATGACCCGTGCACTGCCACGTAAGGCTTGTCACGCGTTTTATTTGCTTATTAAATGAAATAGATTGTCTTAATTCGAATAATTTCAGGTACAAAATATCTTAAACATACCATTTACAATAATCTTTAATTTTAAGGCTGGCAACGGATCGACGACCCCTTGGTGTTACTGATCTCCATGGACGGTGGTGATTGCTTTCCACTAGGTGACTGTTTTCCCCCCTCGTTTGATGCTCGTTTGTGCGTATGGTGCCCAAGAATCGGCTCAAATGACCAGGAGGTCGATGGAGCCATGGGTGGTGACGGGTTGGCCCCTCTCATATAAAAAAACTCAACATTTCTTTAACGTCATGTCAATGCCATATGTTTGCCTGTGTGACAAAAAAAAACTCAATTTTGTTAGAGTGTTTTTCAATTACGTGCCTCCTTGGAGTATAAATCAGTCAGCCGCAGTTATTGCTCTACTTGTGAGGGTGTCAGTCAAAAATGAATTATGTTTTGATTCACCCTTTATATTATTTTCTCTCTTTAGTGTCCTCACCCGGCTGTTGCTACATCGTACTCGTCATAGCAGAAAAATAAGGTATGTTCTGTAGTGATTTGAACTTGCTTACGTCATCAACCGTATTTTGTATAGAAAATCGTCGGTTCCGACTGTTGTCATTAGATGGGCGGCTTTTACGGGACGAGGGCCCATCACATATTCCCACCACTGTGTCTCCTGTGTAGCCAAGATTAACAGCGGCGACCGCCAAAAAAAGGCAATGAATAGTGAAGTCCATTGCAGTCCCGGGGGTATAACTACGGCTGTCTTGGAATTCACAACAAATTTGTCAGATGAAATTAGTGGGAGTAAGGAGCTTTTGGAATTTGACTTCTCCTGTCTCTTAGCAATGTGAGAGATAGCAATATGACAAATAAGGTATTAAAGCCTAAAGAGATTGAGACAGAGATACAGTTGAGCAGCGTGGTGGAGTACTCTTACAACCATATTTTGAAAAATGGAAAAATTCACCTGCCCCCCCTAGGTGGGATTTGAACCCACGACCTCTCGATAACCGGTCGAGTGCTCTTCCAACTGAGCTACCAGGAAGGTTTGTGTTGCTGACGAATTTTTGCATCTTATATTTCTACTGTGTGAGTCACAGTGTGGCGTGATCAACCTATTAAGTAATTACACTTACTAAAGTAGGCATAGCAGTCCATCGTTGCAGATGAAATTCAGCTATTTTTTGATAACACCAAACTAATTCTTTTTTCCATTTTTCAAAATATATTTATCTGGCAAGTTGGCCAAGACAACTATTTAAATAATAATAATACTCTTATAACCTCCCTTCGATTGAGGGGACTCTCGTATTCCAGCAGTCGGATAAATATGGGTTGACGCAGCATTGCAGTATGGATATGTTTGTAAAAGACATTGCAAACGTCATAATATGAACTAAAGGCACAAATCACTTGCCCTCAGAAGTACGAAGGAGCTCGAGATAAATAAACCGATCCATAGACTGACAATTTGGCCGTGTGGTTTCCGGCAGACTAGAATAGAATCACTCCGTCTCTTCCCGTCGATGTCGTACAAGGCGACTAAGGGAAATACATTATAAAACATCGATCAGGCCTCCCCAACCCGTCTGGCCAGCGTGGGGAGTGTAGGCCAAATTCTTCTTCTGTCTGGGGCGGACGAGAAAGGGTCGTGCTCCTGTAGTGGAGACTAAAATGACCTGATGATGATGATGATGATGAGACTGACAAGTGCAACGACGTCATCGAGTTGTTCACCACATATTACGACACATACGACGAGCTCGGTGGCGTAGCGGTCAATGAAGCGGCTTCGACACCAACGCTCGTGGGTTCGATTCCCACATAGGACAAACATTTGTGTGCATGAACATGTCTGTTTGTCATAGTCTGGGTGTTTTCTATGTATCATAAGTATGTATTTACAAAAAAAATGTATTTACGTATGTTTATCAGTTGTCTAGTACCCATAACACAAGCTTTGCTTACTTTGGGGCTAGATGGCATTGTGTAATTTGTCTGACAATATTTATTTATTATTTATTTATATTGTATTGAAATGAGTGATTCATCATAGTCATAATCATTTCAGCCAAGGTGCATCCATTGCTGAACCTAGGCCTCCCTTTTAGACTTCCGCAATGAGCGGTTTTGTGCCACTTGCATCCATCGGCTCCTGGGGATCTTATCAGATAGTCACTCCATCTAGTAGGGGGCCGTCCTACGCTGAGCTTTCCGGTCCTCAGCTGCCATTCCAGAAGCTTTCGGCTCCATTGGCCGTCAGTTCTGTATCTTATGTGGCCTGCCCACTGCCACTTCAGCCTGCTGCTCCTTAGAACTATGTCGGTAATTCTCGTTCCGCTATAGATATACTCATTCCTGAGTTTATCAAAAAGAGATACTCGAAGTATTTTTGAAGTAAAACTTTTTTTTATATTACGTCGGGTGCAGACAAGCATACGGCCCGCCTTATGTGAAGCGGTTACCGTAGCCACATTAACGCTCGCAACATAAAATATCGCTCGCGCGCCGTCACCCCCGCTGCCATCGCAGCATCTCCTTCCTTTCTGGTGACCTCACTCACTCGCAGGAACACAACAGCCCTCGAGGGAACCGTTATTTGGCTGCGGTATTCTGTGAGTTGGAGGTACATTTCCGGAGTCGGGTGGCTTACAATTACGCTCTCTATCTCTCTTTTCGCCAGAGCTTCGTATGTCAGTCAGCAGGGTGCACCGCGTGCAGGTGAAGTTGGCTTTGGTTCAATGATGTTGATGAATCACTTACACCCCACAACTTCTTTACGTATGCTTAACTTGAGGAGTAAGCTGGTGAATGCGCGACGAGAGCGTTACGGAAACGGCGAATGGAAGTTGAGAGGGAGTTATACGAGAGTTAGTAGAGCTAAAGAAGTTTCAATTCAGTCGCATGGTCTTAAAGCACACTCGTGTTTTTTCTATACAACATGAAATATCGCGTGCGCGCCGCCATACCCACTGCCAATGCAGCAACCCTTTCTTTTCTGGTGATCACACAACAACCCTCAAGTGAATTGTCATATAGCTGCGGTATTCTGTAAGGCCGTGTGGTTTCCGGCAGACTAGAATAGAATCACTCCGTCTCTTCCCGTGGATGTCGTACAAGGCGACTAAGGGAAATACATTATAAAACTTCGATCAGCTTCGTCTGGCCAGCGTGGGGAGTGTAAGCCAAATCCTTCTGTCTAGGACGGACGAGACAGGGTCGTGCTCCTGTAGTGGAGACTAAAATGACCTGATGATGATGATGAAGGTGAAGGTACTTTCCCAGTCGGATAGCTAACAAATACGCTATAGCCTACTTCTCTTTGCCAGAGTCTCTTTCACTAGCCGACAGGGTGCACCACGTGCTTTGGGCGCGTTAAGCCGTCAGTCCCGGTTGGTATCATGAGTCGTTAAAGATGAGATAGACTTTACCCAAGTCAGTGGCTTTCGGATGGCTTGAAAGCACTGGCTTCCGCCAACCCGCAGTTGAGCAGCGTGATGGAGTATGCTCTAAAGCCCTTCGATTGGGGTGAGACCCGTACAGTAGGATGATTATGAGTTGATGCCTATGTTTTATATATTACATACTAGCTGTCCCGGCGAACTTCGTACCGCCTAACAGTCAATGAATGTCGTGATGTACATATATATATGAACAAAATTTATGATTTCTTGAAATTAATACAATGAATAATAGAAAATAATAGAGAAGCACGATGGCGTGAGGCACGTGTCACGCAAGTGTACACGCAAGTTAAGCAACGTCAACCGTAGCTTGTTCATGGATGAGTTTATGTTATCTCGAGCTCGTCCGTGCTTCGGAAGGCACGTTAAGCCGTCGGTCCTGGTGTTTATCATTAGATGGCAGTCCTTAAGCCAAATTAGTGGCCCAACCCGTAGTTGAGCAGCGTGTTGGAGTATGCTCTAAACATCTTCGGTTGAGGGAAGACCCGTATCCCAGCAGTAGGTAAATAATAAGTTCAGTACTTTACAAAGTCACAAAAAAAGTACCAATTGACAACAATAAATATTTCAATCCACAAAACAAATCACAGACAACATTCGCGACGTAAAAGTGAGACCAATCGATTTGACATTTACATAACAATCAATAAATATTCCAATCCTTTTTAACTGGCACTATTTGTATGGGAAAACGTTTTTTCTTTTATTTAATTCTTTCGTCAATTTTTCATTGTTTTTAATACTTTCCCGACCAAGACACGACATTATTTTATATATTATATAGATTTATGGAGCTTGATTTAAATTTCTGAACGCACGCATAAATATTTTAGAACCAATAAATCAGCCTGGCGCAACTCAAAGTAAAAAAACGACTCTATGAATCGGAAGCGAATTTGGTACAAATTCTGATTGTTTTCGCTTCCATTTCATACATATTAGAATTACGCTATTTGTATGGCACATCCGTCTCTTAAAACGTAGTGGTTACATTCTCTTTGCAATAAATATTTAAATCCACAAAACTGTTTTCAAAACAAATCACAGCCAACTTTCAAGACGTAAAAATGAGACCAATAGAGTTAACATTTGTTTTTAATCGATGACATTTGTTCTATAATGAGCTTAATATACATTTCTGAACGCACGCATATATTTGGCGTACGCACGTACGACAACGTCACATTTGACAGCTACGACAACCACGAACATTTTGTATGGGAAAATGTTTTTTCTTTTATTTTATTTTTTCGAGAATTTTCCAATGTTTTTAAGAGTTATTCTGCTATTCGGGACGGAAACAAATCCAACAAATCAAAAACCATGGTAATCGGTCCAGCCGTTCGCGAGTTATAAGTGTTGTAACAAACACGACTTTCTTTTATATATATAGATTGGAGCTATAAACGATCAAATTATGAACACAGTAAATTTGAAATATGTTGTAAGTTAACGAAATAAAGGATCATATTGTTTCCCCTGTCTACAAGATGTCCAGCGTGTAATGGATAACGTTGAAACTGGTTATAAATGACCCTTATGCCCTTCGAGATAATGACAATTCTGACCTTAGTAAAAGCGGCGCGGTTTTAAAAACTATTACTGGTATTTTATTGCGCCTTTTTTATTTTTATTTTGTCATTTCCAATAATAATATCACATTTTGTCATTATGTCTACGATAATTCTAGTGTTACGAGCATCCATATGCTGCGATGACTGCTCACCATCAGGCAGGTCGTTTGCTTGTTTATTTTCTGTATCAAAAGAAAAATAAAATTTTAAGCTTTTGTTTTGTTTTGTATGTTTGTAAAATCTTTATGGCATTAAATATTACATAACACAGATTGTAGTGATAAGACATAGTGTACCAGGGCGGACTTATCCCTATAAGGGATCTCTTCCAGTCAATCTTTGAGTCCCTGAAAGGAAACTGTGAATTGGCGGCGAAGATAATAAATACTTATATAATATAGGTACCGTACTTAATAAACAAAAAAAAGATATAACATCTAAATAGATAAAACATAAATCTAAATAAGTTATTTTTTATGAGTAGTTAATATTTTAAATAGATTAATCAAGTACTGAATCATAATTTTGTACTAAATTGTATGTAGGTAATGTCTATGTAATTTTAAACAGATATGTATGTATGTCTATATTATTTATTGTATTTGGCCGTGTGGTTTCCGGCAGACTAGAATAGAATCACTCCGTTTCTTCCCGTGGATATCGTACAAGGCGACTAAGGGAAATACATTATGAAATATCGATCAGGCCTCCCCAACCCGTTTGGCCAGCGTGGGGAGTGTAGGCCAAATCCTCCTTCGTCTAGGACGGACGAGAGAGGGTTGTGCTCCTGTAGTGGAAACTAAAATGGACCTGATGATGATGATGACTTAAGTATGTATAAATTTTATACCCATTGTACCATGGCAGTCGCATGCATCTTATAATGGTAGTGGGTGAATCAGATGAACAGTGCTGGTCGGCAATAATTTGCATGAACGAACTAGTGGCGAAAACACGCAAAACAGTTTATATTATAGCATAAAAACACAAGATATGTTGTTTAGTTACAGATGTGATCACGTGAACGTTGAACTTGCCTACGTCATCAACTGTATTTTGTATACGGAAATGTTTCGACAACCAAACTCGTGACGTATTCTTGCCAATTTACCCGTCACGGGAAGAACGTACCTGGTGCTTTTGTACCATAATGTAGATATCATCGTCATCGTCAGTCTGTATCCACTGCTGGACATAGGCCTTCCCTAATGCCTTCCACCATATGCGATCCTCCGCTTTCCGCATTCAGCCGTTGAGATCATTGGTCCATCTAGAGGGGGGGGGGGGGGCTCTGCCATCACCAACTCGGCAGATGTGGCCAGCCCTTCAGCCTGCTGACTCTTAGTACTATGACGACCAACTTTGGTCCTCCGTTGAATTTCTTTGTTCCGTATTCGGACCCGTGGAGAAATGCCGAGCTTCTCTTTCTTCTTTTTTTTATACTACGTTGGGTGGCAGACAAGCATACGGCCCGCCTAATGTGAAGCGGTTACCGTAGCCATATTAACGCTCGCAACATACACAGCATCTCCTTCCTTTCTGGTGACCTCACTCACTCGCAGGAACACAACAGCACTCAAGGGAATAGAATAGAATAGAATATCATTTATTTGCTTGAACATACAGCTATTTAGTAGATAAGATGTCATGTTACAGTCAGGTTACAGTATGTTCACCTTATACAGAGGCATGCAAATTTTCCATTTTAAGCAATTGCGTAAATATAGATAATTTAAATATTCATTTGCGTCTTTTCAATTATTACAATTAAATTCAAATTAATATGTCCAACGTGTATGCATATAATTGTCAATGTTAAAATTTATGAAAATTGCGAAGAAAGGAACCGTTATTTGGCTGCGGTATTCTGTGAGGTGGAGGTACATTCCCCAGTCGGGTAGCTTATAATTACGCTCCCTACCTTTCTTTTCGTCAGAGCTTCGTTTGTTAGTCAGCAATGTGCACCGCATGCAGGTGAAGTTGGCTTTAGTTCAATGATGTTGATGAACCACTTACACCCCAAAACTATATTCTCTATATCAGTGTAAATATAATTCCCTGTAAATTTGATTACAAGCAGGCCGTATTAGATTTTTATCAGGCAAATTAATAGTCATTTGTTTAAGGTATGAGCTAATCGCAGCGGCTGGAGTTTGCGGACTCCCACACGTAGTTATTTACGACGACAGTTTGCCCTATTAAATTGCTGTTTATACGAAGTTCTGCAGTCGTCTGATTACGCCTTTTAGCTGCGCAACCAAGACTACCGAACTTTGTATAATTATTACGGTATAAATAACAATACCTATTTATGAAATATAAGAACAGGAATTAACGCGATCATGCCTAAGGGTATTTACATGTAGTATGTCGGGGTACATGGATATCGAACAACACGGGGGTAGATGAAGATTTATCGACCTCGACAACGGAGACAGTGTAACACCGCTGAGACAGTCAGCCTGTGACCACGGCCGGTGCAACCTGGTCGAAACGTCAGGCAGTAATAAAGGTATGTAAATACCCTTAGGCATGATCGCGTTAATTCCCGTTCTTATATTTCATAAATCATGCAACGCGAAAGTTTAAAAGTTATTATAACAGTACCTATTGTTACACAAAGTCGGGTACGACTCGCCTGAAGCTGAGTTTTCATTTAGCGTTCAGAGTGATTAGTGCAAGTTTTTTGTTCGCGGTCCATCATATCAACGTAAATAAATCGACCAAATAGAGAAGAATTTATTATTACTAGATGCGTGTTACATATCCAAATTAGCAGGGTTGCTCACTTCAAAATGTGAGAAACCCGGCATAATTTTGATATATAGCACGCCTCTTATAAATTCACAATATGATAGTTCTTCTCTATTTGTACTCAGGTAGCAAATGCTGTGAGAATTTGCTGAGAATATACTGATCTTTTTTTAAATTATAATCATTACTTTCTACGAACCATAGGTTTCCGTAAGTATTTAAATATTTTATTTCTATGACACAATTTTCTCACAATTTATTTATAGCACATTACCCTCTGTCACCTACAGATATTCCATCTCAGTAACCACCCATTGTACAATGGGGTGTGTTCAGAGGAGTTATTTGACAAGATGCCCACGGCCTCCTTCTATAGCCGCACCGCTCGCCATCTACAGGGAATTCGTCCTCACACATTAGAACCGAAGTCACGTACTGTGCGGTTCAAGAGAAATTTTCTTCCACGTACTACGGAATGAACTGCCTATTGCGGTTTTCCCAAGAGATAGCATGAGGTTCTACATCAAAAGGGCGTGAAGAGGTTTTTACAGGGTCAGCAAGGAGCATGTGATCTTTGGTGTTAGAGGCGTCCATATGCTACGGTAACTGCTTTGTTGTTGTTATTTTAAAACTAAATCTTTTTGGCTATGGTTGCAGTAGTGACGTGTACTGATGCACCCACCTATGTCCATGAGAGCACTCCCGACCGGGTTCCGAGGTAACGCATACTGATACAGTGTCCATTTATAAGACTGACAACATGACAATAACTATTATGTAGACAAACGGTTTTCATACGCTGGAGTAACTGTACCTACACCATTAGATGATGAAAGCTGAAACTGCATCTTAGTTCAAATCACGTGACCGGCCATGGGAAGAATATACCTTTGAGCAGATATACGGCCTTATACAATACCATAAAATGTCAGATTTTAAACACCTACATCTGTTTCCCGTGACAGAAATTGCGTAACGTGGACCTTTTATATCAAAGTGCTACAATTTAAATATTACAATCGTGTCACGTAGTGACTCCTGGTTTTATGTTACCCTAATGACCTCGTAATGGGCTTGGAGCTGTACGTGCGGTGAATTGTTTGTGTATTGTTATATTTATCATACGATTTATTTGCTGGTTATGATAGCTAGTGACATGTTAGGGTTAGCCGATATCTGTCGGCATGGAAACGCATATTTCATTCTCTTTCCTTTTCCTTCGCTCAGGAACGTTCAATCCCGGAAAGCAAGACTTGTTGATGATCCCAAACTGACAGACGGTTTAAAACGGATGAGAAGAGATTTTGCATCCCTTTGTGTGTTTTACTGGTTGTACAATGGGGTGTGTTCATAGGAATTGATTGACATGATGCCTACGGCCTCTTTCTACAGTCGCCCCGCTCGCCATCGACAGGAAATTCATCCTCTCACATTGGAGCCTAAGTGGTCGCGTACTATGGGATTCCAGAGAAGTTTTCTCCCGTGTACTGTCAAGCTGTGGAATGAGCTGCCTGTTGAGGTTTTCTCAGGAGACTGCAGCATGGGGTTCTTCAGAATGGGCGTGAAGAGGTTTTTACAGGGTCGGTAACGCCCATGTGATGCTGTTACAGGCGTTCATAGGCTACGATAACTGGTTGCCATCAGGCGGGCCGTATGCTTGTTTACCGCTTTAGTGGTATAAAAAAATACTTATGTATAACTTTTCGGAATTGGGTATTTGACTAACATTTTTTTCTGTTTGATATGTAGGGACGTCTCCATAATATAACCATAGGTGAAAGAATTACTTCGATAGCACAAAAATCTCTCGAGATATGGTAATTTGAAAATCACAATTTTTAGACTGCCCCAAAACGCTCCATACAAAAGACTACTGAATTATGACGTCACAGATCTGTATTTTGTATGCATCAAATCAGAAATTTGTACGACAGCTATGTTAAATATTACGTTTATGTGATTAGTATCATAATAAAAGTTATAGCATTTTTTATTGCTTCTCCAATGGAAATATTATTTTTTAATAATTTCATACTTTTAAAATGGACTTTCCCGCCAAACTTTGATCGACGCTAAAAAAAGTCTGACTGAAGATATTAGAATGAAAGTTTGCAGATCTTTATAGTTTTGTGTATTTTACGATATTGTTAATTTATTTGTACAATTTTTAAACATTGGAAACAACCCAATTTTTGACCCATAGATTGCATTACGACCTCCGATGGATGCATTGGACAGCGTCCATTGAGATTATTTATTAAAACCAATAACATGTTTTTTGAAAAATCATCGTCATCTTCACCTGCTAGTATACGAGTCTCCCCTCAATCGAAAGCGAACTCCACCAGACTCCAATGCATCCATTAGAGGTCGTAATGCAATCCATTACGACCTCTGATGGATGCATTGGACACCGTCCATTGTAATTATTTATTAAAACCAATAACATGTTTTTTGAAATATCATCGTCATCTTCACCTGCTAGTATACGAGTCTCCCCTCAGTCGAAAGCGAACTCCACCAGACTGCTCAACTACGGATTGACGGATTTTGAAAATAAATGCTTATAATTGTTGCTTATTCCCAAGTCGAAATCCTTTGTGAAATCAAATTGGCTAGTCCAATCCGGATTTAATTATTCAACTTGTTGTCAGTGGGCCGTAAAGTTCTTGTTTTAAATTAAACACCGATATAACGGAAATCTTCAGTGTTGATTGCTTTGAACAACCATTTGGGAAGAATTTTAACGACTTTGCACCTAAAACAATGGCGTTAGGGAACTTTATGCTTTGAATATTTAAAATAAACTAGCAGGCCCGGCGAACTTCGTATCGCCTTTAAATATTTTTACGTAAATTATTTTATTATTATTATTTTTTAGTTATAAACTATCCTATCTCTCTAGTTGGATCAAACTACAAACACTGTGCAATTTTTTTTATAAAATCGGTCCAGTAGTTTAGGATTCCATCATGAATACGGACAAACAACGTGACACGAAATTTTGATATATTAAGATTTGTTTATAAAACTCGTTGTGATTACTCTTTCCTTCTTTTTATATTGGTTAAGTATTTCGCTTTATTTTTAAGAGTATTTAACTTCTGTTTAAAATTAATCGCGTCACTAATATGCCGAGTTTGTCTTTGTTTTCCTTTTTAGACTTTTAAAGAATCTTGTTCATAATACAATATAAAAAAATCACTAGTAAGACTCAGCTGTTGTAAACTTAGATCATCGAGCTTCTCTATGAAACCAGACAGCAATATTTATTTTTATAACAACTTAAATTATGGTCAAAATATCATATAGTCGCGAAAGGGATCTTAATAACCAGAATAAACATTTCCAAACATAAAAAAATCGGCAGTATAAAGACATCGGCATTGGCATTTACACATAATCATCCCACCGTTGAGATACGGGTTTTTCCTCAATCTAAGGGGTTTAGAGCGTACTCCAACACGTTGCTAACTGTAGGTTGGCGGAGGCCCGTGTTTTCAACCCATCTTAAGCCCAGTGACTAAATTATCGCTATTGCGTCATGGATATTAATGTAGGAAAAATTATATATAGGTTATATTTAGGAAATATTTTAAACTATGTAAAAAAATTAGGTTGATTAAAAAAAGAACCTTGTCCACGACAGGGGTGTGCGCACGCCATTTCTAAAGTAAGCCGTTCTGCGCTTAACGTGCCCTCCGGCACGTAGGAGCTCGAGATGAATAAACCCATCGATAGACAGGCTGCGGTCGTTGTTGTTTAACTTGCGTGTTCGATTAGACTGACACGCACAACGACGCCATTGAGATTTTTTTTATACTACGTCGGGTGTCAGCCACCCGAGCATGCGGCCCGCCTGATGTGAAGCGGTTACCGTAACCATATTAACGCTAGCAACATAAAATATTGCTCGCGCGCCGCCACCCTCGCTGCCAACGCAACATCTACTTCTTTTCTTTCTGGTCCCTCCTCCTCCTCAAAAAAGGGGGAAAGGTATATTAAACTTATTATACAGTGGGTAAGAAAGCTATACCCAATAGTTGACTGGAAGAGATCGCTAAGCGATAAGGCCGCTTTTTGTACTTACTTAGTTTTTTAAGAGTGTATTGTTAAAAACTTTACTGTTTTTTTAGGGTTCCGTACCCAAAGGGTAACAAGGAACCCTATTACTAAGGCTCCGCTGTCCGTCCGTCCGTCCGTCTGTCACCAGGCTGTATCTCATGAACCGTGATAGTTAGACAGTTGAAATTTTTACAGATGATGTGTTTCTGTTGCCGCTATAACAACAAATACTGAAAAACAGAATAAAACAAATATTTAAGGGGGCTCCCATACAACAAACGTGATATTTTTGCTCGTTTTTGCTCGCAATTGATAACGGCAATAGGTAGACGCTTGAAAAACTCACATAATATTTAGTTATATATTCACTTTAAAAATAAATAATTAAATAAAAATAAAACAAATATTTAAGGGGGGCTCCCATACAACAAACGTGATATTTTTGCCGTTTTTATAGATAATGGTACGGAACCCTTCATGCGCGAGCCCGACTCGCACTTGGCCGTTTTTTTTTTGGTGCAATATAGATTATTGTATTGTATAAGCTCACTTATTTATAGTATCGAAATTTAAGCCTTTATTTTCGTAGTTCATTGTGTAAACTGACAGTAGATAATATATTCGGGACAGAAGGAGAGATAAATTAAACCGCAGTCTTCGTTTAACCGACGTTTTCCACCCAGCTCTTGCCTCAGGCTGCTCATTGCTCATTGACCTATATCTAATAAAGTGTTGGCACTCACAGTATCTTTGAAGAACAATACAATCGAAATAAACTAAAAGTACTTAGTAGTGTTGAGATCGATTAATTAAAAATAGATCAAACACTTGGTACCCGGGATTACATTTGAGCATCTGCGTTAATGTCATACTTTATTGAGTGGAACGAACGAAACGCTTTCATACGCCGAAGAGTCATTCTTGGAAATGAATAGGCTCCAAAACCACTGAACCGATTTTGATGAAACTTGTCGCAATTACAGACCTCGACATGATTGAGGTTTGTGTCGAAAAAAAAATTGATAAATAATAAATGATTATGGGGACAAAAGTAAAAATAAAAAAATCTTAAATTATTTAAAGTGGAATATGCAACAGACACGTTTTTTTTTCACTATACATATCCTTTTAAATGAATTTGTGTAATTGGTTTTTTATAACAGTGATTTTTTTCAGGCTGCAAAGTTTTGTGGTGCTATAATACTTGGACATTCTCCGATAGTACTGAAAACTAACTTTTGTCTTTTGGACAACCATTGAAATACGGATAATTTGCAAAAAAAAAACATGTTTCATAAGGGTTGGTTTCTAAATAATAATAGAAAAATAACGTATAAATAAAATACGTCATTATTATTATAAGTTATGTTATCGCACAGGGACAGCGTGCGGACCGGATAAAAGTTTATTGACCCAAATATATAAATATTTCTGGACGTTTTATACAGCGCCATCTAGTCCCAAATTAAGCGCAAAGCTTGTGTTATGCCTATTAGACAACTGATTAATGTGCTTAAATTTTTTTTTTGTTAATTTATATTAACTTATAATACATAGAAAACAATGAGATCAATCATGTCCGTGAGGAATGATCATCAAATACATTTTCCATTGAAATCAATGGAAAACATACACTCAGCAAATCTACTCGCTCCACTTAACCTTGATTTCGGCCCCGTGGGCTAGAATCCGGCCTAGTAGTTGCTTTTTCGTGATCCATGATAAGTTTAAAAAAATCGGGTAGGGTTGTGTCGATGCACACGACCGTTGGTTACCGTGAAACATCTACGTGTAACTATAAGTACGCAAAACCTCAAACACCCCAACTAACTTTTATTATTATAAATTAATATATCTAAGTAATAACTTCGAAAAAAAAAAATTTCTCGGAGATGTGAACACTTTTTTGTTTTCCTAATATTTCTAATAGTTTCTGAGCTCTGTGGCGCTTTCTTATCAAAAAGACCCGCCAATGGCTACGATAGGCAAATATTAATATTAAAGAACGAGCATCGCGACAATGACGCGTAAGCGCCGCTCTCTGCATGGCTCTTAAGACTTTTTGGACGCGGCAGTATTACGTTTGTTTACCTACTTTACATTTTCTCGCTTGATTGTCGAGCGCAATTTGATAATAGACACGGCAATTAAAAATAATTATTATTATTTTTCAACACCAGTTACTTTAAAAATGGATGAAAATTATGGAATTGATTCTACTCATGATTCTGAACAAACTATTTTTAGGTTTTGCGTACTTGACGTTACACGTTGTATAACAGCGAGTCACTTTTAGTGTAGTTTCCGTTAATCTACACAATGCCCCTCCTCCGCCACCGTGCCCGGCCCCGATGCAAACTTAACAGGTTCACAGTCCCGAAGCAAGTTGCGAACTTCTTTGAACGTCCCCATAATAATAATAAGACCTAACGCTCATGAAGTTTCGTATTAAGTTACGTCATTCTCTACAACTATTTTATGATACTTTATGTGTCACAGTGATTGAAATAATAATCTAAATACATAAATCTACATCACTGGCCATGAAGCACATATGCCTCATGGATGTAGCAGTGAAGTCACCCATGAGGCACATGTGCCTCATTGGACTGCGAACCTGTTAAGGTCTTAGCAGCGAGCTGATTATACACGCTAAATAATGACATGCCATTAATGGTTCTATGACTTTATTAAGCTAAGACTATATGGGCCAATTCATTACAGTCCAGTTTTCTGACCTGGTACCCGTATGTATTAAAGTGATTTTAAAGACATTTCACGTCAAAAAATTAGGGCATTTCTATTTTTTTATACAGCCCCCTTACCACCAACTCTAATTGCGATTAAATAACTGAGTAGAATGCTTATTTATACTTATGAATAAGCGACTCTATTTAATTTGAAATAGAGTCGCTTATTCATTGGTATGAATAAGCATTCTATTCAGTTATTTAATCGCAATAAGAGTTGATGGTAAGGGGGTTGGTCTCCATTGCCTCCTCATAATTATTATTCAGAAAAAAATATGGTTTCAATATATTCATATTTTATCTTAGCCTAAACGGATCAATGAAGCAATATTCTGAATGAATGTAAAAAAAGACGTTCATTTTGTATTCAAAGATTGTTTGCAGAAAATATTCGTGACACGCGGTGCCCTTTTTAATATCGCATTGACCTTTCATAAGATGTAGTTACATTGACCTTTTTGGGGTGTAAATGTCATCGTCATCTTTAAATCAAAGCCATCCTGCGCGTGGTGCACCCTGCTGACAGTCAACCGAAGCTGTGACAAAAAAGAGTTTGCTTAAAATTACGCTATGTCACACAGCGTAGTTTTAAGCTGCCCTAGTGGGGAAGTGCCTCTACCTTAAAGAAACCGCAGCCACACCCCGGCCACTCCATACAAATATTGCGGTCATTAACTATTACATAACAACATAGTATCTGTACACAACGTAAAAGGGCGCGTGTGCGTGTGATGCCATACAAACTGTTCCAGATTCGTCTCAGGGGGAAGGCGAAGTCAATACGAGAGAGCTGCAGGGAGTGGCCATTCTGTACTATTACTTATACTATCTATCTATCTATCTATAACAACCCTTGTTGCGTTCGTCTTCGAACGTAGGCCTCCTCTCCCATCCTCCATGAGTCTCTGTCCTTTGCCACCTTCATCCAGTTTATGCCGGCCTGTTGGCGGATGTCATCCGTCCATCTCCTAGGAGGTCTTCCTCTACCGCGGGTGTTGGCGCGTGGTCTCCACTCCAATATTCTCCTCGCCCAGCGGCTGTGATCCATTCTAGCTATGTGTCCTGCCCATCTCCATTTCCGGCGCTCGACTTCTTCCACTACGTCTATCACATTCGTCTTTTGTCTGATCCACTCGTTTCTTTTCCTGTGCAACAGAGTTATGCCAAGCATTATCCTCTCCATAGCCCTCTGTGCGACACGAAGCTTCTCAGCAGACTTTTCTGTTAAGGTCGTCGTCTCTATTCCATATGTGAAGACCGGCAGGAAACACTGGTTGAACACTCTGGTTTTCAAGTGTTGGGAGATTTTTTTTCGAACGGAAAATGGATTCATTTGCTCTGAAGGCTGCCCATGCTTGTGTTATCCTTCTTTCGACCTCTGCCACCTGGTCCTCCAATCCAAGAGTAATTTTGTGACCCAAATAGATGTAGTGATCAACCGTATCTACGGGCAGCTGTAGATTTTTCGCCTCTAGAATGTTTGTCATGATCTTAGTTTTTGACTTGTACTTATACTATGCAGCAGCTAAATATTTGGCGGGTATATGCTCTGGTAGAGGCTCAGAGACAGGAGGAGATAGAGGAGTTCGATGGCGTCGTTGGAGTGTCAGACTATTCGAACATGCTAGTTAAGAACGTCGAACGAAGCCTATCCATAGATGGGTTTATTTATCTCGAGCACCTCCGTGCTTCGAAGGGCATGTTCATTAGAGTACCGTCGTTCAGCTAAGTCATTATAGAAGCCAGTCGTTAAACCAAGTCAGTGGTGTTTAGGCGGCTGGAAAACACTGGATTCCGCCAACCTGCAATTGAACAGCGTGGTGAAGGCTACCTACCCAATGCTGGATATAAGCCTTCCCCAATGCTCTCTACCAAATACGATCCTCCGCCTTCCGCATTCAGCAGCTTCCAGCCGTTTTCTTAAGGACATCGGACCATCTAGAAGGAGGGCCAACGCTTCGTTATCCTACGCGCGGGCTCCTAATGCCTTCCTCCGCCATCTGCCATCACTTACCCCGGCAGATGTGACCGGCCCATTACCACTTCAGCTTGCAAACTCTATGTCTAAGGCTATGTCGACAACTTTGGTTCTTCGTCGAATTTCTTCGTTCCGGATTCGATCCCTCGGAGAAATCCCGAGCATATCCCTTTCCATCGCTCGCTGTATATCTATAGATATACTATAATATTTTTGTGTATGGTAAATATATCTATGCAATATTACAAGCCCGCAAGGCAGCTTATGGTGAGTTGTTGGGGAGTAACAACACCACGGGTATCGAATCTCCAGAGGGCCTTCGTCCCCGGCATGTCTTCGTTGGTCGGAGTGGAAACACAAGAAGGCCCCCGCAAGACTCTCAGCTCTGGCTTGAATTCATTGGCCGTCCAGAGAGGAGTCATTAGAGCTATATACTCCTGGGGTGGAAGTGATAAAGGGCATAATGCCGCGAGTAACTTCGGAGAAAGCGCAGCACACCTATGGACACCCCTGAGTTACTCACACCGGTGTTGCCCTCTGGCGATTTCCTGGCAATTCGGGTGCCCATCTAGTAAGTGGCGAGCCACCGCCTGCTGCACATAACGATCGATAGTCAGTCCATTACGTAATCCACCCAAATCTCATGTCCATAGTCCATTTATTTTCTAACACACTTAGCAATAGTTCTAATGCCTGCCGAGACCTGCTCATGGGTATATTATTTTATTGATATGGATGCGTTGTATCCATATCCCGTGCACGCCTATAAATGACCGGGTTAGTCCGTGGAAACATAATAATATGTCGCGTACTTTCGTTTTACCAACGGCGAATACGCGTTTTTTTCCACCACTTTTTCATCACATGCACATGATTATACTTCTCTCTCTTTCTTGCGCAGACTGTTCGTTTACAACTTCGTGTGACGCTACGTTAAGATAAGGAACTATATAGTAAGCAATGTTTGAAACCGACTTGTTGATATTACTGTAGAAAAAAAAAATTTTTTTTCTACAGTGCGTAAGTTAAATAAATCGTGGTCTGTATTTGTGTGTATACCTGGGATATCGCAGTAAGATTTTCTTCCACTTTTCGCAAGTGGTCGCATTTCTGTGCAGGACGGAAATCGTGATAACCGCGGCGGCGCAGGCAAGCTACCTCCGCCGGGTTTTTTTTTACCCTAGTCAAGTGACTTTTGACCATACATAATTCTAAGCCGGTACTATCTACACCTATAATTCCATTATATTATACATAATAAATAAATTAATTAATATTGTCAGACAGATTACACAGCGCCATCTAGTCCCAAAGTAAGCGAAGCTTGTGTTATGGTTACTAGACAACTGATAAACATACGTAAATACATTTTTTTTTGTAAATACATACTTATGATACATAGAAAACAGATTCATTTACCTACTTTATTTACAGGTATACTGATTCATTTACCGCAAATATAACTTTGTAATCCCATATATTTGTATGGGATTACAAAGTTATTTATGCAGTTAGTGTATCTAGAAAACTGGACGGAAATTGCAAAATATTTTAATTTTTCCTTGATTTATACAGTAAACACGAATTGTATTCTAAATTTGAAGCTTCTATGTCTGCTAGAAGTGCCTTAGAATTTTGATGATCGGTGAGTCAGTGAGTGAGTGACAAAATTAAGGAACTTTGATTAGTTATAATTCTAAAACTAGTGGTTCAAATTGAATGAAATTTTAAATATACCGTGTTTATACAATACCTGCACCTAAATCAGGCACCTAGTTTTATCCACAACAAAGTTATAGGGGGTTGAAAAAGGCCTGAAGTGCTTCGAGAAAAGGATGGTAACGGCCGTGCCGCTTTTTGCTCGACTTGGTGGGGGCACTGCCGTGCCCCCAGACATTAACCGTACAATGATTTATTTTAGAGAATATTAGGGCCAAAACATCGATACCAAATAACTTTGCATAATAATAAAACTTTATCTGACTGATTTACTATTTAAGAAAAAAATATATGAATAGCCTATATAAGAGTAATAGAAGTAAAAACGATTGCTATTAGAGTTTTATTCTGTATCTCTGTACTCGCTTCACACAAAAGCAGCTACACGAAATTGAATGCGATTTTTTCGAATGGAATTATATTGATAAGCTAAATAGATGGAGAGTTATTGATAAACCTACATTTGTTTAAGTCCACACGGACGAAGTCGTCGGCAGCCGCTAGTGAAATTTATTGCATCAAGCCCGGATGTTACGTGCAAGGAATTGAACATACCTCCCCGCACCCGACGACAAAAATCATTCTCCTAGAAAATACGCTGCGCTGTGCTTGAATTCATGATTTGCCATAGATCAGTTGCTTTATTAAACGAAAGATATTTTTTTATACCACGTCGGGTGGCTGACAAGCATACGGCCCACCTGATGTGAAGCGGTTACCATAGCCATATTAACGCTCGCAACATAAAAAATCGCTCGCGCGCCGCCACCCCCGCTGCCATCGCAGCATCTCCTTCCTTTCTGGTGACCTCACTCACTCGCAGGAACACAACAGCCCTCAAGGGAACCGTTATTTGGCTGCGGTATTCTGTGAGGTGGGGGTACATTCCCCAGTCGGGTAGCTTTTTTTTTTTTTTTTTTTTTTATTTTTTTTTTTTTTAAAAAAAAAATAATAAAAAAAAAAAAAAAAAAAGCTTGGTTCAAAGATGTTGATGAACCACTTACACCCCAAAATGATGACAGATGACATAAGGTATGTAATGTATTTGTTACCTTAAGCTTGCCTTGACAAGATTGGTTTTAGCAATAAGACCGCCTTGTTTCACATACATATTCTTTTCTACTGCCGGCCGGCACCCACCCACTACCGTTAGTAGTTGCATGCGACTGCCGTGGCTGCTTTGGTCGTCTGTCCTCCAGCTGCTGCGGTCATATCGGCGTATCTCCAAGATCTGAAACAGAAGAATCATACAACTGCTGCCGCCCCGACTTGACTTTGAAGACCACGGCAGTGGGCATCTCATCATCATCGGCAATGGGTGCTGACTGGAAATAGTTTGCATGAACTAATTGGTGGTGGAAGCACGCAAAGTAGTGCTGATCAAATTGCTTGTAAATTTGACTTCCGCAAAATAACATCTGAATCAATTAACTAGCATTCTATTTCATTTATTGATACATTAAATCCTTTGTTACGCAAAGTAGTGTAGATCAAATTGCCTGCAAATAGATATGCGTTCGGACTTCAATTATTTCACTACAAATTAGGCTTAATACAGCATGGATATAATGTATCTAAGCCCACATAACAAGCGTGTAATTGATCCAAGGAATCAATAGCGCTCCAATTTTATTTCAGGGCAGGAATACTTGAGGTCATGTTCTATAATAAACTTTTAAGTGCTCGTACAGGTTATATCAATAGGTCAACGATGTCTCTGTAATTTTTATTTTTAATGCTAATGATTTTATACAAGTATTGCTAAACTAATTGCTTTGAATCCGCATATATACGATAGATTTATAGGCGAGCTCGGTGGTCGAATGGTTAGCAATGGCTATTTTGACTCCGAGGTCGCGGGTTCGATTCTTGTCTTGTGCGCAAGACAAATACATGGGGCACACTAAAAGTTTTGCACTTCTAGCTAATCGGAACTATTTTAATTTCGAATGCTATATTTTTTGAAACGACTTGCAACCTTCTTAGTAATAAAAAAAAATTGGCGGGAAATCATTTGTCAATTGTTTTTTATCACACATCAAAGTTCTACGTACGCAATGAAAATGGAATTAAGTCGAGGCAGGCGAGAAACGTTGGTAAAAAAATGATCGCGTTTTTTTTCTCAGCTACGGGTCCCATCTGCACAATTCCACTTGAAGATCAAAAGTGTTAGTGCCGAGTGGTATTCTACCATTTGTTTACCCAGGGTGTTAGAAAAAGGTCGCGAAAGACGACCAAAAAGCCGCGTTCTCCTACATCATGACAACGCTTCTTCACACACGGCCCACAAAACAAAGTAATTTTTAGCTTCCAAAAAGTACAACTCGTCACCCATCCTGCACATAGCCCCGACCTAGCACCCTTGATGAGAGGTTTCACTTTTACCAACTCCGAAGAGGCAGTGATAACTGGTAAAAGTGAAGAGTTGGTAAGAGTTTCGGCGTTCAATCAGCACGTAGAAAACATGCCATCAGATCTGTGGAGGACCACAGATCTGATGGCATGTTATTTGCACATGCTTATTATGAAAAATCTGTAAAAAAAAAATTTACTAACTCTACTAAAGTGGTTGTGTAAATGGGCGTGTGACCAATGTTCTAAAATTATAAAAACTCTCTATCAGTAACGTAAAATACATAAAAGTAGAACGATCTGCGATCTCAAAATTTTAATAACTTATGTCCGACGTGTTTTATGGTCGATCAAAGTTTGGTGGGAAAGTCAATTTTAAAAGTATGAAATTATAAAAAATAAATATTACCATTGTAGAAACAAAAAAAAAAATACTATAACTTTTGTTACGGCACTAGCTACATAAACGCAATATTTAACATAGCTGTCGTACAAATTTCTGATTTAATGCATATAAAATAGCTTATCGTGACGTCATAATACTGTATGCCTTTTGTATGGAGCGTTTTCGGGATAGTCCAAAATTGTGATCTTCAAGTTAACATATCTCGAGAAGTTTTTAGCCTATCGAAGTAATTCTTTCACCTTTCGTTATATTATTGTAACGTCTTACAATAACAAATTGAAAAAAAAATGGTTCACAAGCCTATTCACGGAATCCCATCAATACCTGTCATCAATATTATTCAATATGGAAATGACGACGTAATTCTACATATCACATCTCAGTATAAGTAATAGTACTATGTACAGTATGGCCACTCCCTGCCGCTCTCTCGTATCGACCTCACATCTCCTCTGAGACGAATCTGGAACAGTTTATATGGCGCCGCACGCACACACGCACATTCACCCTCTGCACAGACGTCATTGTTTATGACTGTAGTAGTTATCGACGCAACATTTGTATGGAGTGGCCGGGGTGTGATACTATGAGAAAGCTTGTAGGTATATATTTCATTATTCCATTTTCGGCATACATTACCGTGATGCAAGCATTGTACGGCGCTGAAAAGTATGTTTTTATGTGGTCTCGGTGAGTGCCAGACACGGCTTGCATCTTTCATTTACTGTAAAAGTGTAAGGATGTAGCCACCTGGGCTAAGTGTTCATAAATGTTTATACCTAATGCGCATAGATACGCCTTAGCTAACTGTGGATTTTCATGCAACCCAGTGTGCTGCAGCCGTCGAAATGAACCAAACTGCCGAATTAATTTGTACTTTGTCCAATTCAATGGAATCGGACAAATATTTGCCAATGACGGTTAACTCGGCAACTTGGATTATTGCTTATGTCATTACAGAAACACATTTACAAGTTACTTTTTTATACATGAGAAGGAGCAAACAAGCATGTGAGTCACCTAATGGAAAGCAATCACCACCGCCAATGGAGATCAGCAACACCAAGAGGTAGCCGATCCTCCTTCCTTTCTTTTTTCTGGCGACCTCACTCACTCGCAGGAACACAACAACCCTCAAAGGAATTGTCATTTGGCTGCGGTTTCTGTGAGGTGAAGGGCGTTCCCCAGTCGGGCAGCTTTAACTCATACTTCATACAATTATTCTTGCTAATTTTAGCAAATTGTAATACAAAACTTAAATTAGAGCTAAAGGAATATAACATAAAGCCAACCATATCTTACCTTACTTAACTTAATGGTGAAGTTCCTCTTTGTTAGAAGGAGGTTACGACCTTCGTGATGACACTTCATGTCTACCGATAGGAAGCTGCAGCGTTTTATGCGGCCAGTAATTCTGAGGCATCACGACACATAAGCTGCAAACTAAAAGCTTTGATATAAAGAGAGTGATCAATCTAAAAGCATCTCAACTTTGACCTTTGTACTGTTCTTACAGCTTTAGGAGTTACAATCGAATTGCGAGTGGGAATCGCCATGTGTTTTGTTCTACGTTTTTTTTTTTGTACTGCGGTATCAAAGAACCTTTTGGCCTAAGATGTTTTTACCTATAATTGTGTTCTGCCTACCTCTATTATGGCGAGAAGATAGCAAGGTATTTGCCCGGTATTCACTCAGTCCCACGTCACTTACCGTCGCAACAAGATGTTAGGACTAATCAAAAACAATTAGGTATTGGAAAGTAGTAGGTATAAAAAATTGGTTGCCTGTAAAGTCGGTATACGGGCGAAAGTTTTACGTGACAACGACTTTGAGTGGTAAAATGTTTTCGAGTGGAAGGGACGCATGCCTTTCACTTTTTATGTCTGTCTCTCTCGCTCTTAGAAGGGACGCGTGCCTCTCACTCGCTCTCATTGTGAGCGCATAACGTGAGCGCGTTTCTTGAAGTGTCACCCGGCTAACCAATTTATAAGACGTTGTCACGTCAAAATGTATGTATGTTCACGTTCTTTTCCTTTCTTTGCGTACTGAAAGTATACATGCGTTGATATTGAGTAGGCGCTTTGTAAGCAATTTTTACAGCTGTGATATTCGCCTATGGCCAGTCTATACAATTTTAGGATTCCGGTACGGAACCCTAAAATTGTATAGACTGGCAAAAGGAAAAACGGAACCCTTATAAGATCGCTTTGTTGTCTGTCTGTCTGTCTGTCTGTCAAGACCTCTATGTCGAGAATGCGTGGAGGTTAAAGCTGAAATTTGAACTGTATACGCAGGTCTACGGTCCCATGAAGTTGTAAAAAAACCAAACTGCTAAGTTTACGTAAAAAAAATTACGGCCATTTATTCAGCAAAAAACGCATATTTCGACACATTCTCAAGGGAATCAAAACCTATAGGGTAATTCCCGTTGACCTAGAACTATGAAATTTGGCAAGTAACATCGTTATAGACTACAAGTACATGAATAAATCTCAAAACTATACATTTGTAATTAAATCTTAAAAAATAGGGGGTCTATATTTTTTTATAGGAGGGCGAAATTTCAAATTGAAGCTACTAGTTCAAATGGGGTATCTTATGAAAGGGCTTGATGTGCACATTGCAAAATATATTTTATTTATTTTTTCCGACGCAATATTTCTTATTTATAATGAAAAATATCAAATTTATAATGATCCTACGTACGGAACCCTCGGTGGGCGAGTCGACTCGCACTTAACCGGTTTTTTTATTATTGGTTTTTCTAAAATAAAGTATCCGCCTCATTTGACACCCGAACTTGTATAAAAAAAATTAAGTGTGGCTGTGTCATAGACACGGCCGTGTGTTGTACGTGAATACGTTATATGCACTAAAATTATCTCAAAATGACAGCGCATCCCCCTCCCCCACACGCGATGTTCCATAGCCCTTACTTAACGTAATAAATTCTTTCACCCTTCATCTATCCAGTGGTGTGATTGAATTTTGGATTTAGAGCATAAATTCGCAACTACAACGCCAAACTGTATCCCGATTTTGTTATCATTAGATTTGTTTGTATTGCCCCCATATTGTAGTCTTGTGCTTAATCGGACACTCATAGGTGCGCACTGTAATCGTACAGTCCGATTGATGTACTAGTACACCTTAATAGTACTATTAGTACCTATTAGTACTCAGAAATATAGCCGTTAATATAAATCATTTAACAATGTAAATTTGTTAATTACAAGCACTATACAGCGCTGTATAAGATTTTCTATGAATAAAACACACGGCGCTGAAAGCGATTTATACCAGTGCAGTGTGCTTACCTCCTATCTCGCTTAATCTTACGATAACATTATATGCAAGACGCTTTATTCTTTGTCTCTCGGACAGACCACAGACAAGTATTTCGGGCTTGGATAACCTAGTACACTGTACGAATAATCCGATTAGGTCCGAATAAGAGTTCGCGTTTGGTAACGTTTTTAGTACAGTGTCAAGTACCGTCACCTATTAGTACATAGTACATGTACTACTCAAGACTACCATATTGTACTCCAAAGGTATTCACTTCAAAAAGAATTTAGATTTTTTGTTTCACCGGTATATGAACACACCTTTTCTGCACGGTAATATTTATACACAGGAACGGGTACAACTTTTCTGTTCTAGTACGTCGCCACACCCGCGTTAATGGATGCAGCGTCCCACCGTTTTTTACTTTAGGGCCATTATCATATATTCTCCATGCAAGTGTATGCACTGCAGTGTGTAGACTGATTTACTAGTAAACACTTGTTTGAAACATTCAGTAATAAATAAATAATAATAAATATTCCTGGACAAATTTCACACGGCCATCATCACAAAACTGTGCTATCTATCTGTCTGTCTGTAGCTATCTGTCTGCGAAGCCTAGGTACATTAACATAATGCCTAGATACCTTCTGGGTCGGATCCAGCGGTTTTATCTACTTAGAAATCTTTTTTTTTACTTTATCGTATCTGTATTGTGTATATGTCGCAGTTAAAAGGGATTTCACGAAATTCTTAGTGATACCACAGTATAAGTAATACTACTAAGTAGTACTACGTACAGTATGGCCACTCCCTTCCGCTCTCTCGTGTCGACCTCACCTCCCCTTTGAGATAAATCAGGAACAGTTTGTATGGCGCCGCACGCACACACGCTCATTTATGCTCTGCACAGACATCATTGTTTATGTATTAGTAAACGACGCGACATTTGCATGGAGTGTCCGGGGTGTGGTGATACTCGTACCAAGTTATGTTATATATCGTTACAACTTTCCATCTTCTAACCAAAAAACTCTCAATATCCCAAACTAAAATGCGTTATACGATTACAGAAAAGAGATCACAGTAAACGAAACAAATAATAATTGTAGTAAACCTTGATCAACGGCACTGGTATTCGTAATATAGAAAAATAGGTTCATGTTTATGTGAACTCAATTGAGCCTCGAACTAGAATACAGAAAGGTCTATGCAGGAAATAAGGTTTGAAGCTTATTTCCGTGACGTAGCTCGGCTATTTGGAAAACTCGTATAAATCTAATAACGTTTCTATACTACAAATTTACTCATGTCTCTATTTTTATAAGTTATTTTTAGTTTCAATTCTTTCATGTTTAAGTTAAGAAAAAAATTTAGAATAAGTATCTAGGGGTGTAAGAAGTTTATCAACATCTTTGAACCAAGGCCAACTTCGCCTGCACGCGGTGCACCCTGCTGACTGACAGAGGAAGCTCTGGCGAAAAGAGAGGTAGGGAGCGTAATTGTAAGCTACCCGTCTTTGGTTCTCCGTCGAGGGAGTCCCTCAGAGAAACCCTGGGCATAGCTCTCTCCATCGCTCGCTGCGTGACCTTTAGCCTGTGGACCAGTCCGATGGTCAGTGTCCAAGACTCTGTGTATATGAATAATAACGTAGATTTATAACAATTTAATTATTTCATTATAAAATTACAATACATTCACAAAATCACTCTATGATCTTTAGAGCCAAAGCCAACCTCACCTGCACGTAGTGTAGCCCGCCGACTAGCGAAAGAGGCTCTGGCAAAAGAGAGGGCAGCGTAATTACTAGCTGCCCAACTGGGGAAGTACCTCCATCTAACAGAATACCGCAGCCGATTAACAATTCACTTGAAAGCTGTTGTGTTCCTTGCGAGTGAGTGAGGTCACCAGGAAGGAAGAACTACATCGGCAGCGGAGGTGATAGCGCGCAAGCGAAATTTCATGTTGGGAGCGTTTATATTGTTACGTTTATCGCTTTACATCAGGCGGACCGTATGCTTGTTTGCCACCCGACAGTGATATTAAAAAATATTATAGCTAATATTCATACCAAACAAAACTTCAATCATAAAAAACTCTAAGAATACGACCTTCTGTACTCTGTAAATGCGATAAAAGTGAACTTTCTCTTTGAAATACCAGTCATTTGGTATATATTAGAACAGTATTGAAAAAGTATGAAATTTATATTTATAACATTCATAATTTCGCTTAATTAAATTCAGTTGCAATATTTCTTTTTTCGAAACATATTTATTTTTACGTGATAAATTTAGGAATGTGTATCCACAGTATATGTTCCATACAGTAGGTCAACGGCCATTAATTTACAAGTTATAAGCTCTGTCAGACACGTAAATACAAAATAATAATGGCTACTTTTACCATATTTACTTTTATTACTTTTGTTTTGGTAGATTTTCGCAGAATAAGCTTTGTTAGTAGTTTCTAATAGGTAGCTTAGAAGTACTACATTATAAAGTTCTTTTATTGTAGCCGGCTGTAGGCTAGGGCTACTGCTTCACTACAGCCCACTTGATTATGCGTCCGATGAGGTATACAATCATACTATTAATTTCGATATCGAAAGTACAAGTTTAAACCACCGAACTGATGAGACCGGTTAGATTATGATGCCCAGTAAACTTGTACTTTTGTCATTCTGGTATACATTCTATTGTCATCTTCAAACTTGACGAAAAGGATAATTTCCGATAGAACTTTTCCCGTACCTACTTCAAACTTAAATATTACACGGAAATGTAATTTGAAAAAGTCTTTCACTTGGTCCCTATTTTTTTTTTATTATAAAAAAACTGAACTGTAGGTAATTTGATCTACACTACTTTGCGTGCTTCCGCCACCAATTAGTTCATGCAAACTACTACCGGCCGGCTCCCACCCACCAATTAGTTCATGCAAACTACTACCGGCCGGCACCCACCCACTACCGTCAGTAAATTTAGTTTAATAAAACCTACAAAATCATTTTGTAGGTTGTTGTTCTAACCATCAACATCTACAGATCGCCTGATGATGCCTCGCGTAGAGGCGAAACACGTGTCGCAGAGACGACCACGGCAGTCTGGGCGGTGGCGGTCGCATGTTTCTTCTGTTTCAGATGTTGGAGATTCGCCGAGACGACCACAGCAGCTGGAGCAGAGACGACCAAAGCAGCCACGGCAGTCGCATGCAACTACTAACGGTAGTGGGTGGATGCCGGCCGGCAGTAGTTTGCATGAACTAATTGGTGGCGGAAGCAAGCTAAGAAGTGTAGATCAAATGACCTGTAAATTTGACTTCCGCAAAATAACACCTGCATCAATTAACTATGAACTGTAGGTGTCCTGTCTAAAAATGTTTGGTGTGCAACTGTAAAGATAGTAAACTGTGTTGAAATGTGCATAAATCACAGTCATTATCACAGAACAGAATTATATACTACGTCGGGAAGCAAATACTTACTGCTATGAGCTGCTATAAGCTGATAAGTATACGGAAAGTGCTTACTTAATTTTGCCGTAATGGCTTATCTTAACACTTACCTTTAAGTGTATAATAAACTAACAACTTATTTCGCTTACAAGAACCCGGAACTAATTTAAATTGTTAGAACTAAAGCACTCTTTATACTATAGTCCTTCGTATAATGAATACTCTCCACCGCTCTTTCGAGCCGACTTTACCCTTGTATGAGACAAACCTGGGACTCTACTGGCTAAACTTAGGCCGATTCCAATCAGATTTTTTGATTACGAGAATCAAACTTCAGCTTAGATTTTGGGTATTTGTTAGCTTCACTGGTAGAAACTCTAGAGCTCTACCGACTGACCTGATAATGTTTGTCAATAACTAAGACATCAGACCTATTTTTTGAATCAAAATCATCATCATTATCATCAGGTCATTTTTGTCTCCACTACAGGAGGATGACCCTCTCTCGTCCGTCCCAGACGGAAGGAGGATTTGGCCTACACTCCCCATGCTGGCCAGACAGGTTGGGGAGGCCTGATCGATGTTTCGTAATGTATTTCCCTTAGTCGCCTTGTACGACATCCACGGGAAGAGACTGAGTGATTCTATTCTAGTCTGCCGGAAACCACACGGCCAGAATCAAAATATTCAATGGTAATCGGCTTCAGCTGCGGCGGTAGAGCCCCTGATACCATTTGTTCGACATACACAGGCATTCGCGCGTAAAGCCGCGTTTTCACTTAGTGTTCTGGACGAGCATTCGTTCGTTCGGGCGCAAATGTAAACACTTCTGCGGACGAACACGCAGCAGCGAATGCTCGGAGCAAATGTTCTGTGCGAATGCTCGTTGAGAACACTAAATGAAAACACGGTTTTAGATACATTAAGTGTCATTTGATGATAATCAAATGCTATTTATTATGATAATTATGCTACGACGTTTACCGTCCTCGGCATTGTAAGAGAGGTAGGGAGCATAATAGTAAGCTACCCGCCTGGGGAATGTACCTCCACCTCACAGAATACCGCAGCCAAATATGCTGCGTTGGCAATGGGGGTGGCGGCGCGCGAGCGATATTTTATGTTGTGAGCGTTAATATGGCTACAGTAACCGCTTCACATTAAGCGGGTCGTATAAGCATACGACCCGCTTAACGCTTTTTTTTTATACTACGTTGGGTGGCAGACAAGCTGTCTGCCACCCAACGTAGTATAAAAAAAAAAGTTAAATTATTGGCATAAATAGTGGCTTTTCCTAGGTAGGTGTATTTTAAGACCAAAGCTGTTGCCATATCATGGTAGTGTGGCCCTAGACATAGCAATATACCGACTAGTATCAAAGTGGAAAAGCACTTCACAGCAGTCAAATATGTTTTTGTTTTCAATCTACACATTAACCCAAAAATTACTTTTCATGTAATTTTCACCAAATTACCTTAATACAAATATGTATTACAAATAAAAGTGCACTTTAATGTTCTGTCAAATCAAATTTTTATACCTATATCTGTGACAAATATCACCCAATAAACTTGATTTTTATAAAATAATTTGCTATGAACACTCTGATCATTTTGACTCAAATTGAGCATGAACCTTATCAATACATATAATAAAACAGTAGGAACCGCGTGTCTGTACATTTGATAAAATTAACAAAAAATGGGTGTGGGCGATAAAATAAAATTTACACGACACAAAAAAGACTTTTTTGATTTTTTTGTCTGTCTGTCTGTCTGTCTGTCTGTCTGTCTGTCTGTATGTACTCGCTAATCTTTAAAACTACTGAACAGATTTTTACGCGGTTTTCACTAAAAGATTAAGCTCATCCCTGAGCAACATATAGGCTTTGTTTGATGCAGAACCATAATGGTTCAGCTAAACTATAAGAAATATAAAAATGACGCCTTAGCAAAAGTTGTTAAGCCTGATAAGCATTTTTTGTTGAGGTATAAAAATCCGAGATTTAGAACACCTGATGCAGAACCATAATGGTTCAGCTAAACTATAAAAAATATAATAATGACGCCTTAGCAAAAGTTGTTCAGCCTGATGAGCATAAATAGTTTAACAAAATAATATTGATTGTATTGTAAAAAAATAACCGCGCAGTGCTACTTTTATTCTTACCTGCTACAAGTTAGACGCAATAGTTTTATTTATTTACGTTATATATATTATATATTAAAGTTATATATATAAAGGTAACGTGGTCTGTTTAGTCAGTTTTATATAGACGTGTACGCTAAAATTGAAATGGAACGATTGGTATATATTCGCACAAACCAGAAGAATGCGTGTATTTGCGGGACGCTATGTCAAGCAAGATTTTGTGACTCAAAGTCTTTTAAACAACGAGGGGAAACTGTTTTTCTTAGATGCTTCAGGAGGGACTGGAAAAACATACCTGACGAGAGCAATCCTCGCTGATATCAGGCGCCAAAATAATATCACACAGCAGCATCGCCAGGTATTGCAGCCATAATATTACCTCTAGGCGGAAGGACGCAATTACAATGTTCAATATTCTACTCGATTTATACAGAACGGAAACACCGACATGCTTTGTGACACGAAACTGTGACAAAGCGAAAATGTTTCAGGATTGCTGTCTAATCGTTTCAGATGAATGCGAAATGGCCAACAATGTGGCTTTATGGAGGATTAGTAACGCTTCAGGGCTTTTCATATTAGCTCCCGAAGGAAAGACTCCCTTCATTTATTTTATTTATTTTTTTAAACTATGGTTACTATCAATACATATAATAATCTTAAATAAAAATAATAATTTGTTGACTTTTAACGTAGAATACTGCCCCAAATATTTTCTTTTGTATCTACTTTAGTTCGTATTTGTATTAATACGCCGGAATCATAAAGTCCACGCGAACGAAGTCGCGGGTATCAGCTAGTCATCAATATCAATACATTTTAAATATCAAGTCTCTTACTTCAAAAACATAGAACTTTCATGTAAACTTCCAACCCCCGTTTTAACCCCAAAATGGAGTTGATTTTCAAAGACACATTATTAGTACACCTCCGCACCATCTATAGAGCATACATTTTAAATTTCAAGTCTCTTACTTCAAAAACGTAGAACTTTCATACAAACTTCCAACCCCCGTTTTAACCCTAAAAAGGGGTTGATTTCCAAAGATACATTATTAGTACACCTCCACACCATCTATAGAGCATACATTTTAAATTTCAAGTCTCTTGCTTCAAAAACATAGGACTTTCATACAAAGTTCCAACCCCCATTCTACCCCTTTAGGGGTAGAGTATCGTAAAATCCGTACCAACAATGTGGCTTTATCGAGGATTAGTAACGCTTGAGGTCTTTTCATATTAGCTCCCGAAGGAAAGACTCCCTTCATTTTTTTTTTTTTTTGAAACTATGGTGACTATCTTAAATAAAAATAATAATTTGTTGACTTTTAACGTATAATACTGCCCCAAATATTTTCTTATGTATCTACTTTAGTTCGTATTTGTATTAATATGCCGGAATCATAAAGTCCACGCGAACGAAGTCGCGGGCATCAGCTAGTACATAATAAATAAGTAATACCTACGATTTTGTTTTCTTTTACCTTTACAAAATATACTTTTGAAGATGAGAAATATTTGATACTATTCCAAACAAGCCCTTTTACATTTTCTTAATTAGAAATCAGGTTAGGCTTACACAATATTTAGAATTTTACTATTAAATTATTTATACATTTGTTATCTGGATTATTTGTAAAAAAATACTTATTTACTTTCAAGTCTAGATGAAATATTCAAACAGATTTGTTATTCAAAATCCCTTGGTATTGCTCGTCAAATGCAAACATCGCAAATAAATGATGTTCAAAAGGGCAAGAAAGTTTCTTGCTATGTAATGAAATGGTGATAAATCCGGGCCCCTTCCAGAACCCTCCTCGATTGATCCATTCAATCTGGCAACTTTAGACGTCACACATGTAAATATTTCACAGCATCCCTTAAACTGGGTTAGCAGACGAATAAAAAAATCAGAAATCGTAAAACCCTGTGCTGAATGAGGAGTAAACTGTAAGTGATAGGAGTAAGCGGGAGTGTACTTCTACTTTTTAACCGACTTCAAAAAAGGAGGAGGTTCTCAATTCGACTGTATTTTTTTTTGTATGTATGTTCTTTGTTATCTTCGCGAATTGTGAACCGATTGTCAAAATTATTTTTTTATTTGAAAGAGTATGATTGCTAGGTGGTCCCATATTCACCAAGTCAGGATTTGATGATGAGATCCCAGGGAAATCAAGCGAAACCCTTAAATTTTATAAGCACGTATGGTCAAATTCTATTTTTTTATTTGAAAGGACATGATTGCGATGTAGTCCCATATTCACCAAGTCAGGTTCTGATAATGGGATCCCAGAAAAATCGAGGGAAACCCTTAAATTTGCCCTGTGGTTGAATAGAATTGCGCCGCTCCATTGCTCTGCCGACGACATCCAGCCGTACAGGACTACTAAGGAATGTGTGACGCAATTACTTATTGGAATACGGATTAAACTGTAAGTGATAGGAGTAAGCGGGAGCGTACTTCTACTTTTTAACCGATTCCAAAAAATAGGAGGTTCTCAATTCGTCTGTTTTTTTTTGTATGTATGTTCTTCGATACTTCGCGAATTGTGAACCGATTTTCACATTTTTTTTTTTGAAAGGGTATGATTGCAAGGTGTTCACATATTCAGCAAGTCAGGATTTGACGATGAGATCCCAGGTAAATCAAATCAAGGGAAACCCTTCAATTTTACAATCACGTATGGTCAAATTCTATTTTTTTTATTTGAAAGGACATGATTGCGATGTAGTCCCATATTCACCAAATCAGGTTCTGATAATGGGATCCCAGAAAAATCGAGGGAAACCCTTAAATTTGCCCTGTGGTTGAATAGAATTGCGCCGCTCCATTGCTCTGCGCTGGATGTCGTACAGGACCACTAAGGAATGTGTAACGCAATTACTTTTCTCCCGGAAGACGGACAACAGCGTCTCCCGGGGTATTCCACCAATAAGCTGCGGTCGCCAACTGAAGTCTATTTTTTTTTTAAATCATTTTAACAATACGAGAGTAACCAAGAGCGTTTTTCGAGAGTTTAAATGTATGACAAAGGGCTCGTCCAATATCTTGTCCTATCCATGCATACGATTTTTTTTTGTGTTACAAGATGTAGAATGAAAAGTTGAGGCTAGAGAGAGTTAAACAGGCCAGTGTTTTCAAGCCGCCCAAAGACCACTGACTTGGGTTAACGTCAGTCATAATGACAACAGCCAGCACGGAGGAACATGATATATAAACCCATCCATAGTCAGACTACAGTCGACATCGCATAACTTGCGTGATAGATTAGACTGACTATAAGGGGTCCTCCAAATAAGACTATATAAAGGATTATTTTAATAGGATTCGATTCCAACATACATAAGACAAATATTTTTGTGTATGTTTTTTTATATACTACGTTCATTGACAGACAAGAATACGGCCTGCCTGATGAGAAGCGGTTACCGTAACTATATTAACGCTCGCAACATGAAATATCACTTACGCGCCCCACCCATTGTTTTTTTTAATTACAAGTTATTATTTTATAATTTAAAAATATGTAAATGACTTTATCTGTCATCGAATACTCATAGATTTGCCTAGTTTTTGCTGTGGCTAATGTTTTTACATATATTTCGGAACTTATGCCACCTTGCTTATTGTTACCAACCAGTGGCATAAGTTCCGAAATATGTATAATAATGACCCTTGCATAATCGCGTGTCGCTCGTAACTTGAGTACTATTTTCGTATCAGTACATACATTTCAAGTCCGAAGCCTGTGTTTTATAGCTAGTCGACGACGATAAAAGTCATCTTGTGCAGTATTCTTTGGACGCTCTGATTTGGAAAAGCGTATGTTCCGTCTAATATACTCATTCAACTGTTGATATTTCTCGTTTTTCATTTTTGTTTCGTCAATTTGTTTTAGACGTCGCTATAAGTGAGTTTGTTCTGATGTATGGTTCTACTCGCTCTTCCGTTTGACGAAATTAGGGGGTGTAAGTGATTCATCAACATCTTTGAACCAAAGCCAACTTCACCTGCACGCGGTGCACCCTTCTGGCTGACAAACGAAGCTCTGGCGAAAAGAGAGGTAGGGAGTGTGATTTGTAAACTACCTACTCTAGTAAAAATAATCAAATCAGGCAAGTTAAATTTGACACACTTCTTGGTGTCTGATTGAGTTGAAATTAGGCGCACTCATTTGAGTCTCGTGACAATATACGATTAAAAACCGCTATTTTAATTCAATAAGGCAGCCGCTACAATATGGCGATTTATAATTTCCTCATTAGCCGACTACGGACTTGATGAACGAAATGTTGCAAGTAGACTGTAGTTCTAATTAATAACTATGAAAAGCTTTTTTGTTCACTCTTGTTTCAGCGTTACTCTTTCCTCCAAAGTCGATTCCAAAATAAGTAAATAAAAAAAAATCGAGTTGCACTCCGGGAGTGCCGGCAGAAGTGAAAACTTGAACATTAACGTTGTGCATTTTTTAATATATTGGAATTGTTAGGGAATAACTTCGCACGAATTGCTTTATTTATCAGTATAAAAGTACTATCATTAATGTGGTAAAATACAATATTCATTTATTGCGCTATCGTATACAAATTTGACAATTTATATTACATTAAAAATAAACAGCAAGAGCAGGCACACATTTTCGCCGCGCAATAGAAAGAGAGGGGGATTTAACTTCCTCTCCTACGCAGCGCCAGCGGTCAACGCTACCTCCATCTTACGAATTTTCGATGAGGCCACGTGTCCTAACGCGAGTTTAACATTTTTTACCCATCCGAAAAAGTACACAACGCTGCTAAAGAAGTTTTCTATTTAAAAAAAAAACAAAAATGAGAATGTAACTAAAACCGAGGCGAAACGAAATGTAAAACATACAATAACTACGTGCCTAAAAGGGACCTACGGATAATAAAAATATTTGTAATCAGGTGGGCTGTACGACCGTTTGCCTTTAAATAGCACAAAAATAAGCCAAAATGCATTTACACTCAATGTAATTACAAACGTGTTTCGTAAGTTAATGATAATGTCACACGTACCACATTTGCATTCAGTCCGCATAGACGCCTTGGCGCAGTTTGGAAAAACTCCGCCAACCTGCCAACCGCTAATTTGAAGTTTCCCACTCACATTCCCAAAAATACATTCTACATAACAGTCAGAAAAAGACCCTTATTACGACATGAAAAGGTTGAATTTCCATTGACGTAAAATATATTCCAACGGCTGGTCAGAGCTCACATAACCTGGACAAGTAGCTCAGCAAGCGTAACCGCTGAATGGAATCGGAATAACTCTCAAATTTTACTGCAAGGCAAAGTTGAATTTTAAGAACCTCATTAAATCAAAGATTCTTTTAAACTTTTTCGTGAAGGACAGAATTAATTAAATTTTATTTAAGACCTTCGTAGATGTTATTTAGAAGAGAAGTTAGAAACATAGGATTCGTCATTGAGTTTTCTTAATTTAGAGTTGTTTGACAAGAAATTTACAGAAGGAAGTGTGAAAATAAAAGAGTTGCTGGAGAGAGCAGGCGCTGACAGCAGCGGATTACTTATTTTAGTTAACAAAATGTAATGAGAACGTCGTCACGCGGCGTATATATCTTAGATTTTTTTTTATACCACGTCGGATGGCAGACAAGCATACGGCCCGCATGATGCAAAGCGGTTACCGTAGCCATATTAACTCTCGCAACATAAAATATCGCTCGCGCGCCGCCACCTGACCTCACTCACTCGCAGGAACAGAGCTTCGTTTGTCAGTCAGCAGGGTGCGGGTGAGGTTAGCTTTGATTTTATGATTTTGATTTTATTGATGAACCATTTACACCCCATTTTTTTCCATTTCCTTAATATTTATAATATTGTGGCAATCAACTATTTTAATAATTATTATGTAAGTTAGTTAGTTGTCCGCCGTGTGAGTTTCCGGCAGACTAGAATAGAATCACTCCGTCTTTTCCCGTGGATGTCGTACAAGGCGACTAAGGGAAATACATTATCAAACATCGATCAGGCCTCCCCAACCCGTCTGGCCAGCGTGAGTGTAGGCCAAATCCTCCTTCTGTCTGGGACGGACGAGAGAGGATCGTGCTCCTGTAGTGGAGACTAAAATCACCTGGTGATGAAGTTAGTTAGTTATTTGTCTTCAGTCGGCTGTACAACTAATTTCCGACGATCAGACAGAGGGAAAATTAACGATTATCATACTTTAATAACATTAAATGTCTAGAGATCAAAATCCAAGTTTGTTATGAAACTATTGAAGTTAGACAGGTAACGTTAACGAGTTTTGGGTGACGTTAACGAATCGAGGTACGTCAGACATTCTATTCTGAACGCAAATTCTATTTATCATAAGTATGTATTTACAAAAAAAAATGTATTTACGTATGTTTATCAGTTGTCTAGTACCCATAACACAAGCTTCGCTTACTTTGGGGCTAGATGACGCTGTGTAATTTGTCTGACAATATTTAATTATTATTTATTCTTAAGTTTAAGTATCTATAGGGGTTCGGTAACCGCTTTATATCAGGCGGGCGGTATTCTTCATCATCGTCAACACTTATTCATTCCACTGCTAGGAGATGGGTCTTCCCAATTGAAGGAGTTTAGAGTACGCTCTAAACCCCTTCAATTGGAGCTCCAATTGCTTATTAAAAAACCGGCCAAGTGCGAGTCGGACTCATCTTCATTTCATTCAATCACAGAACAATATTACAATAGACTATTTTATAATGTTTAAAAATTGTACAATTTATTTCACAATATCGTAAAATACACAAAAGTATAAAGATCTGCAAACTTTCATTCTAATATCTTCAGTCCCACTTTCTTTAGCGTCGATCAAAGTTTGGCGGGAAAGTTCATTTTAAAAGTATGAAATTATTAAAAAATTATATTTGCATTGGAGAAGCAATAAAAAATGCTATAACTTTTATTATGATACTAATCACATAAACGTAATATTTAACATAGCTGTCGTACAAATTTCTGATTTGATGCATACAAAATACAAACATATGACGTCATAATTCGGTAGTCTTTTGTATGGAGCGTTTTGGGACAGTCTAAAAATTGTGATTTTCAAATTACTATATTTCGAGAGATTTTTGTGCTATCGAAGTAATTCTTTCACCTATGGATATATTATGGAGACGTCGCTACATATCAAACCGAAAAAAATGTCAGTCAAATAGCCTATTGTATTTGAATTTTAGCTTATAATCTAAAACTTTCAATAATTAAACATGTCACAAATTATACAACAAACAAGTACCTACAAAATAAGTCACTCGCGCACGAAGGGTTCCGTACCATTATCTGCAAAAACGGCAAAAATAAACACATTTGTTGTATGGGAGCTCCCCTTAAATACTTGTTTTATTTAAATTTCATTATTTATTTTTAAAGTGAATATATAACTAAATATTCTGTGAACCTGTTGATGTTATCAATATAGAGCAAAAACGAGCAAAATAAAATCACGTTTGGTGTATGGGAGCCCCCTTAAATATTTATTTTATTCTGTTTTTAGTACATATTTGTTATTATAGCGGCAACAGAAATACATCATCAGTGAAAATTTCAACTGTCTATCAGATACAGGCTGGTGACAGACGGACGGACAGACGGACAGCGAAGTCTCAGTAACAGAGTCCGTTTTACCCTTTGGGTACGGAACCCTAATTAATTTAAACTCCAGCAACTCTTTTAAACGCTGCTCTACTGGGTGACAAATAATGAATGCTTTTAAAACTGCGGGTTTGCCTGTCGATCTTCATACTCTTAACTAATAACACACCCCGGCCACTCCATACAAATGTCGCATCGTTAACTACTACATAAACAACTGCGTCTGTGCAGAGCGTAAATGAGCGTGTGTGCGAGCGGCGCCATACAAACTGTTCCAGATTCGAGTCAGAGGTGAGGTGAGATGAGAGTGTACGTAGTACTATTAGTCTATTATACTGTGCTAATAATATACATTTTTTTATATAGAGTATTCTCTATATAAAAAATACGCTACTGCGTAGCGTTTAAAAACCCATAAATATATTGTAATATATATAGATAACCGTTTACGTTGTATAAGCACATATAGGCGAGCAATATGCCTCAAATCCTTTAATCTGCTTCCTGACACATAATCTCGTAGCTTCTGGTAATATGTATGAGATGATGTTATTGATCGCAAATTTTTGAGTAATATTCGGAATGTAAATTTACTTTGCATATACCTACAAAACAAAAATTGGGCTCAATCCAAACTTAATGAGTATTTGGTTTGACGGTCCCTCCCTCCCTCTCTCCCCTCAATCGAAGGGGTTTAGAGCATACTCCACCATGCTGCTCAACTGCGGGTTGGCGGACGTCAGTGTTTTCAAACCGCCTAAAAGCCTTGGCGTACGACGACGAAACACGAAGGACCTCGGGATAAATAAACCCACCCATGGACAGGCTACTTTCGATGTTGCTTGACTCGCGTGATCGATTAGACACGCGACGAAGCCATCGAGCTCCTCATGTCATGGTTGTTTACTTAAACTGTTATCGTATATTTATGAGTTTACTGTTTTTAAATAGATTCTCTATTCTAATTATAAGTAGGTACTTTATTAGTTTTATGGTCCTGGATTCTAGTCGTTTATCCTAGCTTTAGCGGCAGCAGACAATAATATTACTCTCTAGGCAGCAGAGATGATATTCTTTTTTTATACTACGTCGGGTGGCAGACACGCATACGGACCGCCTCATGTGAAGCGGTTATCGTCATATTAACGCACGCAACATAAAATATCGCCCGCGCGCCGCAACGCGAACACACGCATATTTGGCTGCGGTATTCTGTGAGGTGGAGATACATTCCCTACTCGGGTAGCTTTTATTATGCTTTAGTTGCAGACTTATACTTTAGGTATTAGCTATTATACATTAGTTACTTTAGGTATTAGCTGTAACGAAAAGACTGAAAAATGATGTATCACTTTTATTTTCTGCTTCCTTCAAGTCGAACAGTCGAAAAAAAAAGGTTCAACCGGTGGTTCCCCTCCAAGTATCGGACTGATTTTCGCGGTAAAAATCAAGTACTATGATTGATTGTTGTTTAACAATCACGAATGACTGAATGATAGACTGTAATTAGTTAACCAATCGTAGACCAGTGCTATGGAACAGGGGCCCACTACACATTCCCACCACTGTGCCTCCTGTGTGGCCAGGATTAACAGCGGCGACCGCCAAAAAAGGCAATGAACAGTTAAGTCCATTGCAGTCCCGGGGGTATAATTACGGCTGCCTTGGAGCTCACAACGAATTTAATCAGAATAATTAGTAGGAGTAAGAAACTTTTAGAATTTTACTTCTCCTCTTAGCAATGTGAGAAACAGCAATATGGCAAATAAGGCATTAAAAAGATAGCTAGTCAAGTGAAGCTCAACTGCCGCGCACCATGGATTCTATGTATCTAACACTATTGGGGACCTAAACATTGAGTTGTAGGTCACGACTCAATGTTTTAGGTCCCCAATAGTGTTAGATTCTATTCACATCGATTCCAATAGTATGCAATATGCAACGAATAACGACGTAGACCAGTGCTGTCAAAAACTTAATAGAATGAGTTGCCAGTGCAAATAATTCAAATTAAACATTAGAAAATAATACCAAAACTAACGAACCCTAACACTAATTAGTAATTTTCATTTCTGACCATTGCACAGTGATTAACAAAATATAACGTTTTTATAGTCTTACACCCTCTTTGACGGCCATCAGGATGACCGATTAAAAATTCAAGTTTCCATTAGTCACGTAGCACAATCATTGTCGCCCACTTGGTATTAATTTGCATCAAATTGCATGCGCTGATAGGCGGCAATCCCATTTATTTCGTTTGAAGTTAACTCAATTTCACGGTAAACGTGTGTTGTAACGTTCGATATGCCTATTATGTGCTAGGCAGACTAAACAGCCACTTAATATAAGCTAAAGATCATAAACATTTTTTGCATGAAATATAGGTTTTGTTTTTGATTTATTGTATTGAGTATTTATCAGTTTACTATGGGTTAGCTTAGCATACATACTTTGTTCTCCGGAAATGTTTCAATACAGACTCATTATCTACCTCGCAGAATACCACAGTCAAATAACAATTCCCTTGAGGTTTGTAGTGTTCCTGGGAGTGAGCGAGGTCACCAGAGAGGAAGGAAAAAAAGCGTCAACTGACAATACATCAAGGTCTCTTGTCCGTTGACGTTGAGATTGGGGCTCTTCTTTTCGCTTACCATCAGGCGAAGTGGAGCCAATATGTTGAGCTAATAAAAAAAAAGTAGTTACTGCATTGGTAGCGGTGGTGGCTGCGCGTTAGTGGCACTTCATGTTGCGAGCGTTAATATGACTACGGTAACCACTTCACATCAGGAGGGCAGTATATTGATATAAATTATCTGAGAGCAGGTTAATACCTCGGCCAAAACGGCAAAAGGAAGACAAAGGACAGCCGTAGGACCTAGGTACGTAGCATCGTTGTCTCGAAGCAATTGAGAAGAATTGAGGCCATTTACGACCCCCCTCCTCCCCTATTTCGTTGTGATTATATTGGCACGTACACACTCATTTCTTTTAATATGCCCCTGTGAGATAACATATAAAACATGCATATAAACATTCTGGAAGACATTCTCACTAAGGAAATACAGACGAGGAAAACGACTGTATGTTTTAACCGACTTCAAAAAAACCGGACAAGTGCGAGTCGGACTCGCCCACCGAGGGTTCCGTAGGTACGTAGTATCATTATTAAATTTGATATTTTTCATTATAAATAAGAAATAATGCGTCGAAAAAATTAAATAAAATATATTTTGCAATGTGTACATCAAGCCCTTTCATATGATACCCCATTTGAACTAGTACTTTCAATTTGAAATTTCGACACCCTATAAAAATATAGACCCCCTATTTTTTAAGATCTATTTACAAATGTATAGTTTTGAGATTTATTCCTGTACTTGTAGTCTATAACGATGTTACTTGCCAAATTTCATAGTTCTAGGCCAACGGGAAGTACCCTATAGGTTTTGATTCCCTTGAGTGTGTCGAAATATGCGTTTTTTGCTGAATAAACGGCCGTAACTTTTTTCTACGTAAACTTAGCAGTTTGATTATTTTACAACTTCATGGGACCGTAGACCTGAGTATACAGTTCAAATTTCAGCTTGATACCTCCACGCATTCTCGACATAGAAATTCTTGACAGACAGACAGATAGACAGACAGACAGACAGACGGACTACAAAGTGATCTTATAAGGGTTCCGTTTTTCCTTTTGAGGTACGGAACCCTAAAAAGGATGAGGTTCTCAATTCGACTGATTTTTTTTTTTATGTAGGTATGTTATTAGATATCTTCGCGAATTGTAAACCGATTGTCAAAATTCTTTTTTTATTTGAAAGGATATGATTGCAAGGTAGTCCCATATTCACCAAGTCAGGATCTGATGATGGGATCCCAGGGAAATCAAGGGAAACTCTTAAATTTTATAAGCACGTATGGTCAAATTATTTTTTTTTATTTGAAAGGGTATGATTGCGAGCTGGTCCCATATTCACCAAGTCAGGGTCTGGTGAGGAGGTCCCAGAAAAATCGATGGAAACCCTTAAATTTGCCCTGTTGCCAGCTGAAGTCGGTTTTTATTTTTTCTTAAAAATCATTATATATTATGTAATGGATATCAAATTGCTAATAAGAAAAAACGCCTTTCGGCGTATATTCTTTATCAATAGTCAACAGTCGATATTTCCTAAATGGCGGTAAAATAAATAAACAAATTATTGTAAAGAAAAATGTACCAATAAGCGTGCCTCAAAGTAAAGCAATAACAGAATAAACAAATTCGTTTATTTCTTCATAACATGTCTTTTGAAGATCGTCAGCTTGACTTTAGTTTTTGAACTGTTTCTTTGAGCGACGTCGCCAGAGGTAAATTAAATCATAGTTTAAACTTGAAAGGCTGGTTATTCCTAATGGATATTTCAACTGTCACAACTTTCTAACTATGACAGACAAACAGATTTTGCTCTGTTATTGTCTAGTTCTAAATGTCTCTAGGCGTAGTCAAGTTGCAAACCCACTTTACGAACAGTACTCAGTTGTGACAGGATTGGTCACGAAGCTGGGCTAGTTGCCAAAAAACAACTTGAAGTGGCTTTCATCATCATCAGGTCCATTTTAGTCTCCACTACAGGAGCACGACCCTCTCTCGTCCGTCCTAGACGGAAGGAGGATTTGGCCTACACTCCCTGCGCTGGCCAAACGGGTTGGGGAGGCCTGATCGATATTTGTGAAGTGGCTTTACTATGGTGTAATACCAGCACTTCTACAGGTCAAGTCTCTTGCTTACGCCATTATAATCTTAAGGGGCCAGATCGTGAAAACTGTGAAAAGAGTGTTACGATTTTTCATATTTAACCTATTTAGATATGATTGATATCAATGATAATTTGTATATATTACAATCAAAGACCAAAAATTATTGTATGATTATATTAAACTCTTAAAATCTAATAGTTGTTTTATAATAAAGGTCAACAAACGCACAAAATTGAGATAAAATGCAAAAACATGCCTTCGTATTTTTCAGATTTAACCCAATAAATCAACACAAATTGATAAAAAGAAACACTTTTTGAACACTGAAGAAACCAATAAATATAACATATACTTTTTTTTTGTACCTTTACAAACAAAGACTTCCTCTTTTAAAGCCCTAAAATCTAGATATGTTTTACGTAAATTCTCCATAGAAAAATGTATGAAAAATGACGCACATTCCGATATTACGAATTAGTACCCAGCGCCGCCACTAATCGCCAGTGTGTTTTTATATGTCAAGGTGACACCACGCGCGTCGGATGCTCCAGCAAAATTACGTGTTGTGAATTTGTGTTTTTGTGAAAAACTGTAAGTATAACTAATTTACCAATATAATGAATGTATATAAATAGTAAAAAATACAAAGAATGAATTAGATACTTTGTTGAGTAGGTTATTTTATGAACCTTGTAAAATATGTATCAATTCAGGCTTGAAACATGATTTCAACATGCTATAGCCAATATCATAAACGTATCTAGTCGGTAATCGAGGGTTTTTTCGCAGGACTGATTGAATTTGAATTTGCCAGGGAAAAGAAAGTTTAGTACGCATTATAAAAATATGAAAGCCAAAAGATCTCGGAAAAAATGTAAGTTCCTTCCTACTTATTTATTTATCTGCCTACTTTACTACGTCTTGTCCTAAATACCTACCTAGAAAAAAATTACGAGATTTCTGTGAAAGTGTCATGTAAAAATCCTAGTTTTATTTGTGAGCTTATCCTGTCTAAGTAGTAATAATAATATAATTTATTTTCATTTGAACAGGGTACATTACAAAGCTAATACAATACCTATGTCATATGATTTAGATCGCTTGATTCAGACATATACAATAGCATGTAAATATTGGTTTGTATTATAAGTAATAAAGTCAATTTCTACCTAGTATTCGTTTTCATGTTCATCATTATTGTCTAAATATCAGATTGTGGAAGTAGGTATGTTTCATAACAGAAATAGCACGGGCACGCGGCTTTGTCGACATACTTACCGCCAAAGAGACGCGACGCGCCTAGGGTCTGGTGTTGTACAAAAATTACAAAATAATTATAAAGTGGATAATAATGATGAATAATATTTCCAGTATTGAAAATAAAGAAAACCTTCAGGCCGAGACTCCAAGCAACACTGCTATGCTTAGACTACACACTATAGACGTAAGTTGTTATACGTAATTCTTGTAGACTTATTACATATATAAACAAACTACCTTGGGGTGTAAGTGGTTCATCAAGATCTTTAAACCAAAGCCAAATTCACCTGCATGCGGTACACCCTGCTGACTGACAAACGAAGCTCTGGCGAAAAGAGAGGTAGGGAGCGTAATTGTAAGCTACCCGACTGGGGAATGTACCTCCACCTCACAGAATACCGCAGCCAAATAACGGTTTCCTTGAGGGCTGTTGTCTTCCTGCGAGTGAGTGAGGTCACCAGAAAGGAAGGAGATGCTGCGATGGCAGCGGGGGTGGCGGGGGTGGCGGCGCGCGAGCGATATTTTATGTTGCGAGCGTTAATATGGCTACGATAACCGCTTCACATCAGGCGGGCCGTATGCTTGTCTGCTACCCGACGTAGTATAAATAAAAAAAATACCTAGTTAGTGATGGACGAAGACAAAATCTCAGTAGGGTGAAGTCTTCTAGTATCGGCCTCCTCCTAATATCGGCCTTTGCGAGAAAATGGAATATAGGGTAAGTGCTCCATTGAATGAACCCTTAAGGGCATTCCAAACTTTGAAAATTACAGCCAGCTACTTATGAGATCCTAACCAAAAAATATTTTATTTTATTATGTTCACAATTTATTCATGATTGATACAGTATACATATTTTAGCAAAAATGCTGATAGTTATTGAGATAATCTGCATTTTATACAAATATGGGGTATATTTGTATAAAATGCAGGTTATCTCAATAACTATCAGCATTGAACACACAAATCACCAGAGAATGAACAAAAAAATCCAGTGAATAAACCTTTTGAAACCCATTGAATGAACTACCACTTTTATATATCAGTTCTATATATAAATTATTATGTAAGAGTTTATTTCGGGTAATTGTTATTGTAAATATATATATTTTTTTATTATATTAAATAGACGATATGATTACTATTATAATTGGGTGTTACTTGATATTTTATAACCTAAAGAGAACTATCTAACATGTTTTTTTTATACCACTAAGGCGGCAAACAAGCATACGGTCCGCCTGATGGAAAGCAGTTACCGCAGCCTATGGACGCCTGTAACACCGGAGGCATCACATGCGCGTTGCCGACCCTGTAAAAACCTCTTCAAGCCCTTTTTGAAGAACCCCATGCTGTAGTCTCCTGGGAAAACCTCAACAGGCAATTCACAATTCACAGCTTGATAGTACGTGGAAGAAAACTTCTCTGGAACCGCACAGTACGTGACCATTTCGGTTCTAAAGTGTGAGGATGAATTCCCTGTCGATGGCGAGCGGTGCGACTGTAGAAGGAAGCCGTGGGCATCATGTCAAACAACTCCTCTGAACACACCCCATTGTACAAACGGTAGAACACACAAAGGGACACAAAATCTCTAGGTTCTAAACCGTCTGTCAGTTTGGGATCGTCAACAATCCTCACAGCACGCCTTTGAATCGAGTCACACGGTGCAAGCTGGTATCTAGGCGCTCCCGCCCATAGATGGCAACAGTACTCCATATGCGGCCGAACTTGAGCTTTGTATAAGTCTTTGCCGCGGGTTGAAGTAATGTTTCGCCCTGTTGAGCACACCTAGTTTCTTCGATGCCAGCTTGACCTTCCCCTCCAGATGACATCGAAACTGGACGTCGCTGGAGATGTCAACTCCTAGAATACCAATACTATTGGCGATGGTGAGAGGTGTGTTTTCGAAGTGTGGAGCCACAGCAAATGGGGTTTTCTTAGCGGTGAACGCGCAGACTTGTGTCTTAGAGGGGTTAAATCGCACTAAGTTCTGTCGCCCCCAGTCGGACACTCTACTTAGTGTGCTCTCAATTTGCGACACAAGTTGTTCGCGGCTCTCCTCCACCAAAGAACGAGGGATATTTGCGCGGCCCGTGTAATAAGTGTCCCCGGTGCTGTCGTCCGCATAACAATGAATGCTGTCATTAACATGCAGCAGAAACAGCGTCGGGGACAATACAGAACCCTGCGGGACGCCAGCATTGATGTCCTATGTCCTAGGTGGCTCTAATGCTTCTGCTGGACAAGAAGCTAGCAACCCATTCGCATAGCCCCTCGGGCAGACCGTAAGGCTAAGATGCCAAATGCTTAAAACATAATATTAATACTGGATTATTATTATAAAATATTTAATATTATTATTCATCACTTCTATGTTAGATTCTCCGTTCTCTTCTAAACTATTATATTTCTATAATAGAAGATTGGTTCTATATGTCATCATTATTTATTAATTTCTTTTTAGCTTGCATTTTGCTGTCTTTCCATGGTCGTTTTAGCTGAAAGGCACTTCTATGTGGAGATCTTTATTTATTTTATTTAATCAGTTCACTCCGTCTGGTTTTCGTCCTGGGCACAGTACTATTACTGCACTTCTAAAAGTTACTGAAGATATCAGGCTAGGTATGGAGGATAAACTGGTAATAATAAAAGAACACCTCGTTCGAATATTGGTCAAAAAATTGACAACCGTTTATAAAAGTTGTGTACAAAAAATTAGCCAACTGCATTAAGGCTAAGATGCCAAATGCTTAAAACTGTGTGTTCATTGACTAGATTTTCTTCAATTTCGTGATCCAATTATCGAACACCCCTATAATTTATTTATGATAATTAAAATTTATGCAATCTGCTTTTTGTAAGATAAAACAGTTCTTTTTACATCCTACTATCAAATTTTGTTAACACTATCACACTTATAGTGTCTACAAAGTGAATATCAAAACACGAAGTCTCAGCAATGCCCTAAATTCTGCTCCATACAATCAAAAATACGACAGAATACTTTCATTTTAGGCGGTCGCGATTTTGAAACTATAGGTCACAGGCAAATACCTGTGTGTTCAGTTGACGTAATATAATGTTTCGATTGAGAAAAAAATACTGGCTTGAGTAGAAAAGCTTAGATTTCTTATTATATTGAAAAATGTGTGTTTTGTTCATTCACTGGTGGGTGTTAATTCACTGGAGCACTTACCCTAACTATTAAAATAACCCTAAAATTATAATAGTTTTTATTCAAAAAGCGACTCTATATGCGAATAATCCATATTTTGGTGCGGGTGCTTCAATATTTGAACGTTCAGTTGGCAATAGAGCACGCGCCGGTACCGACTTGTGTCGTTTAGTGGCAGTGGCGAGTCAAATCCCGGTTGCGAGCGCATTGAGTTAGTTAGTATTTAAATGGAATTAAACATACCTATGGTATTTTATATTGTTTTTTATTGAAGAAAAACCAAGGTTTTTACATTTACTTGTCTTTTTTATGAAATAATCCCAGGGTCGAGGTTAGGGATCTTTATTTATTGATAAATCCCAATATCGGCCACCCGGCCGACATTAGGAAAATGCATGAAAACGCTAAACAACATGTTTAGCTATTTTTTATGTTAACAGGAATATCAATAAGGTTAAAAATGAAACAACAGCTTTTTTTATTAAAATTATTGTCCTGAACCGACTTTACAAACAACCAGTTTTTATTACGTTTATTTATATAAAACGTTCAAGATTTTGATCTAGTGTTATGTGTTTCAAAGATGTATTCTAAGGGAGTTCTTAGCTATGTTTGAAGAAATTTGGCCCATTCTTTTTTAATTATTTTTTATAAAACAAAATAAAGCCATTATCTTTCTTTACAGGAACTAGTTATTGAAAACAGTCAAGAGGGAAAGGTGGATGAAGTGGAAGTTGGGCGTAGAGTAATAGATATTTCTTTTTTTTATAAAGCTCTTCAGGCCATAGGGGACCACGGTCCAATGGATTGTAAGTTAAGTTACCTCAGTATAATAGGTGAAGTAAAAGTTGGTCTGGACTCAAAACTCATCATGAAATGTAGTATGTGTAGTATGAAGTTTACTGTGTGTTTGGTTGAAAAGAAAGAAGATAGCATGGAAGTGAATCATCAAATTGTATCTGGTATCATATCATCTGGTGGGAGCTACTCTCAGTTAAAAACATTAACTGCCGCAGTAACCGTTACCAATCATGTCACCTTCATTATACAATGAAATTAATAATACGGTTTGCGATTGGTGGGAAAAGACAGCAACACAATCCATGGCAGAAGCTGTCAAGGAAGAAGCAGAGTACGCAGTCTATAGGTAGTGTTGATAAAAATGGTACACCAATCATATCTGTTGCTGTTGACGGTTGTTGGAGGAAGAGATCTTATGGTAAGAATTTTTCCGCCTTATCCGGCGCAGCTGCGATAATTGGCATTAAAACTAATAAAGTATTGTTTTTTGGAGTTAAAAATAAATACTGCGTAGTCTGTGCACGAGCCGCAAAGAACAACAGTCAGCCCCCGGAACACCATTGTTTCAAGAATTATTCAGGATCATCTACCGGGATGGAATCGACCATAATAGTTGAGGGGTTTAAACGTTCCATTGTTGATCACGGTGTAATTTATAATAAATTTGTAGCAGACGGCGATTCTAGTACTTATAAAAAAATATTAGATTCGCGTCCGTACGATAATTTAATAGTAGAGAAAATTGAATGCAAAAATCATCTTTTACGAAACTACTGCAATAGCTTGGAGAAACTGTCAAAAGACACTAAGTATCCTTGCGAATTGCGGAAATTCCTAAAAGAAAGGTATTTGCGTTTAAGAACGGGTGTAAAATGCGCGATTAAATATTGGGCGGATCAAAATCAGTCACTCGAAGAAAAAATAAAAAATCTTAGTGAAGATATCCTAAATGGTCCACAACACGTATTTGGTAATCACCAACATTGCAAGGAGTATTTCTGTAGACCTGATACTCGTCGAATAGAACCTGTTGGATTACTTCCAACAATTGTTGGATGCGGATTAATGGACGCGGTAGAAATTTTAAGTAAAAGACTGTCATATCATTCTAGAAGTTTAATTCATAATTGCACAAGTAATATAGTTGAAAGTTTTAACGGAGTAATTGCCAAATTAGTTGGGGGTAAGCGTGTAAATTATTCTTCCCGTGGTTCTTATGCGGGCTGATGCGCAGCTGCTGTTGTGTCTTTTAATACGGGATCGATTCATAGTAAAACTCATGAAGTCATATTTAAATGTAGTCCGATTCCTTTGATCGCGAAAGTGGAAAATTGTAATCGTAGAAACCGTTTAATTGCTAAACCTAAATTAAGATTGAAAAAAAGCCACAACACTGTATCGAAAGACGCTCACTATGGACCAAACTGCGAAAAACCTGATCTGAGTCCAGAATTATATGAGAAAGCCAAGCCATCTTTTTTAGCCGATTTAAAGTTGTCTTGTGCTGAAAGAGAGGAGCTTGAAAGGTCGACCCATTTGCAAAGAAGTAGTGCTGAGTGGATGAGTACAAGGAGAAAATTACTAACCTCATCATCATTCGGGGAAGTTTGTAAAAAACGAGAGAGCACAAGTTGTGCTGCTTTTGTTGGTAAAATCGTTTATGGTAGTAATATCTCCAGTTTGCTTGCTGTACGGTACGGTATCGAAAACGAAGAAACCGAAATTAGACAGTTAGAAATTCAAAAGAATATTCGTATACAAGGTTGCGGTTTGTTCGTCGACGATCAATATGAATTTCTTGGTAATACACCAGATGGCATTTATGCAAACGGTTTAATTGAAATTAAGTGCCCACATTCTTTAGCTGGCATGACTCTTGATGAAGCAATGGCCAAACATACCTTTTGGGCAAGGCTTCCAAGAGTTATGTCATAAATAAAAATCATAACTGGTATTTCCAAATTCAGGGACAGGTACATATTACTAAAAGAAACGTTTGCATGCTTGGCATCTGGTTTGGTGCTACTGTACCTATGAAAGTTTATATTTTAGAAAAGGACGACAAATTTTGGAAGAAGAAAATGGAGATGAAATTAGTTAGGTTTTATTACGATTGCCTACATCCAGAATTAGTTGATCCTCGGCAGTCACGAAGCATGCCCATTCGTGACGCGCCCAGTATCATAGAGGCTATGAAAGAGAGGAAAGAAAGAGCTTTACGTGTTTTGAAAGAGAAGAACGCCTAATGGTTTTGAAAGAGACTGAGGTAACTTAACTATCCAGCCGGTCGATTCACGTAAACACGCCAGTCCAAAAGTCGTTTTAACTTAGAAACTTAGAAATCGCCTTTTGGTTTTCTGTTTTAAACGCACTTACTTATCTAGTCTTGGATTGTCATAAATCTTTCAATAGCTCAATTACTATACAATTCCTATACGATTTTGAAGAGTTACCTGGTGTAAAGAATCATCAAAATTGTTTCAAAAATACAGCGAATTGAGAATCTTCTTCTTTTTTTAAGTCGGTTAAAAGGGCTTAATTTGCAAAAAACGAAGTGACATTTTTAAGTCCCTACGCTACGGTTTTTATTACGTGAATCGGGCAGCTGGTACTCATTCTGATAAGTTTTGCAATAGCAATTGATTTTATCATCAAATTAGCAGAAATCAAAATTTGATCAGTAATCGTTAAAATGAAAAAACATTAGAATTTTGAACTCATATTTTGTTATTGTTTACTTACTTTTAATTAGTATATTAATAATTTATAAACTTGTGTTTCATTTATTTTTGTACAACCCTAGCACGCTTTTTAGATGGCGACTCATATTTGTTATTGTTTACTTACTTTTAATTATATGAATCATTTTTATACTTTCGTATACTAGCGTAGCAAAAGTTATTAACTCAAAAATTACAAGCAAACAAAGTTGAAAAAAAGTTGACATGGCCGATAATTGGTGCCACCACCCTATTTGAGTTTACGCAATAGGCACATTTCCTTGCGTAGAGATATACACTAGCGAGGAAAGCTCGATGTTATTTCGACCGTACTTCCTACTGAATTTGCAATTATTTTGTTGAATGAATATTTTACGAAATAAGAATAAACTTTGGTAGGAAAATTACAAATAAATACATAGTTGGAATTTTTGGTAAGTAGAATACAAAAACGTCAGTCCAGACCTGCTCTTGATTGTTTAATATAAATAGAAAAACATAAAAATTGTGTCTCAACTACTCTTATTAATCTAGTAATTAATATTTATTATCATTTTGTAACGAAAAACTAGTCTTAGAATATTTTACACTCGTCGTTTATTTCCAATAATTCAACATTTTTGTTATGCTGTAAATATTCAACTTCAATAACAATTGGAACGTTTGTCGCAAAACATTTTGACAATCGCGCTGTCTTTGGGTCATTCACCCGCCCCGTCGGTTGTTTCAGTAAACAGTAGCGCTGCGGTCGCTCGAAACCGACGTCGCGCCTAGACAATCTGGGCCCTTAATAATTATCGTTTTTAGGGTTCCATATATTCACACTTCGTTGTCCGTTCGTCCGTCCCTCTGTCAAGACCTTTTTTCTCAGGAACGCGCATAGATATCAATTTGAAATTAATATCACATACTCAGGTCTATAATCTCTTAAAGCAGTGAAAAAATCAATCTTCTAAATCGACGCAATCAAAAGATAAGGCCGTTTATGTTCCATTTTATCGCATACTTTTACATTCGCAAAGGGAATCAATACATATAATAAACAGTAGGAACCGCGTGTTGATAAAATCAACAAAAAATGCGTGTGGGCGATAAAAAAAGAGTAACAGAACACAAAAAAGTTTTTTTTTGTTTTTTATTAATTTTATCAAATATACAATATATAATATCTATATATATAAAAGAAAGTCGTGTTTGTTACAACACTTATAACTCGAGAACGGCTGGACCGATTGCCATGGTTTTTGATTTGTTGGATTTGTCTCCGTCCAGAATAGCACAATAACTATTAAAAACATTGGAAAATTTACGAAAAAAATAAAATAAAAGAAAAATCATTTTTCCATACAAAATGTTCGTGGATGTCGGACCTGTCAAACGTGACGTTAACGTGCGTACGTCAAATGTATGCGTGCGTTCAGAAATGTGGGTATAGGATAATAAGTATTAAAACATTGACAAAATTGTCGAAAAATTAAATTTGAAAACGGATTGGGATATTTATTGATTTTCAATTAAATGTCAAATCGATTGGTCTAACTTTTACGTCGCGAAAGTTGTCCGTTGTTGTTTTGAAAATTGTTTATGAATGAATGCTTGAAAATTAATATTAATTGGTTGTCAAGTGTCATGGTACTTTATTTTGTGACATAGTAAAATACTGAACTTAATATTTACCCACTGCTGGGTAATATTTACCCACTGCTGGGTAATATTAAATACGGGTCTTCCTTCAACTGAATATGTTTCGAGCATACTCCACCACGCTGCTCAACTGCGAGTTGGCGGACGCCAGTAATTTCAAGCCGCCTAAGGCCACTTGGCTTAACGACTGCCATCTAATGATAACAACCAGGACCGACGGCTTAACGTGCCTTCCGAAGCACGGAGGAGCTCGAGATAATCTAATGATAACAACCGGGACCGACGTCTTACGTGCCTTCCGAAGCACGGAGGAGCTCGAGATAATCTAATGATAACAACCGGGACCGACGTCTTACGTGCCTTCCTAAGCACGGAGGAGCTCGAGATAATCTAATGATAACAACCGGGACCGACGTCTTACGTGCCTTCCGAAGCACGGAGGAGCTCGAGATAATCTAATGATAACAACCGGGAAAGACGTCTTACGTGCCTTCCGAAGCACGGAGGAGCTCGAGATAATCTAATGATAACAACCGGGACCGACGTCTTACGTGCCTTCCGAAGCACGGAGGAGCTCGAGATAATCTAATGATAACAACCGGGACCGACGTCTTACGTGCCTTCCGAAGCACGGAGGAGCTCGAGATAATCTAATGATAACAACCGGGACCGACGTCTTACGTGCCTTCCGAAGCACGGAGGAGCTCGATATAATCTAATGATAACAACCGGGACCGACGTCTTACGTGCCTTCCGAAGCACGGAGGAGCTCGAGATAATCTAATGATAACAACCAGGACCGACGTCTTACGTGCCTTCCGAAGCACGGAGGAGCTCGAGATAATCTAATGATAACAACCATGACCGACGTCTTACGTGCCTTCCGAAGCACGGAGGAGCTCGAGATAATCTAATGATAACAACCGGGACCGACGTCTTACGTGCCTTCCGAAGCACGGAGGAGCTCGAGATAATCTAATGATAACAACCGGGACCGACGTCTTACGTGCCTTCCGAAGCACGGAGGAGCTCGAGATAATCTAATGATAACAACCGGGACCGACGTCTTACGTGCCTTCCGAAGCACGGAGGAGCTCGAGATAATCTAATGATAACAACCGGGACCGACGAATTAACGTGCCCTCCGAAGCACGGAGGACCTCGAGTTAATCTAATGATTACAACCGGGACCGACGGATTAACGTACCTTCCGAAGCACGGAGGAGCTCGAGATAATATAAACTCATCCATGGACAGGCTACGGTTGACGTTGCTTAACTTGCGTGTACAATTAGACTGACACGTGCAATGACGCCATCGTGCTTCTCTATTATTTTCTATTATTCATTATATTAATTTCAAGATATCATAAATTTTGTTCAAGTAATATGTATACCACGACATTCATTGACAATTAGGCGGTACGAAGTTCGCCGGGCCAGCTAGTAAATATATAAATTAGCGAGTACACTTGTCCGGTTTTTTATTGTAACACTGTATGTATATTCAGCGCCTACCTGGACACTGGAACCCAGAGATGGAAGGGACAAAATCACATGCATTTTATGTCATCTCGACGCGTCCACTGTGCCGGCTTATAAAGCGCCTCTTAGCATTTTGTTCTTATTTGAAGGACCCAATATCGTACACATATGAGTAGGAAATTATACATCAGTGGGCAATCTATTCTACCGGTCAGCGGTTCGGCAGGAAAAGATTGACTGAACCTTTTAGTGCGAGGTAGCGTATAGATGTTTTCGAATGCGTGAGAATGTGCACGCTGAGATGGACGATAGAACCGGTACTTAAACTGGATAGAAGGAATAAACTCGTAGACCTCTACCTCGCCGTAATAAAAGTGACTTAGTGCAACGACGTCTCTGCAGAGTTTTACGGCTCAAGTGATGTTCCTAACTTAGGATCGTCAATAATCTGGACTGCACGCCATTGCAATAAATCGAGGGCATCTTTAAGGTATCTTGCGGAGCTTCCCAGAATTGCTTTGATCTTGACATTCGGAGTCTTTGAAAAAATAAAAGACACAGTAAGGACATGCTACTATTTTAGGTCTCGTTTTTGCAATGGAGAATGTTAACTAATTTTGATTATTAGCACTCCATATTCTCTGTCAAAAATAAAAAATATTAGTGAAAGAATTACTTCGATATGTAAATTAGTTTCCGATTTAGAAGTAAAACAAGTTGTAACCGTACGACGCGGGCTGTGTGACGTCATCGTACAACACGCTTAGTCTGGCTCACTCAGTCCGCTCGCGGTCGCGCGCCCGTGCCGTTGAAATTATACCTAAATACTATAATTACAATTAAATAATTAATTAAATACTATAATAATAATAATTAATTAAATTTATTATAAATGTTATTAAAATTTATTTTATTTTATTTTATTATACATTTATTTTAAATTTTAATTAAATAATTAATTAAATACTATAATTAGAATGTCACATCCCTAATACTAAACGAGCCGTGGCCGTGGCCCGTGCGATGCGTTGTGAAATGACGTCACAAGACTGTTAGCGGGACTCGATATTTTTCGAAACTTTGAATGCCTATAAAATCAAAACTACTAGGTATTTTTGACTACAACAAAAACTAGTGTGTTTGTATACATACAGGCTTCACTGAGACAACATTTCAAGCGATTTGGCATACCTAGTAACATTCTTCATTGCATAGATACTTGCGGTTTTGCTGCAATCGGCCGCAGTAACGGAATCGCACGATTAAGGCGCTGCCCACACTGCTCCGCGCAGCGCGACGATGCGCGGGAAAGCGTTTTTTATGTTGTACCGAAATATTTCAGTTTGTATAGAAACACGCGGGGACACACACTGAACAACGCCTCTCTGCGCGGGAGAGCGTCGCGTAGCGCGGTGCAGTGTGGGCAGCGCCAAGTGTCTCGTTTTGACGACTTACTGCATTTGGTCCCAGATCCCAGTATTATCTAAAACTAGCTGCGACCGACATTCAAAGGTGTGCGGAGTGCATTCGATTCGATGTAGAGCATTCGATCTCTACATCCAGCTTCCGAAAAGCAACTAAATCTTCGATTGTCGATGTTAAAAATAGCTTATATGGTTAAGATAAAACATTAGATTCTTTTTTATTCTATTATTTCCACTCATCTATTCCTCAAAATGATGAGTTGAAATCGCCTTTCGTGGTATGCCATACAGCCCGCCTGATGTGAAGCAGGTACTGTATCCCTATTAATGCACGTAACATGAATAAAACGCAGCAACTGCTTCGTTTTCACCTCAATCACTCACAGGAATACAACAACCCTCAAGAGTATTGTTTTTTGGCTGCGGTATTCTGTGAGGTGGAGGTACTTCCCCATTCAGATCTGTGATACTATGACAGTTAGCTTCCTCGGTTCATAATATTTATTTGGCAAGTCTAATATTTCACTCAGCTTACAGCCCTCAGGCTGAGAACGACAACTTCCTAAAAGGACAGCTTCCTAAAACGACAACTTCCCAAAACGTCTCTTCCAAAAAAGTCAATTTCTTTATTTAACTACACGACCAGTAACATAGTTCTGCGAAGGCGATAAAGTAGAAATTATTGTTGTATATCGATTCCTGATACCCGAATAATTCGAAGATGCCTTTGGGACTTGTAATGCGGAAACCAAGCCACGCTTGACCGATTTTATTTACATAATATCCTGTGTCTCCTCTGAGAATACGCCTGAATGTTTATTAAAGGCTTGTGAAAGTCGAATGCTCTATTTACAAGCATATTTTTTCAAGAATTTTATAAAAATATTCACCTAATAAATATTTCTGGACAAATTACACACTGCCGTCTAGTAGCAAACTAAGCAATGATTGTACTATTAGTACTAGATAACTGATAATATACTAAAATACATATTTTTTGTAAATACATACTTTATAATATATAGAAAACACCCAGATCAAGACAAACATATGTTCATGCACACAAATATTTGTCTTTAAAGGGGAGCGAACCCACGATCTCGCAGTCAAAGTAATAATAATAATAATACATTTTATTTCAAAGCAACATGTACACGAAGTTTCACAATCAAAAGTAACACAATAGAAATTTACTAGATAACTATAGAAATTGTGCCATCTGAACTAGTATTTTGAAAATACTGTATCTCAGACGACCTTCCCAGTTTGTATACTGCCCATTGCTAGCCATTCGACCACCGAGCCCGTCATTATGTTAAAATTTAACTATTTTGTTAACGTTTAAATGATTTTGTAGTTTATATTATTGGAATCGATGTGTTCGGTAACAATTCTTTGTTTTAGGTACCTAATAATGTTAGTTTCGGGTGTAAGTGGTTCGTCTTTGAACCAAAGCCAACCTCACTTCCACGTGGTGCACCCTGCTGACTGACAAACGAAGCACTGTTGAAAAGAGCGGTAGGGTATATCGTATCTTGTTAGCTACCCAACCGGGGAAATGCCGCCTATGTATGTATTATTAAACATAAAAAACACCTCTCTTAGTTAACTTTATTTCCACTTTTTAACAGTTATCTCAAATGGCGCGAACGGTAACTCTCTGACTAGCTAGGGAGGGGCGCGTGTCGACTGTGTAGAACACTAGGGTTGTGCCGCCCTCGCCTCATCATAAATTATTCTTCCTATCAGTTCGGCCATCCTGTCCACTCCTTCGCCCTCGAAGGATGATATTGCACTTCTAGCAGCCTGCCGCCAGTAGAGCTGCCGCGAAGACTCGGTGCAGCAAACAGCAGCAATGGGCCCCGTAGGCACAAACATAGCCCCGTAGGCAAAACAAAGCCCCGTAGGAAAGACACAGCCCCATAGGCAAGGCAGCCCCGTGGGCAAAGACACAGCCCGTAGGCAAGACACAGCCCCGTAGGCAAAGACACAGCCCCGTAGGCAAAAACACAGCCCCATAGGCAATACAAAGCCCCATAGGCAATACAAAGCCCCATAGGCAATACACAGCCCCGAAGGCAAAACTTAGCTCGTAAGCAAAATCATTATATCTTAATCATCAGGTCAGCCCCATAGGCATAATGTAACAAAAATATAATTAATAATTAGAAATAAAAGTAAATGGCAATAATACCAGCCCCACAGGCAGCATTCACGACATTTTATTGTCATTCTTGAGATGTTACAATATCTCGCTCTAAATCGTCATCTGAAGAACTATCTTGTCTAGCTCTCCAAAGTTTGATCTTATCACGTGCAACCACGCTTTTATATGCTCTCTTGCCCCTGGCGGCTGAGCTCACTTCGTACCGATCGTTTGGCAATACAGCGGCAATTTTGTAAGGCCCCGCATATCTTGGGACCAACTTCCCACTCGTAAGTCCAGGCCGTAAAATTTTACGTTCCACCATTACCAATTTACCCAACGAAATAGGTTCCGTCTCTCGACGGCCTTTATCAAACCGTGCCTTCATAGCCGCCGCATTTTGCTCAATCCTTTCAGCTGCGTCCTTCCTTAGCCGTTCCAAATCAGACACGTGCCGTGCACCTTGTAAATCTCCAGCTAATCGAGGTCTCAGACCGCAAAGTAACTCAAGGGGGGATTTCCCTGTGCCCTGGCACACGGTGGAGTTAATACCTAATTGCACTTTAGGTAAATAAGTATCCCATCCCTTCTTTTTTTCCCCAAGTTGTGCAGTCAGAGAGCTCAAAATTGTGCGGTTTAGCCTCTCGACTTGGCCATTAGCCCTCGGCGATGCCACAGCGTTTAGCACATGTTTTATTCCAAACTCCACACAGTAGTCCTGAAACTCTCGGCACGTAAACGCTGTGCCTCTATCACTCACAATCCTTACTGGATATCCAAAGACTTGACTGAATTTGTTGAGTGCTGTAATCGCGCCTCTAGCATTCGCACTCGCGACGGCCTCCAGCCACACAAATTTGGTAAATCCATCAATGATGGCAAATATGTAGGTTTTACCACTACTCTTACAGAACGGACCCAGGTGATCCACGTGAAGAGTATGGAATGGAGCAGGATCTCTAGGAATCGGATGCAGTAATCCTGGCTGTTTCCCGGTAGGCTTCTTGGTAAACTGACACCCTATACAACTGGCAACATATTTTTCCACGCTTTTCCGCATCTTCGGGAACCAGTACTTGGCTTGAATCGCCTCTAGGCATTTTGCTGTCCCCAAATGACCGCTTCTATCATGGTAAGTGTTCAATATATGCCACCTTGCACTCTTGGGTAAAACTGGTCTACTTCCACCTTCCACAACACGACACAGCAAACCATTGACAATTTTGTAGTCCTTAACAAGACCAATCTTATGATTGGCTTTAAGCTCTATCTCAAGGTTCTTGAGAATCGTCTGTATTTCTTCATCGCCATCTTGAAGAGCATTAATGTAAGTTTTCTCTTCAATATGGTGTACTGCAACTGGGTTTCGGCTAAGAGCATCGACGTGTGCCATCAAAGTTCCTGGTTTATGCTCAACTTCGAAATCGTACTCTTGTAAATCAAGCCACCATCGTGCAATGCGAGGCGATAAATCTCTCTTTGACCAAGCTAGCCGCAATGCAGAGCAGTCCGTTACAATACGAAATTTCAACCCTGAAACATAAACTCTGAACTTCTGGATACTAAAAACTACTGCCAGCGCCTCCAGTTCAAAGCTGTGGTATTTAGCTTCAGCTTCCGATGTTTGTCTGCTTGCATAAGCAACAGCTCTCCATTCACCATTTTTCTGACACTGCAATAGTACTCCACCAAGTCCCACTTTAGAAGCATCGGTGTGGATCTGTGTTTCACGAGATGGATCATAAATAGCAAGAACTGGATCAGATGTTAATACTCTTTTTAAAGTCGTCATAGCGTTGTTTTGCTCAGATCCCCAACACCATTTTACATTCTTTTTGGTCAGAAAAGTAAGCGGTCTAGCTATTGTAGCAAATCCCTGAATAAACTTGCGGAAGTATGAAGCAAGTCCCAAAAACTGCCTCACCTCGTGTACATTTTCAGGTGGCTTGAAGTCAGTAACTGCAGTCAGTTTGTGAGAAGAAGGTCTTATTTCTCCACCCGTAATCTCATGTCCCAAGTATTCCACCGTCTCAGTCAGAAAAGAACATTTATTTCGCTTCAGCTTCACACCAGCGTTTTTAATTAACTCAAGAACTCTACGAAGGTTAATCAGACACTCATCTGCGTCACCTCCCCAAACGATAACGTCGTCGATATACACTTCTGCGCATTTGTGGATCACAGGAGCAAGAATTTCGTTCATCGCCCTCTGGAAAACAGCCGGTGCATTGCACAATCCGAAACTCATCATTCGATATTGATAGTGTCCGTCAGGGGTGACGAAGCCTGTAAGTGGTCTTGACTGTGGTGATATTTTGATCTGATGATAACCGTTTGCAAGATCTAAGCTGCAGAACACTGATTTGTTTCCCAATCTGTCTAGAAGATCCTGTATCAAAGGTAATGGATACCTTTCTTTCTCTGTTACTTTATTAAGAGCCCGGTAGTCTACACATAGCCGGAATCCACCCTCCTTCTTTTTTACCAATAGGATTGGACTAGCATATGGCGACGTCGACTCCTCTATTATTCTAGCATCAAGCAAATCAGCGATGATTTGTCTGACCAATTCTCTTTCATGATAAGACATCCGATAAGGTTTGTAATTTATAACTTTGTTCTCAGTCAATTTGATTGTCATCTCTATATCACAATTACCCAATTCCATGCCTTTTCCAGAAAAACAACTATCAAATTCATCGAGAAGAGAGGTGAGTGAGTCTTTTTGTCTTTCAGTTAATTGTTCACCTATTTTGGATTTACAAGTTTCAATTTCTAGCAGTTCAGCTCTAGCAACACACTTATCTCTATTTATATGAACTGCTTCATTAGTCTTATTAACTAGTTTAACTATTGATGTACCATCCTGAATTTCTACTTCTTCACTCAACACATCTCTTTCAAATCTAGGCTCTCTTTGTTCACTATGCTTCACTTTCATGACACCACTTGTAATAGGCTCAGTTCTGACAACAATCTTGTTTAGACCAGGTTTTAATATTGTGTTCTCATTTGGATACAATCGAACTTTCTCTAAATTTTCACATATTTCTGCAACATCTGGTGATAATTCTTTGTCATATACATTAAGCCGTGTTGGTGTTTTAACAACTAATATGTGAGGTGACTCAGTGTATGGTTGGCCCACCAAAATGTCGAAGTCCTGTATTTCGTCTGGTACTATATAAAATTCTGTTTCTACTTCCACCCCATCAACAGTCAGAGAAGCAGTAGTAACTCCAAGAGGTGTAATTAAACCATCTCCATAGCCTTTAATAACATTGTCACTGACTGTAGACTTGAGTTGAAGTTTATCATAAAAGCTTTGCCTCATAGTGTTACATGAACTGCCAAAATCTACAAAAGCTTTTGCTGGAGATTCATTCACAAGGACGGTCTTGAAATACTTCATATCAGAAGCATTACAGCTCTGAGTCAGAATTTTCTTAATGTGCTTGTCTTGTCCAGCTTTCTTCTTCCTGCACTCTTCTAAAGAATGGCCTTTGATATTGCAAAATGAACAATGCTTGCTTTGGTTTCTTTTCTTAAAACAAGTTTCCTCAACATGACCAGTCCGGTCACAAAAGTTGCATTTTCGGTCATCAAACTTCTTTTGTTTTATTTTTCCACATAATCTAGCCTTGTGACCCACCTTACCACAAGTAAAACACTTTATAACTTTGTTTTGGGTATTATTCTGAACATTGTTCAACACGCCTGAGGGCTTAACTTCAGCACAGTCAGATGAAGTTTTCATGCTTGCCAGATACTTTAACAAAGAATTAGTATCATGACAACCAGCTGCCAAGGCTCCAACTTCTAACAATTTATCTCCAAGTGTTCCTACAATCGCTTGCGCTATCACTTCATCACTCATATTGCATGACATGCCAATACCAAGTTTATCATAATAAAACTTGATTGGGTCTTCATCCTTTGACTTGGTGCGATTAACAAGTTCCCTGATCTGCGATAACTTATTTTTAGTAAACGGAAATGCTCTAATTAATTTTGTTTTCCACTCGTTCCAGCTGATATCATAGCAAGCTTGGCGTTCATACCAACTTTTAGCATAGCCACCTAACTTAGACGTGCAGTTGCATATGAGTGTGCGTTCATCCCAACCATGCATGCTACCCACACCTTCTAAATTACGGATCCAATGTTCAACTGAGACAGAGGATGTTTGTGGATCGAACTCAGGTATAAAATCATTACGTCCCACATAGCGAACCACTGACTGCACCCTGGAGGAAGTATCACTGCTATAGCTAGTTTTCTTTCTCAATTCACGAACCAACCCTTCCAATGCTTCAATTCGATTCTCCTTCCTCTTTAGTTCCTTCTTGTGTTTTTTACTCTTCGAATGTTTGTCACTGCTACTTGAACCCGAGGAAGATGAACTATTAGACCTAAGTCTCTTCTTCGGCATAAGAAGAGACTTAGGTCTAATAGTTCATCTTCCTCGGGTTCAAGTAGCAGTGACATGTTTGTATGGAAACCCATGTTTATATGGAAACAAACTTACAAACAATAATTAATTTATACACCTAATCACAACACTATAGTTTAAAATACTATTTATTGTGTATTTATAGTGTACACATATCACTAAAGTAAATTTACTTCAACAAGTGTTTGTCAAATATTTCATTAATTTTACTATCAAAACAAAAATCACAACACTATCTATTATATCCGGTTTCAAATTGTTCACTTGTATTGTTAACCGGTTGTCGAGTCTTTTAGATGGTAATAGCGTACAAAACAAGTATCTGTCCAATATGTACAAAAATTAAGGAACAATCTCACCAAGTAGCCGGCAACTTATTCAACAGGCAGCTCATATATACAAGCACCAAGCAAGGTACATGTAGCCAAAACATCGCATACCACACCAGCCAGTCCGATTTTCAATAGGAAAAGTCCAACAAAACCGTGTCGAAACTCTAAAAACAAAGGTCGATGACCTTTCAATTCAATGAAAAAGTTCGTGCAAATACATGCAGGTAATGCTAAAAATACATCAAACTTTGTTAGTTAAAGCGTTTTTATCAATATTAATAAATGTCCATCACCAAAAACATATAAATAGCGTCTTTTTGCAACAAACACCGGCGGCAAAATGTACCGAAGCAAATTTCACTTTTCAACTAGAATTATAACTAAATTCACGTAAGTCCACTAGTGTGCAAGAGTTATTATCCCACTTCTGAAATATTAAACATAAAAAACACCTCTCTTAGTTAACTTTATTTCCACTTTTTAACAGTTATCTCAAATGGCGCGAACGGTAACTCTCTGACAGTTCTCTCCGCTAGGGAGGGGCGCGTGTCGACTGTGTAGAACACTAGGGTTGTGCCGCCCTCGCCTCATCATAAATTATTCTTCCTATCAGTATTTATGTTCCTTTATTGTACAATAATATTTTTAATACCTCCCCCTCACAGAATACCGCATCCAAATAACAATTTCCTTGAGGGTTGTAGGAAAGGAAGCGTCACCCGATGTCGAAAGAAAAATGACTGGCCACGTCATGATGTAATTAATTCTAAGATTCGCCATGACATTGACATTCAAAACTCTTTATACTTTAATACTCTATATGACTAGTTTTCTTTTTTTTTTCAGATTGTATAATATGGAGAACGATTCTCATTATTTGTATCTATTATTACATCACGTAGGCCAAAAGATAATCAATTATGGGGTGTAAGAGGTTCATCTTTGAACATCTTTGAACTTCAGCCAACTTCAACTGCACGCGGTGCACCCTGCTGATTGACAAACGAAGCTCTGGCGAAAAGAGAGGTAGTGAGCGTAATTGTAAGCTACCCGACTGGGGAATGTCACCTCACCTCACAGAATACCGCAGCCAAATAACAATTCCCTTGAGGGTTGTTGTGTTCCTGCGAGTGAGTGAGGTCTCCAGAAAGGAAGGAGTTGCTGCGTTGGCAGCGGGGTTGGCGGCGCGCGAGCGATATTTTATGTTGCGAGCGTTAATATGGCTACGGTAACCGCTTCACATCAGGCGGGCCATATGCTTGTACTGCCACCCGACGTAGTATAAAAAAAATAAAAATAAAAATTTAAACGTTAACCCTATCTAATCATAAATCAGTCACGGAGATAATGGTGTTTAAAGGAACTCACACGTATATATATATATTTAAAGCGACGAGTAAGGTCGTGACCGGATTTGCTCAATTTGTAATATACTTTATCCCGAAAAGCGTTGCATGTTTGTTTGACATAAATAAAACACAGAACTTCAGTAAATTGAACCTCGCTTCTGATACGAATATATAGCCGTGTATACCCTGATAGGGGCCGACAGATGTAATAAATAGGTGAGTGATAGCCAACCCTTCGGCCAGACCCAGCTGCATTCGTGATATATCTTTCAGTAACGATATTGGAGATATTTCTACAAGTTTTGGAAGTACGCTTAGATCAACTCGGCAGTAGGTATTTCAAAATAGTTGTTAATTCACTAAACGTGTTTTTGAGAAGCTAAAGTACTTCTTCAAGATAGGCGCGGATCCAGCTCTCAAAAAACGTTGTGGTCACTGCTACCCGAAATTTTGTTTTTATTTTTTTATTTTATTAAGGCATAGCGTTTATTATCATCAGGCTATCGGTCTCAATAGACCAAGAAAGTATGACGTTACAAGTATATTAGGGTCGTGGGCATGCCCGCCGTGCCCACAACGATGGACCTGCCCTTCTCTTCTTCTTCCGCGCTTCAAGGTAGGAAAAGAAAGTACGCTATATCAAAGTAAAGTATAATGTAGCAAGTTACTTATTATTATCAAGTAAGCCCCTTAATAACCATATGATATGGTCTTACTTTTTGGAGCTTCCGTTCTCAAGTCGTAGTGCTGACAAACAAATAAACTAAAAACATACACATGAGTGAGACAAACGTACGAAAAATATACACAGTTTCCAACACACCAACACATAAATACACGCACACCTATTCTCATCTTTAATTAAATACGTATTCAGTAGAAAGCCTTCTGTAAAGGGAAGCATGTGGGGGGCCGTAATACTGTAACAACCTGTGTTTCCGATCCGGATTCCGGATACGGAGTACGGATTCCGCTCGCTCACAATCGTAGCATGGTAGTTAACCAATTTGTCTGGAGAACTTTTTGTTCCAGATTATCGAACCATTGTGATGGAGGAATAAATGATTTTGTATTAGTATAACATTATATTTATATATTTGTATAACAGTAATCTTTTTGGTTCTTGAATATAAGCCATAAATTTATCATGACATAATAATATCAAAACTGCATCACGCTTTGCAATGTGCACCTTTGTTTACTAAACTAGAAAATAGCTGTAATGAAAACTAGAAAATAATAACGTACAATATTTTATCATAAAGTACCTACGGGAGGCAAACCTACACATATTACACGACTCCTGTGTTTTATTATATCATATTTACAAGAATTAGAATAGGCTATTTGACTAACATTTTTTTCGGTTTGATATGTAGGGACGTCTCCATAATATAACCATAGGTGAAAGAATTACTGCGATAGCACAGAAATCTCTCGAGATATGTTAATTTGAAAATCACAATTTTTAGACTGCCCCAAAACGCTCCATACAAAAGACTACCGAATTATGACGTCACAGGTTTGTATTATGTATGCATCAAATCTGAAATTTGTACGACAGCTATGTTAAATATTACGTTTATGTAATTAGTATCATAATAAAAGTTATAGAATTTTTTATTGCTTCTCCAATAGAAATATTATTTTTTAAAAATTTCATACTTTTAAAATGGACTTTCCCGCCAAACTTTGATCGACGCTAAAAAAAGTCTGACTGAAGATATTAGAATGAAAGTTTGCAGATCTTTATAGTTTTGTGTGTTTTACGATATTGTTAAATAATTTATACAATTTTTAAACATTGGAAAATAGGCTATTACCTACTAAAAAAACCACGCAATGTAATCTATTATTATATTGCTTTATGATTTAAAATTTTAATTACTAATAAGATAATATTTTAACTGTGATAATACAATACTACTACGTACTACAATAGTTCTAGATTACGAATACAAATCGATATCTAGTTTAATTTTGGATAACAACTTGAAATGGTGAAGTAATCATGTTTCTACGTATGTGTGGAATTATAACCGGATTGAGCAGCCTTAATGTTGTTTATCTGAAAGTCTGTAAAAAAGGTCTTTTTCTGAAAGGTCCACTAAATGTTTTTGTAAAAGGTATTTGAGATATACAATTGTATTTTCTATTTTAAGTAATTTAATTTTTATTTTATATTTGAAAAATCTTGACGAGCTCGATGTCGTCATTTTGCGTGTTGGTCTAATCGATCACGCAAGGTAAGCAATGTCTTCCATAGCCTGTCTATGGATGGGTTTGTTTTGTTTCGAGCTTATTTAATTTTTTATTTTGCCTTTAGACGACAGTCGTTAAGACAAGTCAGTGGTCTTTGGACGGTTTGAAAACACTGGCCTCCGCCAACCCGCAGTTGAGCAGCCTGGTGAAGTACGCTCTAAACCCCTTCGATTGAGGGGAGACCTGTATCCCAACAGTGGGATGATGATTATTGTTTTGATACCGATGTGTTTGTGTAACAAACAAAATAAAGGATAGCCAAAACCGAATAGAGCCTATTGAGCATCTATCGGATTTATTCTCTGAAAAAGAGGGCGGACGATTTCCTATTAAATTCTTTATTAGCCACCATATATTTCCTAGAGTACACTTACCCGGGCATCATCAATAAGGGTAGCTATAGACCATCTATTTGTTACCGGGGAAAAACTGTTCTTAGAATCTATCCCAAACTAGTTACTGCCTATCTGTACGGTTATTTATTTTTTTATACTACGTCGGGTGGAAATCACGCGTACAACGTACCGCCTGATATGAAGCGGTGACGTAGCCATATTACGCTCGCAATATGAAATATCGTTCGCCCGTCGCCATTCCCGCCGCCAACGCAGTAACTATTCCTTTCTGGTTACCTCAGTCACTCGCAGGAATACAACAACCATCAATGTTATTTTGCTGCGGTATTCTGCGAGGTGGAGATCACCAGATTCGCAATGCAGTATGCGCGGGGTTTTGTAGAAGGACCGCGTCGGGAATTTGTCGGACATGGCAAGCAAACTGCGAGAGAGTTATCTACGCTGGTATTGTCAAATTTTATGGAAAGCGGCAAGTTAGGAAACAAATGTCTTGCAGTGGTACATCCTCCAGGTTCGGGCACACAGGGTAGGCTCTTCATAAAGAGACACAGATCTTAGATCGTATATATTTATTAAGTAGATAGATGTAGGTGAAACAAAGTTCACCGGGCCATCTAGTTATATATAAAAATTGTATATAAATAAAAATTGTTTGTTCTTCTTTCACGTCGACAGGAACCAATGGATTGACGCAACCATTTGGGGTGTAAGGGGTTCATCAACATATTTGAACTTAAGTCAACCTCATCTGCACGTGGTGCACCCTGCTGACAGACAAACGAGGCTCTAGCGAAAAGAGAGGTAGGGCATAGCGTATTTTTGAAGCTGCCTGACTGGGGAAGTACCTCTACCTCACAGAATACCGCAGGCAAATATTAATTCCCTTGAAAGTTGGTGTGTTCCTGCGAGTGAGTAAGGTCACCAGAAAGAAGGAAAGGAAGGACAATGGGCTGGCGACGGATCAGCAATCCCTTGGTGTTGCTGATCTCCATGGGCGGTGGTGATTGCTTTCCATCAGGTGACCCAGATGCTCGTTTGCCACCCTCTCATATAAAAAAACATGATTTTATTACGGAAATAGTTCAACTTTTTTTTTAATTATCATTATTTATCATTGAATATTAGGGAATAGATGCGTTCAATGATTTATTTAAATAACGATTATCACAATAAAAGGTAGCGCATATGCTTTACAATTGCATGGCAAATGGGGGGGGGGGGAGGTGAATTTTTCCATTTTTCAAAAAACAAATATTTATCTGGCAAGTTGGCTAAGACAACTATTTAAATAATAATAATTCTTTCAAATCTGTTCAGCCGTTTAATCGTTAAAAGGTAAAAACAGATAAACACACTTTCACATTTGAATATTAGTATGGAGGATGGATATGGACGGATGAATGAGATATTTCTCGCTATTTACTCAACGCTTACTCCATATAAAATATATTTCGTCGGCTGGTGTTACCTTAAATAACCTTTAATGAAGACTATTTTTGGCGACTTCCTTTTTGCAAAGCTATAAAGCGAGAACTTTTCATGAATGAGGTTGAAAGTGAGCTTGGCACGAAAATGACGCTATCTTCAAAGGTATATTTGGAAATATTTTCCATTAATTTTACGAAAAGTTAGAAATATTTTTTTTAAAAGTAGAGTTACTTCAGCAGTTGGGATATTTATTTCCGTCACTGATATTTTAAGTGACTTAGATATTACATTATGAGATTTTCAGTAAGGGGTAGTGATGGTAAAGGCTGTATAATATCATGGGTATTATACGGTAAGAACTGTATAATACGGTATAATACCGCCTCTATAATATAACATCGACTGTATAATATGTATAAACCATGTTACACACAAGTTTCTATTTCAAACTGCTTTTTTGACCTTGGTTTTTTTTATACTACGGCTAGAAGACAAGCATACGGCCCACCTTATATGTAGCAGTTACCGTAGCCATATTAACAATCGCAACATGAAATATCTCCATTCCCGCTGCTAACGCAGCACTCCTCCCTCAAAGGTTTGGAAGAAAAATATTTCTGTTCGGTCGTGGTTCACCTTAGTTTATCTGAGTGTATTATACTATTCTTCAAGACGAGTATTTAAATTAATTTTTATGCTCAAAAACCGCCATTTACTTTTCATAGATAGGTATTTTTTTTTTTTTTTTTTTTTTTTTTTTTTTACCACGTCGGGTGGCAGACAAGCATACGGCCCGCCTGATGTGAAGCGGTTACCGTAACCATATTAACGCTTCCAACATAAAATATTGCTCGCGCGCCGCCACCCCCGCTGCCAACGCAGCATCTCCTTCGTTTCTTTCTGGTGACCTCACTCACTCGCAGGAACACAACAACCCTCAAGGGAATTGTTATTTGGCTGCGGTATTCTGTGAGGTGGAGGTACATTCCCCAGTCGGGTAGCTTACAATTACGCTCCCTACCTCTCTTTTCGCCAGAGCTTCGTTTGTCAGTCAACAGGGTGCACCACGTGCAGGTGAAGTTGGCTTTAGTTCAAAGATCTTGATGAACCACTTACACCCCAAAATACTGAACTGTACGTACTGAATGACACTCGCTTTAAGTCCGATGTTAAGATAAATCTGAAACTTATTTTAATCAAAATTAGAACAGCTGTACTATTACTTATACTGTGGTAGTATCGAAAAATTTTACGGCCCTACCTCCGAACCTCAAATCTATTACCATCGGTTTTTTGATTGCGAAAATCTAACTTCAACTTAGATCTTTGAGCTTTGTGATTATCTAGTAAAATTAATATTAAAACCACATTATCTATACACCGCAAAGGCAAAAAATATTTTATGTTTCATTGAATAGCGAAGAATTTCTACTTTAACTTAAAACATCAACGCAAAAGTATGTTAATTTTGTGATTTACTTTCTTTCAAGTCTAAACGGAATAACTAATGAGGTCATATTATTATCTTATACAAAGACTGTAGGCTCTAAATCAATGCTAAAATTATATTCAAACCAATCATCAAAATAAATATTTCTGGAGCTTGTACTATGGGTACTAGATAACTGATATTATACTTAAATACATTTTTTTTGTAAATACATACATATAATACATACAAAAACCTAGACCAAGACAAGCAAACATGTTCATATTTGTCTTGTGCGGGGATCAAACACACAACCTCGGAGTCAAAGCGGTCATTGCTAACGATTCGACCACCGAGCTCGTACAAAAAACACAAAAGAACGTTGCTATTTTACGTTTATGGCATAATGCGTCGAAATGATGCTCACTACTCCTACATCCCTTCTCAGTCAAAGCGGTTTAGAGCATACTTCACCACGCTGCTCTACTGCGGGTTGGCGGAGCCCAGTGTTTTCAAGCCGCCCAAAGACCACTGACTTGGCTTTACGACTGTCATCTAATGACAACAGCTGGGACCGACGGCTTACCGTGCCCTCGAGCACAGAGGAGCTCGAGATATATAAACCCATCCATTGACGGGTTACGGTCGACGTCGCTTAACTTGCGTTATTTATTATACTCACACGCATAACGACGTCATCGAACTTCTATAAAAATTGATATTATAAATTATTGCTCTAACACCAAAAAAATATTTTTCTTCCAACTAAGCTTTAATTTCATCACAATCACACTAAAAACTCAGCACAAAACGAGTCTTTAATGCTCTAGAGCAATAAAAATGTATGAAATTTCATTATTGCACAGTTTTTTTTAATCGCACCAAAAGGTGCCAATCTCAATGGATTAGCTCTATTCAGCCAGCCAATATCAATACTTTTTTTTTCGTACGTATTATTCGTTTCTATCCTACTTGTTCCAAATTTAAAAAATGATTGCTGCTAACTCTGAGTTAAAAATGAAAGAAATTTAAAAAAGTTATTTGGCGGGAACTCTGTTAATTTTGCTTGACAATATTTTTGGAAACGATAAAAGTGTGATACTATCTGATTTTGAGTGCTTCGGTTTCGAATTAAAATGGAATCATCTAGCGACACATTAACTCCGGAAAACATTCTAAATGAAGCCGACAGTGTTATAGAAACTTCTATTTTAACTGTTTGATATGAGTTTCTTTTATCTACTATTCCTATAGGTATTAGTTGAAAGAAAAGCAGATTATGCACCTCGCCTTAAGTAATTTATATTGCCCTCGTGCCTGTTAGATTAGAGCCCTCGCTAACGCTCGGGCTCTAAATCAGGCACTCGGTGCAATAATAAATTACTTTGTGCTCGATGCAATAATCTACTATTTTATCAAGCAAAGAGTAAATTAGAAGGGCAATAATTTATAATATCGCGAATCTGGTGCAAAAAAAGAAGGACAAACAATTTTTATTTATATACAATTTTTATATATAACTAGATGACCCGGTGAACTTTGTTTCACCTACATCTATCTACTTAATAAATATATACGATCTAAGATCTGTGTCTCTTTAAGAAGAGCCTACCCTGTGTGCCCGAACCTGGAGGATGTACCACTGCAAGACATTTGTTTCCTAACTTACCGCTTTCCATAAAATTTGACAATACCAGCGTAGATAACTCTCTCGCAGTTTGCTTGCCATGTCCGACAAATTCCCGACGCGGTCCTTCTACAAAACCCCGCGCATACTGCGCAGCATATTCAACTCCATGAAAGACAACACCTGTACGTGTCGCCTAAGTATTGGCGATCTTTTACTAACTTATAAAATAGTTTAATCTTGGATTTATTATTACATAGATTTGTCCTTTCAACTTCGCAGAATTTTGGAGTCACAGATAATACTGTTACCTCAATCCACTTAGTCCAAGCTACTGAAATCTCGCAGTCGATGCTATCCGATGATCGAAGAACAGATCCAAAGTACTTAAACCGGACGGTTGCAGTGCATTCATTCAGACCATATCCTTATGTGCACGGTCGTGGGATCTGTTGTTTTGCAGCCCAAGTACTCGATCTTTCCCGTATTCGGATTCAGGCCATAAGTTCTCAAGTGTTCCATTAATTCACTCATCGCACCAACTGCCCTCTATCCGTATCCGCCAGTGCAATTATATCAGCATACATGAACACCCGTCAACCCACCGCACAGATCTGGTCCATGTGGATCCATGATACTACTTGACAATTCGTCTAATACCACGAATGTCTAATATATAGGAATATGCTTAATATGAACAAAGACAGACTAAGACTGATCGCTGCTGGACACCGACGTTAATGGGAATTTTGTCTCTCCGACAAAGGTCTAAACTATGGATTTGGAATTTCGGTACATGTCTATGATGATGTCGATATAAACCCCTGGCAGCCCTTTAGACTTCAAAGAAAGTTCTCGCCAAATAAATTTATGACTAAACTACAAATGTTAATTAATTAAAATTTATGTGAATTACAGATTTAGGTACTTCAGAATAAATAATGAGGATCCGTTTTATTTTCTAATATTACCTTGGTTAACATGGCAGACCTATATAATGTGATGTTGGTCTTACCATATGCAAAATTATACAACTCTATGTTAATCCACTCTTGTACTATTCGCATGACACTGGTTGCAATCGTGCAATCATTTTTGTAATTTACAATGCGAGTGTTTATGAAATTTGCATACAAAGTATGATTTACCATAAACAGTCACTACATATTTCAAATCCATTCTTGATATCTATTAGTGTTGTGTCATTTCTAAGTCACTTCTAAGAAAGTCATATTTGACAACTAATAAATATGTCCTCTAGGACAATGACACTATTTATTGACAGGCAGGTTAGCCATCTTTGCTGCCATGACATCCGCCTATAGTAGGAACACTTTGTATGGGAAAATAAAATTGTTGTTTTTACTATCTTTCTTGAAATTTTTCCATAATTTCTCACCGTTTATACCTTCCCTGGGCGACGACAAACATTTCAAAACCAAGATCAGCTAAATCGGCCAAGCCGTTCTCGAGTTTTAGCGAGACTAACAAACAGCAATTCATTTTTATATTATTTAAACCTTCCCTGGGCGACGACAAACATTTCAAAACCAAGATCAGCTAAATCGGCCAAGCCGTTCTCGAGTTTTAGCGAGACTAACAAACAGCAATTCATTTTTATATATAAGATTAATAAAATCTCAAATCGCCACTGGCACATATCGTCGTCGCCTTAAAAGTAAGAACGCTCTTTAAGTCTTACTGCCTACGTGGACATAATTTTAGCATTGATATTTGCTCAAACCGTTCAGATGTCTCTCGAGAAAATAATATTGCCACTAACAAAATTGTGTTTCTTTAGACCTTTATTCGAAGTGGCGGTATTTGGGCTAAGGCCGACCTTACATTGTCGACATCTATTAACTGTTGAACGACTGATTGTTTTTTTTTCTATACTTTTCCATTCCGAAGATTATCGACATATTAGTAAATAAATAATAATATTCAAAATTACACATTGCTATCTAGTTCCAAACTAAGCAAAGCTTGCACTGTATTATAGAAGTGAAAGTGATGTCGGTAGGAACGCCATGTTGCACTAGATTTATGTACACCAGTGCTAATGCTATTAAAGCGGTTATTACATCATCCAACTCAACCCCCGACTCAACTTAGAAATTGGTATCAAATTGAATAGCGTAATAAGGTGTTGAACTTCCAATACGCTAGTACTCCTATTTCGTGCCAATTTCTAAGTTTAGTCGGGGTTGAGTTGGTTAATGCGATTAGAGCTTAAAAAAGTTATTATGAAGTTTGCATTTATGTCTATATTTTGAATTGAAAACGTATTCAAGAGCCCCCCTTTACCCATCATATTCCACTGCTGCTGGGATATAGGTTTCAACTAATGGCAACAGTCGGGACCGACGACTCAACGTGTCCTCCGGTGCATGAAAGAGGTTTATAAACCCGTCCATTGACAGGCTACGGTCCACGTTGCTTAACTTGTCTGATCGATTAAACTGACATAGACAACAACGCTATCTAACTCCTCTTCCTGATTGATACTCTACCTAACCTATACATATATACTAACATTCAAAAATAAATAATAAATAAATGTTTCTGGACAATTTACACAGCTCCATCTAGTCCCAAATTAAGCGTAAAGCTTGTGTTATGGGTACTAGACAACTGATAAATGTACTTAAATACATTTTTATTTTTGTAAATACATACTTATAATACATAGAAAACACCCAGACCAAGACAAACAGACATGTTCATGCACACAAATGTTTGTCTTGTGCGGGAATCGAACCCGGAGTGAAAGTGGCCATTGCCAACCATTCGACCACCGAACTCGTCAAAAACATTATCCAATTTCATGCCAACATTATATACTATTACATACATATATAACAAAGCGAAAGAATTTATTTTTTTGAACGCTTTATTCTCTGTATTCGTCAATCTCAATATTTTTCAAGTTCTTGGGGAACTTAGCTAACTTTTGTGCCATCATACGTAAAAAAGCGGCATCACTACTGCGCCGCATACGAGGCAGCAGTAATAGTGTTCAGCTCCCTTACCACCATCTCTTATTGCGATTCAATAACCGAATAGATTGCTTATTCATACCAATGAATAAGCGACTCTATTCGAAATGTAATAGAGTCGCTTAGTGGTAGTAGTGGTATGAATAAGCAATCTATTCAATTATTGAATCGCAATAAGAGATGGTGGTAGGGGGGCTGAGAGCGATAGCGGATCGCGACTATCGCGAGGACTGTCCGTTTGTTGGCCATTTTATTAAAGTTAATTTATCGCTGGTTGATTATAAGTACATATAAGTAGTAACACAACTAGATATAAGTTTACTAACAAAAATGGATGTTTTAGGTTTCCGAAAATAAACATTTTTATTTTTATTTACTTATTTATAACCTATTTTATTATATATAGGTTATTTAAATCTAGGATTTATAGTGGAATCACAACACGATCATTAGGAGCCAAATGAGCGAGTGACACAACTGGTTACCTATACTCAACTTATGTTGAGTTGAATCGTAAACGTTGCTTCATATCTACCTAGATACAAAAAAATATAATCATGGAATCTTATTCAATTATGACCATGACCATTTATTAATTTTCTCAGTTATCAAATTATTAACTTACTAACTTTTAAGCATAAAGTGAAAGACATGCTAATTAATAAATCGTACTACTCAGTAAAGGAATACTTAAATGAAAAAATTGACATTTAAATACAATGTATTTTGACATAATATTTAATTTATAATGGAATAATATCTTAATTTATAATGCAATAATGATAATTAATATGTAATGATTTAATGACAATTAATTTTTAATGGATAATGTCAATTGAATTGTAATGAGATAATGACATTGAATTTGTAATGAGTTATTGACATTTAATATTTTGTAATGAGATAATCTGTAGAGTATGACTAGCTGCTGTCATCATTTGCAATACCTGAAAAAGGTGCTATGTTGAACTGTATTTCCTAATATAAGATCTGATGTACTTACTTAGTGGCAAAAAATAAATATTGAATCTTGAAAACGATCTTATTTTTACAACCCACCATCTATCTCTTACGTGGTGCATTTTGTCATTCGTGTTCGGCCATCCTAAATTATACAGGATGTTACGTTCGATATTTTTGTAAGAGGATTATTCGAAGAAGCGTATCACACGGGCGGTATCATCGGAGGAATTGAGTTGCTATCTCGCGGCTAATAATATGGGAGAGGAATTTGTCGGTTCATTTATTTCACGTATCTATAGGGTGTGAAAATAACGCCGTTTGTGTTACGTAAAATACAGTATGTGGTGTTATGTAACATAATATATACGAGATATATATAGACGAGCTCGGTGGCGTAGCGGTCAATGACGCGGCTTCGACACCAACGCTCGTGGGTTCGATTCCCACACAGAACAAACATTTGTGTGCATGAACATGTCTGTTTGTCTTGGTCTGGGTGTTTTCTATGTATCATAAGTATGTATTTAAAAAATAAATGTATTTACGTATGTTTATCAGTTGTCTAGTACCCATAACACAAGCTTCACTTACTTTGGGGCTAGATGGCGCTGTGTAATTTGTCTGACAATATTTATTTATTTATATTATGAACTAAATAACGGATTTAATATCATGACAGTTCAAAAAAACATTAAGGTTATCGTGTTATATAACGTTATTAGTAATTTCAGGCACATAGCTACTTCTAAACGCTACTTAACATACTGTCCCACTGCTGAAGGTTGGCTAGGAGAGATCTCTACTAGAGACAAGCTCGCCTTTGCATACCACTTACGTAAATTCTTATTAACCTTTTTTAGTTGTAATAAAGAATATTATATATAGGTTACATAATGATTTTTTATACACAATTTCAGGAGTTTATTTGTATGGGGAACAATGGAGGGCACAAAGAAAAATCTTCATTTGCAAAAAAACATGGTATATGTAAATTGATGTTACATGATAAAAAAAATATGTTTGCTTTACAACCAAATGCGATCCTCCGTTTTCCACAACCACCTATTTTCACAAGTTTTTTTGTTATCATCGATCCATCTACCTAAAAGTCGTGTATTGTCAACGACACCACTGAACCACACCACTGTGGTGTCGTTTACAATTTTTTTTTAGGTAACGACACCACCGTAGTGTAGTTCTAATGCAAGACATATGTATGCATTTATCGATAACAATTATTTACCATTCGTAATTCGTAATTCGAAGAGAACGAACACTTAAAAACATATTTTAAACAGGCTTTTTTATAAAATATAAGTAATTATAACACAGATAGCCAATGAGGTTAAAAAAAGTTACAGTGAAAAAAATTTGTATAATATGAGGTATTATTTGTATAAATAGATATTTTGATTTAGTTTTGTTACGAAGTTCTGTTATGATTAATTTTATTTTGTTTTAAAGACAATTATTATTATTACGTTTTACGAATCTCTTGAGGACTCGCCCAATTTCAGCAACTAACACTTATTATCATTAAAAATTAAAACATAACGAATTTTTTTGTATTCGCTCACGTGTTTGCGTCATTTAGCCGCGCAGCACACATTACACATCACTAGTCGGCAGTGGTGTGGTAATCTAAAAAAAATTGTAAACGAAACCACTGTGGTGTCGTACAGTGGTGTCGTTGACAATACACGATAAAAGTTATACTATCAAAGTAAAAACATTAACTTGTATAATATAAACAAGTAAATATTTCTGGACAATTCACACAGCGCCATCTAATCTCAAATGAAGCAAAGCTTGTCTATGGGTACTAGATAACAGCTATTATCATAAAATACATTTTCTTTTGTAAATTACATAATACATAGAAAATCACCCAGACCAAGACAAATAGACATGTTCATGCACAAAAAGCCATTCCACATTTATACACTAAATTAATTTCGAAGTTTGTACATTAAATTGTAATATTGCTACAGCTCGTAAACACTTATTTAGCAGTCCTCAGATAAGACAGAATGAGAAATTGATATAATTTGTGAGAAATAATTTCAGAATAACGATTTAATTTTCTCTGGCTTCGTCCAAACTGAAATAATGTAGAGGAAACAGAAAACGTAACAGATATAAATTACAATTCAAAACGCCCTTTCATAACGCTTATTTCAATTACGCAGAATTCCTGTATAAATAGGAAAAATAGAAATTCCTTGAAATTGGAAGAACAGAAATGAAATAAGACAATTTTTAGATAAAAACAGAGAAACTGACTTTATTAAAGCCGACTTTTCTTTACCCTTTGCGCCGGCAGAGGAGACCAATCATTATTACATCACGAGCTCGGTAGTCGAACGGCTAGCATAGGCCACTTTGACTCCGAGGTCGCGGGTTCGATTTTTCGACAAGACAAATATTTGTGTGTATGAACGAACATGTCTGTTTGTCTTAGACTGGGTGTTTCTATGTATTATATGTAAGTAATTACAAAAAAAAAAATACATAATTACGTATAGCGGTTACTTAGTTCCCATGGTACAAGCTTTGCTTAGTTTGGAACTAGATGGCGCTGTGTAATTTGTCCAGGGATATTTATTATATGATTTTTAGATGCTTTCTTTCTGAGGTCCCACCTCAGAACTAAACATCATCATCATCATCAGCCTGTATCTACCCACGGCTGGATATAAGCCTTCCCCAATGCTTTCCACCAGATGCTATCCTCCGCCTTCCGCATCCAGCCGCTCCCAGCCGCTTTCATCGGACCATCTAGTAGGAGGGCGTCCAACACTTCGTCGTCCTATGCGCGGCCTCCACTCTAATACCTTCCTCCCCCATCTGCCATCACTTACTCGGCAGATGTGACTTCAATGGAAATATTATTTTTTAATAATTTCATACTTTTAAAATGGACTTTGATCGACGCTAAAAAAGAGTCTGACTGAAGATATTAGAATGAAAGTTTGCAGATCTTTATAGTTTTGTGTATTTTACGATATTGTTAAATAATTTATACAATTTTTAAACATTGGAAAATAGCCTATTGTATAACGTTCCATCACAATTTTGTTTAGAAATGTATTATAATATCAACTTCATATTTTACCTATAATAGAGGTCGGTCATGTTCGGAAATACGAAGTAAGCCGATGCCCAATAATTATTCCAAACAATTTAAACGGTGCCTGTGGTAATTCTAGTCACACCAATTAAGATGTCGATAGTCCATTTCCAACTTTGGTGTAACGCTCTAGAGGTATAAAAAAATAATTATACATACCTAACCACAGTGACGAACTTAAAAAGTAATTTTTAGATTGTTATATTATTATAACAACTTATGTTAATAAAAATGACCTTTTCAGTTTCTTCTCGGTAGTTAAGTAGGTATAATAATAGTAGTTTATGAAACTGTTGCAGAATAAGGGTTCTTAAAATACGAGTGTGAGTTTATCACATGAGCCGAAGGCGAATGTGATAATAGACCACACGAGTATTTTAAGACCTAATTATGTGCAGTTTCATACACTACTTTATCTAATCTCGTGAAATAGATGGCAGTAATATTTTAAATAAAACCATGAAGTTAATTTCACAGCTTTTTACTCTAGCTTTTCTTAGCTTAGCTTTTCTTACTTATAAATCCATTTGCAGATGGAGCATGCGTTGTGCGCATGCGCGACGCGCCGCGCGGCGCCGCGTTCACAGATTATGTAGAAAAAATTTGCAATGTTGCAATGCAAATGCATTGCAACCTGTTTAAAATACCTGTATCCGGGGCTGAAGCTGTATCGAAATGTAACTTTTTAAATTTATTTTGATGTCTTGTGCGTAAAAGACTGACATTAAGATTCTGAGTTTAGTTTTTTAATCTCTAAATTTCACTATAATAATTATAATAATAATAATTAAATGTATCGAACAAGATTGAGACGGAGACAAGAGTCAAACGCACGCCCACCACCACCGCCTGCCTCGTCTAGCTCCACGTCTTCGGAGGAGCAGTACGCGACACCTCCGACTTCCAACGTGTCGAGCGACGAGGACGGGCCGCCGCCGCCGCCCCCGTCGCCGCCGAGACCTGCGCGACGGAGAGGACGGCCCCCACTACCGGCCGGCTTGGGGTCTTCAGGGCACCCTGCCCCGCGACAGGCCCCCGCTACCGGTGGTGTAGTGCGACGCATGAGAGGGACTAATAATAATAATAATATATTTTCATAGCCCATTTATTTTCCATCACACTTCGCAATAGTCTCAACGCCTGCCGAGACCTGCTCATGGGTATATTGTTCCATTGATATATCCTGGAGCGGGTCACGGCGGGCGTACAACATTACATCAAACTTCTCAAAGGGGCCTCTACGTGTTGGATCTATATCCCCGCGTATGCCTATCAAATGACCGGGTTTGACCCGTGAATTAAGAGAGATACATAATAATAATAATAATGTTCCATTGACATATCCTGGAACGGGTCACGGCGGGCGTACAACATTACATCAAACGTCTCAAAGGGGCCTCTACGCATAGGATCCATATCCCCGCGCACGCCTATCAAATGACCGGCCCTGACCCGTCATTGAAAAGAGATACATAATAATAATCTTTATTGCAGTCATAAATTGCCATATAAAATACAAAGTAAAATAATATAATAAGAAATTACAATTATAAAAAGTCACTTAAAATATAAAATAATAAAAATGTACCGACTATGAGATTAGATAAAATTAGTTAATATTTTTTTTATTCCTTATCTTATATAAGGAATAAAATATTATATAACTTACTAGCAAAGTACCCGTGCTTCGCTACGGGAACACTCCTCATGTGCGTCTATTTTTGTTAACATTCCAGATATTTCATTTTTTCCCCATAAAGGACTGTTTCGTATTGACCATTATTACAAACATACACCATTTAGGTTAAGACGTCCCGGTAAACAATATTTTTGGCATTCGCACCAGGAGCCAAAATTGCAAGGCTTCCAAAAGAACTTACTCCTGAGCAAGCTACATACAACTGATCATGAGAGAAGCAGTCCTGTCTCAAGTCAACCCCAGTAACCTTTAGAGACTGCCTCTAAGATTTGTTAACCTTTAAGTATGGACGTCATTTTTTCTTAACACTAATGTGGACGTGGAGTCTCACAGGCTCCTATGTGCACACACATTTTTTTTGGAAATTTGATGTAAGATCGCTTTAAAACTGATTGAATATTAAAGTTATGAGATTTAGCAATAAAATAAGGTGCTTTTATAATTAACTTTTTTTTTTAAATATAGTAATTTTAAAAATAAAAAATTATGGCACTTTTCAGTTTAAATCTCCATAGGTTACATTTTTAGGTATTGAAAACAGCCAAACTTATTACTATAATAAATATAGTCTTTTTTTCTCAAAATATAATATATAAGAAACCAAAAACACAAAACACCTACTTCAGGTAACAAATATAACATTTTTTGACAACAGTCTAATAACGTAAATTTATTGGCAGTCAGTGCACAAAGGTCTAGAACATTGTAGACACACAGGTTTGTTGCACCCAACACAAACATGGGTAGCCATCCTATGTATTTACGCGAGACAGATTCACTTTCATGATTTTGTATCAGTTCGGACTCCAATATAAAAAAAAAATATATTCTCTTCAGATCAGATTGATCCGAAGCTAACAACAACTCAGCTCAGGATCCGCTAGAGGGCGCTGTACAGTAAACAACATCTGTGTAGTCGGTCGTAAATAAATAGTGAAATAAATATAAAAAAAGGATCGTTTTGTAAAAATGAATTGAAATTTTCAAATCGGGCATAGTAATTACCGCCGAGGAGTGTTATCCATGTAAAAAGTTAAATAATAGTCGATAAATTAACAAGAAATGGTTCTCAGTTGAAAACTGAAATAGTGCAAAATATTGTGACTGTGAATTGTTTACTACTGTGATAACAAAGGATTCTAGTCATAAACTGTGTGTGAGTACAAATTAAAGACATAATTTGACTTCTATAAGAAATCGAAAAAATACTTACAATTTATATCATCATCATTTAAAAATATGACTCATTGCTATATCAACTGACAAAAGCACGACAAAGGCAACAAAAACGCACTTCGTGACATCGGGGATACAGCCGATATACTAAAAAAGCATACAGCACACAGTACTCCATGAAGCATACAGCATACTTTATTTATGAGCAAAGCAGTACCGTTGTGTGCCGCCATCTATCGAAACTTCATGGACACTCATAGACCAACCGAAATCTAATAACTACGTGTTGACTGGAACTATCCCGATCAGAACTTTCATCAGTCTAAGCAAAACCTGATTTGGCCAATTGGTTGCGGTGAGTTAATATTGCACAAGATTCACCACGATCGAATCCTGATGACAGAATTGTCTTTTTACGCCTCATAATTTATTCATCTGCTGCTACCAAAGTATGAAAAACATACCAAATAAAAATCGCTCCTGAGTAAAAAAAAAAAAAAGAATTTTTGGCGATATTGCATATTCGAAATTGTAAACAGTCTATCCTATCACAAATAACATAAATACATTTGGTACAAAATGAGTTTCCATGATATTAATCATGTCACATACAGAAACAAACTACGCCGCGTTCACTCTGATACAGAATTTGAGCTTAGCACTGATTCAACTATAATGGATAAAAGTATGTCTAGTTTGCCTGGCATAAGTACCGTAACTCATAGCGAGGTACAAGACTTGAAGGAACAAGTAGAACACTTAGAAGTTCAACTGAACATAGCAAATGAAGAAGTAGATAAGTTAAACTCAGAAAACCGAGAACTTGCAACAAAATTACATCGCTATGAAACTCAACTAAAAATATATAGATTACTTAGATTCGATAATTTAACAACCACAAACATACCAACATCAAAACATTCTACTCCACTGCGTTGCTGTAACAAACGATTATCCATGATGACCCTGTCACTAAACCGGCCTAAAAAGGTTACAAACTATGAATTATCACTACGAACACACCGTACAAAGACACAGGATGATTACAACTCTGTACCACATACAAATACAACAAGTGACATTGGTAGCGGGAGTTGTTTGGATACTACCTGCAACACGTTTAACCTAGAGAATAAACAACAAGAAATATATATAGAGCCAACTGAAGATATCCGTCTTACTTTGAATACAAACCAGCATCAAATTGGTACATTATCCAACACAGAGCAACCGATGAAATATAATGTTACCATACTCGGCGATCAACAAATTAAAGGACTTTCACAGAAGTTAATGAAGATATACAAAAAAAATGATAACTTTTCAATTTTATCTTTCTGTAAACCACAAGCAACATCTTCTCAGGTATTGAGTAGTTGTGACGCTATATCTAGTACTGCCACAAACCGAGACATTGTAGTTTTAGCAGTAGGATGTAATGACTCTAATCCATGTGTAGTATTGTCTGAACTTAGTAATGCATTATACAAACTTAGAAATTGTAAACAGGTATATGTAGTTAATATCCACTATAATAATTACTTAAACGAAAGTCGACTGAATCATAACATAAAATTGTTCATAAATAATTTTAAAAATTGTAAATTTATAGAAGTAAAACATAAGTGTGACTTGCTATTATATAACGGATCCTGTTATCTTTCAAATAATTTTGTTGACATATTATGCTACAAGTTACGCTTAAAACTTGATTATCTTGACTACGAGGAAAAATTCCTAAGGACTGACAAAAATTGTAATTTAATTAAGAAATGGGCTAAGTATTCTTCAATTAACTATCGCTTTAATGAAATTGTAAATAATAATGACGCAAAAAAGATGACGTACAAAAAAGGGACTATACCATATTACTTTGACATTATAAGCAAATGTAAACAACTTCACAAGAAAAATACTGACTTTTTTCGAAGTTAACACTCAAAATTGTATTTTGTTACACCAGAATATAGCTGGAATTTTAAATAAAAAAGATTTATTTGAACTGACTCTTCTTAACAATAAACATGAAATTGGGGACGTTGATATAATATGTCTAACGGAAACGTTTATTAAACAAGGTTCTGAAAAAAACTTGTTAATGAAAAACTATCGACTAGTTAGTAGTTACTGCCGAGAAAAGTCTAGAGGTGGGACCTGTATTTTGACTAAAGACTCCATGAATACCATTCAAATAAAAACCAATGTTAAACCAGTCCCCTATCATTTTGAATATTGTGCGATAAACATATTAGATTTGAATGTTACCGTAATATGTTTATATAGGACACCAAACTCTAATGTTGATATATTTCTAAATAAATTAAACGAACTTCTTACCCAACTAATTTGTAAAAAAGATAGAAAACTTATTATATGTGGCGACTGGAATATCGATGTATTAAAAACCAGTAAAATATGTGACGAACTGCGCGCAATTATGGATAACCATAACATTACTATACACATCAATAAACCAACGAGAAAAAATAGTTGTATTGATTTGATTGCTAGTAATTTAACTGACGTCAAAAGCCAATTACCTCTTCTCTGCCTCTCGGATCATGAAACTGCACAAATCATATCTTTCAAAATGAACATAAATCGAATGGTAGTAAACAGACCACGTTTTTGGTTTGAAAAATGCAGAGATATGAGTTATGATAACATTAGGAAGTTTCAACAATGTATAAAATCACTCAGTTTCTCGGAAGTACTAGCAGAAACTAACACAGAAAAAGCATTTAATACCTTTCACAATGACTTGATTCTGTATTACAATTTGTGTTTCCCGACTATCAAAATAAAACGAACAAGAAAATTATTAAAAAATAAGTGGATCACTAAAGGCATAAAAAAATGTTGCACTGTGAAGAGAACTTTATATCTTCGTTATCAACTTAACAAATCAAATAAGTATGGTAATAAAATAACATATAAAAAATATGCTGGAATCCTAAAAAAATGTATCAACCAGGCCCAGCGTACAGAAAATACTAATTTCATACAACGATCAAAAAACAAATGCAAAGCGGCGTGGACTGTTATCAAAAATAATGTTTCTGCAGAAAACCATGACGAAATTACAGAAATTAATATTAATAATGAAACTCACACTGACCCTATAGATATAGCAGAACAATTCAATCGTTATTTTATAGAATTAACAAACAATGTTAATAATAAAACAAAAACCGTCCCAAATTGTATACCTCACCATACAAACAGTATGTACCTTACTCCAGTAAACGAAAACGACATAGAAAAGGCAATCGACTGTCTAAAAAATACAAAGTCTGCAGGTTATGATGAAATAAATACAGAAATTTTAAAAAGGTGTAAAAAGTATATATCAAAACCATTAGCACATATTGTAAATCTATCATATACTGAAGGGAAATTTCCATCAAGACTCAAAGACTCGATTGTAAAACCTCAACTTAAAAAGAAGGGAGATAATATTTTAGGTAACTATAGACCTCTGTCATTAACACCAATATTGTCGAAAGTTTTAGAAAATCTAATGTATAAAAAGCTGTATAATTTTCTTATACAGCACAATATATTAAAAGACGAACAGTTTGGTTTCAGGAGAAATAGATCAACTGCCTTAGCATGTTATACACTAATCAAGATAGTTACAGAGAGTCTTGACAAACAGATTCCAATCACCGCGGTATTTCTGGACATGTCAAAGGCATTTGACTTTGTATCTCATGACATACTGCTAGATAAGCTTAATAGATATGGCATAAGAGGAGAAGCAAATAGTTGGTTCGAAAGCTATTTAAAGGGGAGAAAACAGTGTGTAGAAATTACGAGAATAGTAGGGAAACATAGGAATAGAATTAGGTCTCAACTGTCTGCTAATGATTTTGGCGTTCCTCAGGGTAGCATTTTAGGGCCACTATTATTCCTTATATATATCAACGATTTACCAGATTCTATTAAACAAAAATGTATCTTATATGCCGATGATACTACACTTATAATAGAAGGAAAAGATAAAACTACATATGAAAGTGATATAAATAATGGACTAAATTCAATCATAGAATGGCTAAAAGATAACAATTTAACCATAAATTTGACAAAGACCAAAGCAATACAATTTCAAACTTATAAGAGCAATACTTCAAATCTTAATATAAAACATAAAGATAAACAAATAGACGCAGTTAACTCTACAATATTTTTGGGAATAACTATAGATAGGTTTTGTAATTGGAAAGACCATGTAAAGAAGGTGTGTACAAAGATAAATAGGTTTGTTTATGTCATAAATCGCATCAAAAACACAACATCGTTAGAAGCAGCTCTACTGGCTTATCGTGGTTACGTAGAATCGACATTGCGATACGGTCTTATCATATTGGGAAATTCAACAGACATAGGTTCTGCATTTACAGCTCAAAAGAAATGCATTCGGGCTATTTGCGGTGCAGATCCATTGGATACTTGTAAAAAAATATTTAAAGAATTGAAATTGCTTACCCTTTCTTGCCTTTACATTTATGAGATATGCGTTTTTGTTCATACTCATATAAATTTGTTTAAAAAAAGTAGCACACTTAGCAAACGAGCAATGAATAAGCATAGACTGGTAACACCAAAACATAAACTTACTCTATATAAGAAGAACGTGCATTGCATGGCGATCACTATTTATAACAAGCTACCGGGTCATTTTAAAGATCTCATCCTAAGACAGTTCAAAAAACAGGTCTCCACGTGGCTTTTGGATAAATGTTATTACTCGGTTCGTGAATATTTAGAAGATAAAACATGACATCATATTATTATTTGTGAAGTAATTTATAATTAATTGTATTAGTGTGCCTCAATTGACATTAATTATAGACATAAAAAGAATGAATTAATTTGTATCTAATTGTAATCTAATCATAATAAAATAAGTAATTATATAAGGTAATGAATGATAACGACATGTATTGTAATTTGATTTGTAATTTAATTTAATTGTGTTTTTGATAATTAAATAAATTCATGTAACATTTGTACGCCGTAACACGGCCGAATACGCCTGGATCTTAACTTGAAAACTAATCATCAAAATAATTATTTGTACCCGTATTCTGACAAATAAAGTAATTCTATTCTATTCTATTCTATTCTATTCTATTCTATTCTATTCTATTCTATTCTATTCTATTCTATTCTATTCTATTCTATTCTATTCTATTCTATTCTATTCTATTCTATTCTATTCTATTCTATTCTATTCTATTCTATTCTATTCTATTCTATTCTATTCTATTCTATTCTATTCTATTCTATTCTATTCTATTCTATTCTATTCTATTCTATTCTATTCTATTCTATTCTATTCTATTCTATTCTATTCTATTCTATTCTATTCTATTCTATTCTATTCTATTCTATTCTATTCTATTCTATTCTATTCTATTCTATTCTATTCTATTCTATTCTATTCTATTCTATTCTATTCTATTCTATTCTATTCTATTCTATTCTATTCTATTCTATTCTATTCTATTCTATTCTATTCTATTCTATTCTATTCTATTCTATTCTATTCTATTCTATTCTATTCTATTCTATTCTATTCTATTCTATTCTATTCTATTCTCACTCACTTCTTTTTCGAAAGATAGATCTCCTACACGCAAATATTTTCTCGCAGGGCCCTGAACAGAACTTGTATATGTTCGTTTCGATTTAGAACTAGCGGTTTTATTGTTTTTTGACATTTTGTACTACCAAATCTGAAATAAACATAATCGCCCTTACAAAATGTATCATTGGGCAACAATGGACGTGTAGCCTGACAGGCTCCGGTCAATATTTTGATGGTCATTACTTACGGGATATTCATCTGAAGACGGAAAGTCCTCCCTCATTGGTAGTTTTACAACTAAAACAAAAGCTACTGAGCCACTCAATCGCGGTGAGTGGGGGGAAGTAGGTGAAACTAAGAAAACGAAAACATCGAGTAGCCTGTGAGACTCCACGTCCATACTTAAAGGTTAATGGTCATAGCGAAGCATATCTTTATGGGAAATTGAAGTCTCTTAAATTGAACGGGGTGGTCTGATGGAATAATGGGAATGCGGGGTATAAAGAGAGATTCCTCAACAGCGCATCCCTTACTGTCCTCACTCAACAACTCATCGTTTCAGTTGTTTAATACGTGAACAATGGTGGCACGAACCTCCTGATGATACACCTCCGTTCCATGCAAGTAGAAGGAGATGGAGCTGAACAGGCCAGCTCCATCACCTTCCACAGCTATAATGGTATGGGGCATCATCACACATTCCACAAGTATAAATTTAGGCAATCTTGACGTCATTGTTTGAAAAATACCGAAATTCTTATATCAAGTAGATATACCCCATATAGTCGGTACTTAGAATAGGTTTTTCAATTAGATTTTGGCACCAGATGTAACTTCATTTGAAGAACGCAGTTTTTTTACGCCCTACGCGCGCGATGGATAACCTCCGGGGGTAAATACTGGGATGGGGTGAGCGATAAACCGTCACGGATAACCCCATGGTTTGAAATAATCTCTCGTATATTATATATCCTTTCGTTAATAACGAAACCATAGCGAGCTGTACAAATGCTAGGTATAGCGCCATCTAGTGATGAGTTAATTAAAATATAAATATATCATTTTTAGACATTTCTTGGCTGGGCGCTGGTCAAAAGTTAATCAGTTACCCATAAACATCCCCTTTTTTATGAACAACTATTCCAGTAAGTCTCAAAATCGTAGGTGAATCGATTTCCAAAAGAGGGTTTTTTTTTTCAACCCCCTATTTTCAACCTCTTAGGAGTGAAATTTCGGAAAATCCCGTCTTAGTGTGCGCTTACATTGTATAGGGAACACATATCCAAAGTTTCAGGTTTCTAGCTTCAGTGGTCTGGGCTGTGCGTTGATTAGTGAGTCAGTCAGTCAGTCAGTCAGTGAGGACAAAAGCCCTTTACTATCTAGCTTTTCCCCGCGGCTTCGCTCGTGTGAAATTCGCGCATTTTAGATTATCCAAATCAAGTCTAACACGCAACGCAACCACCATCATGTAGTACCTTTAATTGTACTAAATACGGATGCAAGAACTTTCCAGATAACTACTACACCCGTTCCGCCCTATACAAATTTAAAAACCTATTAGGATAACACTTCAGTCATCACATAAGTCTTATTCTATCCGCTTAAAAAGAATTAATCAAAGTTTAAAAAAATTACATGATGATGGTCACGTTAGCCACGTTGAATTTTAAAATGGTTGTTGTTTTCGTAGTCAGTGACCCGATAAAATATAAAAATCCTTGATGATTTTCAGACTTTTTGACCCCATTTTACTCCTTTTTTTTGGGTTGAATTTCGAAAAATCCTGAAACACGTGTTCACTCATTTATCTATAGAAGTACTCGTGTAAACTTTAGGATAAAATAGTCCAACTAATCTCGTTTCCCTACACACACTTTGGACATCCGTTTCACCCTCTTAGGGGTAAAATTTGAAAAATCCTTTTAAGTAATTTCGTATCCACTATGTTATATTTTCAAACCGATGTCATTTTCGTAATTGACGTCCTAGAAAACCTTAGAATCAACACCCATATTGATATTATGACATTTCAACCCCTTCGCACCCCCATAGGGGTGATTTTATGTCACGTCGGCTATGTTGGATTATAAAATAGTTGTTGTTTTCGTAATCAGCGACCCGATAAACCATAAAAACAATACCCATGACGATTTTCAGACTTTTTTACTCAATTTTACCCCTATAGGGGTTTGATTTTATGTCACGTCGGCTATGTTGGATTATAAAATAGTTGTTGTTTTCGTAATCAGCGACCCGATAAACCATAAAAACAATACCCATGACGATTTTCAGACTTTTTTACTCAATTTTACCCCTATAGGGGTTGAAAATCCTGAAACACGTGTTTACTCATTTATCTTTAGAAGTACTCGTGGAAAGTTTCGGATAAAATAGTCCAACTAATCTTGAGATTTCCCCATACAAACTTTGGACCCCCGTTTCACCGCCTTAGGAGATGAATTTTGAAAAATCCTTTCTTAGTGCACCCCTAGACGTCATAAGGAACCTACTTGCCAAATTTGGAATGTCTAGACCCAGCGGTTTGGGCTGTGCGTTGATTAGTGAGTCAGTGAGGACAAAGCCTTTTATTATTATAGATTATAACAATCGTATTATTATTATTTTTATACCACTAAAGTGGAAAACTAGCATACGTCCCGCCTGATAGAAAGTAGTTACCGTAGCCTAAAAACGCCTGTAATATCATCATCTGGGCATCACATGCGCGTCGCCGACCCTGTAAAAACCTCTTCACGCCCTTTTTGAAGAACCCCATGCTGTAGTCTCCTGAGAAAATTCGACAGGCAGTTCATTCATCAGTTAACAGTACGCGGGAGAAAACTTCTCTGCAACCGCACAGACGCCACCACCTACGCTCCAATGTGTGAGGATGAATTCCCTGTCGTTGGCGAGCGGTGTGACTGTAGAAGTAGGCCGTGGACATCATGTCAAACAACTCCTCTGAACACACCCCATTGTACAAACGGTTGAACACACAAAGGGACGCAAAAACTCCTCTCAGACTTAAAGGTTCCCCGTCTGTCAGTTTGGGATGGTCAATATAATATCTTTTTCATATTTTCAAAATAAAATTATAGATATTCGAGATTCGAGCTCGCAGCTCGTCATTCTTCAGTAAATGGAACAAATATTCGTAGATCGCACGCTGCGTAGTGTTGTCGCGAAATACGTAATATATTTGTTTTTATCGTTCTGTTCGTACAAATTCATGTTGCGAAGCGAAAGACAGGATGAATAGTGAGCGTATGTGTCGCAATATTTAGCGCATTTTGTTTCTGGGTTCACTGTGTTTGTATTTTACCTCTGTCACTGTACTTATATGACGAGATAGTACATAGTACTTATTGACGAGCTCTGTGGTCGAATGGTTAGCAATGGCCACTTTGACTCCGAGGTCGCGGGTTCGATCCCCGCTCATGACAAACATTTGTGTGCATGAATATGTCTGTTTATCTTGGTCTGGGTATTTTCTATGTATTATATATTTACAAAAAAATGTATTTAAGTACATTTATCAGTTGTCTAGTATCAGTATCAGTACCCATAGTACAAGCTTTACCCTTTATTTGGGACTAGATGGCGCTGTGTAAAATTGTCCAGAAATATTTAAATTTAATTAATTAATTTATATGCTTCTATACTATTTATATATCTATTTTTATTATTATTATTATACGTCGTGCCTTCAACTACCTTACAAATAAACTTAACGCATATTTCTGTGCTAGAATGAACTCACTACATAAAATAAAACAATACTATACTGTTCTCAGAGTCAAAGGTTAAGGTTGACTGGGAGATATCCCTTGAAGAGATAATTCCGCCTTTGTATATTATAAATAAATAATAAATAAATAAATATTGTCAGACAAATTACACAGCGCCATCTAGCCCCAAAGTAAGCGAAGCTTGTGTTATGGGTACTAGACAACTGATAAACATACGTAAATATATATTTTTTTTGTAAATATATACTTATGATACATAGAAAACACCCAAACCAAGACAAACAGACATGTTCATGCACACAAATGTTTGTCCTGTGTGGGAATCGAACCCACGAGCGTTGGTGTCGAAGCCTCGTCATTGACCGCTACGCCACCGAGCTCGTCATTATGTTACATTTCCTTAAGCTGTGCTATGTAAAAGTTGTTGCAATAAAGTTTTACAAACAAACAAACTCTAACGCAATAAGATAAAATACAAGGAAGGAAGGAGAAAAGGCCAAGCGTATTTGTAATCTGCCTTACTGGGCAAGTACCTCCACCTCACAGGAATTCCTTTGAGAGTTGTTATGTTCTTGCGTACATAAAAAAACGTATGGGGTGTAAGTGGTTCATCAACATCTTTGAACCAAAGCCAACCTCACCTGCACGCGGTGCACCCTGCTGACTGACAAACGAAGCCCTGGTGAAAAGAGAGGTAGGGCATAGCGTATACTTAAGCTGCCCGACTGGGGAAGTACCTCCACCTCACAGAATACCGCAGCCAAATAACAATTTCCTTGAGGGTTGTTGTGTTCCTGCGAGTGAGTGAGGTCACCAGAAACAAAGATAGGAAGGACAATAGGCTGGCAACGGATCGGCGACCCCTTGGTGTTTCTGATCTCCATGTTTGCTTTCCATCGGGTGACCCACATCCTCGTTTGCTACCCTCTCTAAAAAAAAACATAGTAAACAAAAATACACCCAAATCTATAAAAGAAGAAACTGACTCGAGTGACTGACTGATATATATAAGCACAGCTCAAATCGCTGGGTCTAGAGATTCCAAATTTGACACATAGATTTGACAAAAATTAAATAGATCTAGGTACAGTAAGAAAGGATTTTTGAACATTTCTACGAGATACGCGTGTACGAAATTGGGCGCAAGTTAGTACAGTATAAATTACATAAAAAAGTGCAGCACTGTGCTACAATTAGTATCGTATCATCACTATTATTCTTAATACTAAGCGTAGGGACCCAAATTGATTTATAACATCCCTCTAAATTCATTCACGTTACACGGCACGTCACTGCCTCTGCCTGTAACCATTCGTCACTCAATCGCCCTGGATTAGCATTAAGCTATGGCTTGGGAGACAGGTTAATCAACCGTTAAAATCACAACGTGCAGGATATATTCCCTAATCAATCATGTCATATGTCGAGTGTCTTAAAATATACTTTGGGGTGTAAGTGGTTCATCAAGATCTTAGAACCAAAGCCAACATCACCTGCACGCAGTGCACTCTGCTGACTGATAAACGAAACTCTGGCGAAAAGAAAGCTAGGGAGCGTAATTGTAAGCTACCCAATCTCGGGAATGTACCTCCACCTCACGGAACACCGCAGCCAAATAATAATTCCCGTGAGGGTTGTTGTGTTCCTGCGAGTGAGTGAGGCCATCAGAATGGAAGGAGATGCTGCTATCACAGCGCGGGTGGCGGCGCGTGAGCCATATTGCGAGCGTTATTATGGCTACGATAACCGCTTCACATCAGGCGGGTCGTATGCTTGTCTTCCATACGTCGTAGTATAAAAAAAATGGAAAATTAGAGATTAGTAAAGGTACAGCTATGTTAACTCCACTAAATGTTTTGATAAATAATTAGTTGTGTTTCGGATGTATGAAGGATTAAACTTATTATTATTCACATAGAGTACTTAGTAAAAAAGAAAAATCTTAATTCATGAAAAAAAAAATCTTTTTGTCGATAGTTTTTGATATATTTTCATCCTCTTTCAGGGTTATATTTTATCTGGGACACACTGTATAATTAGCTTTATAAAACCACTCAGGTTTGACTAAATGATTTATGAATGCTAAGTAATTGCACGTCAACCTAGTTACATATTAAGGATGAAAATGTGGTAATAAATAAATTAATAACACTCCAATTTAAAAGTCCAATATCCTTTCAGGTTTTCTATGGTTGACTGGAAGAAATTCCTAATGGGATAAATCCGCCATTGTACGATAAAATCTATTTATTTTGTTGCATTTTTTTTTTTTTTTAATTGAGTATTTGTGTTTTTATTATAAGTACAATAAAGTTTTTACTATATTATACTATACTATGATATTACATAACCATCAATTAGCACAAATGCATATAATTAGTTCGCCCTCCACAAATAAAAAAAAGACATGTGCTAGTAGGCATAATATGCAACTCACACCGACAAATAACCACGCATATGTTTATTACGACATTAAAAAAAAAAAGATGTCATCGATCTATCTAAATGGGGGATGCCCAGTGCTTCATCATCCTTCATTGTATTACCACGTCGTGAATAATGTGCCTTAAAAATACAAAAGCAAGTCTAAAGAATGTAAAGCGCAAATTTGAGAAAGGATCCAGAAATAAATATACAGAAATTCTAGTACCTAACCAACAAATCTAAAGGTATGTCTATAAATCAGTTGAACATGCAGAGTGCTTACAAATTGCACCGTGAAAATATACGAGTCCTTTAAAACTGCGCTGCGCTAGGACATTCAGCGCTCTGAATATTTATAAAATAGGATCGTTTACGAGGCAGTACGATCACCGCGAAATTCAGTGCAGTCTGTGGACCGTGTAATAAATTGAAATATACATTGTTTAAGCTTTTCTCGATTTTAAAAATAATAATAGAAATACCAAAATTATGGAATATTTTATATTCGTTATTCGTATCTAATTCCAAATTTGAAATTTAGTGCAGCCTGTAGACCGCTATTATAAAAATTGATGTACGTTCGGTTCAAAATAAACATAATAAAATATACGTAACGTATAAAATAATTTGTTTAAGCTTTTCTCGATTTTAAATAGTCTAATAGAAAGACCAAAATGGTGCAATATTTTATTTTCGTTATTTTTTTCTGATTCCAAATTTGAAATTAGCCATTTTAATTTATGAAAAACATGTTCCACGGTGTCCGCCAACCAGCAGTTGAACAACGTACGCACTAAACCCTTTCGATTAACGGAGAATCGAATTCCAGCAATGGGATGAACATAGATTGATACAGATACAGACAATAGGTACACTATACTATAGTAATTTACATAATACACTATACTAAAATGTAACTTTATTACTTAAAAAATAAAGTTTTTACTAGAAAACTTTTATTTTACTTACTTTTTTTTTAGTTTTATAATAAAAAAAATTGAGATCGGCATAAATAAATGGGTAAACATTTTAGTATTTAGTTAGAACACATCGCAAAAAGATTTATAAAAATCTATTCATTGGTAGCTCATGGCTACGCCGGACTTCCATACCTATGGACAAAACCCTGTGGGTAGGGTGGGATTGAACCATACCATCATATAACTAGTAGTACTTGGTGGAATTTGAACAATTTAAAAACAATATAGGTTCCGTACAATGTACATAGTGTTATTATTATTTAAACAAAAGCACTAAACTAAACTATTTTTTTATTTTGTCTAATGCATGCCCAATGGTGATTTCACTATGCAATAACTGCATTTGGACTTCTCTAACGAAATCACCTACATAATGATTTCTCTAATGAATTATTTGTTCCATTCCACAGTATGTAGGTATATTTTTTGATCTCAATAACGGTCATACTCATATTGTTTTTCTATTGGTGGGAATGAGGAGTAGAACTCCCAGTGTCAATTTTGAGGAGTATCATTTAAGCTATCGCCAATTTAATTACTTTTGTGTTTCTTAACTAATAGGCTTTGCCCGCAAAATAATAGATTTGTCACCAAAATGTAGTACCAAACAATATAAAATCGATTCCACAATAAATCACCTAAAATTATGGAGATATAGGGTCTAGTACCAAATAAATGTTTTTGTATGTATTATATTGTCAATTATTAATAATTAAGGTTACTTGGCACCACATCATTCATCATCTAGGATTGCGGAGCTCCTATTTTCGATGACAAGACACAAGAAAACCCTAACCTAACCAAAAATCTACTCAAATATAACCAAAACATGATTTATTACATTGACCAAGTATTGGTAAGACTCGTCAGTGAATATGACGTCAGTTTGACTTCGCCCCTATTAGCCATAGTTTCATTAAATTACGGAGCTGATCTAATTATTTGGTGACAGATCTATTATTTTGATGATCAAACGAATTAAATGATACTTTATAGTTGATGTTTTGAAGTTTTGATTAAAATGATGACTAGTATATTTCTTGGGGATAGATATTATTATTACGGTACTGCAGATTAGTGACACATCTAAACTTAGGTGACAGAAAAGATTGTTCCCAATTTTGAGTACCTATTTTGTTGATTCACAGAAATCATAAATAAAAAATTTTCTTATTTTCTTGTCAATCATAAATACGTCTATTAGCAAAATGAAATTGTGATAACCATATGCATTGCATTTATAGAAATTTCACGATTCTAAGTTTTCAGGAGATCGAGAAAATATACATATTTTTATTTTCGTTATTATTTATTTTAACTATAACTCATATGTATTAAGATACGTTTTTAACATAAATTTGTGTTAGATATAAATTTGTTTTCAAAGATTTTTCAGAAAATTATGATTTTAGAACTGTTACTGTATAGTATTATAGTAATGTAGTTGTATGTCATTCGAAAACAACTTTATCGATTTGTGATCACCCTTCTTCCCAACACTACTATGGTGGTATGGTTCAGTCCCACCCTACCCCAGAAGTATGGCCAGGAGTATGGTGGCCACTAATATGAACTCAGATACCTAACGTAAGCCTATAAATCATTCAATATGATAAACAAAGACAACACACGTTTTCACAATTCCCCTTATCTCCCATGTACATTCATAAATCTATGCGTAGACACTTCGAATTGGAAATTTCGCGACAATTTGGGGTGTGTGAGTGGGTGTTCGATATTACAGGCTGTAAAGTGGCACGTGTGAATTTGTAACATTTGTTTTCGTCATAAAATTTTAAGTTTATGGCACACCTGGGTTTTGCTATGATAGTAGAGTAGTAAAATTTTGACCGAGGATTTTTATAGCACTGAAATGGCAAATAGACATACGGACCTTTAAAATAAAGCCATACTGCTGAGTAAATTTCAAATTTATTCTACAACTTTTTTAATTTTTTTATTCAACAACTTAATAATTTAAAAATTAATGTGTTGAAGAAACTCTCTGTGGTTATACCCAGTATGTAACTATTTAACGTTTTATCATATACTTTTTCTATTGTACCATTTTAAATAAAGATTTAAATAAATAAATATGTCCATGTATTATTTTTACATCACATCACACTCACATCTGAGAGACGGAGATGTTTTCTCAGTCGGGCTCGCATTCTCGCATTCGCATTTGGGGTCTAAGTGGTTCATCAGGGGTGTGAGGGGTTCATCAACATCTTTGAACCGAAGCCAACTTCACCTGTACGCGGTGCACCCTGCTGACTGACAAATGAAGCTCTTGCGAAAAGAGAGGTAGGGAGCGTAATTGTAAGCTACCCGGCTGGGGAATGTACCTCCACCTCACAGAATACCGCAGCCAAATAACAATACCCTTGAGGATTGTTGTGTTCCTGCGAGTAAGTGAGGTCACTAGAAAGGAAGGAGATACTGGGATTGAGAGCGGGGATGGCGACGCGCGAGCGATATTTTATGTTGCGAGCGTTCATATGGCTACAGTAACCGCTTCACATCAGGCAGGCCGTATGCTTGTCTGCCACCCGACGTAGTATAAAAAAAAAATCGAATGTCATTTCACTAATCGAATTCTCTTATTGTTTACGTAATGTTCAGTACATCATAGCACCGAAAAAACATTAACGATGTAACAGAGAGATAGGTAAGAACAAGTGATGATGGATGTTGTGTGTAGCGTATTGATTGAGTAATGAGCAAGGAAAGTCCCTAAGGCGGTTTGCCCACTGAACCGCACTCCGTCGCGTAGCGCGGGATCGCAGATTTTAACGTTGTTATCAAAGTTCGTATAGAAAACCCGCTTGGTTCAACACACTGACAACGCGTCGGCGCGCGGTGGCGCATCACGCGCGCAGATTCTGCCTATCTGCGCGGAGGCGCGGGGCTCTCCGCGGGGTATAACACAGAGCTCCGCAGACCACCATCAACTGTGAAGTGAAGTTTTTATTTGGCGCGGGGCCGTCGTCCGCGCGGAGACGCGGAGCAAATCCCGCGGTGATGCAGATCAGCTCCTCCGTCGCCGCGCGCGGAATCTGCCGCACTGCGCACCGCGGCGGGACGCGTAGCCAGTGGGTGAAGCGCCTAATATCGCTAAGTGTCTATAACATTTTTTGTTGGTTAATCTACCGACTCAATATAGTCATTTAGGGTGTAAGGGCTCAACACTATTTTTAGAGCCACAGCCAAGTTCTTTTTGACATACCCACTCGTAACGACGCGTATACAAATTCATTCTCATCATAATTTGGGACTAGATGGCGCTGTGTAAATTGTCTAGAAATATTTATTTATTTATTATTTATTCACAGTAAAGTTGCCAAAAATGTAGAACGCATTGCCTGTTGACGTTCAGATAGGTCCTATGTTATTTTCCTTCAAATCAGGATTGAAGATTCTTTACTGATGAGACTTGAAGTTACTTTGTATTTTTATTGCCTGTGTACTATAGAAATTTAACCATATATATACAAATCGGTAGGTACTAATCGACGCTAATTCGACCAACTAGGTCTTAACTTGATCAGGCGAAGGGTCCCGCTGAGTCTACGGACATCTCTAAACCCCATCGATTGAGGTGTGGGTTCGTATACCAACAGTGGGGTCATTATGGGTTGATGCCGAGTATTTAGACCTTCAATAAATAAAAAGAAAACAATATTCGTGTTATAAAACTGTAAAAATATTATCTTATCTTATTTATCTTCAAAATGTGCATTCCCAAATGATTATCTCTAAAAGTGTGATAAGTGGGTGCTCCTGTGAGAAATATTGCCAATTGAGAAACTCATTACTTACTCGATCGAGTTGGCCTCAGTATTCGGGACACACTTACCTAAATGGAGGAGGCCTGCCGCCTGTTAAGGCCCCCCTGTCTGGCTACATTTCCATACAAACGTAGAAAAAGATATACTTCGCTCTTCGTGTGTCCAAAATGATTATGAATAATATGGATTTCTCCCAACATAGTCACAGTAAAAAACCATTAGTTTGATAATTAATAGCCTCGAAAAATCTATTTTTTCACACAACAATTTACGCGAGTTTTATTTATTTATTTTTAGCACAATGAGTTACATTTTTTAATGTTCGCAAAGCTTCAAGTTTATCGGCGACCTTTGACGCTGTATTTTACTATGATACTCATTTGGTACCTACATTATATATGCTAACCACCTAACATTTATTATGTCTATACATCCTTTTGATATTGTTTATTAACAAGTTTTATTTACTAAATTTTCACACTAAAATATTTGCTCTTGATGAATCATGAAGAATCATTCACTAACGAGTATATGACTATCGACTTATTTCGAACTTTATTGGTTTATGCAGCGCACGGCAGTGCAGCTGCCAGTTGAAATATTTATTTCTTTATTAACTATATATTTTTTTTTAATTATTTTTCCACCCTTACGTCAATGCCATTATGAATATTTAAACTTCAAAATAATTCAGCAACAGGCATAGTTTATTCAAAAGTATGAATAATCTTACTTTGCGTAAATAAATTAAGTAGTGTTTCTGTAATTAAAGTTTTCACAAACAACTATTCAATTTGCTCCGCTTTCCTTTTTTCAAATAACTTAATAATGAAACATGTATTAAATGTGTGAACTAGCTAATAAATTGTTCATCATTGGACTTTCTCACAAGGCGCGTAGTGAAGTACCAACCGTTATAGAAATACCTACCAACGAGTTGGTCCAAGCGTACTGCGTACTCTTAAAGAGAATCATTCACTTTCGAGTATATATCACGATGACTACCGACTTATTTGGAACTTTATTGGTTTACGCAGCGCACGGCAGTGCAGCTGCCAGTTGAAGTATTTTTTTTCGTATTTGAATCTTTGTCATATTTGAGCCTATTTACACAAAACTTTCTCCGGCAACTCGCAGTTGAACAACGTGAGTGCGCTCTAAACCCCTTCGATTGAATGGAGACTCGTATCCCAGCAGTGAGATTAATATGAGTTGAAACGGTAACATAAAACCATTAATCATTTTATCCACTAAGTGAAAACATATGAAAATTCAGTCAGTTCAACAGATGACAAAGAGCTGGTTGACAATATTAAGTAAAAGACAATAATAAGTAAAGTTAAAGTAATATGTATTGTACCTGTTATACAGCTATTAAAAAATATGAAGAAAATATCGAATTCAGTGAATCTAAAAATTTTAATAAGTAGCGAAAAATCCTAAGTCGTCTATTATACATAATATTATTAGGTTAATATCTTACAATAGTAATATATTACCTTTCCCGCGCAATTCGCACATAGTATCTATCGTTGCAACCGTCGTCGTGCCGCTGAGCTGTTATTTCATAACGCAGCGTCAATTTATGCGCTCTATTCTCTCGGATCTGTTTTCTGCATTACATGGGATATATTTTTATCGTATATATAATAAGGATAAAAAGGGGCCAAGAATTGAACCCTATACCGCTACCCTGATAGACATTACGTTCACTGGAAAGGCCGCATTTGTGACCTTTGAACCATGGCCGAAGAGGGCTTATAAGGACACAAAATATAATAAATTTACAGTAACTCATACCACAAACAATAACCACCTTTTCTATCATTTTAACAAGTACAAGAAAATGTGATCTTGACAAAATTTACATCCCCCGGCCCATCTACAAGTAGCTTAGCAAATTAATTAAATCTCTAGATAGCTGGGACTTGGAACTAGTCGAGACGGAAACAAGACAGATTGCCTCTCGTGGTGTGCTCGCATCGCTCATAATATTATAATTACACCGATCGGTAATAATGTTAAGTTTTAAGAGATTCTAGATCAAAACATGCATTGGTGATTGATTGTATAGGTTGTTAAAATCAAGGGAAGACTTCCTTTGATTTTTTATTGCATTTTTGTTCCGAGCTTTAATTTAGTTTCACCACCGCGTTGTCTGTAATCAAATATTGCAAGTTAAAAGTGACCCACTTCCCAGTGTCCTATTAGTCTAAAATTTGGCAGACTCATTGGATTCGAGCGACAATCTATCACCATATTCACCTAAATGCCGTTACTTTTAATCCAATGTCCATCCAATGCGGCTGCGACAAAATTGCGATTTATAATGTCGACTTTATCCCGTATGATATGAATATCTATTTTATTCATATCATACGGGATAAAGTATGGCTTGATGAGCAGAACACTGTAAGTGAACTATTTAGTCCCTTTTTTATTATCAACTAATAAAAGCTTACTTCAAAAAATATGATTTGTTGCTTATTTTTGATACAGATTTTAATCCAACATGAAACTTTTGCACAAATGTGTGTTGTACTAGATTATTACTTAAATATGTTAGCTCGCAAAATTTCAAATTCAACGCCTTTCAAATTCACATGGAATGATGTCAATACAACTATATCCAACAACATCAGCAATTCATACGCACGCTGGTCTTCTCTTTTTTCTTCTATGGTTCCAAACGATTCGAGTGGCATCCCCTAGCATCGCCGCTGGTAATAACGCGTCATCTCATAACATCTGATAAACTCACTCGCAGAAACACAACAATCCTCAAGGGTATTTTAATATGACGTCTTTTGTAAGGTTTGTACTTACCCAGTACAACATCAGGCTCAACATACCTTACCTCTTTTTCGCCTGTGCCTCATTCGCTATTTAGCAAGGTGCACCAAGTGCAGATGAAGTTGACTTTAGCTCTAAAAACGGTGAACCTCTTACACTCATATACTTTTGATTTTGCCAGTTTTTCTTGCAAACAAAGATTTAGTAACAATACTTTTCAGTGGTAAAAACTAAGCCTAAGTGACAAATGTTCCGCATCTCTAGGGTTTTGTGACCTTTTTCAACGCAAGTTATGTTACGTTGTCATAAACATTGCGTGAAGTTTGACAAACTTGTGCAAACTCATTGCGGTTGTGGATGGCTTGCGACTTAATCCCCGTACCTACGTCTATGTCAAGTCATATTACAGCACCATTGATAAAAATACCCATAAATACACTGGTCATCAAATTGACAGAACTATGCATATATTATGAAGTTCTACCGGTTTTGGGACTAGCGTAACTACTTTACGTTAACTATTCAGGTGTGTAACTTAATTGCTGACCTACGTGTTAAAAAAAAAATAGGGCTAGGCTGTGTCGCATACGGCTGTTGGGTAACGTGAAACGTCACTTTTAGTGTTAAAGATTGAAAGAAATAATGCAAACTTAAGTTCTTAGCAGCGGACTATAAATAAGCTAAATAATGACATGCGATTCATGTTTTTATCAATTGTTTTATAATTATTAAGGTAAGATGATATAGATCGATTCATTATAGTCCAGTTTTCTGACCTGCCCCCTTACCACCAACTCTTATTGCGATTCAATAACTGAACTCTATTAATATAATATAAAATAGCGACTCTATTAATAGAGTCGCTTATTCATTGCTATGAATAAGCATTTTATTTAGTTATTGAATCGCAATAAGAGTTGGTGGTAAGGGGGCTGTGGCCTTACTGTCCAAGCTGAAGCCTATTCTCATCCATATTTTTGATTCCAAAAATAGGTATTAAGTTAAAGTTAATGACACATATCTTCAGCTTAGTCGGTAGAGCTCTAGAGTTACTAAGCTAAGCGAAACACAATTACCACTGATCGTAGACGAAATTAGATTTTTGCAAACAAAAAATCCGATGGTAATTGGCTTGAGATTAGGCGGTAGGCCCGTGATACTCGTATGGATTGGAGTGATTTTAAAGACGTTTTACATCAAAAAACAATCAAAATTTTGGTGTAAGTAGTTCATCAACATCTTGGAACCAAAGCCAACTTCACCTGTACGCGGTGCACTCTGCTGACTGACAAACGAAGCTCTGGTGAAAAGAGAGGTAGGGAGCGTAACTGTAAGCTACCAGACTGGGGAAGGTTCCCTCACACAATACCGCAGCCAAATAACGCTTCCCTTTTTATAGGGCTGTTGTGTTCCTGTGAGTGAGTGAGGTCACCAGAAAGGAAGGAGATGCTGCGTTAGTAGCGGGATTGGCGGCGCGCGAGCGATGTCTTATGTTGTGAGCGTTAATATGGCTACGGTGACCGCTTCACATCAGGCGGGCCGTATGCTTGTCTGCCACCCGACATAGTATAAAAAAAAACATTCAGATGGAAATTTTTAGAATGTTCATTTAACTTCTGTCATGCCAGACTTTCCCAAATAACTTTTGTTCAATTATTTATCAAATCAGCAAACGCACTCCACACAAAATTTGTTTAGAAACTCAAAAAATCTGAGTAAGCACCACAGATAGAAATGGTGGGCAAGGACTTCTATTTAAATGTAAATAAACCGTATTCAACTAGTGAACATATCCCGGTCTGAGGAGAGCCCCGCCTCGCGGGACCCATTTCCCTAATGTTGTTCACAGAACTGAACGTTACATTTGAATATCTCATCATATTTCGATTTTTTATTCTGTCGATTTCCTCTGTGTGGAAGGTTCGTCGTTTCATCGAGTTTAATCTTTTTATTCGAGACCGGTTTACTTTTATCGGAATCTGTTAGTAATCCGAAAAGTTTTTATCAATATTTTATGTAAGGATATATATTTAATACTTTACTGATCCTTCACTACAATATAGAAACTAGTAGGAATGCTTTAGAAATCTATTTCCAAAACTGTTATTTTCGTCTCAATAAATTATTTCCAAGGGATCCTAGGTAACCAGGGGTCAATGTTAACTGTTAACCTACTCTTCGTTACTCTAAGATTGTGTTGAAAAGATTCTTTCGTTTGTATTGTACAAATAAAGCTATTTCTATCTATCTTTCTACAATCATGTTCATAAATAGTGATCCTGCTTCATAGTCTAATAAGTTATAAGATTTAAAACTATCTATTTTAATTAAATAATTATATTTATCCTAAAAACTTAGGACCTATCCAGTTTGGCACAGACCTAAATAGTGAATCGTTTTGTATACCTAATACAAATACGAGTTACTAATCATAAGATTTTTAAGAATTCTGAGAAGATACAGAGTTAGTACGGAAGGTGCAACCATACTACCTCTCGATTGGAGGGTGCTCCACCTAACAATGGGCGGGTGCAGCTTTCCCTCCACAACTTTCATTAAAACAATTTTAAAAATGAATCCAGCTCCATACGCTTGGTGTTTGCCGCAAATACCACAATCACCAACATTATACTCGTACTTGATATTTGTTGTTAAATTTGTTGTTAAACATTATACTTGCTATTTATTTTATTCAGGATAAAATAAATTAACACGCCCAGTATGATTATTATTACGGATTTTTTTAGAATTCCCAAATGAAAACGGAGAAAAACATCAAAAATACTTTTCCGTTTTCTAAAAATTATCTGACGAATGAAGTCGCAAGTAACGACTAGTATTACATATTATTGTTTTTTTTTTCGTTGTTTCATATATATGAAAAGGATCATAAAATGTAATAAATGTTGCCATTTCCTGCCTCTTTAACGTAACATATCCCAGGGAAACGCCACTGCAGGCAGTCACTAAATTCTTATATTGCGTTTCGTTATATAATTATAGCGGCAGCTTGCCATCCTACAAAAACATTTTATTTCTTATCCAAGGGCCATTTTATATTTTCTTATGAATATAAAACATTTTTATATTACACATAAAATGATAAAAGATATTTAATACGTACAGGTATTTGATCTTATATTTTTTTTTATTGCGTCGGATGGTAAATAAGCATACGGTCCGCTTGCCTGGTGTGAAGCGGTTACCGTATTATTTCTAATCCTGTCCGAAAACGGCATTATCTCAAGAAATAGAATAATGATTACTTATTTATTTCAGGCGATTATTTATTTACAGTCCATTTTTATTTGTACACAATAATTATCCTATGTTAGTTAAACATACCTCACACTAACAACTAAAACCTGTTTGGCACAAATGGGCCAGGCTACTTGCCACTGACCCGCGTCCGCAACGCCAACGCCGCCGCCCTCTATATGTTCAAATTGAATAAATATTTTACTGTCGAATAGCTCATTTATCGAGGAAGATTATGAGGAGGATAGGATAACATCAAGCTATAATCAATAATTATATATTGACCGTGTGGTTTCCGGCAGACTAGAACAGAATCACTCCGTCTCTTCCCGTGGATGTCGTATAAGGCGACTAAGAGAAATACATTATCAATCATCGATCAGGCCTCCCCAACCCGTCTGGCCAGCGTGGGGAGTTTGGGTCAAATCCTCCTTCTGTCTGGGATGGATGAGCGAGGGTCGTGCTTCTGTAGTGGAGACTAAAAATGACCTGATGATGATGATAACCAATAAGATGACGAAGAATGAAGTGTTGCGAAAATCCCACTGCGCACAAACCGGGTGGGTCGCTGGTATTATATGAAATATAAAACATGGAATATATTTATCCTATTTGATCTGTATACCTACTTACAGGCGTTAATAGGCTACGGTAACTGCTTTCCATCAGGCGGGCCGTATGCTTGTTTGGTATAAAAAAAATACCTAAAGGCCTAAAGACCGAGATGCCTATGAAGGCAGTATACTTAAACAAATGTTAACTAGAGTGCACTATGGTCTAAACACGAGATGAAGCAGTAGGCCTTAAATGAAAAGTTGAGTAACAAACACTTTGCCCAAAGTGGATGCCTAAGTGGATAAATGCTTATAAAGCAAAATATCTACTTTTCCAATTAGAAATATAACAAGCACAAAAAATGTCAACAATTCAAAAGCCAACATTCACCCTAATTTTTGTTATACGACATTGGTTTTCGAGTCACGCACTTGAGAACAACACGACAGTGGTCATCTCTACATATACTGTGGTTGGTACACTAATGTATCACCCGTGACTGATGGCCGACGACCTTTTTATATTTAGCATTATGACGGATAATGTTATTTTTGTTGCTATTCTTGTGGATATTTCAACAAATATTTTTACGCTTTCAATTGAAAATAATCCTTGTGTGTAGGTGAATAGATGTTAGTTTTTAAATAAAGCTCTACTAGTGTAGGGAGTATCTACATCTAATAAACAGAAATCTATACTACAGTCTGTCCGCCGAAAGAAATTGTTTTTTAGGGTTCCGTACCACAAAAGAAAAAACGGAACCCTTAATTAGGCCACTTAATTAGGGTATTTCCCGTTGACCTAGAACTATGAAATTTGGCAAGTAACATCGTTATAGACTACAAGTACAAGAATAAATCTCAAAACTATACATTTGTACTTAAATCTTAAAAAAATAGGGGGGGTCTATATTTTTTACAGGGGGTCGAAATTTCAATTTGAAGCTACTAGTTCAAATGGGGTATTATATGAAAGGGCTTGATGTGCACATTGCAAAATATATTTTATTTATTTTTCCGACGCGTTATTTGTTATTTATAATGAAAAATGTAGAATTTCAGGAAAAGCTCGGAAAAACTGCGCGATTTGATTACTGAACTATTTATAATGATCCTACGTACGGAACGCTCGGTGGGCGAGTCCAACTCGCACTTGTCCGGTTTTTTTTTTGAAGAAACGTTTGACAGCTGTCAAAGCTGTCAGTTCGGAAAAACTGCGCGATTAGATTACTGAACTATTTATAATAATCCTACGTACGGAACGCTCGGTGGGCGAGTCCAACTCGCACTTGTTCGGTTTTTTTTTTTGAAGAAACGTTTGACAGCTGTCAAAGCTGTCAGTTAGATATATTTGACCAACAGCCATCTCTTTCTAATAATAATTGCCTATAATTTATGCTCTGTCACTTAGTACTTCACTAGCGACTCGGCCCTGCTTCGCATGGGTCCAATAAAATATAGCGGAAGTTACTCATACGAGTAGATTTTTTTATCTTTGTAAAATTAAAGTACGGCCAACGAAATAACGCGACCCTGACGGCAGGATAAAAGATATGAAACGTGTGACACAGAAACAGATGGCTATAGGTCAAACAGTTTATCATTCTCTTATGAACAAATGATTTTTTTTTTTCATCTTATATACGCAGCATAGCAACTATAAACAGCATATTAACAACATATTAAAAAAAGTTAGAAGTTAAAGCTAGAAGACTCGACTGCGCCGTATCCAGTGTATGATTTTTGCCGCATTTTATTCATATAGTATTGGTTACATCTACACCTTGTCCAACCATTCATTTTACTTTTGACACACGCCAAGTCCATAAAGTTCCATAATCATTAACAGAAGTATTCAGTGTCCATAAAGTATTGCATGTTTATGTCTATGGTTGGCAGTTAACAATTACGTACTTCAAAGACGTGGCATTATGTCAAAAATAAAATAAATGATTGGACAAAATATAGTCGGAGAACGCAGAGACTTATTAGTAATCTATGGTTCATAAAGATATAATACAGACTGGTACTTCTAATTTTGAAAATTGTGATCTGCCAGAGACAATGAAGACAATATTTCAATTTTAGACAAATTCCAAAGACGTCGCGACAATCTATCATAGAAATTTAACGCCGTTTGCCTTTATTACAATACTAGCGACCCGCCCCACGTTCGAAGCGTACATTTTTTAAGGATTTGGTTGTAGAATACTGTTTTTTTTTTCTATTTCTACCTTCCTACTACTTCTACTTCCTACTACTGTTTTTTTTTTCTATTTCCCTTAAACCTACACCCGTGTCACAAGTCTCGGGATCTGCTTGGGTCTCTCTCTCTGCCACACGATGGACCCGGCACCCGCACGGTGAATCCATGGAAGCTAAGAAGTTCGTCTCATAGCTTGTGCAGTGAAAACCGGTTCAAAATCCATCTTTTTGTTTAAGAGGAACATCAATAAACAGACAGGGTGCCTAAGCTAAAGCCGATTACCACAGGATTTCTTGATCGCAAAAATTAGACTTCACCTTACATTAGTGGCAATTGCGTTTAGCTTAGCTGGTAGAAACAATGAAGCTCTACTGACAAATCTAAAATATTTGTCAATAATTCAAACCAAACACATATTTTTGGGGATCAAAATATTCAATAGCATTCGGCTTCAGTTTCGGCGGTAGGGCCTCAGATGCTAAAAGCATTGTTTATACCATGAAGAGATTATTTACTAGCCTCAGCCCGCGCCTCTTCTCCTGTATCCTTTATGTTAATCAAGAAACGTGGGTATAAATATAGAATACTTGCCTTTTTAAAATAAAAAGTATTCCTATGTCCTTCCTAATGCCTTTGAGATTATGTGTACAAAGTTTCATGATGATCGGCTGAGTAGTTTCGCCATGAAAGCGTAACAAACAGACTCACATTTATAATATTCATACCCACGGTTTATACCTGTCATCTTATCTAAATCAGTAAAGGAGTAACCTAAATATCTTTTTCTCTCTCTCTCTCAAATGAATATTTTAAAGAACAAAAGGAAGATACTGATTCTGTGTTTGATACGATCCCTATGCATTATTCTAACATTCCATTATATTCGATCAAACCAAGATGTTTTAATAAACGCTTAATTAAACGAAGTCTATCTGATATTTAATATCAGGCTCCGTCATCAATCTGTGTCGAGCCTTCGACAATATTAGGGATCCGCGAGATTGATGCGCCACCACCGCGCTTTGTCTGTGCCATTGTGCGGAGATATTAAAAATAAATGGGGTAAGTGCGTGTCGGATCACTCGTTAATAATTCCGTATTTGTGCTCACAAAACATTACAGGTAGCAAAGTTGTGTATAGTTTATTAGTTAAGCAGATGTGTGTGAGGAAACTTCCTAAACTTCGGATCTATAATTCGCATGTTTCCTACAACGAATTACATTCGATTCGGTCGGTTGGCGTGGATTTTCATTCGTTCCGAACGAACTATACTTTGACATTTATCGTGTCATAAATGATATACGACTATATATATATATTCCGACGATATATATATATATATATATATATATATATATATATATATAATCTGAGGCCTTAATCTGAGTAAAAAACTCTAAGTAAATAAAAAAGTAAAAATAAAAACTGAGTGAATGCTTAGGGGTTCAAAGAGCTTCACTGGGTTCTCCTATGATTTTAGCTGTCGAAATTGCGTAATTTATTAACTTAAAAATTTTGTACATAAAATAAAAAGTTTCAATACGAAAACTGCTTGAAACTAAACTACGCTTCCAACTTTATAAATTCTCTTCGACACTCTTGACAAGTTAACGTGACAGATCTTTTTTTTTTTAATTAGAAGTGAAATGTTAGCTAGACATACAGGTTTCATTTTAATTTACATATTTTCAGTATTAAAATATTGCACTTTTCATATTTGTAATATATAAGTTGAGGATGGTTATTCATTTACTTATCTATATATAAAATTGTATTTTATAACTCTTCTTCGCGGCTTCGCCACCAACGCTCGTGGGTTCGATTTCCATACAGGACAAACATTTGTGTGCATGAACATGTCTGTTTGTCTTAGTGTGGGTGTTTTCTATGTATCATAAGTATGTATTTACAAAAAAAAAATATTTACGTATGTTTATCAGTTGTCTAGTACCCATAACACAAGCTTCGCTTACTTTGGAGCTAGATGGCGCTGTGTAATTTGTCTGACAATGTTTATTTATTTATTTATTTATTTCTACAGATATAAACAAAACACTTCGATTTAGTATTTTATTAAAACAGGTAAAATACGGAATGTATGATCATTCCTAGTGGTTCATTCCGTTCTTTCCGAATCATTCACAAGCATTGACTATGGTTCCGACACAACGGAGTGAATCCGAAGTTGTTTCGTAGTAGTATAAGTAATAGTAAGTATAAAGATTCGGTTCAGTCGTGCATCATTCGGATCCGAACATTCGAATTGGTAATTTCGCAGTACGCATTTAAATGGATCAATGACAATTCGTCGGGCACACCTGTCAATAATATTTTCACATATAAGTACATACTAAAGCACATTTTTATCCGAACCATAATTAACCATATTCACCACTACACCAATGGGATCAGTGAGATATCGAAAGTTATCGTATATCAAATTTATTACAAAGACTGTCTATCAAAAAAGAGTATTTTATATGTATTAAAAAATCTAAGCCAAAAAGTACCATTTAAGCACTTTTGCTTACAACTTTCCTAAATTACTTACGTTTACCGTATTATTATTTCCAATTTTGTCCAATATTAAATATATATTTACTATATATACAAAAAGTACCATTTTTAGCACATTTGCTTACAACTTTTTAAATTTCTATACAATATAATAGCTAAACATTAATATTCAGAGGTTTAAAAAGAACTCGAAAGTCTCAGTATTCCGATCTCAAAATAAACTTACGATTTACATTTTAAAATCACGCAACCACGACGGTGAAAAGAATATTTCTTTATTGAACAGACTCACTTTTTCTTATTTTCCGACCAGACCGATGGACGTTATTGAAATCTCAATCGATTTCAAATAAACTCTTCTTGTGTCTGAGCAAACTGATTACACAGGACAATAGCAATTTTGACGCGAATACGTCTTTAGAATTTACTTCCATAGGGAGGCAATTAAAAAAAACCGGCCAAGTGCGAGTCGGACTCGCGCACGAAGGGTTCCGTACCACTATAAAAACGGCACATAAATCACGTTTGTTGTATGGGAGCTCCCCTTAAACATTTATATTATTATTTTAAAGTGAATATATAACTAAATATTATGTGAGTATTTCAAACGTCTACCTGTTGCCGTTATCAATTGCGAGCAAAAACGAGCAAAAAATCATGTTTGTTGTATGAGAGCTCCGTTAAATATTTATTTTATTCTATTTTTTAGTATTTGTTGTTATAGCGGCAACATCATCTGTGAAAATTTCAACTGTCTGACTATTATGTCTATATTATGTACATGAGATACAGCCTGGTGACAGACGGACGGACGGACGGACGGACAGCGGAGTCTTATTGATAGGGTTCTTTTTTACCCTTTGGGTGCGTAACCCTAAAAACGAATGATAACAAAATCGGTGGATACAGTTTGGTGTTGCAGCTACAAATCTATCCTCTCTATCCAAAATTCAATCACAACACTATATAGATTAAGCATCAAATAATTTATTAAGCTAGTTAAAGACTATGGAATAACGCATGCGGGTGAGGGGGAAGCGCTGCCATTTTGAGATAAATTCAGTGCATATAACGTATTCACGTACAACACACGGCCATGTCCAACGCCAAATGGCAAAAAACGGAACCCTTATGGATTCATCATGTCTGTCTGTCTGTCCGTCCGTCCATATGTCACAGCCACTTTTTTCCGAAACTATAAGAACTATATTGTTGAAACTTGGTAAGTAGATGTATTCTGTGAACCGCATTAAGATGATTATCACACAAAAAAAACAATAAATTTTGGGGGTTCCCCATACTTAGAACTGAAACTCAAAAATTTTCTTTTCATCAAACCCATACGTGTGGGGTATCTATGGATAGGTCTTCAAAAATGATATTGAAGTTTCTATTATATATTTTTTTCTAAATTGAATAGTTTGCGCGAAAGACACTTCCAAATTGGTAAGAAAGCGCGAAAGAAACTTCGAGCGGTAAAATGTGTGCGTAAAATACGTTGTACTCCTCTCTGGTCAGAGCCTTTTTCGCTATTTATTTACAAATAAAATATTTACATAGAGATAAGAAACAAAAAAGAAAAAGAAATGTACTATTACTAATCCTATTGTTGTAATAATAATAATAACTAGCAATAAAAGCAATTATGGCAGGCTTCCGTCCCTCTCCTGTAATAGCCCGGTATTAAGTTCACCCAGATCTCATCTCCATTCATCATCATCATCACAGATCTCAGCCCATTTTTTTTCCATCACACTCTGAAATAATCTCAACACCTGCCGAGACCTGCTCATGGGTATATCGTTCCATTGATATATCCTGGAGCGTTTCACGGCGTGCGTACAACATTACATCAAACTTCTCAAAGGGGCCTCTACGTGTTGGATCTATATCCCCGCGTATGCCTATCAAATGACCGGGCTTGACCCGTGAATTAAGAGAGATGTACTGGTATATAGTATGTACATACATAGACGCACACAAGACTATCAAGTAAGTAAGTGCACTAGTAGGCATCGGCCTAAAGTAACAGACAATCAAATCCCAATGTAACAATGTTGTTGTTCTGACAATCAGCATAATAAAGCATGTTATTACATTATAATTCTCATCAGCTATTCAGCAGACGTCTAATATACACTGTATTGCGTACAACGTAGGGCCGCGTTCGGGCCATTAATTTCATTAGAACAAGACAATTACTGGCCCTCGTCAAGTCGCAAACTGTCGTCCGCTCGTCACTGTTTAGAATATATCCGTATATATAAAACATACCTAATACATTTATTGTATTATGGGCCATTAGTAGCTATTATTTATTCCGTGCAGGAGAGTAACGAACGGAAAAAAGTGCGAGGAAAAATGCCGAGAATGATGTTATATTTATAACAAAATGCCCAGTTCTGGCGATCTATAAATGGAAGTTTCCAAATCTTGTTGGACAGTCTAGCTCTTTCAAGTAGTTTTTGTGTTTCATTTTTATATTAATACTAGCTGTCCCGGCGAACTTCGTACCGCCTAACAGTCAATGAATGTCGTGATGTACTATATATATGAACAAAATTTATGATTTCTTGAAATTAATACAATGAATAATAGAAAATAATAGAGAAGCACGATGGCGTGAGGCACGTGTCAGTCCAATTGTACACGCAAGTTAAGCAACGTCAACCGTAGCCTGTTCATGGATGAGTTTATGTTATCTCGAGCTCGTCCGTGCTTCGGAAGGCACGTTAAGCCGTCGGTCCTGGTGTTTATCATTAGATGGCAGTCCTTAAGCCAAGTTAGTGGCCCAACCCGTAGTTGAGCAACGTGTTGGAGTATGCTCTAAACATCTTCGGTTGAGGGAAGACCCGTATCCCAGCAGTGGGTAAATAATAAGTTCAGTACTTTACAAAGTCACAAAAAAAAAGTACCAATTGACATATAATAATTTTTTTGTGACTTTACAAAGTCACAAAAAAAGTACCAATTGACATATGATAAATATTTCAATCCACAAAACAAATCACAGACAACATTCGCGACGTAAAAGTGAGACCAATCGATTTGACATTTACATAACAATCAATAAATATTCCAATCCTTTTTAACTGGCACTATTTGTATGGGAAAACGTGTTTTCTTTTATTTAATTATTTCGTCAATTTTTCAATGTTTTTAATACTTTCCCGACCAAGACACGACATTATTTTATATATTATATAGATTTATGGAGCTTGATTTAAATTTTTGAACGCACGCTTAAATATTTTAGAACCAATAAATATTTAAATCCACAAAACTGTTTTCAAAGCAAATCACAGCCAACTTTCAAGACGTAAAAATGAGACCAATAGAGTTAACATTTGTTTTTAATCTATGACATTTGTTCTATAATGAGCTTAATATACATTTCTGAACGCACGCATACATTTGGCGTACGCACGTACGACAACGTCACATTTGACAGCTACGACAACCACGAACATTTTGTATGGGAAAATGTTTTTTCTTTTATTTTATTTTTTCGAGAATTTTCCAATGTTTTTAAGAGTTATTCTGCTATTCGGGACGGAAACAAATCCAACAAATCAAAAACCATGGCAATCGGTCCAGCCGTTCTCGAGTTATAAGTGTTGTAACAAACACGACTTTCTTTTATATATATAGATTGTGATAAAATATATATAGTCAACTATTAATATTTGACGAGTTCGGTGGCGTAGCGGTCAATGACGCGGCTTCGACACCAAAGCTCGTGGGTTCGATTCTCACATAGGACAAACATTTGTGTGCATGAACATGTCTGTTTGTCTCAGTCTGGGTGTTTTCTATGTATCATAAGTATGTATTTACAAAAAAAAATGTATTTACGTATGTTTATCAGTTGTCTAGTACCCATAACACAAGCTTCGCTTACTTTGGGGCTATTTGGCGCTGTGTAATTTGTCTGACAATATTTATTTATTATTTAATTAATAACTTTAGTTAGCCGTAGACATTAGACATCTGTTCTCGAAGCGAATTGCATACGATTCATCGTCAACCCTTATTCATCTCACTGCTGGGATACGCCCTCCCCTCATTCGAAGGGGTTTAGAGCATACTCCACCACGCTGCTCAACTGCGAGTTGGCGGAGGCCAGTGTTTTCAAGCCGCCTAAAGGCCACTGACCTGACTTAACGACTGGCATCGAATGACTACAGCCAGGACCGACGGCTTAACATGCCCTCTGAAGCTCAGTGGAGCTCGAGATAAATAATCCTATCCATGGACACAGGCTACGGTCTACGTTGCATAACTTGCGGGTTCGATTAAACTGAAACGCGCAACGAGCTCCTCAAAATCAAAAACTCAGATCTGAGTCAGCTTCATTTTATCCTGTAAGGATGTCTTGTCTTCATCAAATTAAAATGCCCATGGTCAATTGCTCTAAGGTTTTTCAATTGTAGGGCAAGTTCCTATCTACTTTGATGAGGAAGAGAATTGAAGATACTTATTTCATAAAGATCTATTAAGTACCTTTTTCTCGAGAAGATCTGAACAAAGTGCATACAATGTTAGCTAATAAAATAGAGTTGAAAAAGCCTACAGGATCACGCTACTAAGTCCACCATACTAGAAATGTATTCCGTTTGCTTAGTATTCTTTTGTGAACAGTAATGTCTTATAAACAAAAGGAAATAACATTACTATTAGAAACCAAATCACGCCTGGACCCAGGCAAAGTCGGGGCATTAAGCCTATTTTTACAGAGGGTAGGGCATCACACTATTACCAAACCCCGGCCACTCCATACAAAAATGGCGCTTTTGCATGTAGTAACCAAATTACGTCTGTACACGTGCCTATGTTTGAGTGACGTTCTCTAGGGTTGACATTATTCAATTATTAGTCGGACATGTAAGGGGGTGTAAGTGGTTCATCAACATCTTTGAACCAAAGTCAATCTCACCTGCACGGGGTACACCCTGCTGACTGACGAGACGAGGCTCTGACGAAAAGAGAGGTAGGACATAGCGTATCTTTTAAGCAGCCCGACTGACGAAGTACCACCACCTCACAGAATACCGCAGTCAAATAACTATTTCCTTGAGGGTTGTTGTGTTCCTGCGAGTGAGTGAGGTCACCAGAGAGGATGGAGTTGCTGCGTTGGCAGCGGGGATGGCAGCGCGCGAGCGATTTTTAATATTGCGAGCGTTAATATGGTTACGGTAACCGCTTCACATCAGGTGGGCGTAGTGAAAAAAAAAACATAGTAATACACTACATGAGGAAAGAGAGACGAGAGGATGGCGTTGCTGCGTTGGCAGCGGGGATGGCAGCGCGCGAGCAATTCTAATATTGCGAACGTTAATATGGTTACGGTAACCGCTTCACATCAGTTGGGCGTAGTGAAGAAAAAAAAACATAGTAATATGGTAATACACTACACTGACTTCAGCCAATATTTACAAAACGCCATGTATAATTGCCATTGCTAACTTACTCAAAATTTTATATTATCTAAACACCACTAAATCGAATATTCGCCTTCCGAACACCGGTTCATTGTAATGGTCAAAACATTTCATTCTCATTAATTGTAGCTTTTTACTATTCATATAAATGCATGCGTAATGATTTGATTCATTTTCATATTCACATGGAACAAACGTAATTTAAAACTAATACCACACATGACATCACGCACAATAAACATTGAAATGTAAATAAGAAAATTGAAAATTTTAACAATAAACCACCATAACTCAAGTGACAGCAATGTCACTTCCGCGCATCTGCGCACTCACTTGCTCTTTGAGACATATAAATCTGATATCCTTTTCTCATCTCGTATTAATTGTATCTTGTATCCTACTTTGACAGACATGAATTAGTTATGATGAAACTATGGCTGCCACATGCTTTTTAGGTCAATTTATTATTTAATAAAAAATCTGTACTTTATTTCATCCAAAGGGATCGAATAAATTTATTTTTTTGACTTTCCATGTGTTGAGACATCCATCCACTGCACAAGTAACTCCCATCTTTTAAACTGAATGGAGAATAAAATACAAGCGACGTCAATTTGTAGGACGCAGCATCCATTGCGAACGGTTCCAAATCGGTCTCATAGGGGAGGTGAGGTCGACTAGTGAGAGCGGCAGAGAGTGTCCATACTGTACGTTAGTACTATTACTTATACTGTGCTATTACCTAAGATGTTTATATCTACAGATGCGTTCTAATTGCCTTCGTTGTGGTAAGAATTAAGAAATGCCTGGCATTCAGTTAGTCTCTCGCCATTCACCGTCATGGCAAGACATTAGTACGAATCAAAAAGAATTATTGAAAAGTTGTAGATAAAGTGCATTTCTGTGTTCACGTTTTTTTCTTTTCCTTCTTTGCGCCCTGTATATATAAAGGCGTTAAGTTTTTACTGCTGTGATATCCGCCTATGGCACAGCAGTGACACTCTCCTGTATTATGTGAGTCGATCACCAGGCTAGATAGCTTTATTAGCTCTTGGTCGAGGCATTCATCGACGGCCCGGCACGCTCTACACCCCCCGCACAAGGGCCCCGCGCACGCTCTTACACTTTCGTATATAATAGCCGCGAGCTATTTTACTAGCACCGATGCTTATTGTGACGTTTCTTTTCGCGTCGTGTATGTATTATTTGCCTTTGGCCCGTCTACCTTATAAAATGTCATGACCATTGCTACTCTCAGACTCTTTGTCAACGCATCAGACGGCTGGAAATTGAATCAGTGCGGTCGCGACCGAAATAACACGTTTGATGGATGTTTGCGTAAATGTATTGTGGTTTCTTTGGAAAACAAATTAAATATCTTTCTTTGTTAAAATGTATTGAAATACCTTTATAGAATTTTGAACATTATACGTCCATTATACGTCCTCATTTATCTTACCACTGATGACCTGTGGTGACAGATTGGATTTGGATTTTTCTCTCTTTTCTGTTATACCTAACTGAAAACTTTATTTATTGTTAGCGAATACATCTATTGCTATAGGCGGCTTGAGAACACTTTACCAACACGCAGTTGCGCAGCGTGGTGATTTATGCTCTAAATCCCATCGATTGAGGGGTAACCCGTAGCAGTGGGGTGTATAAGGAAGGATTGATGACGAATAAATTGATGTCTTCAAGATCGGAATAACTTTTTCCCAGCGCTTTTCACTATTACATAATGTGGCTTATACAAACCTTCGTAGGCCATACAATTTGAGCTATTTATTATATGTTTAGTAGTGTAATTACTTAATAAGTTGATGACGCCACACTGTGACTCGCGCAGTAGAAAATAAGATGCAAAAATTCGTCAGCAACACAAACCTTCCTGTTAGCTCAGTTGGAAGAGCACTCGACCGGTCATCGAGAGGTCGTGGGTTCAAATCAGAATATTATAAATATTTTGAAAAATTTTTCCATTTTTCAAAATATTTATAATATTCTGGCAAGTTGGCCATTACAACTATTTAAATAATAATTATTGATTATACGTACAATATAATTGTCTAATAGATAGATATATATGCACATGAGTTTGCATTGCAGGATTCTTTAGGTCACCTATCATGAGACGCGACATTTTCCTTCTGTTTTTGTTAGTGTTTGATATTTAAGGGACGCTGGTTTTGCAGACCTTGTAATTCAAAGTTTCCTATTTCAATAAAATATTATTATTATATCTCTTAAATTCTGAACCTTTTATGATTATTAAAGTGTATGTTCTGGACACGATCTTGAAAAATGCTATAACCTCATTTATATTTCTACTATAAGCTAGTACCGTACCGTAGTAAGCCATTCATGGCTTTATGGCAATCTGTGTCAATCTTTTCTTAAGGCGGGACCACTGTGTAGCTAGGATTAACAGCGGCTGTCATCAAAACAGGCAATAAACAATGAAGCCAATTGAAGAAAGCAAGGTAATTGCCCGACATACATTCAGTCCCGCGCTACTTAACGTCTCGTTCACGGCAACACGTTGTTTTTGTTTTTATGTCAGAGGGGAACAAATGAGCATGTGGGTCACCTGATGGAAAACAATCACTAGCGCCAATGAAGATCAGCCCAACCAAGGGGTCGCTGCGGTATTCTGTGAGGTGGACGTACTTTCCCAGTCGGGCAGCTTAAAAATACGCCCATTTTGCCTTTCGTTTGTCAGTTAGCAGTTTGGTTCAAAAATGGTGAAGAACCACAAACTTACGTTAGCGCTAATATAAAATAATTATTAATAAATAAAATGTCTTCATGTCCTTTTTCCTTTCTTTACGTACTGTATACATACGTAGGTATTGTGTAAACGCTTTGTAGTAAATTTTTACTGCAGTGCTTTTCGCTTACGGCCCGTCTGTATATAAAATGTCATAGGTCATATGGCATTAGCTGAGCTTTCGAGACTTGGATGGATTTATTGGCCCAGTAAATTCCATAATTATTCAATAATTAGTATAGGATTAACAATATACATACAAGTATGCCTACTAAAGAAGATTCCATTAATAATATCCATTGAAGTAAGAAACGGTTGTTCAGAATATTCCTAAAATAGAGAATTAGTTGCTCTACTCAGAAATCAGAGGTGTTACAAAGAGGGATTGTATGTATGAAATACTTTTGATCTGACGAACGTAATATAAGGTTCGCTGATAAATATCAATGAATATATGTCGTGATGTAAATCACGATATATATCTATACATTGATATATATTATGTTGATATATATCACACCACGTGTCGAAGCGATCTTCGAATGTGTGCACATTGCACGCGCACTCTACGCACACCAACGCAATTGCCGTGTACAGACTAGCTTCTGCGCGCGGCACCCCACTCGGCCACCGAACAGTGAGACGTGCACATTACCACATGAGTAAAGAAACGGAACAGAGAGAAAGCTGTCTAAGATCTGCAAAATTTGTGCCTATTCTCATAGGGTTGACACCTTTTGCCCGTACAAAAGGATTAGGAGAAAAAATAAAAATAAATGTACATTAATAAAATGTATTCACACGTACACTAAAGTTAATATCTAAAATACAACGTACTTATTCTAAAAACTAAAAGTAAATTACTAACATCAATAGCCCGACTGGGAAGTACCACACCTCACAGAAGACCGCAGTCAAATAACATCTCTCTGGAGTGTTATTGTGTTCCTGCGTCAGGTCATCGAAAAGAAGGATTAGCAGCCGGGGTTGCAACGCGCGAGTGGCATTTACTGTGATGCAAGCATTGGCTGTACCTTAAGTGCGCTCGTGCGCTGAACCACCATTTCGAAAGATTAAAAATTACATAATATTATTTCATCTTTATTTTTAAATTACTATTTTAATACCTATTTATTTTTTAAACATACAAAAACATATAACAAATAAAATATTTCATAATGACGAACAATTTAAGCTATTTGCTAAACTATTAAGAGTTATTTTCCCTGTAAACAAAAATCGCCGCTCGCCGAAGCGCACGAGAGCTGCTAATGTAACTTATATGGGCGACGAGATAATATGCCTGACGCGTGAAACAAAAGATAGTTCATAGAAATGTACCGAGTATTGGGTCTGTTTTCGTGCGCGCCGCACGGGCGAATCGAAGACATTTTACTATGCCGAAGATTGCCGAGAGCAGCCGACGATGTTTGACGAAATTCGCAGGCGGCCATGTCTAGGGATCGCTAAAATGCACTTTCTATGCTCAATATTGAAAAAATAAAAATATACAAACAATACCATCGGGTATTGCTTGGTATCGCTTCAGAAAAATGGCGTCGCATAGATTTAATGTATAAAAACTAATAAAAAAAATAACATATCTTATATAAATTGTTGTTTTGTTACAATTTTTAATCTTAATACTTATTAGTGAGCAAGTAAAGTGTGATAGTCAAAATACGAAATATTTTTACTTTTTCTATTATTGTTCATACACACAGTACAGTAAATAACCATTTTGTCACACTTTTTTTATTTTTATCTTTTATTCGTAAACAACGTGGAGCGCACATAAACACCTATACGTGCAACGCGCAGGCCCTGAGCTTGTCCACTGGCGGAGTCAGTTTGAACCGGTTATTTCTAACCCGCACTTCTGTACGCGACGAGCGGCCAGTGGACACGCACACAAGGCCACGCATGCTTGTAGTAGTGTACCTAAACACCGCGGTTGAATGAAGCTTTATCTCTGTTCGTTTCTTTACTCATGTGACATTACTTAGACCTACCTTGTAAAATTGTTTTCTACAATACATAGGTAATTATTATAAATATTTCCGAGACCGTCACTTCACAAATCTTTTACCATCGCGACGTCGTTACACCACGAGCTTTGTTTCCGAGCAATATGACCCACCCACCCATTTTTGGCGTGTAAGTGGTTCATCAACATCTTTGAACCAAAGCCAACTTCACCTGCACGCGGTGCACCCTGCTGACAGACAAACGAAGCTCTGGCGAAAAGAGAGGTAGGGTGTAGTCGGGTAATTGTAAGCTACCCGACTGGGGAATGTACCTCCACCTCACAGAATAACGCAGCCAAATAACGGTTCCCTTGAGGGCTGTTGTGTTCCTGCGATTGAGTGAGGTCACCAGAAAGGAAGGAGATGCTGCGATAGTAGCGGGGTGGCGGCGCGCGAGCGATATTTTATGTTGCAAGCGTTAATATGGCTACAGTAACCGCCTCACATCAGGCGGGCCGTATGCTTGTCTGCCACCCGACGTACGTAGTATAAAAAAACCACCCGCTGCCACTTGAGGCTTATCACGCGCTTTAAAAAGTACCTACGTATGAATACAAAAGAAAATATACCTCCTCATACGAAAACCGTCAGCTAAACATTTTAAGCAAACATACGAAATATATTTGGCTCCAAGTTTATATAACATACCTACTCATAGTCTTAATCCACATAAGACGTTAGCAAAAACCAACACTTGGGTCTAGACCTCAGATTCCCTAAGATTAATTTGGACACTTACTCGGATACCAAGTGATCCATTTTCACAAGCAACAATAAATATCCCTTTTTGCGGACAAAAGTTAAGCACTTTATCATCCACAAATGGTGCTTTGAAACTAATTATAAGTACACAAATGTATGTCGATCATCTAAGAAGCATTAGGGGCTTGAAAATTAGAATAGTTAGCCGATATCGGGTTAAATGGGGTACTCAAAGTTTCCTCAATTTCCTAACTGTACCAAGAAGCAAACAAGTTTTAAATGACTTTTAGACGATATCTCTGCGACAAAAGAGCTATTAACTTCAGCATTTTCTAATTATATTGTAATTCTTAGCAGACGGGATTGTGATAGTCTTTTCACTTTTGCAAACTCGCAGCCTTTTCTTGTCTGGTTGTGAAACTTATGCGGCGCATCGCTAAATCTACTTAAGAGCCCTATTACATTTGCACGCTGACGAGCTCTCGCACAATACTAAACCCGCGAAGGCCGCCGGTGCATCGTTTTTTGTAGTAATTTTGAAGTTATATTTATCGTTTTTATTGAAATAAGATAATAAGTTCATGCTACAAAGATTATTCATCATGAAGTAACAATTATTCTCGTATAAATTTTGCTCAATAATATCATCGTTTATTCGAGAAATTAACAATTTACTTAAGGCGATTTTCGAAGTTTTTTTTTTGGTTATAAGAATGTTTTTTTTTCTATATTAAATCAATGATATTTCAAAATTCCGAGGCCGCTATGAAATACTATACGACTATATAACAAATAACATTCTATTTTTTTTTATTTCATTTGTTTGGAACAGTAGTACAATCCAGGAGCTCAAAATAGTGAATGCACGCATTTTATGAAAATCTTTCTCTGCAATTTTGGGTTTATATAAAAAGTTAAGCAAAATTTACAAAAAGCGAGGCCGCTACGTACTATGCCAATAGCTATTCTGTACTATTCAATAAGTCAACATTGTTAATGTATTTTCGTTTCCGAGATCAAGAACGCCAAAATTGGCCATTTTACGCAAAAATCACAGTCAAAATGTAATATGGCTCTTAAACACTAGAAATATGATAGTTTTTATCTAATTTATTTACTAAGTGGTTAAAATAGGAGATAAAATGGCAACCACTAGGTATATATATACATAAAACCCTCACACACCAAACATCATGACATCAAATGTCACAATGTTTGTCCGAGATAAACTCTGAAACTTATTTAATCGATTTAAAAACAAAAATCGTAATGGATCCAACGTGGGAGTTAAGATAATAATATATTATCTCGATTTCAATATTATTTTTGACAATGGAGACAGTGTGCAAAATGTCAAGCAGCTTACGAAATGTAACTTACGGTGTACCACAACGTAGCATATTGGGACCTCTACTAATTTAAGGTTTTATTCATTTATTCTCATAGAAAAATTATACATTCACTTATTATGAGAACTTGATACATATTAATACCTACATAATTAATTGTGCGAGGAGCGCACTAGTAGAAAAATAAAAACATTGTTTACATTAATTTGTCACAATTGTTACTAATTAAAATGTACATTAATGAAATCCATTGAAGAAAGATTGCGTTGAAGGTACAACTCACATCTATAAGTGGCTTCGACAGAAGGTTTTTTTTTATTGAATGTAAAAAAAACCCTACACAATAATCTAAGCTATAATATAGCAGCGCGCCAGTATTAGAATACCTACATTAATTTCTGAAACACTGAATAAAAACAAATCGGTAGAGTGACATCTCATATATAAACATACATTATTTGTATGTATGCATTTGAAATATACACGTTTAAAATGTACTTAGTATAGGCTTTAAAGTAAATCTCACGTCGTTATCATTAAACATAATTTTCCTAATTATTTCCACATCACAGTTCCGTACAATAATAATATAGTGTATGCGTGAGTATAATACAAAATAACAAAACTAGACAATAGCACCCGATTCGTACGCAATATCCGTTCCACGGCAATAACTATAGACCGGCTATTGTTTCCCATTAAGGCCTGTGATATAAACGCAACGATAATTTCACTATGATCCCCGAAACTGGACCTCTAGTCCATAGGTGTCCAAACTTATTGCAGTCATCAGAGTAATTTTTACTGCGGCCCCGTTTACATGAAATGCACATAGGCGCTTCGCTATTTCGTCATTAGACTGCATGAACTCCACAAACTTCTGAATTCGTTTCCTAAATAATAATGTTTTTAGTTACGAACCTCGGCTTTCCACATCTAGCTACAATATCTTTGAAACTAGGAACAATAATTTTGAACCTGGTAGTTTTATTAGTGTCCTTATAATAGGCTAGATTATTACATTACTGAAGTTTTGCTTATTCATCTTTCAGATCAGATCACATGAGAATGCGTCACGTAGAGGCGAAACATGTCGCAGAGACGACCACGGTAGTCGGAGCGGCAGCAGTCGCATGTTTCTTCTGTTTCAGATGTTGGAGATTCACCGAGACGACCGCAGCAGCTGGAGCAGACTAACGGTAATGGGTGGGTGCCAGCCGGCAGTAATTTGCTTGAACTAATTGAAAGAAGAAGAAGGAAGCACGCAAAGTAGTGTATATCAAATTGCCTATAAATTTGACTTCCGCATATAACACCTGAATCTATTAACTAAAATGAGGATGTCACAAGAATGGCCTAGTTATGTCGTTTACCCTCTGTTAATAATTGCAATAGATACAGGTCGCGCAGTGGTTTAAGATCGCTCGGTAAAAATAGTGGGGGCAATTGGCGCATGTGTACAATCGCACACAAAATGACTAAGAAAAAATGTTTTTTTTTTTTTCTTATTTTCTTTTTTTGATCCTTAGTAACTTAACATAATTATAATAACACTAGTTTTTGCTTGTGATTTATTGCTAGTATATTAAAAAAAATTAAAACAAAAGTAAGTTTTAGTTAATAATATACGTAGGTCACACTAAAAGTTTTGCGTAACTTAAAAAAACAACATGTAATAAACAAAATATTATGTTTATTGCTTTTCAAAATACTCTCCTTTACATTTTAAACATTTTTTCATGCGATCGTACCATTTTTTAAAACAGGAGGACCACAGATCTAAAGGCATTAGGGATGGGCGTTGAATGAACGAACCGTTTTTTTAGACTGTTTTTTGTGCATGAACGTTTAAACTAGTTTACAGTTCACAGATAAACTAGTTTATTCGTCGACTGGTTGATGAGTCCGTTGCGTCGCGTCGCGATCGTCTCGTCTCGTTTAGTGACTTGACAAATGAGATTTTCGTTCGTTTACGTTTTCCAATCGTTTATGTCAAGAAATAGTCTTTATCGATGACGACGTAAACTAGTCGAAAATTAGACTGTTTTTATTGCATAGCTTTTATCGCGGACTTTGAGCGCGGCGACCGAATGAAGAAATTCCGTAACGAAACCAAAACCAAAACCAAAACCAAAAACAAAACCAAAACCAAAACCAAAACCAAAACCAAAACCAAAACCAAAACCAAAACCAAAACCAAAACCAAAACCAAAACCAAAACCAAAACCAAAACCAAAACCAAAACCAAAACCACAACCAAAACCTAAACCAAAACCAAACCAAAACCAAAACCAAAACCAAAACCAAAACCAAAACCAAAACCAAAACCAAAACCAAAACCAAAACCAAAACCAAAACCAAAACCAAAACCAAAACCAAAACCAAAACCAAAACCAAAACCAAAACCAAAACCAAAACCAAAACCAAACAAACAAACAAACAAAAAAATCGTCGACGACCCACCCACCACGTCGACGACGTAAACTAGTCGAAATTAGACTGTTTTTTTTTTAACTAGTTCATCGTCGACGGTAAACGGTCTCGTTGCGTCGACTGTAAAATCGTCGACGACACCAACCACTAGTCGACGACGTAAACTGGTCGAAAATTAGACTGTTTATTTTTAAACTGGTTCATCGTCGACGGTAAACGGTCTCGTTGCGTCGACTGTCTAATCGTCGACGACCCATCCACTACTAGTCGACGACGTAAACCGGTCGAAAATTAGACTGTTTTTTAAACCAGTTTATCGTTGTGGATAAACGGTCTCGTTTCGTTGACGGCAAACCAGTCGACGACACATCCCTAAAAGGCATGTTTTCGTTTCCTTTTTAATATAACAATTCACGTCGTAAACCATTTTCCTGGCTTGCTGCGTTAAAACTTTATTTTTAGGCATTTTTTTCACTACGATGTACTTACTATACGAAAAACAATTTGTACGCAACAGTACCCAAGAGACACGAGACGTAAAGTGCGACTGATCAACCAATTACGCGTCGGTATTGTCGTGCCGGCCCCCCTCTCTCCTCTGCCCCGCCAAATAGACCTAGAAACTGAACACTGCGCATACCCCTTCTACTTTTGCCGAGCGATCTTAAACCACCGCGCGACCTTGTATCTCCAACCACTGCTTCTCATAGTAGGCATTATCTACTATACTTTGAAATATTAGCAAAATGGATGATGGTAGATTTAAAAACGGTGAAAATAAATGTTATTTCATCTTTGTTTTAATGCACTCATTGGTTAACTAGACAGCCACACCGTCTCCTAATATTCTGTGATGTTACCACCGTTACTATGTTCTCCAAGGCCACCTCCAGAACAAACTATAGATTCCAACAGATTATTTATTTATTCATTTATTTACTCTTCAACGACAAAAAAGAATGTACAAAACAGCCTTACTGCTACGCAAGCATTTTTGCTTGCTTAATTTATCATTATTTAGTTAAGACGCGGCGACCTCTACAGTTTGAGAAACGCTACCTTAGCCGAATAGGGCCCTAACGAAATTAACTTCACAACCTAGTTTATTGTTTCATGAAACGACTGGACTCCGAAAAGCGAGCTTTATCTCCATCCACAAGTCGTATTCACGGGGCTATTTTGGATTACGTAAAGATAATCTGACGAGTTAATAATTTTATGAATATGACTGTTGGGGGTGAAACCGAAATAATATTAGTTAACATTCAAATAAGTTACAAATAATAAGGCAGACGCCCTTTAGGGGTCCTTTATGCAGCGCACACGAGCCGTCCGTCATGGAAAAAATTACATAGCTCAAAAACAGAGTTCACATTATACTTTTTTGCTCATATTATAAAGATTAAAATCTTCTTTCTTGCTTTACTCTTGCTAGAGTGGTCGTGGTTATCATGATGAGGAAGCAGACAGGACGCGCCTCACGACGTCTCACCTCTGCCTGCTGGTCGTCAATATGGCGATAGACACCGGGTACATTCGTGTACCTGGGTGTCTATCGCCGTATTCACCTGATTGGTCCAAAGCATGGGGGATCTGCCCCGATTAAAATAGTTAGTCAAGAACAGACATCAATTACACCGGTCAACACAATTTTTGGGTCTGGCTCCTGAATGTGAAATTTTGGTTTCTCCTATGTTACAAATAAATAAAAAAATAAGTGTTTCGATCAAAGTTTGCTTTTATAGAAACTAGAGCAATTTTAAAATGTTTAAAAAAATATACTATTTTTTATATTTTCTCTGTAATTTAATTTTAAATTACGATAAAAAAAGTTTTTATTGAACATAACAGTCTTTTTTACAAAATAATTATGACAAATAATAGCAAACAAATAGAAAATAACAAAAGATCAAGTTCAAAAATGAATATTTTTAGTGGATCTTTTATGTTTGTATGGGCTATCTCGTATTAATCCCCAAATGTAATCTCCCATCATATTCTCGTTGTACTGCCCTTGGTAACGTCGTTCAAAGTCCATAAGATCTTGGTGAAAACGTTCTCCCTGCTCCTCTGAATAGGCACCCATATTATCTTTAAAATTGTCCAGGTGAGCATGTATATGGAGTTTATGGGACATTATGCAGCTCATCAATTTAAAACTTTCAAGCATAGTTTCTATCAACTCTTCATAATTGTTGGCTCTGTGGTTTCCAAGAAAACCATTGACTACTCCTTTCAGACTCTTCCATGCTTGTATTACATGAGCATGAGAAATGTGGTCCAAAACTCTGTGATTTTATCATAAACTCATTACCGTCGGTGTTAGTAAGAGGTGCACCGGATTCTGTTGAACTTTGCGACGAATGAAATGAAAATTTGAATTCTAAGTATATCTCATTCTGAATGAGATGGAACAGGAAAATGTTCACCATGAGGCATTGGAGAAGACGTCGAAGGAAGATCTGGATAAAAAATATTTTTAGCGTTTTCACCAGATCGACGCTTACTTGGATTAACGATACAAAAATAACAATCTTTGACATGATCACCAGGTTCCCTCCAAAGTTTTGGCACTGCAAACTTCTTGCTTCGTTTTTTTCTCCTCGATACCAGGCTAGAAATAACAAAAAAAACTAGTGTAATATGAGTTTTTTGTGTAAGAAATACTCAAATAAAATATTTACATGTTCGACATTTTTACAAATTTAGGATTGCGTTTCTTACCTTCTAAAGTATTTTTGCAATTAACACAAGCAAAGTGAGGTACCCATTTCTTATCTTGATTCCATATTTTGAGGTTTTAATAAGCCTCATAGGCTTCAAAGCTTCAAATTCGTTGCCAAAGCAAATTTTTTGCTTACTTTAATAAATTCACCGCAAATAAAACAGAATGAATCAACATCCTTTTTACACTGTCTTGGTGCCATTTTCTAAGTACGACCACAGTATAAGTAGACATAAAAGCTTAAAAGTCGGTTGTTACAACTGTAATAGAATTTTTAAAATAGTAATAGACAAGTAAACACTCACTAGTGCCGTTCAGATATCGCGTGCTAAAGGGCTTTACCACCTATTGCTCATAAAAATCAATTAAAATCTTCAAAACCTACTTATCAACATAAATCAGACAAAAGCAAACTTTAAGTGTTAAAAATGGATATCCGAGTGTTTTTCGATAAAAATGGATATCCGAGTGTTTTAGATTCAGAATTCAAGCATTAGAACAGAAACCCAAAAAATAATATTTTTTTTGTAGACCTTTGTTATTGTTTAGATGTTTTTCGCATCTTGAGAAAAATAAAAAAGGATCGTTGTTGTCAACCATTATTCATCCCACTGCTGGGATACGTGTCTGCTCTCAATCGAAGGAGTTTAGAGCATACTCCGCCACGCTGCTGGACTGCTGGTTGGCGGAGGTCAGTGTTTTCAAGCCACCTAAAGGCGACTTGAATGAATGAATATTTTTACATAGACACATGTTGATAGTAATGCTTATAAACTACTAGCTGCCCCGGCGAACTTCGTACCGCCTAACAATCAATGAATGTCGTGGTACAAATTGGCTGAACTAAATTTATGATTTTATGGAATTAAAACAATGAATAATAGAAAATAATAGAGAAGCTCGATGGCATAATTGCGCATGTCAGTCTAATCGGACACGCAAGTAAAGCAACGTCGATCGAATCCTGTACACGGATGGGTTTATATTACCTCGAGCTCCTCCGTGCTTCGAAAGACACGTTAAGCCGTCGGTCCCGGTTGTTATCATTAGATTATCTTGCGCTCCTCCGTGCTTCGGAAGGCACGTTAACCGTCGGTCCCGGTTGTTATCATTAGATGACAGTCGTTAACCCAAGTTAGTGGCCTTTAGGCGGCTCGAAAACACTGGCCTCTGCCAACCCGTAGTTGAGCAGCGTGTTGGAGTATGCTCTATTCCTCTTCGGTTGAGGGAAGACCCGTATCCATAAAAACTGAAGATTTCATAAAAATAAAGATTATTGTTTGATCAAAAAATTAAAAAAAAAAAGTTTTGTTTTATTTTTTAGTTTTGAAATCGGCTTAATCGTTTTGGTGATTTGTAATTGTCATTTCTTTTGATGTTTACTCTGATTTGATTCTTGCGTTCGAACTCCATGGGCCATGCGTTTTCACCCCAATCGATTTGACATTTTTCAATTTTCAAAACAAATCAAACAAACAACTTTCGCGACATAAAAGTGACACCAATTGATTTGACATTTTGATATTTGACAACCAATAAGGCAATAATATCGCAATCCTTTTTCAACTGACACTTTCATTGGTATGGGAAAATGTTTTTCCTTTTATTTTATTCTTTCGTCAATCTTCTAATGTGTCATTGTCATTGTCATTCTGCTATTCGGGACGGAGAGAAATCCAATAAATCATAAACCATGAAAATCGGTCCTACGGTTCTCGAGTTATAAGTGTTCGGTGATGTACATATATATATGAACAAAATTTATGATTTCTTGAAATTAATACAATGAATAATAGAAAATAATAGAGAAGCACGATGGCGTGAGGCACGTGTCAGTCTAATTGTACACGCAAGTTAAGCAACGTCAACCGTAGCCTGTTCATGGATGAGTTTATGTTATCTCGAGCTCGTCCGTGCTTCGGAAGGCACGTTAAGCCGTCGGTCCTGGTGTTTATCATTAGATGGTAGTCCTTAAGCCAAGTTAGTGGCCCAACCCGTAGTTGAGCAGCGTGTTGGAGTATGCTCTAAACATCTTCGGTTGAGGGAAGACCCGTATCCCAGCAGTGGGTAAATAATAAGTTCAGTACTTTACAAAGTCACAAAAAAAGCACCAATTGACAACAATAAATATTTCAATCCACAAAACAAATCACAGACAACATTCGCGACGTAAAAGTGAGACCAATCGATTTGACATTTACATAACAATCAATAAATATTCCAATCCATTTTAACTGGCACTATTTGTATGGGAAAACGTTTTTTCTTTTATTTAATTCTTTCGTCAATTTTTCAATGTTTTTAATACTTTCCCGACCAAGACACGACATTATTTTATATATTATATAGACTTATGGAGCTTGATTTAAATTTCTACGCACGCATAAATATTTTAGAACCAATAAATCAGCCTGGCGCAACTCAAAGTAAAAAAACGACTCTATGAATCGGAAGCGAATTTGGTACAAATTCCGATTGTTTTCGCTTCCATTTCATACATATTAGAATTACGCTATTTGTATGGCACATCCGTCTCTTAAAACGTAGTGGTTACATTCTCTTTGCAATAAATATTTAAATCCACAAAACTGTTTTCAAAACAAATCACAGCCAACTTTCAAGACGTAAAAATGAGACCAATAGAGTTAACATTTGTTTTTAATCTATGACATTTGTTCTATAATGAGCTTAATATACATTTCTGAACGCACGCATACATTTGGCGTACGCACGTACGACAACGTCACATTTGACAGCTACGACAACCACGAACATTTTGTATGGGAAAATGTTTTTTCTTTTATTTTATGTTTTCGAGAATTTTCCAATGTTTTTAAGAGTTATTCTGCTATTCGGGACGGAAACAAATCCAACAAATCAAAAACCATGGCAATCGGTCCAGCCGTTCTCGAGTTATAAGTGTTGTAACAAACACGACTTTCTTTTATATATATATATAAATAAATATAAATATAATATAATATAATATAATATATATATATATATATATATATAAGATGTTAGTAAAGATATTAAGTTGATATATTAATTTTCAGAGTCAGATTCGTGGTGTAAGGACATATTAGAATGGAGACCATGGGATCACAAAAGACCTACAGGAAGGCCACAGATGAGGTGGAAAGACGACATAGTTGCTGTAGCGGGGCACAACTGGATGTCAATTGCCCAAAATAGATCAAAATGGAGAGGATTGAAGGAGGCCTACACCAAAAAATTGGTTGAATGAGGCTTAAGATGATGAAGATGATATTAATTTTAAAGTGGCCATTCCTGCACCACTCCCCCCGAAATGGCACAGAAATGGTTGCCATTTACGCAGTCTAATCTGCCAGCAATCATATTCAGGATGCTGTTACCACTCGCCCGCACCCTGCGTACAAGGGACGCGCACCGTTTACGCATTGTTGCATAGAAGCAGTATACGCCTGCTTCGGCGAACATCCCTGATGCACTACAGAAACGAGGTAGCCGTAACAGCACCCTGAATGCGTTATTATACTGGATACGAAGAGAATCGTAAGCTTTTTGAGTATACCTAGCCCACAGGCTGCTGCACGTGTAAAAATTCGCACCGAAAGCCCTAAACAATGTGAGTTTCACTTCCCGCGAACAACGCGCAAACCTGCGGGCCAGCATGTTTCTCTCACTGACAACGCTCTCCGTTCCCTCTCAATATCTTCATCGTCTTTGAGGTCGGGAGTCAACACATGACCTAGATATTTAAATTTAAACACTCTTTGTAGTACATTATTGTTTATTTTTAAAGGTGGTATATTATCATATGCTTAAATAAGACTTGGCTTAACGACTGTCATCTAATGACAACAGATGGGACTGACGGCTTAACGTGTATAATAAAAGTTAATAATTACGAAATAATAAGACAATTCGCTTCGCTCGGTCTCCAAGTTAATGGTTCTTTAGTTCTTATGCGAAATGCTTCTCCATCCTTCCATCTCCTTGAAAAATTTTACGTGATAACATCATAAGAAAACATTGGCCGATGGAGTGGAAGAGAGATAAATGCGTCACAAGCCGAACGCTTAGGCCGATCGTGCCTCACTATTGCTTGTTCCGCGCTCTCGCTTGCACGCTCGTCTCAGGCGGAACATGACAAAATACTTTTTCGTGCGTGCAGTCCGGCGTTCATCGATTTACAAGACGTTATCACGTCTAATATAAGAATGTATTTTTGGGGTGTAAGTAGTTTTTCAACATCTTTGATCCAAAGCCAACTTCACCTGCACGCGGTGGACCCTGCTGACTGACAAACGAAGCTATGGCGAAAAGAGAGGTAGAGAGCGTCTTTGTAAGCTGACTGGGGAGTGTACCTCCACCTCACAGAATACCGCAGCCAAATAAATCCCTTGAAGATTGTTGTGTTCCTGCGAGTGAGTGAGGTCACCAGAAAGGAAAGAGATGCTGCATTGGCAGCGGGGTTGGCGGCGCGCGAGCGATACTTTATGTTGCGAGAGTTAATATGGCTACGGTAACCGCTTCTCATCAGGCGGGCCGTATGCTTGTCTGCCACCCGACGTAGTCGAAAAAAAAATTTAAATACGACAAAATACTCACACATAACTAACGCGTCTAAAAATATTTAGAGCAGAGCTTTGGCGTAACTTCTGATTCAGTTGGATGTTATTTGTGGCCAGTGACGGTCAGGTGAATTTATTATAGGCCGGCCGGCCGGTCGCGATCCTGACCACAAATCTCTCTAGATATATCATATCTTTAAAAGAGATTCTTTTTACATTGTCGCTACTGTGAAATATGAGATTGCATTATGGCTTACATGTTATCGAGTTTTCAAGCGTTGTACATACGATTCGAAATGACTGCCGCTGACAATGAGCGCGCGTTAAGGTGCTTATGCGCTTATTAGATCGTCCAACTCAACCCCGAGTCAACATGGAAATTGGCAAGAAATTGAATAATGTAATAGGGTGTCTAATGTCCAACATCCTATTGCACTATTTAATTTCATAAAATTTTCCAAGTTGAGTCGGAGTTGAGTTGGATAATGTGATTAGCGCTTTACAGAAAATAAAGCAGATAGCCGGCGCCGATCTACCAGCTATATCGGAATTAGGAACCGGTCAGCGAGGGTAATCGGAAACTAACAAGCACTGGTGGGAACTTGCCGGTGACGTTCGGCGCTCACCTCACCGTTCAGGGGCGCGCCGAAGTTGATGCTCGAACCATCGAATATTTTGATTCGAAAATTAGGTCTTACGTTTTAGTTATTTACAATATTTTCACCTCTGTCGGTAGAGCTCCTGGGTTTCTACTAGCTAAGCTAAACACAATTACCACCAATGTAAGCGGAATTTTTATATTTGCAATCAAAAAATCCAATGGGAATTGGCTTTAACTTAGCCGGTAGGGCCCCTAGTTTATCACATTGAATAGAAACTCGTTTATACTACGTCGGGCGGCAGACAAGCATACGGCCCGCTTGATGTGAAGCGGTTACCGTAGCCATATTAACGGTCACAACACAAAATATCGCTCACGCGCCGCCACCCCCGCTGCCAACGCAGCATCTCCTATCTTTCTGGTGACGTCACTCGCTCGCAGGAACACAACAACCCTCAAGGGAATTGTTACTTGGCTGCGATATTCTGTGAGGTGGAGGTACATTCCCCAGTCAGGTAGCTACCTCCCTACCTCTCTTTTCGCCAAAGTTTCGTTTGTCAGTTAGCAGGGTGCACCGCGTACAGGTGAAGTTGGCTTTTGTTCAAAGATGGTGATGAACCACTTACACTTCAAAACTATCTGCACCGATTACCCTCATCGACCGGTTTCGATCAGCACTGGTAAATCGTCGCTGGCTATGTGCTTACTTTCTGTATACGGTCTTCCGTATATGATCACTTCGGCCTTCGGATGTGTATGCATAGTAGAAAAAGTACAGTACAAATACTGTACTTATATCGTACGTAATATGAGTTACAATCACATTGTGACCGTAAAGCGTGATGCTATTAGCTGTACTACGTTTCTACGGACCGTGGGCGTCGATTAGCTAAGGAGGCAGCGGTGCGCGAACTATATTTTATATTCCAAGCGTGTATGGATTACGGTAATTGCTTCACATCAAGCGGATCGGATGATATTTTTCCTTCACGGGACGGGGGCCCTCCACATATTCCCACCACTGTGTCTCCTGTGTAGCCAGCATTAACAGTGGCGATCACCAAAAAGGCAATGAAATGAGGGAGCAAGTATGTGAGTCACCTGATAAAAATTAATCACCCCCGCCCGTAGAAATCAGCAACATCAAGGGCACAGCAAAAAACCAGGGTGGCGGCAGCGGTTCGTCGAGCGACCGCTATGTGCGCCACGCCGCACGACACTGAACTGATAATGTTGTTTCGCGCACCAAATCTACCTGAGCGGTCGTGTAAATGACGCTTGTCTGTGTGCGTGCGCCGATTTGGGCGCTAGTATGAAGGCAAAGTACTGGTTGTATTACCACAGTATAATTAACCCCTTCGCTCCCTGTGTCCATCTCAATGGACATGATTTAGTACCTGTCATAATATACTGTATGTTTATAAAACATTTAATGTAAGCATGACATTACACTTGGAATGAATATAAGAATGTACTTTATAAACAAAGAACAAAGTATTATTATGTAGGTAGGTCAAAATATCAAGTCAAGTGTTGACGATAGTCAAAGTTACGCCGGGAGCAAGTAAGTCTTTAGTTTTATTTTATTTTTTTAGGATTCCTTATGTTATTATTGTTGTTATTTTTTTCTATGAGTAATGCATGTATATTGATTAGTATTATGATTTTATACATTCAAAATAATGTGTATTATTTCAGAAATATGTATTTTTTCGTATGTCCATCTCAGTGGACAAGGGGTCTCTATAGTCGTAACATACATTTCTATCGAATATCTATTGTGTCGAAAACTACAATATAATTTTGTTTTATTTTAGCAATGGATTTATCTAAACAAAAAGATATTAATGTATTGTTCGACATACTAGAAAATGGCATGTTTTCGGATATTGATGAAGAAAGTGGCGACGAGATATTATCAGCTACATTAGTAAATGAGGGTCGTGTAGGTAGTGCCATTATACATCCTAAGGAATGACCAGCAATAGAAGGTGATGTAGAAGATGAATTGGAAGAGCAACCAGGGTCTAGTGCTGAACCAAGTAAATTAAAAAAAAGAAAACAAGACTTAGTATGGAGAAAAGATCTTCCATTCGAGGTACCGAATTTCACTTGGACCGCCCCACTCTCTGACGTAGAATCAACAATCAGATTAGATAGATTTGGAAAGCCTCCATTATTATCTGATAGGGAAGGGGGGAAAAGGCGAGAGGATATTCCGAACAAGTCATGAATGATACTAAGAATGTAGTGATCGTCAAGTGGATGGACAATAAAGGTGTGGTCTTAGCTTCGAATTTTGTTGGTATAGGAAATCAAGATTTGGCGCGACGATGGAACAAATTATCTAAAGAATACATAACTATTCCACGTCTTGAACTTATCCAATTATATAATGATGGCATGGGCGGAGTAGACAAGACTGATCATTTGATTAGTCTGTACCGTATTTTCATTAGGTCTAAGAAATGGATTTTGCGAATGATATTCCACGCTATCGACTTAGCTCTAACGGATAGCTGGTTAGAATATCAAGAGGATAGCAAAGTTTGCAATATACCAAAAAGAAGATATTTTGGATCTGTTGCATTTTCGACAGCGCGTGGCAGATGCTCTTATAAAAATGGGACAACCACTAATAACGAGAAAAAAAGGACGTCCATATTCCGGCAATAGCAGTCCTATAAATATTCTAAGCACCAAGAAACGACTTCGTTGCGGAGAAATAAGACCAGCGGAAGAAATCCAATACGATACTGTCGATCACCTACCAGAATATGACGATAAAAAAGATGCAACAAGATGTAAAAAACCTGATTGTAAGGGGAAAACTCATGTGTTGCCTAAAGTGTAACATACATTTTGTGCTTTACCGGTGACAGAAATTGTTTTAGAACGTTTCATCAAAAACTGTAATGCTTTTCCTGTATATTTTAATGATACTTTTGTAATTAAATACATACTATAACAGCGACTTTAATTTAATATAAAACTCTTCAAGTCATAAATTATGGTGCAAAATGTATCACTGTAGACCCGGTGTCCATTTCAGTGGACACTAGATTTTCCAAAAATATACGAATAAATAACATTTTTTTTTTGCATATATTCGTTACATAGAGCCTAAACATACAGAAAAACATTGCAAATATTTTTTCCCATGTAAATGATTAAATCAGGTCCGAAGGGGTTAATAGTAGTACAGTATTGGCACTCCCTGCCGCTCTCTCGTGTCGACCTCACCTCCTCTCTGAGACAAATGTAGAACTATTTATATGGCGCCGCAGGCACACACCCTCATTCACACTCTGCACAGACGTCATTGTTTATGTAATAGTGAACGATGCGACATTTATTTGGAGTGGCCGAGGTGTAGTATTACTATGCTATGTCATGGGGTCGTCTTCCTTTGTCTGTTTTTAAGGGAAAATTTGACTCTGTTCTTGAAAGCTCCACTTATTTATTTGGGAATACTGATGAGGGAAGTTGATTCCACAATTTCACAGTTCGTAGTAGAAAATGTGTTTATCTCACAAAAGCAGATATTGTCAGTGAGCATAAATTCACGTACACATTATTTTTGGGTGTGTAAACGCGAGACCACCGCACGCCGAGAGTTACTCGAGCGAGTATATTTACACACACCACAACTTCGAGTAGAGTTGCCATCCGTCCGGGTTTCCCCGGATTTGTCTTAGTTTGAAAGTGTCCGGGGAGCGTCCGGACGGGGTTTCATTTGTAGACCAGGGTAAAAAGTTTTAAATCACTATCGCCCGCTCCGTGCTGCGAATAACGGTCTTGTCACAATATAAAAATATAATACTAGTACTAAAAAACACTGATGATATGTCCGGGTTTTGAGATTCAAAATCCGCAGTTTTCACACACCTTGTCTTGGTTGCTAGCGTTTATAGATGGCAACCCTAACTACGAGGAAGGCTGCCCGCCTTTATGAGTTAAAACATCTTTATATCAATATGCAAGTCATAAAATAAAGCACTTAAATTTTAAAAGTCCGTAAAACATCGCTTTAAACTAAAAGCTTTCAAACTTTCACGATGCAATCTACAACTCGCCACGTCGTGATTTACGCATCGTTATGAGGTCATATTTATACGAGTACATACATTGTAGGTTCTGCACCGACCCATAGTTGAGCAGCGTGGTGGAGTATGCTCTAAAACACTTCGATTGAGGAGAAGCCCGTATTCCAGCAGTGGGATGAATAAGAGTTAACGATACATTGTAGTAGAGCATTTCTTTAAGACATCCGGGAAAGCTATTGATACCAAATATGAAAACGCAATTTTACAAACGAAATTGCTATCCATCTACCATAATGGTGTTTAATAAGTTGCCCACCAAATGGATAGCACTTCCGTTGAGTGAATTCAAAAGGACATTAACCCAATGGCTCATTGTACAATGTTTTTATTCGGTTCAAGAATATATGGATACAAAAATAAATATAAATGACGAACTATGAGGGTAATGATGGCATAACAATCAGTAATCTGTTTCTGAATTTAATATTTTTAATTTAATTATATCTAATGCAATTGACATGTTATAAGAATAAAATTTTATTGTTGACATGTTATAATAATAGTTTAATGATAGCATAAATATAAGTTATTAGGACATTAATTAATAAATTTATGTACAATTAATATCTCCAATATACAATTAATATATGTCTATGAATATTTTGAAAGGGAAAATTTTGCATGCCAGTAATGGCTAGATGTAGGGGTTGCTTTTATATATACTGTAACATCTATATTGTATCACATCTATAGCAAATAAAGTTCATTCATTCATTCATTCTTTGACGAGCTTGGTGGTCGAATAGCTAGCAATGGCCACTTTCGGGATCTGATATATATATAAACTTGTAAAAATACAGTGCAATAATACAAATAGGTATACTTGTATATTCTTTCATGACAATATACAACAACTACTAATAGGGCGTACAGCAATGCACATTCCTTTCAATACCTGAAAATATGTTCAAGAAACATCAAATGGGCTCTTAGTAAAAGGGCTAGTAGATTATTTATAATAAGTCTAAGACGTAAGTGCCCACAAGGCCTCAATGGCCAACTAAATAATTTCATTTCAACTCATCAATATATTTTTGAAAGACCAAAATAATCTGACGAGTTAATCATTTTACGAATATGACTGTTGATAACATTCGAATAACAAAAAAACAAAATCGGTATATCTAGAGGATCAACTAATAGATATAAAAATAGTGATTGTTTGTAAAGTAAAGGTTTACGGACGATAATTTTACGTGATAACATCATAAGAAATATAGGCCGATCGTGCATCTCTATCGCTTGTTCCACGCTCTATCTTGCACGCTCGGCTCAGATGGAACGTGACAATGAGTCATGCTTTTCGCAGCCGGCGTCCATCGATTTATTAAACGTTCACGTCAAAAATAATCAATGACTCAACTATGTGACATATGATCGTCATCTATTTAATTAGCTCACTGTATTAGCTGAAACTAACCGTACATTGAGTATAATCGATAAAGCATATTTCACTCTCTGACAAATTGAGTGAGCCATTTGTCTCGGCCGCGTACTAATGGGGGACGTAAGGACAACTTTAACTGATTTTGATCAATCAGGCCGACAAATTTGCGGCCAATCTTAGCCGAGAATACGGATTGATTGATAGTGCTGATAACTTAGATGGCCTTAGTGCTCGAGTTGAAGGTTTAGTTAATTGTTTTATGAAAAGTTAATTAAAAGTAAGTTAACTATAATTCCACCGCCAACCCGCAGTTGAGCAGCGTGGTGGAGTACGCTCTAAACCCCTTCGATTGAGGGGAGACTCGTATCCCAGCAGTGGGATCAATTAGAGTTGACGACGACGACGACTAACTATAATTGGTATTACAAAGTGCAGAACATGATTTACCGATAGAAACAGAGTCAAATAATAATATACCGGGTGGAAAATTATGAATGACATACCCAGCAATGAAATACAAACATACATTTCGTTGTTAATTTTCTCCTTAAAAATCATTTGACTTAAAGATCCTTAAAGATATATTTTATTTTGCTACTGTTTTCTATGAGTTAGAAATACTGCACCGATCGGGCACGACATGCCCTACTTCTCACTCACCAGAATACCGCTGCCAAATATTGTTATTTGGCAGCGGTATTCTGGTGAGTGAGAAGTAGGTCACCAAACGTAAGGAAAACCTGCGCTAATGGTGTACAGTTTCAACCGTAACATCGTGTAAATTAGTGATTACATAGCATCTTAATTCACGACTAATTAGGTGTAAAATAAGAAAGCACAGTATTAGTGGACGCCTGTAACACCAGAGGCATCACATGCGCGTTGCCGACCCTGTAAAAACCTCTTAACGCCCTTTTTGAAGAACCCCATGATGTAGTCTACTGGGAAAGCCTCAACAGGCAATTCATTCCACAGCTTGATAATACGTGGAAGAAAACTTCTCTGGAACCGCACAGTACGTGACCACTTCGGTTCTAATGTGTGAGGATGAATTCCCTGTCGATGGCGAGCGGTGCGACTGTAGAAGGAGGCCGTGGGCATCATGTCAAACAACTCCTCTGCACACACCCCATTGTACAAACGGTAGAACACACAAAGGGACGCAAAACCTCTTCTCAGACTTAAAGGTTCTAAACCATTTGTTAGTTTGGGATCGTCAACAAACCTCCCAGCAAACAGCACGCCTTTGAATCGAGTCACAAGGTGCAAGCTGGTATCTAGGCGCTCCCGCCCATAGATGGCAACAGTACTCCATATGCGGCCGTACTTGAGCTTTGTAAAGCATAAGTCTTTGCCGCGGGTTGACGTATTGTTTCGCCCTGTTAAGCACACCTAGTTTCTTCGATGCCAGCTTGACCATACCCTTCCAGATGACATCGAAACTGTACGTTGCTGGAGATGTAAACTCCTAGAATACCAATACTATTGGCGATGGAGAGGGGTGTGTTTTCGAAGTGTGGAGCCACAGCAAATAGGGTTTTCTTATGCTGCAGCTACAGTACCGTGATATGCCAATAATTATTGCCATAATTTCAACAACGCCTAGGTGTAACCACGATTTATGGCCATAATTTTACAATGCCAATCAATATGGCAAATGGCGGTAGACAATAGCTCCGGCGGCGGTCTTTTTTCGCATATCAAAGAGAATTACCGCAGTAATTAATGCGTTTGTGGCCACACTACTGTTTGTCCAGTGTGCAGCATGAACTCAACGGCGACGCACGTATCGACCGACATGGAGTGGTCAAATGAAAATGCTTAAGTTTTGGAATTATTCTAATGCGAACCGTATCTTTTTATTATGGGCTTTCGGTCGGGTATCCCCCGGTAAAAATCGCGGTGTACAATGATGGTTTGAAGAAGAAAAAAGACCGAAACCATCTAAATAAATATAACAGCTGCAGCTTCAACCTCCATCTTGAAAAATGATATTTTTACCGCCTAATTTATTGACATATCTAGGTAAACTCTAGTGTAACCACCCCACTTCACGCAGTAATTTCAACGGTAATTCAATACCATAATTATTGCGGTAACAGCCCGGTAGACGGTAAGGTAGTGTAGCCGCAACATTAACGGTGAACGCGCTGACTTGTGTCTTAGAGGGGTTAAATCGCACTAAGTTCTGTCGCCCCCAGTCGGACACTCTACTTAGTGTGTTCTCGATTTGCGACACAAGTTGTTCGCGGCTCTCCTCCACCAAAGAACGAGGGATATTTGCGCGGCCCGTGTAATAACTGTCCCCGGTGCTATCGTCCGCATAACAATGAATGCTGTCATTAGACAACATATCATTAATATGCAGCAGAAACAGCGTCGGGGACAATACAGAACCCTGCGGGACGCCAGCATTGATATCCATGCTATCGGATATATACACAGTAGATACAACATAGCAACTAAGAACGGAACAATATACGTCTCCTGTCACATCGTGTTTGATTCAACAACTACGGAAACTCCACACTACTTCACTAGAAGGAAGAAGAACAGACACTAGTCTGTCCTCACACGTATAACTACGTGCTGGACGGTACAAACGGTTATTCCAGCACACGGACAATACGTCTACTTGTATATGGCTACTAAGTATTTTTACGTTATTATGCCAGCATTCAAACGTACTAAAAATGGACGTCACATTCGCGGCTAGAAGGGCGTTAAATCATGAGTTCGTACGCGTGTTTGTAACTGGCCACCGTAGAAAAAAAAAACCAAATGTGGACAAAAAACAAAATTTTTATTTCGTATAATTTTAACAAAAAAGAAACCTACTCAAAACATTACTCTACATTTATGTATGTAGATACAGGCTGATAAATAAATAAAATAAATAAATATATCTGGACAATTTACACAGCGCCATCTAGTCCCGAATTAAGTAAATACATACATACATATAATACATAGAAAACACCCAGACCCACAAATACACACAAATATTTGTCTTGTGCGGGAATCGAACCCGCGACCTCGAAGTCAAAGTGGCCATTGTTGACCATCGAGCTCAATTTTTTCATCATCATCATTGCAGAGCTGATGATGATGATGATGAAAAAAATATGGGACCGATCTGAAAGTATACTCTTTCAATTCTTTTTCAAATCGATTTATAAATCACGAAGTAATTAAATATCAATCATTAAAAAAAATACAGCCGAATTGAGAACCTCCTCCTTTTCTGGAATCGATTAAAAAGTAGCGAAGGAGTAGCTCAGTTTGTGACACAAAAACAAATTAAAATTACATTTAAATAATTTCCATTTAACACCTACGAATACCATTCCGTTTCAATATTCCTTTCACTGCTGTAATAAGATACAGGGAATGAATGAATGGAGGGAAGGGCACAAAACCCACGTCCTTAGTGAACAATGACGATTTTTCTTTTGGGTCTCAACAGTATATTATGGGATTTGAGAAGGGAAGAAATTGCACCGTTTTGAGGTTACATAATAGGACGAAATGCTCATTATTTTTACTGGTTTTTTTTTTTTTTTTTTCCAAAATATGAGATTTTTTATATATGAGGTGGGAGTCAACGAGCATGCCGACCTGATAAAAAATAATCACCAACGCTCATGGAAATCAGCAACACCAAGGGTCGCCGCTCCGTTGCCAGCCTATACTCCCCCTTTCTTTCTTTCTGGTGACCTCACTCACTCCCTGGAACACAACAATCCTCAAGGGAATTGTTATTTGCCTGCGGTATTCTGTGAGGTGAAGGTACATTCCCCAATCGGATAGCTTACAATGACGCTCCCTACCTTTCTTTTCGCCAGAGCTTCGTTTGTTAGTCAGCAGGGTGCACCGCGTGCAGGTGAAGTTGGCTTTAGTTTAAAGCCGATAAAAAAAAGCAATGGAAACTATTAATTTGTATATATATAACTTTATCTAGCTGACACATAGATAAAAAAAAATTCGCGTCAAAATGAAATGAAAAATTTAACGCTCAAAGCTCGTGCTGACCGCTTTACGTAGGTACGTGACACGCGTCACACTCACGAGCAATTTTCCTTTCTACTCAATATGGGAACAAAATACAAAAATCCCAAAATATCTGTACAAATTCGGATGGATGGTAATCCATACTTCAATACTTCCATACTAATATTATAAATGTGAAAGTGTGTTTGTTTGTCCTTCTTTCACGTCGAAAGTAACAAATGGATTGACATGTTTTTTTGGCGATAGTTTAAGGCCCGGAGAGTGACATAGGCTACTCTTTATCCCGGAAAAACATCTTATTCCCACGGGAAAAAATAAAGTTTATAATCGTTTGTCCTACTTTCACTAGATCACTAAATGGCGCTGTCTCATTTCTAAATATTATAAGCGCTGTGGTTGTGTATATAAATATACATAAATCAATGGCAGCTCCTCCTGACCGGGCGAAGCCGCGGGTAACAGCTAGTGCTAAATAAATCTGGACAAATTACGCACGGTCATCTAGTCCCAAACTAAGCAAAGCTTGTACTATGTGTACTAGGTAACTGATATTATACTTAAATACATTTTTTAAATATATACAAATAATACATAGAAAAATTCAGACCAAAACAAACAGACATGTTCATGCGCACAAATAATTGTCTTGTGCGGGAATCGAACTCGTGACCTCGTAGACAAAGTGGTCATTTTAACCATTCTACCGTCAATGCTAAGTCTATTATTTAGTAATGCGTCTCATTCGTAGATTCATAAAGTCCGGTATGTATTGTTGATAGCTCAGTTTCTTGCGTTTTATGGGGCGCTAATGTCAGATTGAACGTTATATGATTGTAAATATCGGATTAGAATAAGAAAATTTTGAAAACGTATATCTGAAGAATTCATATTCCTTATCAATAGTCAAATTCCAAAAGCTTCCTACTCCTACTAATTTCTTCTGATTAAATTCGTTGTGAGTTCCAAGGCAGCCGTAGTTTTACCCCCGGGACTGCAATGGACTTCAATCTTCATTGCCTTTTTTGGCGGTCGCCGCTGTTAATCCTGGCTACACAGGAGACACAGTGGTGGGAATGTGTGGTGGGCCCCCGTCCCATTCCTTATCTAGTCTAGCTTAACACGTATCTTGTTCAATGATCACATCGGATCCTTCAATTGAGGGGAGACCTGAATCCCAGCAGTCGGATAAATAAGGGTTGACAATGAACGAGCGAATGAACGAACGATTTATTCATTAAATTTTATTTTAAAAAAAATCTTCATGAGAATACAAATACAAAATATCTTTATTTGGTACAATTTTGTGAACAAATAATTTGCGATTGAAGCTCCTTTTAAGTATATATATACGAGTATATACTTGTGCTAGGAAACTCCGCACCTACATAATAATTAGGTGTTATTAAGTACCTATTAAGTTTGATTTTATTTATATAAAACTAGAAAACAAATTAAGTTGCTCAACTAAAAGCGTATTATTATGAAACTCCAAACTTCATTATGCTTCCTATAGAAGCATGTGGGAACAAGCATGAAAAAAAAACGGCACAAGGAAGGAAGATACTCATAGCTGATATCCTCTATGCTTCAATCTAAAATTGCAACCCTTGCTTTAGTAATTTGGTACTATATGAAACTTAACTTGAAGCATTAATCCAACCAGTCTCACAGAACTTTGCTGCATTAACTTAACCTTCGCAATCGAACTGGACGGAAAGGTCGAAAGGGGTCGCCATACTCTGGTTTTATACCCATTCATTAGGATTCAAAGCACGAATGAAACAAACGCCTCAATGCGGGTAAATCGACTACCGAATGCTAAATAATCCCTTCCGAGCTGTGACCGATTCATTCAAATAAAGTTTAGTACATCAGTAATTTCAGTCCCCGAATGTCCCTTTGTTCAGATTTGGGGTGTTAATGAGTGTGTACATATATAAAGTGAAATCTCACTAATCCGGCACAATTAAAAACCAGAGGGTGCCGGATTATTGGAATATTTGGATTACTGGAATGTATAGATAAATCATTATAAATAAAACAAAGCATTTTATAAAGAAAAAATAGCATGTATTTTTTCTTTATAAAATTTATTTTCCGACCACTTGGGAATCGAACTCGGATCACGGTGGTTCCAAATGCGACTTTCAATGCAATAGACTACAATGACAACTACATGTTACGACGAATCTAGCTAATATATATTATGTAAATTGTTATAATATATATTATTATTACGATAATTCTATAAATTTATACTAGTCATATTTAAGGAATCATGAGAAGCAAAACCAATTAATTTGCTTTGTAGCGTTATTTTAAACGCTACACAGCAAAAGTTTTTACGCGGGTGAAACCAAGGGTATCAGTTAGTGTTAAATAAAACCTAAATATGTACTCTGAATATTCAGATAGACTATTCCATTACAGTAAATACAGTAACAGCGGTAAACCCAACCACAACTTAATAAAATTGAATCAGCAACCGCGACCCTATTATGGCATAAACGATGAGGTTATTGTGGGAGACGTCGTATCTAGGTAGATACAACCTAAAATACATAGTGAAAATTTAATCTGTGTTGACGTTGTAAAGGTACTAGTTATTGTAGGTATTGTATAAAATTATCTACGTGATAAGCTAAACAAAAATACATACACATTATAAACTACTTCATCGTATATTTATTTTTAATCAAAATAATCGTCACGGAAATTATAACTTTTTATGTTCTCGACTGTACACACTTGGAGGCTTTGTGAGATAAACTGTTAAGGTAACTGTAGGCTAACAAACATTAGAACTCTATGAAGTCAGGCTTCAACCAAAAATAATGTCGTACGTTATTTTTTTATAAACACATTCAAAACTTTCACTTCAATTCTCACTTTGAAGTCAGACCCCTGATTCTGTATTCGATAATACTAATTCAGTGACCGACTGGGGAAGTACCTCCACCACACAGAATACCACAGCCAAAATGAAGGAGTACAGGCTAGCAACGGAACGGCGACCCCTTGATCTTCATTTGCGGTGGTGATTGCTTTACACCACTTAACCCACGTGCTCATCCAGTTATATAAAAAAAGTGAGAAAATTACAATTTTACTTGAACAACCGCTAATGACATAATTTATATAACTTTATTGACCACTATAATAGGGTGTGAAAGGCGGGTTTAACGCTAAACCCAGTCTACGTTTAGGCTGTACGGAGATACACGAATGCGGCTGTCACATAAATGTGAATCTCTTTTACAATATTACAATATACATGCAAGATTGATAAAAATTCAAAAGTTTCATATCTTTTTATACGTTATATTTTATAGCATACTTACTTATTACTTAATTACTACGCTGCGCTAGCTCAACGATCCGTAAATGTTGCGATCCGCTACAAGAGACTGCCACAGCCCTTCATTTTCTCTAGTTTCAGATTCGTTTCGTAACATTTTTCAGTAGCGTAATAATAACTTTTTTCCGTGGTAAGGTTGTTAGCCTGGCGTACAACCCCCGATATACTACTACTATAATAAAGAACTACACCCGTCTCGTTAGCGTAACGTGCGTCCCATAAGACTCGAATAAGATTCAAATGATTTTTAAACTTGAACTTTTGGTATCCTTAGTACGAGACATGGGTTTTTTGATTTATTTGACCTTTTGATACGGAGGGAGGATATATCCGTGCCGTTTGTCAACACTGGCAACGTACTGATCAAAGCCTTTCGTCTTGAGACATTGTTGTATTTTGGATGGCTTATAGTCTACCGTAAATAAACAGAAATGTTTTAACTTTATTTACTAGCAGTTGGCCGTGGTTTTCATAAACTTTCATTCTTTTTGGGATGTAAGTGGTTCATCAACATCTTTGAACCAAAGCCAACTTCACCTGCACGCGGTGCACCCTGCTGACTGACAAACGAAGCTCTGGCGAAAAGAAACGTAGGGAGCGTAATTGATAGCTACCCGACTGGGGAATGTACCTCCACCTCACAGAATACCGCAGACAAATAACGATTCCCTTGAGGGTTGTTGTGTTCCTGCGAGTGAGTGAGGTCACCAGAAAGGAAGGAGATGCTGCGTTGGCAGCGGGGGTGGCGGCGTGCAAGCGATATTTTCAATGTTGCAAGCGTTGATATAGCTACGGTAACCGCTTCACATCAGGCGACCCGTATGCTTGTCTGCCACCCGACGTAGTATAAAAAAAATCTCTATTTATCAAGCTGGTAGCAAAGAGAATGGAAAATACATTCATCCTCTTTGCTGGTGGCGTAACTGGAATGTACTATCGAGAATGCCAGCTTGAGGACGCGGCACTATCTATCCGCTGTGGCTAAAAGTAAAGTGCCGCCCTCACTACGCCGTGAGCGCATGGATATTTTATAGAAGACGAAAAAATATTAATTGCAACATAACACAACGCTATTACATAAAATTACATGATAGCTGTCAAGTAAGACAGAAAGATGAAACGAAACAGTGCTACATGATGCCACAAATTGGACCCAACTCAGCATTATGCCGTGGTCTGACTATGTCAAACCCAGCGTTGATTTTTAGCTGGGACCTTACCGACGAAGCTGAAGCGAATTTCATACCATCAGATTTTTTTATTGCGAAAATAAAACTTTAGCTTAAATTGGCGGTAATAGGCTATTTTCCAATGTTTAAAGATTGTATAACAATATCGTAAAATACTATAGACCACGTACCGGCAAGCGCAGCGTAGGACGTCCACCCACAAGGTGGACAGACGACCTCATTAAGACCGTAGGATCGCGCTGGATGCAAGCCGCTTCCAACCGGTCTTATTGGAGATCTAGAGGGGAGGCCTATGTCCAGCAGTGGACTTTCAATGGCTGAGATGATGATGATGATGATCGTAAAATACACAAAACTATAAAGATCTGCAAACTTTCATTCTAATATCTTCAGTCAGACTTTTTTTAGCGTCGATCAAAGTTTGGCGGGGAAGTCCATTTTAAAAGTATGAAATTATTAAAAAATAATATTTCCATTGGAGAAGCAATAAAAAATCCTATAACTTTTATTATGATACTAATCACATAAACGTAATATTTAACATAGCTATCGTACAAATTTCTGATTTGATGCATACAAAATACAAACCTGTGACGTCATAATTCGGTAGTCTTTTGTATGGAGCGTTTTGGGGCAGTCTAAAAATTGTGATTTTCAAATCAACATATCTCGAGATATTTTTGTGCTATCGAAGTAATTCTTTCACCTATGGTTATATTATGGAGACGTCCCTACATATTAAACCGAAAAAAATGTTAGTCAAATAGCCTATTGTGTTTAGCTTTCCTGGTAGGAACCATGTAGCTCTACCGACTAAGCTAAATATCACCATCACCACCACCATCAGGTCATTTTAGTCTCCACTACAGGAGCACGAGCCTCTCTCTTCCGTCCCAGACAGAAGGATTTGGCCTACACTCCCCACGCTGGCCAGACGGGTTGGGGAGGCCTGATCGATGTTTGATAATGTATTTCCCTTAGTCGCCTTGTACGACATCCACGGGAAGAGACGGGGTGATTCTATTCTAGTCTGCCGGAAACCACACGGCCTAAGCTAAATATGTTTGTCATTAACTTAAACCTAAGATCAATATTCGCGATCAAAAAGTCCGATGGTAATACCTCGGCGGTAGGGCCCCAGTTTGTGACACCGCGGACGGACAAACAGACGCAATACAGGTATTTTAAACATAGCTATTATAGCATTAAAAATTTGTTTGATCTTTTGAATCTGTACCCTCGTGCCAAAAACTCATATCCAAACATATTATTATTAAAAAAGCTCCACTGATTTATTTACTCGCTTTTCATAAATGTCCCGGTTTTTCAAACGAGTTTTTTTTACTTTCAAATGTTAATCCCGCTTTGATCAAAAATAAATCTGGCAACGTTGGTTTTAATAGTGATTTATTTAAAGTTTTAAAGTTATCAAGTATAAGAATCAGGTAGCAATTAAAAAGAGTAACGTTGTAATAACTATATTTTCAGATAACACTTCTATTCACTTCGACAGTTGTTCATCAAAAGACCTCCGTTTGCATTTTCCCTTCCTTTTTATACAAAAGTCCCGTTTTAGGTTTATTTATGATTTTAACGGTTTTCCGGTTTTCATTCAATAATTAGATAATATTAGAATTCAAAGTATACAAATACATTAAACTAAAACTAATCTAAAAACCTATCTAATTAATCTAAAAACCAAAGAAAAACTTATGGGATAAAAAAATATATACAAATAATGAATTCAAAGCAACATTTATTAACAGATATTATTTCCTAGTCGATAAATCGTTACTTCCATTATTAATGTTTAAATTCTAATATTACCTCGAATTGTTTCGAAAAAATCGAATAATTTAAGTACTATTTTAGAGAATGCTTTTTATGGTTTAGAGAAGATTTAGAATAAGAGGAATAATAAATAAGATTAATTTGCTAGTCACTCAATTGACAGATATTGATACTTGTATTATTTGATTTCTAAAATCGTCTCTGATTATTCTAGAAATTATCACTTAATAATTATAAAAATATTTTTAGAAGAGGTATATGTACATGTCTTTGTATATCCAGATAATCTAATACAAGTATTATTACCTAGTACCTATTAAACAGAATTCACATTGCGTGCTTAATCTCTCTAGTTGCCGCGGGTGTGTTTTGACTCTATAAATTATGCGCGTATTAAACCAATATGGTAATATGAAAACCACACACTACACGGTCCCAAACTATAAACGTATTAGAGTACTTGACACTTACTAGTTACTACGAGTATATCAAATACTTACCGACGTAAATTATAGTAATAACTATCTGACCCGGCTAACGTTATTTTGCCATAAAAATAGATAACAACCTATTCTTAGACCTACCCGATATGCACACAAAATTTCATAAAAATCGGTCATGCCGTTTCGGAGGAATACTTATGGTAACTAACATTTTGACACGAGAATTTTATAAATTAGATAATTATGTGAAAACTGTGATTATGAGGTGTAGAAGTAGTAAAACTGAAATTTCGGGCGAAAGTTCGGAATTTTTCAGATTCGAATTACATTCGAGTGGGTGGGTGAATAAGAACTTTTCATCCAACAAGTCCTAATTTACCGTCTAAATAACATATTAAATTTTTAATTTTTGACGTTTGTTTCCTCCAAGACATTACAAAAGTATTTTAAAAGATCCGAACCTTTTGGATTATTTTCACATCGTAGTAGACCCCCAGATTGCTTCATAGTTTTCGCGCAAGCGTTTTTTTTTTTAAGTTTGCAACGATGGCTGATATAATTCGCCACGCACGTAGCACGTACAAAGCTGCCGCGTCGCACCGCATCGGAATCGCTTCGCATTCTATTCCTGCGCAGTACGTAGCCTTACCGTAAACTGACCAAAAAAATCGACGGGGATTGAAATTCAGCTGGCAAAACAAAATGTAGTATTCGGAATTCGAGTTCCAAATTCTTAATCGATTTTGACACTGTTATCTTTTGTTATTTCGGTTACCAGCTCTACAAGCTCGTTAGACAGTGTCATTGGATTACTGTACGAGTTTATTGAATTGGTATATAGATTTTTATATTAGTTATGGTTTAATTTAGTTTTCTATAATTAGATTTTCGTTTAAGTATTTATTATCTAAAGGACCGACGGCGTAACGTACCCTCCGATTGGCAAATGGCTTTTACGACCTTTGTATCCGGAAACGTCGACATAATACATAGAAAAACCCAGACCAAGACAAACAGACATGTTCATGCATACAAATATTTGTCTTGTGCGGGGATTGAACCCGGAATCCCAGAGGCAAAGTGGACATGGGGCCCTACCACCGAAGCTGAAATCGATTATCATCGAATATTTTGATTCGAAAAATTGGTCATACGTATAAGTTATTGCCAAATATCTTTAGCTTAGTCGGTAGAGCTCCAATGTTTCTACTAAGCTAAATACAAGTATCATAAATCTAAGTTGAAGCACACCCCGGACACTTCATACAAATGTCGCGTCGTTTACAACTACATAAACAATGACGTCTGTGCAGAGCGCGAACGAGCGTGAGTGCGTGCGCCGCCATACAAACTGTTCTAGATTTGTCTCAGAGGGGAGGTGAGGTCGACATGAGAGAGTGGCGGAGAGTGGCCATACTGTAAGTAGTACTATTACTTATACTGTGGTTGAAGTTTGATTTTCAAAATCAAAAAATCCGATGGCAATCGGCTTCAGCTTCAGCGGCAGGGCCCCTAGTTTTTACATATTTCATAATAATATTTTAAATATTAACAATTTATAACATAAATTAAGATAATGTTTACATTTCCTCAACTTTTCATTAACGTAACGAATTTTTAATAAATTATTTTGGTAAAGTAACACGAGAGCCCGTACCATGAATTATCACCGATGGGTCATTTTTCAACAGATGCGATATCATAAAGTACAATATAACGTTTGCAAACATTGGTAGTTTATATGCAATTTACTAGAGTACTGTGTTAAATGGATGATCTGAATTTTGATATGCAGCTCTTTTACAGGGCAACTTATGGGGTGTAAGTGGTTCATGAACATATTTAAACCAAAGCCAATCTCACCGGCACGGACAACTCTGCTGCTGCAAACGAGGCTCTGTCGAAAAGAGAGGTAGGGCATAGCGTATTTTTTTAAGCTGCCCGACTGGGGAAGTTCCTCCACCTCATAGAATACCGCAGCCAATTGTGATGATGAACAACATGATGAATGATGAACAACAGAAAATTGATCTAGATCTACGAGTATATATGTCGCAGCCAACTGGTTAAAATAGCCGTTCAATCAAACAGCTAGCCCTTTGACTGAACAACGCCATTCAATCACACGTCTAGCTTTTTTATTGAATTTTTGAAATTCAATTAAAAAGCTAGACGTGTGATTGACGCTCAAAACGTTCAACACTACAGCTGATTGAAAAGCCGCCGTCTAATTGAACTAGTTCAGCGCTCACCACCGCGACGCTAGGTGCGTTTTGTTTTCAATATGGCGTCAACTAGCCGGTGTTTGTGATTGTTTCAAGATACTTTTCGGAAAGAAAGTAGTAAATACATAAACTAGGGGTTCAGCCCACTGTAGCGGGGGGCTCGGGGGTTGAAGCCCCTCGCCATACAAAATAAATATTGCCAACCCCGACTTCACGTAGACTTGCCGGATACTAGAGTGTTTTTTGTAAGCCCGGACGCGCTGAGGAAGTGCAGCCCCCGCCTGCCGTAACGAAGGGCAGGCACCATGCGAGCCGTAGCGGCGGAGGATTGATGCGAAGGCGAGCATGAGTGTCTGCCCTTGGTTATGCAAAGACGAAGAGGCTGCACTTCCCTCAGCGCCGGAGACGTCCCAGAACTCCGCTTGCTAATTAGGTAGGTAATATTATTCTCTCAAATCACATACTAAACTAATGGTCACCTTAGTTAATTTGCCATTTAACCAGTTGGCTAAGCGTCATTTAGCTGTAGTGTTGAACGTTGCGCTGTAGTGTTGAACGTTGCAGTCAACAAGTCGGCTAAACGACGTATAGCCGTGTGATTGAATGGCGTTGTTCAGTCAAAGGGCTAGCTGTTTGATTGAACGGCTATTTTAATAAGTTGGCTGCGACATATACACTAAGTATAATTATTTTCTTTGGTATATTAACTAAGTTGGTATCCGGTCGATGCATAAATTTTAATGGGTTAACTCAATTCTGGAATCGAATCGATGTTGGCTAGGTCCAATAATCGAACCTTGTGCTGTACCTTCTTCAGTAATAATTAAGATTGCTGGTGAATTCTTAACTTAACTTAACTGACGTGCCCTTGTTTGTGAGGATAGTCTTGGTACCATTTTAACAATAGGCTCTGTATACCAGCTTGGCCAAGTTTCATCATCATCATCATCAGCCTGTATCTATCCACTGCTGGATATAAGCCTTCCCCAATGCTTTTCACCAGATACGATCCTCCGCCTTCCGCATCCAGCCGCTCACAGTCGCTTTCTTAAGGTCATCGGACTATCTAGAAGGAGGGCGTCCAACACTTCGTCGTCCTACGCGCGGCCACCACTCTAATACCTTCCTCCCCCATCTGCCATCACTTACTCGGCAGATGTGCCCGGCCCATTGCCACTTCAGCTTGCAAACTCTGAAGGCTATGTCGACAACTTTGGTTCTCCATCGAATTTCGACAAAATCGCTCGCTGCGCGACCTTTAGCTTGTGGACCAGTCCGATGGTCAGTGTCCAAGTCTCTGCACCATAAGTTTATTATATAATATATTTAATCGTGCTTCGGAGGGCGCCTTAAGCCGTCGCGCGTCGCGTCGGTCCCGGCTGTTGTTATTATAGATCAGGGTTGCCAAAGGCACGGCCCGCGGGCCGCATGCGGCCCTCGGCTTTATTTGGGCGGCCCGTGACGTGTTTTTCATTTATCGGTTTTTATACAATTTTGTTACCGCTACAGGTTTTTTACAACAAATTTGACTGAAAATTATATATTTTTAGAAAAATTAAAGTTTTATGACTAACTACACTTGCGAGCAACCAAATCGACTCAAGCTTTAACGCTACATACAGATATAGTTTTTACAAAAAGTATACAGGACATTTATAAAAACATTTCAGCTTTAATGAGATATCATCATTATTAAAATTCATTAATATTTTTTTTTATTTATGAATCCCTGCACATAAATGTAGGAAAAATGAGAATTTAGGGAAAGGTGTTATTGTTGTCAGTTATTTTACATATTAAACAAACTGTTAAAAATCGTAATAAAATTTATTTTGTCAATACTTGCTATTACCTCCCTCCCCCCCCCCCCCCCCCCCCCTCCAGCCCTAATTATTGCTAGAAGTCTGTTTTTCATGGACCTTATTAATTTTTTGACATTCTCTTGAGGTATACCGTCCCACTCCTCTAATAACGCTGCCTTCAATTCTTCTACTCTCGTAGGGACGGGATTTCGGGTCCGCACCCTTCGTTTGAGCTCGTCCCATAAATGCTCGATGGGATTCGTGTCTGGGCTAAGCGCAGGCCAGTCCATAGTGTGTATTCCGACCTCTTCGAGAAACTGCCGAGTAATGTGCGACGTATGTAGTTATAACTAAGCTTAATCTTTCAAAGTAGATAGAAAAAAATGTCAAGTAGGTATTTGCTTCTGCGGCGGGCTAATCTATTTAGTAATTTGTAATGGCCCGGTATTGTAGGTATATGGTTTGGACAGCCCTGTTATAGATGATAGTCGTCAAGCCAAGTGAGTGGTCTTTATGTGGCTTGTAAAAAATGGCCTCCGCCAACCCGCAGAGTAGAGCAGCGTTCAATTAATTAAAGGGAAACTCATATCCCAGCAGTGGGATAAGAGTTTATTACGAAGCGTATCAAACGAAAACTTTACTAAATTTAGTATAGTACTTACGAAATCAAATTCACTCATATATATATATATATATATATATATATATATATATCAGTTATCCAGTACCCCTAGTACAATGGACATCTACATGACTAACATGTGCAAATTAATGAGGACAATAGTTGATAGAGAAGCCAGTGGTATAACATCGGGCTATCCTGATGTAATATCAAAAGTACTGGCCGATCTTAATGTTGGAAACTTGCATCAGTTTTATGATAATCTTTGCCTATTTTGACGAGGTCGGTGGCGTAGCAGTCAATGACGCGGTTTCGACACCAACGCTCGTGGGTTCGATTCCCACACAGGATAAACATTTGTGTGCATGAACATGTCTGTTTGTCTTGGTCTGGGTGTTTTCTATGTATCATATGTATTTACAAAAAAAAAAATGTATTTGCGTATGTTTGTCAGTTGTCTAGTACCCATAACACAAGCTTCGCTTACTTTGGGGCTAGATGGCGCTGTGTAATTTGTCTGACAATATTTATACTAAAATGCCTATTGTAATAAGGAACGCTCAGAAAAAGCGAAGGGAAACAAGAAGCTCAGAAAAAAAAGAAAATAGGCCAGACTTGTGTGTAATTCTCGATAATTTCGAGAACCATTAGTAATGTTTCTTCAGAAGATAAACACAAAAAGAAGCATTAACGAAATTTGATACGAACTGCTCTGTCAGCTCCGCCAGTTTGTCATTTCTACATGATTGGTTTTCGTATTTTTGCCAACTTTTAGTATAACTCAAATATTGAAATTATTCAATGAAAAAAAATTCCTTTTCGCCTAGGTGGGATTTGGACCCACGATCTCTCGATTACCGGTCAACTGCTTTCCAACTGAGCTACCATGAAGGTTTGTGATGGTAGCGAATTTTTGCATTTATATTTACTGTTGTGAGGTCGCTGTGTGACGCCATCTACCTATTAAGTATTCTACTACTAAACAGCGCATAGCAGTCTGTCGTTACAGGTGAAATTCTGGCATGTTGACTGAAATTAACTATTTGAATAATAATTATGAAATTATTTACTTATTTATTTAATGAAAAAAGTGTGAAACGAATCCCCAAGAAAAATAAATAATTCTGAAATATTATTACGTATTATGGCGTAATCCTAATACCTAGATTATTGTTTTAAATATCATCATCATCAGCCTGTATCCACTGCTGAATATAAGCCTTCCCCAATGCTTTCCACCAGATACGATCCTCCGCCTTCCGCATCCAGCCGCTCCCAGCCATTTTTAAATATATCTATCTAAAATTTTGATAGTTCAAAATTTGAGAGCGATTTTTTGGTGAAAGTGTAGAAATAAAATTGAAATGGTGTTCGTTGGTGAGCTCATAACTTGAGAACGGCTTTTGTGTCGTTAGAATGTTCATGATAAACCATATAAGGCTTAAATACCTCTCTTAATGAGAGAGCAGAAATGAAAAACTTACTAGGAAAATTAGTAAATTCAGATAAAAATATTTTTTTATTCAGATCCAGTCCTGGTGCGGTGGTTGGTTAGTAGAAAAATTAAATACTTTTTTCGTATAATTTACCTATCTACAAAAGGCATTTTATAAAAGAAAAATCACAACGAAGTAACATAAATGTGTTTAATTATATTAGTGTTAGTAGCTCTCCACGATCTTAAGAGCCAAAGCCAACCTCATCTGCACGTGACGCATTCTGCCGTCTAGCATGATAGGCTCTGAAAAATGAGTGATAATCAGCGTCTAAATAAGCTGGGTAATAAAATAATCCAAAGACTAAAGAAGTACCTACACACCTTACAAAATTCAATCAAATAACAATTCCCTTGAGGGTTCTTATGTTCCTTCGAGTGAGTGAAGTTTGTTATTGCGATTCAATAACTGAATAGAATGCTTATTCATACCAATGAATATGACTATATAATAATATGACTTTATTTCAACTTTAATAGAGTCGCTTATTCATTGATATGAATAAGCAATCTATTCAGTTATTGAATCGCAATAAGAGTTGGTGGTAAGGGGGCTGGAAGGAAAGAGTTGCTGCGTTGACAGTGGAGGTAGCGGCACGCATGCGATGTTTCATGTTACGTTAGTAAGCCTACAGTTCCGCTTCACATCAGGCGGGCCGAATGTTTATTTGCACCTAACATTGTTGTTGTTGTTGTAAAATCTTTATTATACAAAAGAAATACAAACGTATTATAAAGAATAGGAGAGTTACATGCACAATGCCGGATTTATTCCACTTGGGATTTTTTCCAACCATTTAATATTAAAAATCAAAATATATGTAACATGGCGAAAACTTAGTTTCATACGTTGTATAAACAAAACAAATCCGAATTCCACATCAAAGAAATATTATCTCGATAATATAGTGAATGAACGATTGAGATGTTTCAATCCATTCATTTGTAGCACACTTCACAGCCGTTTCCCGCGGACATTAATCACACGTCGTAACTTCCCCGTCTGAACGAAATTCCCTCACGATAGACCCGTTTTTTTTAACAAATTGATTTCTTCCTTATGGAACCGGATCTCATTAGAGGGTTAATACTAAACTTATCAGGGAACGAATTTCTGGCGGAGAACGATTTTTCGATGTCTCGGTAGATCGTTGGTTGTGTTATGTTGATTCGTCAGGCTTTGGTGAAAGGTCAATAATACTCGTATGTCGAATGACTAATTTGACAGAAATATCTGGAATGTATGTCCTTCAGAAAGTTCGATCGTAAACAATAGTGATCAATCCAAACGGAGACTCTCATTATTTGAGTTACTAGACTTTTTTGACGTGAAATGTCTTTAAAATCACTCCAGTACATACGGGTACCGGGGATCCTACCGCCGAAGCTGGAGCCGATTACCATCGGATTTTTTTATTTTTTTTTATACTACGTCGGGTGGCAGACAAGCATACGGCCCGCCTGATGTGAAGCGGTTACCGCAGCCATATTGATGCTCGCAACATTAAAAATATCGCTCGCGCGCCGCCACCCCCACTGCCAATGCACCATCTCCTTCCTTTCTGGTGAACTCACTTACTCGCAGGAACACAACAATGCTCAAGGGAATTGTTATTTGGCTACGGTATTCTGTGAGGCGGAGGTATATTCCCCAGTCGGGTAGCTTACAATTACGCTCCCTACCTCTCTTTATTATGATAGCGAAAATCAAACTTCAACTTAGATAATAATAATAATAAATATTGTCAGACAAATTACACAGCGCCATTTAGCCCCAAAGTAAGCGAAGCTTGTGTTATGGGTACTAGACAACTGATAAACATACGTAAATACATTTTTTTTTGTAAATACATACTTATGATACATAGAAAACACCCAGACCAAGACAAACATACATGTTAATGCACACAAATGTTTATCTTATATGGGAATCGAACCCACGAGCGTTGGTGTCGAAGCCGCGTCATTGACCGATACACCACCGAGCTCGTCAAGATTTATTCTACTTATGTTTAGTTTAGCTGGTAGAAACGATGGAGCTCTACCGACCAAGCTGAAGGTGTTTGGCAATAACTTAAACGTATGACCTTTTTTTCGAATCAAGATATTCGGTGGTAATCGGCTTCAGCTTCAGGCCTCCTGGGGCCCTACCGCCGAAGCGCCGAAAACCATCAGAATTTTTGGATGCGAAAATGAATTTGCGTATTGCGTAGAATAATGGAAACAACACTAAAATCGACTCGCTGATTTAGACGTTTCACGTTAACCAACGGCCGTGTGCAACGACACGTTTTTTTCATATTATGCCTTTTACCACCTCTGCTAATTTCGAAATAATAATAAGATATCACGTGTATTATTTTTTGTGGTTGTTCAGAGGAGTTATTTGACATAATGGCCTCCATCGACTGTTGCACTGCTGAAGAAGTTTACATAGAATTACATAAATTATTATAAATAATAATATTAAAAATAATATTCCAAAAATTTTAAGATTATTTATAGCTTCTAAAATACACGTGATTGGGGGGGGGGGGGGGGGGGGTTAACTAACTTACACCTCACCAAGTATCACCAAGGGGAGGAGGGTGTTTAAAAGTGCAAAAAAAAACCTCACGTGATTAATGGACGGCCCCTAATGGGGTCATTTCCATAATCCTTGGCGGTAGATGCACAGATACGGACTCAGTACAATACCTAAAGCAGGTATGGAGTACCTATTAGAGACCAACAAATAACAAGACATGACAAGATCCATTATTTATTAATTGAGTGAGTAGGTATGCGTCACTCCCACCCATTCGCAACATACGCAATCGTCACCTGAAACATCAATCACTCACCGTATCTTTCGACATCCTATCGCGACATTGAATGATCCGGACTTTTTCCTTTTAACTGAAATGCAATATTAAAGGTTAAGAGAGTTCTTTTGAGAAAGTTTGATAACCGAAGCTCTTAAATAAGATTTACTGAGGATGCACTTCCCCATCACAGAAGACCAACCAGTTGAAAAGGCCATCTAAGATTGTTGTGTTGCTAAGAGGAATTAAGGTCACCAAAAGTGAGAAAGTTCATTGTTAGCAACGGGGGTGGCACAACGCGAGCAATCAATCTTTGCGTTGCAAGCGTCTGTAGCCTGGATTACAAACCTGGGGGTTAACCTTGCTACAAAATAAGCTCGTGCCCAATGATGTTATATTTCTATAGATGACATTGACATTAAGCATCAAAAATAAACACCCGAAAAGTGAGCCAATTGTCTCACCCATAATTAGTTCGCACATTAGGCAAGCAAACTAATCTGACGTTTGTGACAATTGATTGTAATGCGTGGATAAATTAAATAATTAATAAATTATATAATTAATAAATTAAATAATGTAGGTAGTTCATCAATATTGGGGTGTAAGAGGTTCATCAACATCTTTGAGCCAAAGTCAACCTCACCTGCACGAGGTACACCATGCTGACAGACAAACAAGGCTCTGGCGAAAAAAGAGGTAGCGTATTTCGTTAGATGTCCAACTAAGGACATACCTCCACCTCAAGAATACCTAAGCCAAATAATAATTCCCTTGAGGGTTGTTGTTGCGTTAGCAGCTGGGGTGGCGAAGCGCGAGCGATATTTCATGTTGCTGGCTTTAATATGACTACGGTAACCACTACACATCAGGCGGGCCGTATGTTTAACTGCCACACGACGTAGTAAAAAAGAATACGGATTTATTATATTTGGAATAGAATATGAAACTCGCAAGTTTCGCATGTCCCTTGTGGAGGAAGGTATAATAAAGGGGTGAGAAAAGCCGAATTGTTATATGACTTCAGTTTTCAAGTTTTCAGTTAAACCTTACTCTAGTAAAAGTTTCTTATTCATATAGTCGCTTTATAATAGCAATTAAGAAACTCAAACTTAATTTACTAGTTCTAAGAAATAGAGCTCGGCGAAATCTTAAGCTGCTTCTCAGTATGAGCGCTTCGCCACAAAATGGTTATAAACAGTCCATTATTCCATGTTCACTTCAACACTAAATGTGCGTTTAATTTGTATAATAAATATTTTAGGGCATAAAATATTTATGTGTGTCTTGTGTGTTAGTGCCTTTGTTTATTCAATGATTCAATGAAATTGTTTTGTATTAGTAATGCAATAAAATAACTATTTTATTAATTGTAATTAAGAAAAAAATACCCGTCACCGAGAGCCTGCCTCCATTGTGGCAAAAGGAAAGCAAGGTATTGCGTCAGTAGTTCGCAACATTTACCACCGCGTCAAGATGTTAGCAATACTTATAAAACTCTTATTAAAAACTTGTACATCTACAATTTTTTAATTCCGTGTTTCTTTTCTTTACGTACTGCATGTATAAATGCGCAAATATTTAGCTTTGTAGCCAATTTTTACTGCCGTGATGTTGGCCTATGGCCCGTATATATATAAATTGTCATAGTCATATAAGAGCTTTTCTTGCTTTTGAAGTACGAAACTTTATACTTTATGTATAATATATTCCTAGTACTAGACAACTGATAAATGTACTTAAATGCATTTTTTTTTATAAACACATACGTGTTATAAAGTTATAAAGTTTATAATACATAGAAAACACCCAGACCAACACAAACAGACATGTTCATGCAAACAAATGTTTGTCTTGTGCGGGAATATATTATAATTTATGTATAATATGATAGAGGTGCAATAACAGAGATAAAGCCCAGCCCCCTTACCACCATCTCTAATTGCGATTCAATAATTGAATAGATTCCTTATTCATACCAATGAATAAGCGACTCTATGCTATTTGAAATAGAGTCGAGAGAAATCGAACAAACAAACCCAAGTGCTAAATTATCACAATTCGACACCACGGGGTAGTCAATACGGTGTCAGATTTTCGTAATTTTCACGAGACACGTACGTACAAAGTCACCTAGTTAGGTAAAAACACGCTGGTAAAGTAAGATGATGACATCTCTATTTTCTGTTAGCGTACAGATACGCTGTTCTCGTTCGCCGCAGCAAACCCGTGTCCCACGATTAACAAACACGTATCTTTTAGATGCATCCCTGGGGTCACCTCGCCATAACAACTTACATTCTCACGCCTTCAACCCGTTGTCAATGCGAGTCGTCGAGAATAGGCAAAATAGTTCGAGCTATCTTTGCACTTTATTTTTTAGAGTGGTGCTAAATTATAAATAAATATTTTTGGACAATTTACACAGTGCCATCTAGTCTCAAATTAAGCGCAAAGCTTGTGTTATGGGTACTAGCCAACTGATAAATGTACTTAAATACATTTTTTTGTTGTATACACATACTTATAATACATAGAAAACACCCAGACCGACACAAACAGACATGTTCATACACACAAATGTTTGTCTTGTGCGGGAATCGAACCCGCGACCTCGGAGGCAAAGTGGCCATTGGTAACCATTCGACCACAGAGCTCGTCATTTTAATTATTAAAAAATGTGTATGCTGAGTGGCACAGAACCAAGGGCTTGTCAGTGACTATCAGATTCTGCAGTCTATGAATAATTTTTGACTCCAAGAAATTAACTCCTCATTCTTGCAAATTTTTCAATCAATCTTTTAACGTTCAAGCTATCAGTTGCCTGCAGCTATCAGAATGGCAAAGTCTATTGATATTTTCAAAAAACAAGTAAAAAAAATCATTTCCTTGCTTCAACTTTAGGACACTGACATTTTATAGTATTAATATTTTCTTTTTCCGTTATTTTTATAATATGTAGTGTACCTATGTATTTTTATTTATTATTCAATTATTTATCGGTAATAGGTTACACATTTCGTATATTTATAATAAAGATTCTGATAATATTACTACACTTCTAAATATCATTAATTTCTTTTGAGTTGCGAATCCTGCCCACTCCATGTACAAGTTCGTTACCCTAAGGTTGCCTTAAAAAGATTGCTCCATATGTACGAGTCTGTAATAAGTTATTGATTAATTGTACTTTAAGTGTGCATCATGCAAATAAAGCATATTCTATCTAACTTTCTAACAATTTCATGTTACAGCTTATCAAAATTTTAAGTAATAATAGAGAAAGTTCTACCTGAAACAAATAATCAGGTCATGTGTCACTAACTTACTACTGATGTTGTAATTCCCACGAATTTCTTATATTATCACGTTTCAATAAGTGATGGAAGTAATGTAATTTCCCGGGGGGTGGTCGCTTTACTTACTCTGCTTTGGATAACTTTAGTTACCAGTAGAGTTTCCAACCATAGTATAATATGTAACATTGTACTATATTTCAGGTCTGCGTACTATATACTATTGAAGTAATATTAGTACGCAAAAATACTATATTTTCAACACCGAAATCTAACAAACAAAATGAACACGCTTTTACATTATTTTTTTAGTGAAGCGTGCGTTTTTCCATGTGTACTATATTCAGCGAAATTTATTAAACTTATAAAATTAAGATTATAAATTCTGTCTGTCCGTCCGTTGCCATGAAACTCAAAATTTCGAAATTCTGACTTCGGATTCGTGTAGAGCATCAAAAAGTAGTAATGTAAAGTACCTTGGTTTTCCGATATCAATCAAGTGGCCAAAATAAATAAAATAAATAAATTTCGCTATGGTGGCGCATGCTGCGCGTCCGATGTTTTTTTTATAGCTTATTTTGAAAAATACTATATTTCGCCGAAGAAATGTTGGCAACCCTAGTTACCAGGGTTACCATTACCGTCGAAGCTGAAACCGATTCTTATCGAGTTTTTTTATTGCGAAAATCAGAATTCTATTTATATTTGTGATAAACATCTTCAGTTAAATCGGTAGAGTGTGTCCGTCCCTACTGGCGAAGCTATAATTTAAAGTGAAGTTAGATTTTCGCAATCAATAAATCCGAACGTGATCGGCTTCAGCTTTGGCGTTAGGGCCCCAGGCCAGCGTATATGCATAGGGCGGTTAGGGTTGCCGGCAAGATCAATTTTTTTTTATGATAAAATGATTTATTATAATGATATAAAAATGAGAACTGACTGAAACTGATTTTTTAGTCAAAACCAAAACTGCCTCGGTGCCAGTTACGGCCGAAAATGAAACCAAAACTTTTTAAGTAAAATTTCTATGATATGTAGTGATATTAAATACTTTAGAGGATTTTCTTTTTAATTTCCATGGAATACCGGAATATACGTGTACGAAGATGTAGACGTAAGCTTGCATGCATGAGATACTTGAGAGTTAGTCCAATTGTAAGCAAAATAAATTAACAATATACCCGTTTTTTCATAATTGGTTTATTTATAATTTTACACGAATTAATTAAATTTTTGTGTATGTAATAACAAAAAAATTATATAATACAATAAATGATATTTATCTATATCTAAGCAACATAAAACATGGTCTTTTTTTTTTGTCTGTTTTGCCCTTGAATTTATTCTCCGAAAAAGCAGGACTGATGATGCTATGTGAAATTTTGCTTACTTTTATTTTAGTTAACAATTTGTTTGTCTTAAATTCCATGCAGGGGAAGTCGCGGAACACACCTAGTTTAACCAGTATTTAAGTTACGACATTCAATATATTTTAAAAGGAACGACGAGGCAAAATGCTTCAGAAAAAATCTGGAGCACGCAATATCGTAATTTCCATGTCAATATACCGCCTAGCGGTATTCGTATGCTGGGGCATCCCTGGGGATCCTAAGAATACCAGGGTTGCGGTAGTGGGCGTAAAGGAAAGCTTTACACAAATTGCTATACGTGGAAAAATCGCTTCCAGCGCATAGATATATGTAGGAAACTTTTAGAAATGAACGAGCGTATCAGAACTATAATGATTTTGTTTAATGATTTGAAATGATTTTTATCAATTTAATGATTTGGAATTCTCTTCAAGAACTTCCTAATTCTAATAATTTCTTCTGATTAATTTAATTGCGAGTTCGCAATGCAGCTGTGGTTTTACCCCCGGGACTGCAGTGGACTGAGAAGGGGGACATTAAAATAATGCCCACGCGGGCGCAGCCGCGGGTACCAGCTAGTAATTAAATATTTCCAAAAAATATTAAGAATCTTATCAATCAAGATCATCGTACAGACCTAATTTGTCCGGAAACAATTTGCTTATTTATAACATTAACGATTACTTCTTGACTGTATAATAACTGACATTGTAGAGACATGCATCAAAAATTTCATGAGAAATAATAAAAATCCTCGTGCTGCATAGCTCCAGGAGCATAAATATTGATTCTCATATTTTATAGTCCGGTTGATGGCCGTCGTAAAACTGGACCACATGTTCTTGGTCACCATTTCTCAAAGAGACAGGTGAACTTTACAACTGCGTCGTATCCAGTAAAGTAGTCGTCAGAAGTTAATGACTTTAACCTTTGGTTTAATACTCAATATGATGCATAAATAAGTCTATAAATGTAACACTACTGTAATAAAGAGCTTACTCAGGGGTTCGATTAATGACCAATTTGATAGATCTTTGATTGTTTATTACGCCATGATCTGCGGTACAGAAAATTGGACTATGACCGTTGGGCTGGTCCATAAATTGACAGTCGCGCAACAAGCGATGGAGAGAGCGTGCACCCTGCAATGACATATGGTGCAGAGACTTTGACACTGACCATCGGACTGTCGCCAAGATCTACTCGACTTAAGAGTACGTAAATAGCCTGCATGCAGGTGGAAGCGGAGTAAGACCTGCTACTGTTCCGCTTGCGTGCTCGGTTGGTTTACTGAGCGCAAAAGCGGAGCATGTAAAGGTCCTCTCGTCTGGTTTGTTTACTGGACAAGAGACTCGCATCCCGTGATATAACCGGAAGGTTGGCACACGAGGCGCACTAGCTGTTAGGTATAGGGTACGTTGACCATCGGACTGGTTCACAGGCTGAAGGTTGCGCAGCGAGCTACGGAAAGGACTATGCTCCATGTTTCTTATTTCTCTACGGTACCGAATATGGAACGAAGAATTTCAACTGAGAACCAAAGTTGTCGACATAGCTCTCAGAGACAGCAGGCTAACGTGGCAATGGGCCGAGACAGTGATGGCAGATGGGGGAGGAGAGTCCTAGAGTGGTGACCTCGTATGGGGCAACGAAGTGCCCCCCGCCCCCCTCTCTAGATGGACCGATGACCTCAAGGAAACGGCCGGAAGCGGTAGACTATTTACTTTCTTAAATTATCGCGTATACTATTTCATTGTTTTATATATGAGGATCTTATCAATGGTTATAAGCAAAAAACAAATAGGTAAGCAAAAAAAAAAATTGTCCACTAAGGTCACGATGAGAATCTTATCGCTGAGAATTACCCATTACCAGTATCCTATTATATTGATATAAGAGATTTCGATATCGAATAAAATATAACAGCTTAATCTGTCCACATAATAACAAAACACTGAGATAACAACAATTCTGATGCTTCGCCCAAAATATTTATTTAGTTTTTATAACCGCAAGTCCCGGCACTAGACTTTTATGGGGGTGGGTCAGCACCGTCATAAACGGTCACATTTTACCTATTTTATGATTTTTTATCGATAAAGTGGAGATATTTGACGCTCGAAACGATAATTTCATATTAATGAAGGGTGCATGTGACAGATATGGGATATTCTGGGTATTATTTTCTATATGGAATAAAAGGAAGTGATATTTGAAACATTTGGAGTGAATTTTGTTGTAGAATGTTGCGAATGAATGCGATGGCGTCGCACAAGCGATAATTTTTATGTTGCAAGTTTTTATATGCTACTGTTACCGCTTCACATCCGGCTGGGCGTATGCTTGACTGCTGAGTCAAGTAAAAAAAGATTAACACAAACAATTTACATTAAAATTGTTTGTGTTAATCACACACTTAACAATTTTAACAATGTTTATGTTCGTATGCCAATAAGGTGAATCATGGTTGTTCCTACTGTTTTATTTATATTAAACACCAATGTGTTTCTCTACCCATGCTTATAAGTACCCATTATTAGAAGTTTTGTTTAATTTGGGACTAAATAGTGCTGTGTAATTTGTTCATGAATTATTTTATTTATTTTATTCATTCGGAAAACTTACAGCTATAAGCATCAAAATATACAGTACTGATTAACTTCAAAAAGCCATTAAAAAGTTTTCACAGGTAACAAATACACGTATCATATTAGTTCAAACTAAAACTATAAAATTGCAGATTTAAAATATCCACATCCAAGCAATCACAATACCCCTTAATATAACCATTAAGTATCTTAATTAAATGAGAGAGAATCATTTGTCGCTGAAAAAACCTGTAAAAATGTCGATTGTCGGGTAATCATACGATAATACATTATATTGCTTGCTTGCTCTGCAGATAAATGAGTTTTGACGATAATTTGTGTTACATCGCGGGACATTAAAAGGTTGGAATTTTCTTAGTCGTATATATGGAACATTGAATTTAATTTCATTGTGGAGTTGGGGACAATCTATAAATTTGTTATTAATACGGCCGATAATGATAAAAATAGTAATTAGGCTGTACACTAGCCATACTACTAACAAATATTATGTTGGGAATGGAGATAAGAAAGTAAATGATGCTCTCAGCCATCCCTCAAGAAGTCTACAAAGTCAGAAATGTTGCATAGTTATATCAAGCGTGATTACAAAAAGGTACGTTTTTGATATGAAACATCTAATGCGGCAGATCGGCCTAGCGTGGCGTCGTCGCCATGCATTCTTAATCCCCAATCAGCCACCTTTTGATGCATAGTTTCTAAACAAAGTAGCTCGGATATTTCACATTTTCCAGGCGATTCCGACGTCCTTTGATTTCTTATATCAGCCCCCATACCACCAACTCTTATTGCGATTCAATAACTGAATATAATGCTTAATAATAAGCGACTCTATTCAATTTGAAATAGAGTCGCTTATTCATTGGTATGAATAAGCATTCTATTCAGTTATTGAATTGCAATAAGAGTTGGTAGTAAGGGGCTGTTAGCGAGTTATAAATTTTCTGTCAATGGTGCACCAGTATGTAACACAAATACGCTTATGGAAAATAAAACTGAACTGTTATGAAAGCTCAAGCCTCTTAAGTCAAGTTATTAAACGGCAAATAACAATGGGGAACACTGAGTAAGCACCAGTTCAGTGATCTTCCGGCAGTCGAGCCCAACTTAAACTTAGATCATCAATCATGATCAACCCTAAAGTTGCACCATTGTGGCGTCCTCTACCCGCCGCCCCGCGATTATACCGTTTATTATTGTTGCCACTCTTTTGTTAAGTTATCCCTGATTTTATCCGATCTTCTCGCGATATAAAAGCGTATAGATTTTACGGTTGAACCAATTTAAACTTTATGTGGAACTTTCTTGGTTTATATCGTTTTATATTTTAGTACTTACGACTTAGAAATAAGTCTTAGTTCGTGTCGAATATAATGAGTAATTTAAAAAATAATGTAATTTTTAATTATTATTTAAAACTCACCATTTTTTGAGGATTTTGATGGCGTTGTTGCGCCTGTCAGTCTAATCGAACACGCAAGTTAAGCAACGTACCCTGCCCATGGATGGGTTTATTTATATCGAGCTCCTCCTTTTTTTTTATACTACGTCGGGTGGAAGACAAGCATACGGCCCGCCTGATGTGAAGCGGTTACCGTAGCCATATTAACGCTTGCAACATAAAATATAGCTCGCGCGCCGCCACCCCCGCTGCCATGGCAGCATCTCCTTTCTTTTTGGTAACCTCACTCACTCGCAGGAACACAACAGCCCTCAATGGAACCGTTATTTGGCTACGGTATTCTGTGAGGTGGAGGTACATTCCCCAGTCGCGTAGCTTACAATTACGCTCCCTACCTCTCTTTTCGCCTTCGTTTGTCAGTGAGCAGGGTGCACCGCGTGCAGGTGAAGTTGGCTTTGGTTCAAAGATGTTGATGAACCACTTACACCCCAAAAGCTTCCTTATCCTAAAGAATCTGAAAAGGAGAACTAGTGGATATATGTAATGATACGAAAGCAGATGGCGAACGAATATAATGTATTTAGGTAGAAATATATCACAAGTGGTACACACACGGTTCAAGAGAAAAGACAAAGATCAAGTCAACATATTTGGTTTCTATGGTAATAGTCATTCAAATAAACACTAATTTCAAAAAATGTTAAAAAAATATAAAATATAAAAGAGGTCGCAACATCCTCCCCTCTTGTGCAGGAAAGCACAGAAAGTTGGTACCTACTCCGTCATAGGCAGCCTAACCAACTTCCGTAAGGGTCGGCGTAACGTGCCTCCTTTAGTCGCGACATCCACCACTCTTACTACCGAATCCTTTCCAGGGTAGGTTGCCGATACACGTCCTCGTGGCCACACACCTCGGGGAAGATTCTCGTCTATAATAAGAACCAGGTCTCCAATCTTTAAAACATCTGAAGTGGTTGGCTGTCGCGGTTGAAGCGTCGGGAGTATCTCCTTAACCCATCGGTTCCAAAAATGATCTGCTAGTCGTAGTGCCGCTTTCCATTCTGATCTCCGTACTAAATCGGTGTCATCTAGAGTAGTAGGGATCGTTTGGGTTGATGAACTGCCGAGTATAAAATGAAATGGTGTCAATGTCTCTTCATCTAATGGGTCTACTGACACGTGAGTGAGAGGTCTGGCGTTGACAATTGCTTCGGCTTCTAGCAGTAAAGTTACCAGAACTTCATCTTTCGGTGCACGTTCATTTAGTGTGGCTTTCAAAGCGACTTTTATGCTCCGCACTAGTCGCTCCCAACAACCGCCAAAATTGGGGGCAGCCGGAGGAATGAAACTCCAGCGAATGCCTCGGTTTGCTGCATAATTAGGTATATCATTACTATAAAATTGTTTCAGTACTCGATTTGCACCGACAAAAGCGGTTCCATTATCAGAATAAAGTACTTCAGGAGTTCCTCTTCTGGCAATAAACCTCCGCAGACTCATTATCGCGGCGTCAGTTGACAGACTGTGTACTAATTCTAGATGTACTGCTCTGGACGTCATACAGGTGTAGAGTGCGACGTATCGTTTTTCATGTCGTCGACCAACAGTAACATTTAAAGGTCCAAAATAGTCTAAACCTGTATAAGTGAATGCACGTCGATGATGTGCCAGCCTTGAAACAGGTAAATTTCCGGTACGTGGTATCAATGGTTGCGCCTTTCTTATTTTGCACAACAAACATCCATTGGCTACACTTCGTACAGTGTTGCGCAGTCTTAAAAGCCAGTATCTTTGGCGAAGTTCGTTAATAACTTGCTCATTGTTTGCGTGGCCAGCCTTGTTATGTGCGTCCTGAACCAACAACTTGACAACAGAATGGCGACCGTCCAGAAGAATTGGGTTCTTTACATTGTCTGGTACATCCTCAACTGCAGATATGCGTCCAGCCAACCGTAGAAGTTTATCCTCTCCCAAAACAGGCGACAGCTTTATGAGACGACTCTTTTTCGAGATCGGTTCTGAACTCAAGATGCACTCAAATTCTTGTCTAAAACTTTCTATTTGTGTGCGTTGTAAAATGTGTAGCTCAGCTGTTCTGATCAGGTCTGCAGTCAGCGGTGGAAGGGTGGTGGATGCCGTAGCTCTGGAACGCGCGTTCATACTTCTGCGATGAGAGAAAATATTTTTTAATTTTGAATTTCGAAAATTTGACAAAAAAGACCTAAAAATATTCGCAGCTTGGTGAACACGGGCAGTAGCGCGAACTAAGCGCAGCCAGCTACTAAAATGCAGTTCAGCAGTAATTGGTGTTGGTAACAGATTTATTTGTGAAAGACACACCAATTCCTTTTTCTTAAATTCTTCCGAGGCTAAGGGAGGAGACACTAGTGGTTCTGTCGGTCCAACTCTCTGAAGAACTAATGAGAAAGGAAGGGCCAGTCAACCATCTACTAGATGTTTCTAATTGTATCGGGCGACTTCTGGTTGCGTCGTCGGCAACATTAAACTCACTTGGTGTCCATCGCCAATCCGAAACGTTGGAATTTTCGAGAATTTCTCCAACGCGATGGGCAACAAATGGTTTGAAAGCGCGCGCGTCGTTTCTTAGCCAACCAAGAACAGTCATAGAGTCAGTCCAATAAAAAGTACGTACGGGTTTCTTTCTATGACTGTTCCTTATAGTTAATGCTAATCGTGAAGCAATTAGGGAGGCCTGAAGTTCAAGCCGTGGTATTGATGTCGGCTTCAAAGGTGTGACTCGGGCCTTACTACAAATGAAAACGAGTTCTACTGTACCGTCTTCATAAATAAGACGCCAGTATGCGACACATGCGTAAGCGAGCTCGCTTGCATCTGCAAATATATGTAACTCTCTAAACAGTGGTTCAATGGGTTTCGAACCAATATGACGTGGAACTTTCAATGAACTTATATGTGCAAGTTCTTTGAACCATTCCAGCCATTTATCGGCAAGTGGTTGGGAAAACTCTGTGTCCCAATCAATTTTACTTCTCCATGTTTGTTGGAATAAAATTCTACCTTTTATAACAACAGGAGCCAGGAAACCTAAAGGGTCATAAACTCTCATTAAGTGCGACAAAGCTATTCGTTTCGTCAACGTTGAGGGAGCGGCTTCCTTTAAACCGATTCGGAAACTGAGCAAATCGGTAGTCGGATCCCAAGTTATGCCTAATGCGCTTACTGATGAGTTAGTGTTACCCAGACTGACGTTAGAAGGTTGAATCGCACGAAGGTTGGCTGGTACCAGAGCGAGTGCTTCCGTATTGTTAGAAATCCATGCCCTCATCTCGAAACAAGTAGCTTTGTGCACCTTCACTATATCTGATGCTAGTTGTGCCATTTCGGACACATTATCAACAGACCCTATAAAATCGTCCATGTAATGATCATGAATTATGGCTTCAGCTGCTTTCGGATAAAAGGACTCATATTCCAATGCGTTTTTATTTTTTATAAATAAAGCTGTGAAAGGGCTTGAAGACGCTCCAAAGATAACGCTCGTCTGCCTGTACTCTTTGATTGTGGCTTTACGGTCACCATCACGCCACAAAAATCTCAGTGCATCTCTGTCCTGTTCCCGGACTCGTATTTGAGAAAACATTTCTTTGATGTCAGCTGTTGCAGCTATGCGACCTTCGCGAAATCTAAATAAGATACCGATAAGAGACTCCAGTAAGTCGGGACCGGAAAGCAACAATGAATTCAGGCTGACCCCTTCATTCTTTGCAGCTGCATCACAAACAACACGAATCTTTCTTTTTTGAGGATGAAAAACACCGAAATGAGGTAAATATAGTCTAATATTAGAATTAATTTTGCTAGACGAATAATATGTTTCGGAAGGACATTCTTCTACGTAACCCTTATCAATCATGTTATTGATAAAAGTTTTATATGCAATTGCAAAATCTGGTTCCTTTTCCATACGGCGCTCTAAAGAAAGCAGACGGGATATAGCTTGAGGATAACTGTCAGGGACGTGCATGATACCCTCCCGCCAAGGTAGGCCAACTTCAAACCGGCCCGATGGTAAACGCCTGGCGGTGGTTTCGAGAATGTTGACAGCACGTTTATCCTGCTTGCTGTATGCAGTCTCCTTTATAGAGATACCTAAACTATCTATTTTGTACTGTTCCTTAATAAGATACTCTAAATTTTCTTCTAACGAAGTGTCAGAATAAGTGCCGTGATTTACAAAATCAATTAATTTCGTTTTGCTAGAAGCAACACCGTATAAAGTCCAGCCAAGAGCTGTTAGACAGGCTACAGGTTCGTTCCTTCTACCAACACGTACGTCACGGTTAATAGATAAGTGCCAATGTTCGGCTCCTATTAAAACAGTAGGAGTTGCGTCTTCATGCCACAAAACGTCGATCAAGTCTGTTAAATGTGAATACGAAGAAATATTTTCACGATGGACTGTTTGCGGTCGTAAAGACAGCGACTCCATTGCTCTAGCATTTTTTACTAGAAACGTTTCTTGTGTGTTCCTACCTTTAATAAAAAAATTGACATAAGAAACCTTCGTTTTTCGTTCGAGGCCTCCTATGCCATTTACCGTAATTAACTGTTCTGGCCCTGAAGCGCCGATTTGTGCAGCGACACTAGAATCTATTAATGTGGCCGTGCTGCCATCATCGAGCAGTGCATAAACGTTACAATTTCCTTTAGGACCTGAAACAGTGACGGGAATAATCTTTAAATACGCACGAGGACTAAGAGCTAAGACTGTGTTTACTTGTTGAATCCCGGTGGAGGTAGTAGATACAACTACTTTATCTTCCTTTGAGGTCGATTCCAAAGTATGTGAAGTCGGGTGCGAATTTTGTTCGTGTATTTCTGTATTATCACTATTTGTTCTATGTGTGTCAAATGTGTTGATAAGGGAGGTAGATGGATTTTTATGTAATAGCTGGTGGTGACGAAAAACACACCCATCGATACCACAAGGGTCCACTTTGCATGTTTTCCACTGATGTGACACGCCTTTTAGACACCGGTAGCACACCTTTGCATCACGTAGCCACTGCCATCTATCGTCAACAGTCAAAGATTTAAAATCATTACATGTTTTAATGCTATGGTTTTTTTTACAAAATACACATTCTTGCTTTTTTGTAAATCCACCCTTATTAGTCGCTTTTGAATTCGTGACATTTATGTTTTCACGCCTAACTGGTTTTTCAGTAGCGTAAAAACGTTGCATATTTTGTGTCAAGCTTAATTCGGGTGATAAGCCAAAGCGGGTATGTTGATCAAACTCGCGTTTTAGAAAATCTGATAATATTTCTAACTTAGGACGCTCGGTGGTATCTTGTACTGCAAAATCAGTCCACCTAATTTTCATAGTGGGATTCAATTTCCCTAATACTGCGTGAAATAATTCAGGAGAATATAAGTACTCTATTTGTTTTAATAATTTTATTGTTGAAATGGAGTTACGTACCCGATTAGAGAGGGTTCCGAGTTCCTTCAGATCGTTTCCCAACCGTGGAAGATTTTTCAAAGAAGATACTTCCTTAAAAACGATAAGCTCGGGAGTAGGCGCGAAGTTGACTTCGAGTGCGCGCAAGACCTCTTCCGGATCCTCCGCCGACAATAATACCGCAGCGACACATTCGCGTGCGGTACCGCGTATCGCATTATGTAGTCGGTTTAAGTTTTCTAAAGGAGAGAAATTACTTTTAGTAACATCATATATACGTTTGAATTGTAACCATTGTAAAGTGTTACCAGCGAAAGGAAATAGTTCCAATTTCTTCGAACTTGGGGCGCAAGCGAGCGCCTTTGCCGCAGCTGCGGTATCGGCTACAGCTTGCAAAAGAGAAGTGTGATTATTAAACAACTCCGTAGAAATGAGCGGGGGGTGTAGCACCAGCCGCCTTGGACGTTTTTGTAACATTAGGCGATTTACTACATTCCACGTGAGGGTTAATAGAGGATGCAGTTGCCTGTGTGGCCATCGGTGGTTGTACCGGGTGGCCTGGCGATGGAACAGAAAAATGTTGTTCACATCTGACTGCGGAAGTGCCTCCATTAACTTTATTAGAATACCGTGAATGATTTTCTACCCACTTATTCGTCCTATCTGCACTTACCCTGGTAGAGCTGTGGTGACTCACGCTACCCGTGCGACTGGAACCGGCCTCAGCATCTATGGCAGCGAGTTGGGCTTGTAGTTCGCTCTCTTCGACTTCCTGCTGTAACGCTGCAAGTTTATGGTCGCGCTGACGTTCGCGTGCTGCAAGTTCCCGCTGTTGTTCTAAGCGTCGCCTCATTGCTTGTGCCTCCAATGCTGCTTTTTGAGCTCTTACAGTTGAGGAAGAAGACCGAGTCGATTTTGTCTGAGCGGTGCGCTCACTACGAGGTCTATCCACCTCTGCAGACGAACAAGGAATAACTTGAGCACTGTCGGCAGGCGCCTGTGCGGAATCTACAATACGACGGCTAGATGCGTGATCGGCTGACATGACTCTACTTTTACTGCGGGTGATCATTAAATGTAAATAAATGAAAGTATCGAACGAAAACTACAATGAAAATAATCAATAACTTACGTGAAAACGAATACGATGAAATGTCAAAAAATTTAAAAATGAAAATTTTGAATATACTCACAATAAATGCTGGTAATGACGGGAGAAGGACCAAATGAAAAGGAGAACTAGTGGATATATGTAATGATACGAAAGCAGATGGCGAACGAATATAATGTATTTAGGTAGAAATATATCACAAGTGGTACACACACGGTTCAAGAGAAAAGACAAAGATCAAGTCAACATATTTGGTTTCTATGGTAATAGTCATTCAAATAAACACTAATTTCAAAAAATGTTAAAAAAATATAAAATATAAAAGAGGTCGCAACAGAATCCTTGCTTCGAAGGGCAAGTTAAGACGTCGATTTCGGCTGTTGTCGATGACAGTTCGGATGTTGCCAAGTCTTGAAAACACTAGCCTCCGCCAACCCGCAGTTGAGCAGCGTGGTGGAGTATGCTCTAAACCCCTTCGAATGAGGGGAGACCCGTATCCCGACAATGGAATGCTTATGGGTTGATGCCGACTCAGTAATTTATAAGTCTGTTTTTGAAACGTTTATAAATAAATGCAGAGATAGTTATTTTTCTTACAACAAGTAAAAATTCATAGTAATTATTAATATAAATGCGAAAGTGAGTTCGTTTATTTGTTCCACTTTCACGATTTAACTCTTGAACCGATTGCGATAGACTTTTGCATACATCATATTAGACGTTCAAAATAAATAATAGGATACCCTATTATACCGAAAAAATGTGCTGTTTCCGAGATATGAGCAAAAGCTTGAGTTTTTTGTACGATAGCTGACACGCGAGTGAAGCAACGATCGGTTGCTACTAAATGTGTAAATAGAGGCGGACAGTAAGATGTTCTAGAGTCGAGACTAGTGTCGATAAGCAGAATTACTTGCAGGAAGTTGTCAAACCTTATTAAAATCACGGGAAAGTTGTTGAGAAAAGCTCAAGAGAGAAGCGAATGGCGTGCAAAACAAGAAGCCTTCACTCAGCATTGTGTAAAAACAGGCAGAAGAAGAAACATATATATATTTGAGGCGTAGTGGTCCATCAATATCTTTGAACCAAAGCCAACTTCACCTGCACGCGGTGCACCCTGCTGAATAACAAACGAAGCTCTGGCGAAAAGAGAGGTAGGGAGCGTAATTGTAATGTACCTCCACCTCACAGAATACCGCAGCCAAATAACAATTTCTTTGATGGTTATTGTGTTCCTGCGAGTGAGTGAGGTCACCAGAAAGGAGTGATATGCTGCGTTGGCAGCGGGGGTAGCGACGCGCGAGCGATATTTTATGTTGCGAGCGTTAATATGGCTACGGTAACCGCTGCACATCAGGTGGGCCGTATGCTTGTCTGCCACCCGATGTAGTATAAAAAAAAAACTCAGCATTGCGTAAAAACAGGCAGAAGAAAAAAATATAAGACGAAAAGACAACTAATTGAGTGACGATTTTTTAATTTTCCCGTAAAGCACGTACAAAATGGCGAGGGCTGACATAGGTAGTTTTTTGTGATTATATTTTTATTACTATATTTATTTCATAAGTAAGGAATACTTATTTTCTAATTAAATATCAACCATCTCACAGTTACAATCCTTCCTTATTATTATTACGTTACCGACTATACTAAATCACATAAAAATATCAATATTTTTTTTGTTTGTGTTTTTTTCTTTTTTTTGTTTGTGTTCGTGTGTTTGTAACACTTAACATATTAGATCGACAACCAGGGGCCCTACCGCCGAAGCTGAAGAAGATTGCCATCGAATATTTTGATTCAAAAAATAGGTCTTACGTGTTAGTTATTGACAAACATCTCCAGCTCAGTCGGTAGAGCTCCAAAACTTCTACCTAGCTAAGCCAAAAGCAGGAGTATCATAAATCTAAGCTAAAGTTTGATATTCGCAATAAAAAAAAACAGATGGTAATCGACTTCAGCTTAGCCGGTAGGGCCCCTGTACCTGGCTGCTGGATATACGCCTCCGCTTTTTTCATCCAAGCACTCGTAAGACTGATCACAATACTTATAATATATTCAAATGCACACACACCTCGATTTGGCACAAATCAAGTTACGTTTTCACTCTCTTCTAAATTTGTCGTAAAGTACTTATTGAGTTTTAAATTGTAGCAACCATGGAGTTCGAGGTTAAAGTATAAGTATTCCGTTTATTTCCTTTTTGTTTACGAAAGAAAAATCCAACAACTACCATTTTAATGTAAAAATACGAATTTTCTTTCACCGTAACAGGTTGTGTAATTTAATTTGAGATTGTAAAATATTGAAGATATAACTTTGAGATCCCCTGAGCTTTCAAATCAGCAGAAAATAATGCGTTAGTTACGAAAACGGCATTAAATTGTAATTTTAAAGCCATATTTTTAACTGGCCGTAAACTAACCCATAATCCAGACGTCATACCGCGTCTTAAATGGCTTATGAGCTTATCTCATCATGAACTAAACCAATCACAAACAAGCTATTAACCCGCGGTAACGGAGCGGAAACTAGGGGCCGCGTAAGTAACAGAGGAATTCCATCAACGGACCGACATCACCCGTGGCGACATAAACTAACTTGCTAGTTAGTTTTATTGCTATTATATAGATATGATGATGTAGACGACGTTACTCGATGTAAACATAATGATATAAGATAAATCATATTAAATATTGTACCATTTCGTAGAAGTGCTACGCCGTGCTACGCTGTAGCATGTTTGTAACACATTTTTTTTTATACTACGTCGGGTGGCAGAAAAGCGTACGGCCCGCCTGATGTGGAGCGGTTATCGTAGCCATATTAACGCTCGCAACTTAAAATATCGCTCGCGGCGTCGCCACCCCCGCTGCCAACTCAGCATCTCCTTTCTTTCTGGTGACCTCACTCACTCGCAGGAACATAACAACTCTCAAGGGAATACCTCTCTTTTCGCCAGAGCTTCGTTTGTCAGTCAGCAGGGTGCACGGCGTGCAGGTGTAGTTAGCTTTGGTTCAAAGATGTTGATGAACCTCTTACAGCCCAAATACATTTGTACATGTTTTTGTAACAAAAAAGTGTTGCTCATGGTACAAAAAAAAAAAAAAATTCAGTTTCATCTCTATGGTATCAAATTATAGGGCTTGATGAGCAAAGCATAATAACTAATAATAAGTAATCTTTTTAGATCGTTTTTTATATTTTTAGGGTTCCGTACCTCAAAACGAAAAACGGAACCCTTATAAGATCACTTTGTTGTCCGTCTGTCTGTCTGTCTGTCAAGAATTTCTATGTCGAGAATGCGTGGAGGTATCAAGCTGAAATTTGAACTGTATACTCAGGTCTACGGTCCCATGAAGTTGTAAAATAATCAAACTGCTAAGTTTACGTAGAAAAAAAATACGGCCGTTTATTCAGCAAAAAACGCATATTTCGACACAATCAAGGGAATCAAAACCTATAGGGTACTTCCCGTTGACCTAGAACTATGAAATATGGCAAGTAACATCGTTATAGACTACAAGTACAGGAATAAATCTCAAAACTATACATTTGTAAATAGATCTTAAAAAATAGGGGGTCTATATTTTTTATAGGGTGTCGAAATTTCAAATTGAAACTACTAGTTCAAATGGGGTATCATATGAAAGGGCTTGATGTACACATTACAAAATATATTTTTTTTTTTTTTTTTGACGCTTTATTTCTTATTTATAATGAAAAATATCAAATTTAATAATCATACTACGTACCTACGGAACCCTCGGTGGGCGAGTCCTACTCGCACTTCTCTGGTTTTTTTTTTGTTTGTCCTTGTTGTAGCTATAGGCAACGACTTGTAAATCGTAACACTTCCAGTAAGAAATGGTCCGACGTAGCCTATGACGTATGTAAAAATTGGCTACAAAGCGCTTACTCAATACATGTGATACGCAAAGAAAGTGATGATAATGATAATGATGACACACAGGAAGACATTTTATTTATGACTTTTTCATACTTGTTATGATTGGCTGTCTGTCACGATGGTAGATGCGCGAGACTGAGTGAATGTCGGATCTTTTATTACCTTGATTTCTTGTCGATAGAATGGAGGCAGGTAGAACGCATCTGTAGGTAAAACATCTTAGTTGGTATCCAAGAGATGACATAGCGTGTACCAAATGACTGTACATTTTCTTTCTCCCTCTTTCACCTTTACATTTTTACATGATAGTCATCAACCTTTATTCATCTCACCACTGGGAAATGGGCCTCCCCTCAATCGAAGGGGCTTAGAGCATACTTCACCACGCTGATCACCTGCGACCACCTTGGCGGAGGCCGGTGTGTTAAAGCCGTCTAAAGACCATTGACTTGGCTTAACGACTGTCATCTTATAACAGCCGGGACTGACGGCTTAACGTGCCCTCCGAAGCACGGAGGAGCTCGAGACAAATAAACCCATCCATGGACAGGCTACGGTCGACATCGCTTAACTTGCATGTTCGATTAGACTGACACGCGTAACGACGCCATCGATCTCCTATTTTATATACATAATTAGAATTAGCTCCTAATTGGCTCACTCAAACCAGTTAATCTGTCTCCGCTGACTAAACAAGATTTAAAGTTAAAACCCCTTTTAACTTGCTTGTAGATTACGCAAGCACTACAAGGATACTTTAATATTCATACCGTCGCTGAAGTGCGGGGAGGATTTGAAACTTAAAGCACTTGGTGAACTTGATTAACTAATAGTTTGAGTAAAGTAGGACAAAACTTGTCACGCAATTTTTGGCTCTACTGCCCGCAACACATAAATAGAAAACAGCTAAAACAAACCTAAGCTAATTTATGCACAAAACTATTGATAATAATTAAAAAAAAAGTATATAAATGTGTTGGCCGTGTGGTTTCCGGCAGACTAGAATAGAATCACTCCGTTTCTTTCCGTGGATGTCGTACAAGGCGACTAAGGGAAATACATTATCAAATAGCGATCAGGCCACCCCAACCCGTTTGGCCAGCGTGGGAAGTGTAGGCCAAATCCTCCTTCCGTCTAGGACGGACGAGAGAGGGTCGTGCTCTTGTAGTGGAGACTAAAATGACCTGATGATAATGATGATATAAATGTGTATGCCCCCTAAATCGCTACCCGCCTGTAGCGTTTGGAGAACAATGGTAATCCTTGCGGGCCGTATGTTTGTATGCCACCCGACGTAGTATAAATAAAACTGGCCAAGTGAGAGTCGGACTCGCGCACGAAGGGTTCCGCACCATCCTTACTAATATTATAAATGCGAAAGTAACTCTGTCTGTCTGTCTGTCTGTCTGTCCTGCTTTCACGGCAAAACTACTGAACCGATTTAAATGAAATTTGGTACACAGATAGTTTAGAGCCTGAGGAAGGACATAGGCTACTTTTTAATGCAAAAAAAGGGTTCTAAGGGGTTAAAAGGGGGGGTGAAAGATTGTATGGAAATATCGTTATTTTTAGAGCTAGAAGCTTGAAACTTATTTTTTAGGCTGTTGATTCGATATAAATAAATATGACATTCTAAGTTTGTAAAAGTTTTACCCACACGGGGGTAAAATAACAATAGGGAATAGGGGATGAAAGTTTGTATGGAAATATGTAAGGTATAAATGAATGTTTTATAAGTTTGTTTGCCAAGAGACAAAATATTAGTGCTATCCTGATGTAGATAACATTTACGCAGTCATTACAAAATGAGAAACTGAAATTAACGCGAGTAAAAAACTTGCCAAGCATCGCGCCGTACTAGAGATGGGCAAAATGCCGGGCATTTACAATAAATGTCCAAAAAATAGTTATAAATTCCCTATTTATGCCCAAAACTAGGCATTTATTGGGCATTTACAGGTACTTACTGGGCACTTATTGTAAATGCCAGGCATTTTGCCTATCTCAACGCCGTACACCACCCGTACACATTGAAAGGGTACAATTGCCACGCGGGGGTCAGGGAGCGGGCCGGGGGTCGTTACGCGGCGTGGTACCACATGAGTAAAAAACGGTGGTACGGCACAGAAAAAATATGCCCAAGTGGGCTTGCCCAAACGTGCAGACACGTGACAATTATTATTTTTTCCGCTACAAATGCATTATTATTCACTGCACATTGTTTACAATTCGATTTGCTTACTTTAGTAGATAAGTTATTAAATATTTTTTTCTTTAGTTGGGTCATTGTTTTATTTATTTCATTCGTTAAAAGTAGATTACTTTCGAGTTTAATTAGATGTTATTACGTCATTTTTTTTTGTTGCACATTTGTATGCTAGGCAGGTACCTAAGAACGGTAAGTTAATTGCCCTCACCAAATAAACAGTACTTTTTTGAGCATTGTACAAACAAAGCATTTGACCATCTGTGAATGTAAACAAAAGATAAGAAAGCTTAATAGTTTTATGAATGAGTCTTTATGCCTTTGCATGCCGACTCAGTCAGAAGTCGCAATATCCGAAAGGGATTTCTAGGAATCGGTTACAAATGGTTCATAAAAACAAGTTCTTAAGTACAAGTGTAAAAAGTTATACTTAGTATAGAGATTTTGTTTATTTGGGTCAATAAAATTAGTTAAATTTAATTCATTTGGGTTTATAATTTTTTTTAAATAGGTTTTTATACAATTAAATAAAATATTTAAATAAGTTATTTTCATAATAAGAAGTTTTGTTTTCTGTGTTTACGGTTAAAAGCAAAATAAAGTGTAAATAGTTATAGGGGTATAGCGCACTCGGTTCTAAAACTACCATTGAACTTAGCTGATGAGGACATGCCGGTATGTAACATTAGCAAAAGCAGTGAGCGCGGAAGAAAGTTGCAGCTGTGTAAGCTGTTGGTTGGGATGAATGTTCAATGTTCCACAAAAGAGCTATATAAGCACTAGATGGCACACTGCAACTCATATAAGTATTAATACGTATGTGTCTTATTTGTAAAATAATTAGCCGAAATATTTAAAAATGCTGCCCAAAGACACTATTCCACGCGGACGAAGTCGCGGGCACAGCTAGTTACCTATAAAAACGGCAAATAAATCACGTTTGTTGTATGGGAGCCCCCCCTTAAATATTTGTTTTATTTAATTATTTATTTTTAAAGTGTATATATAACTAAATATTATGTGAGTATTCCAAGCGTGTACCTATTACCGTTATCAATTGCGAGCAAAAACGAGCAAAAAAATCACGTTTATTGTATGGGAGCCCCCTTTAATATTTAATTTATTCTATTTTTTTGTATTTGTGGTTATAGCGGCAACAGAAATACATCATCTGTGAAAATTTCAACTGTCTAACTATCACGGTTCATGAGATACAGCCTGGTGACAGACGGATGGACGGACGGACGGACAGCGGAGTCTTAGTAATAGGGTTCCTTTTTACCCTTTGGGTACGGAACCCTAAAAATGGGGTGTGGCTGTGTCATGGGCATGGCCGTATGTTGTACGTAAATACGTTATATGCACTAAAATTATATCAAAACGGCAGTGCTTCCCCCTTCATCGCATGCGATGTTCCTTAGTCCTTATTTAGCGTAAATACTTACAAAGCGAAATACTTACAAAATATTTAGTTATATATTTACTTTAAAAATAAATAATTAAATAAAAATAAAACAAATATTTAAGGCGGCTCACATAGAACAAACGTGATTTTTTTGCTGTTTCTATACATAATGGTACGGAACCCTTCGTGCGCGAGTCCGACTCGCACTTGGCCGGTTTTTATTTTAATTCCCTCTCTATGGAAGCAATTTTAAAGACGTATTTACGACAAAAATATATTTAAAAATCCTTTGCGCAAACTAATGCCCAGCTCTCTGATCACATGACGCCTCGATCGGTCTTTTAAACAATTCTTTAAATAGCTTGTGGCTGATGGACCCCACGGCCCCAAAGCTTCTACTCCAAACGGCGAAAAGTGGACTGTATAAAATACACAAATGGAGCATAATCTTTTAAAATAAATAACTATCTTTATTAGGCACTGCGTATAGTATACAACGTTTCATAGTATAATGTTTTTAAGCTCGATGACTGCTTGCCATCGGGCGGGTCGTGTGCTTGTTTCCATCCTAAAGATATAACGCGCTTGTAATGTAACAATCTATATCAATGATAATTGCTTTAATTGATGTAAAACGGTTTCCGTAGAATCTTGATGGCGTCGCAAGTCAAGCAACGTCTACCGTCCATGCCTGTCCATGGACCCATCCATGGACAGGCTACGGTAGACGTTGCTCCTGCTCGTTTGTTTAGCTCCTCCGTGCTTCGGAGGAGCACGTTAAGCCATCAGCCCCAGCTGTTGTCGTTAAATGATAGTCGTTAAGCCAAGTCAGTGGCCTCTAGGCGGCTTGAAAATACTGGCCTCCGCCAACCTGCAGTTGAGCAGCATGGTGGGGTATGCTCTATAGATCTAAACTCCGTCTATTGAGGGAAGGCCCGTATCCCAGCAGTGCGATGAATAAGGGTTGACGACGGATACCGTAACCTATAGATTCTTATACGCTTCTTTGGCCAAAACCCACGCAGATTGCAGTTGACAAACAAAACTGTAATTAATTTACTTGTAACTTCTCAATTCCTTTATTCAAATGTTCAAAACGAATCGCTTACGATTGGTAGCCCGAAAGCCTAATGGTATTTCGACTTTAATTAATTTCAGAGCTTGTGATTGAAAGGCTCATTTACAATTTTATTACGTTTAAATTGTAAATGTATATTTATAACATTTTACTCTATATACGACATATAACAAGTTTAATATAAAGTTATTTTAGTTTATTTGCTACACCTCGCGATTATGTGAGCTAACGTCTTTACTTTACAACAAGGAAGGGACAGTGTTCGAAGTTAATAACTTCATAATTGAATTAATGGAAACAAAGGATTGCACCTTACTGATAACCTTTAGATCTGAACGCACTATGATTAAGATTAATTAATATCTGATCGTACTATCCCACTAATATTAACGGATGAAGGGAATTAGAAGCTATGATGAACGAAAATTGGTAAACACATAGTATAATGTATTGGATCTTAACGATCCATATCTTTAGGCTTTAACGCCTTATTTGCCATATTGCTGGCTGTCACATTGCCAAGACTGGAAGTTAAAAATTCAAAAGCTTCTCACTCCTACTAATTTCTCTTCATTAAATTCGATGTGAGGACCCTGGCAGCCGTAGTTTCACCCCCGGGACTGCAGTGGACTTCTTCGTTCATTGTCTTTTTGGTCAATGTGTGTCTCTTGTGTAGCCAAAATTAAAAGTGTAAATTGTTGTTAATTTTGGTTAATTTTGGGAATGGAAGGTGGTACCCGTCCCGATATATTTCCTTTCTGTATTAACACATAGGATACTTTTTATCTGGGTACTGTGTTCACATAAAGCGTACTTAACAAAATTCCTGTCACAACATTACCAAATTCATCATCAATCAATAGACAAGTCGTACCATCCAAGAGCCTATATCAATTAAAGCCGCCGTAACGGCAATCTCCCGCTAAAAGAGATGTTATAGAGGCACAAATTGGCAATTTACCGGATACGGCACACACACCTGATAGCAGGTGGCCATAATTGTGATTTACTTTACGATCCCAACCATTTTTATAATGAACCCAACCTTTTACGAGCCACGAATTCAGCACATCAAATAATCGCAACTATTAGGTCGCAGATGTTCTACGTCGCGCCATGTGTTCACTAATCTTGGAAAAAGGGACATAATGTTTGGAACAAGAGTCATAATGTTTGAAACATGCGGAATATTGTCTTTATTGCTGCGTATAAACTTCGTTGTGTGTTATAGTAGTTTTCTTATTTTTATTAAAAACTTTGTCCGCATCTTGATTTACGATTATTCTGGAGGAATCTTTGACAATCCTTTCTCAGTAAATTTTTATTGCATAATTTGAGAGGTTTGAACTGTCATCTTATACGTCAGCGAGTGCATCAAATAATTACATATTTTAACCTTAAAATTGTGACTCCTTGGTGTTGCTGATTTCTATGAACGGTGACGATCGCTTTCCATCAGGAGACAGACCAAAAGGCTTTTTAAAAAAGTACACTGCACCTACCTTGAAAAATTCAAAAATATACATAAAAACTAAAGTTAGAAACTTTTTCTCACGATAACTTTGAAAGAACTTTCTATAAACAATGGGTTTAACTAACGAATGTGCCTATATTCTTATACACATTATGTACAGACTAGCTGTGTCCGCGCCTCCTCTCGCGAGGACATTTATCTATACTATATCTATCTACTATCTATACTCTATCTTAAATCCTTCGACGCCTTCTTACTTAAAATAATATTTTTCCTTTAACAGAGACGTCCTTAGTGAATGTCAGCGCTTCGCGACGCCTTCTATTTTCACCTGAAAAAACTTCTCATTCCTCTAACTCTTAACTGTGTCTAGCCTGTGTCTACCATAAAAATGCCATAAATGAACAGAAATTTTGTTTAATAATATTATAGATTAGATATGTTGAGAGGCCATTACAATTTCTGTAGCAATCTTAGGTTGGCGAATTTGAGACTTCGTGTGTAGATGTTTAGTTTGTGCTGCAATTGTATGCAGAATTTCATTACAAGCTTTCGTCGCCGGGTACGGACTTGTTTGCTCGGTACTACGAATTTAAACAGGGTAAACTTAACACTTCCAGCAGGGTTAGGCAATAACCTATGTTAAATGTGTGACATAAATGTATTTAACGTTACCCGACTAACAGGACACAAAGTGGTAACTACTTAACATCGAGTGAGTTTGTTTCCCACTGTAGTAGTATAAAAAAACACAAATTTTACTGATAATTTAAAAAAGCATAACCTGCGTAATACAAGACTAACTTCGGCCGTATAATTTACAGCATAGCATCATCATTATCCAAATTATCTGCTACAATATTTATGTTTAATTCTAAATTACTAATTGAAGATTTTGCTAATAGGTTTTTTCTTTTTTTTTCTTTTTATTATTCTCTCCACATTGGGCAATTTTACATAGTTCATGTATACATAGATGTCATCCGGCTATCTTATGTGGAGAAAACTGGTGCCCTGCCCATGCTATGCGGGTTTACACTTGCCTGTATTGCAAGTCACCAGGCTCTCTCCTTTGTAAGAACGAATTTACTAATTATGTATACATGTGTGAGTGATTATATGAAGTATTATGAGCGTTGAAGGGTGAAGGAGAGAGCGTGTATGTGAAAGGTATGTGACGAGAAACGTGCGTATGTGTAATATTTGGGGTGTAAGTGGTTCATCAACATCTTTGAACCAAAGCCAACTTCACCGGCACGCGGTGCACCCTGCTGACTGACAAACGAAGCTCTGGCGAAAAGAGAGGTAGGGAGCGTAATTGTAAGCTACCCGACTGGAGAATGTACCTGCACAATGAAATAACGGTTCCCTTGAGGGCTGTTGTGCTCCTGCGAGTGAGTGAGGTCACCAGAAAGGAAGAAGATGCTGCGATGGCAGCGAGGGTGGCGGCGCGCGAGCGATATTTTATGTTGCGAGCGTTAATATGGCTACGGTAACCGCTTCACATCAGGCGGGCCGTATGCTTGTCTGACACCCGACGTTGTATAAAAAAAAAAAGCTACTAAATTATCTGTCGAGTCAGCGATGGCAGATGGGAGAGGAAAGTCCTAGAATGGAGGCCACCGTATGAGGCGAAGAAGCGTAGGTCGCCCTCTCTCTAGATGGACCAAAATATTGGCTGGTAGCGGTTGGACGTGGAAAGCTGAGGATCGCGTGTGATGATAAGCATTGGGAAAGACCTATATCCAGCAGTGGATAGATATAGGCTGATGATGATGAATGATGATGACTAATTATCTGTTTGAAATGATTAGTATTTAAAAAAACTTCCCGTAAAATTTTCTTCCTTATCAAAACTGTGATCAATATTATAACTTTTAAACTTTAGCTTTGCATGATTTATGAAATATAAGAACGGGAATTAGCGCGATCATGCAAAAGGGTATTTACATACCTTTATTATTGCCTGACGTTTCGACCAGGTTGCACCGGCCGTGGTCACAGGCTGACTGTCTCAGCGGTGTTACTCTGTCTCCGTTGTCGAGGTCGATGAATTTCGAACAGAGTAACACCGCTGAGACAGTCATGTATATATCGACGGTGGAAAGGCAAAACAAATGAAACGCCATTTTGACCGAAATTGAGTTTTATATGCAGTTCGATAGGATTTTTGATTCTCTATCGATCTGTCTGGGTTACAGTCTATTTGGAGGTACTTTTTGGTGTTTCATTTAATGTAATAACAGGGCCATTTTAAAATTTCACTCCCTTCAAACGACAATTTTATGACATATATTATTAACATTGTCGTATGATGGGTTTCAAAAATACCATCGGCGTGTTTTAATTTACTGACTTAACTAACTTTTTTACGACGATGGCATATAATTAATTTTACCCGTCTGTGTATTTTTTACCTTTGGCTTTTTATTACTTTTTCCTTACTAACATATAAGAAGACGTGTCGCATGACTTATTGTTCCTTGCAAGAAAAACACAACTAGTGGCGTTTCAGTTGTTTTTCCTGTCATATTTTTAATTGTAAACGTCTTATCAGTTACTTTCACTAACTGTAATATATTTTATTTTGGTGAGTCAATTGTTTTTCCTTACGTGATTTTTTACGACATAGGCGCTTCACATGTGTGTTTTTGAAATAATTGATAAACATGGTGTGATCAAATTGGCGTTTCACATCAATAAGGTACCAGTTGCAATGATAACTTGACAGTTGTGTGCACGTGACTGCTCAATCAAGTGATTTCCGGATGCGATGTTCCATAATGGTAACTTACCGTAATAAATTCTTTGAGCCTTCATCTATCCAGTGGTGTGACTGAATTTTGGATGGAAATGATAGATTTATAGTTGCAACACTAACTGTAGGTATCCCCCGATTTTGGTAATATTACTTGAATTGCCGGATAAGAGCCTCTTCATTACCTATTAAGAATAGAGATTGAGTGGGTTTTGGCTGGAATAGAATTATTTATTCCTAACAGTGCCGTGGTTTAATCGGTCTTGTGGGGAAGCAAACTCCGCAAGCAAGCTGCATACGAGGCTTGGACTACGGCTCTTATTAATGGAGATCCTGGTGTTTCTGTCTTGAAACGCGAGTTCAATGCTGCCTCGAGGTTCAGTAAGAAAGTAATTGCCAGGGCGAAATTTGAGTGCATCATCAGGATTGGTGAGCGCCTAGCTAAGCAACCATCTGGTTGTTCTTTTTGGTCGCTTGCTAAGGGTGCCGAAGGAACTGATTCTTTCTACCACTCCGAATACAGGATGGTAGTCTGGCCCACAGTGCTAAGGAGAAAGCCGATCTGCTGGGGAAACTCTTTGCCTCAAACTCGATTTTGAACGACAGAGACGCTTCACCGCCTTCCATCCCGCGGTGTGCTATTTCCTAATGTGGCTAATTCAATGCCGAAAATATCGTTTACTCAACGAGATGTTCAGCGGGCATTGCTATTCCTCTACGTTTAGAAGTCGAGTGGGCCAGATGGCATTCCGGCTGTGGTGCTAAAGCAGTGTACTGCTGAATTGTGTCCTGTTCTTACGCGCCTTGTTGCTCTCTCTTATTCTACCAGGCAAGATCCTTCATTGTGTAAGTGTGCCCAAAAAGGGTGACAGATCAGACCCATCGAATTACAGTCCTATCGCTGCTATCTCCCTTTTCTCCAAGGTATTGGAGCGCTTGATTAACAACCGGCTCCTGAATTGCCTAGAATAGCACGACTTGATCAGCGACCATCACTACGGCTTTCGTCATGGTCGCTCGACTGGTGTAGTGTATCTTACATATTGTTGAGCTTCAGCCATGGAGAGTCAAGGTGAGACATTGGCTGATAGTCTGGATATAACGAAGGCATTCGATCGGGTATGGCATCGTAGTTTTCTTTCGAAGTTGCCTGCATACGGTCTACCTGAGGGTTTATGCGAATGAGTCGCTAGCTTCCTTGTCCAGCACAAGCATATTAGAGCCATTGTGGAAAGCAGTTGCTACGATGGCATAGACATTATTGCTGGTGTCCCGCATGGCTTTGTATTGTCCCCGACGCAGATTTTGCTGCATATCAATGATACGTTATCTATTGACAGCATTCATTGCTATGATGACGACATCACTGGGGACACTTATTACACGGATCGAGCTAATATTGCCCGCTCTCTGGTAGAGGAGAGCCGCGAACAACTTGTAACACAAGTCAACAAAAGAAATCGAGAGCATATTGAAAAATGTGTTCGATTGGGGGCGACAGAATTTCGTTCAATTCGGCCCTACTTAGACACATGTCTGCGTGTTCACCGCTAAGAAAACCTCCTTTGGTGTGGCTTCTCAATTCCAGAACACACCCCTTACCCTTACCATCGCCAAAAATATTGGGATTCTCGGAGTTGAAGGAGAAGGTAAAGCTGTCGTCGAAGATACTAGGTGTGCTCAACATGACTCAATTGAAAGGCGTGCTGTGAGGATTGTTGACGATACCAAACTGACAGACGGTCTAGAATCTTTAAGTCTGAGAAGAGATTTTGCGTCCCTTTGTGTGTTCTACCGATTGTACAATACAACGAGGTGTCTTCAGAGTTGTTTGACATTATGCTATAGTCGCACCGCTCGCCATCGACAGGATGAAGTCTCATCCTCACACATTTGAGCCTAAGTGGTCGTGAACTGTGGAGTTCCAAAAAAGTTTTATCCCGCGTACTGTTAAGCTGTGGAATGAACTGTTTGTCGAGGTTTTCTAAGGAGACTACAGCATGGGAATCATAAAAAAGGGCGTGTGAAGGTTTTTACTGGATCGGCAACGCACATATAATGCCCCAGATGTTACAGGCGTTCATAGGCTATGGTAACTGCTTTCCATTAGGCGGTTCGTATGCTTGTTTGCTACTTTAGTGGTATAATAAAATCAAAGGAGGCTTTCAGAATGGACTGTTGATCGCCAGACACCAATATACTCAGAGGTTCAGCTGATCGTTCAATGTGGATATCTTTGTGAGAGACCTTTATCCATGACTAGTTGACATGCATAAGCTGAAATTATAAAAACTTAACAATCTCTTGCGTTTTATCGTTAAAATTTACATCATAGAAATTTTAACGATGATGAAAGGAAAGAGATATAATATTGTATTATAATCGGTCTTGTACACGACCTATTACAATACAATTTTATATGAATGAAAACATTTTCAAATTAGAAAAGTAACCAGATCAATCAAATCCCAGCCCCGACTATGGCAAAACAATAACATTTTAACATTGCTTGTGATCGATAAAGTTTTTGCCAATGTATACTAATAAGGATACATAGTTTATAATAGTTTTTTCCTATTCGTAATTTTTTCGTTAAAGTGTTATAAATTGTTTATCCCTATTTGTTTAAATTTTACTTTGATTTTTCATAGATTTTTCCCGGCAAACTTGTATAAAAAACGGCGCATAAATTAATTTACCCCATTAACCATTTTTCTTAGATGCCGTATAAAGTATTTTTCCCTATTCACTTGAAAAGTCATTTAAATGAAACGACACTATCTCTTAAAATATAGATTAAAATAGCTTTATTTTATATACTGTATATAGGTAATATCAAGTTTAATCTGCACGCAAAAAATTAAAAATATCCTCCAATAAATAAAAAAGTTATGATGATTTTTTCAATTTTAAAATCTTTAAACAGCTCTACTGAACAATTGGCCAAATGTCGCTTATTTTGTTTTGCCTTTCCACCGTCGATATGTAAATATGCGATCAATATTATCACAGTGTCAATACACCATGTTAAATTTATTAAGTGTCACGTACAACGTGTGTTTATAAACTACATTTTTTATTATTTTGCTTTTAGTCTAACAGAATTTAGTAGTTGCAAGGCTTTTTAAAGAAACAGAAACACATTCTTTTTCTTCCAGAGCACGTGAGGTGTTTCTTTGAGCGTAGTTTGTCTTCTGCACTAGGGATTTCAGTTTGTTAGTTGCTTGCTGGTATTCTCTTAAGTGCAGTTTTGTCGACTAAAGGTTAGTACACACTGGAACGAAACCTGAGTATAAGTAACAGTATACGTATAGTGTTGCCACTCCCTGCCGCTCTTTGGTATACCTCACCTGCTTTCTGAGAGGAATCTGGAGCAGTTTGTATGGTTCCGCACGCACACACGCTCATTCAGGCTCTGCACAGACAGCACTGTTTATGTAATAATTAATGACGCGTATTTATATGAAGGGGACGGGGTGTGGCGAAATGTAAAAGTAAATTGAATTGCGTGGACGAAATGTTGCGTGAATTACTCTAATTTTGTTCATGTCACTATTGTATACATGTCATACCACTATTGTTTTCATAATACAAATCCAAAAGCTGTGCAATAGTACTACCATTTCATTTGTCTACGGTGAAAAAGGAGGATTATGATTTTAACAGGCAACGTGAGTACCCTATATTATCTTCTAAACTAGTTAACATGACTTGAAAAGTTACATAATATATCATTAGAAATGTCTTGATTGTTTACTAGTAATGATTTTTATGTATATATTATATGTATATATATATGTATAATTTTCTATGTATCATAAGTATGTATTTACAAAAAAAAATGTATTTACGTATGTTTATCAGTTGTCTAGTACCCATAACACAAGCTTCGCTTACTTTGGGGCTAGATGGCGCTGTGTAATTTGTCTGACATTTTTTTTTTAATGTGACGTCACACTACGTCACAAAGGTACCAAACACTCGCAGGTTTCTTTTTAAATATTGATAATAAGATGTTTTATAAGTATTTAAGCAATATTTTTATATAAATTTTGCATAGAGCTAGCTATCATAACGTAAGTATCTGTTAAGGATTTTTGAAAATTCTCACGAAATACAAGAGCATGCCCGTACGAAGTTACAAGCTAGTGGTTTTAATAAAGTGAGTTGATTTACTCAGAATGCCGCTGAGCATATTCATAGCCACAATTACATTGACAAATACGGGCTGAGCCTCGCGACATGTGACAAATGATCTGCTTCCTGCATATTTATGCTTGTATGTCTCTATTATGAATTTACTGTAGTCACTAGCATATAATAAAAAAAAATGCGCTTAAATTAATGAATGAGCTCTCCAAGCGCCTGGTGACCACTGGTGACCGACGAGCTGGCGGCTTTCTCGCACAACGCATTAGTATTGCCATACAACGAGGAAACGCTGCCAGCATCTTCGGTACAATGCCACGGGGGCCTTTTTTTATATAATATGTAGTTTTATTTTTATTTTTAATTAAGTTTCTTAGAAATAATTGTATGAAAAATGTACAAGGATTATTTACATATAAAAAAAATGATTGTCTATAAAGGCGGTTTACGGACTATAATTTTACGTGATAACGTCATAAGAAACATAGGCCGATCGTGCCTCTTTATCGCTTGTTCCGCTCTCTCGCTTGCACGCTCGACTCAGGCGGAACGTGACAATGAGTCATGCTTTTTCGCGTGTATCCGGCGTTCATCGATTTATACGACGTTGTCACATCAAAATAATACTGATATATTTATATATTAGTATTATTTTGATCTTTATCTTTTCGCATGCCGCGAATTTTAGCGCTATACTAAGCGCCGTGTGGTTTCTAGCAGACTAGAGTAGAATCACTCCGTTTCTTCCCGTGGATGTCGTACAAGGCGACTAAGGGAAAACATTATCAAATATCGATCAGGCCTCCCCAACCCGTTTGGCCAGCGTGGGGAGTGTAAGCCAAGTCCTCCTTCCGTCTAGGACGGACGAGAGAGGGTCGTGCTCCTGTAGTGGAGACTAAAATGGCCCTGATGATGATAAGCGCCGTACCAACGCTGTACTCACCATGGGACATATCTACCGCCTAAGCCATTACCATTGAATATTTTGATTACCGAAAATAGGTATTAGGTTTAAGTTATAGACAAATATTTTTAACTTTGTCGGCTGAGCTTCATTGTCTATACCAGCTAAGGTAAACACAATAGGCTTGTGAACCATTTTTTTTTCGATTTATTATTTAATAAATAAAATAAATAAATATTTCTGGGCAAATTACACAGCGCTATCTAGTCCCAAATTAAGCGCAAAGCATGTGTTATGGGTACTATACAACTGATAAATGTACTTAAATATATTGTTTTTTTTTTGTAAATATATACTTATAATACATAGAAACGTCCAGACCAAGACAAACAGACATGTTAATGGACACAAATGTTTGCCTTGTGCGGGGATCGAACCCGCTATCTCGGAGTCAAAGTGGCCATTGCTAACCATTCGACCACCGAGCTCGTCAAATTAAAATTTTCAATCAAATTTAAAGACTTTACAAAAATATACTTTAAAAAAACTATTCGTGAAAGAATTACTTCAATTGCATAAAAACTTCCCGAGATATGACAACTTGAAGAGAAGACAATTTTGGACTATCCCGAAAACGCTCCATACAAAAAGGCTTTTATTTTTTTTAATTATATCATCTTTTTAAACTGGACTTTCCCACCAAACTTTGATGAACCAGAAAACACGTCAGATATAAGTTATAAAAATTTTAACATCGCAGATCGTTCTAGTTTTATGTATTTTACGTTACTGATAGAGAGTTTTTATAATTTTAGAACACTGGCAACATGCCTATTGCCATTAATCTAAGCTGAAGTTAGATTTTCGCTATCAAAAAATTCGATGGAAATTAGCGGTAGAGCCCGGTTTTAAGTATAAACCGTTTACTTCAAACGGAATTGTAATGCCTCATTAGCCCTCGTTAGATGATATTCGTCTTAAAAGGGTTGTACAATTTTAAATATTCAACATTTACTGATGAGTAAATTATATTCAGAGTCGATCCGTTTGAAAGATAATATTTACAATAATAATATTCCTGAAATTATTTGATGGAACTGTTGATAATTATGAACCAATGTGAATGAATTAGTCTTTTTTTTAGAAAAGTAAACGTTTCTATTTTCAGCTTATTTGAATATATTTCTAATTATAATTATAAGGATTTTTGTAATTTAAATAAAATTAAAAGGTAATTTAAACCGTTTGTAAAGGTAATGTAGAGTTATACCTACTATCCCTACTAATATCATAAATGTGAGTTTGTTTGTTCGCCTTCACGCCAAAACTACTTTTACTACTAACCGGTCATTATGAAACTTTGTACACATATTCTCAAAGGTATTAGGAAAGGCATAGGATACCTTTTATTAAAAATAAAACTAAACGCCGGCGAGGCCGCGAGTGAAAGCTAGTTTTAAATAACACCTGTTATACCTCGTTAGACCACGAAAACCATACTCGTTTATTGCCTAATATTCCCCATTTTCCTCTATGTCTCGGAGACATGGACTCTTCGTGAAACTGAGAGAAGAAAAGTTTATGCGTTGGAGATGTGGTGCTGGAGACGGATGCTAGGAGTATCATGGATAGAATTCCGTACAAATGATTCCATACTAAAAGAACTCGGCATCAGACAGCGCCTATCTACCACAGTACAGTCACGAATTATAACCTTTTTCCCGACTGCGACAGAAGGAGGGTTATGTTTTTCGGGAGTATGTATGTATGTATGTATGTATAATTGTTTGGCACGCTCTGCAGCCTGAACGGCTGGATGGATTTTAACAAACGTCTCCTGCTTAGTTAATAGAGCTCTAGGGCTTCTTCCATCTTAGCTAAATATTACTACCACCAATCTAAGCAAGCAGTAGTGTCATTTTCGCATTTATAAAATCCGATGTAATCGGCTTCAGCTTCGGCGGTAGGGCCCCGGAATTGTAAACATATCGGCAATCTTGATGCCAATATGTAAAGCATCACTTATGCGTTTTTTTTTTTATACTACGGTGGGTGGTAGACAAGCATACGGCCCGCCTGATGTGAAGCGGTTACCGTAGCCATATTAACGCTCGCAACATAAAATATCGCTCGCGCACCGCCACCCCCGCTGTCAGCGCAGCATCTCCTTCCCTTCTCTTCTGGTGACCGCACTCACTCGCAGGAACACAGCAACCCTCAAGGGAATTGTTATTTGGCTGCGGTATTCTGTGAGGTGGAGGTACATTCCCCAGTCGGGTAGCTTACATTACGCTCCCTACCTCTCTTTTCGCCAGAGCTTCGTTTGTCAGTCAGCAGGGTGCACCGCAGGTGAAGTTGGCTTTGGTTCAAAGATGTTGATGAACCACTTACACCCCAAACGCCACGCGTTGCCGACTATGTACAAACCTCTTTACGCCTTTCTTGAAGAACCCATACTATAGCAGTAGTAGTAGCCCTAAGTTAAGAGGTCAAAGTAGAAAACTCTCCTGGAACCGCACAGTACGTGACCACTTTGGCTCCAATGTGAGAGCATGAATTAATTCCCTGGCTATGGCGAGCGATGCTACTTCAAAGGCTAAATCTTAAAAATATATTCTTAAATTGTCTTTCTTGCTTCATCATCCGATCCTGATGCTGTGTACCGTTTTCATTGAGCCCAAGCACGATACCTCTCCACCAATAGTTTAACTGAGGTTAAACTATTCAAGTAAATACTGCAACTAATTTCTAATACCTGAATTTCGCCGTATTTTCAAACATATTAATCTAACTACACAAAATATGTATTCTTTAACGCATATTTGACTTGTTTCGGTTTCTTAATTACATTCGATGTCATCTCTTTCTTGAAACTCTTCAGGCTATGTGGCAAAAGATAGGCTGCAGTGCTTTTTCCATATAAAGTTTTGTATTTTAGTGTTTCATATAATTGGTTTATTGTTGAGATTCTGTAACCGGCTCCTCAATTCCGCTGTATTTTTTTTTTTATGTTTGTGACTTAATTACTCCGTGACTTATAAACCGATTTGAAAAATACGTTTTTTAGTTTTCATTTCAGATTGGTCCCATAAATTATTCATCATCATCATCATAATCATCAACCTGTATCTACCTACATACATAGATGTATAGTAAAATTATATTCCAAGTCATTGATATATTCTCACTTATTACTAAAAGCAGTCGCGAATTTATTTGCAATTATCTTAGGTATATATTTGAAGTACTTAATGAAATTACCTTTAAATTAAACATTCATTTATTTCAGAATTGAGTATGAATATAAAACATTATCATTAGTATATGTATGAAATTAATTATTTAACATGTGAAAATTATTATCAAGGTTATATTAAAATAGAGTTTCAATTCATATAGTATATATCATTTATAATTCGTAGTGTCAAATTAAAACATCGTCCACAAATTTCTCACACATTTTTAGCTATTATTAAAATTATTACTACTTAATTTGTTGTGATATATAGTAGTTTCTTAATTTATTTGTAAAGATTTTTGTTTTATTTCGATATTTATTATATAGGTATGTTCTAAAATGTATATTAAACTAAAACTAATCTAAAAGCCTATCTAATCTATAAAACAAAGAAAAAGTTATGGGACAAATATATAATTAAATACAAATTTAGTTACAAATAAAAAATATCCCCAAGATCGTTGTCTTTCGGCAGTGTCCCCAGAACACTGGCAGCATTACCTCGCTGGATAGCTATACTTATATATAATATATATAATTATATATTATATAATAATCTATTTTCAATATTACTTTTGTTTGCTTTTCATATTTTAAATAGTTCGATTTTTTTTTTACACCTATAATATACTAAGTTATATTTAGATAGCTTTTTATAGGTCTGAACATTTCGAAATTTCAAATCAAAATCATAATACGGAGGGCATTCAAACGGATGAATTGTCTATTTCCACCGCTGCCAACACAGCAACTCCTTCCTTTCTGGTCCTCACTCACTCGCAGTAACACAACAACCCACACGGTAATTGTTATTTGGCTGCGGTATTACACAAAATACGTCATTCCTTACCTCTTTTTTCGCTAGAGCCTTGTTTGTCAGTCAGTTGGGTGCACCACGTGCAGGCTTTGGTTCAAAGATGTTGATGAGTCGCTTACACCCCATGTAGGCAAATGTAAAGACCCAAATTTTAAACACTTCCCATTTGGTTTGGGAAAAAGACAGATTTACGTTTCCAATTAGTCACATCATAATTTATTTCTCAAACTGCTAATAGTCCCGTCCCTTTTGGGTCAATGTGGGCATTTTACATACGGGTTGATATATCAAGTTATATGCCTGAACGCGACGGCTTTTAGCTGTAATGCGTCCTTTTACGCTCTCCTAAATAGATACTCGTACAGCTCACCATAAAAATGTAGATGATATGGTATTAATGTAGATGGTATGGTATTAATATCATATGATCCACTTCTAACATTCAGTTTCTTGGACGAAGCAACTGAATGGAATCTTCTTCTTCTGTATCTATTAAAGGCACTGACTGATCTATATACGCACAGCTCTAACTGCCCGTCAGGCGACAGCTGAAAATCAGTGTTTTATTGCGCTTTGTGCAAAAAAGTCGCACTGAGCTGTGGCCATTCGCTTGCTGCAGCACACACATACATCTTTTATTCTGCGTTCTGTTCCCTAGTGTATAAGTTCTCTCTTTGTTATTTTTTAATTTAATTTTTGTATGTGTGTGACTGTAGTTTGTAATAAAAGTATCTATCTATCTAACTACTACACAGATCGAGTTGTAATTTGGCATACAGGTAGATAGGGGTAGGTAGAAACAATATCAATGATGAACAGTTTATTATTCAAAATTTTAATAGTTTACAAGCTTACGCCACGAATTGCCGCCAAAAAGTCATAATGTATCATTGTGTGGTAATGTGTACAGGAGGAGCTATCGCAGGCGCGTGAGGCGGCGGGGGCAGCGACGGCATGGTGGCGCACACGGGAGACAATGGCCGACGCCACGCTGCGGCAACAGGCCAAACTTATCGACTTCCTGCAGGTAACTTCCACTTCCTATATAGCAATGGGAGGTCTTTTATTATGATTTTTTAAATATTATGATTATGACGTAGACATCAGCTAACAAATATTTTTTGAGAATTCCTTCATCATCAATCAGGAATAATTTCAGGATACGAGAAACGAGGCTCTAACAAAACAGATGTAGGATACGTATGCTAACGTACTGCCTGACTGCATGACGTACACGTAAGCAATTGCATTGTGATTACGTGGCCACATTCTCCGATCCAAGAGCGTGTTTTCCACAAATTTCACGGCTCAAATTCGTTCATGCGGTTTTGCATGATCGAGTAACAAAATCATCCACTCGGTCAAAATTTTGCATAAATAAATAAATTTTCCAAGAGAAATTACACACCGCCATTTATTCTCAACTAAATGTAATGTAATGCAATGATCCCTTGTTGATCGAAATAAATGACATTTATTATTATTATAAACAAAGCTTGTACTATGGGTACTAGATAACTGATAAATATATTAAAAAAACTTTCTTTTTTTTTTCTAAATACATACATAATAATAACATAGAAAACTCTCATGCGAAGACAAACAGACATGTTCTTGCACACAAATATTTGTCTTGTTCGGGGATAGAGCCCGCGACCTCGGAGTCAAAGTAGCCATTATAGCTATTCGACAATGCTTACTACTAATATCATAAATGTGAAAGTTTGTGAGGGTGGAAGTATGGGCGACTGGACCTTATTCTTTATTCCGGCGATGTGCAGATCGTGGTTACACGTCGTTTAGGGGTGTAAGTGGTTCATTAACATATCTGAACCAAAACCATCTTCACCTGCACGCGGTGCTCCCTGCTGACTGACCAAGAGATAGGGAGCGTAATTGTAAGCTACCCGACTGGGGAATGTCCTCCTCCTCACAGAAAACCGTAGCCAGATAACAATTCCCTTTGTTGTGTTCCTGCCAGTAAATGAAGTCACCAGAAAGGAAGGACATGCTGCGTTGGCAGCGGGTGTGGCTGCGCGGCACTAGCTTTTGCCTGTGGCTTCACTCGCGTGAAATTCGGGGCAACCATACATACGGTCAAGCAGCGGTCATTAATGACATATAACTGAACTCCTGACCAGTAGTTACAAGAGGAATACGTGCCGATGAGATACAAGCGTGTCGTAAATGATCGTTATGAGCCTTAGTCAAGATATTAAAATCAACAAAAAATACAATGAAGATAATGGCATAACGTAACAAAATATTCGACTGAAATTCAAGATAGAAACTACATAGCATAATTATGTCTATCGTAAATACTGACCTAACATTAATAGGCGTGAAACCGACCCCAAATGCCCGGAGTGCATGGATGACGACGAAACAAGCTTCCACCTGCTTGCCGAGTGCCCCATGTACTCACTGATAAGATGGGAGACCACGGGGTTGGGCACACTAGACACGGAAGACCTGGAAGACCTGAAGGTGGAGCAGATCGTAAGGTTTTGCAAGGAAACAGGTAGGTTCGACGGAACGCCGTGATTGCCGGATAAACCCACATCCTCCCCAAAAGGGAAGACCAGGGAAATGGGTGAAATGGCCTCAGGTAAGGCTGATCACCCGTCTGACAGCCGGCGTCCCCGTTGGAAATAATAATAATCGTAAATACTACCTAATTGGGTACAACAGAAATAAATAAGACATTAGACTCGCTCAGAAGATCTTATTAGTAAGATTTTAATACAAATCCTGCCGTGTATTAACTAAAACAGCATTGGCAATCGCTAAATAGGCACCTATTTTAATTCGTTTATAATCAGATTTGCAAAAAGTTTATTTCAAGGCATTTTGCGAAAGCCATTAGGACACAACAGTTCAGTGTAGGGCTGCCAATGCGACGATATTGCAGAATGTATCTCTGAAAAACAAATAAATACAAAATGATTCTTATTCTTTCGCGGCGATTAGTTACTATAATTTAGTTTTATTAGTATTGAATAGGTGATAGGCTTGGGAGAGCTCCCTTGAACGGAGGAGACCCATGCCTATCAGTGTGTCCTAGATAGTTCGACAAGCGACCTTCGCAGTTAGTCAAAACCTTGCTTCAGCACCTCTGCCACAGCATAGTAATACAACCAGTACTTTAACTTGATACTAGCGCCCAAATCGGCGCACGCACACAGCCAAGCGTCATTTACTCGACCGCTCAGGAAGTTTTGGTGCGCCGCGCACCACGACCGCTCTTTCCTGAGCAACTTCCTGAGCGGTCGTATAAATGACGCTTGGCTGTGTGCGTGCGCCGATTTGGGTGCTAGTATGAAGTTAAAGTACTGGTTGTATCACTATGCTGTGCCTCTGCACGCATAAATGCTAATAAAAAAATGTCACAATTTCCGACGCATGTTACTTTATTTTAATTGGAGCCGAGAGGGCCTGATAATGTCATTTTCTTGTTTCCGTGTTTATCATTTTTTAATCGCCTGTGAAATATGACTCTGTTCAAATTGTACATTGTGGCTGTCCCTTGGGGCTGCTGGAGGGCTCTGAATAATCATTGTAATCAGGAGCTATAATGTATAGTGGAATCTCGTATGTTGATGTATTATAACGTGAAAACGTTTTTAAAAAGGCAACCATACTGATGTCGTGCCAGTAAGAGATGAAACGCTTTTATTGTCGCCATAAACGTCGATAACTAAGTATATCTTACGACTTAAGGTTTGTTCCGCCAAGTGTTGTATATATTTTGGAAATAGACAATGTTCTATAGTTGTTAGGATACCTACGATGAAGAGGGAGATCCTCCTACGGGGAGGAGTGGTTGAAAAAGGGCCTTGAAATACACTCTGCGCCACCAATGAATTAGTCGTAACTCGGCAACGAAGAGGTTAGACGAAATATTGTACGTTGCCGTGTAGATATAGAAGTGTTCTATAAAGTAAGTTAATTAGAACATAGTATAAGCTTTAATGTAAAATGGCTGTGCCAGGTGACAATAACAAACGACCCCCCCCCCCCCCCCCGCATTACTCCTGGAATATCAACAAATGATATTGTTCTCCCCTATACCTTGTTAAGCTCAACTGTTCTACAAGAAAGTTTTCACATGAATTTATTAATTTGGATGATTAAAGAGGAGCTCGATGGCGTCGTTAAGCCGTCATTAAGTTAAGTTAAGCAACATCGACCGCAGCCTGTCTATTTACCTCGAGCTCCTCCGTCTTCGTGGACGTTAAGCCGTCGGTCCCGGCTGTTGTCATTAGTGTTTAAGCCAAGTCGGTGGCCTTTGGGAGGCTTGAAAACACTGGCCTCCGCCAACCCGCAGTTAAACAGCGCGGTAAAGTAGGTACGCTCTAAACCCTTTCGACAGAAGGGAGACCCATATCCTAACAGTGGGATAATCATGGGTTGATGTCTGACGATTAAAGAGTAATTATAATTCTTAATTATTTAAAACAATAAACATTAAAGAAGGAATTTATTAATTTGTTCTTTAATTAAAGATTTTTCATATGAATTAACTAATTATTCTTTAATCAAAACACAATGCCTTAGCTGTGACCTCATGTAAGTTTCCAATCTAATCAAGAACTTCGAAGATATTCCACGGAACTTCTCTACGAAATTTCTCAAGTCGAATAAGCAGCTGAATTTTACCCACTTCTCGTGGAATGGTGAACGTAATTAAAGTTAGTTTTAGTTCCATGGGCAATACGTCCGGTGGCAGACACGGATGCATGCTTATCTGTACCATACGCAAGGAAAACTAATAACACGTTGTTTGAGCACGTGTTAATGTAGGTCCTCCTCTGGAACCTCCTGATGAACTCTCTCACTCGTAGAAACACCATCTACGTAACCTTTCTTTATGTTCTTTAAATTTTCTATCCTTATTTAGGCGATATACCCTACCGCTTTTTCACTAAAAGCTAGTTTCATAATCTGCTGGGCGCACCACATGCAAGTTGGCTGATAAAGGTGGGTAGATACAGATGATGATAAACGTCAGCCACTACTTTTTTACATAAAAATTAGGAATATTTGTAGACCTCCACAAAGTCATCATCAGCCTGTATCTACTTACTGCTGGATATAAGCCTTCCCCAATGCTTTCCACCAAATATGATCCTCCGCCTTCCGCATCCAGCCGCGTTCTTAAGATCGGACCATCTAGAAGGAGGGCGTCTAACGCTTCGTCGTCCTACGCGAAGTGACATCCCTAATTTGTTTCTTAAATAGCTCACAATTGTAATGCGTTTTAAATATTATTTTGTGCAAAGATAAATAAAGTGCAAAATAATGTTCTTGTCTAAATGTCCGTCCCTATTTAAGACTTATTAGAGTTAGTGAAAGCTTCAGTTGTCATTGTGGGACAATGTTTGTTTAGGGTGAGGATTAAAATAGGCTGAGGGTTATTATCATATGAGGGTTATTGGACGTACTTTGGCACTTCAAATCTCGCTCCACACTTCTCCCTCCCCTTTTGGCAGTTCGTACACTTATCGGCTAAAGTCATGGAATTATTAAGTACTGTCACAGTATAAGTAATACGTACATTATGACCACTTCCTGCCGCTCTCTCGTATCGACCTCATCTCCCCTCTGAGACAAAGAACAATGGCGAAATTTTAGTTCAAAAATTTTAGAGCGACCCTGGACTTCAAAATAACCACTGCTAATGAAATATTTTTATACGATTTTTCATATTATCTTTGTCACTGTTCGAAGCCAAGTTGAATAGCAATTACTTAAAAATAATTGTATTGAAAACTGCGTTTTCCGTTTGTCACTAAGTACCCTTAAAGTGTTGCCTCAGTCGGTATTTATTTTGCTATGCCACGTATATTTTCATATTTCAAAATCGTAATAGTTGCCGATTCACTATTTTTCTTGAATTAGTACAACATAAAAAATATATACAGGTTAGTATTTTATTGTACTTTAAACATTATTTTTAAAATCGGTTGTATTGCAGTCTACACCTACATACAAGGCTTTCCTCGGTTCAATCAAACAGAAATATAATGGCAACACATAATAGACAAATGAAAGAAAACAAATAATGACAGATGGACGATGTTTTGTCAACATATTTGTTCGCTGTTTTGTTTACTTGTTTTTCTGTTCTTGATTTTTCTTAACCCAATTGACCGGGCCTCCCCAAGGACTGGACTCTGATATTGCCTCTGTGTGACTCGTGCGTGCATATGGACTCCGATTTAGCATTTTTTCTTGGATTTGTTTACTGGACTAATCCACGGTAATTGCCGGCAAAATGAGTAGTCTTGTGCTTAATCGGACACTCTTAAGTGCGCACTCTAGTAGTACAGTCCGATTAATGTACTAGTACACCTTATTAGTACTATTAGTACCTATTAGTACTCAGAAATTTAGCCGACAATATAATCATGTGATCAATGTAAATTTGGTAATTACAAGCACTATACAGCGCTGTATAAGATTTTATATGAATAAAACACACGGCGCTGAAAGCGATTTATACCAGTGCAGGGCGCTTACCTCCTATCTCGCTTACTCTTACGATAACATTGCGAGACGCTTTATTGTTTGTCTCTCGGACAGACCACAGACAGACAAATGTTTCGGGCTTGGATAACCTAGTACACTGTACGAGTGTACGAATAGTCCGATTAGTCCGAATAAGAGTTCGCGTTCGGTAACGTTTCTTTTAGTACAGTGTCAAGTACCGTCACCTATTAGTACATCGTACATGTACTACTCAAGACTAAAAATGAGTGCTCGTGGTAGAAGTACACGCATTCTATGCATCAGCTGCAACATGTGCGTTAATACTCTTCGCCGATACCCTGCCCTAGAACTGAACACTATATTATCTAGCTGGGTATACCCGCAAATTGTAAGTACCTACATACATACCATAAATTCTCTTAGGGGAATATTATGTACCTCAAAGAGGTACCTGTTGTTTCGTAACGACGATGAAATGACAAAAACATCTGACCCTAAGGGAGGGTCGCCTCATCTGACCGACATTTTGATCATTAAAAGATTGTAGATAGGTATTCAATAGTGTTTATATAGGTACATAATTAAAAATAGGGCGTGCTGCCGATAAATTAGTATATTGCCGATTAATAAGTTAATATAAAGTTAAAGCTGTTCTCGGGAACAGCTTTAACTTTATATTAACTTCTTTATTCTTTTAACTCAGCTAGTTTTTTTATTTGCTGTTAAACATGTTTTAGGAGATTGAGATTCTTGTCATTACAATACTTATGTTAAGTTTTATGCATATTAGGTTGTTGTGATATAAAATGTTTTTCACATATAGTTGGTTTTACAATTAAACATTCTCATTAAAAGGTGGTCTGAAAGGAATTCTAAGCTTATATAATACATGAAGTTCATTTAATTGCTTGAAGCGACTTGCCAACTAAAATGACTTGTTTTACTAATATGAAGGGATAGAAGGCTATTCAATTTTGAATTCACAATTCTGTTTCTATAAAAGTTCAGAGACCTAAGATTTTAAACTATTTTCTTTAAATTATAATATTGTTGATTTTTAGATCACTGAAGAAGACTATGTCTGTGAAGCATGCAACTTGCAGCAAGAAGTTGATAGCCACGATGCTGGACCAAGCCGAGGTCATTCTCATGTTTGCCCATTATGTGGTTGTTCCACTCTTCAAAGACGGAGTGACAAAATATTAAAAGACAATCCTACTGAATTGCAACGATTAATGATTGATATCATAAAAGCCAGAGTAGCGCCTGAACAGGTTTGTATTATTTATTAAACATAATATTAATCTGTAATCATATAAGTATACCTACACATACAGAAGGACTACTGTTGTGGCTGTGTGATGAATGCGGCTAGTGCAGAGTGACTGTTTGAGTTCAATATATTGATAATAGATTTCCAGAATGGCACAGCAACACAATTATTTAGATTTTATATAATACTCCTAGTGTTACAAATGTCCATAGGCTGTATTTACTGCTTTAATAAATCAGGCAGATATATACCTTGGTGGTATAAAAATTATAATAGCTTTTATCTATTTCTGTATGGTATGTAATATATATTGAGTCCAAGCTAACCTCATTCCATCTCATCATCAATTTATAATCTAAATGAAATTCTTTTTTTTTAGGTAACCGAATCACATTGTGTGTACCACGCTTGCTGGTTACGTATTAGGCGAGTGGCTTTAAGATTAAATCGCCTTGATCATGCCAGATCTCAACCTCCTGCAGCTCAGGAAGTTCAAGACCATCAGCCGATCGCTAAATGAACCACAAGAATTCCCACAACCAGTAGTGGATGAACATGCAATAAACGAAGCTGCAATACATGAACCCCCGATATATGAACCTGCTCCAAATGAACTAGAATTAAACGAGCCTGCATCAGAGAATATTGTGTGCGGTGCCACAACGTTAATAAGAGGATGAATCAAATCTAGACATATCAGTAGAAAACAATATTATGTATATATTGCAATTGAAAATGATATACCTGGCCGTACAGGAATTACTGAATACTGTTGTAGTTGCTTGGTTGGTCGGCGGATAGTAGGCTGTTGCGCCCATGTGATGACCATTGTATGGTACTTAGGATGGGCCAGAAAAGAAAATATCATCAAGAAAATTATTATATTTCAGGGTCCGCTGAATTTCTCGATGATATTATTATAAGAGATGATGAGGGATACTATTGAGATTTCACCTATGTAACCTTGTTTTATTTATCTCCAACTAACACCAGAACTTGTGAAGTTGTGCTTTCACAAAAGTAGATTTATTTTTAATCAGATGAAGTGAACTGACGGATACTTATTAATCTCATTAACCACCCAACCGATCAAAACATAAATTGAATAATACAATTTGTATTTATTTTATCTGTCAATAAAAATAACTTCACCTATTTAGGAGCATCCTGGTAACCTCACTTACTGTGAACACCACAGAACAGAAAAAAATAACACAATCCTCTAGGAAATTGTGATTTGGCTGTGGCATTCCGTTAGGGGGAAGTACTTCCCCAGCAGAGCTATCATGCTATATCTCTGTTTCGCCAGAGCCTAATTCGCAAAATGGCAGTGTCCACCACGTGCAGGTGAGGAGCCATCCTCACCTGCACGTGGTTCTAAATGTGAGTCAATTAAACCCATACGTCTACGACAATATAGAGATATTGTTACCAGAGGGTAACGTCGCCAAAGATAACCTCTCCATTCTAATTTAGAAGTTGATGCTATCAAGTCATGTAGTCCGAAACTGTCACTTTTATTGATGTAGTGCCTAAGTAAGAGGCCAGTAATACACGGAAATCTCTATTTTACTGACCGACGTTGACATAACCTATAAGTGGACGTAACCTTTAAGTTGAAATAACTCCTAATTCTGGCCTGTTCCGACAAAAATTCTTCGAGGTACGGGTTTCTGGGACTGGCAGTATATTTATTTTGATTTTTTCATTTAGGGACGCTTCATATACTACTCAGCTAAAATCATGTATGGGAGTTCGCCATTGTTCTTTGGAGCAGTTAGTATGGCGCCGCACGCACACACACTCATGAACGCGCTGCACAGACGTCACTGTTTATGTGGTAGTCAACGACGTGACATTTGTATGGAGTAGCCGGGGTGTGGAACTATCGTGCTAAAGCCAACCTCACGTGTGCGTGTTTTTTCACTTCAAGAACATCAACTTTTTTCACTTCAATTTTCTCTTTAATTTGAAAATAGAGGCAACGACCATAGACTTATAACTACCTACACTACGTTTTATTCACACCTGGTTGGTATGCCAAACATGACATTTCGAAGTGTAATAGGCTCACTACCGTCTTTAGAGCCTAAGCCTACCTCATCTGTACATGTTGCAACCTGCTGATTTACTGACGAGGCTCACAAAGAGAGGTAGAACAGCGTAATTATAAGCTGCCCGACTGTGGAAGCCCCTCCTCCTCACAGAATACCGCAGCCAAATAACAATTCCTTTTATATGTTCATGCGATAACATATATTTTTGGGGATCAAAATATTAAATGGTAATCGGCTTCTTCTTAGGCGGTAGGCCTCCGGGATAAGTCGTTGTTGTTTAGAACCCGTTATCTGGTAAATAAAAGTAATGTAAGCTTGAGAAAAAGCCGTCATAGTCTTCCAAAAATGAGGCTTATGTCGTTATCTCGGTTGCCGATAAGCAAATAGTTATTGCTCCCGAAGAACCTTTAAGTAATTCCATTTGTATTCATAACGAGCCATATTTTGAACAGCTATATAGGTACTATGTATTTTGAACGCTGGAGCTGTTAAAAAAAAATAACTTCTTATTCTTATTATCGGTCTGTATCTACCCACTGCAGCTGGATATACTCGTAGTCTTTCACAATACTTTTTACGGTATGAGTGCCTGCACGTGGGGTGCACCATGAGCTGCTGACATACGTGGCTCTGGTGGAATGAGAGGTAGGGCATAGCGTATTTGTTTAAGCTGTCCAACTGGGAAAGTACCTCAACATCACAGAATATTAAATAACAGATGTTGTATTACTGCGAGTGAGTGAGGTCACCGGAAAGAAAGTTATAGGCTGGCAACGGATCGGCGACCCGTTGGTGTTGCTGAACTCAATGGCCGGTGGTGATTGTTTTCCATCAAGTGACCCACCGGCTCGTTTGGCCCCCACTCATATAAAAAAACTTTCTATCATATCCTCCACTTTCCTCATCCAACTACTGCCAGTCACTTTCTTCAGGTCGTCGCTTCATCTAGAGAGGGGGCATCCTACGCTCCGCCTCTCCAAAATCTTTTTACAGCATGATTTTACTGGATCATCAACGCTCGCGTGATGACCTCGGTGTTATAGGCGTCTATATGATGAGGTAACATGTAACTGCTTTCCATATGTTTGCCATCTTGGTGGTATAAAAAAAAACATAATCCAGCACGAATATTTTGTATTATTTACTGCATATTTATTATCTTTAAATACAAAGGCCTCGTATATTTTTTCGTCATGTCACCATCATAAATTCCTATTCAAAAGATGTTTTATTTTCACAGGCTCTCCATAGTCGTAAATAACTTAGCATTCGTGTCCTCGAATGAAATACGTGCATTTCTTCAGTTCGGCGGTTCGCCGGAACAATGGCGGCGCGACGTGATCCGGATTAAACCGGTAAATTGCCGTAAGCCGGCACTGTTCGGCGCGATAGACGGCAATGAACGCTGGCTTTACCTCTCCAATTGTACAATTTGACGAACGATGGATAAATTGTGAAACCTCTGCTATAACAATACAAACGCAGCTTTTTACAATTTCCACAATTGAAACAAGAATATAAACCACGAAAAAGCATTACTCATTGTCACGTTCCGCATGTGCCGAGCGTGTAAGCGAAGGCGCGGTTTGTGACGCATCTATCTCTCTTCTACTCGATCGGCCGATGTTTTCTTATGACGTTATCACGTAAAATTATCGTCCGTAAACCGACTTTACAGGTAATCATTTTTTTTGATCTGGCTTTTTTAATTGTTTATAGAATAGGAAATAAAATGTTTACTTACTGTGTTTTGCTAATCCAGCCCTTTCATTTGATATCCATAGGGGGTTAACATAGAAATTATGTACAGCCATTATGTGAGGAATATAGGTATATTAGATTTATTGTTTCCACTAAATAAATATATTTGATTAAAACTACAATGGATTAATTTTTTTTAACAACCCCATGCTTGTAGTCTCCTAGGAAACCTCGATACGCAATTGACATTTTGCAATTGCAGCTACTAAAATATGATTTACAAATCATAATCAATCAATAGAAAACATAAAAAAAGACCCTTTTGGTACTAAAATCGCATCCAAGGAAATAAGATTTTAAAAGTTGTGACATATCCAGCCAAATGACATTTTACAATTATAACTTCCAACATTCCTTATATTGCATCTAAGCAATAGTTTAAATGTGTATGTGTGTATCTTTTTCGTGTTTCATTTTTTGTCTTTACTTTGTTTACTGCGCCCCACCTACCTTGTTATAAATGTACTTTTTTTTCCTATACCCAAAGGTTTTATATAGCGAAGGCCGCCTGTTGTACTTTATAATTATTAAGCTATTGCATAGCTTCTATCGCGGGCCTTGAGCGCGGGGACCGAATCCAGAAATTCCGTAACGAAAAAACCTCACGCTCCCCACTCCGACGGGCAAGGAGGTGTGGCTTGAAGGCCGTGCATCGTCTAACGTCGTTTCAGTTCGGCAGTCTTCGACTAGACATGCGCAAAACAGTACTTTGAAACGTACTGCCATATGGCATGACATATCGTACCGCGTCATATGGCATTACAGCAGTACCCCGAACATGACACATGACACATGATTAGACGTATTGTACGACTCTACGAAACTCGTTTTATTTATTTAATAATAGAAAAATTTGTTTTCTTATCGGTCACCACGCTCAAAAAGTGTAACTTGAATTAATATCAAAGAAAAATCAATACTGCATGATTAAAATAAATAAATAAAATTATAATTGCATAAGTTGATACAAAATGCTATGCAATAGCTTTACCGCGGCAGTCCCCGAGTGCCACACGTCTTTTTAATACTACATTGTTATCCTGTACTTGGTTCAATAAAGTGTATTGTATTGTATCTTAATTAAGTACAGATTATTTATCAGTAGGCAAAAAATATTATATAAATTGGTGATATCATCATCATCATCAGGTCCATTTTAGTCTCCACTACAGGAGCCCGACCATCTTTCGTCCGTCCTAGACGGGAAGAGGTTTTGGCCAACACTCCCCACGCTGGCCAAACGGATTACTCCCCAATCCGTTTGGCCAGCGTGGGCCTGATCGATATTTGATAATGTATTTCCCTTAGTCGCCTTGTACGACATCCATGGGAAGAAACGGAGTGATTCTATTCTAGTCTGCCAGAAACCACACGGCCAAATTGGTGATATAATTAAATGCAATCATATACTAGGGCTGGACCAACAACTTTTTATTTTTATTTTAAAAAATTGCATTACTTATAATCCTATAAATTGATGGATCAATGATGGCGCGCTATGTTGCAGATTGACCAGAAAATAACCGTAAGCCGGTACTGTCCGGTTTGATAGACCGCAATGAACGCCGGATTTGCCGTTCAAATTTTTCACTTTTCCTAAAATCTCATCTCTTTGACACTTGCGAACAGTGCCCCGGAAGTGGACAATTTAATTTTGGAATTTCGACTGTGACACACTGGTACGGTATAAGTACGTTAGTACTTTTACTTATACTGTGGTATAAGTATGTTATGGGATTTTTCAGCAAAGATAAAAGAGAGTAATTGCAAAAAAAATTGAGCTGATCGAACTATTAATAAGATGGTGGATTTATATCCAGCAGTAGGTAGAAGAGCTCGATGGCATCATTGCGCGTGTCAGTCTAACCGAATACGCAAGTTAAGCAACGTCAACCGTAGCATTTCATTGGATGGGTTTATTTATCTCGAGCTCATCCGTCACTGTTATTGTCATTAGAGGACAGCCGTTGTGCCAAGTCAGTGGTCTTTCAAAAGACTTGCCTCCGGCAATCCGCGGTTGAGCAGCGTAATGGACTATGCTGTAAACCCCTTCGATTGAGGGGAGACCCGTATTCATCCCACTGCTGGAGTGGGATGAATATGGGTTGATGATGCAGTAGGTAGATACAGGCTCATAATGATATATGACTAGTTGCGAGTAAACAAAATTCTGTGAAGGAAATAAGGGTAGCAAAGCAGCTATTTGCTACGTTTTGCCCTTGTTGCCACCGCCGAGCCTCCACCGATAGATCTCAAGATATTCCTTTTTCTCTGCAATCCATCGTTGGATTTAAGGATATCTTTTTTAGGCTTTGTCACTTAAAAATAATTATTATATTCTTTATTGTACATAAATTAGCAGAACAGTTAAATCAAAAGTGTACAAAGGTTAGCTTATCTCCACAAGAGATCTCTTCCAGCTGACCCTATAGGCAGTAAGAGAATGAGTCGCTTGTCGGATATTACATTATGTGAGTACTATTAATAAAGATAAGACACCATCTATAGAGCATACATTTTAAATCTCGCGCCTACCCTACGCGTGCGCATACGTGTTTTGAATCTGTGTGTACACTTTAATTATTTAAAAATAGTTTTCTGTGATCTGTGTGCCGATGGCTACGAAATGTGACGGCTGTGATGCCGGGATTTATGATATATCATACATGGAATGCTCAAAAGAAACGTGTAAGAAACTGTACCACCTGAAGTGTCTGGCCTTGTCAACGGAAAAATTTGAGAGTTTCACATCGGAGTATAAAAGCACCTGGATATGTCCTGAATGCACTCGCACTATTCCCAAACGGGATAACTCTGAGACACCGGTCCGAGGTATCACTGTTTTGAATAAAACTTTTACACCTAGCTGCTACGTAAACACTGGGCGCGGCGGTTGTTCGAACATGAATGAAGTGTCAATACTAGAAAACGACACCAAAATACTAGAGGAGCTACGTGAATTTCGTGCGGAGATGATATCTCGACTAGATTCCCAAGCGAGAGCATACGAACAGCTACAAAGTAAATACATAAACACAGAATACGAATTACGAGAATTGCGAGGCATAATGAAGGTAGTAGAAGAAAATATGCATAAAGTTAAATTCTTAGAAACCGAAATAAAAATATTGAAGGAGAAAAATGATAATTTGGAAGATTGTCTCAAAAACAATACGCATAAGAAAGCAAAGGAGCAGCCGCAATTAATCCAAGGAATTGCTGAAACACCAATGACATATACGAATGCAGTTAAACAAAACAAAATGATGTCACCAAAACATTGTAGGGCCACGAAACCGGCTACTCCACTGGCGAACAACGAAAACAGTAAAGTTAATTATCCTAGCATTGATAAAACAGTGGATCGTAATAATAGTAACAGAGAAGAGAAAAAGGAGAAAAATGAAAGCGGAGATAGCTGGACTACAGTAAACAAAAAGAAAAATAGATTTTCTAAAAATGAAGTAAAGAAAGGAGGAAGTACTAGTTCAGTAGAAATACAGGGTACTGAGCGAAAGAAGTTTTTACACGTTTGGCGTCTTCAAAAAGACACAACCACAGAAAGTTTAGAAAAACATGTTAAGAATATATGTGGGCCAGATATCAAGGTCAATAAAATACAACATAAGACAGAAAGGGATTACTCATCGTTCGTTATAGGAGTTCCAGAAAGCAAATACGATACACTGTGCCGACCGGAGAACTGGGCCGTAAATATTGAGTATTGCGAGTGGATATGGTTTCGTAGACCAACAAACAAAGTCTATAACTCGAAGTAAGTCATCCATCGACATTTATTATCAGAACGCTAGGGGGCTTCGCACTAAATTACATAATTTCTTCGTGGGGGTTTCTTCGTCGAGTGCAGATTTGTTGGCAATCACAGAAACTGGTTGCAATGAATCTATCCATGACGCGGAAATGGTTCCGCCTGGATATTCAATTCTCAGATGTGACCGTGTGGATGGCCGTAAGCAGGGCGGCGCGTGTCTCGTGGCCACACCGCGCTTCGAGCTGCGTCGAGTACCGACCCCGAGTGACGTCAACATCGATGACCGTGCATTTGAACTGGTTTGTGCAGCGGTTTACCGGCGAAATAGATTTTTATTTACATTATGTGTTGTCTATATACCCCCGAACAGTAGCGAGAACGAATACATGGTATTATTTAGAATTATTGAGCAATATAGTAGTAAATACAGCCAATTATTAGTAATAGGAGATTTTAATTTGCATTCATGTAATACGAATATTTGTAATTATTTTGAATATTTTCTGACGTTTTGTGGGTTCATTCAGAGTAACAACGTAGGGAATTGTAATGGTCGACAATTAGATCTAGTATTAAGCAACTTTGACGACTGTGAGAGTGTAAGGGTGTGCGAGTCAGATATACCGCTAGTACCCGTGGACGCGTATCACCCGCCGCTCGAAATTACCGTGCAAATAGTTTCATCGCGCTCGCCGCTGACGTCGCCACTATGTGGTATGCGTGCGACACGGAGCGCGGACAGGGTAACAAGTATTAATGTTAACCGATGGAACTTTAATAAAGCAGACTTTTTCTCACTATATTCATCGATTGCAGGTGTAGACTGGTCTCCTATTTATGACTTAGATTTAGATAATAGTTTGACATTTTTTTACAATACTTTAAATACAATTATAGACACTTGGGTTCCCAGGAAAAATCAAAATAGAACTTGTTCTAAATATGTATATCCTGAATGGTATACTAGCGAAATAATTCACTGTATAAAACAGAAATCGGTACTTCATAAAAAATACAAAAAGAGTAGGACTAGATATGATTACCAGGCATTTAGTCAATGTAGGAAAACCCTTAAAAATATGATAGCTCTTACCAAAAACAATTATCGGCACCGGGTTGAAAATGAGGTTATGAATGATCCGAAATCGTTTTGGAATTATGTAAACTCCAAAAAAGGTAGCAGAAGCCATAAACGAATTAGGAAGGATGGTCAGGAGTTATCTAATGAACAATGCGCAAACGAGTTCGCAGAGTACTTCCACTCTGTTTACAGCACGGAAAAGGCCAAACTGGACGTAAACGCAGCTGTGACGGAGGCGGGCGGGGCCAACGGAGCGGCGCGCATTCACTTGGACCACTTACAGTTGAGTGATGTTCAGCGTGCGCTTCGGCGACTGAAGCCAAAGAAGTCAGCGGGACCAGACGGTATACCGCCCTATATTCTTAAGGATTGTCGAGGTGTACTAGACAAACCGTTACTCCACATGTACAATCTTTGTTTAGGAATACCTGAATTTCCGGAATACTGGGGAATAACTCGGGTTATTCCAGTGCCGAAAGGGAAGGGAGGGACATCGGTAGATTGCTATAGGCCTGTGGCGGTACTGTCTACTCCAGCGAAAGTGTTGGAGTCTGCAATACACCACATCATTTATTCTGAAGTCAACGCCCAACTATCAGAATGTCAACATGGATTTCGACCATCTAAAAGTACCACCAGTAACTTGTTAACCTTCATGAACGGTACTCAAACAGTAGTGGACAGCGGGGGACAAATTGACGCCGCTTACTTTGACTTTCGGAAAGCTTTCGACTTAGTCAATAATGATGTTCTGCTTCGAAAGTTGGCAGGCGTCGGTTTTACTCCGCATTTACTAACATTTTTTGCATGTTATATGCGGGACAGACGGCAATATGTGGAGTACGAGGGTTATATGTCGACACCTTATTACACTAGGTCAGGAATAAGTCAGGGGAGTAACCTCGGGCCCCTTGAATTCATTATTATGATAAATGACCTACCCCATGTTCTTAAGAACGCGAAGTGCTTGCTGTTTGCCGACGACCTCAAGCTATATCTTGCTGTAAAAGACAAGGAGGACTGTGAGAGGCTCCAGGAGGATATAAACAGAGTGGTTGCTTGGAGTCAGGACAATCTCCTAGAGTTCAACACCTCAAAGTGCGTCACAATAAGTTTTTCTCGAGCACATACACCGTTACAGCACTGCTACGAGATTGATGGGGTGGCCATGCCTCGTGTAAAAGAAATCAGAGATCTTGGCGTCCAACTCAATACTTGTCTAACGTTTCGGGATTACATCACTAATTGCTGTAAAAAAGCTTTTAGAAATTTAGGTTTCGTGTTAAGGCAAGCCCATGACTTCAGGAACATCAAAGCTATTACAGTTCTATATAACGCCCTGGTTCGAAGTCAGTTAGAATACAACTCAGTAATCTGGGCGCCTCACGAAGATAAATATACGCTTATGCTTGAACGGGTACAGAATAAATATATTAGGTATTTATATTTAAAGCAGTATGGTGTCTACCCTTTATACCCATTAATGTATCCAACATTATTTGTTTTGGGCATGGTGGGATATGATCAGCTCAGAGTTCGAAGAGAAAATTCATTGGCATTGTACGTATTTAAAGTTATTAGAGGAAAAATATTTAACGCGGATATATTAGGTATACTAAATTTTTATGTTCCTGATCAGTATACGACACGTCGTCGTCGGGCGAATCTCCTGATGGAGCCGCGCTGTAGAACTAATCTCCTGAAGGAGGCGCCGTTGACACGCGCACTCCGCACTCTTAACATGATTCATTTGGAAATTGACATCTTTGCTTGTACTCTGGATGAATTCACAAAGATATCATTGTGGACATTATGTTACAAAATGACATAATAATGCATGCACATCATACATATTATTTTATGATTGCGATTTAATATTGACATTTTGTGATTGAATTTTATTTTTGACATTTTATTTGATATTTTATTTTTGACATTTTATAATTGACATTTACTGATTAGTTCTAATGTATAATTCTTGTATTCCGAATTTATTGTTACAAGTGACATAATAATATTGCATATTTGTATCATGATCATATTGCTCTTATTTTGATATTGGATATTTGACTTACTTTACGATTTTGTATTTAAGTAATTTAATTAAAAAAATAGCTACACTGTCGCATTAGGTATTGCCTGTAATGATAGCTGTATGTTGATGTTGATAAAATAAATAAATAAAATAAATAAATAAGAAAAAAATAAAAAAACAATACAATTAAATGATATTTGGACTCGTTAAAGAGTAATAGCAATAGACGTAAAATAATGTTAAGTGAAAAATCTACTTGAAATCATAAAAAAACACAAATACATATTATAAGATACATAATTCTACTATTGAAGCTTACATATTCACAACTGCAATATGCATCATATAAAAACTTTATTGTATTAAACATCTTAAGTTTTAGATGCTATATAAAAAAATACGTGAATCAGATTACATAATCCAATCACTTCACAATTTTCAGCGATATTTTCTTCATTTTACGTTATCAATTTATAATGAATCAGGCCGCAAAATATCCATTAACGGATAAAATATTCGACTCCACTACGTGACTCGGGCGCCATTTTTGCAAAAAAAAATATATTTTACTAACTTAAACTTTTATATTCAATATCACAGAGTACGTAATACGTCACATTATAATATTTAAACTGTCAGGTGCGAGTCTATACGAAAATATTCTGTAGCTACGAATGAACGTTAACTTTCGAACATATAAATTAAAATTTAATTACAGACACATTATAAGAAAACATAAATTAAATTCAAAATCTTAATATGTCACATTAATATGTCACACACATCCTACTTCATTTTTATTCATTTTATGTCCTGGGGCATTTTTCTTTTTAGTCTGCGACCAGTCTGGATTTATTTCATCAGTGACTTGTGGGTGTTTATTAATTCTTTCTTTGTATGTTTTCGTATGTTTCGAGACATCTTGTTTGACTGTGCTAACTTCTAGGTCATGGTGTAACTGTTCATTTGTAACATACCAAGGTGCGTTGGTTACCACCAAAAATCATTTAGTTAGTTGGTCAAAATAACATTTAGTATTTGTTTCACCGAGTGTCAAAATAGCCCCACAGAATCAAAAGATTTTTTTTTCTTTGGGAGTCATCAGGCTATAAATAAAGAAGTCGTGCGGCAAGTTAACATCTTTTATTTCCACGGAGACAGTTGGTTTTTAAGTAGACCTGCGTGTGCTTAAAGTTGTACTAAATATCACAGGCTTCTCAGTAATCTTCTTCTTCGTCTGTATCTATAAAAGGCAACCACTGGACGGATCGGATTGAAATTTAACATACAGGTAGCTATTATGACGTAGACAACCGTAGTTTAAGAAAGGATTTTTGAAAATTCCCACGGTATACTGATTCAATCACAAACTTTACCTCAAAGCGTCGCAACAATATTTTATAATAAATTCTTTTTCGATCTTTATTTATGAGAATTATTTCACTCATCAAAAAATCTTTTCAAATTTCGTACACCAGACAATAGAGGCAGATGTTTAGAAAGTTTTCGAATTACATATACCGGTACCCGCCTAACCGGCAAATTTTCAGCTTTGTGCCGCAATCCGCTCGATACTGTACCTTCGGATTTAATCTCTTTAACAGGACTGGAGTTCAGAGTTTACGCTATGAACAAGTTTCCATACTTTTTTGTTTAATTATATTATGTAGGTTACCACGAAAAGGTAAATTTATTCAGCTGTGAAATTTTTGGCGCAACTTTTTTACTTCACACACAAGAATCTTGCCGTATTACGTAGACATACTTTTATTTATTTTTTCCCCAGAGTTATAGGGTAGCAACCACCACATCAACACACATTCCTCCCACTGCTGGGATACGAATCTCCCAGTCAAATTAGTTATTTTTATCAACTGTCAAAACCACAGATCTATGGTTGAATAAATAAATAAATATTTCTGGACAATTTACACAGCGCCATCTAGTCCCAAATTAAGCGCAAAGCTTGTACTATGGGTACTTGAGAATTGGTATCATAGATATGTTCATTGTTCATGCACACAAATATTTGTCTTGTGCGGGAACCGAACCGGGGACCTCGGAGTCAAAGTGGCCATTGCTAACTATTCGACCAACGAGCTCGTCAAATTCTTGGTTATTCGAGCTAATGACGAGCTCGGTGGTCGAATGGTTAGCAATGGCCACTTTGAAAAAGTTTGTTCGATCCCCGCACAAGACAAATATTTTGTGTGCTTGAACATATCTGTTTGTCTTGGTCTAGGTGTTTTCTATGTATTATATGTATGTATTTACAAAAAAAAATGTATTTGAGTGTTTTATCAGTTATTTAGTACCCACGCACGGTACAAGCTTTGCTTAGTTTGGGGCTTGATGGCGCTGTGTAATTTGTCCAGGAGTATTTATATAATATTTATTTATTAACTGGTTCGATCCCCGCACAAGACGAAGAAGAAGATATGCATGAACATGTCTACTTATCTTGGTCTGAATGTTTTCTATGTATTCTATCTATGCATTTACAAAAAATAAAAAGTAAGTATTATATCAGTTATCTAGTACCCATAGTACAAGCTTTGCTTAGTTTTGGACTAGATGGCCGTGTGTAATTTGTACAGGAATAATTATTTATTTCTTTATACTTATTTTATATGAAAAATGCAATGTAGAATGTCATCATAAAGCGAAAACTGCACTAAACCCGGTTCATAAAGTCACGTCACAATATTCGCTTACCCTAGTCAATTGTAGCACCTTATTTATGTTTTTTTGGCCGTGTGGATTCCGGCAGACTAGAATAGAATCACTCCCGTCTCTTCCCGTGGATGTCGTACAAGGCGACTAAGGGAAATACATTATCAAATATCGATCAGGCCTCCCCAACCCATCTGGCCAGCGTGGGGAGTGTAGGCCAAATCCTCCTTCCATCTAGCACGGACGAGAGAGGGTCGTGCTCCTATAGTGGAGACTAAAATGGACCTGATGATGATGATGACGATTATTTATGTTTTATCTAAGATCTATACTAATATTATAAGTGTGAAAGTGTATTTGTTGGTTTGCTTATTTGTCCTTCGTTCACTTTAAAAGGAACCGAATGACATTATTATTTTACAGGTATAGTTTCACGAAATGAAAAGGACAAGCCTATTATGATAAGTTTTAATCTCTGGAGAGTGACATAGGCTACTTTTTATCCCGCAAAACATCTCATTACCACGGGAAAAAAGTTTTATTAAAACAATGACAACTTGGGTAGAGCCGCCGGTAATAGCTAGTTCGTAATAAATGTAAAACGCTTTTTTTTTAATGGAAAAATTCACCTCCAAGGTGGCAAGTTGGCCAATACAACTATTTAAATAATAATAAATGTAAAACGCGTTACACTTTTATGCTGTTTAGTTTAACGAATCATAATGCACATTTTTTTAGCTCCCTCGGTTAATAATGACATCCCTGAGCACCTACTGACCAAGCCGAAGCCGATTTTGCATAGCAATAATAAAACTTCCACTTATATATATTTATGGTACTTACGTTTAGCTTAGCTAACCGTAATCCTGGAGCTCTATTGACTAAGCTGAAGATGTTTGTCAATATCTAAAATGTATGAATAAGATTCGAATCAAAATATTCAGTGGTTAGTCTTCAACTTCGGCGCGAAGGTAAATTCATGAAACTTCAAGTGATCATAGTTCAAAATGAGACCTATCCATTGTTTGTTGTAAAACATTAGTAAATTTAAAATATTATTCTACATAATTTTAACAATAAAAAACGACTCCAAACATTACTCGACATTTATATATGTAGATACAGGCTGATGACGATGATGATGATGAAAAAAATATATGACCAATCTGGAAGTATATTGTTTATATTGTCTTTCAAATAAAAAAAAGTTTTTTTCAAATCAGTTTATAAATCACGAAGTAATTAAGTAACAAATATTAAAAAAAAATACAGCCAAATTGAGAACCTCCTCCTTTTTTGGAGTTGGTTAAAAACATTAACTACTCTTATTAAACGCCACAAGAAATAGGTTCTCTAACTGGCTGAATTTCGAGCACAATTTTCTTAGTTAGTCGGTCAGTGAGGTGCTGGAATTTGCCTCTTGAAAACTTGGCCGGAGACCAACAGACCTACGACTTGTAGTGTTAACTCGAATGAAACTCGCTTTTATCTCATACAATACAATACAATACAATATTCTTTATTGCACCAAATAAAAGATTTTACAGAGGTATTAAGGTAATAGTACAAAAGGCGGTCTTATCGCTAAGCGATCTCTTCCAGACAACCTTAAGGTAGAGGAAACGAGAATGATAGTAAGCAAGTAGGAGGCGCATAAACTACATAAACGTACCTACATACACACATACATACATATACACGTATACCACATAAACAATACACATATATCATGTAAACAATAAATATACAATATATAACTATAGTGTATAAAAATATTACATAAAATAAATAACAAGCGACAGACCTGAGAATAAAGGAAAATAAGAAAAGTTACACAGAGACAAGTGAGAGATAGTGAGCTTTCACAAGATTTTTAAAAGCGGACAGAGTTTGTGCATTCTCATATTGTAGTCATAGGTCATACTTGATCTCTTCAATACTGAAATTGATAGATTTTCTTTTCCACAAACGTCGTATGAACAATACCAACATGGTTATAATAATCAGGGTTCGATTTAGAGGTCTACAGGCCCTGGAGCAACAAAGGAGGCCCGTAATAAGCTTTCACATAACTTATTCTTTCACATAAAAATTCTTGCTTTTCAACCAATCGTTTCATATAATACAAATCAAATAGATTCAGGGAATTTGGTATTACCAAACTTTTTTTTAATAAGTACAATTAATTGTGTTGGAGGCCCGGACAGCGAGGCGAAGGCAATCGGGACGGTTGTCTTCGCTTAAGATTCGCTTTCGATTGGCACTGCAGCAGTGCCAGTCGATATTATCACTGCTGGGTGAACACAGTGAAGTTTAGTTAGTTGTGGGTACACAGTGAAGTTTGAAATTATAAGGGGCACCTTATAATTTCAGACTTCACACACGGTAGTGGCGGGATTGTTCCCATTCATCATGAAATTTAACTAATAAAATAACTATGTAGTGACGTAAAAGTTAAAATCCGAAAATTGACAATTTCGAATAATAATATATGGATTTATAAGTGACCAAATATCATTTTCTTATCAAATTCAAATAACGTGGATAAAATTTTCATAACATGTATTCTGTCTGTATATATTTTTTATTTTATTTAATATTTTTACCGTCTGCCGGAAACCACACGGCCATTATTATATTAATTTTAATATTACCTTTATAATATTAGTAACATATTTAGTCTCTATTTCAAAGGATAAACTAAAAAATCGAAAACTAGTTTTATGTGAGAAATGAGAACTGAAAGTAAGTATTGAAGAGATTAAAAGGATTTAACGTGATAATTGTGGCCGGAAAACTTGGCTTCAATGCGAATTTGCCAGGACTTACCTACGGGAGGTGCAGACCCTTGCCAAGTTCATGAAACGACTGCAAAAACTAATGCAATTTCAATTCCGATCGAGATCTTCTACGGGAAAATTTTATTATATTTTTACTGGACTCCAACAAAATGAAATGCTGGAACTTTTTATATACGCGAGTTTAACGATTGTTTCTTTCTGCAAGTAAAAGAAATTGTAAGTTTAACAGTTTTTAAAATATAAGCACCAAGACACTTAGTATGCAAGGTTTATATATTCTTTTGTTTACGGAAAAGTTGAATGACTTATAGATTCACTGACTAAAAACTGAATAAGGAATGGACGATTACTGATTTGGAGCGATATTTTTTTTATACTTCGTCAGCTGGCGAACAAGCATACAGCACAGGGGCCTTACCACAAGCTCTAAATGCAGGAATGGAACTATTAACTGGTTGCGTATTTATCAATGAATTTCATTCATAAATTCGCAACCATGATGGTTCCATTCCTGCGTTTACAGCTTGTGGTAAGGCCCCTGCACACCTGATGTGAAACGGTTACATGAAAACCCGCTCGCACGACGCCACCCCTGCTGCGAATGCAGCAACTGCTAAGCAAAACAATATCTCATGTTCGCTATGAAACATATGTCTAGGATTTATATGGTAATCCACACTTAACAGAAAGAAGAGGTCAACCTCGGAATGGGATGTTTATACAGTGCAATTCATAGCGTTTTATTTTAAGTGTAATTACAAGAACAGTATGAAATTACACAGGTCTACAAAATTCAAACTTTTTTGTCGCACGAAAAGTTATATCAAATTTTTAATACACTATCATCACCAAGCAATTAATATAAAAGATAAAAAATATAAAAAAAAAGGTTTCTTTGTGACCTCAATACATAATGTATTGAGTTCACAAAGAAACCTCCATACTAATATTATAAATGTGAAAGTGTGTTTGTTTGTCCGTCTTTAACGACGAAAGTAACAAACGGATTGACATGTTTTTTTTTGGAGATAGTTTAAGGCCTGGAGAGTGATATAGGCTACTTTTTATCCCGGAATAACATCTTATTCCTACGGGAAAATATAAAGTTTATAATCACTTGTCCTTCTTTCACGTCAAAAGGAAGCTAAGTACGGACATGATTTTTTGAAATAGGATAGTTTACGGTCTGGAGAGTCACATAGGCTACTTTTTATCTCGGAAAAAGATCTTAATCCCATGGGAAAAAATAAAGTTTATAATAATTTGTCCTTCTTTTACGTCGAAAGGAACCTAAGTACCGACATGTTTTTTTAACGGGGATAGTTTACGGTCTGGAGAGTGACATAAGCTACTTTTTATCCCGAAACAACATCTTAATCCCATGGGAAAAATAAACTGTAATTTTTTGTCCTTCTTTTACGTCGAAAGGAACCTAAGTACCGACATGATTTTTTTTAACGGGGATAGTTTGCGGTCTGGAGAGTGACATAACCTACTTTTCATCCCGAAAAAAAAAAATTGGTTGCCTGTAAAGTCGGTATACGGGCGAAAGTTTTACGTGACAACGACTTTGAGTGGTAAAATGTTTTCGAGTGGAAGGGACGCATGCCTTTCACTTTTTATGTCTGTCTCTCTCGCTCTTAGAAGGGACGCGTGCCTTTCACTCGCTCTCATTGTAAGCGCATAACGTGAGCCAGTTTCTTGAAGTGTCACCCGGCTAACCAATTTATAAGACGTTGTCACGTCAAAACATCTTAATCCCGTGGGAAAGAATAAACTTTGTAATCATTTGTTCAACATGATTTTTTAACAGGGGATAGTTTCCGGTCTGGAGAGTGACGTAGGCTATTTTTATCCATGTTATTCCTATAGGAAAAACGTTTCATTAAAATAATGACCATTCGGGCGAAGCCGCGGGTAACAACTAGTTTTCCATAAAAGTAAAAATGTGATTTCACTTTTGTGAAGTGAAATTTCTTTTCATTTCACTTATAACTTTCCTCGCTATGATTTCCTAAAAAAAAAATGCGGACTAGCCTCACAACACATGTCCAGACGATTTTTTCCTGATCACTCAGTTTTTCTTCAAAGTTTTTGTCTTTGTCTGGAAAACTAATATAGTCTATATAACACTTTTCAATTAATGGTGTTAAAATTTCGGCGCTTCGATACAAAAGTTAATTCTTCACACACATAACAAAAAGTGTTCGGCTTATTTGAGGTTTCATGACACCTCAATGAAACGTTTCTCGATTATTGTTTATTATAATGCGGAGTCTATAATAATTACAAAACCCACATAGGTCTAGTAATTGTTAAAGACTCAATTAACCATTAATTATCCTTCTGCAAAAAAAAACCTGTTTCCCCATCTCCGCATTTTATGCAGTTCTGAAAGTTCCAGAAAATAGTTGTTGTTTGCAATAACCTTGTAAAAGTAGAAAAGTATATTTGCAGGCCATCTATTTATCCATTAGCAAGTTCCCACGGACCCATGTGTCCCTAATTGAATTCCTTACAGGGCCATTATATCCCCATTCGTGATTAAGACGTAGGGGTCCCTTCATTTGGGGATCACTGTTAGAGACCCAACGAGTTTATTTATTTAGAAAATGTACTTGTTAGGGACGAAGGTGTGAATGGGGGAGTTTACTAACTAAAGACATTTTGGTTTTGTTTGGATACTCCATTGAGATATAAGTACTACGTATAAGTACTAAGAAGCTATTTAAAGTAATAGATTTGCTTATTTTAAATTTTTTTAAAACTAAAATCCGCTGAAGCGCTAAAACAACAAATATGTTTGTCCAACCAAACAAATAAAACACAAAGCGCTAAACCGCATCTAAGGTACACTCACAATGTGCCGTGATTGGTCGGTAGTATAATTTTACCCGTATACATATGAATGGACGACATTTATACCTAATCTTTCAAGCTTTGATAGAATTCATAATTTAGCTAAATTAGAAATTGGTTAAAATATCTCGAATTATGTATGTTTTTGTGACTAGTATTCTATTCGGACCTAGTAAAAACCCGCTTTGATTCGTAAAGGACACTTTTCATAAATAGTTGGGCCCAACATAGCACTTATATCTCAATGGGATACGCTGCAGACTATTTATTTTTCGATATCTCGAATATATACAAAATTGTAACGGGGTTTATATGAGGATATTTTTCTGCCTGATTAACACATAGTCTAGAGTTACTTACTATACAAAGGGTTGCTACTAATTACTAATGCTTACTTAACAGTATCTCTTTACTAGATTTATCTAGTGATCTCATTCACTCTCAGGAACACAGACCGATGTATGTATGAGGATGTATGCGTAGCGCGCATGTCAACAGTAAAGGCCCGAACTTAGTATGAATGTTACTTAGTATGAATTTTTAGCAGATACATATACGCAATAAATCGTGGTAAATAGATTTATATACTTTAATCGGCTTTATGCTTTTATGACACAATACTATAAAACCAAATTCATCCAATTACAACACGAAGTATATTCATTTTATATTCAAGTTGCTTGCATGTCGTTTTGTGAATTTGACATGTTTGTTTTCCATACAAAACCAATGACATACCAAAGACTTCCATTTGATTTCATTTCCGTGCTCAGGTACATAACAAACAAAAAGGTATTTATCTCTCTACTGAACCTACAACTACTACCTACAATCAGTTTGCTGGATCAATTTCCTCCGAGCTTTACGACATGCTGCTTGTTTAAAGGCCCTTGGAATACAGCACTGCATGGCTTTTCTGAGGACGTCAGTCGACCTGGTAGGCGATCTTCGCTTACTCCTCTTTTCATCCACTTGCCCTACGACTATCAGTTTTTCTATGTCGTCTGGATCTTTTCTGGCAATGTGACCGAAATCTTGAGGAGTTTCCGCATGCATGTAGTAGAAAAACGGGTGGTGATTCTCAACTCTCGGAGAATAGACACATTTGTGCGTTGCGTCTATGGTATTTCTAACGTTTTACACCAGTACCACATGTCGAATACATCTATTCTCGACCTAGTGCACGCCTTGAACGTCGTGAAGAATATTGAAAAATTAAGAAGATGAGGGTTCACATTAGTTTAACTTTGGTTTTGCGATTAATGTTACGGCTCTTCCAACTCCTTCGCCGCCGATTTTGACATCTGCGCTCTCCTTATGACTTCTGTATCACTATCGCCAACATTAGTTATTAAGGATCCCAGATAAACAAATGATTGGACGGCAAGATCGCTCAGTACGCGAGTGCGCGTTATAGTTCCGGCTCTGTCTACAAACATTAAATGTATATAAACATGTTTAAAACAATGTATTTATACTCGTATATGGTTGTAATTAACGAGTTTAGGGGAAGCTGAACGAATCGTGTCATTAGTTCCGAGCTCCCATATAGCCCTAATATAAATCGACGCTCTTAAATGAGAATTGTTAGCAACGATGTACTGCATTCAGAATTCGTGGCAATAAATTAGATTTATCAATCACGAATTTATTTTCATTTGTCCTTTCCTTCATTTAATCCTATACAGTATAGGATTAAAGGACTAATTAAACAAGCATTCTTTTAAATATTCTCACTTTTACATATCTCACAAACTCGCAATCGCAAACGAAAGATAAATAGGCAGTTTAATTTATTGAGTTCTTATAACGCCATATTTGACGGAAATGGGATACCTTACTTTGTTACTTAATAACAATATTTGATACTAGATGGAAAACAATATGATAGAATCACCTCGGGCAGGCCACATAGCATAGCTAGGGTAATTTGAACAAAGAGCTCGTTAGGCTCTATCAACTGAGCTGGAAAGTTTTCACCCCAATGCATGATTACTAAAATCAGCAACTGTGCGACCTCTTCACAAAGATCAACGGTGCAAAGATTAGGACCAGCCCCATCTGCCAAGTAACGGCGATAGCAAATGGGAGAGAAAAGTCCTGAAGCAAAAGAAAATTATTGCTACATGCGTAAAATTCATTAGAAAATGGAAGAAAATTGTTTTTAAAGGTGGCATTAAATAAGTATTATTTATATAACGTCAATGCATTTATTTCAAATTGTCACAAGGCAGCGATCTTCTACAAGAATTGAACTAACCTATACAAGTTAATTGAATATATTCGGTGCATAATTAAAAAAAATACAGTTTTCACAATTTCAGTGCAAGACCTTCTTAATAAACAGGTTTCACAGTCAGAAACTCTTAACCCTATCAAGAGTTTCTCTAAGAAGATTCCGGAACGAAGAAATATGACGAACCGATGTTGTCGACGTAACTCCCAGATTCAGTAAGCTGAAGTAGCAGCAGACCGGGACAGATGGAATACCTCTTGTGGAGTGAAATGTGCCGTGAACGCTACAACGAAGCTGCTGCTAAAAAGCCGAAAACCACTGTATGGTTGACGCGAAGGTAGGGAGGGAGAAGATTCCCTTTGATCAAGTTGCCTTCAATACAAAATTCTCATAAAAGCTTATTGCCTGAAATTTCAATTGACTACAACAGTTTTCCTCCAAATACATAATGAGTAGGAAACAGTATGCCAATTGCAAATGACAAAGCAAAATGCCTAAGTAGTGAAATAAGTACAATATGGTGAAATACTTATATATCAAAAATGCCTTAATGACAAACTGTGAACAGTAAAATATCACATAGGCATGATGAAAACCATCGGGGACCTAGGATTATAAATATACAAGTTAATAATGATGATTGTTATAATCTGTAAACTGTATCTGTCTAGTTAGATTTTATGTCCGTCTGGTTTTTATTAGTTAACACCTACCTAATCAGCCTAATGAATACTCGTACTTAATTTTAGCAGCAAACTATAAAAATACTTATCATCAAACAACGAATGGTATTTAAATTTGATACTATCTGAATACCTTGATAATACCGTAAGGGCGAAATTCGCCAGTGAAAATAAATTTATCGACAATATAATGTTACGTATTTTTTTATTAATAAGCTTTACGGCTCTGGAAAGAAAGTCCTTTTGAACATTGTTTTTATTATTTTCTGCATATTATTCCCGGCTTCAGGGGCATGCCGAAAAATATTGTTAGGAATATTCTTGTTCCTCAATGACTTCCATTAGCAGTAGTTTTGGGGTGTAAATGGTTCATCAACACTTTTGAACCAAAGCCAACCTCACCTACATGTGGTGCACCCTGCTGACTGGCAAACGAAGCACTGGCGAAAAGAAAGGTAGGGCATAGCGTATTTTAGAAGCTACCCGAATGGGGCAGCACCTCCACCTCACAAAATACCGCATCTAAATTACAATTTCCTTGAATTGTCCTTGTCCTTCTGTTGTTATGTTCTTACGAGTGAGTGTGGTCACCAGAAAGTCTATCTGTCAACTGTATTGTCTGCCAACTGTAAAAATTAGGAGTATTGGTCGAGCCGTTCTCGAGTATTGCGCTTAGCAATTGTTTATTCTCCTTCCTCCTTCCCGAAACCTCTCCGCTAACACTTGAACTTTATGCTTATTTATACCGCATTAAAGTTCAAATTGATTTTTAAGTATTATTCCGAATCGTTTGTATGGGAATATAGGAAAGTATTGTTTTTAGACATTTTCACGCATTTTTTTTTTATTTTTTCCCTGCGTTAGAACCATATGCATACTGCAAGGAATATTCTAAAAAAGAATTAGCGAAATCGGTTCGGCTGTTCTCGAGATATGGGCTTAGCAACACATTCATTTTTATATTATAGATTAACAACCCCAAATATGGATTAGAGCAGACAAAGGCAAATATAAAAAAAAATATCGCTCGCGCACGGCCGCTGCCAACGCAGCATCTCTTTCCTTTCTGATGACCTCACTCACTCGCAGGAACACTACAACCCTCAAGGGAATTGTTATTTGGCTGCGGTATTCTGTGAGGTGGAGGTACATTCCCGTAATGTAATTGTAAGCTACCCGACTGAGCTTACAATTACGCTCCCTACCTCTCTTTTCGCCAGTTCTTCGTTTGTCAGTCAGCAGGGTGCACCGCGTGCAGGTGAAATTGGCTTTGGTCCAAAGATTTTGATGAACCACTTACACCCCAAATATTACTGTTCATAATAAATAATTACTGTTCCTAATTATCAAAAGTGCTAATTTTGGAAATGTGTTAATTAACAGTTCGTTTAGTGAACGTGGTACATAATTATCATCTGAATTCGATAATGATTGCCTATTTAAAAATATCGAATTATGTAATATTCCTACAGTTAGGTTCCGTATTGCCACAATGACATACATTTGTGGGATATTGTATTTATTTGGGGCATTTAGTATTATCGGTGAGTGTAATATTAAACTGTTGTTTTGTTAATATCCTTTATATTTTTTTTATACTACGTCGGATGGCAGACTATACGGCCCGCCTGATGTGGAGCGGTCACCGTAGCCATATTCACGCTCGCAACATGAAATATCGCTCGCAGCAACTTCTCCTCCTCACTTACTCGCTGGAACACAACAACCATCAAGGAAATTGTTATTTGGCTGCAGTATTCTATGAAATGAGGAGGTACTTCCCCAGTACAGCTTACAAATACGCTGTACTTTAAGTACAGCGTTTATTATATTTTTTTATTAACATCACAGTAATATTTATTTACCCAAGTATGTAATACAAACTAAATTAACTAAAAATAAACTAATCTTAAAATAAATATTAATAATAATAATAATAATCATTTATTTCAGACATTTGCAATGTACAGAGAGAACATAACAAGCCCATATAATAAATACCTTAAATTAAAAATATATATTTATAATTATAATCTATCTAAAATTAAACGCGCATAGTCGGCACTGTCAGCTTATTCCGCACGGTGTCCTGTAACCGACCACGAAATCGTCGGAACCTAACACCTTTAGGCCAGAATTCCTCCTTCATGAAGGTCGACAGATGTTCTGTTGGAACCCTCACCACGAAGGAATTGAAGTTCACTCCGTGTTTAAACAATAAATACTAGTACTTGTACTATTATTACGCTGTACCTTTATATACATCTCTTATGATTTTATTGCTAACAAATTTTATAATTTCGACGTTTTAATTCAACTTTCTTAATTTCTAGTCGAATTTATCACAATGCAAGACAGGCAACCTAGTGTCTTTAATAATACTGTTATTGCATGTTTTAACCATATAATGTATATAACTTTCACAGATAGTGTGATGAAAGTGCATCTAAGCTCTGCGGATTTAGAGTAGTAATGATTTAGATACATGTCTTATATTTAATTTGTATGACGTTTTTAAGTGCTTTTTAAAGTCCAAGGAATAAAGATATTTTGACTTTGACTTTGACTTTGAAATGTAACTCAATAAATGTAACAACACACAAGTAAACTATATGGCAATAAACTTTACTTTCACTTATCTACCTAGACACATTTTGGGGTGTAAGTGGATCACCAACATCTTTGAACCAAAGCCAACTTCACCTGCACGTGGTGCACCCTGCCGACTGACAAACGAAGCTCTGGCGAAAAGAGAGGTAGGGAGCGTAATTGTAAGCTACCCGACTGGGGAATGTACCTCCACCTCACAGAATACCGCAGCCAAATAACAATTCCCTTGAGGGTTGTTGTGTTCCTGCGAGTGAGTGAGGTCACCAGAAAGGAAGGAGATGCTGCGTTGCCAGCGGGGGTGGCGGCGCGCGAGCGATATTTTATGTTGCGAGCGTTAATATGGCTACGGTAACCGCTTCAAATCAGGCGGGCCGTATGCTTGTCTGCCACGCGACGTAGTATAAAAAAAAACACAAAAATATATGAAAACATTGCCTTGTACCTCAATTAGAACATTGAGTTAAAATCACAATGTAGTCTGCAGGCCATTCGTGTTCACTGTATTTTCAATTAATTTTCAGATGGTTCTATGATATGGAGCAAAACGTACAGCTTAAAAGCAGTTCTAAATGTGCCGTCAGCAGACATTAACGAACCGTACCAAGTCTGGTGAGTGTGTGTGTGCGTGTATGTCATAGTCATAGTGAGACAACTGACCTTGTTACTCTGTGTCTAAACTTATTAATTATTCTGATTACATAAATTGAGAATAATCAGAATAATCTAGAATATTAGAATAACAATTCTTCTATAAATAAATATTCTTGGACGAATTACACACTGCCATCTAGTCTCAAACTAAGGAAAGCTTGTACTATAGGTACTAGATAAATTAGTAATTGTTCTGATCGTCTGTACATACGAGTATCTACACGACTATTGCAAAAAGAGAAGGTTTCTATTTTTGTTTGTAATGGATAAATTGGAATAGAACTGAAGCGACGTTTTTAATTTTTTTCACCTGCATAAATCTACATGATCAGCGAGTAACATCGTATTCCATAAGCCTTATTCACCCCACTACTGGGATACGGGTCTCCCCTCTATCGAAGAAGTTTAGAGCATACTCCACTACTCAACTGCGAGTTGGCGGAGGTCAGTGTTTTCAAGCCATCTAAAGGCCACTGACTTGGCTTAGCGACTATCATCTAATGACAACAGCCGGGACCGACGGCTTAACGTACCCTCCGAAACACGGAGGAACTCGAGATAAATAAACCCATCCAGGGACAGGCTACGATCGATGTCGCTTATTTTTTTATAATATATTTTTCATTTAATTTTGTGACAATGTAGGAACGTTTGACATTATGAAATTGCTAAGCAATAATTATGGGATCTAGATAAGATTAAACTTTGGATATTATAAATAATTCTGGGGTACAGATAAGTTTAAACTTTGGATTTAATAATGGCTCTTCACCATAATTAAATCCAATACATACACTGTGCTCTCTGGTGATAAACCAAAAAAAAAAACCCTGGCAAAAAGGAATCAGGTCTAATCGAACTGGAGAAGGACCGCCTCATTACAAAAATCATATTCAAACAGCAAAACCCTAGAGAACTGTTGTGTTCACAGAAATTATTATATTAATACGTGTCGCAAAAACTTTGTACCCCATTTTATGAAAATTTCGCACACTTATTTAAAGAAGGAGTGCAGAATGCATTTTTTTTTATTATGCGTAAAAAAATAAATTAACAACAATATCTAAATCAAACACTTGATATTTTCATTACGAAATTTATAATATATTATAATAAATATTGTCAGACAAATTACACAGCGCCATCTAGCCCCAAATTAAAAGAAGCTTGTGTACTATACAACTGACAAACATACGTAAATACATTTTTTTTGTAAATACATACTTATGATACATAGAAAACACCCAGACTAAGACAAACAGACATGTTCATGCACACAAATGTTTGTTCTATGTGGGAATCGAAGCCACGAGCGTGGGTGTCGAAGCCGCGTCATTGACCGCTACGCCACCGAGCTCGTCTCTCGACATTAAATCATTACACACACTACAATGTATATGTATATGTCACGCATATATAATCTTTTGTTTATTATAAAAGACATAATTTAAATTAATTATGGTCGAATTTCGACTATTGGGCGACTACTAGTTTAAATGACAAGACACACATGCAAATGCGTTGTTATTTTGATTTCTGTGCTTATGTTCCTGTGAATGGATGTATTCACGAGATACAGGAAATGCTGCATCGGCAGAGGCAGGCGCGTGAGGGATACTCACTGTATTGAAGCGAATAATAGGCTATGCTAACCGGCATACATCTGGCAGGCCTCATGCTTATTTGGCACCCAACGTGAAACAAAATAACATATTTTGAAATTCTACAAATTAAAAATATGGTAAAAGTCGCACAGCGACCGATGGAGAGGGCAATGCTTGGAATTTCTCTAAGGGATCGAATCTGGAAAGAAGAAATACGACTGAGAACCAAAGTGGTCAACATAGCACTCACAGTCAGTGAGTTAAAGTGTCAGTGGACTGGCCACATCTGTCCAGTGAGCGAGAAGAACACGTATGGGGCGACGAAGCATAGGGCGCCCCCTCTCTAGATAGACCGACGGCCTAAAAAAGCAGCTGGTAGTGATTGGAAGTGGAAAGCGGAGGATCGCAAATGGTGAAAAGCATTGGGAAAGGCCTATATCCAGCAGTGGGTAGGATACAGGCTGATAATGAAAAATATGCTGCTAATAATGTGTATCTTACTGTTCTGATCTTCAGGGTTGATGGTGGTACAGGAAATTCTAGGATAGACTTTTACGATGGCATCGACAAAGTATATAAACTGAAAAGCGACACAGGATACAATTACTATAAGGTAACTTTTTTTTATATATGCGAGTGGGTAAACAAACAAGTGGGTCACCTGAAAGTAAGCAATCACCACCGCCCATGGAGATCAGCAACACCAAGGGGTCGCCGATCCGTTGCCAGCCTTTGCTCCTTCCTTTCTTTCTAGTGACCTCACACACTTGCAGAAACACAACAAACCTCAAGGGAATTGTCATTTGACTGCGGTATTCTGTGAGGTGGAGGTACTTTCCCTGTCGGGCACCTTAAAAAATACGCTATGCCCTACCTCTCTTTTCACCACGTGTAGGTGAGTTTGACTTTGGTTCAAAGACGTTGATGAGCCATATCTAAGATGATGAGATAAATAGGTACTAGGAAGTAGACTAATGTTTCCCAACAATAGTTCGAGGTTCGCGTAAGATATATTAATACTTATTGGAACATCGTTACACACAGATTCATCCCGAAACTACAGATAATTACGAAAACAAAGAAGTGTGTGAACGACTAAACGCAGATAACCCAGTCCTGGGGATGTATGAGAAAAATATGTACTTACCTGAAAAAGATTTTAAATATATTGGTAAGTTTTGGTATTAAACCGTCCTTTTTTGACGTGATATCATCTTATAAATTGATAAACACCGGCACGAAAAAGCATGATTCATTGTCACATTCTGCCTGAGCCTGCTCGCTCGGCTCAGGCAGTGAAAGCGGAACAAGCGATAGAGAGGCACGATCGGCCTAAGCGTTCCGCTTGTGAAGCATCTAGCCATAATACAAATAGAGAAGTAAGACAACTCAAGCCCCGAGCGGGCGATAGTAGCCTAAACACGTAGGGCTGTCGCTCGATAGTTTATTCAACCGTCAAAAATACTTAGTCAATCTCTATATACAAAATACAAAATTAAGTAGGGTAAGTATTAGGGTACTGTAACAAAAAACCGGCCAAGTGCGAGTCGGACTCGGTCACGAAGGGTTCCGTACCAAAAACAACAAACAATCATGTTTGTTGTATGGGTATTTGTTGTTATAGCGCCAACAGGAATACATCATTTGTGAAAATTTTAACTGTCTAGCGTTCATCATCATCATCAGTCATCACGGTTCATGAAATACCTACAGCCCCTAGTGACAGACGGACACCGCAGTCTTAGTAATAGGTTCCTTTTTATCCTTTGGTGTGGAAAAAAAGAAGAAAGATAATTCTGGATTTGACAAATTGTTATTGAGACATCCATGAACACTGCAATGTTTTTATGGCTAGTCGACTTTGTAGCCATCTTTAACGTATTTGTAGTTACATACGACATAGGTAGGTACTAGTTATGTAACGAATATTTGTATTCGCATTCGCGAATATTCACATTCCCATTCACAATTTTATGCGAATGATTTGCGAATATGAACGTCCTAAAAATAATTAAGATTTTCAATTACAAAAAGGTAAATAAAGTAGAGATGGGCGTTGAATGAACGAACCGTTTTTAGACTGTTTTTTGTGCGTGAACGATTAAACTAGTTTACGGTTCACAGATAAACTAGTTTATTCGTCGACTGGTTGATGAGTCCGTTGCGTCGCGTCGCGATCGTGTCGTCTCGTCTAGTGACTTGACAAATGAGATTTTCGTTTACGTTTACGTTTTCCAAACGTTTATGTGAAGAAATAGTCTTATCGACGACGACGTAAACTAGTCGAAAATTAGACTGTTTTTATTGCATAGCTTTTATCGCGGCAATCGAATCAAGAAATTCCGTAACGAAAATAAAACCTAACAGGATTTGACAACCAATGTCAAATATGACTTTCTCAGAAGTGACCGCTATGAATGAATGGATGGATGGACGGACGGACGGCAAACAAGCAAACGGGCAAACGGCCAACCGGCGAAACGGTCAAACGGCCAAACGGGCAAACGGCCAAACGAGCAAACGGGAAAACGGTCAAACGAGCAAACAGGCAAACGGCCAAACGAGCAAACGGCCAACGAGCAAACGGCCAAACGGCCAAACGAGCAAACGAGCCAACGAGCCAACGAGCAAACAGCCAAACGGCCAAACGGCCAACGAGCAAACGGCCAAACGGCCAAACAAGCAAACGGTGAAACGGCCAAACGAGTAAACGGGCAAACGGCCAAACGGGCAAACGGCCAAACAAGCAAACGGTCAAACGATCAAACGGCCAGACGAGCAAACGGCCAAACGGGCCAAAGGCCAAACGGCCAAACGAGCAAACGGCTTAACAGGCAAACGGCCAAACGAGCAAACAAGCTTAGCTTAGCTAAATAAATAAATATAGTTCATCGTCGACGGTAAACGGTCTCGTTGCGTCGACTGTAAAATTGTCGACGACCCACCTTCCACTAGTCGACGACGTAAACTAGTCGAAAATTAGACTGTTTTTTAAACTAGTTTAACGTTGTTGATAAACGGTCTCGTTTCGTTGACGGCAAATCCGTCGACGACACATCACTAAAATAAAGTAGAGAAATAATAATAATAAATAATAAATATTGTCAGACAAATTACATAGAGCGCCATCTAGCCCCAAAGTAAGCGAAGGTTGTGTTATGGGTACTAGATAACTGATAAACATATGTAAATACATTTTTTTTTTGTAAATACATATTTCTGTTATATAATATATAGAAAACACCCAGACTAAGATCAACAGACATGTTTATGCACACAAATGTTTGTCCTATGTGGCAATCGAACCCACGAGCGTTGGTGTCGAAGCCGCGTCATTGACCGCTACGCCACCGAGCTCGTCAAATAAGTATTAACTTCGTAAATAATTATTTCAAAACCTTATCTTGTGTTAGGATTTTTTGTTAACTAAACAATAAACATCACTCGTAAAATCAAACAGCAATCGGCCTTCTTCGGATCGGCTCGACAATGCTCGGAAGTAGATGCAAATAATTACAAATGTGTGCGTGTAACTCGCGCGCCAACTTAGCTGTCAAAATAAAGCAAACGGCGCTAAATACAAAAGTCAATATTCGTATTCGCATCCGCGAATATCAACGGCAGATATTCGCATTCGCTTTCGCGAATGTCTAGAAATTGACATTCGTTACATCACTAGTAGGTACCTATATGTTCAAATTATTAACGAACGTCAGCGCAGGCGCGAATATTGCGTGGAAGCGGGCGGTTTTACGTACAGCGCAGCCCCGACTGGCGCTCCATATAAACTCATATAAATGTTGTCAGTGTGTGCGTGCGACGGTCATACGTACGGGCGCGCTCACATACAAACCGCGCTCGGTGCGTTTGTATGAAGTTATCCTACTTCTATATTTTTACTATGATCTAGCTCTCTTAGCTTCCATTGGCCGATATTTTCTTATGACGTTATCACGTAAAATTATCGTCCATAAACCGACTTTACAGACAACCATTTTTTTTCCATTGATTCATTTTGCATAACATACTTTCATATAGTCAGGGATCATAAGGGCGATCACATCGCTTTGAACCTTCGACTATGAGGATATTTATATACGACGAGCTCGGTGGCGTAGCGGTCAATGACGCGGCTTCGACACCGTCCAACGCTCGTGGGTTCGATTCCCACATAAGATAAACATTTGTGTGCATGAACAGTCTGTTTGTCTTGTTCTGGGTGTTTTCTATGTATCATGAGTATGTATTTACAAAAAAAAAATTCAATATTTATTTATTTATTTTATCATTTCTTTAGGTATGTAAATTACGTGGAAAACAAGGATACTGCGGATGTAAAAGGAGATCTTTCCGTAGCTTGCAGAGGATTTCAACACAAGAACTGTGAAAAAAGTTAAAATAACACAACATATAACATATTGTGTTATTTTTCTGATGTAGACTTCAATGAATTCAGTTTTTTTCTATCTATTTGCTTTATGCAAAATTTTATTATGGAAACTCGAAAGACGGTAGAGGTCTCCCTCTACCGTATTTCCCTATATATATACTCCCTCTATTATATATGTAGGTTCTAGTATCCCGTGGGCTGTTTAAAAATTCTTTTTTTATTGGTAGTAGTAATATTTTATTACTATAAATAAAAAAAAGTATTTTATTAGATATTCGAAATTGTTATTGAAGCTCGTATGAAATCAAGGATTAAAGCTAGTCAAAATTGTAATGACCGATTTTGGTTCAAAATCGGTATAACTCGATTGCGAAAAATAACAATAACAAATAAAATGAATAAATTGATTGGGTATGACAATGACTTCGACCGATTTTTATTATGACCGCAACGCTGATTCCAAAACTGTTACAGGAAATGATACTCTGAATGGAGCTCTATTGCAAAAATGGGTTTACGATACAGAGTCGGAGGTTCTATGGTATGGACATCATATCAAGTCGCACTTAACATATACAATGTGGGTTAATTATAAGAAAAACGTTGGAGATGACCAGCCAGTACTAGTTCCAGTAAGGTAATATAATAGAATATAATAGAACTACCTGACCCGGCAAACGTTATTTAGTTAGGGGTGGGGTCACCCTTATCATTTAAAGGTATGAAAAATATATGTTGGTCGATTGTAAGACCTACCGTGTATGGCCGTGTGGTTTCCGGCAGAGTAGAATAGAATCACTCCGTTTCTTCCCGTGGATGTCGTACAAGGCGACTAAGGGAAATACTTTATCAAATATCGATCAGGCCTCCCCAACCCGTTTGGCCAGCGTGGGGAGTGTAGGCCAAATCCTCCTTCCGTCTATGACGGACGAGAGAGGGTCTTGCTCCTGTAGTGGAGACTAAAATGGACTTGACTCATATTCATATTCATTTATTTCGTGACAATACAATATTGTGTTGAAAATGCATAATGTCAATTTTAAATACATAAATCATAAATTAAATTGAAGACTAACATAAAATATACCATGATGATGAAGACCTACCTGATATGCAAACAAATTATCATAAAAATCGGTCCAGCCATTTCGGAGTAGTTTTATTTATTAGAAGTTATACATAAGTACCTGCTCTAATACCTAAACCATTACATACTTTGCTTTCTATTTTTAGTACATACGTCTTCAACCCTTACTCATCATACTGCTTGGATACTGGTCTCCTCTCAATTGAAGAGGTTTAGAGTATACTAACTAATCTTCAACTACGGGTTGGCGTAGGCCAGTATTTTCAAGCCGCTTAAATGCCACTAACTTCTCTTAATGACTGTCAGCAAATGACAACAGCCGGGACAGACGGCTTAATGTGCCCTCCAAGAAAAGTAAACCCATCCCATCCATGGATAGGCTACGATAAACGTTGCTTAACTTGCTTGTTCGATTAGACTAATATGCGCAACGATGCCAGCGAGCTCCTCATTTTCATTTTGGGTGCATAAACTATTAAAAAGTTCACATTGCAATATTCATTATTAAAAATAAGTTACATACCAAATTCATTCGTAGATATGAATTTAGAGCGAAAGCCAACGACGAGGAATTGGATTATTTCCGTCATGATTATTCGTATTTTGATGATATGTTGCAAAACTCCGAGATATTCCAAATACCTAGAGGTAAGTATTATTGATTTATAAACTATATTTCAATACAATTTTACGAGTATATATGTGGTCGAGACGACCTCGGTGGTCGAATGGCTAACAATGACTCAACTACTTTGACTCCGAGGTCGCCGGTTCGATCCCCGCACAAGACAAATATTTGTGGGCTTCACAAATATTTATCTTGTGCGGGGATCGAACCGGCGACCTCACAGTCAAAGTGGTCATTGTAGTATTCGACCACCGACAAAAGGCAAAAGACTAATATTTGTGTGCATGAACATGTCTGTTTGTCTTGGTCTGGGTGTTTTCTATGTATTATACGTATGTATTTATTAAAAAAATGATGTAAGTATTATATCAGTTATCTAGTACCCATAGTACAAGCTTTGCTTAGTTTGGGACTAGATGGCGGTGTGTAATTTGTCCAGAATATTTATGTCGAGAATATTTATATATTCCTGATATTATATTGTACTTAAATATACAGCGTAAACTATAAACGGTTCTGTTGGATCACTCAATGTAACTCGTTTCCAATGTTAATTAATACAAATAAAAAGCTAGCAGAATACCATTTTTTTCGATTCGATATAATCACGCTTTGCTTTAAACTTTGAAGTTTCATATTGTAATACAAGAATACCAAATTTGACATTTGTGAGATGGAGACAGCCCCCTTACCCCCATCTCTTATTGCGATTCAATAACTGAATAGAATGCTTATTCATGCCAATGAATAAGCGACTCTATTCCAAATTGTATAGGGTCGCTTATTCATTGGTATAAATAAGCATTCTATCCATTTATTGAATCACAATAAGAGATGGTGGTAAGGGGGCTGGATCGAAACTGAATTTTGAGTACATTTTAATTACGAGAATTCCCCTCTGGTGATCAAGCATACATTGGCCGCTATGACTTCTTATCATCAGACAGATCCTAAAGCTTGTTTGCCACCCTGTATAAAAAATCTATAAAACCATTATACAAATCCCGTACACAAGAGCGTTTTCAATATTTTGTACATTTTTTTTTCAGAATACGAATGTTCAATAACCGACGTGACTGAACACGAAGCCTTTGATCCCTTGATGGAATACGTTGATCCTATAATTGAAGTTGATAGACTAAATAAAGCTTTTCAGAGGTGGGCAATTATCTTACACAAATAATTTCATTGCTAAATATAAAAAGATTTAATTTTAAAATGTGTTATTTTGACAGTTTCAAGAATAATCACAACAAAACGTATTCAAATGAAAACGAACACGCAGACAGATTTCGGATCTTTAAAAATAATCTTAGGTAAGCAGAAAATACGCATGGGGTTTACTTCACGAAAGACTTAGGTAAGCAGAAAATACGCATGGGGTTTACTCCAAGAAAGACTTAGGTAAGCAGAAAATACGCATGGGGTTTACTCCAAGAAAGACTTAGGTAAGCAGAAAATACGCATGGAGTTTACTCCAAGAAAGACTTAGGTAAGCAGAAAATACGCATGGGGTTTACTCCAAGAAAGACTTAGGTAAGCAGAAAATACGCATGGGGTTTACTCCAAGAAAGACTTAGGTAAGCAGAAAATACGCATGGGGTTTACTCCAAGAAAGACTTAGGTAAGCAGAAAATACGCATGGGGTTTACTCTAAGAAAGACTTAGGTAAGCAGAAAATACGCATGGGGTTTACTCCAAGAAAGACTTAGGTAAGCAGAAAATACGCATGGGGTTTACTCCAAGAAAGACTTAGGTAAGCAGAAAATACGCATGGGGTTTACTCTAAGAAAGACTTAGGTAAGCAGAAAATACGCATGGGGTTTACTCCAAGAAAGACTTAGGTAAGCAGAAAATACGCATGGGGTTTACTCCACGAAAGACTTAGGTAAGCAGAAAATACGCATGGGGTTTACTCCACGAAAGACTTAGGTAAGCAGAAAATACGCATAGGGTTTACTCCACGAAAGACTTTCAATCGGCGATTAGATCAAAAACTAGACGCAGAAGGTCGGTCTCCTTGACATGGAAACGCATTAAGGCATTATGAAAGTTTCTTACTATGGCTGAAGCCTAGGCACGTTTAAGTATACTACCAGAAAATTAATACAAAAGCGCATCTGGACATAAAAGGTGTTTCTTGTTGGCATTACCAAATAAAAGGTGTTGACTTTTTCGTCAGTATGGCTACAAATAATAATACTTATTAGGAATGTGTCAAGATTTATAGAGAAAGAAATGCTGCGGTGTCCAATTTTGGAATAAATGTCTGGTTTGGAATAGGAGCTTTTCACGGCATTCTAGCACACTCCACATATTCTGGGGCTAAAGCTGTGTATGATATGGTAGCAAGTCGGTTCTAATGATTTTTGATGTAATATTATAAATCTATTATTTATGTACTCGTATGTGTGTGTCTATACACACATTTATACGTATGTATGGATGCATGGCATATGCATCCATACATACATATAAATGTGTGTATATGTGCATACATCTATATGTATGTGTGAGTTTGTATGTATTAGTATAACGTAAATATGTGTATGAAAACGAAATTGTTAAATAGGTGATAAGATACGATGGGACTCACATGTCTTTTTAAGACCAAAGTCCCTAAACTGAATAAAGAGAAAATAATAATAATAATATAATCGAAGAGCCTCGATCGTCACCTAGAGAGGCTCTCGATGGGCTGTTGGGTCAAGAACCAAATACAGAAGGCGGTTCTTTTGGACACGGCCCGCATTGTGAGGAGATGCCTCACTCTGGAGTCCTGGCCGCCGGTAACTAGGGTCCTCTCTCCGCTACTGACGGGTGCCCCTTTTTTTATATTTTTAAATGTATTTTTTTATATGATTTATATTTGAAAATGTAAAAAATTTAAGAAAGATAAAGAATAAATGAAATAATAATATTATTTTCCAGATATATTAATGCGGTGAATCGCCAACACAGAACATTTTCTTTAGCTGTAAATCATTTAGTAGATCGCTATGATTCAGAATTAGCCGTACTTTTTGGTGTCAAATACTTTGAAGAATTCGCAGAATATGACAATTATGCTGATGTAGAAGTGACAGAAGATGATGATAATGGCAATGATACAAATATTTTAGATAAATTTGATTGGAGAGATTATGATGCGATCAGTTCTGTCAAAGGTAAGGTTACTCTGTAAGCTGAATATAACAAAATGGAACTTCTTTTATATTTGTACACCCTGCTAATAAACAAAAGAGGTTACCAGTAAAGAAGAAGGAGTTGCTGCGTTGACAGAAGGGATGACGCGAGCGGCGCACGAAATAGATTCTATGGATAACCAACCAATACTAATACGCTTTTCAATTAAAAGATTGCATATCAATACCAATTATTGTTAGAAGTAATATATATATATGTATGTATATCCCCGCACAAGACAAATATTTGTGTTCATGAACATGTATGTTTGTCTTGCTCTGGGTGTTTTCTATATATTATTGTGTATTTAGCCAAAAATGTATTTAAGCATTATATCAGTTAACTAGTACCCATAGTACAAGCTTTGCTTAGTTTGGGACTAGATCGCCGTGTGTCCAGGAATATTTATATTTAATTGTTAAATATTCCTGGACACACAATTAGGGGTGTAAGTGGTTTTGGGGTGTAAGTGGTTTATCAACATCTTTGAACCAAAGCCAACTTCACCTGCAAGTGGTGCACCCTGCTGACTGACAAACGAAGCTCTGGCGAAAAGAGAGGTAGGGAGCGTCATTGTAAGCTACCCGACTGGGGAATGTACCTCCACCTCACAGAATACCGCAGCCAAATAACAATTCCCTTGAGGGTTGTTGTGTTCCTGCGAGTGAGTGAGGTCACCAGAAAAGAAGATGCTGCGCGGGCAGCGGGGGAGACGGCGCGCAAGTGATATATTATGTTGCGAGCGTTAATACGGTTACGGTAACCGCTTCACATCATTCACATCAGGCGGACCGTATACTTGCCTGCCACCCGACGTAGTATAAAAAAAAATATCTTCAATTTTAATTGTTAATTCTACAGATCAAACATCTTTTTGCGGATCCTGTTACGCCTTTACAGTGGCTGCTACTGTGGAATCGTCAAGTTACGTCGCTCGGGGATGCGAAGACTTGACGGAACTTAGCGAGCAGGCTTTAGTGGATTGCACTTATAAGTATAAACTAACTGCAAATTATGATAAATTTAAAAAAGAATGAAAAATTCACCTACTTTTTCCATTTTTACCTACTTGCCAGAATATTATAAATGTTTTAAAAATGGAAAAAATTACCACCCCCGCTTAGCTGTGATTCGAACACACGACCTCTCGATTACCGATCGAATGCTCTTTCCAACTAAGCCGACCGGTAATCGAGAAGTCGTGAAGAAGTTCGAATCCCACCTAGATGGTGGAGGGATTTTTTTCCATTTTTAAAATATTAATAATATTCTGGCAAGTTGGCCGAAGTCAACTATTTCAATAATAATTTTGCAATGTATTTAAATAATAAATTTGAATTTTAGTCATCGGCATCAAAGCATAATCATTCCACTATTAATATACAGGTCTCCCCTCAATCGAAGGGGTTTAGAGTATACTCCACCACGCTGCGGGTTGAGTTTTGAACTTGCAAGTTCAATGGCATTTGCTTTTTTTTTCAAGTTATTTTAATTCTAATCCCGGACGGCTCTAAGTTATAATAATCCTAGGTCTATAATGATTTTATTTTTTTATTTCAGTCCCAAGGCAAAAGGTTTTGGAAATTGCGGCTGTAAAGGCGGCAGCTTCGTATACACATTGTACTGGATCCGAAACCACGGCATTCCATACAAATCAGAATACGGACCATATTTAGCTATGGTATTATGAAAAAAAAATTCAAATCATCAAGCACAGAACATAGAATAGTTATAGGCTATATTGACGAGCTCGGTGGTCGAATGGTTAGCAATAGACACTTTGACTCCGAGGTCGCGGGTTCGATCCTCGCACAAGACAAATATTTGCGTGCATGAACAAGTCTGTTTGACTTGGTCTGGGTGTTTTCTATGTATCATATGTATGTATTTACAAAAAAAAATGTGTTTAAGTATTATATCAGTTATCTAGTACCCATAGTACAAGCTTTGCTTAGTTTGGGACTAGAAGGCAGTGTGTAATTTGTCCAGGAACATTTATGTATTTATATGCCAATTTATTTGACAAACATTCCTATAAAACATAAAGTCAGGTACTTCTAGAAGGATAAATAGATAACATTTTTATTGTATACTAGTTGTTAGTAGTCTAAAAAGTGCCCCTCGAAACGCAATTGGTTATCAAAAATGACATCAAAATTTTTCACACCTGCTCTATAACCATTCCCATTATTGTAACAATAGGTCCACTATCACGTACGTATGTCGATCTGGAACTAAGGGTTTGTCTGTTTGTATCTCGGACACCGGCCTACAAGCCCATAATTTGGCAGTCATGGAGCCGGATTCATAGTGGTTTAATGTGCGTATGTAATCTCTCGCGTGTATGTGGTTTAGCTACAGAGGTTGAGCATATTTTTCGACCGGCCTTCCTTAAACCGGTTTTTCTCAAGGCTCTACTCTACTCTTTGCTCTGCTCTACGATACTCTACTCCACTAAACTCCGCTCCACACCACTCCGCTCTACTCCGCTCCACTCCATTTCGCTCTACTCCACTCCACTCTACACTATTCTGTTTCAGGAAGGACTATGCCACAACAGGAAAATGAGAAAGTTTTCTAAAATCCAGGACTACGCCAGGTTAAAGAAGAATAAAAATGTCATTAAGGTATTTTTCATTTATATTCGATTGGAAAATGAGTGTACAGTCCGCTTGATTTAGCTTCGCTACACTCGTGAAGATATAGTCTCCAGATTACAGATTCATACTGATATAATCATCTCAGGATATGCTCAACTATTTGGGATTATTTCAAATTTATCTTAATAATATTTTATTGTTTGGTTAAAAAAGAAACGTTCCCGAAAGATAACATAGAAAGACGATATTATTTTTAGAGGAATTTATTACACACCAAATAACACTCGAAGGACAAGCTAGATTCCATTTTATTAAAAAAAAATAGAAGCAGGACTAATGGAAGACTGCTTTTATCATAAATGGGTCACACAGTTATATTTCCTAAATGATATAAGTTAGAGACAAAACTTGTGCATTAAAATATAAAACAGATATTAAGCTACAAAATAAATAAAGCCTGTCGTAATAGAAGCAAAAATACATATCAAAAACTAATATCAAAGGTCTAGCAAGAGCTCATTTTTGCCATTCTCATCATGTCACACTTTCCGTTGCAGGAAAACGTCATTGCTTCACCAAATTTCAGTATATATGTATATTACATATTATACAAAAATCATCTCAATTAAAAACAATACACAAAAAAGGAGATCTTTGTTACTTACGTTGTGCTACGAAGGTCCATTTTATCCACGAAGGTGATAGCTTCGTGGTATATTACCATATCGCATATATATACATAAATATGCAATATGACATATTTGCATATTGCATATATATGGTAACTGTTTTCCATTACGTAGACTGTACGTTTGTTAGACACTTTAGATATACATAAAAGTTGAGTTTGCTGATTTACAAGCTATTTGATTATGCAATTTTTCCAATGAACAAAAATCGATTCAAATGCATTATTTTATACAACTTGTTTATAGATTTTTTTCTGTAAAATAAAATATTAATTACACAATTATTTATTTTCAGAGAGATATTCGTAAATACGGCCCTCTCGTTGTTGGCGTGAATTCCAAGCCAAAATCATTCGTTTTTTATTCAAAAGGAGTTTACAACGACGAAAAATGGTGAGTAATCAAATATGTAATTACAATACAATACTCTTTATTGCTCCACCAACCCGCAGTTGAGCAGCGTGGTGGAGTATACTCTTAACCACTTCGATTGAGGGGAGACCCGTATCCCAGTAGTGGGATGAGTAAAGGTTGACAACGATGACGACGAATCATAGTGACAGAGCAGAGCAGTTGTAAAAACCAAATTCAAGTATCCTATGTTAAATGCAAATGTAAAATTAACAAAATACATGTCAGTATGATGAAAACATCATCCAAAATGATAACTTTTTTCAGTAGTGGACACTTGACCGAGTTGACGCACGCAATGGCTCTCATAGGCTACGGTCGAGAAGCTGGGCAGGAGTACTGGATTCTGAAGAACTCATACGGAATCAATTGGGGAGAGGGTGGGTACATGAAAATAGCAATAAATTCGAACATCTGTGGTACCATGAACCAAGTCTTCAAAGTGAGTTATAAGGAAAATCTGGTGGAAGATTGTTTCAAAAAAAACAAATTTAAATAGATATTATTTTTTTTAATAGTCCTTTAAACACATATCATAGAAGCATTTCCTCAAATCAAGTGAACAAAATATAAACAAGAAAATGTTAACTGAGACAAAAACCCGACTGTTTAAAATTTTCCACCAAATTTTTTTATGCAAACGCCTGAAATAACCTATGTCCTATGTCATTCTCACAGCTGAATCGAATCTAATGAAATCTACTAAGTGATCTAGGCTGTAGAGCGTGCTAAAAATATACATATAAATACATAAATATAATCTATATATCTATACATATAATAAAACAGTAAAAATAATGTGTCTGTACATTGAATATATTGGAGGCGATGGAGATATAGTAATAGAGTAAGAATTTAAAAAAATGTCTGTCTGTTTGTCTGTATGTCTGTTTGTCTGTTTGTACACGCTAATCTCTGGAAGTACTGGACGGATTCGAATGAAACTTTTTTTTTGTTATATAGCTGTTAAGCCTGGGCAACATATAGGGTATAATAGATTTTTGAAAGTGGAACACCTGATGCAGCACTTATGGTTCAGCTAAACTATAAGAAATATAAAAATGACACCTTAGCAAAAATTATTCAACCTAAAGAGCATTTTCTGTTGAGCTATAAAAATCCAAGATTTGGAACGCCTGATGCAGAACCATAATGGTTTAGTTAAACTATAGGAAAAATTAAAATTACGCCTTAGCAAAAGTTGTTCAACCTGATGAGCATTTTTTGTTGAGGTATAAAAATCCAAGAATTGGAACACCTGATGCAGAACCATAATGGTTCAGGTAAACTATAAGAAATATAAAAATGACGCCGTAGCAAAAGTTGTTCAACCTAATGAGCATTTTTTGTTGAGGTATAAAAATCAAAGATTTGGAACACCTGATGCAGAACCATAATGGTTCAGGTAAACTATAAGTAATATAAAAATGACGCATTAGCAAAAGTTGTTCAACCTGATGAGCATTTTCTGTTGAGGTATAAAAATCCAAGATTTGGAACACCTGATGCAGAACCATAATGGTTCAGGTAAACTATAAGAAATATAAAAATGACACCTTAGCAAAAGTTGTTCAACCTGATGAGCATTTTTTGTTGAGGTATAAAAATCCAAGATTTGGAACACCTGATGCAGAACCATAATGATTCAGGTAAACTATAAGAAATTTAAAAATGACGCCGTAGCAAAAGTTCTTCAACCTGATGAGCATTTTTTGTTGAGGTATAAAAATCCAAGATTTGGAACACCTGATGCAGAAACCTAATGGTTCAGGTAAACTATAAGAAATATAAAAATGACGACTTAGCAAAAGTTGTTGAACCTGACGAGCATTTTTTGTTGTGGTATAAAAATTCAAGATTTGGGACACCTTATGCAGAACCATAGTGGTTTAGGTAAACTATAAGAAATATTAAAATGACGCCTTAGCAAAAGTTGTTCAACCTGATGAGCATTTTTTGTTGAGGTATAAAAATCCAAGATTTGGAACACCTGATGCAGAACAAAGTTAAATTTATTTGCATAAACAACATGTGTTTACAATAAATTATAGCTTAAAAAAGCAAATAGAACTAAAAAAGTTACTTAAAATAACAATAAATACATTAATAAAATATGAAAGTATTGTAAAAAAAAAAGCGAGTGCCTACTTTTATTCTTACCTGCTACAAGTAAGACGCAATCGTTTTCTTTTATTTACAAAGGTAACGTGGTATATTTAGTCAGTTTATTATAGACGTGTACGCTAAAATTGAAATGGATCGATTGGTATATGTTCGCACAAACCAGAAAGAATACGTGCATTTGCAGGACGCTATGTAGCAATATCAGAGTTTATTTGATTTGGTGGTGGAAAGTCTTTTAAGCAACAAGGGGAAACTGTTTTTCTTAGATGTTCACATTACTTCTAGGCGGAATGACGCAAATACACTGTTCTATATCCAATTCGATTTAAACAGAACTGAAACACCGACATGCTCTGTGACACGAAACTGTGACAAACCGAAGGTGTTTCAGGCTTGCTGTCTAATCGTTTGAGATGAATGCGAAATGGCCAACAGTAAGGCACTAGAAGCTGTATATAGAACTTTACGTGCCCAAGAGGTTTCAAGAATATTATTAAAATTTGGGGAAGATCTCCTTCCTGAAGTAAAGTCAATGCCTGGCAGCGATATATATTTGAAGCTGTGATTCTCACTGGGAGTGGTGCCGGTGAAACTGTATTTATTCCGCGTATACCACTCTTCTCCAAAAAAATCCATTTTAATTTTAAACGTTCTCTGTGACCACTTGCTTGGCTATGACAATAAAGAAATCACTAAAATTCGCTGGTCAAGCTTAGGACTGGTTGTTTTTCGCATGGCCAACTTTACGTGGCTTTCTCGAGAGTTAGTAACGCTTCAGGTCATTTCATATTAGCTCCCGAAGGAAAGACTCCCTTATTTTTTTTTTAAACTAAGGTTATAATGTTAAATAAAAAAATAATAATAATTTATTGACTTTTAACGTATAACAAGTATTTTCTTATTATCTACATTAGTTCGTATTTGTATTAATACGCGGAAATTGTAAAGTCCACGCGAACGAAGTCGCGGGCATCAGCTAGTAATAAATAAATATTTCTGGACAATTTACACAGCGCCATCTAGTCCCAAATTAAGCGCAAAATTTGTGTTACGGCACCACTCCCAGTGAGAAGCTGTGATTCTCACTGGGAGTGGTGCCGGTGAAACTGTATTTATTCCGCGTATACCACTCTTCTCCAAAAAAATCCATTTTAATTTTAAACGTTCTCTGTGACCACTTGCTTGGCTATGACAATAAAGAAATCACTAAAATTCGCTGTTCAAGCTTAGGACTGGTTGTTTTTCGCATGGCCAACTTTACGTGGCTTTCTCGAGAGTTAGTAACGCTTCAGGTCATTTCATATTAGCTCCCGAAGGAAAGACTCCCTTATTTTTTTTTTTAAACTAAGGTTATAATGTTAAATAAAAAAATAATAATAATTTATTGACTTTTAACGTATAACAAGTATTTTCTTATTATCTACATTAGTTCGTATTTGTATTAATACGCGAAAATTGTAAAGTCCACGCGAACGAAGTCGCGGGCATCAGCTAGTAATAAATAAATATTTCAGGACAATTTACACAGCGCCATCTAGTCCCAAATTAAGCGCAAAGTTTGTGTTATGGGTACTAGACAACTGATAAATGTACTTAAATACATTTTTTTTTTTGTTGTAAATATATACTTATAATACTATTACTTATACTGTCATAATACATAGAGAACACCCAGACCAAGACAAACAGACATGTTCATGCACACAAATGTTTGTCTTGTGCGGGAATCAAACCCGCGACTTCGGAGTCAAAATGGCCATTGCTAACCATGCGACCACTGAGCTCGTCTTATATATGTTATAATATACATATAAATATGATTGAAAAACACTTCCTTCTTGCGCAGCCGGTTGAGAAATCTTACTACCGTAATTTTTCCTTCATTTCTTCGTCATATTCTAGTAAAATAATATTACATTCTAACAATGATTATAACATGTTCATTTCGCTATGTTTTTCCTACATACTTATAATATTAAATATTAGATTACATTGTCACAAATACCGGCTGTTTTCCTTTCCCACACTACCAATTATTATACCTAATTTAATTTTACGTGGTGTATGTCTAATAATTAAATGGGCTCTGTTATTTGTTAATAAAATTATACCTACAACTGTTTTTCTTTGTTCTCTTATACACCCATGATTATAACATTATAAGTACCTAAATATAATTATTTCCGAAAACAGATTCTTGTTAAGTCAAAAAAAAAACGGGTTGCACTCCGGAAGTGCTGGCAGAAGTGAAAACTTGAACATTAACGTTGTGCATTTTTGAATATTTTGCAATGGTTATGTAATAAATTCGCACGAATTGCTTTATTTATATAAATGAATATTGTATTTTACCATATAAATGATTAACCCCTGTGACATAGGTATCAAATTAAAAGGCTTGATTACCAAAACACAGTAAATAAAACTGCTTGTTTTTTAGTTCTTGTTTCTAAAAAACAAAAATAGTCCAAATAATAATATACTTCCTTATATTATACCGAAAATACGTGCAGGTTGCTTCTTGATCACTTTTCCTCAAGTTTCAAACTTTCGCGAGTAACTTTTAGACATGATCATTCTTGCATGAACTTTTTGTCTTGATTAAATAAGTTAAGCACATTTTATCCCTACTAAATGAATAAATAAATATTCTTAGACAAATTACACACTGCCATCTAGTCCCAAACTAAGCGAACTTGTACACTATGTAACTAATAAATATACACAGATACATTTTTTTTTTATAAATACATACATATAATACATAGAATACACCCAGACATGTTCATGAATACAAATGATTGTCCTGTGCGGCGATCGAACCCGACTTACAACAAGTTTCAAATTATTTCTCCATTGCTTCTTGCTATATAATTTTTAATATATTTTTTATTGCAATGCCCTCGCTCGCCACTCGAAATTATAGTATCCACTCGTAGGTTGACTGGTAGAGATCTCTTACGGAGATAAACTCGCCTTTCTACATTCTTAAAATTCAGAATTATTACTTCTTATTGATTGTCTATTTGTTATTTGGTGTACAATAAAGATATTATACAAAACAAATATACCTTTTGATTTTATCTTGTGACGTGATTGGAAGCTAAAGTGGCAATTAGCTTCCAATCGCAAAATGGCCACATCTGAAAGAGTGAAGGCCAAGAGTAGGACGACAAAGCGTTGCACGTTCTCCTTCTAGATGGTTCGATAACCTCGAGAAAACGACTGGAAGCGACCAGATACTCAAGGTGCAAGACCGTATTTGGTGGAAAGCATTGAGGAAGGCTTATAACCAGCAGTGGATAGATACAGGCGGATGATGATGATGATGATAAACCTTATATACAAAAATAACAACCCAATTAACTAGTGTAATTATAAACTAAAATAGCAGAATATAATATGATAACAAATAATTGATTGGGAACTAATCAATTATTATTATAATTTATCAGAAACACAAAAAGTTTTATCAGGATGTGATATGCTACAAAAAAATTATAGGTTTCTCCAATGAAGTTATATTTCTGTACTAAGCGTCAAAAATGAAAACCCGAAAATGACCCGCACACTGTCACATCCCGCAATTAGTTCGGTCAAGCCAGCCGACGTAACTAACTTTTAAGACAATTTTTTGATATACCTAGGTAAAACTGCAGTCTTCTGTATTTCGAAAATGCACAATTTATGGTGATTAAGTCAATAAAGTTCAAGGAATCATACACAAAGAAGAAACTCTTCGCTAGCTACGCTCGCTCCGTCCTATTCGTCTAAATCAAAGTCAAAGTCAAAATTCTTTATTCTGTGGGCCCTCGCGGGCACTTAGACACGTCTTTTACAATTAGGTTTTTTTTATTAATATTTTTTATTTTGTCCGGCCGTCAACTGATATATTTTTTTTTTATTGAGAGGGGGGCAAACGAGCATGTGCGTCACCTGACGGAAAGCAATCACCACCGCCCATGGAGATCAGCAACACAAAGGGCTCGCCGATCCGTTGCTAGCCTATACTCCTTCCTTTCTCTCTTTCTAGTGACCTCACTCACTCGCAGGAACACATCAATCATCAAGGCTCAAATTTGCAACGTTATCTGACTTTGTTCACTTGGACGGCATATTAAAAGTGTCTTAACACAAAATACGTATCTTAAGTACGCCTCGAGGCACTTACCTACGTAATAACTACGTTTATAGAGCCATAAACACTGGTTCATTTACTTGAGAACCGGGAAATATCATAAAAAACTTTCAGATAGCCAAGTAACTACAGGCAAGTGTGGTTTTAGGGTTTGGTTGTAAAAATAACGTCGATTCCTAACAAACTGTAACAAATAATGTAGGTGTCAGAAAAGATATAAAAGTTTTTTGAAAAATGGAAAAATTCACCTGCCCCCCCTAGGTGGGATTTGAACTCACGACCTCTCGATGACCGGTCGAGTGGTCTTCCAACTGAGCTACCAGGAAGGTTTGTGTTGCTGACGAATTTTTGCATCTTATATTTCTACTGTGTGAGTCACAGTGTGGCGTCATCAACCTATTAAGTAATTACAATACTAAAGTAGGCATAGCAGTCCATCGTTGCAGATGAAATTCAGCTATTTTTGATAACACCAAACTAATTTAATTAAAATTATTATTATTTAAATAGTTGTTGTTAACTTGCCAGATAAATATTTTTTTTTAAAAATGGAAAAATTCACCCCCCTTGGTGGGATTTGAACCCACAACCCGAGAGGTCGTTTCAACACAAACCTTCCTGGTAGGTCAGTTGGAAGAGCACTCGACCGGTCATCGAGAGGTCGTGGGTTCAAATCCCACCTGGGGGAGGCAGGTTTCAGGCAGGCAATTTTTCCATTTTTCAAAAAATATTTATCTGGGAAGTTGGCCAAGACAACTATTTAAATAATAATAAGATATAAAAGTTGTCAAGAAAGTTAAAAAAAAGTAGCTTAACACGATATTTAGAGCCAAAGCCAACCTCACGTGAACGTTGTGCCGACTAGCGACAGAGGCTCAGGCAAAAGGGAGGTATTTGTACAGAGTAATTTCAACGAAGAGACTGATAAACGCATTCGAAGTGGGCTGGACAGCTTTTGGAAAGCTTCGGCACATTCTTTCTTCGTCGCACAGAAACTCCAATGTTAGAAGACTAAAGTCTTCAACCAATGCGTCCTCCCTGCTCCTATGGTGCAGAGACACTGACCATCGGACTGGTCCAAATGATAAAGGTCACACAGCGAGCAATGGAGAGGGCTATGCTCGGGGTTTCTTTGAGGGATCTATGCCGAAACGAAGAAATTGGACGACGACCAAAGTAGTCGACATTGCCATCAAAGTGTGCAAGCTGAAGTGCCAATGTACTGTTTTCATGAACTTGAAATCATGAAATAAAGAATATGCATGTAAGTAAAAACTTCTAAATAACTCCGTTTACGACTTAAGCTTTTTTTTTATTGACTAAATACCCTATTAAGTAATAGTAGTTTATGAAACTGTTGCATAATAAGGGTTATTAAAATACGAGTGTGAGTTTATAACATGAGCCGAAGGCGAATGTTATAATAGACCACACGAGTATTTTAATACCTAATTATGTGCAGTTTCATACACTACTTTATCTAATCTCATGAAATATATGATAATAATATTTTAAATACAACTATGAAGTTAATTTAACAGCTTTATTTCTAACTTATAAAACCATTTGCAGTCGAGCATGCGTAGTGCGCATGCGCGACGCGCCGCGCGGCGCCGCGTTCACAGATTATGTAGAAAAATTTTGCAAAGTTGCAATGTATTTGCATTGCAACCTGTTTAAAATACCTGTATCCAGGGCTGAAGCAGTATCGAAATGGAAAAAAGTTATTTTTCGATACAGTTGTCCATACGACAACTGTATCGAAAAATAACTTTTTAAATTTATTTTGATAGCTTGTGCGTCTTTACGCACCATAAAGAGCTGTATCGAAAAGTAAATTTTTAAATTTATTTTGGTGGCTTGTGCGTAACAGACTGTCATTATGATACTGTGTTTAGTTTTTTAATGTGTAAATTTCAGTTTGAGATTAGATAAATATCATAAGTAATCCATCTTCTTTTGACTTTCTTGACTAATTATACAGCTACATTACAGTATATCCGGAATAATTTCAACAAAGAGATCGATAGACGTATTCGATTGGGCTGGGCAGCTTTTGGAAAGCTTCGGCACATCTTCGCCGCACAGGTACCTCGATGCTTGAAAATTAAAGTCTTCAACCAGTACGTCCTCCGTGCAAATATCCATGGTGCAGTGACTTGGACACTGACCATCGGACTGGTCCAAAGGCTTAGGTCGCGTAGGAAGCAATAGAGAGGGTCATGCTCGGGGTTTCCTTGACGGATCAAATTCGAAACGAAGAAATTCGACGGAAAATCAAAGTTGACAACATAGCCTTTCAGAGTCTGCAAGCTGAAATAGCAATGGGCCGGTCACATCTGCCGAGTGGTAGGATGAAAGTATTGAAATGGAGACCGCGAGTAGGACGACGAAGCGTTGGCCTCCATCCTTCTTTGTAGTTAGTCTGATGACCTTACGAAAGCAGCTGGAAGCTTTTAGATGCGAAAGGCCTATATGCAGCAGTGCTTAGATACAGGCTGATGATGATGATGATGATGAATTATGTTTTATTCCCATTGTAACCTTTATACTTTTTTTTTCTATACTACGTCGGGTGGCAGACAAGCATACGGCCCGCCTGATGTGAAGCGGTTACCGTAGCCATATTAACGCTCGCAACATAAAATATCACTCGCGCGCCGCCACCCCCGCTGCCATCGCAGCATCTCCTTCCTTTCTGGTGACCTCACTCACTCGCAGGAACACAACAGCCCTCGAGGGAACCGTTATTTGGCTGCGGTATTCCGTGAGGTGGAGGTACATTCCCCAGTCGGGTAGCTTACAATTACGCTCCCTACCTCTCTTTTCGCCAGAGCTTCGTTTGTCAGTCAGCAGGGTGCACCGCGTGCAGGTGAAGTTGGCTTTGGTTCAAAGATGTTGATGAACCACTTACACCCCAAAATATACTGTATTAATGTTACAACAAACGTAAAGTAATTAAATCAAAACGAAATTCACACAGATGAGCAACAAATATTCCAAAAACCTATGTCTAAAATCCTCAATTTTTTTATTTCAAAAGTCACATGTGACAGATTATTAAAACATTTAAATAAATAATAAATAAATATTTCTGGACAATTTACACAGCGCCATCTAGTCCCAAATTAAACGCAAAGCTTGTACTATGGGTACTAGACAACTGATAAATGTAGGTACTTAAATTCATTTTTTTTGTAAATACATACATATAATACGTAGAGAACACCCAGACCAAGACAAACAGACATGTTCATGCACACAAATGTTTATCTTGTGCGGGGATCGAACCCGCGACCCCGGAGTCAAAGTAGCCATTGCTACTTAGACTTTTTTTTTTTTTTTTTATACTACGTAGGGTGGCAGACAAGCACACGGCCCGCCTGATGTGAAGCGGTTACCGTAGCCATATTAACGCTTGCAACATAAAATATTGCTCGCGCGCCGCCACCCCCGCTGCCAACGCAGCATCTGCTTCCTTTCTTTCTGGTGGCCTCACTCACTCGCAGGAACACAACAACCCTCAAGGGAATTGTTATTTGGCTGCGGTATTCTGTGAGGTGGAGGTACAATCCCCAGTCGGGTAGTTTACAATTACGCTCCCTACCTCTCTTTTCGCCAGAGCTTCGTTTGTCAGTCAGCAGGGTGCACCACGTGCAGGTGAAGTTGGCTTTGGTTCAAAGATCTTGATGAACCACTTACACCCCAAAATTGACTCCGGGCTCGTCAAAACATTTCTTTACAAAGACTCCAAAACTAAACTAATTACTCACAAATATATAGAACAAGCCGTGTGGTTTACGGCAGACTAGAATAGAATCACTCCGTCTCTTCCCGTGGATGTCGTACAAGGCGACTAAGGGAAATACATTATGAAACATCGATCTGGCCTCCCCAACCCGTCTGGCCAGCGCGGGGAGTGTAGGCCCAATCCTCCTTATGTCTGGGACGGACGAGAGAGGATCGTGCTCCTGTAGTGAAGACAAAAATGACCCGATGATGATGATGATATAGAACAAACAAACATTGCAAAAGCCTTTGTCTAAAAATCCCTATTTTTTGGGTTCAGAGGTATCGTAGCGCGAGAGCCGACACCTGAAACGATAAAGCACTTTTACATTTTTTGCTATGCAGATATGTCGTTAGCGCGACATATGAAACCAGCAATCGTAATGTTCCTTTTTTGTCTTTTGTTTGTGCGAGAAAAATATTTTCCTGGCGAGTAATGGCGGAAGCTTTTCACGTCGAAATGTGAGACGAGAGTGTAAATACGATTTTGTCTTTTATACGTAGATACATGTTTTTGTCATATGTTGCTGCCGAGTCTGTTGTCCGTGTTAGTGTATTGTTTATTTTCAAATTCGTTATATATTTTTATCTACTCTATTGCTAAAATTTAGAGATTAAAAAACTAAACACAGAATCTTAATGTCAGTCTGTTATGTACAAAACATCAAAATAAATTTAAAAGTTACTTTTCGATACAGCTCTTTATGCACAACTGTATTGAAAAATAACTTTTTGTCATACAGCAGTACCTAAGCAGCTTGCAATGCAAATGCATTGCAGCTTAGTTTTATTTAATTTTATTATCATCTATTTCATGAGATTAGATAAAGTAGTGTATGAAACTGCACATAATTAGGTCTTAAAATACTCGTGTGACGCTATTATCACTTTCGCCGTCGACTCATGTGATAAACTCGCACTGTATGTTAAGAACCCTTATTATGCAACAGTTTCATAAACTACAATTTATTAATAGGGTTTTGCTTAAAAGTTTATTTTGTAAGCTTTATGTGACAAGTTTGTGTGTTATGTGATAATCGGTTTTGTCTTCTCATCATTGATGAGCTCGGTGGTCGAATGGTTAGCAATGGCCACTTGGACCCCGAGGTTGGGGGTTCGATCCCCGTACAAGACAAATATTTGCGTGCAAGAACATGGCTGTTTGTCTTGGTCTGAGTGTTTTCTACATAGAAAACACCCAGACCAAGACAAACAAAAAATAACTTAAATACATTCTTTTCTAAATACCTATAAATAATACATATTATTTGTACGTATTTAGAAAAAAATGTATTTTATGTTATATATATATCAGTTATCTAGTATATAATCAGAAGAAATTAGTAGGAAGAGAGCTTGGAATTTGACTATATCTATATTAAATTTATTGTCAACACAGTGATTGAACTCAAAGTCTAATTATTAAAAACTACGATGATTTAGCGTAAAATTAAGTAACTACACAGTATTACAAGATATTCAATATTAGTGTAATTGTATTATAATTACATAAACAAAGTCACAGTCCTTGACGAACTAGCAGGAATCCAAATTTTGCGTCGGTTTCAAAGTTAACCAAAGTTCTCTTAGCTTGAAATATTCAGAACTCTAAAAAAAAATAAAAAAGCAATACCTTGTGCCACTATCATTATTTTTGTGTACCTACTACGTTATTGCGACATCTACGATGGGTGTGTGTCTAGAAGCTAACCTCGTTAGCGACGTTTTTAATTGGCATTCGTGACGCGAGGTTCGGTGGCTATGAAACGTCAGGTGCATCAAATCAAACAAACCTATTTCGTCTCTACATTCATCAGTCTCTTAATGCATGTTCGTCTGTTAAAGTACTTTTACCTACTACGAGAGTGGAGTTCCATGGTGTGGCAATCTAATCGATCACGCAAGTCAAGCAATATCGACTGTAACCAGTCCATGGATGGATAGTCAATCCCGTGGTTGAGCATGTGCAGCGTGATAAACCCCTTCGATTGCAGAGGACCCGTATACCAGCAGTGGAAATAAATTGGTTGACGACTACATCGAAACTAAATCCTTTAGAATTTCGCCTCTACCCATTTCTCGGTAACATAAACGAATATTCGACTAATAGTATTAGGTACGCTTTTATTTGCACCAAAGAACAGGTTCATAATACTGAAAGTATTTCGCCGAACGGTACAAAAGGCGTTATTTGTGAGTTACAGGGTGGCTCAACGAGCTCTCAATTTGTAAAAACAAAGCTCCTATCCATCATCGCGGGCTGTCTCGAGAGATATCTTTCATCCCTGTCCTGCGTATAGTCCGGTTTCATTCACGGTACAGTACTGTAATGCGGTAATAATAATATTATTGTAAGAGGGGACAATGTTTGGCCAATATTAAGCTCTGTGGAGCAATAAAATGGAACAGTTATTTACCTTAGAGAAAAAGTATTTTATGTGGATTTCAGGTTAAACTGAAGAGTAATCTTTTTTTAGATAATTATGGATCATCATCATCATCATCATCAGGTCATATTAGTCTCCACTACAGGAGCACGACCCTTTCTCGTCCGTCCGAGACGGAAGGAGGATTTGGCCTACACTCCCCACGCTTTGGGTTGGGGAGGCCTGATGGATGTTTGATAATGTATTTCCCTTAGTCGCCTTGTACGACATCCACGGGAAGAGACGGAGTGTTTCTATTCTAGTCTGCCGGAAACCACACGGCCAATAATTATGGATAGATTTAATTATTTTATTAATTTATTCTAGTACGAATTACACACTGCAATCTAGTCCCAAACTAAGCAAAGCTTGTACTATGGGTATACACACACAATAAGTAACAGTAATGTTATACTTAAATACATTTTTTTTTTGTATATACATATAATACACAGAAAACACCCAGACCAAGACAAACAGACATGTTCAAGCACACAAATATTTGTCTTGTGCGGGGTTCGTACCCGCGACCCCGGAGTCAAAGTGGACATGGTTAGCCATTGGACCACCGGTATCGTCAGAATAAATAATGATAGGATATAAGTGGCTCGCTATCACGATCTTTAGAGCCAAAGCCAACCTCACCTGTACGGGTTAGTATCAGAAGACCAAGATATCAGAACGACCAAGTAGACATATAGTTCACATCTCAGAAAGACTATGTATCCAGAACGTCTATCAAAGATCAGAATTTCAAAAAAGCATAATGACCACATTTCAAAACGACTTAGTAGCAAAACATCTGAATCTCAAAATTCTGCCGACTGTCGAAAGAGACTCGGGCATAAGAGAGAGGTAGAGTACAGAGGATTTATAAGCTGCAGGGCGGAAATACTTCCCCCTTTCAGAATCATCATCATCATCACCGATGCCGAAAAACTATCCCGTAGTTTCAAAGTCAAAGTCAAAGTCAAAATATCTTTATTCCTTGGACTTTATAAAGCACTTAGAAACGTCATACAAATTAAATATAAGACATGTATCTAAATCATTACTATCTACTTAAATCCGCAGAGCTTAGATGCACTTTCATCACACTATCTGTGAAAGTGAATTTAAGTGCCAGTTCCGGCGACGGGGCTTCTTGAGAAGAACTGGCAAGAAACTCAAGGCCGACTCTTTTAATTGCCAATATCGTTACATTAAACACAAATACAATCATTAACATAACAAGAGCAATTCATTTCCAAATACTTTTATCATTTATGTAATCTGAGATACAATAGTAAGCCTTTTGACATAGTCTAGTTTTGATAAATCTTTTAAATTTACCCATGGATAATTTAAACGCGTCATTTGGAAGTTTATTGTAGAAGCGTATACATTGACCTGGGAACGAGCTAGAGATTTTATGGAGCCTAGTAATATGCACAGCGAGTTTGTTTTTTTGGCATATAGGTTTTTGTGTTTGGCATATAGGTTTAAATAATTTATTCTCAATAAAGATTACAGATACACTTACATGAGAACAATATTACTTATTATAAACTTAGTTACCAGCAAAATCTCTCTATAACCTGCTGAAAGACCTCGGCTTGTCCAGCAGTGCAGTAAGTAAGGGAGAGAAGGCTGAGATTTGGCTGGGCAGAGAGGGCTCTCTGCCCAGCCAAATCTCAGCTCAAATCTGGTATGAACCGGCTAATGCAGCTTTAGATACTCGTTCTAGTATAGAACTTACTACACTTCTGGACAAGCCAAGGTCTTTCGGCAGGATATAGAGAGATTTTGCTGGTATACCTCTCGCTCCTACTTCTACAGCGTATAGATTAAATACATATCCTTTAGCTTTAGCTTTTTGTTAATTCGTTTATGAGGAGGAGGATTTAATTAAGTATAATATCAGTAATCTAGTTACCATAGTACAAGCTTCGCTTAGTTTGGTATTAGATAGCAGTGTGTAATTTGTCCTGGAACATTTAATATTTCTAGTAGACCATAATTAATTTAAATTATGACTTTAAGAATAACAATAGAGTATATAATGCGTGTGTGTGTCAAATACATGGTAGTGTGTGTAATGTTTTTTTTATTGATTTAATGTATTTTTATGCATAATCTTAAAAAAATATTAGCCATTTGCAATTCTTCTCTATGTAAACTATAAGTGTGCGAAATTTCATACTCCACCGTACTCGCAACTTTCTTAAAATGGAGTACAAAGTTTTTGATTCACGTATTATTCATATATAGATTATATTATTAATAGGTGACTCAGCAAACGTTGTTTTCCCATATAAATTATTCCTAGGATCATATTAGAAAAAAATATATAACAACCTATTCTCAGACCTACTGAATTTACATATAAAAATTCATCAAAATCGGTTAGGCCGTTGTGAAGGAGTATGGTAACTAAAACTGTGACACGAGAATTTCATATGTTAGATTCCAACTATTCAATCAAAATATGGTTTAAATTTTACCTTACTCGATCCGAAGAAAAATATCACTCTATGTTATATTATAGTGCAAGTGGAAACTCGATAGCACGTCAACATTTATCTACAATAAAGCAACGAGCGTCAGCTCCAGACCTCACGTCTACTTACAAAGACGTCGAGGAAAATGAGGTAGACGGGGCGTTTACACTGCAAGAGCAGATTTCAAACAGTACACGCGTGAGGGCGTCGTATTTATATCTGACACATATTTTTTTATACTACCTACATCTAGTGACAAAAAAGCATACGGCCCGCCTGATGCTTTTGTTAGCTATCATTAAATTTAAAAGCATAATTTATAATTATTTAGTGTGTATTTATGCGTATGATTGCCACAGTCATGATTTCACATTGTTTAAAAGATTTGATTTGACTCCAAGCTTGTAATTCGTTGCGCCAGCATTTCGACCAATCACGATGAAGCACGCCACTCTTCAAGAGTGGTGGAAGTGGAGAGGAGGGCGTCAACTTCATTCCAAGCGAAGCAAGCATCAGGCATTCGACACCGAGCGCTCGTACAGAAAACACGTGTGTGAAATAAACGATCTCAACTGTCAGTATTACAGTTAAGCTACTCCTAGGAATAAAGTGAATAGCAAGCAACGTCAAGAGTTTCATTACTTTGAACAACCACAAATATTTTTTGTCACTCTTGTGCCCAATCTTCAAAAAAGTCGTGAAAAGGATTTTACAGGGTCGGCAACGCGCGTGTGATGCCCCTGGTGTTACAGGCGTTCATAGGCTACGGTAACTGCTTTCCATCAGACTGGCCGTATGCTTGTTTGCCACTTTAGTGGTATAAAATAAATAAATAAAAATAGAAACAGCTACCGTAGCCGTATAAACGCTCGCAACCAACCCCGCTGTCAACGCAGCAACTCACAAAGCTTGTACTATGGGTACTAGACAACTGATAAATGTACTTGGATACATTTTTTTTTTGTTAATACATACTTTCAATACATAGAAAACACCCAGACCAAGACAAACAGATATATGCATGCACACAAATGTTTATCTTGTGCGGGGATCAAACTCACAACCTCGGGGTCAAAGTTTCCATTGCTAACCATTCGACCACTGAGCTCGTCAAATCGTATTTAACCCATTTCTACAAATAAATGTATTGATTGATTGATTGATCATGAACCAGCTCTTTTATTAACAATATTAATACGACATTAACATCCAAGCTATGATTACAATCTTAACATCGATATCGAAGGTTTCATATTTTTGTTATTTTTTTTTATAACTAAATAAATAAATAATAAATAAATATTGTCAGACAAATTACACAGCGCCACCTAGCCCCAAAGTAAGCGAAACTTGTGTTTTGGGTACTAGACAACTGATAAACATAAGTAAATACATTTTTTTTGTAAATACATACTTATGATACATAGAAAACACCCAGACTAAGACAAACAGACATGTTCATGCACACCAATCTTTGTCCTATGTGGGAATCGAACCCACGAGCCTTGGTGTCGAAGCCGCGTCATTGACCGCTACGCCACCGAGCTCGTCAAAACATATTTATCATCATATTACATCATATATGGAACCATATATGGAACATCTACATCAAACGAACAGCTTGCGTAAAACCGCAAAAGTTTTATTCATATTTGGCATGTTAACCGCAACCCAGATCGCTTCGTGGTTTATAAATTCGCCGGCATCTGTGTGTTTGTCTGCAGACTGTTTCTCATGTATAATTCTCAGCAGTGCCCAAATTGCATAGCGAAGTCCGGGCCTTGTCATTGTTAGAGGTGAATGCGAGATGCTGTTTGTTTAAATAGTTCGCCTTGAATTGATTAAGAGGAAATGTTAACTGCATTCATGCAAGTGTAGTTATTCACTCCTACATTGTCACTGGATTTTAGCAACTTATTTCTGTCAATTCCTTTACTATCCATTGTCTTTTTTTCATATTCATACTTGTTCATAATGTTATTTTGTACCTATAAATACATATTTGGATTTTGCATAGAACTTGGCACTCTTTTAGATCTCCATTCTTTTTGCGGCGAAGCCCACAGTCAAGCATAATTTTTGTATTGAACTTGGCTCTCCTTTTTTACATTTATGTTTTTGGTGGGATTAAAGGTAAATATAACAAATGCAGCAGTTTTCATGATAATAAAATGCTGTAATAAGGCACATAAGTGTTATATGTGTCATGTATGTTTCCTTTTCATTATTGTATAAATTTCCTTAATGATTTCTAATAACGGGAATGCATTTTTAGGTCCTATTAGAGTATAAATGATACTATGTGCAGTATGGCCACGTATACTCTGTACATATGGCTCAAGTGGCCCTTCGTGCCCGACGTGAGTACCCCGCCCCCGCACCCGCCCCCGCCCCCCGCACCACGTCAAGGCGCACCGCTTCTTCGCGCAGCTCAACTGGGCGCGGCTCGAGGCCGGCATGGTGGACGCGCCCTTCGTGCCCGACTGTACATATGGCTTCACCTCCCCTCTGAGACAAATCTGGAACAGTTTTTATGGCACCGCACGCACACACGCATATTCACGCTCTGTACAAACGTTATTGTTTATGTAGTACTAAACGGCACGACATTTGTATTTAGTGGTCGGGGTGTGGCCCTATACTTTTTTTTCATTGTTAATTATTACAATCTACAGACCCGGGGTCCGTACCTTTTTACAATTTATAAACTTACGATTGCACGTCGCTATTATGCTAATAATTATATTATTGTCTATTACTACTTAACCTAAATGCTCCGCTTGTTTACCTTGCCACCATGACAGCCAGGGCAGACCAGTCCCCTCTGGCAGCACCCGTTCACGAGTTGATGCACGAGGCAGCCGTCACCGCATTCAAACATTCTATTGGGAATGCGACACGACACCACCACCAGTTTGAACACTTTAGTGAGCATGACTACCTGGGCTGTCAGGTGGTCCTATACTGGAGACACCCATATCTTCGTACTTGGGCAAAGCTTTTCCTCGCTTTGCGACTTTTATCTACATGTAGACCGGCCCATTGGTTTCGAAATGTATTGTTTACAACATTAACACATCCTATAAATGGAATCAAGAAAAGGATGGTACGGCCGTGCCGCTTTTCGCTCGACTTGACGGGGTCACTGCCGTGCCCTCAGATACTTGTTGGACGAATTATTCAGCGTTACCTAGACCCAAACTAAGCAAAGCTTAAAATGGTATAAACTCTAATGTATTTAAATAATATAAAAAAGTATAAATGCCCACAAGGGACCAGAAGCAAAAAATTACCATTTCATTTCATTTCTGAGTCAGCCAGCCGATATTCAGAAGCAAATTATTTATTTATTAGGGCCTAGGCACAAATGATACTTTAAGCATCTAACTATAACTCAACAATCGGGTTTAGCTGCTTTTCCAATGCAATATGTAGCGACCGAACGCTCCATACTCCACACGTATAAACTACGATCTAACGATTGCGGCAGTCGACTTGCTAAACCAAATCAAATCATTTTATTTGCTTAGAATAGGTTTACAAATACATTTTAAAATAATAATATGAGTGCTCTATTCTGCTAACTCCAGTATCCATGCACGCTACAAACACAGGAAGTTAAAAGCCACTGCTTTAACTTTCAATGCAAGCATTATTGTAAATACAAAAAGTCGCCGAAACGAGATGCGGCATCGGTACAAGCGCTAAAACAAGCATATTTTGTGGTTACTGATACTACGACAAATGTAGTCACAGTCAGTAGATGTATCAATGCAATCACGAAAACATCTTACTAAAAGTAGCATGTATGCGTGGACCTTTAGTCAAATAGTCGCAGCCAAGTCTGTAAATTCATGCTTTTAACTCACGAGAACTACACCTTGTCGTCAATATAATATTAGATAGCTAATTGATTAGATAGTCAATTAATGCCTCGCGTAAAGGCGAAACACGTGTCGCAGAGTCGACCACGGCAGTCGGGGCGGCGGCAGTCGCACGTTTCTTCTGTTTTAGATGTTGGAGAGTCGCAAAGACGACCGCAGCAGCTGGAGCAGCGACGACCAAATCAGCTACGGCAGTCGCATGTGTCTACTAACGGTAGTGGGGTGGGTACCAGCCGGCAATAGTTGAAATGAACTAATTGGTGTCGGAAGCACACAAAGTAGTGTAGGATAAATTGTTTGCAATATAATATTAGTCAGACAGATTCAACAATGTATTTGAAAATTAAAATAATTTTCGTCAATAAAGTAAGTGCAGTTTCCCAAGAGTTGTAAAACAACCAGCGAGGAGATAACGTTTGATACGTGCAAAGAATTCAGGTGTGATTTCTCTACATCTTTACTTTGTAGTGTAACTTTGGCAGCAATGTTTGTTTATGAAACCTTAAGCCATTTCCATCAAAGTACAAATTTTATTTAACGAACCCGTTTGCATCGTGGCGCATGTCAGTTTAATCGAACAAGTTAAGCAACATCGACTGTAGCCTGTCCATTAATGGGTTTATTTATCTTTACTTCCTCCGTGCTTCGAAGGGCACGTTAAGCTGTCAGTCTGGCTGTTGTCATTACATGACAGTCGTTAAGCCAAATCAATGGACTTTAGGCGGCTTGAAGACACTCGAAGAGTCTCCGCTAAGATGAGCAGCGTGGTGAAATATGCTTTAAAGCCCTTTCGATTGAAAGGAGATCTGTATCCCAATTAGTCAATTCACGAAAAAATCAAATACTTCCATAACCATACACTCTGGGACAGGTATAAACATTTTCTACTAAAAAAAATGCAGCATTAACAAGTAATTGGTATACAAATAAATATTTAAATAAATAAATATTTCTGGACAATTTACACAGCGCCATCTAGTCCCAAATTAAGCGCAAAGTTTGTGTTATGGGTACTCGACAACTGATAAAATTACTTAAATACATTTTTTTTTTTATAAATATATACTTATAATACATAGAAATCACCCTGACCACGACAAACAGACATGTTCATGGACACAAATGTTTGTCTTGTGCGGGAATCGAACCCGCGACTTCGGAGTCAATCCGCGAAGTGGGAGAGGAAAATGGCCAATGCTAACCATTCGACCACCGAGCTGGTCAAAGAAAATATATATAGAAAAATCATTATATCGTCGCATCCTTTATAACTCGAATTAAGGTATTCTTCCTACCAATCACCGAAACTCACGCCCATGGGAAATCTAAGTTTGTTTATCACAACTTAATCACGAAATAAATGTTACACACGACCAATATTTCATTTTGTTTCCCTTACGTAATCCCAATGATATTATAATTACATAGATAGGTTACTAAGTGCTCAATTTTGACTTCCAAGATAATAAATATATTTTTTTATTTTTTATTAATAAGTTACGTCTTATTTATTAATATAAACTATTCTAAGAACTATATACTAAACTTATTATATTTACAAATAAAATATTTAAAAAGAAATTGAAAAAAGGATGAAAAGAAACAATTAAAAAATAATAAGTAAAAAAAATATTTTTTCACATTTACAAGGTAATGATTATTGCATGCGAGATGCAATCTTTATACATCAACTGCGAACTCCAGTTCGCATTCACAATTGATGTACTCAAACAGCAATTGCGAACAGATAGCCATTTCTTTTACTCTCACGCTTTCCATATTCGTTATTTATCAAACGAATATGGAAAGTATGAGAGTAATAAACATAAATTAGAGTTGTAGATATTTATCAACTACGGGAACCATTTTCTGAAACAATTTGTAACGAAATTAACATATCTATAGTAAAAAATGTCATTGCGTAATCCAAAGTTTAGTAGAGCCTGACACTTCAGTAAGCTATGTTGCTATGAACTTTTGGTGTAACCCCTTGTGTGCTTAACTTTACATTTTCCGCGTGATTAGTCTTTTCAATTAAGAAATTACTTTGGATACGTTAATTATATAAGGAAATTTTCGGCTTATGTATAAATTATCGGCGGATTAAAAATTAACGCCGTGAAAAACCATTTGACGTTAAACGTTTTTAATGAAATAAATCATTCTATGTATTACATACACAAGGTACCAGCCCCCTTACCGCCATGTCTTATTGCGCTCTATTTCAAATTGAATAGAGTCGCTTATTCATTTAGTTATTGAATCGCAAAGACTCTATTTCTATAAATGGAATAGAGACGCTTATTAATTGGTATGAATAAACATTCTATTCAGTTATTGAATCGCAATAAGAGATGGTGGTAAGGGGGAAGGTCAAAAAACTGGACTGTACCGTATTGGTCTATATAGTTTTACCTTAATAAATATAAGTCTGTTTGTTTGTTTGTAATATCTTTATTGTACATAAAATAAAATTTACAATATAGTAAATTAAAGGAAAAGTACAAAGGCGGACTTATCCCTCACAGGGATCTCTTCCAGCCAACCTTAGAGTATCTGATAGGATTTCATGAATAGGCAAGTGGATCGTACCAAACATTTGTGGGATATAACTACTACGTTAATTATAAATACATATATACATACATATAATAAATAATACAATATTATAGGATAAGAATATTATAATAAACATTGCGCAAATTAATAAAATTATATCGTCCTAGGGTTCAAATCAGGATTCGGCAAAGAACCTTCTCAGCGCTGATTTAAAACAATTTAAAGATGAAGCTCTCCTGATCTCAACAGGCAATGAGTTCCATAACTTTGCCGCTTTTACCATGAATGAATTTGAGAGCGTGCACGAATTTTGGTTTTGTATAACCAGTAGCAAAGTACCATAGGAACGTAGCCGGCTGTCAATGTCACGGAGCTGGAACACCTCACGGAGGTACAAGGGTGCTGATGGATTGAATATAGCATTATATAATAGCGTTAGTATATGGATATTCCTGCGATACCTGATAGGAAGCCAGCCGAGTTGCTTGCGAAACTGTGACACATGATCGTATTTGCGTAAGCTATAAACGAACCTAATACACTGATTTTGGAGGCGATATAGTTTATCAAGCAACTCTTCCGCTGGGTCTAGGTAGGCCACATCGGCGTAATCGAGAATGGGAAGCAGAAGTGAACGGGCAAGCATGGCTTTGGTTTTAAAAGGCAGAAAACTTTGCAACCTTTTTAAGGAATGAAGCGATGCGAATAGCTTACGACTCACCTCATTTATGTGGGGCGCCCATGACATAGTCTGGTCCATAATAATTCCCAAATTGTTCACTGTATAGGAATATGGGATAATAGACCCGGAAAAAAGAACATTAGGAATTACCATGGCGTTCAGTCTTGAGATGAAGTAAGGGCTGCCTAGTACAATGACCTGCGATTTAGCTGCATTAATTTTAAGCCCGAATTTTTGTGACCATATCTCAATGGAAGCAAGATCTGAATTGATTACGCTAACAGCATGAGAAATATCTTCAAGAGGGGCAGCCGTATAAATCTGCAGGTCATCAGCATACATATGATACGAAGTAGAAATTGAGGCAGTAACGCCATCTATGAACATAGCAAAAAGGATCGGAGAAAGAATACCTCCTTGAGGAACACCAGCAAGTAACCCACACCAGTCCGATTTACGATCATCAATCTTCACCAATTGACGACGGCCAACGAGGTATGACTCAAACCATGAGAGCAATGAAGATGACAGGTTGAATGATCGAAGGATACCAAGCAACAAGTCAAAATCTACCGTATTAAATGCGCTGGTAAAATCTAGAAGTGCTAGAATTGTGACTAATTTATTGTCAATATTGCGACGTACATCATCAGTGATCTTGACTAGTGCAGAAACCGTACCGTGGCCACTCCTGAAACCAGACTGATATGAACTTAAAAGCTGGTACTCCTGCAGATGGTTGGTTAAATGATGGTGTACAAAGTGTTCCACAACTTTTGAAAGAACAGGAAGTATGGTTATTGGCCGAAGTCCTTATTCTTCTTTTCTTTTGGTGACCTCACTCACTCGCAGGAACACAACAACCCTCAAGGGAATTGTTATTTGGCTGCGGTATTCTGTAAGGAAGAGGTACTTCCCCAGTCGGGCAGCTTAAAAAATATGCTGCTATGCCCTACCTCTCTTCTCGCCAGAGCCGCGTTTATCAATTACCACAGGCAGGTGAGGTTGGCTTTGGTTCAAAGATATTGATAAACCATTTACACCCCCACACACTTGCTACTTAAATTTGACCCACTTCCCAATATCTGATTGAGCTGACATTTGGCACACTCGTTTGGTTCTCCGGACAATTCACGATTACTTAAATATAGCAATTTTTAATCCACAATGGCGGCCGCCACAAACTGGCGATTTATAATTTCCACTTTTACCCATGTGATATGGCTATCAAGTGAAAGGGCTTGATGCACAAGCAATAAAGCCTTGTTAAAAAAAAACATTCTGAGCATTCTTGTTATATCACTAAAGCGGTTTGTCGCTTACCTTTTTGGCCATTGGCCTGCACTGAAAAACAGGGCTGAGATCACTCTGTGATCCCAGCAATGATACCTGATGATGGGCCAAAAATTCCGCATCACACTTTGTATTATAATGTAATGTTGTATTTGTGTTGTTTATGTGTACTTTGTTTATGTGTAATGTTGAAATAAATATATTTCTATTTCTTACCTATGCTGGGAAGAGGTAAGAGATCATTGCAGTCTATGGCTCACTCTTTCACGCTTTTTTCTCATGAATCTTCATAATGTAGTCTTAGTAGGAGCCTTTGTATATTATTGATTAAAATAAACTGAATTCTGGCTTAATATTTTAAATTACTTCGAAAGTTATGCGCATAAAATTAACAAGTTTCCATTATTAGTATGATCTTCCGTAATTTCTCATGCTGATCTATTCTAGCCAGCAAGTTATTGTTGGACAGTAAGTTAACGATAACCCCTTTTCAAAACTATAAAATAAAATACGAGTTAACCTCAAATATTTTTGTATGCTTTAGCATGATATGTCATTTCTTGGGCTTTAATTACTTTGCTAGGTGAGACAGTTGGCTCACTTTTCGGGTGTACGTTTTTGACGCTTATGGCATAGTATTTATAACATCATTGGATATGATATACGATGTAATATTTAAGGATAGATAAACGGGGGGGGGGGGGGTTTAGAGAGAAAGAGATGCTTTTCCCCTCTAGATAAATAAATAAATAATAACTCCTGGACACAAATAGGACAACAAGATGGACCGACGACCTCAAAGGAGGATCACATAGTGGTCGAAGTTATTAGGGAAAGTCTATCTCTGATGATGATGTGCAGAAGGTTGAGCATTAAGATATTAGGCGGCCTTATGACCATTAGCAAACCCTATACGGTCCGACGTGTCCCCTAATTGAATTCCTTCTGGGACTATTATGTCCCTATCTATATATCTATGATTAAGACGTTGGGTTGCCTGTACGGGCTTGGAGACCCAACGATATTATTTATTTAGTCAATGTTACTTGTTATTCGGGTCTGAGGTGTCTCAAATAGGCCAGTTTGCTGCTGAATAGCCTGTTTATTCTGCGTATTTTCCTTTATGTTCAGTCGTTTGCTCGTGACGATTTGTTTATCGTTTGAATAATCTAGATAGGGCTAGGTATTTTAGAAGTGAGCTGTATTATGAATAATGTAACTTTAAAATTTTTACTTTCAGTTTTATTGCTATTCGCAAAATAGAATTTGGTTTCCTGTTTATTGTGGGGAAGATTTCTTTTAATTTATAAATACAGAACATATCCCATCTGAGCGGGGAGGTGTTTTTTTTTTTTATCCAACCTTTATTTTTTAACCAACTATATATATTTAAATAATAATACAGAAAATAATTGTAAATTCACTCTATATTGGATGATAATCAAAACAAATAATAAGATGGTCGCCGATGACTTCGTCCGTGTTCATAGAACTTTTGAGCCCTGTTTATTATTTAACCTTTACCTTATCTTTAGGGAATGAATTAGATAAAATCTCAAGTTTGCATACTTTAAGAATATTATGAAGATAAAAAAGATTTTGGGGTGTAAGTGGTTCATCATCAACTTTGAACCAAAGCCAACTTCACCTGCACGCGGTGCATCCTGCTGACTGACAAACGAAGCTCTGGCGAAAAGAGAGGTAGGGAGCGTAATTGTAAGCTACCTGCCTGGGGAATGTACCTCCACCTCACAAAATACCGCAGCCAAGAAAGGAAGGAGATGCTGCGATGGCAGCGGGGGTGGTGGCGCGCGAGCGATACTTTATGTTGCGAGCGTTAATATGGCTACGGTAACCGCTTCACATCAGGCGGGCCGTATGCTTGTCTGCCACTGATTCTATTCTAGTCTGTCGGAAACCACACGGCTCATTATACCTATTAATACTAATATTATAAATGCGAAAGTGTATCTGTTTATCTGCTACGTGTTCACGACCAATTCGAATTAAATTGTATCCTCAGGTAGGACGTAGGATATAATTTAATTGACGTACTATTTCTAATTAATCACAAAACAAGAATCATTTAGGCTGTAAGTGGTTCACTAACATCTTTGAACCAAAGCCTACTTCACCTGCAAGCGGTGCACCCTGCTGACTTACAAACGAAGCTCTGGCGGAAAAGAGAGGTAGGGAGCGTCATTGTAAGCTACCCGACTGGGGAATGTACCTCCACCTCACAGAATACCCCAGCCAAATAACAATTCCCTTGAGGGTTGTTGTGTTCCTGCGAGTGAGTGAGGTCACCAGAAAGGAAGGAGATGCTGCGTTGGCAGTGGGGGTGGCGGCGCGCGAGCGATATTTCATGTTGCGAGCGTTAATATGGCTACGGTAACCGCTTCACATCAGGCGGGCCGTTTGCTTGTCTGCCACCCGACGTAGTATAAAAAAGCAAACCTAATATAACCTAACCGAACGATTTTAACACAATCCGCCTAAACGTTAATCAGCCGCATCATGAAGTGGCGCCATTTTTAAAACAGCTAGCCGTGTGTAATGCGACGGATTTTTCTAATAGCTGCGACATATATATCGCAGAATCATCTGAGCTGTGCGTGCGTTTCAGGTTGTGTGAAATATTTCAAATAACCTAGCCGGAGAATACACCTAACAATGAAAAATACATGAAAATAAATTGTTCTCTCTTAAGAGAGGGTTAATAACGACAAGCTCGGTGGTCGAATGGTTAGCAATGGCCACTTTGACTCCGAGGTCACAGATTCGATTCCTGCATAAGACAATTATTTGTGTGCATGAACATGTCTGTTTGTCTTCGTCTGGGTGTTTTATATATATTATATGTATGTATTTACAAAACAAAAATATTATAATAATCAGTCAGTTTAGTACTCATAATACAAGCTTTGCTTAGTTTTGGACCGTGTGTAACTTGTTCAGGAATATTTATTTGTAAACGGACAGACGGGCAAACGTTGAGTTTTATAATTTCTTAACTTCACTATTAACATTATTATCTTTTGGCTCGATATAACCGACATACATACGGGCGAAGCAGCGGACGGAAGCTAATTTATTCACCGTCAAATCGAAGTAAAATTTAAATCGACGCGAATAATGGTAATACATTCTAGATCAATAGTAAATAGACTCGACGACAAGGCGCGGCACAGAGCATGTGTACCAACCTCGTGAGGCAAGAGTCGCTCCATTCCGTTCTATTTTATCTGTGCTTCGCTTCCGTACTGTTGCTATACAAGTCTATGAATCCCCTACTACGATGATTTACTCACACGCAAGCAAGCAAAATGGTATAATTTGGCAAAGTCACTTACTTTTTTTTTTTTTTTATACTACGTCGGGCGGCAGAATACATACGGCCCGCCTGATGTGAAGCAGTTACCGTAACCGTATTAACGCTCGCAACATAATATATCACTTGCACGCCGCCACCCCCGCTGCCAACGCAGCATCTCCTTCTTTTCTGGTGACCTCACTCACTCGCAGGAACACAACAACCCTCAAGGGAAATGTTATTTAGCTGCGGTATTCTGTGAGGTGGAGGTACATTCCCCAGTCGGGTAGCTTACAATTACTCTCCCTACCTCTCTTTTCGCCAGAGCTTCGTTTGTCAGTCAGCAGGGTGCACCACGAGCAAGTGAAGTTGGCTTTGGTTCAAAGATGTTGATAAACCTCTTACACCCCAAATTACAAAAACACATTTACCGCTCCGAGGTACCGTTACCGAGAAGCCCGATGGCGTCGTTACGCGTGTCTGTCTAATCGAACACGGAAGTTAAGCAAAGTCGACCGTAGTCTGTCCATGGATGGGTATTCTTTGGCACGCTTGGTAGAATTCAACATGACTGTTATGAGATGTTATAGATTCGTATCAACTGTGGGAGTGACATAGGGTACCTATATTACTAAAATAAGGCGTTTGCGAAAGAAATGTTATCATAATATATTTATTTAAACTTTATTTATCACAAATTAAGGGTACATAGGGAGCCTTAATGCTAAAATCATTCTCTACCAAACAACCTTTGGGAAGAGCAGATATACATATGCCGCATTCGTATGCGGCATACAAAATAAATTAACAACAATATGGTATTTATAGTACAACAGAAAATATACATACATACACATTACATAAATACAATATATATATATATATATATATATATACATATAGAATAATATAAACATAAATATACATAAGTAATAGGAGGATGATTCATAGTTTTGGCAAATTGTCCAAGAGGTGAGCAAAAATTTTATTTTTGAAGTTAAATTTATTCGCAATTCTTCTGATGCTATCGGGTAGCGCATTCCAGAGTCGTGAAAATTATAAAGTAAAAGAGTTTGACATAAAGCCAGTACGAAAGAGCGAGGTAGAAAGCGCAAGGGAGTTGTAAAATCGAAGCTGTCTTTCGTGAGAAAAGATATTGAAACTTACATTATTCAGAATAGAGTGAAGTGAACAGAGCAACCTCTGATGCCTGCGCTGACGAATAGGAATCCATTTGAGCTGTGACCGGTAGGAAGAGACATGATCAAATTTACGAACACAGAAGACAAAACGAATAGCATTGTTGATAAGCAATATAATCAACAATATGTGAGATGTCGGCCGTGTGGTTTCCGGGACGGTCGTGTAGATTCCGGCAGACTAGAATACAATCACTCTGTTTCTTCCCGTGGATGTCGTACATGGCGTCTAAGGAAAATAAATTTTCAAATATCGATCAGGCCTCCCCAACCCGCTGGCCAGCGTGGGGAGTGTAGGCCAAATTCTCCTTCCGTCAAGGACGGACGAGAGAGTGTCGTACTCCTGTAGTGGAGACTAAAGTGGACCTGATGATGTGAGATGTACCCTCTCCGAATCGTACAAGTAGTAGGGCTATGCGACTATTGGATGCATTCTGTTCTGTCTCCATTCTGCTCGATGATGCATGCACTGCCTTCGAGTGTTGACACCCGTCGTAATCTAAACAAGCCAGTTTCCATGGATATATTCTTCGAGCTATTATTTGATAGTACATTTCATGTTTACGATGCAAACAGTTCCAGTCATTCAATACAGATTCGGAATGAGATGTGTGCAAATACTAAAACCTTTACTAAAAAGCATCTTCATAATATAACATAATGATTCTCATAATTTTACTATAAATAAAGATTCTTGGACTAATTACACACTGCCATCTAGTCCCAAACTGAGCAAAGCTTGTACTATGGGTACCAGATAACTGATATAATACCTACTTAAATACATTTTTTTTTTGTAAATACATACACATAATACATAGAAAACACCCAGACCAAGGTCCAAGATAAACAGACATTTTCATGCATACAAATATTTTTGTCTTGTGCGGGGATCGAACTACTACACTATGGGTACTAGATAACTCATATTATACTTAAATACAGTTTTTTTTTTGTAAATACATATATAATACATAGATAACACTCAGACGAAAACAAACAGACTTGTTTGTCTTGAAAATAGGTATGTCTTATGTCTAGTATACTTTTAATTTTCACAAATTTCTTTTAATTTGTGAAGCCTGGCCACTCCATGCAAATATTCGTTGATCTATTGCTTTCCACCAATGACAATTCTCCGCCTTCCATATCCAGCTGTTTCCAGCCACTTTCTTGAGTTCATTGGACTATCTAGAAAGAGAGCATCCATCGCTTCGTCGTCCCACGCGCGGCGCATCCACTCTAATACCTCTGGCATCACTGACTCGGTAAATGTAACCGGGCTAGGCTTGTTACGGTGACCGCTTTCCATCAGGCGCGCCTTATGCTTATTTGCTTTAGTAGTAAAACAAAAACCTAGTACTAACTAACATGCCGGCCGCTTCCGCTTTAGTCCCTAAAACCTAAAGTCAGAGGGATAATTCTCGTAATTAAAATATAGTCAAAATTCAGTTTCGATCCAGTCTCGATCTCACAAATGTCACATTCGGTATTCTCGTATCACAATATGTAACTTCAAAATTAAATTTAAGCGGGATTATATGAGTGAAAATTAAACAAACTAAGAATTTTACTTTGCCAACAAGAAGAATTGATAATAATTAATTAATGAAATCAAGTAATTAATTTTAGTCAATTCACAATTCAATCTCGATTCGGTCAACTTTCAATCTGCGTTCGTAGAAAAATTACGAGAATTGGTCTTCAGGCTTAAGCTTAGGGTAATTTTAATCGGTACACCCGCTTGACTGGTGCAACACTGCAATTGATCACTCACTACCAATTGCTTATAGAAGAGCTTATATATAGAATGTTTAACCACGATTTGTTTGTGAATTAAGAGTGAACTTATCGTTTTCATTCTACAATATATTTGATAGCATCCCTTGAGACTCAGGACTTATTTTCTAATCCCAAATAACTATGTTTACATATACAATATTCTACGACTACGCCACAGTGTTTTGATGTGTCCTACATCAAATGCATGCCTGACTCCAGCCGCCCTTAAACCAAAGCAATTTCAATTCAAACGTCTTCTGTCACACGTAGAAATTCTCGGAGGACTGACGTTACATTTACTTACGAGAACCCTCAGAGGAAGATATTCCTCTCAGCCAGTGGTTGCCAAATAGCTTTTCCTGCGTACCACTTCCAGAAAGTGCTGAAACTCGCGTTTTTTTTTTTTTTTTTTCTCTTTATTTAGGTAAACAAACAATAACACAATGGATTTTACTAACAGGCATAGATTAAAAAATAACAGTAATTGTGCTATCAGCACCGTTTACCGCAGATAACTTCAAATTAGAAAGAGCAGTGAACATTATAAATCGACATACAACTTCAGCAAATACTGAGAACTACACATTAACGATAACTATCTTATTTGTCGTTCAAAATAAATATTCACATTTATTTTAGGTACACAATAGTATGTTAGGCTGTATTCAAAATTTCGAAAGTTTCTTTTTTGAAGGTACTAGCACGTGTAACCATGATATCTATATTATTAAAATTTAGGTTGTAAGATTGAGTAATTCGGTATAGAGGAGAGCGTTTGCCGGCGTTGGTACGACAGGGGACAAGAGCAAACAATTGACATTGTCTACGGGTATGTGTCCTGGTAGGAACTCTATAACACAATCTATTAATTATAGAAGGGCAGTCGTATCTATTATGACATAGATCATAGAGCATTCTTGCTTCCAGTTGGGTGCGTCTAAGGTTAAGGTTTAGGATATTGTATTTGTCTAATAGCTGTTCATAGGAAGAACGACTATGGAAGCATTTGTAGTGCATACAGCGCAAGAATTTGCGCTGCACAGCTTCGAGAGCATCAATATATTTGTTATAGTAGGGATTCCAAATGGGCACAGCGTATTCAAGTTGAGAACGAATTAAAGCTTTATATAGATGAATATATGTTGAAGGTCTTGTAAACTTTACACAGGAACGTATCACGAGTCCGTACATTTTAAATGATTTATTAATTATGTTGTCAATGTGTACATCTAAATGTAATTTACTGTCTAAATGAACTCCTAGGTCCTTTATTAATTCAGTCACATCCAAAGTTACACCACACAGACTATATGGAAACTTACTCGTATTTATCTTCTTAGTAAAAGTGATAATTTTACATTTACTGATATTGAGACTTAACTTATTGTTATAACAATAAGCAGAGAAACGATAGAGATCTTGCTGAAATCGATGATGGTCATCCAGATTTTCTATAAGATGATAAATTTTTAAATCGTCGGCATAAAGGAGAAAATTACAATATTTAAAACAATGTTTTATGTCATTGATAAATAGAATGAATAATAAAGGACCCAGAATGGACCCTTGTGGGACTCCTGAAGTAACATTAATGAAGTCTGATTCGTAACCATTGACAATTACTTTCTGTGTACGGTTGGTAATATAGGATTTGAACCATCGCCATAAGTTACCTCGTATTCCATTATATGCAAGTTTATCAAGTAATAATTTATGATCCACCCTGTCGAAGGCTTTCCGGAAGTCTGTATACACACTGTCTGTTTGTTTATTAGCATCTAGCGCATCAAAAAGATAAGATGTATAAGTTAATAAATTAGTAACAGTAGATCGACGTTTCACGAAACCATGTTGTTCTTCTATAATAGTGCTATGTAATGATGGATAAATATAGTTATGGACTAGCCTCTCGAATAGCTTCGACAGAGTGGATAGTATAGATATGGGGCGATAATTTTCAACATTAGATCTATCCCCACACTTGAAAACTGGCACGATACGTGCAGACTTCCAAATAGACGGAAAAACACCTTCTTGTAAACATCGGTTAAATATTATATTCAAAGGAGGTGCAATTACCATAGCTGTAGATTTCAAAAAAAATGGAGGAATATTGTCTAGGCCAGGGCCTTTTGTTAAATCTAAGTTACGTAACTCTTTGAGAATGTCTTCAGTAGCGATTTGTGCATCATTTATAAGTAGATCAGAGTTATTGTTGGTGTCGGGTATATCGTTTATATCGTAGCCATCGGGAATACAAGAAGGCTCAAAGACTGATCTAAAGTATGAAGAAAAAAGATGTGGTATTTCATCAGGACTATTTGAATTCTCACCCGCGCATGATACACTGTTAGGTATACCAGCTTGGTTATTCATAGTGTTGATATACGACCAGAAGTATTTTACGTTATCTCTAATACTGTTTTCAGTTTTTATCATATATTTCTTATAACATTTTTGTGATTCTTTTTGAAAACGTTTCCTAAATATGGCAAAGATTTCATAGTCAGATTTATTTTGATATTTTTATTTTTATGTATGTGTATCAACGCTGGTGAGAACCAATTAGGATATTGAGTATTTTTCATTACTCTTTGTGGAACATGTTTTTTAATGATATCATATATTTTCTCATAAAACTCAAATACTGCGCCTTCAGCATTCTTACATTTTGACAGTAGTTCTTCCCAGTTTATATTTGAAATATCTTTATCAATTAATTCGTAGTTAGCTTTGTTAAAATTAAACTGTGTTCTGGGTTTCATCGTCATGAGTGATAAGTTGTTATTAACCGGTAAAAGTGCAAATAAAGCAGGATGATTCTCATCGGTCGGTACAAGAGGAGTGGGTGCGACGGATATATTACTACTGTTAATATTAGTAATAAAAAAGTCCAGTATTCGATTTTTGATGTTTTTACATTTATTAATTTGTTGACAGTTAAGTAAACTTAAGAAATTTATTAAATATTTATTAGATTGACTATAATTACTTCTAATAATAGGTTCTAAATGAGTCGGAAATTCGCGCCACTCCATTGTAGGTAGGTTATAGTCACCCACTACAATAAAATCGTTCACATCAGTCGCCTGTAGTACGTCCACCAACATGTCAAAGTGTGGCGCATACACATCAGACTTTAAGTTCGGAGGGATATACACCGCGCTGATTATGCAACAGTAGTTGCGAGACCGCAGTTCGATAAGTACGTGGTCGACTAGCGGCGAGTACGGAGCACCGGTATCGGCGCGGGCCGGGAGCACACGCGGTGTCGCGCACAGCTCATGGCGAACCGCCACCAGCACGCCGCCACCGTCCCGCCGCCCGCTGCCGGCGCGGTCCCTGTCACATCGAAATACCCGATATCTACCATCTATAAACTCATTATCGTTTATAGACCCATGCAACCAAGTCTCTGTTAAAATGATGACATCATAACTGTGCGATAGAATGTTCATGTACATAGTGTGTAATTTTGTTCTTAGACCTCGGCAGTTTTGGTAAAATACAGATAATATTTGCTTATCCATTACGAGAGACTAAAGTGTAATAAAGTGTTGTGTTTATGTGGTATTGTGTAATAATAATATGTGTATTTAAATAATGAGAAGAGTTATTATGATTGTAAAATAAATTAAAAATAAAATTTTCGTTTTTATATGTTAGTATTTTATTTATTTGTGCCCATTTGGAATAAAAGTAATACATAAAAATCTTGTATCTTACGAATGCGTAGCTCACAAATAGAATTGCTGCCATTACACCTCGAATTACCCACCTTACCACGCTATATTTTTTATTATTATAATAATGTTTAAAATGAAATATATGAGTATAAAAACATATTAGTTTCTTATTATTATAACTCCTGATATCTAGTTTGTTACACCGTGCATATAAAATTCTTTGAAAATATTTAATGTTAACAAACTTAACAGTACCTGCATTACGCCTGATTTGGTTTGATAGTTGATATAATAAAGTATAACAGCGAGTACAAGCGTATATATAGACTACATAGTCAGTTTCATCACTTAATCCTGGCGATGTCCTGGATTGATCGTATAGCAACTGCCGATGAATTGTCCGCTTTTCGTACAAGGATGACACCGTGCTTGACCCATACGTATTTATATGCATACTTATTTGCCGCTTCTCGACACTTGCGAAATAACATTTTATTACTTAGTGTTAAATGTTCATTAACATATATGGTGGTAGGCGTTCCAGGAATAGACAGCATTGCCGAATCAAGTCCTCTGGTCGCCCGACAAGCCGAGATTACGTTATCGCGCATCACTCTTGAGGCAAATTTGACAATCACATTTTTTGGACGTGTATTATTGGAGTCAGCATGAGGAACCCGATGGACCGCTACGATGTCAGTTGCTCCTATTGGCTGCTTTACAACATTTCCTAGGCACTTCAAGATGTCCATCAGGTTTTCTCCGCGACGTTCATGCATATTGGATATTTCGATATTACACTGCCGGGCCTGTTGTTCCATAACCGATATTTTATTTTCAAGCGAGTTGATTTGCTCTGCAAGCTCGTCATTACGCAAAGCTTTGCTTTCCAACGCCTTAAGGCGGTTGTCCAAATCGTCCTGCCGCTCTGATGTGAAATTTATAGTCATTTCCATGTCCGCTAATCTATTATTCGTTTCAGACAAAATTTTATTTATGTTGGCGTTATCTGTATTAAGTTTTACCATATTGGTGTTCATTTCAGATAGCGAACATGATATTTTGGACAACTCCTGTGTGAGCGCCAGATTTACAGCGGATGTAACACTACTTGATATACTTTCCATGACCTTTGCATTCCATATTGCCATTTCGGAATGGATACTTTCTTCGAGACTTGCCAGTCTCTCCTCAATGGCACAAGGGCCCTCTGGGTACTTGCGCTTGCAAATATTCATAAAATTTCGAATATCTTCCTTTTCTGCCATTATCTTTAGATTTTTCAAGTCTGTTTCGGATGAATACTTATTTGGCGGTGTCCGTTGCAGTGCCATTGTGGGTTGGTGTAGTTGTTGGTCGTCCATGTTAGTGCCGCAGGCCACGGAGGGGTATTGGTAGGTGAGGTCTCCCCGCAGTCACGATCACAAGGTGCTATGCGCGACAGAGACACAAATTCACAACGACTGCCGTTTCACTTCGGTTATAAATTATGCACGCACGGAATTATACGACTTATTATTATCGTTACTATAGATTATTGTTGTTTACTGAAGTTAGGATATGTAATAAAATAAACGTTAGCACTACCGCTCTCTATGCTCGCCCAACGAGGTATGGCGTTCCCTTTTATTACATTGTTGTTTGCGTATTTCTTCCTAGTACCTTAAGTACCTTAATCAAGAGACAGCTTCACGTACCCCTTGATGCTTCTTCACGTACCCACAGGTGTACCTACGCGTACCACTAATTGGGAAACACTGCTCTAAGCGAAAACCCAATCCATTTGAATACGAATAATACACACGAATACTCGTATTTCGGACATAAATGTTCAGTTAGAACATCTCAAGGGGTTACCATAATACTTAAATACTAGTTCTAAAGATTAATACATTGACTTGAATATGTACTTAGTTGGGGTGTAAGTGGATCACCATGAACTTTAGAGACAAAGCAAACTTCGCCTGCGCCTGGGGCACCCTGCCGACTAGTGAAAGAGGATCTGGCAAAAGAAAGGTAGATCTGGCAAAAGAAAGTACAGCGTATTTGTAAGCTGTCCAACTGGGGAAGTACATCCACCTTACAAAATACCCCACCGAAATAACAATTCCCTTGAGGGTTGTTGTGATCCTGCGAGTGAGCGAGATCACCAATCAGAAACGAAGAATTTGCATCGTTAGAAACGGGGATGGCGGCGTACGACCGATATTTCATTTTGTGAGCGTTAATATGGCTACGGTAACCACTTCACATCAGGCGAGCCGTACGCTTGTCTGCCACCCGACGCAGTATAAAAAAAAATTGATCAAACGTTCATTTGTTTAGGAGAGAGTATGTTTTCCAGCATTAGTACGCAAATAAAATTATTGATTCAAAAATAATTGATTCAATAATTTGATTAACCATACATTTGTACAACAAAGTTCCATTTACATAAAGCGCGTAATACAATATTCACCATTTAACCCCTGAATAAAAGCAATCATGTAATATAATATTTTATAATTTAAAAATGTTGCAAAAAGTAATTGAAGCTGCCGCGTGTGGCTCCCAAGGTGCTCAAAATTCAAAAAATTCAAAATTCAAAATATCTTTATTCCTTGGACTTTATAAAGCACTTAGAAACGTCATACAAATTAAATATAAGAATATGTATAAATCATCACTACTCTAAATCCGCAGAGCTTAGATTCACTTTCATCACACTATCTTGAATGTGAAAGTGAATTTAAGTGCCAGTTCCGGCGACGGGGCTTCTTGAGAAGAACTGGCAAGAAACTCAAGGCCGACTCTTTTAATTGCCAATATCGTTACATTAAATACAAATACAATCATTAACATAACATAACAAGAGCAATTCATTTCCAAATACTTTTATCATTTATGTAATCCGAGATACAATAGTAAGCCTTTTGACATAGTCTAGTTTTGATATATTTCTTAAATTTACCCATGGATAATTTAAACGCGTCGTTTGGAAGTTTATTGTAGAAGCGTATACATTGACCTGGGAACGAGTTAGAGATTTTATGGAGCCTAGTAATATGCATAGCGAGTTTGTTTTTATTTCTTAAATTTAATTGATGGAGATCACTGTTTTTCCTAAATTTGGTTTGATTTTTATGAACGTAAATAAGATTTTCATAAATATATTGAGAATGTAATGTCATAATATTTATCTCTTTAAATTTATTTCTCAGTGTCTCCCTGGGACTCATCATATAAATAGCACGGATAGCTCGCTTCTGGAGCACAAAAATTGAGTCTACATCCGCGGCACTACCCCAAAGCAATAAACCATATGACATAATGCTGTGAAAATAGCTAAAATAAACTAAACGCGCAGTGTCAACATCAGTTAGTTGACGTATTTTCCTTACGGCGTAAGCTGCTGAGCTGAGTCTAGCTGATAACGTTTCTATATGTGGGCCCCATTGTAATTTAGAGTCTAATGTTATACCAAGGAAAACAACCTTATTGACCAATTCCAATCTCTCATTGTCCATCACCACACTGGTTTTCACTTGTTTAACATTTTTTGTAAAAAATCTAACATATTTGGTTTTATTACCATTTAAAAGCAGGTTATTAGCACTAAACCAGTTTACTATTTTTGAAAGAGCATTGTTTACATCGTCAATTTCTGATTGTTGTCTATTTACCTTAAAAACTAAAGAAGTGTCATCTGCAAACAATACTATTTCATGATTATTCTTTACAAGATAAGGTAGATCATTAATATACACGAGAAACAGGAAAGGGCCCAAAATAGAGCCTTGTGGCACCCCCATCGCTACAGCTGATCCATGTGATCGTTTTCCATTAACATCTACTTTCTGAACCCTATCACCCAGATAAGAAGTAAGAAGATCAAGAGCGATGCCTCTTATACCATAGTGGTGTAATTTTCTGACTAGAGTTTCATGCTGCACACAATCAAAAGCCTTAGATAAGTCACAAAACACCCCATAGGCGTCCCGTGACTCCTCCCAAGCCTCATATATACATTCTAGTAGTTTTACCCCAGCATCACATGTTGACCGTCCACGAGTGAAACCGAATTGTTTAGTGTGCAGCAGATTATTTTCGTTAAAGTATTTAAGTAACTGTGCGAGAATTAGTTTTTCAAAAATTTTACTAAATGTAGGTAGTATTGATATTGGTCTGAAGTTTGTGGGGTCTAATGTACTACCTGATGCTCGTTGGTGTAAATCGCGTGAAAAAATACATTTTATGAACTCTTGCGCTCAGCGGTACTGTACACAATAACCGTATATCAAACTTTACCATCGATTCAATATTTTAAATTGTAGGGTTCATGATCGTCCGTGAAACTGCTTTTAATACAAATAAGACGAACTCGGTAGCCAAATGATTAGCAATGACTTTGACTTCGAAGTCGCGGGTTCGATCCTCACACAAGGCAAATATTTGTGTGCATGAAAGTGATAAGGGTTGTCCACCCCTAGTATTTTATTTTTAATTTTATGGACAAAAATTATTTTTGAATTTTTTTTATAATGTGGCTTTAAAAATTCATACAACCCTAAATTTTCACCCTTCTACCATCAACCCCTAAATTTATATGGCAAAACAACGTTTGCAGTGTCAGCTAGTGTTCTTATATTTATGTGTTGAACGGTATGAGATGGCGTGTTAATAATATATGTCATACTAATTTAAGCCCGCGCCTTCGTACGCGCATATCCCAATATGCTTTAGGAATTTTCAAAAACTCGTGTTCAGCAGATACAAGTCAGTCTGGCACCAATTCCTTATTTGTAATAGGTACGAGTATGTACTAGCTTTGGCCCTTAAATTGAATGTGAGTTATACCTAGAGGATTCGATCCCGGGATCCCGGTCATATTTTAGTCCCGAAATTTTCGGGATTAAATTTAATAAATACCGGGATTTTCGGGATTGATATATGTTTTTATATAAGTCAATAAAAATGTGCTTGAAACGAAACGCACTTACTTTCATTTGACGTTTTGATGGCGATCTTGTTTGCTTCAATCACACAACAACAATATCTTCAATCACACATATGTGCGGTATAACTTATACCTTATTCTTTCTTGGGATATAGTATATGTTCATACCAAATTTCAGTCATTTTTTTTCGATATACATATTAGTCATAGAAAATACCCAACCCAAGACAAACTGACATATTCACGCACACAAATGTCTCTTGAGGATCGAACCCGCGACCCTCTGAGTCGGAGACATTATGCTAGCCTTTCCACCACCGGGCTCGCTAATGGCCCAAAGATTTGGCTCAAAGATTTGCTGAGTTACTTTCGCTCCAAGATCCTGTAGCTTTCTGATAAAATGTAACAAATATAAACCGACCCACTTACGTTATCATTCGCTTCACACCCAATTTAACCGAACGTTATTTGATAGTGGGTAATAAACAAAAGTGCCGATTGATAATCCTTTGGAGGGCCTGATGTCCACTAGGTCTAATTCTGGTGCTCGAATTCGCTCATCCGTGGTCAGAGATAGCGTTTGTAATGCTCGTTTTCCACTAAGAATACCATACAAGATAATATTTATGTACGTTGGGGTGTAAGTGGTTCATCAACTTGGGGTATAAACATCTTTGAACTAAAGCCAACTTCACCTGCACGCGGTGCACACTGCTAACTGAGAAATGAAGCTCTGGCATAAAGAGAGGTAGGGAGCGTAATTGTAAGCTACCCGACTGGGGAATGTACCTCCACCTCAAAGAATACCGCAGCTAAATAACAATTTCCTTGAGGGTTGTTGTGTTCCTGCGGGTAAATGGGGTCACCAAAAAGGAAGGAGATGCTGCGCTGGCAGCGGGGGTGGCGGAGCGCGAGGCACTCAACCTTGATTTCGGCTCCGTGGGCTAGAATCCGGCCTAGCTTACATGTCTGAGTGTTTTCGAAGTATGTTGTCGTCGTCAACTCTTACTCATCCCAATGCTGGGATATGGGTCTTCTCTTAATCGAAGGGGTTTAGAGCATTCTCCTCCACGCTGCTCAACTATGGTTTGAACTTGTGTTTTCAAGCCTAAAGGCCACTGACTTGGCTTTACGACTGTCACATAATGAAGCCGGAAACGAGGCTTCATCGTGACTCCATATCCATATACAGGCTACGGACAACGTTGCTTAGGGAGTTCAATGACTGACAGCACAGTATAAATAATAGTACTACGCACAGTACGTACCTCTCTCTGCCACTCTCTGATGTCGACCTCACCTCCCCTCTGAAACAAATCTGGAAGAGTTTGTATGGCGCCGTACGCACACACGCTCATCCATGCTCTGCACAGACGTCATTGTTTATGTAATAGTAAACGACGCGACATTTCTATGGTGTGGCCGGGGTGAGCTGACAGTAAAATGAGACAAAGGCCCACCACACATTCCCACCACTGTGTCTCCTGTGTAACAAAAATTAAAAGCGGCGACCGTCAGAAAAGGCAATGAACAGTGAAGTCCATTACAGTCCCGGGGGTAAAACTACTGCTGCATTGGAACTCACAACGAATTTAATCAGAATAAATTAGTAGAAGTATGAAGCTTTTGGAATTTGCCTTCCCCTCTTATCAATGCGCTGACAGTAAAGTAACAAAATAATCATATGTACGGTTGATGGTCATTTTGGATGGACATTTGCTGGTAATCAAAGTTTATAACGTGATTAAGCGTTCCACTTTAAACTAGGTTAAATTAGTAATACGTATCATGGCGTAAAACTTGATGTCTCACCACGCAGTCTGCCCCACTCATTAACTCCACTGACCTATAATTAAAGGACGGTCGGACTATTAGCAACTTCGTGGAATTACCTATTTATTGCCTTACAACCCGTTAATTTTACACGCCCTCGTAAATACCCGAAGATTTACACTAGTTATTTGGCAGTAAATTAATGACTGATGGTTAAACGGTGGTGATACATCAATCTGAACTTTTTTTTTATACAACTAAGGTGGAAAAAGCATCGACCTGCCTGATAAGTAAGCAGTCATCGTGGCTTATGGAAGCTCGTAACACCAGAGGCACAGCATACTACGTAGAGTATGGCCACTCCCTGCCGCTCTCACAAGTCGACCTCACCTCCCCTTTGACTCGAATCTGAAACCGAGTGCAGTAGCTGCCACGCAGCGTCGCGTACTACGAAACTTCGTAGTACGCGACGCCGCATCTTAGTTTATAATCTATTCTCAAATATTATTTTCAGATGTAAAATTATTTATTTCTTATCATTTAGTCGTTGCCATTGAATATTCGTTATATTTTTTTCATTTGGAAACCAATTTATATTTTTCAGTTTTATCAAAAAAAATACAAGTTCTACCGTCAAAATCATTGAATGTCCAATTTTATGATATAGTTTTCACATTTTTAATAGACGACTACGTCTACTACATCTATTAGTTTGATTTTATTGAACATTACAACCCGCGCGACCCAATTAGTATACCACTATAAAATAACTGGATTTTATTCAGTCCCATAATCATAATCATTCAAAATAAACATTCAAAGATATTTATTATAAAAATATTACCTACAAAATTTAGTTTTTCGTCTCAGAGCGAGGTACCTACTTTGTTAACTCGTATGGGTTGAATATTGCAGTCAACCCAAGGGCATCGACACACACAGTTGCACATATACAGTTGCGGCCTGTTTATGTTTCAATTTTTTGTAAGGATTGGCCAGGGTGTGCCAGCTCCCTTACCACCATCTCTTATTGCGATGCAATAATTGAATAGATTGCTTATTCATACCAATGAATAAGCATTCTATTCAGTTATTATCTATTAGTAAGGGGGCAGATATCACATACGCTTTGCCGACTCTGTAAATACCTCTTTACGCCTACCTATTCTATATCTACCTGTGTATACCTCTTTACGCCTTTTTTGAAGAACCCCATGCTGTAGACTTGAGAAAGTCTTGACAGATATTTCATTCCACAACTTGTAAGTTAGCGGAAGAAAACTTCTCCGGAACGGATTGTACAATGGGGTGTGTTCAGAGGAGCTTTTTGACATAATACCCACGGCCTCCTCCTACTGTCGCACCGCTCGCCATTGACAGGGAATTCATCCTCACATATTAGAAGAGGTCACGTACTGACACGCGCGGTTCCAGACAAGTTCCGTACTATCAAGCTGTGGAATGAACTGCCTGTGGAGGTTTTCTCAGGAGACTACAATGTCAACGTGGGGTTCTTCAAAAAGGACTTGAAAACATTTTACGCTCGTGCGTGTAGGGTCGGCAACGCGCATGTGATGTTTCTGGTGGTACAGGCGTCCATAGGGTACAGTAACAGCTTTCCATCAGGCGGACCGTATGCTTGTTTGTCACCTTAGTGATATAACAAAAATCCTTATTAATATTCTAAAAGTTTGAAGTAGCTACAAAAAATACACGTGATTGGGGGGGGGGGGGGGGGGGGGTTAGATTTCCAAGACCTCACCAAGTATCACCAAGGGGGTGGGGGGTGTTAAAATTGCAAAAAAAAGCTCACGTGATTAATGGACGGCCCCATTCCAAAATATTCAAAAATGCACAACGTTAATGTTCAAGTTTTCACTTCTGCCGGCACTCACGGAGTGCAACCCGTTTTTTTTTTCATCTCTCATCCTTCATCTATCAAATGGTGTCATTGAATTTTGAGTAGAGATGATAGATTTGTAGCTGTAACACCAAATTGTTTCCCCCGATTTTGTTATCATTCGTTTTTTTTTTATTGCCACCCTTTGGCAGCAATTTTAAAGACGCATTCATGTAAAAAAAAAACAATATTCGTGCAGTCATCCACTTGTAGACTATTGCAGCATGTGTAGTATAATGGCTAATTTCTATGTTTAATTGCAACTTCATGGTTTACTGCGACATGATCGCAGATTGCAACATTAAGCAACATAAAAGAAGAGTATTTCATTGATGCTTTCTCAAGCAGACTTACCACAAAGCAAGCTTTACAAGATATTATACCCTAAACACTTCTAATATAAATTGGTCCTTCGTAGCCACAAAACGTACGTACGTAGCGTTCGTAGCGCTACGTAGCACCCTCTTATACCTTCACCACAGATTACCTAATAGTTCTCAACTCCATGTGACATGATAAGCGGACATATAGTAATTATTTCGCATATTTATTTCCTGTGACCTCGATGTTAAATCGATAATTCTCAAATCGAACCGAGGTCCATATTTCGGCAAGCATATCCATGAATTCATACAACATCATATATTATGTAGGATGGGGGGTCTACAAATATCAGAAAAGATGTAAGGGTTGGCACGAGACAAAATTTTTAGGGATCTTTTTTTTATACTACTTTGATGGGAGACAGGCATACGGCCCGCCTAATGTGAAGCAGTTACCGTAGCCATACTAACGCTCGCGACATGAAATATAGGTCGCGCAGTACCATCCTCTCTGCCAACACAGCGACTCATCTCCTCTCCTCTCTCTATCAACGCACTGACAGGATAAATCATTCTAAGCGCTATCATAGTACCATACTAGCGGCCTGCCCCAGCTTCGCATAGGTACTATAAAATATAGCCTAATTTACTCGCTGCTGATGTAGCTGTCTATAGACGAAAGAATTTTTAAAATCGATTCAGTAGTTTTTGATTTAATCCATTACGAACAAGACAAATATTCTCTCTTATTAGGGTTGCTATCTCTAAACGTTAGCAACCAGGACAAGATGCGCGCAAACTCTGGATTTTGAATTTTAAAACCCGGACATGTCATCAGTGTTTTTAGCAGTATTACTATTTTCAGCGAAATTCATTGAGCTTATGAAATAGTCCGGTCGTTCTGTCAACAGACCCATGAAACTATAAATTTAGAAATTCTGACTTCGGATTCGTGTAGAGCATCAAAAAGTAGTAATGTAAAGTGACCTTGGTTTTCCGAAAAAAAAGTCGTTCTGTCTGTCCGTCCGTTGCCATGAAACTCAAAATTTCGAAATTCTGACGTCGGGTTCGTGTAGACCATCAAAAAGTAGTAATGTAAAGTGACCTTGGGTTTCGGATTACAATTCGGGATTTCGAAAAATAAAATTACGCTATGGTGGCGCATGCTGCGCGTCCGATGTTTTAATATGTGACAAGGCGGTTATTCGCAGCATGGAGCGGTAGTGATTTAAAACTTTCAACCCTGGACTACAAATGAAACCCCGCCCGGACGCACCCCGAACACTTTCAAACTAAGACAAATCCAGGAAAACCCGGACGGATGGCAACCCTATCTCTTGTTAATATTGGTGTATATCGCTATCGTATGATTCGGTACACTTCCATTAAAATGTATTTATACAAGTTAATTTATAGTTTTTTCCGCGACCGTCGACGTGGATAGTCGTCGGGAGAGCGGCCACGCGTGAAATCGGGACGTCGTGTTTGCGAACATTACGTCACTGTAAATATAACAAACAGTATCTCAAACTTAAACACATGTTCAGTTATGTCACTCAATACAAATGCCGCTCAACTCTAGAGAGTAGCAGGAAGTGTCCTTAACATAAGTAAGCATCTGTTTACTTATAACTATTTTAAAATGGAAAAAATCATCTCCCCGCCTTGGTGGTATATTAACCCTGCACCTCATGATTACATACCGGTCGAAAGCTATTCCAACTGAGCTACCAGGAAGGTGTGTGATGGTGACGAATTTGTCCATTTCAATTTAGTGTAGTATAGTTTTGGGGTGTAAGTGGTTCATCAACACCTTTGAACCAAAGCCAACTTCACCTGCACGCGGTGCACCCTGCTGACTGACAAACGAAGCTCTGGCGAAAAGAGAGGTAGGGAGCGTAATTGTTAGCTACCCGACTGGGGAATGTACCTCCACCTTACAGAATACCGCAGCCAAATAACAATTCCCTTGAGGGTTGTTGTGTTCCTGCGAGTGAGTGAGGTCACCAGAAAAGAAGGAGATGCTGCGTTGGCAGCAGGGGTGGCGGCGCGCAAGTGATATATTATGTTGCGAGCGTTAATACGGTTACGGTAACCGCTTCACATCAGGCGGGCCGTACCACGTGCAGGTGAAGTTGGCTTTGGTTCAAAGATGTTGATAAACCCCTTACACCCCCACAAAAAAAGTCTATCACCTAGCAGGTTACTCTATTTTTATGCCAGAAGGCCTAACAATAATGATTATCATCATCATCATTGCCCTCAACAGCTTCTCAGCTGCGGTTACTCATTAATTTGTAGGTCGGATCAACAGTTTAAACAGTGTTTAGATACTGCTTGATATTTCTACACTATCCGTAGTGCAACTTAGTGTGGCAAACCGCGCATTGTATGGTCACTTCTTTTAGACTAGGTATATAGGTAGGTACGCGGACCTTAAAGGATACATTTTACGCTCAGTATACGTTTTATGCTTATCCAATTTCCGCGAAATGGATCTAGTTTTCTTTAGTCCTCAGTACTTTATCTTCGAGTTTATGGTCCCGCTTTCTAACTTATATAGCAACTTACACTGAGGAGCTCGGTGATCGAATAGCTAGCAATGTACCACTTTGATTCCGAGGTTACAGGTTAGATCCCCGCACAAGACAAATATTTGTGTGCATGAACATGTCTGTTAGTCTTAACTATTGATCTAGGTGTTTTCTATATATTATATGTATTTACAATAGAAATGTGTTTAAATATTATAATAATTGCCAACCCAAAATTCCGGTATACAATAAACCGATATGACACTCGTTGATGTCTCTTTTTCACGGCAACCAATCAGCTTTGCCTCGTCAACCAATCAGTATCTCTTTCAGTGAACCAATCTGAGTATTTTTTGGAACTAGCTCCCTTCAGTAAATATGTGACCCGAATCTCGTCGAGTAGTTACATGAATCAGGATCTATATAGTATGTAATCTATGGTTAAAGCATTCGATGAGTTATAGAGAGGTCGCGGGTGGAGAGGTTGCAGATCAATATAATTATATTAACAACAATTTAATCTTTGCATAGGGAAATGATAATCATAAAATATTAATAGTCCAACGGACAATACTGACAATAACAACAATATTACTGAAAGTTCTACGACTCTAAACCAATTTAGAACGACCTCTCAAAACATCCCGCAGCCACAAGCCGCCTTCAACAGTTTAAGATGTGGAGGTCACCGCAGACTGGTGGTCCATAATGATTTCCTCGGCACAATGGGCAGCACAGCGTCCTAATTATCGTTATGTTGCTCGGTCATAAGCCGGAGTTTCATTCAACAATGGCGACACGTTTCTGTTTCATTGTCCGTTAATACGCCCGTGAAACTTCTACTTGATTAATATGCCCGCTACTTACACCGTAGCGTAATACATTTTTATTGTATTGAAAGAATATCCAGCAACTTCGAATGTCCACCATTTTTTTATGGGAACTCAGTGAATATATACGAAAATATCGGTATACATTGGAATTAAAATACCTAGCCGAGAGGGAACATTTACTATGGCCGACATACTTATTACAATTCTTTATTGCATAACAACAAATACATAAAATTTGTGAACAGTCAAGTATACAAAGGTGAGCTTATATCTTCAAGAGATTTCTTCCAGCCAACCCGACTGTTACATACAGAAATAATGAGTTATGAGTAACTACCAAACTTATGAGTAACTACCAAACCTATATTTCACTAGCTTTTGCCCGCGGCTTCACTCGCGTGAAATTTGGAGCAAACACTTGTTTACCCATTTATATATGGAAGTACTCTTGTAAAGTTTAGAATTAAATAGTCCAACTAATCTCGTTTCCACATACAAACTTTGGACTTCCGTTTCACTCTCTTAGGAGTAAAATTTGAAAAATCCTTTAAGTAATTTCGTGTCCACTATGTTATATTTTCTAATCGATGCCATTTTCGTAATTGACGTCCCAGAAAACCATAGAATCAACAACCATACTGATATTCTGACTTTTCAACCCCATCGCACCCCCACAGGGGTAATTTTATGTCACGTCGGCTATGTTGTATTATAAAATAGTTGTTATTTTCGTTATCAGCAACCCGCTAAACAATAAAAACATTACCCATGACGATTTTCAGACTTTTTCACCCCATTTTAGACATATCAACCCCATCGCACCCCAATAGGGGATAGTGGTCTCGTTAGCCACGTTGAATATTAAAATCGTTTTTATTTTCCTAATCAGCGACCCGATAAACCGTAAAAACATAACACAACGTAGGGTTAGACTTTACAAATATCGCAACTTCGTATATGTATAGACTTATGAGGGTAAGTAAATGCAATCTTTTAAAGTGCGGTCTACAGGATTCCCTTGATTTGAGATTACAGATAGCTCTCAGACATCTCTTTTGGACTTACACACTTACCCAGTTAGTGGAATTACCCCAAAAGATGATTCCGTAACGTAACACGGAAACAATGTAGCCATTATATGCTACCAAAGCAGTCTCCGTGCTTGACACAAGTAGCAGCTTTCGACAAGATTATAAGCTGACAAATATTGTTTACATTGCAGTAAATTAGTATAAATTGTTGACAATTTAAGCAAACTCTTTCTGTTGTGTATACCAAAATATACATCATGTAACTTACCTTGGATCTTCCTCTCATCAATTATCAACCCACAACACAATCTAGTATGTATGTACGTACAGACAACAGTTTGTATACCGTACCACTTCCAGTAATAAGATGGTCCAACGTAACCAAAGAGCCTATGTAGCATTCGTATCACTGCGCGAGACTTTCCTATACTGGATATAGTACGGTCTACGAACGGTTATCTATCAAATCTCATGATAATATGTCTGATTACCAATTTTTCTCCTTATTACGTGCCCGGTCTGTTAAGTTAGAGCAATAATGTTAAAAAGATAGAATCTTCCAACACTGAAAATCCCAAATATTAGAGTTTATAGTTAAGAGTAATAATAACAAATAATATACGGATGATACATTTATTTAAATCTCCCGAAAAAATAATTATGTGTCTTAAAATTTTATTACTCTCTTATATAATTTAAACATGCTCAAACTACGTTTGTAGGGTCACACGCTAGAGAGTCTAATATAATTAAATAACGAACTTATACTTTTAATCGCGTACGGTGTGATAGACAGCCATAAATTTGTGAATTAACGAATATTGCGTGGGCATTCATTGTGGCGTCGCGAACAAAATAATACTTAGTACGCTGTGATGGAACTCACCACAATAGCGGCTGTTTAATTTTAAACCACAAATTAGTACAATTGCTTTCTCTGAATATATGCTAGTATGAGAAATATATATTTTTTTAATAAATAAAAGTGTTGCGTAATGAGGTTTCCTTGCTCAGTAGTCATGCATTTAGTATATTTTTTTTATATGAGAGGGGGACAAACGAGCATGTGGGTCACCTGATGGAAAGCAATCACCACCGCCCGTGGATATCAGCAATAACAAGGGGTCGCCGATCCGTAGCCAGCTTATATTTCTTCTTTTCTTTCTGGTGATCTCACTCAAACCCTCAAGGGAATTGGGTTTTGGCTGCGGTATCTGAGAAGTAGAGGTTTTTCCCCAGTCGGGCAGCATAAAAAATAATCTATGACCTACCTCTCCTTTCGCCGAAGCCTCGTTTGTCAGTCAGCAGGGTACACCACTTGCAGGTAAAGTCGGCTTTGCTTGAAACATGTTGATGAACCACGTAAACAAAAATTAAATTTCCTTGATTTCATTAACAGTAAAAACGAAATCAAATTCATTAAGTTAGTAAGAACAGAGAGGAAAATAAAAGAAACTGGTTTATCGCCGGAAATCCCAAACTGTAGACTGTGGGGCGCCGCGAGACAGTACGCACAAAACTTCAGCACTAATCAGCACCCGCTTGCGAAGTAGGTAATGCTCAGAAAAATAACCTCATTCATATATCAGCTTTCTAATTCTTTGTAGTACAATTATACTACTACATTTTGTTGAGGAATTAATTAAATTTCATCATGATTAACAGCAGGTCATTTCAGTCTCCACTACAGGAGCACGACCCTCTCTCGTCCGTCCCAGACAGAAGGAGGATTTGGCCTACACTCCCCACGCTGACCAGACGGGTTGGGGAGGCTTGATCGATGTTTGGTAATGTATTTCCCTTAGTCGCCTTGTACGACACCCACGGGAAGAGACGGAGTGATTCTATTCTAGTCTACCGGAAGCCACACAGCCAAATTTATTTAAGTTTAATCAATATGAGGAGCTCGATGGCGTCGTTGTGCGTATCAGTTTGATCGAACACGCAAGTGAAGCACCGTCAACCGTAGCCTGTCTATGGATCGGTTAATTTATCTCGAGCTCCACCATGCTTTGGAGAGCACATTAAGCCGTAACTCCCGGAAGTTGTCATTAGACGACAGTCGTTAAGACATTTCAGTGGCCTTTAGGTAGCTTCAAAACATTGGCCTCCACCGACCGGACCCACAGTTGACCAGCGTGGTGGAGTATTCTCTAATCCCCTTCGATTTAGGGAGGCCCGTATCCCAGCAATGGGATGAACAAGGATTGACGATATACATATGGATATGTATATGATAGAATATGTATGTACAAATGTAATATGTATATGTTTAAATATAGTTTATTGTATAGTATATTAGTCACTATTTATATTTCTTAGTATATAATATATTTTTAAACTGCATTCGTACACTTCCCGAAGATTGACTGGTAAAGAATGCTTTTAGCATTAAGTCCGCCTTTTGTACCATTGCTTACTAGAATTAATACATTGCTAAAATGAATAGAAATAAATAGAAAAGGGTATCATTTAAGCTATCGCCAATTAAATTAGTTTTGTGTTTCTTAACCAATAGGGTTTGCCCGCAAAATAATAGATTTGTCACCAAAATGTAGTCACCAAACAATATAAAATCGATTCCTATTATATATAGTAGTGATAAATCACCTAAAATCATGGAGATATATTGTCTAGTACCAAATAAATGTTTTTGTATGTATAATATTGTCAATTATTAATAATTAAGCTTACTTGGCACCACATCATTCATGATCTAGATTGACGGAGCTCCGCTTTGCGGAGCTCATATTTCCGATGACAGGACACAAGAAAACCCTTTTTTTTTTTTTTTTTTTTTTTTTTTACGTGGGGAAATCCGTTAAGGATACCACGCTGCCCAAGCGTGGTTATGTCGGACTCTGCTGCCATGACCAGTGGCAGCCATACCGACTAAAACCCAACGATCTCCTTCTCTCCGCCATTGGCGAGGCCACGGGAACTGCGATAGCATTACCTCCGCGACCCCGCCGACGGTTGTCCCTAAGGACCTCCTCCTGGGGAACCCGAGTTTCTCCCCCTCCTCGATTAGTGGCGCACCTGGAGACATGCGGCACGCCGATACCAAGGGTTATTTTTTAACGAGGTTTTCTTCCTCGACTGCTTGGGGCAGGTGAAACCGGCTCTCCGGGCGCCGTCAGACGTTCCCGGCCTCGGTTTCACCTCCCCCCTCCTCTGCAATTTTTTAACGAGGTTTTCTTCCTCGACTGTTTGGGGCTGGTGAAACCGGCTCTCCGGGCGCCGTCAGACGTTCCCGGCCTCGGTTTCACCTCCCCCCTCCTCAGTAATTTTTTAACGAGGTATTCTTCCTCGACGATTCGCAACCCAGTGTACCCCTCGCTACCTACACTGGGTAGCGCTCCTCCACTGGGCGCCTCACCGTGACCTCTGCTAGCTCAGAGGGACGGGAGGCGCAGACGCCCAGAAGCGCAGTACTAGTACTGCGCTTTCCTCCACTGCCAGAACATTGGCCAACGGTCAGCAAGATCTCCGCGGAGAGAAGTTACTGACCGTTGTTGCCCAGGGTGCACCAGGCTCAGGCTGTTGCTGACAAGTCGTTTTCGCCGGACGTATCCAGCAAGAAAAACGAGCCAACAACAGTCCCGAGCACACGAGGAGGTTTTCCGGCCTTAGCACCCCACACACTAACCTAACCAAAATCAACTCAAATCTAACCAAAACATGATTTATTACATTGACCAAGTATTGGTAAGACTCGTCAGTGAATATGACGCCAATTTGACTTCGCCCCTATTAGCCATTTTTTCATTAAATTAAGGAGATGATCTATTTATTTGGTGACAGATCTATTATTTTGATGATCAAACGAATTAAATGATACTAATAGTTTGTTAAGCTGATGACTAATATATTTCTTGGGGATAGATATTATTATTAGGGTACTGCAGATTAGTGACACATCTAAACTAAGGTGACAGAAAATATTGTTCCCAATAGAAAACTCTCAAGTAAATTTAGAACAAGCAATTCACAAGTCATATATAAGTTCGCCACCCGATGAATGGTTTGAATCCAAAACGCATTCACTCAAAAATATATTGTCAAAGTTAAAACGACACCCAATGGAGTGGGTTATAAATGGTTGAAATGAAATTTGTGGAATAATTTCCATTTAGAACGAGCCCGACTCGAATTGGCGGCGAGTCTCTGGAGACAGGATTAATGCAAGTATTGCCTGATTGATAACCACAAGTCGTGTAACTGAGGATCCAGATCTAATTGTATGTAGACTGATTTATTTGGTTTACTTTGTACTGACACAATTATGCCGGAGCGGCTTGGGACATGGAGGGTTAATAACCTATTCGTTACTTGAGACATCTTAAGTCTTAAGTAAGATGTACTCAGAATAAGCAGCTGTAATTATATAAATTATTATCAGGATATATCGGTTCGAATACAGAATTTAACACAAGTAAATTAATGTGAATCAAAATTAAATATACAGGGTGGCCCGAAAATGATGGATGGAAGGAGGGGATAGGAGACGATATTTCTGATCGATTTGATTCTCTTCATTGGGGTCCGGAAATTGACGGTTTCAAAGTTACAATTTTTTTGAAAAATCTCTAAATGCCCCCCTAAAAAAATTATAAAAATTATTCTACAAGGAATTTATTTTTTAATCTTTTTATCATGTTTCTGATGAATGTACCTTCCCAATAGAACATTTTAAAAAAAATGGTAGCGTGTGTGACTTGTAATGAACGATTATGTGAGCAATTTATAACTTTGAAACCGTCAATTTCCGGACCCCAATGAAGAGAGTCAAATCGATCAGAAATACCGTGTCCTATTACCCCCTTTCGGTTAATCCATCATTTTTGGTCACTTTCCCGAATTGATATCGGAAAACCAAGGTCACTTTACATTACTACTTTTTGATGCTCTGCACGAATCCGAGTCAGAATTTCGAAATTTTGATTTTCATGGCAACGGACGGACAGACATAATTTTTTTATTTATTCATTTTGGCCACTTTCCCGAATTGACATCGGAAAACCAAGGTCACTTTACTTTTTGATGTTCTACACGAATCCGAAGTCAGAATTTCGAAATTTTGAGTTTCATGGCAGCGGACGGGCAGACATATTTTTTTTATTTATTAATTTTGGCTACTTTCCTGAATTGATATCGGAAAACCAAGGTCACTTTACATTACTACTTTTTGATGCTCTACACGAATCCGAAGTCAGAATTTCGAAATTTTGAGTTTCAGGACGGACAGACAGAACGACCGGACGATTTTATAAACTCAATAAATTTCGCTGAAAATACATTATAATTAGATGTCGTAGCTTTACATTAACATAATAAGTAACTAATAGAATGTCAAAAAGTGTGTTTTACTATTATCACACTTTATATTAATATAACAGATGTTAAATGATTAATTGAAAATGCATTAGTCAAGGCACTAGGCATTAAATTCAAATATGAGTACTGATATGTGATGAAATGATTTAGGTCTGGTAATGAAATGCACTAAGTTGGCAACACTGCCCCCTTACCACCATCTCTTATTGCGATTCAATAACTGAATAGAATGCTTATTCATACCAATGAATAAGCGACTCTATTGCAAATGGAATAGAGTCGCTTATTCATTGGTATGAATAAGCAATCTATTCAATTATTGAATCGCAAAGAGATGGTGGTAGGGGGGCTGACCACGCCGCGGTCGCATGTGATGGATTTATCGTGAATGTAGTAAAAATCGGATGTGTTCCTGAAGACTTCTTCTTGCGGACGACGTCCATTTGGAAACATCGGCTGTGGAGTGTTGACTGCCACGGATTACAAATTTGCGGTATTCAAAATATGAGACATTACAATTATTATTTAAAATTATTCAAATATCCGTGCTTCGGAGGGCACATTAAGCCGTCGGTCCTGACTGTATCATTACATGACAGTCGTTAAGCCAGGTCAGTGGCCTTTAGGCGGCTTTATAACACTGACCTCTGCCAAACCGCAGAACCTACCACTTCAGCAATCTGATTTCGATTTGACCTGCGATTTGGAATCTTCGTGTGAACTTCGTGTTGTGAAGACCTGCAGACCAGACCCTGCGTGAATAAATCCTTGGATGTTGTCATTGGCGTTTTACATTCTTTAGGGGTGTAAGTGGTTCATCAAGATCTTTGAACCAAAGCCAACTTCACCTGCACGTGGTGCACCCTGCTAACTGACAAACGAAGCTCTGGCGGAAAGAGAGGTAGGGAGCGTAATTGTAAGCTACCTGACTGGGGAATGTACCTCCACCTCACAGAATACCGCAGCCAAATAACAATCCCCTTGAGGGTTGTTGTGTTCCTGCGAGTGAGTGAGGTCACCAAAAAGAAAGGAAGGAGATGCTGCGTTGGCAGCGGGGGTGGCGGCGCGCGAGCAACATTTTATGTTGCAAGCGTTAATATGGCTACGGTAATCGCTTCACATCAGGCGGGCTGTATGCTTGTCTCCCACCCGACGAAGTATAAAAAAAAACAAATCTAGAACCCTAGCTCGTGACAATATCAACATACAACTTCCAAAAATTGTTTAAATGTCGTACCAACGATTTCGATGATACAATATGTAAAATTATCTTGTTAAAACTTGAAAAAGTAAATTGATTTTCTAATGTAAAAACAAATAGTTCAGTGGTAATGATCCATAATCACTACATAGTATAAAACAAAGTCGCTTTCTCTGTCCCTATGTCCCCATGTATGCTTAAATCTTTGAAACTACGCAACGGATTATGATGCGGTTTTTTTTAATAGATAGAGTGATTCAACTGGAAAGTTTATATGTATAATATATGCATAACATAGTAGAAAAACACTGATAATTTAGAGGTTTCTAATGTGATGTCGTAAATAAACACATTTTTTTGCTCTTCCATTGCAAACGCTGGCTGAACCCAACGAGATAGATCAAAATAATGTAGTACAGTATTGTTCACCTTAAAATGGTCTACAAAAAAGTTCGCGATGGTATATGTCTATCTCTTAGTGGTAACACACAATAACCGTTATTTTATCCTTTGCTTTTTACAAGAAATAATGCCTTATTTACGAAGCGATTTTAAGCAATACAGAATTAATCCTTATCCAATTAAGTACCTTAAATACATTGCGCATTTAATATAGATCAATATGGCCCTTCACAGCATGTAATTTAAATGAATAGTTTAGAAGATATTACACATTTAAAATGCAGGGACATAACGGCTGTGGCGGTACCGGCCGCGGAGCCGGCGGCGTGTGCCTATAACTGGGGAAGGACTGGATAGGACAAAGCGCAAAGACCTTCTGTAGTACATTTAGTATCAGCATTGCACCCGTGCGAAGCCGGGGCGGGTCGCTAGTAAGAAATAAATCATTTTACATTCTACAAGTTCATTTGAGAGTAGATTCATTATCATCATCATCAGGTCCATTTTGGTGTCCACTACAGGAGTACGACCCTCTCTCTTCCGTCCTAGACGGAAGGAGGATTTGGCCGTGTGGTTTCCGGCAGACTAGAATAGAATCACTCCGTATCTTCCCGTGGATGTCGTACAAGGCGACTAAGGGAAATACATTATCAAATATCGAGAGTAGATTATATAATATGAATTATGTTTCTTAATACGCAGCGCCGCGTTACGGCCCTTGCGATTGAATTTGTAAGAAAATATACATTTTATTACGTACAAAATCAAACATCCCTTTACAAAATGAAGCTTATATTTTCAGCTGTTATAATAATTTAAGGTTCGTTGACCTTAACGGTATAAGTTTGTAAGGTTATTTCAGAGTCTCTACTCTTAAATCAGCATTATTTTAACCTTACATATAATGATGCTTATACAGGGTGGCGATTTATCCACCTGCAATATTTGAGTGTAACGTAGGGCTAGTCGTGTTACAAGTAAAAAAAACAGCGGCGACCACCAAAAGAGTCAATGAACAATGAAGTCCATTGCAGTCCCGGCGGTAAAACTACAGCTGCCTTGCTACGAATTTGGTCAGAAGAAATTAATAGGAGTAAGCACGGAGTAAGCAGCTTTTGAAATTTAACTTTCCCTCTTGGCAATGTAAGAGACAACAATATGGCAAATAAGGCATTAAAAGCCTAAAGAGATGACTAAAGCCTAAAGAGTCAAGTGAAGCTCAACTGCCGTGCACCACGGATTTTATGTATCTAACACTAATTGAAGTCTCGGTGGAAAGACAGCTGCCTTGAAACTCACAACGAATTTAATCAGAAGAAATTAGTAGGAGTGTTACTATTGAAGTAATAAAACAATATTGTTTAGGAACGTCATAGTATAGTCATAATATCCTTGTCGCAGTTTCTGCGAAGGACGATTTATCTACCAGTGGTGATTAACCCACGATCCTCTTTATAGACCAGCCCCCTTACCACCATCTCTTATTGCGATTCAATAATTGAGTAGATTGCTTATTCATACCAATGTATAAGCAACTCTATTCCATTTGAAATAGAGTCGCTTATTCATTGGTATGAATAAGCAATCTATTCAGTTATTGAATCGCAATAAGAAATGGTGGTAAGGGGGCTGAACTAACTTTGACGAGCTCGGTGGTCGAATGGTTAGCAATGGCCACTTTGACTCCGATGTTGCGGGTTCGACCCCGCACAAGTCTATAAGCGACTCTATGCAATTTGAAATAGAGTCGCTTATTCATTGGTATGAATAAGCAATCTATTCAGTTATTAAATCGCAATAAGAGATGGTGGTAAGTGGGCTGAACTAACTTTGAAGAGCTCGGTGGTCGAATGGCTAGCAATGGTCACTTTGACTCCGATGTTGCGGGTTCGACCCCGCACAAGACAAATATTTGTGAGCATGAACATGTCTGTTTGTCTTGGTCTGGGTGTTTTCTATGCATTATATGAATGTATTTACCAAAAAAAATGTACCTATTTAAGTATAAATCAGTTATCTAGTATAAGCTATGCTTAGTTTGGGACTAGAATATTCATTTATTTATTAACATAAATAAACCCACGATCCACTTTATAGACTAGACCTACCTCTAGAGTCAAAATCCAAAGCTTCCTACTCCTACTTTTTCTCATTACATTCGTTTAGTTTCAAAGTTTTATTGGTCCCCCTTCTAAAATGCAAAAAATATAAAAAATACAACTCTTTTATTAATTAATAACTATCTTAAATACAATATACAAATAACGACTCGACATAAACCAAAAGATTTTTCGAGTAAGCAATAACTCTGCTAGCGTGATTGCCTTTCAGTTGTAAAGGAAAAAAATTGGATTTTTGTCGAAGTTAAACTGCGAGTGATTGATGTCTCAGGTGAGGGCTGGGACGTGTGCCTGCGAACCTACGAACGAATAGAGTGAAATGTTTCACCCTCTCATTCAATCAATGAGATCTATCATTCTTGAGGAAAGGTAGAAAAAGCTGGGATCAGTGGAAACAATACGGGAAAAAACCAGGAAGTAATAATTTTCGAAATGATCCATTTGTGAAATAAATTGCTTGCGAGATGAAAATTTGTGAAATGCCGTTTTTGAAATGATTGCCCTGATGGTTTTTAGCGAAAGGTTCGGAATTATTGAGATTGTATTTTCTGTTGAACATCTAACGACAAACAAACATTTGGGTCGGCTGATGTAAAGCGATTACTGTAGCATATTCACGCTAACAAATGCAGTTCGCGCAGCACTTCGTTAGGAGTATCCTGGTGATCTCGCAAAACCTTCGCAAAAGCTCGACAATTTTCTAAGTAACCTTCTTTAAAGCCTAAGCCAACCTGCACGTGGCGCACCCTGCTCATTCACTGACGTGGCTCTGGCAGAGAGAGGGGTAAAGCAGCGTAATTATAAGCTATCCGACTGGGGAAGGACCTCCACCTCACAGAATACCGCAGCCAAATATCAATTACCTTAAGGGGTGTTGTGTTCCTGCGAGTGAATGAGGTCACCTGAAAGAAATGAGCTGGTGCGTTTCGATGCTCGAACGATATATCATGTTGCGAGCGTTGATTTGGCTATGGTAACCGTTTCACATCAGTCGAGGCGTATGTTTGTATGTCGCAGTTGAACAGCATGGTGGTGTACGTTCTAAACCCCTTCAATTGAGGGGAGCAGACGATTCCCAGCAGTGGGATGAGTAAGGGTTAACGACAAAGGATATTCCGTTGAGTACACCGACTCCAACTTGACCGTTTTTACATTTCTTTGTTTGTTACCTTTTCGCTAAATTTTATAAAAAAAACTTTAATCAAAATAATAAAAATGCCACATGGGCCAAACTTTTTACATTTATTTTAGTTTTAGGTTACATAGTTTTACTATAGTATTATTTAATTTTATGTACTTTAGTTTTATATTTGAATTGTATGTATTGTTTATTTGAATAAAGACCATTTAAATTAAAAAAAAAAAAAAAAAAAACAAGTCTAAGGCCGGTATGGCTGCGGCATCAGCAGAATCACTCAAACGGCGCAAATATGCTGGACTGACTAACACTTACATATTTGAGCCGTTTGGCGTAGAGACGTTAGAGCCGTGGGGTCCATCAGCCCGCAATCTTTTTAAAGAGATATGCGGGAGGTTGGTCGAGGCTTCATGCGACCAGAGGGCTGGCCATTACCTTGCTCAGAGGATTAGCTTTGCTATTCAACGAGGTAATGCTGCCAGCATTCTTGGTACGTTACCCACGGGCAACGATTTGGGATTTGACTTTTTACTTATGTTTTATTTCTTTTCTTCCTTTTTTTCTACCTCTTTGTAAATATTTTATTTGTAAATATCCTGCTCCATATTTATATTTTAATTATTCGTGAAATACGAATGCAAATGTGTTTTTATGTGTTCTGTAAATAACACGATTACTTTTATCTTAATTACCTGAATAGATACCTCAAACTTCCTCAGACGAGAAACCTAAGTGGCACAATTCAGCTTAGTATACCTTCAACATATTACCCGAGGAATGTAAACATACGCCGTACATCGGAATAAGTACCTCGTAATACGGTGAAGTAACGGCGGGAACCGCAGATATCGTATTTACATAAGTAGGTACTTAGGTTGATAATACGGCACAATAGCGAGTACATGCCTATGCAATAATGTTTTTACGTTTTTCTGTTCCTGGGAAGTACGTAAATATACATTTATCCTCTTCTACCCTAAGGTTGTCTGGAGGAGATTGCTTAAGCGATATGACCGCCTATTGTATTGCCATTAAATTATTTTCTTTTGTGTCCGTAATAGAGATTGCAAACCGGGCCCGGCCGGGCCCGGTGCCCTTTTAGACATCCACCGGGCCCGGCCATTCATACCGGGCCCGGTAGGTACGAAAACTGCGGCACGGAAGTTGATAAGACAAGTTTAGTACATTAGGCTACGTTATTAGTTTCTTATTCTAATACTATGTTTTCAAATAGTTACATTAGTATTAGTAATTAACTTTAAGCAAGCAGGTCTTTCTCTTTACTCTGTATAGTATTAGCAATTAAATTGCAGACTAGAGATTGCAACCTGGTATGTTTTTCAACTTAAATAATGACTTCTTAAATAATCTGACTACTTTCCAAACTCTCTTTGTCTCGAAATCGAATCGAATCCTCTAAATCCAGGCATTTCATCATTTCTATCCTAAACTTAATTACTGAATACTAATGCTTGCCTAAACTTAATTAGTAACACTAATGTTACTATTACGTTCATAAGTTAAACTAACTAATTCTGTATTTAAAACTCGTGATTTTGAGACTGATTAAGACTGATTATTGTTAATTTGCTGAAATAAATATTATTCCGTAACCTTGAATCACTGTATTTTTCATCCATTTACTTAAAGCAAATTTTCATAAAATACTTTAAAGGTTTCATCCTAACACATCAACCCGGCCGGGTTGGCGGCGAATGTTACCGAACCCGGCCGGGTTGAAAAACATACCGGGTTGCAATTTCTAGTCTGTAATTTATTTGGTGCAATAAAGAGTAATTGTATTGAGCGTGAAGACTTTTATATTTTCGAGAATATAACTCTTTTTACAACTTCTCTTTTTGTCCGAGTGTTTACAAATACAATCGTGGTACAGTCACTGAAAAAACCTAAGGCAGGATTTGGCCGCGAATTATCAAAGAAAATAATTTACAAATACATATACAAAATGTATTTAATGTGATAGATAGATACTGTGGATATTATAAGTTGTTATAATTCTATTCTGATTTCTACCACTTAAGACTATTTCTCACTCTGTGAATAACAAACAACAAGACACACAATAATTTAATTATTAACAAATTGGATCAAAATAATATGAACATTACACAAATTCTTGACAGTTAAATTAACATTTATACTATAGTACAAATACAAATACAAAAATCTTTATTCAATTCTCACTTAACTTAATATATAAGTGATTGGGATCTCCTTTTAAGTATGGCAGTACCTGTGTTAGGAGATCCCGCTCTTCTAAAGAAGTAATATCTGCCCTGTTAGTGGGACTGGGCATTTACAATGTTAATTTTATTACTAGTATGAACTAGTATGTATATGAATACAAATACAAATTAATTTAATATGCGCTGTGAATGTATATAACATGCAGTTATGTATGTTATACACATAGTAGCATCTATCAACTAACAAATTATGTAGTTTCTTATTATAAATAGCAATTTCTTTAATTTCTTCTCATCTGTTATAAATACGAGGCTAATTAGAAAAAAAATGTATGTATCACTTTGATACTGTGTAATGATATCATACAAAAGGCTAATTCATGATTTAAAAAATCATGTTAACCCAATCATATTATTTTCAGATAAGATAAGACAAAATTTCTTTATTCCAAAAATAAGGTGATACAGATGTCAGATTTATAAACTGAGTTTCATTTATTCTGCCCGGTTTTGGGCGTGTGAAATAAACATAATTACAACATTAAAAACAGAAAACAGATTTTTACTCGGTTACTTATCCGCTTTGCCGACTGTACATAACTTACTTTACTTAGCTTCGTATTAAATGTTCTTCAGAGTAAGTAGCGCTGTGTTTTGTCAGGAAACATTTATTTTTGAAAAAAGTAAAAAAAAAAGGTGTACGTGCCTCACCACGTTCTTTACAGCCAAATCCAACTTCGACTGCACGTGGTGTACCCTGCCGACTAACGAAAGATGTTCTGGTAAAAGAGAGGCATGGTATAACGTACTTGTAAGCCGCTCGACTGGGAAAGTACCTCCACCTCGCAGAATACCGCAGTCAAATAACAGTTCCCTTGAGAATTGTTGCGTTCCTGCAAGTGAGTGGCGTCACCAGAAAGGAAGGAGTTGCTGCGTCAGCAGCGGGGGTATTGGCGGACAAGCTATATTTTATGTCACGAGCGTAAATATGGGAATGGTAACCGTTTCACATCCTGAATCCGCAACTGTGTTTGTGTTACATTTTAAATGGTGGCCAAGTGATAATTAATGGTTCTTGTAAGCATTATAGTGTTCTATCACTTTCATTCACATAGTATAAAAAAAATACAAATTTTCTTGCAATTTTCTAGAAAGTAAGAAAATACAAGTTTTCATTGATTTTTCTACTAAGCCGCACAGCTACATATCACAGCGCTGCGGTGTGTAGCTAGCGATGCGAGACGTGAGTCTGGGTAAAGTAACTACAGCTCGAGCTAGGTGAGTGCATAAACTTCGGACTCTGACTTGATTTTGCAGTTATGCTAGCGGAGCTGAATAGGGTGATATGTCACGCGGCGCCGGAATATGTAACAAAGCGCACACGACTCTCTAACAATGCCCCTGGGGTATGTTTATACAGAAGCCGTATTATTATTGTTTCTATACAAAATTTTATCTATTTTAATTTATTTTTAAAATATAACTTAAAAAAAACAATAGTAAATAAATTCTATAAAAATAATCATATCCTATAATTAGCGACGATTTGACGAGCGCGGCTAGTAATAGCTATTTTGTCTCCGAGGTCGCGGATTCAATCCCCGCAACAAGACTGTGTGCTTTGTGTGTGTGATTGATGTGCATGGACTATTGGACATGTCTGTTTCCCTTGGTCTGAGCGTTTTCTATGTATTATAAGTATGTATTTAGAAAAAAAAATGTATTTAAGTACATTTGTCAGTTTTCTAGTAGGTACCCATGACACTTAATTACGCTTAATTTGGAACTAGATGGCGATGTGTAAATTGGCCAGAAATATTTATTTATTTATTTTATTTATTTTGTTCTTTTCTGAAAACATAAATTAAAAATTTATTAAATCCTCGCTACAAGAAACAAATGTCTCCCCTGCTCCATCAGCAGACCACGATCATCATTATATACCACGCTGTCCATAACCTAATCAATTTGATCAGTGAGCCCCAAGAAGATACCTCTGCTCTCGGAGTTAGAGGATTAACATTGCTATTCAGCGAGGCAATGCTGCCAGCATTCTTGGTACGCTACCAACGGGCAAAGATTTGGAAGATTTTTTTTTATTTATAACTAATAAGCTGACCCGGCGAACTTCGTACCGCCTACGATACTGACGTCACTCAATTGTTTTGCCTTCCCGGAACCTCTCCACTAACACTTAAACTATATTGTATGGTCACAGTATAAGTAATAGGTATGGTATTAACGTTTAAATTGACTATTAGGTATTATTACGAATCCTTTGTATAGGAAAGTGTGGTTTTTAGACTTTTTCAGGCAATTTTTTATTTTTTTCCCTGCGTAAGAACCATCCTCGTACTTCAAGGAATAAGGCGAAATCGGTGCAGCTGTTCTTGAGATTTGCGCTTAGCAACACTTTCAGCGATTCATTTTTATATTATAGATTTTTGTTTTGTTTCTTTTCTTTCTATCTCTATGTAAATATTTTAGTGATATAGAACAGAAAGTTTAAACAAGTATACATAATGATATTTAAAAAAAAGAAAAATAGTTGTACATTAGCGGGCATATCTCATAAGAGATATCTTCCAGTCAACCATAGATTACATGAAACTGTTGCAGCTTGGCGAGGGCCTTAATTACAATAATAAATCCATTAATGCATCATCTTTCGACCTTCACAAAGGAGGAACTCTGGTCGAACGGTGTTTTGTTCCGACGCTTTCGTGGCCGGTTACAGGACACCGCGCGGAATACGCTGCCGACTAAGCGCGTCTAATTGTCAAGAAAATGAACAATTATATAAATTTATTATTAATTATGTAATATTATATATGTATAATTTTTAGTTTAAGGTATTTATAATATGAACTTGTTTTGTTTACATTACAATTGTCTGAAATTAACGATTATTATTATATTACGATTTGTTGCAACGCACATAGTTAAATCTAGTAAAATATACCTTTGCAGGTGCATTGAATTGTTTAAATATTGACATTCCTCTCAAAAGCATCGATGTAAATATTTTGTAAATCAATATTTGGCTGCTGTTGTATGAAAATGTCGTAATTATGTTAATAACACGGACGATAGGCAGTTATCGGGATAAATTGGGTTTATTATTATAATTGAAAATACATCGAGTCTTTATTTAAACGTGTTTCCGAGTTCAGTAAACCCTCCATTCCATACTATTAGAGATAGATATTTATTTACTACTGTAAAGCCACGTTCAAACGGCAATATCTTTTCCGTACTTATAGTGTATATTAGTTTTACTGAATGGAACATTTGGGGTGTAAGTGGCTCACCACGATCTTTAGAGCTAAAGCACAGTATAAGTAATATTACTACAGTATGGCCACTTCCTGCCGCTCTCTCGTGTCGACCTCACCTCCCCTCTGAGACAAATCAGGAACAGTTTGTACGACGCTGCACGCACACACGCTCATTCACGCTCTGCACAGACGTCATTGTTTATGTAGTAGCAGTAGTAGCAAATGATGCGAGTTTTGTATGGAGTGGCCGGGTGTGGCTAAAGCCAACCTCAACTGCACGTGGTGCACCCTGCCGATTAGCGAAAGAGGCTCTGGCGAAAGAGATAGTTTACAAATACGCTGTACCCTACCTGGTTACACAGTGAAGAATCTGAAGAAGGTGAAGTCACCTGGAAAGAAGGACTTGCTGCGTTGGCAGCGGGGGTGACAACGCGCGAGTGACATTTCATGTTGCGAGCGTTTATATGGCTACACCCCTTTCACCCCATTCCTATGAAAAACAAAGGTATTAAAAAATATATAAAGTTATATTCTTTTTAAGGCTTAAAATCTACCAACAAAGTAAGTTTCCTTCATAACATTTTCCCAAGTAAGTTTACAGATGACCGGGCATTTATCTTTAATACGGTGGAGTATTCTTCAAGCGGCCGGGGCGGGGCCGTGGAGCGGACACTCGCTCGATAATCACCACTGCCGCCTTATAATAGGTAGGGGATAAAGTCTTTTCGCATTTATAGTATGTATGAACTTGTAATAAAATCTCTTTGGTTATACCATTTGTATCTAGCAGGTTTTGATATCTTTAAAAAGTTTAAATTTTAAAAAAGATAATTCCAAATTCAAATTAGGTAAATTTGTGATTTTCATTTGTTTTTTTACTGTCAAGATGAGTGAATCTAATGAAGAAATTCGATACATTTTAAAATTTTACTACAAAAAAGGTAAAAATTCAACGCAAGCTGCGAAAAAAATTTGTGACGTTTATGGACCTAGTGCAGTGTCTGTGAGAGTAGCACAAATTTGGTTTAAGCGTTTTCAATCCGGAAATTTTGATGTCAAAGATGCACGTCGCTCTGGTCGCCCTGTTACGGATAAAATGGATGCCATTTCTGAAAAAGTGGAGCAAGATCAGCATATCAGTAGTTACGACGTAGCTGAAGAACTAGGAATTGACCACAAAACAGTTTTGGCGCATAAAAAGGTCGTGGTCAAAGGCCGGCCAGGCTTCACAGACTCTGGCGAAACCCGGGTTAATCCGCAACAAGGTGATGCTGTGTGTATGGTGGGATTGGAAGGGAAGATATTCATTATGAGCTGTTACCGCCAGGCAGGACTATCGATTCTGAACTCTACTGTGAAGAACTGATGAGATTAAAGCAAAAAGTTGAGAGAAAGCGGCCGGAATTAATTAATAGAAGGGGTGTGATTTTTCATCATGATAACACTAGACCTCGCACATCTTTAGCCACTCAGCAAAAATTAAGAGAGTTTGACTGGGAGGTGTTAATGCACCGCCATATAGTCCTGACCTTGCACCTTCTGATTTCCACCTGTTTCGGTCTCTTAAGAATTCTTTAGGCAATGTCAGGTTAACATCACGAGAAGACTGCCAAAACCACTTGTCGCGATTTTTTGAACAGAAGTCCCAAAATTTCTATAGTAATGGGATCATGTCTCTACCTACAAGATGGCAAAAAGTTATCGAACATAATGGCACCTACATACTTTAGTTCAATGTAAATAAACTTTATAAAAAAATGATTTGAATTTTCATATAAAATACGAAAAGACTTTTTCCCCAACCTAATATATGGACGCCTTGCCACGCTCATAATATTATAAGACACGTTTTATAATACACTAGCTTCTATCCATGCTTCACTTGCATTAGGACCATAGATGTAAGGAAAGAATCATAAGTCTATGGTTAGGATCCAGATAAAAAAACCGGCCAAGCGCGAGTCGGACTCGCCCACTGAGGGTTCCGTAGGTACGTAGGATCATTATAAATTTAATATTTTTCACTATAAATAAGAAATAATGCGTCGGAAAAAATAAATAAAATATATTTTGCAATGTGCACATCGAGCCCTTTCATATGATACCCCATTTGAACTAGTAGCTTCAATTTGAAATTTCGACCTCAATAAAAAATATAGACTCCCTATTTTTTAAGATTAAATTACAAATGTATAATTTTGAGATTTATTCTTGTACTTGTAGTCTATAATGATGTTACTTGCCAAATTTCATAGTTCTAGGTCAACGGGAAGTACCCTATAGGTTTTGATTCCCTTGAGAATGTGTCGAAATATGCGTTTTTTGCTCAATAAACGGCCGTAACTTTTTTATACGTAAACTTAGCAGTTTGATTTTTTCAACCTCATGGGACCGTAGACTTGAGTATACAGTTCAAATTTCAGCTTGATACCTCCACGCATTTTCGACATAGAGGGTCTTGACAGACAGACAGACAGACGGACAACAAAGTGATCTTATAAGGGTTCCGTTTTTCCTTTTGAGGTACGGAACCCTAAAAATGGGGTATGCCTGTGCCATGGACACTGGCGTGTGTTGTACGTGAATACCTTATATGCACTAAATTTATCTCGAAATGGCAGCGCTTCCCCCTCCCCGCACGTGATGTTCCATAGTCATGATTTTTTTTTACTTAAGAGAGGGGGGTAAACGAGCACGTGGGTAACCTGATGGAAAGCAACCACCACCGCCCATAGAAATCAGCAACACCAACGGGTCGCCTATCCGTTGCCAGCCTTTTAAGGGAAATATTGGCTCTGTTCTTGAAGGCCCCCGTGGGGGATTGGCACTGTGAAGTTGTGGGATCAACTTCCCAAATAAATACGACATGGGGATGTCGTATTTATTTGGGAAGTTGATCCCACAACTTCACAGTTCGTGGTAGAAAATGTCTTAAAAAGCGTACTGTAGTAGATCGCCAAATATCAAGATAATGTAGATGGAATTTAAATTTATGGCGCGTTGTACGATAGTGGAACTCAGTGGCAGGTATCAAATCAAATAGCTCATCCGAGCACTCCCCGTGGCATAATTTATATAGATGAGAGATGCAACATCTCAACACCAAACTGTATCCCACGATTTTGTTATTTTTTAATTGCCTGAAGCAATTTTAAAGACGTACCTATTCATGTCAATAAGGATTTTTTACACTACGTCTATTTGAGGATAAACATATATCCTCAAATAGACGTAGTTACGTTACGTCTGATGGCTCTGGCGCACTGCCACCTAGTACGGTCACACATTAAAATTAACGAAATGCATATTATAATTTAATATAAAATGCATTTGGTCAGTGTAAGGGTACATTTTACCCTTATAACCTGTATCTCTTTTGAGAAATGACCACGATTTTATAACAAAAGAGCACAATAATTTCATAGCCCCAAGTCAGAGCCTCTTTAAGCCTCACCTAATATCCGTTGACCAATATAACTTGACCTTTGCAATATTGAAGAGCAGGTTATAAAAACGATTTCTATCGTTCATTACGGAAGGTCTACTCGTTTTGGTGTCGCAAGTACTGTGCCATCCCATTGGATAAATGCCCGTCGATATGGGGAATGGTGATGAAGTAGGTCGGTTCTAGTCACTTGCTCACAATAAGGAAGGATTACCTACTTTGTAATATTGCCATCTTTAATAACATCGTTATTTATCTGTCGCAGACAGTTTGTAGGGTTATTAGGTACATAAAGGGTAGGTGTTTTACAAAATGGGGTCATGATACTCAACATTTAGGCAGATTGTCATTGCAATACGTTCTACAATGCGACGGTCTATGCTTAGTATCTTTATATTGTAGGGTGTGTGGTTTCCGGCAGACTATAATAGAATCACTCCGTCTCTTCCCGTGGATGTCGTACAAGGCGACTAAGGGAAATACATTATAAAACATCGATCAGGCATCCCCAACCCGTCTGGCCAGCGTGGGGCGTGTAGGCTAAATCCTCCTTCTTTCTGGGACGGACGAGAGAGGGTCGTGCTCGTGTAGTGGAGCCTAAAATGACCTGATGATGATATTGTAGGGTGACCACACTTATTCATCTCACGACAAGGATAGACGGGCCCGGTGATCGAATGGCTAGCAATGGCAACTTTGGCTCCGAGGTCGCTGGTTCGATCCCCGCACAAGACAAACATTTGTGTACATGAACATGTCTGTCTGGGTGTTTTCTATGTGTTATAAGCATATATTAAAATAAAAATTGGTTGCCTGTAAAGTCGGTATACGGGCGAAAGTTTTACGTGACAACGACTTTGAGTGGTAAAATGTTTTCGAGTGGAAGGGACGCATGCCTTTCACTTTTTATGTCTGTCTCTCTCGCTCTTAGGCGGGCTAACCATGCCCGAGTGGAAGGGACGCGTGCCTCTCACTCGCTCTCATTGTGAGCGCATAACGTGAGCGCGGAGCGTAACGCAGTTTCTTGAAGTGTCACCCGGCTAACCAATTTATAAGACGTTGTCACGTCAAAAATGTATTTAAGTACATTTATCAGTTGTCTAGTACCCATAACATAAGCTTTGCGCTTAGAGTATATTATTCTGTGCCCGCGACCAGGCCTCCGTCACTTCATGTACTTGCGCGCTATAGTTACCTTACCTACCGCCCAGCCGAGCGGTCTCGGGCCGTTTGCAGACCAAATTCAGGCCCTGCGATTGCTGTGGGATCGCGCGGTGCGAAGCAATAACAACTGTACGCTTGACCATTTAGGCACATTTTAGCATGCAGCGGTTGCTGACGCGACGGAGTAGGCTATTATAGCAGTAGGTATTGGAAATTTTCTACTGAGTAAAGTATCTGTTACGTAGTAACTATTATGTAATCTGTGCCGCGACCTCGGAGTCAAAGTGGCCATTGCTAACCATTCGACCACCGAGCTCGTCAAAACATGATGCACACGATGCCGACTTTTAGTAGAAAACAGAATCAAAACTCACGTCCGTTGCTCTTTAGTAAAACGTGATATAAAAACAGTCGGTTATGAATAATTTATGTAAATGTATATAAATTTATGGAACAAAACCCTGGGAGGAATCATTATTATTCCGGGTTTATCCGCTGCTGATTTGATAACGGCCGTCCTTCGTTAATATATCCCCTGTATATCCCCTTGTATACTCTTGTATACCTACTTGCACGGAATTTGGATTATTGCGGACATTTTGCGACAAAGTTTTGCATATTCTCTGTTAACAGAGAGGTATTCAGACGTTACTATTTTATTAGTTTCCTTGTAAACTTAAGTGTGTCATATCACTAACTCTTTTACGATTTGTTTTTAAGGTTCCAGTTTAAAGCCAAAAATATATCTTATATTAAATATATCTTATATTTTGGGGTGTAAGTGGTTTATGAACATCTTTGAACCAAAGCCAACTTCACCTGCACGTGGTGCACCCTGCTGACTGACAAACGAAGCTCTGGCGAAAAGAGAGATAGGGAGTGTAATTGTAAGCTACCCGTCTGGGAAATGTACCTCCACCTCACAGAATACCGCAGCCAAATAACGATTCCCTTGAGGGTTGTTGTGTTCCTGCGAGTGAGTGAGGTCACCAGAAAAGAAGGAGATGCTGCGTTGGCAGCGGGGGTGGCGGCGCGCAAGTGATATATTATGTTGCGAGCGTTAATACGGTTACGGTAACTGCTTCACATCAGGCGGGCCGTATGCTTGTCTGCCACCGGACGTAATATATATTAAAAAAAAATGAAGAAATAAAAAATTTGTCCGTTATTTTATGGAAACCTATATTATATGTAAAATAAAGCGGTGTCGTTATTTATGAACATGTTACAAACAAAAAAAAACCACAAAAATAAAATTTGTAAAAAAATATTCAACAATGAACATGAAGGTGTCGCGTCGAGCTTTAACAAAAGTGGTAGTAAAGATTTCGTTTTAAATAAAATTATTAAATTTCACGCGGCCGAAGTCGCAGGTGCTAGCTAGTACCTACATATAAATTCTGTGAGCTATAGCGAAGACTTCGGATATTTTATAACCTGCCGATAATGCGCAGACATCAATGTCATATCACATCACATAAAATTCACTCACACGCGAATAAATCGCTCAGATAAAGACAATTCCGTTTTTGTTACAGCATTATGAACAATATTCGTCTGTTATAACTATGCAAAAATAAAACACGGGCTATTATTAAGTGTATATGTTACCGCAAAAGTGTTATTCAGACAGGGTATAAAATGCCCAGTTACTCTATACTATACAGGGCTTGAACATACAATGTATGAAATAATTTATGTACTTTACATTGCAAGCTATACAATGCCACAAAATGCATATAAACAATGCCTAATAAGTGGCATACTGAAGCACATATTTTTTTTTAAACTACGACGGGTGACAGACAAGCATACGGCCTGCCTGATGTGAAGCGGTTACCGTAGCCATATTAAAGTTCGCAACATAAAATATCACCCGCGCGCCGCCACCCCCGCTGCCAACGCAGCATCTCCTTCCTTTCTGGTACATGGAACATGTCTCCAGAGGGTGAGGGGAGAGTGATTAAAGATTAGGGAGAGCATAAAGATCCATGAGGGTCGACGCGTTACCGGTGCTGCAGCACTAGACCCACTCTAAGATAAGATAAGATGCCACACAACACAATCCTGTCTGTATTTTGTGATAATGCCTTGGATCATTATAAAATGACCTGGGTTGTCTTGGCAAAGTATAAAATGACAAATCACGTTTGTTGTATGGGATATTTGTTTTATTTTTATTTAATTATTTCTTTTTAAAGTGAATATATAACTAAATATTATGTGAATATTTCAAGCGTTTACCTATTGCCGTTAGCAATTGCGAGCAAAAACGAGCAAAAAAAAACACGTTTGTTGTATGGGAGCCCCCTTAAATATTTATTTTATTCTGTTTTTTTAGTATTTGTTGTTATAGCGGCAACAGAAATACTGTCTAACTATCACGGTGCATGAGATACAGCCTGGTGACAGACGGACGGACGGACGGACAGCGAAGCCTTAATAATAGGGTTCCTTTTTACCCTTTGGGTACGGAACCCTAACAACGATTCTAATAGAAGAAAATGTTATCATACATATTTAGCAATGACATAAATTATGAACAGCTGCCTGCCAAAAAAGGATCCATATCAATAAAAACATTACATTTGAGACTGCAGCGCTGTGCGTCTTCTAGATTCTTATAAGGCTACATTATCACAGTTGTCAAGAAAAGTATCTTATATCTACATAAGTATATTTTGTTTATACAGCGAGACGGCAGAGTCCATCAACCGAGCACCACCGTTCCGCGAGGCTCCTATTTCTGTTTGCCTATCACAAGACAAACATAACCTAACCGACTTTTGCACTCACCTTTCATTTTGAATATCCTGTAATTTATTTTCAATACATTACCGGCTATACGTTCTGCATCCTATAGCATACCTAAGCAATGTATAAAAAACACAATATGCGATATATAAAAAAAGTTCTCGTATACTTCGCCGGAAATTTTAGGAATTCTATAGAATACCTGATTACACAGATTGTCGATGACATACAAACACAATTTGATAATAAATATTTCTCTCAATTTTCCGCGTCAAAGCTATGTCAAATATGATTCTATATTTACCGGATCAAATAGCACAAATATTTGTTCGGGTGGAAGGCAGGATTCTTAGGCATTTCTACGAAAAGATCTAGGGACAACGAGAGTATTACGGTATTACGTCACCGATTTAGAGTAAGGCCTCTGCCTCATTGAGACGCCATGGACATCGCCGACCACGTATCCAAACATAATGTATTGAAATTTTCAAGTTGGCTGCGTTGGTACACCGTCGCCAAGTGAGTTAGCTGCCATACATTTATATATAATCTTCTTGGATACCGTGGTAGCTATGACGTCACAACTACCACGGTATCCAAGAAGAAGAAGAAGTATGTGACCACGCTCTTAGTCCTCTGCCTCATCGGGAGGTGAGGCAGAGGACTAAGGGCGAGGTCACATACAGCCCGTTCGAGATCTTTGAAAAACCGACCTTTATCTGTGATCGGACATGACGCATTCCTGCTGGTTCCCCAAGCTCTAATTGAAAAGGTACTAACAGTACTAATTACTTAATTAGTACTTATTTATATTGCATCGGGTGGTAAACGAGCATACGGACCAATACAAATCGGTTACCGTAGTTAGATAAACGCTTGCAACAAGAAATATCACTCACCCGTCGCCACCCCCGCTGCCAACGCAGCAATTTCTTCCTTCCTGGTGACCTCACTCACTAACAGGAATACAACAATTCTCAAGGTAATTGTTATTCCCTGCTGCTACTTGCTAGCTGCGGAATACCGCAGCTATTACCGCAGCACAGAATACTGTGAGGTGGAGGTACTTCCGCCTGACCCTAGCACAAAGATTTACTTTCGGAAAGAGAGGTAGGCCTCTCTTTCCGATAAAGGCGGAGAATCGCATTTGGTGGAAAGCACTGCGGAAGGCCTATCTGGCAGTGGGTAAATATAGGCTGATGATGATGCCCCAAAGGGTATCTCATGGAGACTACAGAATTACACTCATTAAACATACAAAACCTATTTTTTTATGTCGAGACTTTTTATATTACTGCGTCGGGTGGCAGACAAGCATACGGCCCGCCTGATAGGTTACCATAGCCATATTATCGCTCTCAACATAAAATATCGCTCACGCGTCGCCACCCCTTTCCTTTCTGGTGACCTCACTCACACGCAGGGACACAACAAGCCTCAAGGGAATTGTTATTTGGCTGCGGTATTCTCTTTTCGCCAGAGTATCGTTTGTCAGTCAGCAGCGTGCACCGCGTGCAGGTTAATTTGGCGTTGGTTCAAATATGTTGATGAACCACATTCACCCCATTGTTTTCTCGAGTTTTAAAATAAACCTCTTACGAAGGGTAGTTGGTAGCTGACAAGATGAATTAATTTATCACCGATCCATTCAGTCGCCCACGGGCCCATTTGCATTATTTTATTTTGGTAATCCAAAAGATGTTTACCGTTAACAAAATCAGGTGGAAAATGGCGGTATTCTATTCATGTTAATCTTGTATAATCGTTAAGAATGTTAACAAAGCGTGGTTTTTCACTCCGCTGATCGAAGAGCCTTTTGAGAGGAAACTTTGAACTTAGGAAATGTTATGTTTACGTACACCAACGTGAATTCACCAGGTAAATATTCCATCGATTATAAAATTTTGGGTAGTAATAAACAGACGATCTAAAATTATGAAACTGGGCGACTGTTCTAGTAGACTTAGTAGAAACTAACCTGGCCACTAAAGATGATATAAACATACCAAACCTCGCCTATCCAAGTATTTAAGTCGCCTATACGCGATTGAAATACTAGGTAACGTAACTTTTAGCGGCTTATGTTATCTAATATATAAAATGTAATTATAAATAATGTTTGTTATCAAACTCCTAAAACGAAACTCCGAAACGGCTGGACCGATTTTTATGAAATTTTGTGTGCATATCGGGTATGTCGGAGAATCGGCCAACATCTATTTTTCATACGCCTAAATGATACGGGTGACCCACCACTAAATATTTTATTTTATTTTCTTGACAAAATTTTTAGCATTGAAAAATACATACAACTTTAAATTTTCACCCTTCTACCATCATCCCCTAAAATATGGCAAAACAACGTTTGCCGGATCAGCTAGTTATTTTCCTAAAATTTTCACTGAAATTGTCCATAGTTTCTGACGATTTTTCGATTTAATTTGCAAGAGGGGTTTAGGCGTGTAAGTGGCTAACTTTGCCTTCACATGGTGCACCCTGTCGTCTAGCCAAAGAGGCTCTGGCAAAAGGTAGGGCACAGCATATTAATAAGCTGCCGACTGACGAAGTACCTCCACCTGACAGAATACCGCAACCAAATAACAATTACCTTGTTGTATTTTTGCGAGTGACGATGTCATCAGAAAGGAAGGAGTTGTTGCCTTGGCAGCGGAGGTAGCGGCACGCGAGCGCTATGTTCATGTTGCGAGCTTTAATATGTCTACGGTAACTGTTTACATCAGGCGGGTTGTATGCTTGTTAGTCAGCCAACTTAGTATAAAAAAAAATAAAAAAAACAAATTCTCATCCAATCTGGATGACATTCGGCTGGACGGAAAGTCACAACTCACTGGAAATTTTATACACTTTAAAATCCAAACGCCTTATAAAATCCAGGTGAGCAGAATGGGACACGAACTGGAGAAGTGGAATACATTCCAGAAGTAAGATGTACGTACATAGAGTTAGGGCTCTACAGCCTAAGCTGAACCCGATTTACATTTTTTTTATACCACCAGTGTGGCAAACAAGCATACGGCCCGCCTGATGGAAAGCAGTTACCGTAGCCTATGAACGCCTGTATCTTTGTCTTTAGAGCCTTATAGTTTCTATCAGCTCACATAAACACATTTATCACAAATCTACACTGAACTTTAGTTTTCGGCGGTAGGGCCCGAGCTGAAGCCGATTCCCATTGGTTTTTTGATAACGAAAATCAACCGTAAACTTAGATTTCTGGTGCTTGTATTTAGCTTAGCTGATAGTAACCCTGGAGCTTTACCGGCAAAGCTAAAACTGTTTGTCAATAACTAAAACGTAAGAAAAAACAGTAGTTAACGGGCTTGCACGTGATAATGGGAAGAGACCGGATGGAATGACACTTGTGGCCTGGAGGTTGGGGCGACCTTTGGTGTGGGACGCTACCTGCGTCGACACCCTTGCGCCGTCTCATCTTCGGGTCACTGAAGTTAGGGCTGGTGCGGCTGCAGCGTTTGCTGAAAACCTCAAACGGCGAAAATATAGTTGCTTGGATCAGAGCTACATATTTGAGCCGTTTGGGGTAGAGACGCTAGGTCCGTGGGGACCATCAGCACATAAACTGTTTCAACAGTTGTCAAAAAGATTGATCGAAGTATCACATGACCAAAGGGCTGGCCAATATCTCGGCCAGAGGATTAGCATTGCCATTCAACGTGGCAATGCTGCCAGCCTTTTGGGCACTTTTCAAGTGGGTAACGAATTGGCGGGGCTTCATTATTTATAGTTATCTAATTCTAAGTTATATTTAAGTAGGTATTTTATTTATAAGTTATTTGTATATTATTAAATCTTTGACTGATATGTTTATAGAAAACGTAAGACCTATTTTTCGAATCAAAACATTCGATGGTTTCGGAGTTTCGATGGATGGGATGTTGCTTCAGCTTCGGCGGTAAGACTACAGATCGAGGAAAAATATTATCTGCAGCTTCTTTACAGATTATGCAGCATGAAGCAACGGTATTAAAAATCTCATATTGCCCACTTAATTTCAACTCAAAATCCAATATTACTCCATAAAAGCCGACTAAGCTGTTTGTAGTATAAGAGCCTACAGCTTTCTAGGTCACCATCTGGGGCCTAGAACATTATGATAACATAGACATTGTTTATGAATTGTAAGTAGGTTCACTGGAGATAAACCTTTCAGACTGCCATCTCTAACCTCAATATATTAGCCTAGATAATAACAAATATTATAATGACGCTAATGTTATGTTTATATCTTACTAGCGACCCGCCCCGGCTTCGCACGGGTGCAATGCTGATACTAAATGTACTACAGAAGGTCTTTGCGCTTTGTCCTATCCAGTCCTTCCCCAGTTATAGGCACACGCCGCCGGCTCCGCGGCCGGTACCGCCACAGCCGTTATGTCCCTGCATTTTAAATGTGTAATATCTTCTAAACTATTCATTTAAATTACATGCTGTGAAGGCCATATTGATCTATATTAAATGCGCAATGTATTTAAGGTACTTAATTGGATAAGGATTAATTCTGTATTGCTTAAAATCGCTTCGTAAGTAAGGCATTATTTCTTGTAAAAAGCAAAGGATAAAATAACGGTTATTGTGTGTTACCACTAAGAGATAGACATATACCATCGCGAACTTTTTTGTAGACCATTTTAAGGTGAACAATACTGTACTACATTATTTTGATCTATCTCGTTGGGTTCAGCCAGCGTTTGCAATGAAAGAGCAAAAAAATGTGTTTATTTACGACATCACATTAGAAACCTCTAAATTATCAGTGTTTTTCTACTATGTTATGCATATATTATACATATAAACTTTCCAGTTGAATCACTCTATCTATTAAAAAAAACCGCATCATAATCCGTTGCGTAGTTTCAAAGATTTAAGCATACAAAGGGACATAGGGACAGAGAAAGCGACTTTGTTTTATACTATGTAGTGAAGTAAGAGGAACATACATGTCTAATCGTTCTTATTAGAGAAGATATAAAGTATTCTATGAGGTGCTGGTACTTGCCCAATAGGATAGCTTACAAATACGCTGTACCGTACTCTTTTTTTTGCTTGTCGACAGGGTGTACCTCGTCCAGGCAAGGTTGACTTAGTTAGAGTATTAAGATCGTGGTGAGCCTCTTACACCCCAACTATTTAGTAGAAAGAAATTAATATTATTACATTTAGGAGTTCGATGGTGTCATTGCGCGTGTCAGTCAAATCGATCACGCAAGTTAAGCAACGTGGATCGTAGCCTGTCTATGGATGGGCTTCTTTATATGGGCTAATCTCGAGCTCCTCCGTGCTTCGTAGGGCACGTTAAGCCGTCGGTCCCGGTTGTTGTCTTTAGACAACAATCGTAAGGCCAGTCAGTGGCCTTTCGAAGGTTTGAAAACAATGGCCTCCGCCAACCCGCAGTTGAGCAGCGTAGTTTTGTTTTTTTTTTATACTACCATGGGTGACAGACAAGCATACGGCCCGCCTGATGTGAAGCGGCTACCGTAGCCATATTAACGCTCGCAACATTAAATATCGCTCGCGCGCCGCCACACCTGCTGCCAGCGCATCATCTCCTTCCTTTCTGGTGACCTCACTCACTCGCAGGAACACAACCCTCAAGAGAATTGTTATTTAGCTGCGGTATTCTGTGAGGTGGAGGTACATTCCCCAGTCGGATAGCTTACAATTACGCTCCCTACCTCTCTTTTCGCCAGAGCTTCGTTTGTCAGTCGGCAGGGTGCACCGCGTGCAGGTGAAGTTGGCTTTGGTTCAAAGATGTTGATGAACCACTTACACTTTTATTGGAATATACTCTAAACCCATTCGATTGTAGGGAGACCCTTATCCCAGCAGTGGGATGATTATGGGTTGATGTATGTACAAATAAATAATAAGTATTCTTTGACAAATGACACAGCGCCATCTAGTCCCAAACTAAGCAAAACTTGTACAACTGCTACTACGTCTCTACTAGATAACTGACATAACATAAATACATTTTTTTAATACATATAAAACATAGAAAATACCCAGGCCAAGACAAACAGACATGTCGACAAACAGACGAACCCGCAACCTTGGAGTCAAAGTGCCTATCGTTAACCATTCGACCACCGAGCTCGACAAATGAATATTTGTTATGCACACACTCTGCAAAATTTAATTTAATGTACACAGTGATTACTCGAATGAAATTTTAATACGAGCGTCGTGAACGACGTAACGTTATGATGGATGGGCGCCGGGGCGATGTACATTATTACAAAATCCACTTAATTCTTCAATTCTCCAGATTTTATCATTAAATTTTTACTCATTAAGAATCACACGATAATCATATTTGACTTGAATTAAATTATAGCCTTGACGTTGAATATTTCTTTTAAGTTTTACATATTATTGGGTAATTTGTAAGTCAAAATTATATTTTTTTTTAATACTACGTCGGGTGGCAGACAAGCATATGACCTAACTCACTCGCAGGAACACAAAAACTCAACGTGTGTTTTTTTAATTTCACGTTAAATTACCTAATAAAACTTGCCCATGAATGGTGCATTTATCTACCGATCACTTCTGACAAATAAACACGTGCGTCTGCTGCCACTTCAGCGGTCTGTCAGTGGTAACCCTCATCTGGCGTCCGATGGACGTGATGGCAGCCCTGTGAGATTGGACGCGAGTGTATCTGTCAATAAAATGCGCGAAGAGAGCGCGTTTAGGTTGAGGCCATTAAAACAGCGGCCAAATTGAGTACTTATTAGCGAGTACATTGAAAAGATTTACCAGACCGAACTCATTAGACCTTGGAATAAGTTATCAAGTAATAGACTGAATTTTGTCATTGGTATAGCAATGACGTAGTCACATCTGCACTTCTGCAGTATTATGGTGATGTTACCTCGGTTGATAACTAAGTAGTAGGTATTTGGTAACTTGACTATATAATATATGATTATATTTATTTCATCGCGTTTGTTTTACCATTCTCCATCCCGTAGTTCATCCAAAATAAGCTTTCAAAATGGCCGCAAATGACGACCATAGTCACGGTCGCCTAGTGCGCGGACGCCGTCAGTATTTACGAGTCAAATCTTGCAACTTAGAAGTATGTCCCATATACCGATTAAGCTAAAATTGGGCATAATTATAATTTACAGAAGGCCACAGCCGCAGAATAGATATGTTGCAGTTAAATAAAAATTTCCTAGTGAATTGTCGTGTACTGCGAAAGAGAGAGAGAGAGAGTGAGGTGACCGTAAACTCGTCACGCCAAGCAGGCGACTACATTGTGAATATCCCATGAGTACATAAATAACAAATATGAAATTATTCTCCGTTGCCTAAGGGCAACGGTGAATAAAAATATTAATAAATATTAATAAAAATATAAATAAAAATATCCTTGAGTTTGTTACTCAAGGATATTTTTATTTATAATTATTTTTAGCGTACAATTATATTTAGTTTTTAATTGTGATATATATTTTAATTTTATTTAATTACAATTTATCGATTATGTATTTTACTGATTATATTCTATATAATTATGTTTGTCTTGGTCTGGGTATTTTCTACGTATTATAAGTATGTATTTACAAAAAAAATGTATTTACTTTACTTACTTACGTACTTTTAATTTGGGACCAGATGGCGCTGTGTAAATTGTCCAGAAATATTTATTTATTTTATTATTTATTTATTTAATATCTAATTTCATGGCCCCAACATTTCACATACCGAATGGTATTCGGTATCATGGACTGAACATAAACATCGGACAAAAATAAAAGTGATTGGTCAGAAATAAGATATATTGGAGGAATTCCAATACAAATTTGGGTGTAGGTAAGATTGCTGACAGCCTATGGGGTTACAAGTACTTCTTGAGGAAGATACTTTGGTCACATTCGGTCATATGATTCCGATGCTTTCGATCACAGAAATTTCAATGTAAGTAGATACGTGTGAGTTCTTTAACTACTTTGATCCATACTTATATTGAGTCCACACTTGGGTTCAACTGATGTTTTCTAAATGTTTCTAAGTTGACAGAAAAGACCATTGAGGGAGGGAAGGATTTTTATTTCTTCCCCTTCGTCCGTGGTCCGTCGTTCGTTCACGACGTACCTCACCTGCACGTAGTGTTGCACTTTTCGGAAGGATGCAATTCACACTATAAAAGAAAATGAAGGAAGGTTCACCTCATAGAAAACAGTGGTTCACCAGACGCAAGATGATACTGCGTTTACACCGTGAGTGCAAGCTCGCGAGCAGTCCTTGTCTTCCAAGCATTTCTGGTAACCACTTCACTTATTCTGGTATACAATCTGTAAACTTATGTCTAAACAAAAGTAACGACTTTTGTCACAATTTAGTCTTCTTATGTTGACGAGCTCGGTGGTCGAACTAGCAATGGCACTTTGACTCGGAGGTCGCGGGTACGATTCCAACACAAGACAAATATTTGTGTGCATGAACATGTCCAAACGAACAAACCACCAATACAAACGTCTTAGTCTGGGTGTTTTCTATGCATTATATGTATGTATTTTCAAAAAAAAAATACCCATAATACCTACAAGCTTTGCGCTTAATTTGGGACTAGATGGCGCTGTATAAATTGTCCAGAAATATTTATTTATATTTATTATTATTTTATCACCATATATTAATTAAGTAATCATATTGTACCTATGTTTCTACGAAATTATATTTACCTTCAAGTCTGGAATAGTTGAATCGCAGACTACTACCATAGTATAACTACTAATACTACTAGTGTTATGTTCCAATAAATGTTTTCTTCTTCTCCTACTACTACAATGAAGACTTTACAACAACAACAACACTTCACATCAGGTAGGCTGTAAGTTTGTTTTAACCCGATCTGTTAAAAAAGCAGGTGTAGTAAAAAAAACTTAGGTGTACTTACTGGGTATTTAAACAACATTCAAATAGATATTTGTCACATTTATCATCCGGAATCGAATGCGTAATGCGGTTAGATGGCAGATTGTCGAATTAATTGGGGCGATGTAACTGCGGGCGATTTGCATTTGTACCTTGTACAACATTTGCCACAGATTAACTACATGGCCATGTAAAGGGATTAGGGTACTGCCTTCCTCGTGTATATATTACTATGCAATACTAGTATATACCACTCGCTGTCTCTCTTCCGCCGTCTTCTCGCTCTTGCGAACGAGTCGACACGGACGATATGACGACTGTACAGAATTCATTCCGACCGTCAAGGGTCTCTTGCGGTGGGGATACAGCCGCTTGTGGTGGGCCCTCTTCAGGGGATTCCAGTGCTGTTTTCAGTGCTGGAATCCCCAGGGTCGGGAGGTCCCTGCTGAACCACCGCGGAGCTCTCTGTTGCTCTATCCTTCGGGCTGAGTGCACTCGGCGCTCGCCCTCCCTCTCACTAGGTTAGTTTCATTCCGACCGTTAAGAGTCTCTTGCGGTGGGGATACAGCCGCTTGTGGTGGGCCCTCTTCAGGGGAATCCAGTGCTGTTTTCAGTGCTGGAATCCCCAGGGTCGGGAGGTCCCTGCTGAACCACCGCGGAGCTCTCTGTTGCTCTATCCTTCGGGATGAGTGCACTCGGCGCTCGCCCTCCCTCTCACTAGGTTAGTTTTCACTTTAACAGCCTTTGTGCTCCAGGCTAAAAGCATAGCATCCACTTCGAAAAAAAAATCACGTTCAATCATGTGAATGTAAACAAACCGACCAAATAGAGAAGAACTCTCATGTTGTGAATTTATAAGACACGAGTTACATATCAAAATTACGAGTATATGGCTTACTTGCTCACATTTCGAAATGAGCAACCCAGCTAATTTGGATATGTAACACGCGTTTGATAAATTCACAAAATGAAAGATTTTCTCAATTTGGTCGGCGTGTTGTTTATACCGGTCGCATATGACCAAAAAAACTCACTAAACACTCAGTACTTGTTGATAAGTGTTCGTACATTGTGTGAAAAGTCTATTTAAACTAAATTTAACATATAAACAGATTATCTTTATGCTATTTATAGTCATCATCATCATCAGGTCATTTTAGTCTCCACTACATGATCACGACCCTCTCTCGTCCGTCCCAGACAGAAGGAGGATTTGGCTTACACTCCCCACGCTGACCAAACGGGTTGGGGAGGCCTGATCTTTGATAATGTATTTCCCTTAGTCGCCTTGTACGACATCCACCGGAAGAGACGGAGTGATTCTATTCTATTTATAGTACGGGGTATTAATTGTATGGTCTACTGCAACCACAGTATAAGTAATAGCCTGCAACAGAGATATCTGCATATTGCTTGGTCAGTTATAACAAAACTGACCAAGCAATATGCGTATATGTTGCAGTAAACCATGAAGTTACGGTTAAACCTAGACATTAGCTTTTATATGCTACACATACTACTTCCTTCCACTCAAAAATTACTAGATTCATGTGTAAGACAAGCTTGCGTCCGCGACTTCGTACGCGCGTATACCGGTATCCCGAGGGAAATTTAAAAAATCCTTTCATAGCGAGAGCCTATGTCTTAATAGGCTATTTTAATGCCAAATTTTAACCCGATCCGCCCTACTGGACGTAAAAACAACTCAAAAAAAGCTCAAACTACTGTTTGAGCTGTACGTTGAAAGATAAGTCAATTAGTAACGATTGCCTTTATTATTATTAGTTGTTGCAGGTATCCTTATAATAGAATTAACCCCTCGCGTGCCGCGATCCCATGTTGGGAATAGCGTTAGTACAGCGCTAAAATTCGCAGCATGCAAAAGATACATAGACTACTGTAATTGAGCTCCATCAGGCAGACAGTACGCGCTTGTTTATCGTCACAGTGCACAAAAAATACGAATAATTATTTGTGTCATAAAGTTAATTGACGATCCCAGTGGTCGAATGGCTAGCAATGGTTACTTTGACTCCGAGGTCGCGGGTTCGATCCCCGCGCAAGACAAACATGCATGAACATGTCTGTTTGTCTTGGTCTGGGTGTTTTCTATGTATCATAAGTATGTATTTACAAAAAAAAAATGTATTTACGTATGTTTATCAGTTGTCTAGTACCCATAACACAAGCTTCGCTTACTTTGGGGCTAGATAGCGCTGTGTAATTTGTCTGACAATATTTATTTATTATTTTCAAAACAAAAAAAAAAATGTATTTACAAGTACAAGCTTTGCGCTTAATTTGAGATGGCGCTGTGTAACTTGTAGTAATTTTTTTTTTTACACTACGTCGTGTTGCAGACAAGCATACGGCCCGCCTGATGTGAAGCGGTTACCATAGCCATATTAATGCTCGCAACATAAAATATCGCTCGCGCGCCGCCAGCCCCGCTGCCATCGCAGCATCTCCTTCCTTTCCGGAGACCTCACTTACTCGCAGGAACACAACAGCCCTCAAGGGAACCGTTATTTTGCTGCGGTATTCTGTGAGGTGGAGGTACATTCCCCAGTCAGGTAGCTAACAATTACGCTCTCTACCTCTCATTTCGCCAGAGCTTCGTTTGTCAGTCAGCAGGGTGCACCGCGTGCAGGTGAAGTTGGCTTTGGTTCAAAGATGTTGATGAACTATTTACTTCAGTTTTTTTATAAAGATTGCCGTATTTTGATCACGTCTGGGGACGTAGATCAAAATACAACCTGACAATATTGGCTTGACTCAAACCAAATTTATTCCGCCAGGGGTATCCAGCTTCAGTTTCACGGATATATTTCACAGGTAAATTATAGTTCTTGACAATTAAATCGACACTTCGCAGATGATAATCTAATCAGAGTGCTTAGTGCGCATTGGCGCGCAGTGTCCGGCGCGAGAGACAAAGGGTGGCACGTCTCTAGACATTCGCCCTGATGAAGGTCTCCTTTTGAAATCGAAACTTGTCGGCTTTCCCGACAAAAAGACGTGAGCCGTTTAATTTATTTAATTAATTTAGTTGCTCTATATAATAAATAAATAATGAAATATTAGCTTGATTTCAGGAGCTCGATGGCGTCATACGAGATCTACACGATCACTCAAGTTAAGTAACGACCGTCCTTGTCCATGTATAGATTTATTTCCTTGAAATCCTCCGTGCTTCAGAAGGCATGTCAAGCCCGACGGCTTGCATCACCGTACCGGCTGTCATCATTAGATGACAGTCGTTAAGTCAAGTCAGTGGTCTTTAAGAGGCATGAAAACACTGACATCCGTCAACCCGCAGTTGAACAGCGTGGTGGATTACGGTCTAAACCCCTTCGAATGACGGGAGAGCCATATCCCAACAGTGGGAAGAAAAGGGTTAACGAAGAGGAAATATTAGCACACGATTATACTTGCATAAAATATTATGTCCCAAAAATAAGTCACGTGACATCATAATGATTGGTACGAAATTCCTCAACGCGAATAGTTCATAGTAGAGCCATGTTTGGCAGCAGGGCCGGATTACCCGGAGGCCTCGATTTCAAACATAATTCAAGGCTAATTGTACTACTCTTTTTTTCCCTTCTTCCACTTAGGTAACTAAACTTTCATAACCAGTTACAAGAGAAGAATTATTTTTCGCTGTTTGATAACTTTGCAAATCAGTAAAATTATATGGAGATGAGATTTTAAGAGAGGTAGGGCATAGCGTATTTTTTAAGTTTCCCAACTGGGGAAGTACCGCCACGGCACAGAATACCGCAGCCAAATAATGAGTGAGTGAGGTCACCAGAAAGACAGAAAGGAAGGAGTATATATAGGCTGGCAATGGATCAGCGACCCTTGGTGTTGCTGATCTCCATTCTGTCCAACATCCTTAGTGTTGGTGACCCACATGCTGGTTTGCCCCCCTCACGTATTATCATCATCATCATCATCATCTCAGCCATTGAAAGTCCACTGCTGGACATAGGCCTCCCCTCTAGATCTCCAATAAGACCGGTTGGAAGCGGCTTGCATCCAGCGCGATGCTACAGTCTTAATGATCAAATCAAAATCAAAATATCTTTATTCCTTGGACTTTATAAAGCACTTAGAAACGTCATACAAATTAAATATAAAAACATGTATAAATCATTACTACTCAAAATCCGCAGAGCTTAGATTCACTTTCATCACACTATGTTGAATGTGAAAGTGAATTTAAGTGAAGTTAAGTAATGAGGTCGTCTGTCCACCTTGTGGGTGGACGTCCTACGCTGCGCTTGCCAGTACGTGGTCTCCACTCGAGAACCTTTCGACCCCATCGGTCATCCGTCCTCCGTGCTATGTGCCCTGCCCACTGCCACTTAACCTTGCTAATCCGCTGGGCTATGTCGGTAACCTTGGTTCTTCTACGGATCTCCTCAATTCTGATTCGATCTCACAGAGAGATTCCGAGATAAATTTGGATGTGCCAAATTATATGCTACGGTATTGTAAAAGGATTCATGTCAGCCTTCCCGCGGGCGTTTCGACCTCCAGGCTTTCATTCAATGTCAGAAAAAAGTAGGACTTCGTAAAATATGTTTGATCTATTTCCCGCCGAGGTACAGGTACGCCATTTGACATTCAGAAAAACTGAAATCCTTAAGGGGACGTCAGACGTTAATATCGAAGTGAAGGGTTTAGTCGTAAACATTTTTACGATCTCTTCTATTTTCTACTTAGCCGTTTTTTAGAATATTTAAATTATTTTTTTTTAATTCATAATTAGCACCGACATCCCATTTTTGCGACGCGATCCACAACCTCAAGATTTGCTAATTGCTGTAGTTCTTAATATCGGATAGACAAATTGTCTATTTTATTTTTTCATTCTTTCTATTTTCTTTACAAGTTTACAATATTGATGTGATTATTTAATATAAATTACATGAGAAGCATAAGAGCGCTTGAAATACAGGAATATTCCTAATTCAGACACACGGTAAATTATTTCATTAAGTTAATTTAAACCTAAGCTACGTTTTTGTCACTTATTATACTCAATAAAGATTATTATTATATTTAAAAAAAATCTTAAAAGATATTTCTTATTTAAGAAGCGTCTTTCGACGCTTTTCTCATACAAAATCTTGTTGGCATATATATATCCTCTTATGATCTCGATTTCTCGGATTTTTTTTATATACGAGTACATAGCTAATTGATAATGTTATAATAAAACACTTGTTCTGTTTCACGTAATTATATTAAATTTACCGACCGGTTCCGCCTCTAAGGCATTATCAAGGTCAGATGGTATTTGTGTTTCTACAACTGTGGAACAGTAAAAGTGTTTTATTATAACATTATGATAATATAAAATAACAATCAACAGTATCAACTTTATATAATAATTATTTTATTGATTATTCGATCGAAAATCGCATAATTGCTCACATAATTTAACATTAATTGTACAGTCAGACGGTGCAGTTACACAAAGACATCGTAAAGTTCTTTCGATAAATAAGTTACTCGAATCAAAATTTCTCTCACGGCGGCGGCTTACTTAAGAGTTTCGTGTTCTCATTAAGAACCTTTCTCGCTCTTAAGTACGAGAATACGGCTAACTATACACTTATTTTATGTTCGTCATTAAAAAGCGTACGATTCTCGATCAAGCACAATTCTTAACAAATTTTTATTTTATTTGCGATCGAGCGAGGCAACGGGGCCAGCATATTGGGAACTTTGCCTACAGGAATCGGTTTATTAGATTAGTTTTGCTTTTTTTATACCACACTAGGTAGACAAGCATACGGCCCGCCTGATGTGAAGCGGTTACCCCGGCGAACTTCGTATCGCCTTTATATATTTTTACGTTATTTTTTCCGATGAGTAACCTATCTCTCAAGTTGGATCAAACTACACACAGTGTGCAAATTTTATTAAAATCGGTTCAGTAGTTTGCGATTCCATCGCGGACAAACAACGTGACACAATTTTTTTATATATTAAGATAATAAATAATAAAATATCGAATATACTATGCCTACTATAAAAATTAAACAAATTATTCATTTTTTGAAAATTTTGGAAAATTACTTAAACAATTCGAGTCGGACCACTTAGTATAAAATATACAATATGTATATTTATAAGAAGATTTATTTGCAATTATCGAATGCAAAATATAAATAAGTAACGATTGTAATTTATTAATTCGAATTAGTTATGGATATAAAGGGTTAGTATCTAATGTATTCATTTCATTAAAATTTCTAACAAGAATATTATGTTAACGTTCCAATAAGCTAAAAAGATTTTTTATACTTAAAACGTAAACCCCGCGATAAATCTTACGGGATCGCTAATTAAAATGTTAATTAATTATGAAAGCTACTCGTATATTCTTATTCCTCTCTGGCACTTAGAAATTATATTTATTTACTTTGTGAACAGAGGCTTTAGGCATTTCTAGATATATCATTAAGAGCCATATTACATTTTGACTGTGATTTTTGCGTAAAATGGCCAATTTTGGCGTTCTTGATCTCGGAAACAAAAATACGTTAACAATGTTGACTTATTGAATAGTACAGAATAGCTATTGGCTTATTTTATTTTTAAGCTTCTCTTATCTTATTACGTTTAAGTATCTTCCAATATTAAGAATTAAATAACGTTTAATCGTACTTTATTCTATGTTTGTATGCTTGTTTAAACTTGGTGGGGGCCCACCACATATCCCCACCACTGTTTCTCCTGTGTACCCAGGATTAACAGTGGCGACCGCCAAAAAAGGCAATGAATAGTGAAGTCCATTGCAGTTCCGGGGGTACAACTATAACTCACAACGAATTTAATCAGAAGAAATTAGTAGGAGTGAGAAGCTTTTGGAATTTGACTTGCATGCTTGTTTAGTCGATCAGCCCCCCTAGCCAAGTGTAATCCGTAGCATAACGAACGCTAAATAGATCACGTGACATTTGTCAAAATCTAACATATTAGTATGAGAATTGACAAACGTGATCTATCTAACGTTCGTTACGCAACGAATTATACTTGGCTAGGGGGGCTGGTATAAACAAAACCAACGACCGTATTACGTAGTATAACTTAGTGTGCTCTAACACAATCCGATGCCAATGCAGTATCTCCTCGCCTCTGGTGACTTCACTCACTCGATAGAAAATAGCAATTCTCGATGGCATTATTATTTGGCTGTGGTATTCTATGTGGTGGTATGATAGGTGGAACTTCCCCAGTGCGGCTCGACATTCCCTACCTCTTAAATAGAGGTAGAGAATGTCAATTGCAAATATGAAAGAAGAGAAGCAAATGCAAATAAACAAATTTAAGCTAACCTCGTTTACACATGGTGCACCCTGCCAAACTAGCGAAGAGGCACTGGCAAAAGAGAGGTAGGACACAGCGTATTTGTAAGCTACCGGCTGGAGAAGTCCTCCACCTCACAGAATTCCGCAGCCAAATAACATTACCTTTGTGGGTTGTTGTGTTCCTGCGAGTGAGTGAAGTCACCAAAAAGGAAGGTGTTGCTACGTTGGCAACGGAGGTGGAGCGTAAATATGGCTACTGTAACCGCTTTACAGGAGGACCGTATGCTTGTATGCCACGCGACGTAATATAAAAAAAAAACAAAGATTTCTCTGCTAATAAGTATTTTATTTTTACATTGCAAAAATATTATCAAGTACATTCAACACTCTGTCTTTACTTCATTATTTGAAGATAAAATATTAGATTTAAACTTTTATTTCACGGCAGCTGAGCTATATTTGCTTTTGTTATAATATGCGCTTTCAGTTTTCATTGAGAAATGCTTTAACAAATATTTAGCGTTCTCTCATTTTGAAGTTTCTTTTGTAAAGTGCAGACAAATTGGCAGATTCTTAGTAATTTACAAACTTTTATTAAAAACCACTGGAGGAAGAAAATTTGCTACGTTTCTGATGTTATTTGAGTTGTTTATATTTTTTTTTTACATTTCGAGTAGTAGGAGAAACAATCATACATCATCATCATCATCCTACATATATCTATACACTGCTGGATCTATCCGATATTATCCGATATTAATAACTACAGCAATTTGCAAATCACGTGATTGTCAATCGAGTAGCACAAATGGATTTCAGTCGCCTGTGTTTACCCTGTACAGGCCTTCCCCAATGATTCCCCAATTGTTATTTGGATGCTACTATAAGGTGGAGGTACTTTCTCAGTCGAGATCAACATACCATTTCCTCTCTTTCTCCAGATCCTGGTTGATACCCAGCTCAAAGTTGTTGTGAGCGTCTTGTAGAGTCGCATATGGGTTGATATTTTAGGTACAGTTAAATTTCCAATATACCTGTTTATATATGTATATATAGCTGGCTACTCGACAAACGTTATTCAAACGGCAAACTCATACCAAGAAAAATTACACAAAAAAATAGTGGCACACAGGGAGAGCCGACAGAAGTGAAAACTTGAATAATTACGTGTGTATTTTTTGAATCATCAGTAGTGCAAAATCTACTGAAAGCATTCCCTTTTTCTAAGTCTCGTACGTATCTTTCGGGGACGAGAGTAGCGTAGACCCAATGCGGAGAGCAAAGGTCGACTGACGAACCAATAGCGCACAGACAAGCATGCGGCGCACGACCCTCCCACTGCCTTATACCGCACCAGATAGACTGCCCCCTTACCACCATCTCATATTGCGATTCAATACCTGAATAGAATGCTTATTCATACCAATGAATAAGCGACTCTATTCCATTGAAATAGAGTCGCTTATCCATTGGTATGAATAAGCATTGTATTTATTTATTGAATCGCAATAAGAGATGGTGGAAAGAGGGCTGAAATAGAGTCGCTTATTCATTGGTATGAATAAGCATTCTATTCAGTTATTGAATCGCAATAAGAGATGGTGGCAAGGGGGCTAGTGTCGGTTATGGTAACAGTGTTGCGAGTTCAATGGTTTTTTCCCCATCTCAAAAAATGCCCAACGCGCCTAAAGAAGTTTTCAAAAAAACCATAAAAATCGGTCGAACCGTTTCGGAAGAGTACGACCACAAACACCGTGCCACGAGATTTTTATATAAAAGATATTTTTCTGCGAGGCGTATAACTCATCGACTCGCGGCTAAATCATCCCTAGCTGACGTCATCCAGCTTGCACCTTATAACTCGATTAAGAGACGAACTTCGAGGATTGTAGACAATTCGAAGCTTACAGGTGGTATGGAACGGAAAAATTAATTTTTCCTTATGTAAAAATAAAATTATTTTTTTTTCTAAAAAAAATTAGATATCTTTAAAAACGATTAACATTTCATTTCAAATTAATTATTTAAAATATTTTTTCTACAATAACTTTATTAATTAAATATCTCTTATAAATTCGAGAATATTTTTACATATAAATATTAAAGTCTGAGGAGAGACCTTGCCTCTCTCTCTGTTGCATATTCTACCGTCTGTACAATAGGTTGCATTCAGGGAGTTGTTTGATGAGATACCTATTTCTACAGTCGCAACGCTCGCTATAGACAAGGAATTCATCCTCACACAGAGACAAAGTGGTCATGTACTCTACGATTCCAAGAGGTTTCTACCTCGAGCTCTCAAATGCTGTATAGGGTATTTCAAGAAAGGTGTAAAGAGATTTTTACAGGATCGGCAACGCGCGAGAGGTGCTCTGGTGTCTCATGCGTCCACAGGCTGAGACGACTGCTTATAATCAGGCAGGTTGTATGCTTGTTTACCACTTTAGTTGATACAAAAAACACACAGTGGATTTACAATCCAGATCTACCAACTAACGGGGCGTAAGAGGCTCACCACGATCTTAAGAGGCAAAGCTAACATTGCCTGCACGTGGTGCACCCTGCCGACTAGCAACAGAGATTCTGACAAAAGTGAGGTAGGGTAGAGCGTATTTGTAAGCTGCGCGACTGGGGAAGTACCTCCATCTCACAGAATACCGCAGCCAAATAACAATTCCCTTTAGAGTTGGTGTATTCTTGTGAGTGAGTGAGGTCACCAGAAAGGAAGGAGATGCTGTGTTGGCAGCGGGGGTGGCGGCGCGCGAGCGATATTAATATTATGTTGCGAGCGTTAATATGGCTACGGTAACCTTTTCAAATCAGGCAGGCAGTATGCTTGTCTGCCACCCGACGTAGTACAAAAAAAAATAAAACCAGTAAGTAAGGAATTGCTGCGTTGTTAGCGTTTGGCAGCGGGGTCGGCGGCGAGCGTGTGATATTTCATCTTGCGAGCGTATACTACTGTAAACGATTACCATCGGATTTTTGGTGGCAAATATTAAACTTCAGCATACATTGGTGGTAATTGTGTTTAGCCTAGCTAGCAGCCCTTGAGCTCTACCGACTGAGATGAAGATGTTTGTCAATAACTAAAACGTAAGACCCATTTTTCGAATCAAAATATTCGATGGTATTCGGCTTCAGCTTCGGCCGTAGGGCCCCAGGCAGGTCGTATTCTTGTATGCCACCCGACGACCCGACTTGTATACCTATATCGTACAACAACTAACTAACATTAAATTCAAATCTTTCGGTTAAACTATAGTTTAGATTTAACAACCTACACTTCGAGGTTTTCAATGGAAATATGGTGTAATTCGTGATTCAATTTGTTGAGGTGCATACCATCAATCACATTGGACACGGGTCCACCTTCGATCACTAAAGGTTGGGCCTAATCCACTACGATGTTCCATTGTAGCTCGGTAGAACATATATTGTTATGAAGGTTGTGTGCCTACACCATATAGGTAATATATATTGACCATTTACTCCTGAAGCTCCCAGTATTTTCAGGAAAGGGGTGTAAGTGGTTCATCTTGGGTGTAAGTGGTTCATCAACATCTTTGAACCTAAGCCAATTTCACCAGCACGTGGTACACCCTGCTGATTGACCAACGAAGCTCTGGCGAAAAGAGGGGTAGGGAGCGTAATTGTAAACTACCCGACTGGGGAATGTACCTCCACCTCACATATTACGCTTATGTAATTAGTATCATAATAAAAGTTATAGTATTTTTTATTGATTCTCCAATGGAAATATTATTTTTTAATAAGTCGGACGGAACATATTAGAATGAACGTTTGCAAATCTTTGTGTATTTTACGATATTGTTAATTAATTTATACCATTTTTGAACATAGTCAAGTAGCCTATTGTCTTGTATATACAATATCTCTAAAATTAGTTACGTCGTACTATTACTTGTTTTGTGGTATAAAATTGATAAAATTACTGAAAAGAGAAAGACTAAGCATTAAGAAGTAATCTCGCGCCCTTGAAAAACAACGAAAAACCGAAACATAATTTGCAAGTTTTCCAATAAAAAGTACAAAATACGAACCTCAGTTCCACCCACACGCCAACAGCTTGTTTTTATTTGCATTCAGCACACGTTGCTTCAAAACTCGTCTTTCGTGTAATGATGTCACGAATATCTTTTAGTAGAAATGTTTATTCAAAAATTGTCGTGTAGAGGAAATCCTTGCAGGTTTATATGTTTGTGCATACTCGTATTACAGAGTCGTTTATCTGCGACGAAATAACTTCGAGTTTTAAACTGATAAACTTAGGTAGTATGATGTTATGAAATTTGATAAAATCTTAAAGTTCCATTTAATTAAACCTAACGATCGGTTTCGGATTCTTTATATATCAAATTAAATTCGTGTTAGGTATATAATTTACCGTATCATTGCATAGTGCCATAGATGCCAATAAACTTGTCATCTAATTTCTAAAATACTTTCACGAATATTTAGAACGGGCCTTCAGCGTGGGTATAACCTCTTATTACCTATATTCTTATATATATCAAATTATATTCGTGTTATATAATTTACCGAATCTCAACTAATTTCTAACATACTTTCACGAATAGTTAGAACGGACATTCAGGGCGGGTACAAACTCCTATTATATCCTTATTTATAATTTTCGTGTTATATAATTTACCATATATGCACAACTAATGTTATGTAATTGCGTACACTTGACTACAAATCTTTCTAAAGTAAATCCAATGAGCAGGTTCTAATACAAGTGAAATTAAAACGAACATTTCAGTTGTGCCTATACGGACAATTTTGATATATAATTATTTACTCATATATTTATTAGATTATATTCGAGTTATATAATTTTCCGTATAGGCACAACTAGTGAAATGTAATTGTGTATACTTGCTGACAAATCTTTCCAAAGTAAATTCCATGAGCAAGTGCACTAATACACAAATAAATATTTCTGGACCCATCTGGGACTAGTCCCAAATTAAGCGCAAAGCTTGTGTTATGGATACTAGATAAGTTAGATAACTGATAAATGTACTTAAATACATTTTTTTTGTAATTATATATTTATAAAACATAGAAAACACCCAGACCAAGACAAACAGACATGTTCATGCACACAAATGTTTGTCTTGTGCGCGACCTCGGAGTCAAAGTGGCTATTGGTAACTATTCGACCACCGAGCTCGTCTCGACTAATACAAGCAAACTAAAACGAACACCTTTTACAATTGAAAGAGTTTCTCTAAAACTACGTTAGTACTATTACTTATACCGTGCTAAAACCTAGTTTAGGTACCAGTTCTCTGTAGTTCACTTGTTTAGACACAGAACTTCAAATTACACAGACAGATCCCGTTACTACTGTAAAAAGTTTGACACCGCTCACGGAAACCACAAGTTTCCGTTGTTTTAGGCACGAGAGTTCCTAACAAGCTTATGTTACACTTTTAGTACTTTATTACTAATAAATATATTAGACGAGCTCGGTGGCGTAGCGGTCAATGACGCGGCTTCGACACCAACGCTCGTGGGTTCGATTCCCACACAGGACAAACATTTGTGTGCATGAACGTGTCTGTTTGTCTTGGTCTGGGTGTTTTCTATGTATCATAAGTATGTATTTACAAAAAAAAAGTATTTACGTATGTTTATCAGTTGTCTAGTACCCATAACACAAGCTTCGCTTACTTTGGGGCCAGATGGCGCTGTGTAATTTGTCTGACAATGTTTATTTATTTGTTGTTATGCTTTTATATACTATGCTACTTTTAGTATTACAATATACAAGCGGCTGGCCACAGTGCGGCGGATCGCACATTTAGGGTTCCGTACCCAAAGGGTAAAACGGACCCTATTACTGAGACTGCTGTCTACCGCGGCGTCTTGGTTCTGGTTTCAGTTCGAGCACTTTTCCTGTCATGTTCTCTGGTCTCCTCATCACATGACCATACCAGCGAAGTCGATGATACTTATATAAAAACACTAGCTGACCCGGCAAACGTTGTTTTGCCAAATAAATTTAGGGATTGATGGTAGAAGGGTGAAAATTTAGGGTTGTATGTATTTTTAATGCCACATTATAAAAATATAAAATTTAAAAAAAATGTCCAAAAAATTTAAAAATAATTATCACGGGAAATATATATAGTAGTCGATTCTCAGACCTACTGAATATGTATAGAAAATTTCATAGAAATCGGTCAAGCCGTTTCGGAGGAGTATGATAACTAACATTGTCACACGAGAATTTTAATATATATGTATTAAAAGTTTTGAAAAATTTTTTTTTCTTCAAAGCCTAGCTGCTAAGTTAGCAGTAGTGGTCACTTTGACTCCGTTTGCGGGTTCGATCCCGGCACAAGACAAATATTTGTGTGCATGAACATATCTGTTTGTCTTGGTCTGGGCGTTTCCTATGTATTATATGTATGTATTTACAAAAAAAAATGTATTTAAGTATAATATCAGTTTTCTAGTACCCATAGGAGTCCATAGTACAAGCTTTGCTTAGTTTGGTCGTGTGTAATTCGTCAAGGAATATTTATTATTTATTCACTATCGTACAACACGCCATAAATTAATAGTCCATCCACATCATCTTGATATTTGGCGATCTACTTCAGTACGCTTTATAAGACATTTTCTACCACGAACTGCGAAATTGTGGAATGAACTTCCCTCAGCGGTATTCCCAAATAAATACGACATGGGGGCCTTCAAGAACAGAGTCAATATTTCCCTTAAAAAAAGGCTGACAATGAATCGGCGACTCCTTGTTGCTGATTGCTATGGGCCGGTGATGATTACTTTCCATCAGGTGACCCACATGCACGCTTGCCTCACTCTCATATAAATATATATATATAATACTAGTTTATAAACAAAATCTCTCCGAAAGGAGATGCAATTGTTGGAATTTTACACTATGGTTTTTTGTTACGGTTAATAATTTCTTGTTATACCAATAGATTTAGAGTTGATGCACAGAACATAGAATATAAAATCTGCAATAAATTGTTGTATTTTTGTACGTAAAATTCGTATATCTAAAGAGCTTAAAGAAATAAATTTAATACATAACTAAAGAGTATATCATAGTAAAACGTAGCTAAAGATTTAATCCAAATATAACTAATTTAGCTCAAGCCTTTGTAATCCAAAATCTGTTTTAATTAAATTCGTCCTCGTAGACAGTGGAAACTGTCGGTCATATTTCATAACAGACTTTGCCTTTCGTACACTTTGGGTGTTATTATTTTTAAAATTCTATCAAAAAGTATTTGAAAAGAAATATTTATGTTAAATCTTTGAATAAATAAATATTTCTGGACAATTTACACAGCACCATCTAGTCCCAAATTAAGCGTAAAACTCGTGTTATGGGTACTAAACAACTGATAAATGTACTTAAAATCATTTTTTTTTTTGTAAATACATACTTATAATACATAGAAAACACCCAGACCAAGACAAACAGACATGTTCATGCACACAAATGTTTGTTTGTGCGGGAATCGAACCCGCGACCTCGGAGTCAAAGTGGCCATTGCTAACCATTCGACCACCGAGCGAGAACCGAGCTCGTCAATCATCATTATCAGCCTGTATATAGGCTGTGGAATAGTTGAAATATATAGGCCTTTACCAATGCTTTCCACCATATGCGATTCTCCACTAGCAGCAAATTTTTTGAGGTCGTCGGTGCATTTAGAGAGGGGCGCCCTACGCTTCGTCGCCCCATACGAGACCTCTACTCTAGGACTTTCCTCCCCCATCTACCATCGCTGACTCGGTAGATGTGGCCAGCCCCTGCCACTTCAACTTACTGAATCTGAGAGCTATATTGATCACTTTAGTTCTCCTTCGAATTTCTTCCTTCCGGATTCAAAGATGATGATGATTTTTTTATACATAATTATAATATGTATAAAATTTAGACCTTGATGACCGGGCCTGGCTGCAAGCTACATTGCCTATACGCTTTGGCGGGCTCGGTATCCGCAAAATTACTAGTGTAAGCCTGCCGGCATTCTTGTCGTCGGTCCACAGTACCGAAGAATTGACCCGGAAAATCCTTTCTCCTACACGGGTTACTTCGGAGGTAGTGTGTTTGTCAGACGCCATGAATGCCTGGAAGGTGGCCTGTCCGAGTAATGATATGCCCATCAACCCTTCCTCCCAGAGACGGTGGGATTGGCCGCTGTGTGAGTTAGTCCGCAAAAATCTTATTGTCACATCGACTAACTCTGCAGAGCGGGCTCGTCTACTGGCTGTGGGAGAATGGGAATCGGGCCTTTGGCTGCAAGCGTTGCCGTCTCCGAACATAGGTACTATGTTGGATGACGGCACTTTTTGTATAGCAGCCTGCCTCCGTTTAGGAATTTCTTGCGTCGTTCCGCATCGTTGTCGATGTGGGGAAGATGTCGACCGGCTCGGACACCATGGCCTCTCATGTTGCAGGAGCGCTGGCAGAATCCCACGTCATGGCAGCATTAATGATATTATTCGTCGGGCCCTTTCCACCGCCGGCGTCCCAGCAGTTTTGGAACCAAACGGTCTGGTACGCGACGATGGGAAGAGACCAGACGGTATGTCATTGCTGCCATGGAAGATGGGTAGACCTTTGGTGTGGGACGCAACATGCATCGACACCCTTGCGCCTTCCCATCTTCCATATACGTCGGGTTCTGCGGGGGCTGCTGCTGCATCAGCGGAGACCCTCAAACGGCGCAAATATTCAAACCTCATCGGTAGTTATGTTTTTGAGCCGTTTTGGGGTGGAAACGCTTGGCCCATGGGGTCCGAGCGCAAAAATTTTATTTAGGGACATCTCCAAACGGTTAGTCGACTCTTCCCGCGACCAGAGGGCTGGCCTATTTCTCGCTCAGCGAATAAGCATTGCCATCCAGCGTGGCAATGCTGCTAGCCTTCTGGCCACGTTACCCTTTGATGGCGATGCGGAAGAATTTTTTGATGCTATTTAGATATTATATTTTATTAATTTTAATTAGTTTTTGTTATTTCCGTTTCTTTTTTTGTTTGTATATATAGTTAGTCATATTTAGTATTTATTTTAATTGTATATTTTATTTGAAAATAAACACTAAACTACGAATATAAATTATAAAGCGGAAAAATAAGAGGAAGAAGCATTTATTAGCCCATAATGCTACAAGTAATATTCCTATTCGTATTCACTTTTATAACACTTTTATAAAATTTGAATGTGAGTTTGTTACGCTTTCACGCTAAAACTACTCAACCGATTATCATGAAACTTTGTACACATGTTTTCAAAAGTATTAGGAAGGATATAGGATTTACTTTTTATTACAAAAAAAAGTTAACACGGGCGAAGCCGCGGGCGGAAGCTAGTACACAATAAAGAAAAAAGCAACAGCAATTAAAAGTTCTTACTCTACATATGTGGCCGTGGCAATAGAATCACTCCGTCTCTTCCCGTGGTTGTCGTACATTGCGACTAAGAGAAATACATTATAAAACATCGATCAGGCCTCCCTAACCCGTCTGGCCAGCGTGGGGAGTGTAGGCCAAATCCTCCTTCTATCTGGGACGGACGAGAGAGGGTCGTGCCCCTGTAGTGGAGACTAAAATGACCTAATGATGATGATTCTACATATGGGTGAAATGGGCTCAGTTCGACATACGTCTCACTATGGTCTATGTCGTTATAACCATCTCTCGAATATGTAATATATTATGTGATATTCTCAAAAAAAAAATGTATATGTATATCTATATATATAAAAGAGAAAATCACTCACTCACTCATCACGAAATCTCAGAAACTATAACACCTACAAACTTGAAATTTGGCAGGTAGGTTCCTTATAGGGTGTAGACATCTGCTAAGAACGGATTTTACGATACTCCACCCCTAAGGGGGTAGAATGGCGGTTGGAAGTTTGTATGAAAGTCCTATGTTTTTGAAGCAAGTGACTTGAAATTTAAAATGTATGCTCTATAGATGGTGTGGAGGTGTACTAATAATGTATCTTTGCAAATCAACCTCTTTTTGGGGTTAAAACGGGGGTTGGAAGTTTGTATGAAAGTTCTACGTTTTTGAAGTAAGAGACTTGAAATTTAAAATGTATGCTCTATATATGGTGTGCAGGTGTACTAATAATCTATCTTTAGAAATCAACCCCTTTTTGGAGTTAAAACGGGGGTTGGAAATTTGTATAAAAATCCAATGTTATTGAAGTTAAAGTAATTATGGCAGAAGGATTTTATATGATATTTAAGTATAAAAATTATTGAAAACAACTACATACTTACTATTATAAGGAGGGATGTTATAATAGTAGTTTATGAAACTGTTGCATAATAAGGGTTATTAAAATACGAGTGTGAGTTTATAACACGAGCCGAAGGCGAGTGTTATAATAATACCACACGAGTATTTTAATACCTAATTATGTGCAGTTTCATACACTACTTTATCTAATCTCATGAAATATATGATAATAATATTTTAAATACAACCATGAAGTTAATCTATCAGCTATAATTCTTACATAAAAATCCATTTGCAGATCGAGCATGCGTAGTGCGCATGCGCGACGCGCCGCGCGGCGCCGCGTTCACAGATTATGTAGAAAAAATTTGCATAGTTGCAATGTATTTGCATTGCAACCTGTTTAAAATACCTGTATCCAGGGCTGAAGCTGTATCGAAATGGTAAAAAAGTTATTTTACGATACAGTTGTCCATAGAAGAGCTGTATCGAAAAATAACTTTTTAAATTTATTTTGACAGCTTGTGCGTAAAGACTGTCATTATGATACTGTGTTTAGTTTTTTAATGTGTAAATTTCAGTATGAGATTAGATAAAACATTTTTCTTCCAACTATGCTTTAATTTCATCACAATCACACTAAAAACTCAGTACAAAACGAGTCTTTAATGCTCTAGAGCAATAAAAATGTATGAAATTTCATTATTGCACAGTTTTTTTTAATCGCACCAAAAGGTGCCAATCTCAATGGATTAGCTCTATTCAGCCAGCCGATATCAATACTTTTTTTTCGTACGTATTATTCGTTTCTATCCTACTTGTTCCAAATTTAAAAAATGATTGCTGCTAACTCGAGTTAAAAATGAAAGAAATTTAAAAAAGTGATTTGGCGGGAACTTTGTTAATTTTGCTTGACAATATTTTTGGAAACGATAAAAGTGTGATACTATCTGATTTTGAGTGCTTCGGCTTCGAATTAAAATGGAATCATCTAGCGACACATTAACTCCGGAAAACATTCCAAATGAAGCCGACAGTGTTATAGAAACTTCTATTTTAACTGTTTGACTGCGTGTGTATGAGTTTCTTTTATCTACTATTCCTATAGGTATTAGTTGAAAGAAAAGCAGATTATGCACCTCGCCTTAAGTAATTTATATTGCCCTCGTGCCTGTTAGATTAGAGCCCTCGCTAACGCTCGGGCTCTAAACCAGGCACTCGGTGCAATAATAAATTACTTTGTGCTCGATGCAATAATCTACTATTAATAATCTATATATATAAAAGAAAGTCGTGTTTGTTTCAACACTTATAACTCGAGAACGGCTGGACCGATTGCCATGGTTTTTGATTTGTTGGATTTGTTTCCGTCCCGAATAGCAGAATAACTCTCAAAACATTGGAAAATTCTCTAAAAAATAAAATAAAAGAAAAAACATTTTCCCATACAAATGAAAGTGTCAGTTGAAAAAGGGATTACGATATTATTGGTTGTCAAATATCAAAACGTCAAATCGATTGGTGTCACTTTTATGTCGCGAAAGTTGTCTGTGATTTGTTATGAAAATTTAAAAATGTCAAATCGATAGGGGTGAAAACGCTTTTCCCATGGGGTTCGAGCGCAAGAATCAAATCAGAGTAAACATCAAAAGAAATGACAATTACAAATCACCAAAATGATAAAACCTATTTCAAAACTAAAAAAAATAAAACAAAACGTGTTTTTTAAAAAAAATTAACAATAAGGAAATCTTTATCTTTATGAAATCTTCAGTTTTTATGGATACGGGTCTTCCCTCAACCGAAGGGGTTTAGAGCGTACTCCAACACGCTGCTCAACTGCGGGTTGGCGGAGGCCAGTGTTTTCGAACCGCCTAAAGGCCACTGACTTAACTTAACGACTGTCATTAAATGATAACAACCGGGACCGACGGCTTAACGTGCCTTCCGAAGCACGGAGGAGCTCAAGATGAGCTAATGATAACAACCGGGACCGACGGCTTAACGTGCCTTCCGAAGCACGGAGGAGCTCAAGATGAGCTAATGATAACAACCGGGACCGACGGCTTAACGTGCCTTCCGAAGCACGGAGGAGCTCAAGATGAGCTAATGATAACAACCGGGACCGACGGCTTAACGTGCCTTCCGAAGCACGGAGGAGCTCAAGATGAGCTAATGATAACAACCGGGACCGATGGCTTAACGTGCCTTCCGAAGCACGGAGGAGCTCAAGATGAGCTAATGATAACAACCGGGACCGACGGCTTAACGTGCCTTCCGAAGCACGGAGGAGCTCAAGATGAGCTAATGATAACAACCGGGACCGACGGCTTAACGTGCCTTCCGAAGCACGGAGGAGCTCGAGGTAATATAAACCCATCCGTGTACAGGCTACGGTCGACGTTGCTTAACTTGCGTGTTCAATTAGACTGACACGCGCAATGACGCCATCGAGCTTCTCTATTATTTTCTACTATTTTTTTTTACTTTTTATGTTTTAATTCCATAAGATCATAAATTTAGTTCAGCTAATATGTACCACGACATTCATTGATTGTTAGGCGGTACGAAGTTCGCCGGGACAGCTAGTACAACAATAAAAAGTACTTTAGGTTTTACAAAGAGGTTTTAAAAAATAATATGCGTCGACTTCATTGATTCTAAAAATTCGTCTAGATATTGATTGTTTTTAACTTTTTTTTTTTTTTCCTTTCATTAGGTATTTAGCTTTTTCGAATGTAATTAAAAATTATTTGCAAATAACTAACTCCACGCGTACGAAGTCGCGGGCGGCCGCTAGTATATATATATATAAAAATGAATCCCTATTTCTTTTTATGTTGTATTTGATATTGTCATGAGAAGGTCAAGAAGGAAAGAAAATAAGAAAGTTACACAGAAGACTAGAACATTTAAGAAAACTAAACGACCTTATTTATTTTTCTAATGTAACTTTATGTCGTATGACAGAACTATCAGTCATTTGACAGATTGCACGATCAATATTCATTCATGTATAAAAAATATTACCCTATTTTTTCTTTATTGCAATATAAATTATTATTGTCTACGTCAGTGTGCCCTGGCACACTTGTGTACTATGGTCATTAGTTGGTGTGCCTCGGAAAAATAAGGTTATATCAATAAGGTTATCTCAAAAAAATACTTACACAAATAAAAAAACAGATTTTTCATTTATGGTGTACCTTCAAAAAAATTCCTTTTCCTAGATCATATACTTTAAACACAAAAAGTTCGTGAAACACTGGTCTACGTGTTACATCGTACATTTATCTATGTATGTATATCAAACTACAAAAAATACGAGTACATTTGTTTCTCTATATTTACTCTTGACTTATTATAGCTTTCATCAATTTTTATACTGCAATTTTATGTAACAAGGGTTGAAATCTGTCCTGGAATAACCAAAAAATATGAATATTAGGTCACATGGGACCGCAATGGTTTGTCGACGCATTGAACCGTGAAATCGAAAACTTTTACCTCTTATAAACTTGTCGAATTTCGTTATACACGACTTTATTATAACAGACATAAAAGCGAATATTGTTATTTCGAGCACTTGTTTCGAATGAGCTTGGATTTGGTAAAATCACATTGGGGAACAAAGTTTCCTTTTCAATTTTTATGGCTGTTTTCGTGGATGGAATGCTTTTTACTAAAAAAGCATCGTATTGTTTGACTACTTTCACGTATGTCGTTTTATTGTTTTATCAGATGTAATGCGAATTGGTTCATGAGATAAGTAAGTAGCTGGCCGAGCAACAACACTGAGATATAAACACTTAACTATAATATATATATATATATATATATATATATATATATATATATATATATATACATATATATATGTATATATATATTGTATATTGAGCAGCGCGGTGGAGTATGCTCTAAACCCCTTCGATTGGGAGGAGACCCAACAATGGGATGAATAAGTGTTGATGACGACGGCGCCGTTGCGCATGTCAGTCTAATCCAACACGCAAGTTAAGCTACGTCGAATGTAGGTTGTTCACGGATGGGTTTATTTATCTCTAATTCCTCCGTGCTTCGGATGGCACGTTAAGCCGTCGATCTCGGCTGTCGTAATTAGATGACAATCGTTAAACCAAATCAGTAGCCTTTAGGCGGCTTAAAAACGCCAGCCTTCGCTAACCCGCAGTTCAACAGCGTGGTGGAGTATGCTCTAAAACCCTACGATTGAGGAATGACCCGTATCCCAGCAGTGGGATTAATAACGGTTAACGACCACTAAAATAGCGTCCATCGTATTATGCCGTGCTATTTTATAAAATCTAGACACGCGGCAGCGTGTCAAGCCAAGTTCAAGCAAAGGAACTGGCTAGCCAGCGCCGAGTGTAATATTACACGAACCACTTGGTGCCACTTTTGACCCTTCTATAACTCAAAACCTCTTTAACGTAAAGACATGAAACTAAGTGTGTTTAAGTATCCATAAGGCCAAGTCAAATCTAACCTACTTTAAGATCTCACATTTTTTTTAAATAACAGCAATTGTTATAGGTATCCAATAAAGCAAAGAAATAGAGTTTAATACTTGTTCATAATGTTATTTTGTTCCTATAAATACATATTTGGATTTTGCATACAACTTGGCACTCATTTAGATCTCCATTCTTTTTGCGGCGAAGCCCACAGCCAAGCATAATTTTTGTATTGAACTTGGCTCTCCTTTTTTACATTTATGTTTTTGGTGGGATTTACATTTCGAATCATACCGGCTACGTTGAGGTACATTCTGCATTTACGAGTATTTTCCGGTTGCTCGTCGTGTTCTGACTGAAAACAGTGGAGCGTCACGTGCCGGTCGTTCGTTTTTCAAAACTCGGAAGAAGGGAACTGCTGCAGACCACATGGCCGCCGACGTGACCTGACTCCCAGTACGAGCTTAGTATTTTTTTTAATATCATGAATTCCGCTGGCATTTACATATTTTAACGGCTCTTAACATGCATTCATTTGTATACGAAATTAAATTCTTCATATTTATTCGATTATTTTCCATAATAATGCTTGAATAGTCCATAAATTATCTTTTTAATGAACCTTCATCCAAAGTTGGGAAAATATATTATCTAATGCACGAATATGGGAAAGACAATGTTATTGATCATAAGGCATTGATTGACCAAGGGCCAATGAATAGTTACCAATTCTCTTCGTTAGTGGTCATTGCAATTAAGAATAATACTACCAAGTATATAAATTTCATTAAGACATGGACGACCGAGCCTTGCTCGGCTTTTTTATATCAAACTAGCTGTCCCGGCGAACTTCGTACCGCCTAACAATCAATGAATGTCGTGGTACATATTAGCTGAACTAAATTTATGATTTTATGGAATTAAAACAATGAATAATAGAAAATGATAGAGAAGCTCGATGGCATCATTGCGCATGTCAGTCTAATTGAACACGCAAGTTAAGCAACGTCGACTGTAGCCTGTACACGGATGGGTTTATCTTACCGCGAGCTCCTCCGTGCTAGAAAGACACGTTAAGCCGTCGGTCCCGGTTGTTATCATTAAATGACAGTCTTTAAGCCAAGTTAGTGGCCTTAAGGCAGCTCGAAAACACTGGCCTCCGCCAATCCGCAGTTGGGCAGCGTTTTTTAAAAAATTTTTTTGCTTAAACAATAAGAAAATCTTTATTTTTATGAAATCTTCAGTTTTTATGGATACGGGTCTTCCCTGAACCGAAGCGATTTAGAACATTAAAATAAATATTTCCTTATTGTTTAAGCAAAAAAAAATATTTAAAAAAAATTGTTTTATTTTTTAGTTTAGAAATCAGTTTTAACGTTTTGGTGATTTGTAATTGTCATTTCTTTTGACGTTTACTCTGATTTGATTCTTGCGCTCTGATCCCACGGGCCAAGCGTTTTCACTCCATACCAATCGATTTGACATTTTTCAATTTTCAAAACAAATCACAGACAACTTTCGACATAAAAGTGATACCAATCGATTTGACATTTTGATATTTGACAACCAATAAATATCGCAATCCTTTTTCAACTGACACTTTCATTTGTATGGGAGAATATTTTTTCTTTTATTTTATTCTTTCGTCAATTTTCCAATGTTTTCAATAGTTATTCTGCTATTCGGGACGTAGAGAAATCCAACAAATCAAAAACCATGAAAATCGGTCCTACGGTTCTCGAGTTATAAGTGTTCGAACAAACACGACTTTGTTTTATATATATACAATATATAGATAGTATCTTCTACTGTCGAGTAACTAACAGAACTATGGCATTATTAATTAACTAGGTGGGATTTTACATATCGTAAATTTCATTGAAATCGTTACAGCCCTTTGCGAGACCATTGTACTATTTATTTTTATAATACATAGAAGAATTGTTGGTCTAAAACTAGGTATAAAATATAAGTACGCACGCATTGTTGGAAGTGCCAGTAACGTAACAATCTTTTCATGGAACGCCGCTTACTAGCTTTTGACGAGCTCGGTGGCGTAGCGGTCAATGACGCGGCTTCGACACCAACGCTCGTGGGTTTAATTCCCACATAGGAGAGACATTTGTGTGTATGAATATGTCTTGGTCTGGGTGTTTTCTATGAATCATAAGTATATATTTGCAAAAAAAAATATGTATTTACGTATGTTTATCAGTTGTCTAGTACCCATAACACACAAGCTTCGCTTACTTTGGGGCTCATGTAGCTCCAAAGTAAGCGAAGCGAAAGCAGCGAAGCGCTGTGTAATTTGTCTGACAATATTTATTTACTATATACATACTTTGCCATGAGTAAGTTAAATCTATACTAATATTATAAAGCTGAGGGGTTTGTTTGTTTGGTTAAACGCGCTTATCTTAGGGACTACTCATTCGAATTGAAAATTCTTTTAGAGTTAGATAGCCTATTTTTCGAACAAGGCCATAGGCTATATAACATCACGCTACAACCATTACGAGCGGAGCACCAATGAAAAATGTTGCAATAATGGGAAAAAAATATTCCTTATGAGAGCTTCCGTTGCGTGCGCTGCGTAAACGGTTCTATTTACGCAACAATTATACGATGGAATTATTTTTTAAGATTGGCTTTATATTATAACCGTTCAAATGATAACCTTACGCTTCACTCTCGACGCTCTGTCATACGCAGGTGAAGTTGCGCGTTCTGTTTTAGAAAATAAAATATGTTGCGCCTAGGGCATGCAATTCGAGTATTCGAGTATTCGTCTTATTCGAGTATTCGCTCTCGTTTTATATTCAAATACTATAAACTTAGTATTCGAGGTTTCAGAGTTTTTCGAATAGTATAAAATTGAATATTAAATAACTGTGTAAGGGGTGTAAGTGGTTCATCAAGATCTTTGAACCAACGCCAACTTCACCTGCATGTGGTGCACCCTGCTGACTGACAAACGAAGCTCTGGCGAAAAGAGAGGTAGGGAGCGTAATTGTAAGCTACCCGACTGGGGAATGTACCTCCACCTCACAGAATACCGCAGCCAAATAACAATTCCCTTGAGGGTTGTTGTGTTCCTGCAAGTGAGTGAGGTCACCAGAAAGAAAGGAAGGAGATGCTGCGTTGGCAGCGGGGGTGGCGGCGCGCGAGCAATATTTTATGTTGCAGGCGTTAATATGGCTACGGTAACCGCTTCACATCAGGCGGGCCGTATGCTTGTCTGACACCCGACGTAGTAAAAAAAAAAAAAAAAAAAACTATTTTAAAGCAACAAAATTTGCGAAAGCATCTTTTTGATCTGTGCGTGTATCCGATCGTTCTCGAGGGTTTGCGCGCGAGGGGATGAATGGCTGACACCGTCATCCGCCATTTCAAACAAAATTCAACAAATAAAGACATGCCACAAACCCCTCTGATACCAGATTATGATAATACTAGACCATGGGGTAGAAAACCAGAGATCACACAGACTCACCCAACAATCCCAGCTCAAGTCAAACATTTGTGTGCATGAACATGTCTGTTTGTCTTGGTCTGGGTGTATTCTATGTATTATATGCATTTACTTACAAATAAATGTATTTAAGTACGTTTATCACTTATCTAGTACCCATAGCTTTGCGCTTAATTTGAGACTAGATGGCGGTGTGTAAATTGTCCAGAAGTATTTATTTATTATTTATTTATCTATTGTTGAAAACTGCATTAAAATCCGTTGCGTAGTTTAAAAGATCTAAGCGCACAGACAGCGGTTGCGACTTTATTTTATACTATGTAGAGAAGATATTTGAAAAACTCGTGAAACTCGAATAGTAAGAATCATGATATTCGTAAAAATCGAATACTAAAATCAGGGGAATATTGTATACCCTAGTAGCGCCTGATTAACATATCAGTTAATACAATAAGTCTTATTTTATTATTATTTAGTAGTTAGAACCGCGTAGCATAACGAAACAGTTGCTCGTAGCTAAGCTCCTACGATGACGTAGCGGCGTAGCTGAATCGTAGCACCCTGAGGTAATAGGTAACGGTCGTAGAACAGTCACAAATCACCATCAATTCAGAACATGTATCGAAGACACATCCTGGGTATTTATACCTTACAGACGTCCTCCCATCGTACATAAAAATTACATCAACTATATAAATAATAATTTAAAAAAACCGACTCCAAACATTACTCTACATTTATGTATGTAGATACAGGCGGATGATGATGATGAAAAAATATGGTACCAATCTGGAAGTACCTATACTCTTTCAAATAAAAAAGTTTTTTTCAAATCGGTTTATGAATCACGGAGTCATTAAGTAACAGTAAATTAAGTAACATTAAAAAAAATACAGCCGAATAGAGAACCTCCTTCTTTCTTGGAGTCGGTTAAAAATGAATGTTGCTAAGCGCAAAAACGAGAACGGCTCGACCGATTCTGCTAAATTTTGTTTTCATATTTTCGTAAAGGTATAAGGAAGGTTAAGGAGCTCGATGGCGTCGTTGCGCGTGTCAGTCCAATCGAACACGCAAGTTAAGCAACGTTGACCGCAGCCTGTCTACGGATGGGTTTATTTATCTCAAACTCCTTAGGAGGGCAGGTTAAGCCGTCGGTCCCGGCTGTTGCCATTAGATCACAGTCGTTAAGCCAAGTCAGTGGCGTTAGGACGGCTTGAAAACATTGGCCTCCGCCAACCCGCAGTTGAGCAGCGTGGTGGGGTATGCTCTAAATCCCTTCGATTGAGGGGAGACCCATATCCCAACAGTGGGATGATTATGGGGTGATGCCGATAAGGAAGGTTCTTATGGAGAGCCGAGAAAGAGAGAGAAGGTTCCCATGCGAAGCCGGGGCGGGCAGCTAGTACATATTTGCATGTAACATTCATAAAATCATTTTCAGTTTAACCGACAAAACTATAAAATATTTTTTATACAACTAGGGTGATAAACAAGCGTACGACCTGTCTAATTGTAAGCAGTCATCGCAGCCTATGGACGCTTGCGATATCAGAGGCATCACTCACGCGTTGCCGACCCTGTAAATCCCCCTTTACGCCTATCTTGAAGAGCATTATACTTTGGTCTCCTGGGAAAATTTTATCAGGCAGTTCGTTCCACAACTTGAAAGATCGAGGTAGGAAACTCTTATGGAATCGTACAGTACACGCCTAATTAGGTTCCAATGTGTAAGGATAATTTTCCTGCCTATGGCGAGCGCTGCGACTGTAGAAAGACGCCGTGGGCATCATAATGAACAACTCCTCTGAACACAACCCATTGTACAGTCGGTAGAATACGCAAATAGAGGCAAAGTCTCCTCTTACATAAAGATTCGATATCGTCTGAGAGCTTGGAATTGGTCCCTATCCGCCGAGCTCATCTCTGAACTAAGTCCAGGTGCTAGCTGGTACCTAGTTGCTCCCGCCCAAAGATGACAGTAACTCCCTTACCACCATCTCTTATTGCGATTCAGTAACTGAATAGAATGCTTATTCGCGACTATTTCAAAAGGAATAGAGTCGCTTATTCATTGGTATGAATACGCTATCTATTCAGTTATTGAATCGCAATAAGAGATGTTGGTAAAGGGGCTGCTGTCATCTTTGGGCGTGAGCAGCTAGGGACCAGCTAGCACCTTGGACTCAGTTCAGAGATGAGCTCGGCGGCTGTACTCCGTTTGAGGTCGCACTTACTTATAAAGTAGAAGTATCTGATGAACATTTACGCGCGCCCATCAGGCGACAGCTGAAAATCTGTGTTTTTTTTTGCGCGATGTGCAAAAAAGTCGCACTGAGCTGTGGCCATTTGCTTACTGCAGCACACACATGCATCTTTTATTCTGCATTCTGTTTCCTAGTGTATAAGTTCTCTCCCTATTATTTTTGAATTTAATTTTTGTATGTGTGTGACTGTAGTTTGTAATAAACGTACCTATCTATCTATCTATCTATTTACACTGGACATGAAAAAATCTCCTACTATTGATTCTAAGGTAATTTTTTATGAGTTCGATGACGTTGTTTCGCACTTACCATCGGAGGGTACGTTAAGCTGTCGGTCCCGGCTGTTGTTAAGCCAAATCAGCGGACGGCTAGAAAACATTGGCCTCCGACAACCCGCAGTTGAGCAGCGTGGTGGAGTATGATCTAAACCCCCTTCGATTTAGGTAAGACCCAGAATGGGTTGATGCCGATTGACTCTAAAGGATAAATTCGCCTTTATATTACTCTTTCTTATCATATAATAGTATGTTTCTTAACTATATTACGTGAACAAAAAACTTTGTACCCCTTTTTAAGAAAATTCCGCGGGCGGCGGAGTATGAAATTTCGCTATATGTTATATAGAGAAGGAGTGTACATTAAATCAATAAAAATCATTACACACACTACCATGTATTTGACACACACACACTTTTGTTTATTGTTAGTCATACTGTAAATTAATTATCGTCGAATTTCGACCACTGGGCAACCACTAGTATGTATAACTATTCATAAAATACAAATAATCTAATTAAATAAAATTTTAACATGTAAATAAAGTACATTATACTAAAACTAATCTAAAAACCTATCTAATTAATCTAAAACTTATGGGATAAAAAAATAAATATATAAATAAATACAAATTTACTTACAAATAAAAAATATCCCCAAGATCGTTCGTTGTCTTTCGGCAGTGTCCCCAGAATACTGGCAGCATTACATCGCTGGATAGCCTATACTTATTCTCTGAGCAAGGTAATGGCCAGCCTTCTGGTTATAGGACGTGTCGACCAATTTTTGAGGAATATCTCTAAATAATTTGTGGGCTGACGGGCCCCACGGCCCCAAGGTCTCTACCCCAAACGGCTCAAATATGTAACTGTTGCTTAAATTACTTTATTTGCGGCGCTTGAGGCATTCTGCAGAAGCCGAATTCTGAAGAATATAATCTTAATATAGATATCTGAATTTTATGTACATTTTTTAACAAACAAACAATATTTATCACTACATAGTATAAAACAAAGTCGCTTTCTCTGTCCCTATGTCCCTTTGTATGCTAAAATCTTTGAAACTACGCAGCAGATTATGATGCGGTTTTTTTTAATAGATAGAGTGATTCAATAGGAAGGTTTATATGTATAATAACATCCATTAAATAGTGGAGAAGTACTGTTATTTTTGAGGTTTCTAATGTGATGTCGTAAATAATTACATTTTTTCCGCTTACATTGCAAACGCAGGCTGAACCCTACGAGTTTTATCAAAATAATGTACTAAGTATTGTACACATTGAAAAGGTCTACAGAAAAGTCCGTGATGGTATATGTCTATCTCTTATGGATAACCCACAATAACTTTTTTTTGTCATTTACTTTTTACGACAAATAATGGCTAATTTTCGAAGCGATTTTAACCAATACAGCATTAATCCTTAACCAATTAAATACCTTGAATACATTGTTCATTTAATATAGATCTATATGGCCATTTACACCGTATGATTTAAGTGAATATTTTCGAAGATATTACAGATTTAAAAATTGCGGGACGTAGCGTTTGCGGCGGTACCGGCCGGCCGCCCGGTGGCTATATATTTTATACCCGTGCGAAGCCGGAGCGGGCCGCTATGTTTTTATATACAACGTTCACAGTTTTTCTGTAGTGTATTTAGTATCAGCATTGCACCCGTGCGAAGCCGGGGCGGGTCGCTAGTATATTATATAATTGATCGATATAATAAACCATTTACTACCAATACCATTATCATTACCACATTCTGAGTTTCCGGCCTGTAATTAGCTCAAGGCGTTAGGGCAAATAATTTGACTTTAATGCGGATTTGGACAGCGAACTGCATTACCTAGGTAATTAGGCCTCGAGCCATGGTAATAACACGCAGCAGGCTAGAATTCACAACCCATTGGGCCAAATAAACACAACTTATCGTATTACATACGAGTACATAAAGAGAATAGCGCAAGTATAACTGCACTATTTACTATGTTTTGATAGGGATTAGACATGAAAGCTTTGTGTTTATAAGTCAGGGAACAGACTCAAATGTTTTTCTGCTCTGCGATACGTAACACTGTCTGCATTATATAGAAAATAGAAAGGATAGTTTTTTATTACTTTTATGAAACACAAAATAACAAAATACAGTAAATACTTAAAACAAACTTAGAGTAAACATAAAATAGTTTAAGCTATTATAAAACTACTTTGCACAAAGAAATTAGTGTTGCGATCCAACGAGGCAACTTAGTAGGAGTAGGAAGCTTTTGGAATTTGACTTTCCCTCTTGATAATGTGAGAGCATGGGCGGATCCAGAGGGAGGTTCAAGGGGGTCATGACCCTCCCCCCCCCCCCCCGTGCTGGGTCCACGACCACATGTTACACTTGACCACAACTATGTGACCCCCCCCCCCCCCTTCCCTGGCGCTGAAGCTGGATCCGCCCTTGTGTGAGAGACAACTATATGGCTACGAATTGGCTGTGAAATATACATGAACATGGGAATGCATACTAGTGTCCATTATGCACAGACCCAACAACTCGATAGGCTTAATGAAACTGTATGAATAATAATGTTAAACTTAATGAACAATTAATTCAGTATAAAAAATGTTTGGTGGAAAGTGAAAAATCATATGATGTTGACACACAGCACTTGACATTAGAATTAAAGAAATTAGAAAATTCATTTAATGTTTTAAATTCTAAATATAACTTAGCACAAAAACAAATTCAAGAATATATTTTAGCAATGGATGAACTCCTTGAGGTGAGTAAGTACAACGAAGACAGATTTGAGTCCTTAATTAAACGCTGTGCCTGTGATCAGGTCAATGTTTCATCTACTAACTGCGGGTCACAGAATTCAAATTTAAATACTTCGGACAGGCCGGTATCTAGTGCCTGTGTCAATGTCAATAAAATAAATGAAGCTAACAAACCGGCTAAGGCTAAAACTTTGATTTTTTCGGACGGCATTGGCTGCAACTTAGGAACAATTATGTTCAACAATTTAGAAGGACATATAATAAACCATTGCATGCCAAATGCCTCCTACAGGCAAATAATTAACAAAATGTTGGAAGCGCAAGGAATTGATGAGAACACTATAATTGTTATTATGATTGGTGATAGCAACAAAGTTCAGAAAAAAGACATTCTATACTGTACAAACAAACTCTTACAGCTAAATATAGTCAAAACCATATTCTGTGCGTTCCCATACAGTAGCTGCCAGTCTACACAAGCAAACTCTAGGATACACTATTTGAACAATCTACTACATACACTGACATGTCGTCACAGTCATGATATTATATTTTTTGACATAAATAATTTTATTTCTGATTTTTATTTGACGAAAGACCATTTACATCTTTCTAAAAAATCTAGATATAAGATTTCTTCTTTACTTGCCTACAACATTAATTATATAACGGGTTTACACTGTAAACCAAATAATTATAATGTAGGCAACTTGACTGCAGATTTAAACTGCTTCACAGGACAGAGGGAAAGCTTGCTGAATTAAAAATTGTACTTCAAAACATACAAAGCTTTCCTGGCAGCGAATTGCTTGTACGATTATTTTTAGAATTGAAAAATGTTGACGTTTTGTGCTTAACTGAACATTGGTTAAACGATAGTCAGATGATCTTTCATATTAATAACTACAAAGTTGCTAGCTGTTTCAACAGGAAGTCGACTACTAGAGGCGGTTCATTAATTTTAGTTAAAGATTGCATGTTAGTCAAAGAGCGTGTGGACATTACTCGGCTTTCTGTTGAATGTACTATCGAGATATCTTGTGCCGAGTTAGACAAACATTTAATTATATGTGTATATAGACCCCCAAATAGTGTGTACAAAATATTCGAGGAAGTCATGGAGGATGTATTAAAGTTAGCATTTAAAAGTAATAAGAACATAATTGTTTGTGGTGATTTCAACATTGATTTGCTTGTTGATAGTACTGTTAAATCAATTTTTTTAAATTTATTTAAATGTTTTAACTTGCATAACTTATTTCTTGAGCCCACGCGAATTACTCCAACCTCCGCTACCTGTCTGGATAATGTCTTCTGTAATTCGGAGTACTTAAATAAATGTATAATTAATGACTTACCTTCAGATCACTGTGGACAGTTAGTCGTATTCAATAACGTAGTTGTGGAAAAAACCAAACTTATTTCGTTCAGACCAATTACTGGTAGTAAAATATCAAAATTGAAAAATGTTTTGAAGGATAAGTTGCCACTAATAGTATACACGAAAAATGATCCTAACAAACTATATGGTGATCTTTTTAATGTAATGTCTGAAGAATTTAATAACATATTTGAACAAAAAGGGGTTAAAGTCAGAAACAATATTAAATTTTGTGAATGGGCTACCAAAGGTATTTATAAAAGTCGAGATACACTATATGATTTGTATGCTCAAAAATCGTATAGACGGGATGGCAATTTTACAGAACACGTTAGACAGTATTCCAAAATCTTCAAGAAAGTCTGTAAGGTAGCCAAGTCTAACTACATAAATAATAAAATTAAAAATTCTACCAACAAGTGTAAAACTGTTTGGAACATTGTCAACAAAGAGACTGGCAAAATAAAAATTAAAGAAAACGACTACTCTTTGAAATGTAATAATAATATATTAACTTCAAATCAAGATGTTGCTAATGCATTTGGAAACTTTTTTACCAACCGTTCACCGCCGGAATGTCCACTACAGACGCAGGAATCGCGCTCGTGAAATACATATTTGAGGCTTGGGAGACGTCTCAGGACGCTATCGGTGTGTTTTGCGACCTCTCCAAAGCATTTGATTGTGTTGATCATCAGACACTGCTGCTCAAATTAAATCATTATGGTATTAAAGAGAAGGCTTTGCAAATGGTAGAATCATACCTTAGTAATAGAACTCAAACGGTGGATGTAAATGGCACAAAATCAAATGCATTTGAGGTAAAAATGGGCGTGCCCCAGGGTTCAATTTTGGGTCCTCTCCTATTCTTGGTATACATCAATGATTTGCCTGATTTGGTAGAAAAATTTGCCAACGTAGTACTGTTTGCCGACGATACCTCCCTTATTTTTAAAGTTGCTAGGTATAAAGACAAAATTGATGATGTTAATAATGCTCTTTCTGCAATTTTGAACTGGTTTACTACAAATAATCTCCTTCTTAACTCATACAAAACTAAATGTATTAAATTCACGTTACCCAATGTCAGGCAAGTCCATGCTGATGTAGTCATAAAGGACACCACCCTAGTTTATGACAATGATACTGTTTTTCTTGGTATTACCATTGATTCAAAGTTGCAATGGGGCCCTCATATAATGAAACTAGCTCGCAGACTCAGTTCCGCAGCTTATGCGGTTAGGAGAATAAGACAGATAGCGGACGAGACAACTGCTAGGCTCGTTTATTTTAGTTATTTCCATAGCATTATGTCATATAGCATATTGCTTTGGGGTAAAGCAGCTGACATTGATAAAATTTTTGTATTACAAAAGAGAGCCATTAGATCAATTTACAATTTGGGTTCTAGGGATTCACTCCGTGAGTTATTTAAGGAGATAAACATCCTCACTGTCGCTTCTCAATATATTTATGTAAATATTATGTACGTCCGTAAAAATATTTCTAATTTTACAAAAGTATGTGATATAACTAATGTCAACTTGCGGAACAAAAACAAATTGGTTATTCCAAAACATAGACTGGGGAAGGTCAATAATTCGTTTGTCGTAAATTACATCCGCTACTACAATAAGTTGCCGGAGTCGGTCCTGATTTTACCCGACACTAAATTCAAACAGCTTATTAAGACCACCTTATGTAAAAAGGCTTACTACAGGACCGACGATTACCTTAATGATAAAAATGTATGGCAAATTCTCGGCACAGGATGCGAAGCACAGGCGTCTTATCTTTACAAGTAGTATTGTGGATATACATATTTAGACTTTATACAATATGTATATACACTCTATACTATGATTTTTTTTATATTTTTATTTTTTTTACTATTTTATTTTACTTAAATTTTTTTGTTTTTTCTCTTATTTTGGTCGAATACCATTTTTCTTTTTATTGTAATATGATAATATTGTATGGCTATTTAAAAAAAAAGACCTATATTGACAGAGTTTCTTTCGGCATTTCTTCTCGTCAATGGTCATTCCGAAATGTTGGTAGATAAAAAATATACCTAATTGTAAAAGACGTGTCTAAGTGCCCGCGAGAGCTCACAGAATAAAGAATTTTGACTTTGACTTTGACTTTGACTGGATTACTTCCCGTGGATGTCGTACAAGGCGACTAAGGGAAATACATTATAAAACAACGATCAGGCCTCCCCAACCCGTCTGGCTTACGTGGAGAGTGCAGGCCAAATCCTCCTTCTGTCTGGGACGGACGAGAGAGGGTCGTGCTCCTGTAGGGGAGACTAAAATGACCTGATGATGATGATGGGAACGCATACAAGTTTTCACATGCACAGACCCAACCACTCGATAGGCTTAATGAAACTGGATACGTTTTTTACTATGTATGTACATAAGTACGAGTATGTGAGTACGAGTAGTACATCGTCACGGCTGAGCAGCTGACGCCTGACATATGAGCCGTTCGATCCGCCCATTACGTAGATTGGCCGTCCCGCCCCGCCCGCCCCGCCCGCACATACAATAACGTGTTATTACCTCCATGAGATGAGCACGGAACGAGGTGACCTTACGATCTGGAGATCCCTTGAAAAAGAAATTTAGTTTCCTTTGATGGAACACAAATTTTCTGGTACGGTTTTATTTTCAGTTCATCGACAATACTATCGCGAATCTACATAAAAGTTAAGGCTGAAATTTTACATCTCAAAAAAAATGATCATGCTTAATTACTTGAGAATTTGTCCAAGCAATATTAATGATTATGTATATGTGTATAATTGTATATTTGTGTATGTATATGTGGATAATTAGTTTATGTCTACGTATCGTATGTAATTTTATATTTTCATAGATATTTATTGATACGAACCATATTCGATACTAATCTGCTTTTCCAAAAGGTTGACTGGTAGAGTTCTTAGCTCTAAGTCCGGCTTTTGTACCCTTATTCTATGGACAATAATAAATAAATAAATATTCCAGGACAAATTACACACGACCATCTAGTCCCAAACTAAGCAAAGCTTACTACGGGTACTAGATAACTGATATAATACTTAAATACATTTTTTTTGTAAGTACATACATATAATACATAGAAAATACCCAGACCAAGACAAACAGACATGTTCATGCACACAAATGTTTGTCTTGTGCGGGAATCGAACCCGCGACCACGGAGTCAAAGTGGCCATTGCTAACCATTCGACCATCGAGCTCGTCAATGAAGTTTAAATAAATAAATAAATGTTCTAGTAGGAAAATGTAAAATTAATTAAAACATTTCGTTTACAATGCACGTTTGACCGTAACTATCCAAAAGCGAATTTCCAAAATACCAAATGCCGCAGCATTTTACGCAAACCCACCAAAACAAAACAATTTTTCTGCACCCTGCGCATTCAAATAGCACTCGATTTCTAACAATAACGCAAACTCGCACGTTACAGTTGGCGTTCACAGCAGGCCCAGCTGTGATCTGGCACGATATGAATATTGCAGGACATATCTCACAATGCCACAGTCAAACTCATTCTGTCTTAATTTGTTTACTTTTGTGACATAAATTAACAACATTACATATAAGACAAGACAAGTTATTACTGCATATGACCATGAATGTCTGTTTATCTTGGTCTGGGCGTTTTCTATGTATTATAAGTATGTATTTGCAAAAAAAAAAGATTTTAAGTACATTTATCAGTTGTTTAGTACCCATAACACAAGTTTTACGCTTAATATGGGACTAGATTTTGGGACGCGTTTTCTATGTATTATATGTATGAATGGATACAGGTATTTTAAACAGGTTGCAATGCAAATACATTGCAACTTTGCAAAATTTTTCTACATAATCTGTGAAGCGCGTCGCGCATGCGCACTACGCATTCTCGATCTGCAAATGGATTTATAAGTAAGAATTATAGCTGTTAAATTAACTTCATGGTTGTATTTAAAATATTATTATCATATATTTCATGAGATTAGATAAAGTAGTGTATGAAACTGCACATAATTAGGTATTAAAATACTCGTGTGGTTTATTATAACATTCGCCTTCGGCTCATGTTATAAACTCACACTCGTATTTTAATAACCCTTATTATGGAACAGTTTCATAAACTACTATTATTATATTATGCCGCAGCAGTTCATACCTGTATAACATCTTACTTATTACCAATTCAAACAATAAAAATATTCTTATTCTTACGACAACCCCGGTGGTCGAATGGCTAACCATGTCCACTTTGACTCAGGGGTCGCGGGTTCGATTCCCGCACAAGACAAACATTTGTGTGCATGAACATTTCTGTTTGTCTCGGTCTGGGTTTTTCTATGTATTATAAGTATGTATTTACAAAAAAAATGTGTTTGAGTACATTTATCAGTTGTCTAGTACCCATAACACAAGCTTTGCGCTTAATTTGGGACTAGATGGCGCTGTGTAAATTGTCCAGAAATATTTATTTATTTATTTATTCTTAATATTACCACACCCCGGCCACTCCATACATATGTTGCGTCGTTTACTACTACATAAACAATGACCTCTGTGCAGAGCGTGAATAAGCGTGTATGCGTGCGGTGCCATACAAATTGTTCCAGATTCGTCTCAGAGGGAAGGTAAGGTCGATATGAGAGACCGGCAGGGAGTGGCCATACTGTACGTAATACTATTATTTATACTGTGATATTACGAAACATGGTTTCATCATCATCATCAGGTCATTTTAGTCTCCACTACAGGAGCACGACCCTCTCTCGTCCGTCCCAGACAGAAGCGAGGATTTGGCCTACACTCCCCACGCTGGCCAGACGGGTTGGGGAAACATGGTTTGATTGACTAATATTATTATTATTTATAACGTGAATACACAAGTTAGATCATAGAAGTTACCGTTCACGTGCATTTGTGTATTTGGCGCCTGGCGCGTCTCGTACCTGTTATAACAAACCTCCTTGAACGATGCCATAGTTTTCCAAAACTTCTTCTTGTCAATGTAAACATCGTTGTTATTGATTACATGACATTAGCTTAAAATGTGGTAATTTCATTTTATATTAATTGGCGACGAGTGATTTAAAAGAATGGATGCGGACCAATTCGCTGCATTTTTAAAACAACAGCAACAGCTTATAGAAATACTACAACTTTTAGTTACACAACAAACAACACAAAAACCATCAACATCGAATTCGTCATCGGCCAGGGATGAAAAATGTAAGAAAATTTCTCATTTCATCAACGACAAATTTAATCCTGACACTATATCAGTTGAGAATTTCATTGAATTTTTCGAAGCGAAGTGCAATATTTACGGAACAGAGTACAAAAAAATTCAAAAAGATTTATTTATCACATGCCTACCACCGGATGTTTTTCATAAAATAAAAACTTCATTCTTGGAAACTTTTGATGAACGATCATACGAGGATCTAAAAGCAAAACTGCAAAATCTTTATTCAATAAAGAAGACGAGGTACAAGGCACTTACTGATTTTTGGTCATGCACAAGGCAAGAAGGTGAGTCAATGGAAACCTACGCAAATAAAATTAAAGAATTAAGTAGAGATTGTGGATACTGTATATATGATATGATATGTAAGGTCAATTTCTGGAACGGCAGCTACGAGATCGATTTGCAACTGGCTTAAACCACGATCAACTAAAAATTGATCTAAAACAGAAATGGCCAGACCTTCAAGATCACGATAACGACGGAAAAATAGTAGAAGTGACATTTGAACAAATATTTGCTATTTCACAGTCACGAGAACTCGCAGAGAATGATAAAAAAAGTAACGATCATAGTACTATACAACGAATACAAAGAAATAATAACAATAAAAAGGAGACAATAAATTTTAAACAAAGAATTCTTACAAAAGAACAATGCAAGAGATGCGGAAAAGAAAACAAGCATAACAGCGTAGGTGATTGCAAAGCAAAGGATCACATTTGTAAGGCATGTAATGTGACAGGTCACTTCGAAAGTTGTTGCTTGAAGACAGGCAAGGCATGCATATAATTTCGAAATGGGTCATCGAGGTTATTTGAGAAAAGAAACGTCAATAATGTCATATTGGCAAACCACAACAAGTACAAAACAAATAGAGAAAACACAAGCAGCTCCACTAATGAAGATAGCGAGGATGACACTAACGTTTTTCAAATTAATACCTTCAATACGAGATGTAAGAAAATTGATACATATATTAACGGATTCAAATGTACCATGGATTGGGATCCTGGGTCAATCTACTCAATAATTAGCACAGCTTTTTGGAAGAAAATTGGATCCCCTGAACTAGCAGCTGGACCAAAACTACGAGCCTATGGTGATCATAAACTAAAACCGAAAGGCCTTACAGATGTTAACGTAGAAGTTGATGGTAAGCAGAAATTACTCCCAGTAGTGGTTATAAACGACGCCACTCCTATGCTATTTGGTTTGCAATGGAGCGAAATGTTCAACATGCCTTTTCCTAGCTCGGTGACTAGGAATGCCGACTGGGCAAGCTTTGCTTCACTTTTCGCTTCCCGCGCCAAAGATTTTACTCGTAGTGAACTTACAGTCACGGAAAGTGTTAAAATTATGTCTGACACATTCGTATATTGCGCTGACGTTGCATTAGGTCGAAAACCTATAGTTAATAACAGACGATGCGACTGGTGGAATGATACCCTTATTAGGTTGCGTAGGCATTTTCGTGCCGCTAGACGTAAAATCTCAAAGTTAAAGAAACGTAACATCGAAGGAGAAATTTATCAAACCGCTCTAAGTGACTTGCGTATTGCTAGATCTCACTATCGCGCTGCTGTTGAAAAATCCAAAGGTAATTTACTAAAACGTATTGTAGAAAGATTAAATAGTGAGGGCCCGTGGTCTCCTCTATATAACGAATTTAAAGCAAATAGGCGGATTGATCAGGCATACGTATCCAATATAAAATTTAATAATTCACATACCCTTGGTGTAGAAGAGACCGCTGAGACAATTCTGCATGCGTTAATTCCTGACGATTGCGCCGATAGTGACAGTGACTACCATCGTGAGGTTAGGAGCGCGGCGGATATGTGCCCTTCCACTCCAATATCAAATGTACCGTCGATGGATGAGTTTATGTCTATTGTTAAAGCTTTGCCTACAAATAAAGCCTCCGGTGATGATAAGATTTCGAATAGAATGATTAAAGAAGCTTGTAAAGTAGCCGCTGAGCCTATCTTAACAATACTTACTCGGTGTATTGTAGAAGGTCATTTCCCTGGCATTTTGCGAAGTGGTGTTATAAAAATAATACCAAAAGGCGGTGATAAACCACCAGACGATCCGAAGTCCTACCGTCCTATTACTCTGCTACCGTCGTTGGGTAAGCTGCTTGAGCGCTTGGTTGTGCCACGGCTGCTGCCCGGAGGCCCACAATTTCATAAAAATCAGTACGGCTTCACCATTGGCAAGTCCACTGTTGATGCTGCGCTCGCAGTGCGCAAAGTTGTTGAGCTCTCGGAGAGCAAATATGTTGTAGCTATTTTCTTAGATATCTCAGGTGCCTTTGATAATGCTTGGTGGCCAATGTTGTTGCTGAAACTTAAGGTGAGAGGTTGCCCTAGCAACGTCTACTCTCTCATTCGATCGTACTTTTTGAATGGTACAACTAAATTAAAACTTGGCCATTATGTTGCTTCAAAGGTGCTCACGCAGGGCTGCCCCCAGGGTTCAGTGTTGGGACCGTATCTCTGGAATATCGGTTTTGATGATTTTTTTAGCCTACCCTTACCGGAAGGGTGCTCGTTAACTGGTTACGCTGACGATGGTCTCTTATTAATCAATGCTAATTCAAGATCTAGCATAGAGAAACTAGCCAACACTAGCCTAGGCTTAATTTCAGATTGGGGTTATCGTAATCGTCTCGATTTTGCGCCACATAAAACATATCAACTCTTGCTTAAGGGAAATTTACAGGTTTCACCGCGATTTCATTTTAATGGAGTATCTGTTGCTAATAGGGGTTCGGTTTGTTACTTAGGTTTGCTTTTGGATAGAAATTTTAATTATATTGAGCACATGAAGCAAGTAGGTGAAAAAGCAAAAAAGAATTTCTATGCCTTAACACGAATTTCTACCTCTACGTGGGGATTAACTTTCAAAACGTTAAAAACTATTTATACCGCCACATACTTAGGTTGTGTTACGTACGGTTCACCTGCGTGGGCAGATAGGGCTACTATAGGTGCAGCACGTCGTAAATTGCTTCAAAGCCAGCGCCTTGCTCTGATATTTTTATGTAAGTCGTATAGAACTGTAAGCACCGAGGCACTACCCGTGCTAGCAGGTGTGTTTATAGTATATGAGGGTATAATGTAAATATCTACCTTCTGATTTTGATATAAAACAATTGTCAGTCTGTTGCCCGACATTAAACGTGAATTTGTAGCTCTCGAGTTTTATTGCATTTATCTAGATATACGACATTTATTGGCGACGAGGAGTAACTCGCGTGTGTAATTACGTAGTACACCGTAAAAAAAAAAAGCATTGTACAATGGCAGAGCAAGGAAGATTAGTGTTCGGCGGCAGCCTCAGTTTCGATCACCGTGTGCAAGAGTGGAGCATATTTAAAAGCCGGTTTACACAGTTTTGTACGGCTAATGGAATTACAGCCGATAAAGACAAATCTGGTATACAAAGACGAGCGTTGTTGCTCACCGCGTTGGTCGAAGATACTTACCGTGTGACCCGAGATTTAATCTACCCAGCGGCAGTCGAAGAAGTTGAACTTGAGGTTTTGTTGGCGAAATTAGACTCCCATTTTCAACCTACAAAGAGTTCATTTGGAGAGCGACTCAAGTTTACTTCGGCGCAACAACGACCTGGAGAGTATTTAGCGGACTGGGCGGCACGAGTGCGAAATTTAGCGAAGTATTGCGGTTTTAAAACGGAGCTCGAAACAGCGTTAAGAGACCGTTTCGTTCTCGGCATGGAACCATCAAAAGAAAAGGAAAAGTTATTTGCGGAAAATGTTGAAACATTAACTTTCAATCGTGCGTTAGAGTTAGCGCAGAATATTCGTTGCGCAAGGTTAGCTTTGCAGCCAGCACGCACCGAGCCGAGCATCGAGTCCGCGCAGCCGGTGTTTATGGTGAGCGCTAGCGGCGGCGGCGGAAACAGCGCGGCCGCGTCCCGTACAAGCAGCAGCGGAGCGCGCTCGTACCGTTCACCGCGCGTAAGCAATAATAATAGTGCCAATGTGATGCGTTGTGATGTGTGCGGCTATAAAAATCATTCAAAGGACAAGTGTCGTTATTTAGATTATATGTGTCGTAAGTGTAATAAGAAAGGCCATCTTATGCGAATGTGTAAATCGGGTACGAGTAATTTTTACGTAGCTGTGGATGACGACGCCTCACTTATCGAAGGTAATTTTGATTTGTTTAATATTGAATGTGTCAACGGAGAACCGATGCGGCAGATGATTTCTATTAACGGTTTGAAGGTTTTATGTGAGATAGATAGCGGGAGTGCTGTATCTATTATTCCAATACATACTTACATGTCGTGTTTAAAACAAAAATTTATTATTCAGAAGTGCCGTGTTGTACTGAATTGTTATAACGGAAGTAAGATAACGCCGTTAGGATATATTTTAGCACCGATTACGTTCGAAAATCGCACGGAGGTAATTAAGTTATTTGTAATTGACACAGGTGTCAATCAACCGGCTTTATTAGGCAGAGATTTTATTAGCAAGTTTAATTTACAGTTTTGTACTACCAATGGAATGCACAGCATAAATAAAATCGACGGTGATGAGATGAACGAATTATTAAAACATAAATATTCAAAATTGTTTAAAGATGAATTAGGACGATTTAATAAACACAAAATTACATTACGTTTAATGTCGGGCAACAGACTGACAATTGTTTTATATCAAAATCAGAAGGTAGATATTTACATTATACCCTCATATACTATAGTGTTACCGGTAGACTTAGTACAATGCCGCGCTTCAATGTACTATACATCTAAAAATATGGTCCCTGATTTCTTGAAAACGCGTGATCGTGAAAAAATAGTTAGACTGTTCAAACCTATTAATGAAGTATTTGAAACATTGCTGTCTGAATGGCAGGAAAGGTGGGAAACTTCTACCAAAGGACGCCACTTGTATCTGTTCTTTCAATCGGTAAGAGATAGATTAAAGAAAAAGTGGTTAGAAGTGGTCGACTTCTAACCACCTGTTGCGCAATTTTTAACTGGACATGGCAATTTTAAAGCTAAACTCTTTTCGTTTAAATTAGTGCCGTCGCCCTTATGCGAATGTTCTACTGCTAATTCTGAATTCGATCAAACAGCACACCATGTTCTCTGGGAGTGTGATCTTTGGCAGCGGGAGCGGGATGACATGTTGAATTCATTGCAAGTTGCATCCGGGGTAGTATACTATTCAGATTTGGTAGCAACAAGGGAGAATTACCAAGCGTTCAGACGATTTTGCAATTCATATTATTGGAATCGATGTGTTAGGTAACAACTCAATGTTTTAGGTCCCTAATAGTGTTAGAAACTTAAAATCCGTGGTGCACGGCAGTTGAGCTTCACTTGACTAGCCATCTCTTTAGGCTTTTAATGCCTTATTTGCCATATTGCTGTCTCTCACATTGCTAAGAGGGGAAGTCAAATTCCAAAAGCTTCCTACTCCTACTAATTTCTTCTGATTAAATTCGTTGTGAGTTCCAAGGCAGCCGTAGTTTTACCCCTGGGACTGCAATGGACTTCATTGTTCATTGCCTTTTTTGGCGGTCGCCGCTGTTAATCCTGGCTACACAGGAGATACAGTGGTGGGAATGTGTGGTGGGCCCCCGTCCTAGCTTATTAGTTATAGTATTCAATCAACCCACAAACAACAACGTCTCTAAAACAGATTATAGACAGAAATAAAGAACTTTTTAACGATGAACTGGGCGAAGTTAAGAATTATGAAGTTAATATTCATATTATTCCCGGAACGAAGCCAAAGCATTTACCTTCTCGACCGATTAAATTTAGTATACGAAAAAACGTTGAAGCGGAACTAGAAAGGCTTACTAAAGAAGGAATAATTGAAGAAGTTGATCCAAATACGACACCAATTGAATAGGCGACTCCCACAGTTAACGTCATAAGGCCAAATTGAAAAATAAGAATATGTGGTGATTACAGAACCACTATTAATTCAGTTTTGATTACACATACACACCCAGTTCCTCAGTTTGATTATTTGAGACAAAGGCTTAATAACGGAAACAAATTTTCAAAAATAGACTTAAAGGATGCGTATTTACAATTTAAGTTGGCTCCTGAATCCAAAAGATTTCTGACGATCACGACACATAAAGGTTATTACCAATATAACAGAATGCCATTCGGCATTTCAACGGCACCAGCAATATTCCAACATTTCCTCGAAAAACTTTTGAATGATATTCCAAATACTGCAATTTATTTTGATGACATTGCCGTAACAGGGAAAAGCGACGACGAACACCTGAAAACATTAGCAGAGGTCATGCACCGACTTAACAACGCTGGTATGAAAGTAAATCTAAAGAAATGCACATTTCTTCAAAAGGAAATTGAGTATCTGGGACACTATCAGCAAAGATGGAGTTCAACCCATGAAGTCTAAAATAGAAGCCATCTTGAATGCATCACCACCTGAAAACGTAAAAGAACTTAGATCCTTCCTAGGACTGGTCAATTTCTATGAACATTTCATTCCTCATCTACATAGCATTTGCGCAGAACTACACTCGCTAACAGGACATAGACAAAAATGGAAATGGACAAAAAAAGAGAACACCATCTTTGAGAAGACAAAAAGATGTATAGCAGAATCTAAACCTTTAATATCTTATAATGACGAAATGCCACTTTTTTTAGCATGTGATGCTTCAGAGAAAGGTATAGGCGCCGTTTTATATCATAAAGTTAACAACACTGAAAAGCCAATCGCATTTGCATCGAGGAAGTTAAAACAAGCAGAGAGCAATTACTACGTCATTGATCGAGAAGCCTTGGCAATATTTTTTGGAATTACTAAATTTGATCAATTTCTACGTGGGACAAAGTTTACATTAGTAACTGATCATAAACCTCTTATACACTTACTTGGAACAAACAGAAATTTACCCAAATTAGTTAACAACCGGCTTATTAGATGGGCCCTTGTCATCGGCAGCTATGACTACGAAATACAATATACCAAGGGAAGAAACAACATACTGGCAGACCCTCTTTCCAGATTACCCAACCCCAAAGAACCAGCAACCACAGCGGAGTGTTATATCAATAGGGTAGTTAAAAAAATTTACGAATCCATGATTAACGAAATAGCTATCAACGAAGAAACTATAAAGGAACAAACAAAGAAGGATAAAATATTAGTGAAAGTAATACAGTACATACGAACAAATTGGAGCACTTACAGTTACGACGAAAATTTTTTACAAGCCTACTACAAAAAGCGTAACGAATTATCTCTGGAGAACGACATAATAATGTGGCAAGGTAGAATTATCATACCAGCATCAATGAAGAAATTAACATTACATTACCTTCATCGTGGCCACCCAGGTATATCAGCAATGAAAGCACTAGGCCGTTTTTATGTTTGGTGGCCATCAATGGAAGATGATATTGATAATTACGTAAAATCGTGCAGAGGGTGTCAAGAGAACAGACCAAATAATCCAGAATTACCTATATATTCTTGGTCTATTCCTAATAGCGTTTGGGAAAGAATCCACATCGACTTTGCTGGTCCATTTTTAGGAAAATATTGGCTGGTTTTATGCGATGCCTTATCTAAGTGGATCGAAGTGAAGCCAATGAATAAAATCACTACAGAAACTCTTTGTAGTGAACTTGATGATGTATTTGCTACTTTTGGACTTCCACAGATTATTGTGTCAGATAACGGACCCCAATTTACATCACAAAATTTCAAAGCATATTGTCAGAGGAGAGGTATAACGCACATCAGATCATCACCTTATCACCCACGCACCAATGGCTTAGCAGAACGGTTAGTATGAACTTTTAAAACCAGGATGTCCAGTGAACTGAAGTCACATAATTTAACAGAGAGACTCAGAAATTTCCTTTTTACAAATAGAAATACACCACATAATACGACTTTGAAATCTCCAGCCCAACTGATGTTTGGCAGACATCTAAATTGCGTGTTTGACAACGCTCGTCCTAGCACGCGTAAGACACTACACAAAAAGCAAGTGGAAGCCAATATCTTATCTGACCAAAATACGAGAAGTTATCAGTTAGGAAATAAGGTATATGTGAGGACAAGAGAAGAAAAAAAATGGCAACCAGCTACTGTAGAGGGAAGAACACATAGGTACTCATATGTGATCAGGACGCCGGAAGGCATACCCCGACGAAGACACGCCGACCACATACGGCCTGACAACGCTTCACCAGTTACCTCTACACAAACGGAAAGTAATTCATATAATTTCCAAACACCAGAAATTCAAGTAACCCCCGAAACGCCTCCTACAGTCCAACCACAGCAGATTAATTCCCCCTCTTTTTTACGAAGAAGCTCAAGGGTGTCCAGACCGCCACGTCGCCTCATCGAAGAAATGTGAATGGGGAGAAATGTTATAACAAACCTCCTTGAACGATGCCATAGTTTTCCAAAACTTCTTCTTGTCAATGTAAACATCGTTGTTATTGATTACATGACATTAGCTTAAAATGTGGTAATTTCATTTTATAATAGTACCAAACACATATTATAAGATATACTCGTATCTTCCAAGTGATCGAAATGCCGCAGACGACGGGGAGCTCACTACGGGCCCCTAACAGCTATTATCATTAAGATGCAAACTGGATCACGCATATAGATGGTGCGTATCGTGACGACATATTAGTCTTAGCAGTTATGAGCACACTCTATCTACTAAAGGCACACGTGTGAGTCGTATGCTATTTGACGAGCTCAGTGGTCGAATTTGAAATTTGTATTTTTTTTATTTTTTATTTTTTTTTATACTACGTCGGATGGCAGACAAGCATACGGCCCGCCTGATGTGAAGCGGCTACCGTAGCCATATTAACGCTCGCAACATAAAATATCGCTCACGCGCCGCCACCTCCGCTGCCATCGCAGCATCTCCTTCCTTTCTGGTGACCTCACTCACTCGCAGGAACAGCCCTCAAGGGAACCGTTATTTGGCTGCGGTATTCTGTGAGGTGGAGGTACATTCCCCAGTCGGGTAGCTTACAATTACGCTCCCTACCTCTCTTTTCGCCAGAGCTTCGTTTGTCAGTCAGCAGGGTGCACCGCGTGCAGATGAAGTTGGCTTTGGTTCAAAGATGTTGATGAACCACTTACACCCCAAAAATTTAAATTCGAAATATTTATTTGTTTCATAAAAGCATACAATTTTGGACTATATCTATTATACACTAGTATCTGAATATAAAGTAATCACTCACAATTTTGTCGAGTCCATCACACAAGTGTCTGTACTATGCCGAGCCTGTGTCATAGACACCTGATCCTTCCACTATTAACACAGAATATGCTATTAACATTTACAATCAAAACATATAATATATACAAAGAATAAATACTAATAAAATTGGGTCAATTACCTGTTTAATAAAGTAAAAAAAAAAAAAAAATCAAAACATGCATTACACTCAATAATTATCAAATACATACATAAATAAGTTAGCAATGGCCACTTTGGACTCCGAGGTTGCGGGTTCGATTCCCGCACAAGACAAATATTTGTGTGCATGAACATGTCTGTTTGTCTTGTTCTGGGTATTTTCTATGTATTATAATGTATGTATTTACAAAAAAAGTTTGTATTCAAGTATTATACCAGCTATCTAGTACCCATAGTACAAGCTTTGCTTAGTTTGGGACTGGATGGCCGTGTGTAATTTGTGCAGGAATATTTATTTATTTATTTATTATTTATTTTATTTATGCTAGGTAATGGTAACTTAACATGTCAATTTACCAATACCTAGCATATTCATAGCATTCATCATTCTTTCTGACGTGATAACTACTTATAAATCGATGAACGCCGGCTGCACGCACGAAAAACCATGACTCATTGTCACGTTCCGCCTGAGCCGAGCGTGCAAGCGAGAGCGTGGAACAAGCGATAGAGAGGCACGGTCGACCTAAGCGTTCGGCTTGTGACGCATCTATCTCTCTTCTCTCACTCCATCGGTCAATGTTTTCTTATGACGTTATCACGTAAAATTATCGTCCGTAAATCGACTTTACAGGCAACTAGTTTTATACCACTAGAGAACTAGCTGCACGCTGCTGCGCCCTGTCTGATGGTAGCAGTCATCGCAGCCTATGAACGCTTTTGACTCCTGTGGCATCACTCCCGCATTGTCGACCTTGTGAAAACCCCTTTTGACCTTTCTTGAAGAACCTCATGCTGTAGCTGCCTGGGAAAACATTGGCAGGGAGTACATTCCATAACCTCAGAGGTCGAGGTAGAAAACTTCTCTGGAACTTCCTAATTCTGTGTTGATATGATATTTTTTTTTATACGATGTCGGGTTCGGGTACCAAATAACTCTTGTTTGCTTAACGGCAGGTTGTACGATGTGCAGATCAACTTGGTTTTGGTTCTAAACATGGTGTTGAGCCATTTTAAGTTTCAGGCAAGGGGAAAAATCCAATCGCTTACTATCTCCGAGCATGCCTTCTACTACATATTTTATTTATATTTTTAGGTACAAAAATCACTAGGGGGCAAAAGAGCATGTGGACCACCTGAGGGAAAGCAATCACCACCGTCCATGGAGATCAGCAATACCAAGGAGTCGCCGATCCGTTGCCAGCCTATATGCTCTTTCCTTTCTTTCTGGTGACCTCACTCACTCGCAGGAACACAACAACCCTCAAGGGAATTGTTAATTGGCTGCGGTATTCTGTGAGGTGGAGGTACTTCCCCATGATCTGCGGGCAAAATTCACATGTTAGTAGCTCGTTCTCATCCCTACTGTCCGTAACATATATGCTGTTGTGCGAGTGTATCACCAGCATTATAGCAGCCAGGTCCTTGTTGCTGCAATTGTAGCATATAAAAATGTCTTCATAACTCAGTAATCATTCTTTTGATTTTTAATTAACGGAAGTTATAGATCCAAATATAAGATCCAATTCATAATAATATTAAATTCTATTGGCGCATTTGAGCATAAGAGAGGCAGGGTACAGCGAATTTGTAAGCTGACCGACTGGAGAAGTACCTCCACCTCACAGAATACCGCAGCCAAATAACAAGTCCCTTGAGGGTTGTGATGTTCCTGCGAGTGAGTGAGGTCACCAGAAAGGAAGGAGTTGCTGTGTTGGTAGCGGGGGTGGCGGCGCGCGAACGATAATTCTTGTTGCGAGCGTTAATATGGCTATGGTAACCGCTTCACATAAGGTGGGCCGTGTGCTTATCTGCACCCCAACGTAGTATAAAAAAACTCATATCAGTAGCAAAGACTATCTCTAACTAATTGTTGACAACTATCCTTACAAATTCCTCAGAGTACAGTAGTCGTCATATTTCACAGTTTTAATTCCAACAAAGCTAAGGACAGAATTATTAAAGTGCCAGGCGTCCAATTTTAATTAAATCGTCAGGATGCAGGCTATAGTGGACGGACACGACGTTCGGACGGAGCTAGCCATTTTACATTACTGCCCCTTTATTAAACAGGCCAGTCGTGCTGCTATCCACCTACGCATCTCCATGGTTACTACACATACGGGTATCAAAAAACGTCCAACAAAACTTTTGAAGAGGTTGAGAGATGCTCAAGCACTTATTATTGTTTGAGGCTACTAAGAATTATGGCTAAATAGCTGACTCGACAGACAATGTCCAGCCCCCTTATCACTCTATTCAATTTGAAATAGAGTCGCTTATTCATTGGTATGAATAAGCAATCTATTTAGTTATTGAATCACAATAAGAGTTGGTGGTAAGGGGGCTGATCATGACATCTAGAAATATTAAAATACTACTTATCTAAAAATTGATAAATAAATGATATAGATAAAAAAAATCGACTTCAGTACTCGTACTTTGTCGTAGATTTATTTATTATATCGCACTTATTGAATCGCAATAAGAGTTGGTGGTAAGGGGGCTGATTTCTTTACAATAAATATTGAATTCGAATTGGTTTCGCGCAATCTGTCAAATGACTGGTAGTTCAGTCAAACAACATAAAATTACATTAGAAAAGTTAAAAAAATATTCAGAAAATTTAAGAAAACTTACCAACCGTAGTCGTTCAGTTTTCTTAAATTTTCTAATTTTCCGCGCAATATTTTTATTTTCTTCGTTCATAATATCTCCTGACAATGACAAACAGAACAAAAAAGAAATTAGTGAAATCGCTCCAGCCGTTCACGCGTGATGCTTTGGCAAAGGGAAATAGGAATTAATTTTTAGGGTTCCGTAGTAAACAAGGAACCTTTATAGTTTCGCCATGTGCATCTGTCCGTCCGTCCGTCCGCGGCCTAGCTCAGAGACCCTTGATACTAGAAAGCTGTAGTTTGGCATGTAGACACATATTAACTATGATGACAAAGTGGTAGAATAAAATTTTGTAAATTTTTTTTATTCGGGGTACCTCCCCCCCTACACGTATAACGGGGATGATTTTTTTTTTCTGCACCTTCCCCATGATGTGGGGTGTTTGGATAGGTCTAGAAACATTGGGAGTGTGGGAAGATCATTTTTCGATATAGTAATCTGTTTGCGAATTATTTACATTTAACGTGCAAATTTTTGTTAGACGCAAGTGTATCAACGAAACTGTTATGTTTAGAAAAGTGAAAAAAACATGGAATAAGTCCATATAGTGAATTTAAAAGGAAAACTATCACGGCTAAGTAGATTTTACAAGTTACTGAGTAATAGCCGAACTTATAAAATGTATTGCAAGACGAATAGAATTGTGTAGTACATTACCAGAGGCTAGATAGCGCTCGTACCGAAACACGCCGTTCGGTATTGAACCTTACGACTTTTTTAGATAATGTTTTTTGATAGTGTTTTTTAAATATTGTTTTTATAGATAATGGTACGGAACCCTTCGTGCGCGAGTCCGACTCGCACTTGGCCGGTTTTTTTATTTATATAGATCTAAATGCCAATATAACATAGTATATCTCAAGCTATGCTATGCTATTATAACATATAAAATCTAACGATTATATTATAATCAATCAGAATTTGTTATAATATCATCTTTCGATTTTATATTTTTTCAAAGCATTTACTAGTCATTTAAAATTAAAATAATATTTTTATCTCTGTGGTTTATTTGATGTTGTATTTACGTAGCTCTACACCCGATTGCAGTATTTAACGTGACGTGACGTAAATATCCAAACATTTTATAAATTTTGCCTACGCATACGAGTATATGAAAATAATAACTACTATATTGATTTTATACTAAAGTTAAACTATAGTAGTTTATTAAATGACCTATAGAATAATCCTGCCGGTGGTGAATTGATCAGCCATTAAAATATTTCTAAAATTAGGTATATACCAACAATAACGTTTTATTTCCACATCATTTCAAACAGAACGGCACTGGAATATCTGAATACCGACCATAAGCATGCAACATGTTCCTATTAAACACCAACAGAAATCTGATCGAATTAATGGATATTGGAAACATTCACTCGTCTCCTACAGGCTCTAGTTTCTGAATGCATTAAGAACCTGTGAATAAATTGTGTACCGATAATCGAATTTAAGAGCAGGCAATTTGATTTACACTACTTTGCGTGCTTCCGCCACCAATTAGTTCATGCAAACTACATTAGTTACTTACTATACTTTTTTTTCTTTTTAATCACGGGTCAAGCCCGGTCATTTGATAGGCGTGCGCGGGGATATGGATCCAACGCGTAGAGGCCCCTTTGAGAAGTTTGATGTAATGTTGTACGCCCGCCGTGACCCGCTCCTGGATATGTCAATGGGACGATATACCCATGAGCAGGTCTCGGCAGTCGTTGAGACTATTGCGAAGTGTGATGGAAAATAAATGGGCTATGGAGATGAGATCTGGGTGAACTAAATACCGGGCTATTACAGAAGAGGGACGGACGCCTGCCATAACTGCTTTTATTACTATACTTATTATTACCGTTAGTAGTTGCATGCGACTGCCATGGCTGCTTTGGTCGTCTCTGAAAATCGTTGAATTTAAGGGCGTTACACTACAGTATCACTTGAAAATCATAGGACAGTGACTGCAGATTGGTACGTCAACAATCGCTTGCCCAGAATCTTACAAAAAGTACGCCAAAAGCGTTCTCAAAGCAATGTCCTCCTCCCACCACGTTAACACATCACATTCCGCTACGTAACAGAAGTGTATTTGAAGGCTTCTGACGTCGAACTGATGATGCATCCGTTAAGGCGGACCTCGACTCTATGACATCTTTTTGTTTCCAAAAATTAAAGACAAACTTAGAATGAGTTCCATGAAGCTATTGAAGAGGTCCCTAGGAACACTGGTCCAACTACTTTATACAATGATTTTTGTATGCCGTAAGCACAAGAATGATGCAATGTATAGCAAAGTTACGTAGTACTTTAAATTGTTGAGTATGTCACGTCGGGGTCACCACTGTTGAGTATGTCTCTGTGTCGTCTCTGTTGTGGAGGTGACGTGGAAGGAATAAATGATATTCAACACTTAAGTAGTTAGAAGGGCTTATTAGAGTCCAGATAAATAGTTACAAATTACAAGTGAAATAGCGCACGAAATGTAACACCTAACATTGTGACGGCACAGAGACTACTGCCTGTGCAGTAGTCGGCCACAACGCGAGCGCCTGACGACGCTGCAAAATGTAATATGTGACATCGTTACTAAATAGTTAGCCTAGATATCATGGCGGTACCACACTCCAGTCGGTAGACAATCATGTAAACAATAAAAATATGAAAAGGTACAAAAAGTTCGTCATTATTTCTTCCCGTATATTGCTTCTTAAGGAATTCAAATTTAGCTAGTTCTTAATGCTGCGCTGTAAGAAACTATATATTTCTCAGAACTAAAGACTATAAAGAAGGTGTGTGAATGTATAATCTATTGAAGTTAATTACGGATATCCATAAAATGAGGAACCACAAAATGGTAATTGGGTGTCTGAAATTCTAGCTTAGATTAGGTTTGCCATGTATATATCTTCCTTAGTCTCCAAGTTAGTAGAAGTTAGTAGTTTTGTAATTTTAGACGCTCGGTTGATTACCAGGTTATTATGTGTAACGTAACTAGTTACGAGACCTGTGACGGTGTAACTCGTCATGCGTGGAACAAGAAACAGGATTATTTTTCGTAAGCAGTTACTTGAAATGATACCAATCAATGTGACGTGTGACAGTGTAGTTACTTGTTACGACGAAACAAGATCTGTAACCGTATCACTCGTTACGCGTGGAACGAGAAGCAGGTTAGTTTTCTGTAAGCAGTTTGTAGGAACGAAACGAATCAACGCGTGAAAGGTGAGTAAGTACAACGAAGACAGATTTGTTGTCCTTAATTAAACGCTGTGCCTGTGATCAGGTCAATGTTTCATCCACTAACTGCGGGTCACAGAATTCAAATTTAAATTTAAATATTTGTGTCAATGTCAATAAAATAAATGAAGCTAACAAACCGGCTAAGAACTGTAAAACTTTGATTTTTTCGGACGGCATTGGTTGCAACTTAGGAACAATTATGTTCAACAATTTAGAAGGACATATAATAAACCATTGCATGCCAAATGCCTCCTACAGGCAAATAATTAACAAAATGTTGGAAACGCAAGGAATTGATGAGAACACTACAATTGTTATTATGATTGGTGATAGCAACAAAGTTCAGAAAAAAGACATTCTATACTGTACAAACAAACTCTTACAGCTAAATATAGTCAAAACCATATTCTGTGCGTTCCCATACAGTAGCTGCCAGTCTACACAAGCAAACTCTAGGATACACTACTTGAACAATCTACTACATACACTGACATGTCGTCACAGTGATGATATTATATTCTTTGACACAAATAATTTTATTTCTGATTTTTATTTGATGAAAGACCATTTACATCTTTCTAAAAAATCTAGATATAAGATTTCTTCTTTACTTGCCTACAACATTAATTATATAACGGGTTTACACTGTAAACAAAATAATTATAATGTAGGTAACTTGACTGCAGATTTAAACTGCTTCACAGGACAGAAGGAAAGCTTGCTGAATTAAAAATTGTACATCAAAACATACAAAGCTTTCCTGGCAGCGAATTGCTTGTACAATTATTTTTAGAATTGAAAAATGTTGACGTTTTGTGCTTAACTGAACGATAGTCAGATGATCTTTCATATTAATAACTACAAAGTTGCTAGCTGTTTCAACAGGCAGTCGACTACTAGAGGCGGTTCATTAATTTTAGTTAAAGATTGCATGTTAGTCAAAGAGCGTGTGGACATTACTCGGCTTTCTGTTGAATGTACTATCGAGATATCTTGTGCCGAGTTAGACAAACATTTAATTATATGTGTATATAGACCCCCAAATAGTGTGTACAAAATATTCGAGGAAGTCATGGAGGATGTATTAAAGTTAGCATTTAAAAGTAATAAGAACCTAATTGTTTGTGGTGATTTCAACATTGATTTGCTTGTTGATAGTACTGTTAAATCAAATTTTTTAAACTTATTTAAATCTTTTAACTTGCATAACTTATTTCTTGAGCCCACGCGAATTACTCCAACCTCCGCTACCTGTCTGGATAATGTCTTCTGTAATTCGGAGTACTTAAATAAATGTATAATTAATGACTTACCTTCAGATCACTGTGGACAGTATGTCGTATTCAATAACGTAGTTGTGGAAAAAACCAAACTTATTTTGTTCAGACCAATTACTAGTAGTAAAATATCAAAATTCAAAAATGTTTTGAAGGATAAGTTGCCACTAATAGTATACACGGAAAATGATCCTAACAAACTATATGGTGATCTTTTTAATGTAATGTCTGAAGAATTTAATAACATATTTGAACAAAAAGTGGTTAAAGTCAGAAACAATATTAAATTTTGTGAATGGGCTACCAAAGGTATTTATAAAAGTCGAGATACACTATATGATTTGTATGCTCAAAAATCGTATAGACGGGATGGCAATTTTACAGAACACGTTAGACACTATTCCAAAATCTTCAAGAAAGTATGTAAGGTTGCCAAGTCTAACTACATAAATAATAAAATTAAAAATTCTACCAACAAGTGTAAAACTGTTTGGAACATTGTCAACAAAGAGACTGGCAAAATAAAAGTTAAAGAAAACGACTACTCTTTGAAATGTAATAATAATATATTAACTTCAAATCAAGATGTTGCTAATGCATTTGGAAACTTTTTTACCAATGTTCCCATTGATACGACTGCCTCTCTCAATTCATCAGCCTCAGAATCCATAAGATTACTTGAGGATAATGTACAGCCCTGTGAGCATGCATTTAAATTTTGTCACATTACCCCAGATGACATTATTCATACGAACATTCAAACATTTAAATATTAAGAAATCTGAGGATCTCTGGGGAATGTCCACTCAAATTGTTCTTCCTATTTTGGATACTGTTGCTGCCCACCTGGCTATAATTTTTAATGAAAGTATAGAGAGTGGTATTTTCCCAAACTTAATGAAACTTGGCAAACTTATACCTTTATTTAAATCAGGAGATAATCGTGAGCCTGGGAATTACAGACCAATCTCTATTCTGCCAGTATTGAGTAAAGTGTTTGAAAAGATCATGTCAAATCAGCTGCTCGCACATCTTAATAAGTTCCACATTCTACATAAGAAGCAATACGGGTTCACCGCCGGAATGTCCACTACAGACGCAGGAATCGCGCTCGTGAAATACATATTTGAGGCTTGGGAGACGTCTCAGGACGCTATCGGTGTGTTTTGCGACCTCTCCAAAGCATTTGATTGTGTTGATCATCAGACACTGCTGCTCAAATTAAATCATTATGGTATTAAAGAGAAGGCTTTGCAAATGGTAGAATCATACCTTAGTAATAGAACTCAAACGGTGGATGTAAATGGCACAAAATCAAATGCATTTGATGTAAAAATGGGCGTGCCCCAGGGTTCAATTTTGGGTCCTCTCTTATTCTTGGTATACATCAATGATTTGCCTGATTTGGTAGAAAAATTTGCCAACGTAGTACTGTTTGCCGACGATACCTCACTTATTTTTAAAGTTGCTAGGTATAAAGACAAAATTGATGATGTTAATAATGCTCTTTCTGCAATTTTGAACTGGTTTACTACAAATAATCTCTTTCTTAACTCATACAAAACTAAATGTATTAAATTCACGTTACCCAATGTCAGGCAAGTCCATGCTGATGTAGTCATAAAGGATAACACCCTAGTTTATGACAATGATACTGTTTTTCTTAGTATTACCATTGATTCAAAGTTGCAATGGGGCCCTCATATAACGAAACTAGCTCGCAGACTCAGTTCCGCAGCTTATGCGGTTAGGAGAATAAGACAGATAGCGGACGAGACAACTGCTAGGCTCGTTTATTTTAGTTATTTCCATAGCATTATGTCATATGGCATATTGCTTTGGGGTAAAGCAGCTGACATTGATAAAATTTTTGTATTACAAAAGAGAGCCATTAGATCAATTTACAATTTGGGTTCTAGGGATTTACTCCGTGAGTTATTTAAGGAGATAAACATCCTCACTGTCGCTTCTCAATATATTTATGTAAATATTATGTACGTGCGTAAAAATATTTCGAATTTTACAAAAGTATGTGATATAACTAATGTCAACTTGCGGAACAAAAACAAATTGGTTATTCCAAAACATAGACTGGGGAAGGTCAATAATTCGTTTGTCGTAAATTGCATCCGCTACTACAATAAGTTGCCGGAGTCGGTCCTGATTTTACCCGACACTAAATTCAAACAGCTTATTAAGACCACCTTATGTAAAAAGGCTTACTTCAGGACCGACGATTACCTTAATGATAAAAATGTATGGCAAATTCTCGGCACAGGATGTGAAGCACAGGCGTCTTATCTTTACAAGTAGTATTGTGGATATACATATTTAGACTTTATACAATATGTATATACACTCTATACTATGATGTTTTATATTTTTATTTTTTTTACTATTTTATTTTACTTTAATTTTTTTTTTCTCTTATTTTGTTTGAATACCATCTTTTTTTTTATTGTATTATGATAATATTATATTATAATATTGTATGGCTATTTTAAAAAACCGGACAAGTGCGAGTCGGACTCGCCCACCGAGGGTTCCGTAGGTACGTAATATCATTATTAAATTTGATATTTTTCATTATAAATAAGAAATAATGCGTCGAAAAAAATAAATAAAATATATTTTGCAATGTGTACATCAAGCCCTTTCATATGATACCCCATTTGAACTAGTAGTTTCAATTTGAAATTTCGACACCCTATAAAAAATATAGACCCCCTATTTTTTAAAATCTATTTACAAATGTATAGTTTTGAGATTTATTCCTGTACTTGTAGTCTATAACGATGTTACGTGCCAAATTTCATAGTTCTAGGTCAACGGGAAGTACCCTATAGGTTTTGATTCCCTTGAGTGTGTCGAAATATGCGTTTTTTGATGAATAAACGGCCGTAACTTTTTTCTACGTAAACTTAGCAGTTTGATTTTTTTTTAACTTCATGGGACCGTAGACTTGAGTAAACAGTTCAAATTTCAGCTTGATACCTCCACGCATTCTCGACATAGAAATTCTTGACAGACAGACAGACAGACAGACAGACAGACAGACAGACAGACAGACAGACAGACAGACGGACAACAAAGTGATCTTATAAGGGTTCCGTTTTTCCTTTTGAGGTTCGGAACCCTAAAAAAAGACCTATATTGACAGAGTTTCTTTCGGCATTTCTTCTCGTCAATGGTCATTCCGAAATGCTGGTAGATAAAAAATATACCTAATTGTTAATGACGTGTCTAAGTGCCCGCGAGGGCCCACAGAATAAAGAATTTTGACTTTGACTTTGACTTTGAAAAACAGGTGAGGTGACGAGAAACAGGTGATTTTTGGTATGGAGTGACAGTGTTATAACACTTTTTTCGGCTATTGCAAACAATAGCAGCATAGCTAGCTAGTTACTATTCACGAACTTAACAAGTCTATTCAACAATTTGTTTAATGCAAAACTTTTTATATTTAAATTCGCAAATTCATTTAATATTTATACGAACTACTTATATCAAGCTCCTTATATATAGAACAAATAACAAATGACTTAATAATATGTACGGCAAAAAAAACGGAATAAACTAAAATTACATATTATAACTTGTACATTTATACAAGTTAAAATTAAAGTAAAAATAATATATAACTAAATTAAAAACTAAAAGTATAATAACACAGAAAAAAAATATCATTATATTTAACTGTCCCGACAACTTTCGGTAATTGTGCACAAAAGGCTGGCCGCATTTCCATGCTGTATGGCGATAGAAATATTTTGCCCTACATATTTGCCAGCCCTTTAGTCACTCGATATTTAATTGATATTTAACACAAAATTTTAAATTGATGATGATTAATTAAACAGTATACATAGTTTATATTAGATCTCATCAGCCTTTTTTGCATTATTGCTGTCTCTCAGATTAGCAATCTGAGAGACAGCAATAATGCAAAAAAGGCTGATATTTTTTGCATTATTGCTGTCTCTCAGATTAGCAATCTGAGAGACAGCAATAATGCAAAAAAGGCTGATGAGATGAGATGAGAGGGGAAGTCAAATTTCAAAAGCTTCCTACTCCTACTATTTTCTTCTGATTAAATTCGTTGTGAGTTCTAAGGCAGCCGTAGTTTTACCCCCGTGACTGCAATGGACTTCACTGTTCATTGCCTTTTTTGGCGGTCGCCGTTGTTAATCCTACACAGGAGACACAGTGGTGGGAATGTCTATCAAACTCTCATCAGAAGGCCAATTCTCGTAAATTTTCTACGAACGCAGATTGAAAGTTGACCGAATCGAGATTGAATTGTGAATTGACTAAAATTATATACTTGATTTCATTAATTAATTATTATCAATTCTTGTGGTTCGCAAAGTAACATTCTTAGTTTGTTTAATTTTCACTCGTATTTCGATACAATCCCGCTTAAATTTAATTTTAATGTTACATATTGCGTTACGAGAATATCAAAACGACGCTTCCGGATACAAAGGTCGTAAACGCCAAAATGGCTTCCGGATACAAAAGTCGTAAAAGCCATTTTGGCTTTTTGGCTAATGGCTTTTACGACTGAAACTGAATTTTGACTATATTTTAATTACGAGAATTGCCCCTCTGAAGTTTACAAACGTGGACTTATCTATTTAAGAGATATCTTATTGCTAGCCATAAAGGTACATTAATACATTAGTATCAGAAGAAGAAATGTTAGGTAATCAGGGTACATTTTGTGACTAACATTTGTAACCATTCAAGATAAGGCAAACATTTGGAAATTGTCGGCAAATACTCATTACGTTCTCATGAAGTGTTAGGTAATGAAGCTTGGCGATGGTAGTCCTAATACCGCAAACATCCTCACGACAATTGAGGCGAAACTGTTAGTATTAATGAGCGCCAAGTACATTGGCGATAATTGTACGATTGGGAACAATTTTGGAGGTCACGAATTAGTGCGATTAGAAATTCTGTAAGGAATCGGTTTTAGTGTAGTAATCCATGTGTATAGACTAATTTCTTAAGGCATCGTAGTACATGAGGTGTGGGTGGCTCACCACAATCATTAGAGCCAAAGCCAACCTCAACTGCACGTGAAAAATTTAAATAACAATTCCCTTGAGAGTTGTTGTGTTCCTTCAAGTGAGTAAGGTCACCAGAAAAATAGAGTTACTACGTTGGCAGCGGGGATGGTGGCGCGCGCGCGCGCGTTTTTTCGTTTGCGAGCGTTAATATAGCTACTGTAACTGCTTTACATCAGGCGGGCCGTATGCTTGCCTGCCACCCGACGTAGTATAAAAAAAATCATCAAACTCGACTTTACCGAAATACCCCTCCATATAAGGCTACGGTCGACGTTGCTTAACTTGCGTATTCGTGTAGACTGTACGCGCAACGACGCTAATCGAGCTTCTCAGTGGTAGTTCTTATTCTTTTTTTTTATACCACTAAAGTGGCAAACAAGCCACAAGGAACGCAGTCACCGTAGCCTATGAACGCCTGTAACACCGGGGGCATCACACGCGCGTTTTTTTTTTTTTTTTTTTTTTTTTTATTTATACTACGTCGGGTGGCAGTCAAGCATACGGCCCGCCTGATGTGAAGCGGTTACCGTAGCCATATTAACGCCCGCAACATAAAATATCGCTCGCGCGCCGCCACCCCCGCTGCCATCGCAGCATCTCCTTCCTCTCTGGTGACCTCACTCACTCGCAGGAACACAACAGCCCTCAAGGGAACCGTTATTTGGCTGCGGTATTCTGTGAGGTGGAGGTACATTCCCCAGTCGGGTAGCTTACAATTACGCTCCCTACCTCTCTTTTCGCCAGAGCTTCGTTTGTCAGTCAGCAGGGTGCACCGCGTGCAGGTGAAGTTGGCTTTGGTTCAAAGATGTTGATGAACCACTTACACCACCGGCAACGCGCCTATATATAGGATAGGCGCGTTGCCGACCCTGTAAGTTTTTACAGGGTACTCTTCACACCCTTCTTGATGAAGCCCATGCTGTAGTCTCCTGAGAAAACCTCGACAGGCAGTTCATTCCACAGCTTGACAGTACGCGAGTACTATCTAGTATACTGTGTTAATACCCCTCTTTCAAGAAGCTACAATAAAAATACTTTAATGTCCTTGTTATAAAACAATCCGAAGATAATTAAAAATTTGTTTTCATTCACGTAATATTTTTTAGTGGTGCCAATTAATATTCATGCCGCCTTAACAAAACATCAATACCTATTTATTATTCTCACTAATTCGTCTCAATTTTATTTATGTATCGTGTAAACTCGGAGTTCACGTCTACGTTCCAAACAATATTGTCTGACAAGCTGACAGCTTACAGCCGAGTAGAACTCCTTCATCATTGCCCTCCCACCACAAACACCCTTACACAACAATCTTCAATGTTTGATAATACAACGCTACTTAAACAAGCAGAAATCTATATAGAATGTAGGACGAACGAGCAATGGATAGTAAACTATTGTAAAATTCATACGAATATCGTAAATCTTAGTAGAGGTCCCGAAATTTGGTAACTCGGTCACGCCTGAACTCATTCGCGTGAAACGGCCGAGTCATCGTGGAATATCGTCGCTTTTCTTATTCAAAACTTGACACCTACAAGCACTTCGACATTGCGAGCAGTTTCAACGTGTCACGCAATATTCTCAGGCATATATCGAACCTATGGTATAATATACGTAACTTCAAAATTTCAAATTTTGAAAGAATTGGTCTTACTGGTTTGTTTGTAAGTTCTATAATGTAATAACAATATGTAATACAATTCTTAAAAATATAGAGTAATACATAGGTTGACTTATCCCTGATAGAGATTTCTACTAGTCAACCACTGTTCCACTATGACTTCACTCCACTATTGTATCCACTTCTTTAGGCTTTAAAAGCTTCATTTGCTATATTGCTGTCTATCATATTGCTTTGCTATCTTGCTGTCTATATTGTAGTCACTGCTGTTAATCCTGGCTACACAGGAGACACAAGGGTAAGAATGTGTGGTGGATATATGCTGGTTGTTTGTGTTTGTAGTTCCACTTCATAATTACATTAACTTGATAATGTGGTAAAGGTAAAACTAGTCGGGGAAAGAACCAGCAGTGCAGTCCTAATAAAAAGTTTTATTGGTGTTCCTCTTGCAATAAAGTGAAAGGAATGAATGTTATAGCTCCTCGAAATCATAACCACTCGGTCTGATTCACTCTCAAGTCATAATTACGAAATTAACTACTCGTAAAGCGCCGCGCCGACGCTTTCTGAAAATCGACGTAAATATTTTTACAAACCTATTGTTTCTAGATTTCTAAAAATGAATCTATGTATACTTTTTTATCTTTCTCATATTTAACTCAATTTCGAGAAAAATTAATATTCCACTAAATGAACGATATAATTTCTAAAATTCATACAGAATAAAGATTCTTACCGGACGGGACCCCACCACACATTCGGGAACCACTGCATCTCCTGTGTAGCCAAGAGTAATAGCGGCGACCGCCAAAAAAGGCAATGAACAATGTAGTCCACTGGAGTATCGGGGGTAAAATGACGTCAGCCTAGGAAGTTACAATTAATTTAATGAGAAGTAATTAGTAGGAGTAGGGAGCTTTTGGAATTTTACTTCCCCTCTTAGCAATATGATAATGAACGATGAAATCCACTGCAGTCCCGGAGGTAATAAATACTACGGCTGCCTTGGAACTTACAACGAAGCTTTTGGAATTTTACTTCACCTCTTAGCAACGTGAGAGACAGCAATATAGCAAATAAACCTATCAGGCATATATCAAACCTATGTTAGAATATTGACGTAACTCCAAATCTTGAAAGAATTGGTCTTACTGGTAAGAGGTGTAAACTCTTTAGGTGGTTATCATAGTGGAATATAGTCATAGTGGAACACTAAGACCAATTCAATGAAAATTTGAAGTTACGTCATTATTCTACCATAGGTTCAAATACAATAACAATGAAATTCACTGCAGTCCCGGGGATAAAACTCGGTTGCCTTGGAACTCACTACGAATTTAATCAGAAGAAATTAGTAGGAGTAGGAAGCTTGTGGAATTTGACAGAATAAAGGTTAAAAAACTGTTTTATAGACGTAACTTGTATTTTATATTTATTTACATTGTACTAATACAGACACGTATAAAGTTTGTTTATTATTCTTGTCGCGTGAGTGCTAAAAACCTTAAAGGATTCTTTGAACAGATCTCTGATTTGGTCCCAAAGGGATGCAGTAGAGAATTGTTTTAAACTAGAGACTACGTTTTATTTTGCCATTTCTTTTTCTAGTCATTAGTGCATTGCAAACGATAGCCGATACCTTCCCAAGTCATTAAGGCATGGAGTTCAAAATAATAACACATTTACGTTTGAACAATATACAAATTTAAACACAATATTTTTCATATGACTGAAGGAAAATAAAAAAAAATTGACAGCAAATTGAAAGGCCGGAGCACAAGCGGTCGAAAAAGGCAATGAAATAAAGTTGATACTGTTGATTGTTGGCACTTGGTGGAACATTATTATCATAATTGAAACACCATCTGTTTACCTTGATAATGCCTTAGCGGCGAAACCGGTCGGTAATATTAAATATAATAACGTGGAATAGTACAAGTGCTTTATTATAACATTATGGCAATGAAATAAATTTCAAAAGTGTCCTACGTTTTCTTAATACATACATTATTTCACACATAAACGAAATTCTTATGTGATACGACACCCCGGCCACTCCATATAAATATAGTGTCGTTTACTACTACATAAACAATGATGTCTGTGCAGAGCGTGAATGAGCGTGTGTGCGTGCGGCGCCATACGAATGGTTTCAGATTTGTCTCAGAGGGGAGGTGAGGTCGACATGTGAGAGCGGCATGGAGTGGCCATACTGTACGTAGTACTATTACTTATACTGTGGTGATACTATAAAATGTCATAGGATAGTTTAATATCAATTTTATATCAGCAGCGTTTAACAACTAAGTGGATACAATTGATTACTTTTACAGATGACAAGTTTTTGTACACCCCTAAAGAGACAAAGAAGCAAACGGTTTACCTGATTGTACCAAGAGCATCTCTCACGCCGGCCATGTAAAGCTCCCTTTAAAAATTTCATAGAGAACCAAAGAAATCCTCGCAGGGAATTCATTACACAATATGTAAGTAAGTATTTCCTGCTGATCGTTAGCAGTACAACTATACAAATACAAATGATTTATTTGCAATAAATAGGGTGGGTACAATAAATGCGGTTGGATCTTAAAGTAAAAGTTGCATGCCTATTTAGCCATGTTATATACTAGCATGCAAATATTTATAGTCACAATTTTAAGGATTTACTCCATGCATCGACATAACCCGAGAACTTATTTTTTGAAATAATTATAAAAGGCGGCGGTATATTTTGATGCTGTTTCCACAGGGGTTTTCACTACCATATAGAGAACCAATGTCCTCAAAAAACTTTATAAAATGTATACTTAATACATTTTACAATTCAAATGTACTCGTAGGTATATAGGATTAAATTCTTTCACATCGAAAGGAAATATAGAATTTATTTATTTATAAATATTTATTCAATAAATAATATTATATTAACTACTAGAAAAATAAAACTAACTAAAACTGTTATTATTATCTCTTTTTTATCACGGGTCAAGCCCGGTCATTTGATATGCGTGCGCGGGGATATGGATCCAACGCGTATAGGCCCCTTTGAGAAGATTGATGTAATGTTGTACGCCCGCCGTGACCCGCTCCAGGATATGTCAATGGAACGACATACCCATGAGCAGGTCTCGGCAGGCGTTGAGATTATTGCGAAGTGTGATGGAAAATAAGTGGGCTATGGAGATGAGATCTGGGTGAACTTAATACCGGGCTATTACAGAAGAGGGACGGACGCCTGCCATAACTGCTTTTATTGCTAGGTATTTGCGGCAGGCGGTGGCTTGCCACTCACTATATGGGCCCCCAAAATGCCAGGAAAACGGCCGGGGGCAACACCGGTGTGAGTGTCTCAGGGATGTCGAGAGGTGTGCTGCGCTTTCTCCGAAGTTACTCGCGGCGTGATGCCCTTTAACACTTCCACCCCTGGAGCATATAGCTCTAGCGGCTCCTCTCTGGACGGCCAATGAATGCAAGCCAGAGCTGAGAGTCCTGCGGGCCTTCTTGTGTTTACACTCCGACCGATGAAGACACGCCGGAGACGAAGGCCCTGACCGACTCTCTGGACACTCGGGTCCGTGGTGTCGCTACTCACACAACAGCTCGCCACACATGCTGCCCTGCGGACTTATTATTATTATTAGATATATACTAATATATCATAATACATTTATAAGGAGCACGATGGCATCATTTCCGGCTGTTGTCGTTAGATGGCAGTCGTTAAGCCAAGTCTTTAGGCGGCTTGAAAACACTGACCTCCGCCAATACGCAGTTGAGCAACGTGGTGGAGTATGCTCTAAAACCCTTTCGATTGAGGGGAGACCCGTATCCCAGCAGTGGGGTTAATAGAAATTGACGACGAAATAAATTTATATTATCGGTCATGGGCGAAACCGAGGTGGGTCCTTAGCTCGATAATTAACAAAAAGTTATAAATTTCTTTTTCTTTCAAACCCAAATTACGACTCCTTGTTTTACAAAAAAAGATTAAAATTGATTAGATAAAAAGAAACCAACTCTATGTATATGCTCGTACATATTACATATATACACGTTATTTGCCCATAAAGGCTTCGATATCAATGTAGACGGTGTCTCTTTTTATTTATAAGACTTTAGACAACTAAACTTGAAGCCATAATCAATCAAACTAGAGTTAACGAGGAACTCGCCCGAACATATGTGTTAGCCGCATAGCTATCAGCTTTCCGACTGAACAGCTTTGCACCCTCATCAGCCGAACCTATTGCAATGTGTCATTACAAGCGGCCATTCTAACAAGGCCCCTCACATCGCCACCACGCCCTGTGTTAAAGTGATTGATACAGGTCACTCGAAATGGTCAGTTAAGGACTTATTTGTGGGAAGACATCCTCGTTAGTTGTTATTAGTGGAGCAATAAACGCGGAGGTCTATTGTCTATTGTTGCTATTGTACCAAGGCATAGATATAATATAATATACTATTAATAACCAAAGATCTTTTTACGGCAAACAAGATAGTATAATATGCCTTTATTCATAATAATAAGGTGATACAGATGTCATTAATCTATATACAATGCAGGACGAAAGAGCCTCCGCCAATCGGCAGTTGAGCAGCGTCATAGTAAAAATATTATGGCAGCGTGGCCTTTAGGCGGCTTGAAAACACTGACCTCTACCAACACGCAGTTGAGCAACGTGATGAAGTATGCTCTAAACCCCTTTGATTGAGGGGAGGGCGGTATCCCAGCAGTGGGATTAATAGTTGACGACGACAGATGTCATATTTATAAGCTGAGTCACTTATTCTGCCCGATTTAGGGCGTGTGAATTAAAAACAATAATTATTATTATCAAAATTAATCATGATATATATATAATAGGGTAAACCTATATATAGGGTATAGCTATTGCCCACTTAAGGATTTCAAACACATTGACATCAAATATTTAAAAAAATATTTTCATTATCAACGTTTTATAACTTTTTTCTTATAACCTAATAAACTCTCCCATAGAATGTTAACAGTTTTTAGTTAAAACTTACATAACTTAGAAAATAAAAAAAAAATAAATTTAAAATCATCTAAAAAGTATAGTTATTGCCCACTACTTGTACTAATTGCCCACATCACGGCACAGTAATTGCCCAGTGTCTTAAAATGACAAAATAGACTTTATACGTAGATAAATAATAAAAAAATACATTAAACCTAAATCTATTAGTATAGTCTTCAAAATTTCAAAATAAATTGCATTTGGCTTTATAACAAATATTTCTTTAGTTAATGTTGACTTGTCAGAATCGCCAGAGAGAGAATCATCTACTTCAAAACAATGATGGCACAAAAATAAATATAATCGAGTTGTAGAGTATGTGTTCCTTATGTTTTGGTGGAATGCAACGCACATGAAAGATTTTTGAGCAAGCACTGCAAGTCAAATCATTTTTTATCACATTGAAATGAGAAACTCCACAAATAGGCCTTGGTACAAAGTTACTAGGTAATATATTACTTAGACCAGTTACATATCTTTTTAATTGCTCCTATTTTTTGCTCTTCTTTATTTTTTTTCTATTATTATTTTTTATCTTATTTGGTAGCACAGAATCTTTATCTTTCAAGTGGTTGCACAGAATATTCAAATAGTCGTTGGATATTACTCCGTATACTTGTATTTATTTCTTTAGAAATAACATTCTCACTATTAGCATAGTATAAGTAATAGTACTACGTGCTATTAGAATTCAGAGCAGGATTTTCATTTCAATTATTTGCGTTCGAATTTTTATATTTTTTTTTAGTCTTTTTGTTTGCATTTGCAGTCTTTTTATATCTTTTATGAACTTTCACTTCTTATCTTCTTTTACTTTCAATAGTACTCTCCCAAAGAGTATTTCTTATTAACATTTATTGGAATTGGCAACTGAAGAGTAGCACTACTAATAAGTGACTCAACAGATGATGTGACTTATTTAGATGAAGAAGCTTCAGGCACTGATGACGAAAAATGAAATGATGTATCCTTAAATGTTTCTTGTCCCTGTGAAGTCTAGCAATGAGTAGTTTAAACACTACTACATGTGTTGGCAACAATCATTGTTCAAAAACTTGGCCTTGACAATAATTGCCATGGGCAATAACTATAGACATTAACATATGGCAATAACTAAAATCATGATGGGCAATAACTAAAAATATGCAGATTTACGTGCAGTCATTGCCCACCGTTAAAATGACCGTTAGAATTAAAATTTTACCATATATTTTCATTAAAAACGGAGAAAACACTTATGATTTCATCATGACTATACACCAATAGTTGAATATTAAATAAAATGCAAAAAAGAATGAACCTCTAAGCAAGTAATTCCTTACGAAAATTGTTAAATTGTTTACCTGTGTGAGTAAAATGTTCACCCGTCTCGACAAAATACGTCAGAATTGTTTTTTTTTTTTTAGTGTTGCCTATTGTAAATTTTAAATCTACTGTACATTGATAACAGAGCCATCTAGTAAATTCAAATCTAATTATAGTGTTTCAGAGTCAACACCTGACTTTATTATTCTTAATGCGGGCAATCACTGTCAGTGGGCAATTACTCCCTGGTTTACCCTATATAAGTATATATATATAAAAAATCAAGCATGAAAACCATAAGCTATGACCTTAGACCACACACTATCATTATCTTGAATAATCATACAATTTAATTAACCACACTTCAGCGCATGATGACAATCCCTGATCGTTGACCAGAAATTAATATATAATAGATAACATCTGGAACTGAACATCGCTGGAGATCTCGACGCAAAGAATTATAATACTCTTGCCGATAACGTAACCGTGGGCACTACACCTAGATAAATTTCCACGTAAAACTACAAGAAAGTTTACTAATATTAAATTACGTGGGTAGAGCCAGTAACGGCAACATCGTAACTAGTTTATTCCAACGATAGGTATGTTAGTGCCTACGTAAATTCACGACATAGTCGTACGTAACTTGACGAGAAATCGCAATAAGGTGTGTGTGTTAGTAGGCAAAATGGCATTTAGCATATTTGGGTTCATATGATACGTTGGAAGGTCAACGCCTACACTGAAAATTCTACGTCCTCTGAGTAAACCCTCTTGTTTATTCACATTACTTACATTTAGTTATGTTAGTATGTTTGTCATACCAACAAAAAGGATATTATTATATCTGTATATTAGAGATTATCGTGAGCTCATAGGTTCTAATTCCACCTAGACTGGGAGGTGAATTTTTCAATTTTAAAAATATTTATCGTCGCAATAATAATAAAGATTATTGCCTGACGTTTCGACCAGGTTGCACCGGCCGTGGTCACAGGCTGTGCAAATAAACTTAGAAACATAACATTTTTTTTAATTACTTAAAATAACATCGAAAACACCCAGACCAAGACAAGTAGTCATATTTACGAGTATGTCTTGTGTGGGGATCGAGCCCACGACCTCCGAGTCAAAGTAACCATAGCTAGTAACTCGACCACCGGGCGCGTGAAAAGAAATGAAATTCTTCTTTTCATGCACCCGGTTTCTGGACAATGATCAGGCTAAACGACAATGATCTAAAATTATAAAAAATATTTATGAGTTTCGTAAAATATACAAAACTAGAACGATCAGCGTTTTTGAAATTTTAATAACTTATGTCCGACTTGTTTTATGATCGATCAAAGTTTGGTGGGAAAGTCCAATTTAAAAACATGAAATTATAAAAAATTAATATTAAATATGGAAAAACAATCAAAAATTATTATCCTCCCCAACCCGTCTGGTCAGCGTGGGGAGTGTGGGCCAAATCCTCCTTCTGTCTGGGGCGGACGATAGAGGGTCGTACTCCTGTATTGGAGACTAAAATGACCTGATGATGATGAATCAAAACTTATATAACTTTTTTTACGGCACTAGCTACATAAACGCAATATTTAACATAGCTGTCATACAAATTTCTGTTTTAATTCATACAAAATACCTAGGTGTAACGTCATAATTCAGTGGCCTTTTGTATGGAGCGTTTTCGGGAAAGTCCAAAATTGTGAGTTATCATATCTCGAGAAATTTTAATGCTATCGAAGTAATTTTTTCACCTATAGTTATATAGCCTATTAATGTTATTTATACTTGCATTTCAGATAATATTTATTGTTAAAATTGGTTTCACTAAAATTAATCCGATAAACTTCAGGGGCATCTTCAGTATATGACACAGCATAAGAAATTATCCTTATCATACCAACACTTACAACTACAAGTAATGATTACTAATTGTTCTACATTTAAAAAATCATAGCAAAAAAAAACAATCATCTAGTAAAATGTTTTTTTTATAACTAAAATGCAAACATTGTTCTACCATATAAAATATTTTAGCGTTATGAAATATACTTTAGGATTTGTTCTCATACCTACCAAACATACATAAAAAAAAACATAAAAATTAATTGAGCTGTTTCGGAGGAGTGCGACCACAAACGAGTTTTTTATATGTATCCATAGCACAAGCTTTGCTTAGTTTGGGACTAGATGGCAATGTGTAATTCGTCCTTAAATATTTATTTATTTTAGTTATTTGATCCTTATTTGATACATAGGCTGTAACTGTACTCATGTTAAATAAAATTTCTAAAGATGCAAATAGGAAAGATAATGTTAATAAATAATATCAAAAGTATGTATCGACATAATAAACGTTAGGTGGTTATCATACTGTATGTCCCAAATGAGTATCATAGTAAAATAGAGCGTCAAAGGTCGCCTATAAACTGTTTTGCAGTTTGGCGAACATTATATATAAGTTAAAAAATGTGAATCATTGTGGTGAAATAAATAAATAATATTAATAATAGCATCCGTCCCTCTTCTGTAATAGCCCGGTATTTAGTTCACAGATCTCATCTCCATAGCCCATTTATTTTCCTTCACACTTTGTAATAATCTCAACGCCTGCCGAGACCTACTGATGGGTATATCGTTCCATTGATACATGCTGGAGCAGATCACGGCGGGCGTACTTCATTACAACAAACTTCTCAAAGGGGTCTCTACGCGTTGGATCCATATCCCCGCGCACGCCTATCAAATGACAGGGCTGGACCCGTGAATCAAGAGAGATACCTATAATAATAAGTTCGCTTTTTATCACCCGGTTGACAAAAATCATGAATGCATCGACAATTGAATACGATGTTGGCTTACAAGTGGATTATGTGCATTGGATAATTGGGACATCAATACAATAATTACTCCAAATGAAGTGTCCGCAGACTGGCTGTTTGCACAACCGAGTCTCATTTGCTCTCAATCGGAAACATTACGACTGCCAATTTAAAACCAAATTGAAACGGTACGGTTCATTTGTAAAGGAATGAATAGCGCGAAGTATTTTAAGCATTCTAGCATATGTTACAGCCTGGCGATACTAGCGCACTTCGCCAGTATTAAACTGGAGATACTAATTTAAATTATATAAATATAGTCAGACAAATTACACAGCGCCCTCTAGCCCCAAAGTAAGCGAAGCTTATGTTATGGGTACTAGACAACTGATAAACATACGTAAATACATTTTTTTTGTAAATACATACTTATGATACATAGAAAACACCCAGACCAAGACAAACAGACATATTCATGCACGCAAATGTTTGTCCTGTGTGGGAATGGAACCCACGAGCGTTGGTGTCGAAGCCGCGTCATTGACCGCTACGCCACCGAGCTTGTCAAAAGATATTATATTGATTGTATAATTTTAAACTTCCATTTAAACGGAAGATCCGGTTTTGGTTTTGCTATAGCAACGACGCCGCCATCTTGACATGGCTGAATGTGTTGTAGATTTATAAACGAAGGTTGGTTAAAAGTAAAATTCGGTTTCATTATTTTTATTTTGCTGCGGTATTTCGACCACTCTGCCTCCTTCATTCCATTAACTGAAAATGCTTTTTTTTTATACTACGTCGGGTGGCAGACAAGCATAAGGCCCGCCTGATGTGAAGCGGTTACCGTAGCCATATTAACGCTCGCAACATTAAAAATATCGCTCACGCGCCGCCACCCCCGCTGCCAACGCAGCATCTCCTTCCTTTCTGGTGACCTCACTCACTCGCAGGAACACAACAACCCTCAAGGGAATTGTTACTTGGCTGCGGTATTCTGTGAGGTGGAGGTACATTCCCCAGTCGGGTAGCTTATAATTACGCTTCCTACCTCTCTTTTCGCCAGAGCTTCGTTTGTCAGTCAGCAGGGTGCACCGCGTGCAGGTGAACCCCTTACACCCCAAAATATCTAATTTGAATTAGAGTCGCTTATTCATTGGTATGAATAAGCATTCTACTCAGTTATTGAATCGCAATAAGAGTTGGTGGTAAGGGGGTTGATCCGATATTCTGAAATTAGATAATACATACCATCCTTGCACATGAAAATAATTGAGTGAACGAGCGGAGCTAGCAGAACGCTTATGCACGCCGAAAAGTCACTTTTGGAAATGAATAGGCTCCAAAACCACTGAACCGATTTTGATGAAACTTGCCACAGTTAAAGACCACGCCATGCTTGAGGTTTATGTCGAAAAAAATTGAGATCGATCATGTCCTTGAGGAATGATCATCAAATACATTTTCCATTGAAATCAATGGAAAACATACACTCAGCGAAACTACTCGCTCCACTCAATCTCAATTTCGACCCCGTGAGCCAGCCTAGTATTTATTTTACTTTAAGTGTATATTCGGTATATGCATTTAAATATTACAAAGTACTCTGTGATTTAAATGCACGTGTTTGTATATGTTTTTAATTATCTTATAATAGCTTCCGGGTTCGAGATTGTAGCTCTTCTCCACAGTCCAAGCAATCTCCATAACAAACAACTGAATTGGATATCTGGTTCTTTTTTATACTACTGGGGTGACAAACAAGCACACCACCGGCCTGATGGTAAGCAGTCATCGCAGGCTTCTGATGTTGTTGCCGAATCACGCGAACCCAATGGGATTCTTCTAGTTCCGTTCTTATATCGGAATATCCCGACTCCAGGCCCCTCTGTCCTTCCAGTACTGTCGGCGGGACGCAAATTGTCCTGATTTTTAACATCTATATGTTTTTGTTTAATTAATCCCGCTACTTAGCTATTGTTGCAAATTACCTCACTAGAAGATTTACTGATAAAGTATAGGTATATGTATCGCTTTGCAATCGATAATAGTGAGCAAGTGGTGATTCAGGGATTAGATAATGTAGGGAAGCACGAGTGAACAAGCGAGGCAAAGCGCGTTTTTACGGTTCCGTACCCAAAGGGTAAAACGGACTTTATTACTGAGACTCCGCTGTCCGTCCGTCCGTCTGTCAACAGGCTGTAACTCATGAACCGTGGTAGTTAGACAGTTCACATTTTCACATATGATGTATTTCTGTTGCTGCTATAACAACATATACTAAAAAACAAAATAAAATAAATATTTATGGGGGCTCCCATACAACAAACGCATCCCATACAAAAAATACTGACGAGATGAGACAAAAAACCGCACGCAAATTGGGCGCCCATACAACAAACGTATCCCATACAAAAAATACCAAGTGCGAGTCGGACTCGCATAAATATCAACGTAAATCAATATGTCACAAAATACAAACTGGCTTAAGAATTTGTTCGTATTTATATACACGTAATAAGAAACAACAGTACATAGGTTGTCAAATAAATTTCTCAGAAATTCTTTAACGAAAGGGGTTCCATAACCGGAAATATTTCGCTTAGAAGTTTGTTTCTGTCAACCACAATGGCTTCGAAAGAAGCCCATTTTTCACACCGCGCAGCCTGCCGTCGGGGAACTTCCTCTCCACGATGTCAAAGCTTCTGAAACTTAAAGAGTATTATTTTCCTTTAAAATTATGGCCTCAATTTAATGCCCTTACCAATACTTTGAATGTTACTTTTATTTTTGATGAATTTATTTGGTAGGATTTTGTTTTGGGGTGTAAGTGGTTCATCGACATCTTTGAACCAAAGCCAACTTCACCTGCACGCGGTGCACCCTGCTGACTGACAAACGAAGCTCTGGCGAAAAGAGAGGTAGTGAGCGTGATTGTAAGCTGCCCGACTGGGGAATGCCTCCACCTCACAGAATACCGCGGCCAAATAACAATTCCTTTGAGGGTTGTTGTGTTCCTGCGAGTGAGTGAGTATAAAAAAAAATAGGAATAACAAAGTGTACATAGTACACATCACTATTTAGTATTTTATAATCATAACAGGTTGGTTACAAACGAGCTCGGTGATGGAATGGTTAGCAATGTCCACTTTAACTCCGAGGTCGCGGGTTCGATCCCCGCACATGACAAACATTTGTGTGCATGAACATGTCTGTCTTGGCCTGGGAGTTTTCTATGTATTATAAGTATGTATGTATTTACAATAAAAAATGTATTTAAGTACATTTATCAGTTGTCGAGTACCCATAATACAAGCTTAATTTGGGACTAGATGGCGCTGTGTAAATTGTCCAGAAATATGTATTTCTTTTATGGTATGGTTGCTTTCAACATGCAAGATGGACAAATACATACTTTCAAATTTATAACCTTAGTATGGATATATATAGTAAGGATATATACGAAGGTTCATGAGGATGGAAGAATGGATAGACGTTTATTACGCTGTCAAGCTTAAACGACTGAACGGCCTCGGAGAAAATTGACAAACGTACATACAGAATTTGACTAGACATTAGCATATTTTTTATCCGTGTACTGTGTTTTCTCATGAACGTACTAACATGGAGTTCTTCAAAAAGGGCGTGAAGAGGTCCTTGCACAGTAGGCAACGCACTGTTGCAAGATTATTTGGATTTCTGTGGTTACAAGCGCTCACAAGTTGCGGTAACTGCTTGCCATAATGCGGGTCATATGCCTGTTTTTAGTAGTATGTAGCTTATATTCTAAACAACCTACTGGATTAAGCACAGACTATATTAGCATAAGAGCTCGTAACGGCTTCACGAATTATAATACAGACTGAAAATTTTCCTGCGAATGTCCCTAAGGCTTAAGTAGGGACGTTCAGCGAGTATATTATTTGGATCATCATGATTTTAGCAAATAACAGGTAACACAAGTGAATAAAATTGCTCCCCAAAATCGTATGATTTGACGATGGCACTTAAATTCACTTTCACAATCAAGATAGTATGATGAAAGTGAATCTAAGCTCTGCGGATTTAGAGTAGTAATGATTTATACATGTTCTTATATTTAATTTGTATGACGTTTCTAAGTGCTTTATAAAGTCCAAGGAATAAAGATATTTTGATTTTATTTGATGTTGTAAAAAATAAATATAAAAAAGCTTGATGACGTTACGCGTGTCAGTCTCTGGAAGGGTTTATTTACCTCAAGCTTTGTGCTTCAAGTTAAGCCGTCGATTCCCGGTCAGCGTTGCCAGTTTTCATTTCAGATCAGAGCGGGATTTTTGACTTTTAAAAATAAAAAAAGCGGGACACATTTGAAAAAAAACGGAAAAATCTATCTAACAAACATGTATTTTGCTTGTAGCAAAATACATGTTTGTTAGATAGATTTTTTTTTGTCATACTACCATCCAACACAACATACCACATAAGTCGATGTTTTTTTAAATACCGCAATGCAAGTAAACGAGCAACGTCTGTCATATGTCGTTAACGCCTAGGCCATGCCTGTACGAATGTGTTCTTGAACAAGACCTGGATGAGGGACAGCTCGCTGTGCGAATGTGGCATGGACGAAGGTATGCTAGATCACATCTTTTTCAACTCTCCTAAACATACATACCCCATCTATTTACGATTCCCTTCCCCTTTCCATTCCTCGTCCAATTAATTTTAAATTCCTCTAATAATTTTAAATAATAAATACTAGAGAAGAGGAGTTGACAAATGTCAATTTGTCAACTCCTCTTCTCTAGTATTATTGTTTATGTGACTTTATTAATTTGAACAATATGAAACTGTAATTTGTTTGTCAAATAACTAACTAACGCTTCCTATATGTTGTCTTTTTCTTTTGTTTTAGGTATATCAACAGATCTTCGGAATTGTTCTATAGCCATTTCGTAATCGCAGAGTCACTTACTAAGCATAGTCACCTACTTAGACACATATGCTGAAATAAAATAAATAAGTAACATTGTCATTGGCGGGAACACCAAGAGCGCCGTGAAGAAGAATGGAATTGAATTGAATGGAATAAATGGGTAAATGTTTGTAACGGATCGGTGACCCTGTGGTGTTACTGTTCACCATGGGCGATGGTGATTGCTTTCCATCAGGTGACCCACATGCTGGTTTGCCCCCCTCTCATATAAAAAATAACGAAGCGTGAGGAATATCATAGTTTCTTTGAGGAGAATAAGCACCTCGCTGGCCAGCATGCCAGCGTCAAATGACAGGACACTTTTGTTTAGTATTAGGTCAGTCGCCGCTGCAACTTCGGCCCCTCTTTTCGCTTACCATCAGGCGAAGCGGAGCCACTATGCCAAACAAGCATACGGCCCGCCTAAAGGAAAGCAGAGGGACAATTCTCGTAATTAAAATATAGTCAAAATTCAGTTTCGATCAAATTCAATCTCGATTCGGTCAACTTTCAATTCTATTTCAGGAGAGGCAGGGAGCGTAATTGTAAGCTACCCGACTGGGGAATGTACCTCCACCTCACAGAATACCGCAGCCAAATAACAATTCCCTTGAGGGTTGTTGTGTTCCTGCGAGTGAGTGAGGTCACCAGAAAGGAAGGAGATGCTGCGTTGGCAGCGGGGCTGGCGGCGCGCGAGTGATATTTTATGTTGCGAGCGTTAATATGGCTACGGTTACCGCTTCACATCAGGCGGGCCGTATGCTTGTCTGCCACCCGACGTAGTATAAAAAAAAAAATCTGCGTTCGTAGAAAAAATACGAGAATAATTAGCCTTCTGGTGCATAACACGCGCGTTGCGGACCCTGTTGTATGTTTTTAAAAGTATTTTAAAAGTATGAAATTATAAAAAATAAATATTACCATTGTAGAAACAATAAAAAATACTATTACTTTTGTTACGGCACTAGCTACATAAACGCAATATTTAACATAGCTGTCGTACATATTTCTGATTTAATTCATATAAAATAGCAAGGTTTGACGTCATAACGTGGTGGCCTTTTGTATGGAGCGTTTTCGGGATAGTCTAAAATTGTGATGTTCAGGTTATCATACCTATCTCGAGAAGTTTTTATGCTATCGAAGTAATTCTTTCTTTATTGTGACGTTTTTAAATAACAAATCGAAAAAAAAAAATGGTACTATACCTATTAAAGATTTTTCTAATATACTCAAATCTATTTTGACTAGAAATATTACTGCGGCGTTTCTGTTCGGTGAAACTCTTCAATTAGAGGCGGACTAAGTTTATTTGCCACCGTTATAGCAAGCCAGGCTCGTGGAGGCCCGAGAGCTCGTTAGAACCAAAATTCGTCACGGCCACGAGGGTTGCTCCCAATTCGTTTTTTATGCTCGCCACTGCCACCTGACGGCGAGGTGTAAAGTGAAAGTTATTATGAGTTTAAATTTAAGACCCTCTTTATTAATACCACTAACAAGCATGCGGTCCGAATGATAATTGCTTACCGTAGCTTATAAATAAGAAATTTGGGATGTGAGGGGTTCATCAACATCTTTGAACTAAAGCCAACTTCACCTGCACGTGGTGCACAGTGCTGACTGACAAACGTGGCTCTGGCGAAAAGAGAGGTAGGGAGCGTAATTGTAAGCTACCTGACTGGGGAATGTACATCCACCTCACAGAATACCAAGGCCAAATAACAATTCCCTTGACGTTTGTTGTGTTCCTGCGAGTGAATGAGATGTGCCAGAGGGGTAAGGAGATGCTTCGTTAGCAACGGGCGATAATATGGCTACAGTAATCGCTCCACATCAGGCGGGCCGTATGCTTGTCTGCAACCCGACGTGAAATTTTAAAAAAAGAATAAGGGTAGACGCCGGTACACCTTCTTACTTACTAACAGTAAATGTGTACATATACTGTTAGTAAGATATATAGGTACGTAATAAAAATGGGGTGGATGTGGGTAAATTTTGGATGTAGAGCATAGATTCGAAACTACAACGCCAAACTGTATCCCAAGATTTTTTTATTTTTTTATACTACGTCGGGCGGCAGACAAGCATACAGCCCGCTTGATGTGACCTCACTCACTCGCAGGAACACAACAACCCTCAAGGGAATTGTTATTTGGCTGCGGTATTCTGTGAGTTGGAGGTACATTCCCCAGTCGGGTAGCTTACAATTACGCTCCCTACCTCTCTTTTCGCCAGAGCTTCGTTTGTCCGTTAGCAGGGTGCACCGCGTGCAGGTGAAGTTGGCCGCTTACACGCCAAAAATTATTATTTATTACATTTTTTGGATTGCCCCCGTATAGTAGTCAATTTAAAGATATGTTCACGTCAAAAATAAAACGTACAACTTTCCTGCTATAGGCCACCCGGCAACAGTTCGTTTGACTTGTTCCTCTTTACACAGATTTTCATCGTGATTCCTGATTTATGCCACTTCCGAGAATTTACGTAAACGCTTCTTGAAAATTAATTTATTAATTTATACTTGGGTGCTAAAAATTATATTAAATTTAACATTATAGGATTAAATTTATTAAGACATGTCAGCACCTTTAATAAGGTAATTTATGAAGTAACACTGACCTTTTTTGCTTTTTTTTTTCATCTTTCATCTATTATAAATGGTTGCCTGGAAGAAATCCGCCCTTTTGCCAGAAGGCTGCCCTTACAGTACCAGTACATTTTTTTGTAAATTTTTGTATTGGTGCAATAAAGTGAATTGTATTGTGTTGTGTTGTATTGTATGGTATTGCATTGCAGTGCAGTGCATTGCATTGTATTGTAACATTGCTAATTTTACTTTCACACATTCTAACTACAAAATGTTAGTACGCGCATATTAATAATTTTACGCAATAATTAATGATTTATCTCGTTATTTTGTGACGATATACTTTTTATAGGTTTTCCTATAATTTAAAGGTGCTTGAGTAATTTTAAAACTATTATTTTTTAAATCTAAGTCTTTACTCACACTAAGCCCTTTCATTTAATTTGGTCACGCAATACAGTTTGCAAAACTTTCACAATTTCTAATAGACGCGATGGCCAAATCATTTTCATTAAAATTACTGATAATAATGAAAAGGACTCTTCTCAGTCGGACACTCTTGGCAGAGTGGTCGTGATCATGGGCAGGTCACTACGAATGGCGGCTCCTGTTATATTTCTCAATTTGCTTCTGTGCTGCTCCTACAATGCCTCCACATTGTGGGAGCATTCGGACATGGAGGATTTTGTGAGAGACTTAATTAAATCTGCCCATCTGGTTGGAGAGCGGCCGCGGGGTCCCTTGCCTTCCACCTTGCCTTGGACTATAAGACGTTCCATAGAATATTCTTTTCGGGTAATAAGCCCAAAGAACTTCAGTTATTTGCACAGTCTACGATAACCTTTCTTTAATATGAAGTTCCTATAAGATCGATACATTGGTTCGACGAGCAATTCACGGAATTCTCAGTAGGCGTCTCCAACACCACATCTCCAGGGCATCGATTTTTCTCCTGCCCTCAAGCCTCAGGATCCATGTCTCAGCTCCGTACAGAAAAATTGGAAAGACGAGACTTCGCATCAGTCGCACTTTTGTGTTTTTAGTAATTCTGCGATCTTTCCAAATTTTTGCGAGCCTTTCGACAGCAGACCGCGTTACAGCACAACGAGTACGTATCTCATCTTCACACCCCCCGGCATTGGTGATATTGGACCCCAAGTAAATATAACTCTGGACGTCATCACAGTTGGCGATAGTTTTAACAGATGATTGGTTGTTCTCGGCCCTGTCCACTATCATCATTTTGGTTTTACCACGATTGATAGTGAGTCCAAACTTTATACTGTTTGCTACTAAGCATTTCAAGAGCTGTTCCATGTCTTCTTTAGATGTTGCTAGAAGAGTGGTGTCATCAGCATATCTTAGGTTACATATCCTTAGACCTCCAACAGAAACACCTTTGTCCCAGTTCTCCAAGACAATCCGCATTATGTACTCCGTATAAATATTAAACAGCAATGGAGAAAGGATGCATCCCTATCTAACACCAGCCTCTGTTTTAAATAAGCCGGAGTCAATCCCATCCACGCGAACCGCTGCTGTGCCATCCTCGTACAGTCTTCGAATGAGGTATATTAGATGATGATGAGGTATATTAATGAAAAGGACAGGTATCATCTAAAGTACCTACAACCAATGCCACGCCACAGAATAAGAAATTGTAGTAACTACATCCTATACTATTATAATTTTTACTTAACTAATTATTGACCTTGGCTTATCACATGCCCACTTCACCACAAGTCCTTTCCCATAAACAATGCAGTAAATCAAGATTGTCATATCAAAAAACACAGTAATGTCGAAAAATAGTCTCTTAAACCGACGATATGCGCCGTTTGACACATTGATTGCCTGAATAAATCATTCCTTGCTGGCAACCTCAAATTAAACGTCGACCTATAAATTGCTTTTTGCTTCCCAATTAATTCCCTGGGAATTCTGTTAAGTGCTGCCAAGTACGGCATTGTTTTACTTCGAGCAATTGTATGGTTCGCTTGAGCTAAACAGAGGCGATAAATAAACAAGAGACGATCACATCTAAATCACGTTTAGAGAAATCGGTAAAACAATTTCACATTAAAATATGTGCCTAAAAACTTTATTCAGAAATCGGTGAGTAGCATACTCATCAATGAGGTGAATATACTAGTACTTCAATAACGCCGTAGACTTATGTATCATAATCCGTAGTCCGTAGCCCAATCCGTAACCCAATCCGTCGCCCAATCCGTAACCCAATCCGTAGCCCGATCCGTAGCTCAATCCGTAGCCGAAATCGTAACTCATTACGTAGCCCAATTCGTAGTCGAATCCGTAGCCAAATTGGGTTATTGAGAAAAATATAATTTATAAACAAATCTACCTTTGTTATTATAAATCTCGTTATAACAATAAAATTGTATTGAAATGAATACTAAGCCGCGCGAAATAGCATATTAATTATTAAAAAAAAAGGGTTGTAGTAAACTTTGTATAATATCTTTTGTTAAAAAAAAATATGGGAACAATATTTTCTGTCCAATAGATTTGTCATCACCCTAATTATAACATCTGTTCCCATGAAGTATATTAGTCATTATATTAATCAAAACGGTGTCTAACTATATATAATAATGTATATTATAAATTATAGTCTGACCACTCTTTTTTAAAACCTGAATATTCTTGGACATATTACACACTCTATCCAGTCCCAAAGTAAGCAAAGCTTGTACTATGGGTACTAGGCGACTGAAATTCTAATATTTTTTTTTTTTTTTTGTAAATACATTCATATAAATACATCGAAAACACAGACGTGTTCGTGCACATAAATATTTGTCTACTATCGAACCCGCGTCCTCGGATTCACAGTAGCCAATTTGGGGTGTAAGTGGTTCATTAAGATCATTGAACCAAAGCCAACTTCACCTGCACGTGGTGCACCCTGCTGACTGACAAACGAAGCTCTGGCGAAAAGAGAGGTAGGGAGCGTAATTGTAATCTACCCGACCGGGGAATGTACCTCCACCTCACAGAATACCTAAGCCAAATAACAATTCCCTTGAGGGTTGTTGTGTTCCTGCGAGTGAGTGAGATCACCAGAAAGAAAGGAAGGAGATGCTGCGTTGGCAGCGGGGGCGGCGGCGCGCGAGCAATATTTTATGTTACAAGCGTTAATATGGCTACGGTAACCGCTTCACATCAGCCGGGCCGTATGCTTGTCTCCCACCCGACGTAGTATAAAAAAAAAGCCATCGTTCGTTCGCTGGGCTTGTCAGGTTATTAAATTTGGAATTCGCATCCGAATTCTAAACTTTACCTGCTATAGGTGTAATAGTGAAAATTACGCATGTTTTCACTACAAAATAATAGCTTTTAATACATATTCATCCAAATTACAATTTAATTTATGTATACTTAAAATAGACAGCACAATCCATTATACCCGCGTATAATAAACACGCTGCGTGAATAAAAACAGGAAACGTGCTAAAAGCTTCGGGTCGCGGTCCGGTAACTCGCCAAACTCCGACCGACCGACATCAAAATAACAAAATAACGCGCTAATTTTCGATTCGCTACGTGATTTTAGGCGGATTGTATAGATCTGCGACTCACTACTACTTACTTATTCTACCCTAGTACTTGTTAGGGATAATACTAAAATAAGAAACCGGCTGAAAGAATCGTACCGTGGCATTAATTCGCCGAAAACACCATTATAGATTATTTTGAAAGAATATATTACACACAATTCAACATCCCGGCCGCTCCATATAAAGCTCGGACGTAAATACCTACTTAGTATTATTTCATAAACAAATTACATTTTGTGCAAAGTGTAAATGCGTGTATATGGGTTCGGAACAAACGTTTCAAAATCAGGGACTCTACTGAATAAGCTGTGCCCGATCCCGGTTGGGTTTTTTGAATCTGATAACCGGAATTCCGTTTTGATTACTAAACTGAAGACAAACTGAAAATTAGAGGTAGTCATCAACTTAGCTGGTTGGAACCCTGGAGCACTACGGACTAAGCTCATGTTTCTAACCAAAACCGATTTCCGGTTATCGTTAATGTTAATCAAGTTTCAGGTGCATAAACGTGATTTGAATCAACTTCAGCTTAGGCGGTAGGGCCCCTGGTCTCAGAGGGGACGTGAAGCCGGCTGGCGGGAGCGGCAAGGATTCTCCAGTGTCCATACTGTACGATAGTACTACCTGGTGTGATGATTCCATCATACGATAGGAACACATTTTACATATTGAGAAGTAAAAGGCCACAAGTACCTAAAACCAATATAGGCCAGGGGCCCTACCGCCGAAGTTGAAGCCGATTACCACCGAATATCGGGTGGCAGACAAGCATACGTCCCGCCAGATGTGAAGCGGTTACCGTAACCGTATTAACGCTCGCACACAACACATCACTTGCGCGCCGCCACCCCCGCTGCCAACGCAGCATCTCCTTCTTTTCTGGTGACCTCACTCACTCGCAGGAACACAACACTCCTCAAGGGAATTGTTATTTGGCTGCGGTATTCTGTGAGGTGGAGATACATTCCCCAGTCGGGTAGCTTACAATTACGCTCCCTACCTCTCTTTTCGCCAAAGCTTCGTTTGTCAGTCAGTGTGCACCACGTGCAGGTGAAGTTGGCTTTGGTTCAAAGGTGTTGATAAACCACTTACACCCCAAAAAAAAAATCGAAAAATAGGTCTTAAGTTATTTCTAAAAAACTTTAGCTTACTCGGTAGAGCTCCATCGTTTCTACCAGCTAAGCTAAACACAAGTAGCATAAATCTAAGTTGAAGTTTGATTTTCGCAATAAAAAAACCCGATGGTAATCGGTTTCAGCTTCGGCGGTAGGGTCCCTGGTCTTTAGACCATCCTATAATCGCTGGACAATACATTACCATTCAAAGAAACAATACTAACTAAAATTAATGTAGTTTACGGTTTACGTGATGGCAAAATGTTGATCATTGAATGATAAAAATAAGATTTGGGTAAGTAGTAACACTTACAGGTTATTTGATAGTGATCCTAGATCATAGAACAGAGTGCGTAGTGCAAGTTTTTAGGTCACATTCGAATGTGTAAAATTTGACAAACCGACCAAATTGAGAAAAAGTTTTATATTGTGAATTTACCAGACGCGTGTTACATATCCAAATTAGCCGGGTTCACTTCAAAATGTGAGCAAGGAAGCCATGTAAATTTATATAGCCATGTAAATATGTAACACACGTATAAATTCACAACGTGAGAGTTCTTCTCTATTGTGTCAGTTTGTTTACATTGAGGATCAAAAAACTCACAGTACTTAAGCACTCTGATGATAATATCGCTGCGCTGAGCGAAACCGAATTCAGATTATTGGAATAAAAAAAAACGATTTTTTATTGACTTTGGTCGGTAACGTAGGTATAAGTCACTCAAGACAAATTCTAACTAGACTTAGACTACCTACTGTCTAACTTCATTCATTATATATTGTAGAATTGAATTCTACTTAATTTTTAATTTATTTGTTTTTATTTTGCCAAATTTTACGTTGCCTCGTGCCCCCGCAAGATTGAAGTCTTCCGATGTTCAAATTCCAGACAAACTCGCGGGGACATGACAATCCATATGTGGCACTTGCTACCGATTGAACCGATTCCGTCCACGGACATAGCAGATGCTGACGACAAAGCGGTAGAGCGGAAAATAGGAACATCTTTTAAAGTGCAAGTGGCTCGTTATCACTTTTGGGCCAAAGCCAACCTCACAGGCTTGCAGGTGCCAGCGACCCCTTTCGGTAATCGCACTGCTCGCCATTGGCAGGGAATTTTGTTCATCACACATTGTTACCAAAATGGTCGTGCACTGTGCGGTACCAGAGCGGATTTCATCAACGAATTGTCATATTGTGAAATGAAGGTTCAAGGAACATTGTGAAAGGTTCTGTTGAACGTATCCTTCTTATAAACCACCTAAATGCCCGATAGACAGTTTCAACTTTTTTTTATACTACATCGGGTGGAAAAACATGCCGTGTGCATGTCCGCCTGATGTGAAGCGGTTACCGTAGCCATATAACGATCGCAGCATTGTATATCGCTGCGTCCTGGTGACCTCACTCACTCGCAGAAACATAACAACCTTCAAGGGAATTAATACTTGGCTGCGATATTATGTGAGGTGGAGGTACTTCCCCAGTCGGGCAGCTCATTATGCCCTACCTCTCTTTAGCTAGAGCCGCGTTAGTATATTAGCAGTGCAGTGCACCATGTACGGGAGATTCTGAACGTTTATGATGATGTGAATCATCATCATCATTATTATCAGCCTGTACCTACCCACTGCTGGATATATGCCTTTCTCAATGCTTCCCACCATATGCGATCCTCCGCTTTCGGCATCCAACCGTTACCAGCCACTTTTTGAGATCGTCGGTCCATCTAGAGAGAGATGATGTGGACCATCATCATCAGGTCCATTTTAGTGTCCTCTACAGGAGCACGACCCTCTCTCGTCAGTCCTAGACGGAAGGAGGATTTGGCCTACACTCCCCACGCTGGCCAAACGGATTGGGGAGGCCTGATCGATATTTGATAATGTATTTCCCTTAGTCGCCTTGTACGACATCCACAGGAAGAAACGGAGTGATTTTATTCTAGTCTGCCGGAAACCACACGGCCATGATGTGGATAATTATGCGTAATTAAAATAATTATGCGTAAACGCCTACACCGATTTGGATCAAATTGTGCACACAAGTAGAATGTATTCTGGATTAACATACAGGATATGACGGTAATGTGTTTAAGAATTAGCAGCTTCACATCAAGTGAACCTATGCTTCTTTGTCACCCGAATGCTTCACAAAATGTAATTAACTAAACAATAGAACAGCCGTTTGTCCACCTGCCAATAGAACTTGGAGGTATTACATGAATAATTCATAACACGCATTAAATATTCAATAAAGAACTCGTAATAAAAATTTGTTTTGAAGAAGTCCCTTTTTTAATAATAAAACGTAGGTAAAGCTTTGATAAATCATGTTTTATTCATTTTATGGTCAAATAAGGAAAACTTATATTAGCAAAGTGTAACCTCTCTGCGGTGCAGTATATGTTCATTTTGGAACGCAGCCTTGAATTTTAAATTTTTAAGGAGCCACGTACTCTGAGCCCTTAAACCAAAATTATGCATATCAAATTTCCCCAATTTATTTTCTTTTCGAGCGCGTGTGTAGCGGCTCTGAAATAAAAACTTTACCACAAAATAAATAATAGCTCTTACATAGCTCTACCTCGATCTACCTACCGTAGAGAGAGTAGAACGGTCGCTGCAGTCAGAGTAGATAGAGTGCCAATGGACAGAATGCGCATTTTAATTCGGTCCTAATGTCACCTATCGAAAAAAAATTCTGGCGAAAGAATGACTATAAAACCATTTCACTGTGATTACGGGGCGCGACTCCGTCTCCCGAATATTTGCAGCGATGTTTTCCTAGATATTAGAGTATGCGAGTCTATAAGGGCGTAAAATGTTTTTTTAGCATGCAGCCTACGGCCTGCCTAATGGGAACCGGACGCCTGCAGCACCAGGGGCATTACACGCGTTCCTGTGAAAACCTATTCATGTCCAACATCCTTGGACTTAAGGGCATATCCATTTTTATTTCACTAGGACTCACTAGAGAAAACTTTAAAGAGTACATTGGCTGATCTCCTAACGACGTCGACTGTCTGCCGCTTGGTTATGGGAATCAATACGTCAATGGAAGCAAAATGTTTATTTATTTATATAATCTAATCTGAACTGAAAGAAACCTGTATGCTTGAAGATTTACCAATCCACACACTTAAACTTCAATAAATTGTAATTATACTAATACACTTGACCATCTTTCATCGCTTCCAGCTCCCGATTATCCTCCATTCTTCTTTAAACAATTTACTGATTGTGATGTTGAGACGAACATACGTTCTGTGGTATCGAATGCCGTGGGAGATGACAGCATTACTCGTGCAATGATCCTACCAATTCTTGATATCGTCCTTCCTACCATTACCTTAATCCTTAACAATTCTATATCATCCGGCATATTTCCAACAGCTTGGAAAAATACTTTTGTTTTCCCTATGCCTAAAAAATCTCAGCCATCTTCCTTTTCAGACTATCGACCCATTTCTATTCTCCCTTTCCTATCTAAAGTCCTAGAGCGCCTTGTTCAACAGCGGTTGACTGATTTCCTCTACAAAAACAACGTCCTTAATCCATTCCAATCTGGTTTCCGCCCTGGTCATAGCACGACTACTGCCCTTGTAAAAATCTCTGATGACATACGCCTTGCTATGGATCAGTCACACCTGACTGTCTTGGCCTTGTTAGATTTTAGTAATGCCTTTTGCACCGTTGATTTTGACATCCTGTTAAAGCAATTGCGTTCTCTCAACATATCTCCAACAGTAATTGATTGGTTTCATTCATACTTGCACGGGCGTAGGCAGCGGGTACGCATTGAGGATTCATATTCTTCCTGGTGTGAGATCGATGCTGGCGTTCCGCAAGGTGGCGTTTTATCTCCTCTTTTATTTGCTTTATTTATTAATTCTATCACTACTAATCTTCGCTCCTCCTACCATCTGTATGCAGACGATTTACAAATCTATACGCATGGCTCTTTTTCAGAAATTACTGACGCTATTTCCATTATTAATGATGACCTTACTCTTATATCACAGTGGAGTGAGTCTCACGGCTTGATTGTAAACCCAACTAAGACGCAGGCGATCATAATTGGTAGCCCTTATTTTATTTCAAGAATTGATTGGCCTAACCTGCAACCAGTTATATTTAACGGTATTAATATTCCTTACTCCGACACTGTAAAGAATCTTGGCGTGTTCTTTGACAAGACGTTATCTTGGGTAGCCCAAATTAGAACCATTAGTAGGAAGCTTTTTGCCTCCGTTGCCTCCCTTAGAAGACTGCAAAATTTTCTACCAATCGATACCAAAATTGCGCTTGCACACTCCTTGCTCCTCCCTATCCTTGATTCCTGTTATATTAATCTCACTGAGGAGCAATTAAATAAACTTGAGCGCCTTCAAAACCTTTGTATTCGGTTCATATTCGGATTGCGTAAATATGATCATGTCTCTGAATTCCGTTCTCGGCTCAAGTGGCTTCCTATTCGACTTCGCCGTAATCAACATATCCTATCTCTTCTATATTCTACTCTTTTCAATCCCGCTACTCCTGTTTATTTAAATGAGCGATTCTTGTTTCACAGCGATGTCCAGGATCGTGCTATGCGCAGCACCCTTTCCCTTCGTCTTGTAACACCATCTCACTCTTCTCAATATTATTCTAAATCGTTCACTGTCCAATCTATAAGGCTTTGGAATGCTCTGCCTTTAACTATCCGTAACGCGCAAACTATTTCAAATTTTAAAAATCTAGTTAAAGAGCACTATATGTCACGTACCTCTCTTTAACTTCTTCATTTTTCCTTTATCTGTCACTGACAATTTTTCCGTAATAAGAACATTTATGTAGTTTATGTATGTATATTTATTCAGGCATATATGTATGTTTAAGTATATTTATATAGTTGAGTATGTACCTATATATGTAGTATATGCTGCGCCACCTACCTATATTTCAGGTCTCCTCTACCCAAAGGTTGCCTGGAAGAGATTGCTAAGCGATAAGGCCGCCTTTTGTACTTTTATTTTAAGTGATTACTGTCATAATTTTTTTTTTACTGTTTATGGTGCAATAAAGAGTATTGTATTGTATTGTATACTACGTTATAGTATAAAAGCTAAATTTTATATATACCTACTACTTGAAGAACAATCAAAAGATGTTAGTAGTCAGTTTCGGTAGCTATAAAAAAAATTACACCTTTACCTGTTATCTGCCAAAGCCGCGATGATCTAAACTCTATGCTCGCTGATCGTACCTACTTACCTGTATTAGAAAGGAGCCTGTTTTTAGGAGCAGGCACAAACTTTCAGCTTTTATAACATAACGAATGTCTGGCTGCCACAGGCTCTTCGGCTCAATTTACACAACCGCAGAATGGAATGGAAGGAGATTGCGCGAGGATTCCGCGGAAGACGCGCGACCTTTTTTGTCTCATATTTAAGTTTAAAAGTTATAAAGTTCTTTATGCTATTGAATAATTTGGTTGCAAAAAGTCACTTCCATTCATTACGCGGCGGTGTAAATTGAACCTACAGCATCGGATCCGATGATTAGTCTTTTTTTTTTATACTATATACTACGTCGGGTGGGAGACAAGCATACGGCCCGCCTGATGTAAAGAGGTTACCGTAGCCATATTAACGCTCGCAACATAAAATATCGCTCGCGCGCCGCCACATCCGCTGCCGACGCAGCATCTCCTTCCTTTCTGGTGACCTCACTCACTCGCAGGAACACAACAACCTTCAAGGGAATTGTTATTTGGCCGCGGTATTCTGTAAGGTGGAGGTACATTCCCCAGTCGGGTCGCTTACAAATTACGCTCCCTACCTCTCTTTTCGCCAGAGCTTCGTTTGTGAGTCAGCAGGGTGTACCGCGAGCAGGTGAAGTTGTCTTAGGTTCAAAGAAGTTGTAGAACCACTTACACCCACGTCTACATTTCCCATATGTACATGTACGGGCATGATCTTTTTATGTGGTATTTTTTTGTATGGAGTAGCCAGAGTAGGGACCACCCTACCCAAAAGTTTCGACACAATTTTATTTAGGTATAGTCGATTACGGGATAAAATCATACAACAGTTATACATGCATGATATTTTATTACACTGTACAATAAATATTGGGTTGTATACAAAATATAGAGAAATTCCAAAAGATATTGTCGAACCTCTAGCGTACAATAACACGAGTGTAAAATGACTCCTAATATATGTTTAAAATTCGTAACATACAACTAACTATAGCAACCGTTTATCTTTCAGGCTCGGGGGGCTATTCTTTACCTACCAAAATATCCCATAGGCCTAAATAGTGCATTATCGCTACTATAAGTTGTCGAGCAATTTTAAGAATTGGCACCCTAAGCATTATCAAAATAACGATACAAGGGATGTTCACTTTTTATGATCAAAAATTTCTTAATTATTGGCAAGTTACACTATTGTACTTGTAAAAAAAAAAACAAAAAAGGTTGTAGATATTATACCTACAGAAAGTAATAGAAAGGAGGAATCTAGCAAAACGGGATTGATTGAATCTACTCAACAATATATAAACAATTTAACTGTAACATATTTATGAATACGCGCCATGTTTGAAGTTGCAGAAAATTCATATCACACATTTAAAATAAAACGTCAAAATATTAATTACATTTCCATGTTGGCACCACAGCAAAAAATATTCATATTTACGTGTAGAATCATACTTCTAACACGCTACCGCCTTCCTTTTACACTCTGTACGTTTTTTCTTTTTTTGATAAATTGTAAATTACAGTAAATTCTAACATACATTCTAATTATTGCTATCAACTTTTACTACCATCGGAGGTATATATTAACTTTGACACCAGCCGTCCGATTACAAGTCATATTTTGTCCAGGTTGGCGTGTTTCAAAAATAATAATATAATTTGGCATCTCTAAACGATGCGAAAGCACTTTGAATCGCCTACGTAGAGAGCCCCTCTCTCTACGTTTGAGCTACCACGCCTGCAGATTCTCAAAGTCAATTGCGTTGAAATTTAGTCGTTGTTGCTAAAGAATAAGAGCTTAAATTTCAATAAAACGATACGATGTACACGGGACCGCTGTACGAAATTTCATGCAGCGCGGCCGCCGGGGGATTCCCACGCGAAATGATTTTATGTCAATAATTATAAATTCCCTTACATAATGGAAACACCGATTTCACTCCATCATCGTCTCTATCCGTCGCAAATACCCTGACTTGTCTCTAGCACCACGATTAGTATACGAAACACGCTTCAAAATCAACAAGGAGCAATGCAGGCATAGTGCGGATGTCTGTATCCCCCAGTGGTGATTCCCCAAGAGTTATGCTTCCTCCTTCATGACAGAGAAAACATAATTTAATCACGTCTATTTCAAAGATATTTCTATAAATAAATAAATAACACGTAAATTTATATGTAGTACTGAATCTAGCATAAAATTTAATAAATCTTTAATTTTCAGTGTAATTTTAAAAGGAAAATAATAACAAGAGCCACAAAAAGTACAAAAAGAGCTACAGAAATACTAAGTTAGGTTTGGTATGTTTAATATCAACTTTAGTCGCCAAGTCAGTATAATAGTCGCCCAGTTTCACAATTTTAGATGCTCTGTTTATTAGTACCCATTTTTAAATACTAGCTATCCGCCCGCTACTTCCATATGCGCGTATCACAGGAGACCGTGAGATTAATAATAATGTAACTTTCAAATGCTCAAAGGATTTTCTAAATAAGTGCAGTGAAGAGTACCAACCACATAGGTACAAACTCAAATAATTCACACTCTTTATAATATTATTAAGTAAAGTCTGTATTAAATTAGGTTTAATAAAATCGTTTAGCAATTGAATTATCGAGTCTGGAGCTAAATGTTTAGTTTCACTATACAAAAGTTCCAAACAGTTGAAAATCCGAGTCCAAAAATGAACGTTCCATTAAATGCATTACTAAGTGAACATCCCGCGTACCGCGTTAACAATCACAAAGCCTTCGACTTAGTCGCTAACTTGAGACCCTCGTTCCAACCTCACTACCAATTTATACTAATACAGTTTGTACGATCGTCCGACGACCTCTTACTACAATCTCACATTACAATCGTTGACAGTTATAATCAGAATAAATTATGGAGTTAACTTTGGTCAGGAGGCTTTGGAAATTTTGAAAATATAAAATTGACGTAAATACCTGAGAGAAAATAGAGTTATTTGTAATTGTTCCGTTACACATCGATCTTTAAATGAATATTTGTCGCCGCGCAAACAACCCCAGTCTAGTTGGAAGCTGTTACCATGGCCCATAGACGCTTGGAAATCTTCCAAAGCAAGAACTCTATAAGAACCGAAACAAAAGATCTAAATCTGTTATAAAAGGAAGGGAATCGAAGTTTTCAACTCCCTATAAATTGTAAAATTACTCTTAGCAATTTATTGTTTGTAAAATAAAGATTTATATGTAAATCTTTATTCTATGTAGATAACGGTGTTGGGCGTACAATAACATAATATTTTATTATAAGAACACAATGTTAATTAACATTCCATTGTACTTGCTGTTTGTTATCCTGAAGTAAATTAAATTAAAATAAAAGAACGCAGTTTCCCTTATGAAGCTTACTACACTTTTGTACCCTACTAATCTAGTAGGCTTTACCAACTAAAATATATAAGTAACCAGGGGGCCTACCGCCGATGCTGAAGCCGATTACCATCGATTTTTTTTATTGCAAAAATCAAAGTTCAGCTTAGATTGGCGGTAATTGTGTTTAGCGTACCTTGTAGAAACCATAGAGCTCTACCGACTAAGCTAAAGATGTTTGTCATTAACCTAAACCTAAGGTATATTTTCGCGATCAAAAAATCCGATGGTAATCGGCTTCAGCTTCGGCGGTAGGGCCCCAGGTTAAATTACGAGGCATCACTATATATATATATATATATGCATCAACATTGACACTGGGATGAACATTAGAAATTTACTCAAAAACAGCAGAGTATCAAAAAACAACTATTTCAATAACTTACATTCACCTAACCTGACCAAAGTGTCACTTATGTAGTAGTTTACATAGACATTATAAAGAATTGCAAGACTTGAGCTTCGCCGGAATAGTGTCTGGTGGTTCTCACATTGTTCCACGCCACACAACGGTATGCTGAACTGTAATGAACAAGTACCTATCTCAGTAAAAAAAAAAAACAAGCGAATTGACATACTGCCTTTTAACCGCATGTGGAACTGGCTCCAACATCCCGCACACCGACGCCTAGCGAAGAAAAATGTGAGAACCAACTTTAAGGGTATCTACACTACTGCGATGAAAGTTATGAGCGTCGGGAATCTACGCATTTCCGAACTAGTACCAAGAAGCATGCAATAGCCAACCAGCTGACCGTCAGGTCCTGATTCATTGAGAGATCAAGAGCGCTTAGTGCTAGTTTTTTGTTTTCTTACAATCATGTCAACGTAAACAAACCGACCAAATATAGAACTCTCATGTTATCTAAACTAATATTATAAAGAGGTAAGATTTGTTTGTTTGTAACGAATAGGCTCCGAAACTACTGGACCGATTTCAAAAATTCTTTCACCAATAGAAAGCTACATTATCAGGGAGGAATATAGGCTATATTTTAATTTGGAAAAAATTAGGGATCCGTAAGAAAATTGCAATATTTTGTCCACCCGTGCGAAGCCGGGACGGGCCGCTAGTGAATTTATAAGACGAGTGTTTAGAGATGGGCAAATTGCCAGGCATTAACAATAAGTGCACAGTAAGTACCTGTAAATACCCAATAAATGTCTAGTTTTGGGCATAAATAGGGAATTTATGAGTACTTTTTGGGCATTTATCGTAAATGCTCGGCATTTTGCCCATCTCTACGCGTGTTACAAAATTATGTGGCTTACTTGCTTACATTTTGTTCAGTGAGCAACCCGGTGAACTTGGATATGTAACACGCGTCTGGTAAATTCACAATATGAAACTTTTTCTCAATTCGGTCGGCTGGTAAACGTCAGGTACAGTTGACCGAAGCGAGCGATAATATACAGAGATTAGCGAAGTACATAACTTTTATCGTCTGCTGTAAATCACAACGGGCCTTGCAAATTTATTCATATTTAGTTAACATGTGTTGCATTGAAATAGTATATTGAATGATTCACTTTTAAGACCATTCAATTGCTTCGTTCAAATTGAGCGGCAGAAATGTATCGTGTACAAGTACGAATACGGTCAAACACACATCAAATGGGCAATTCTTATTATTTAAATGTAGTCAAAATTCAGTTCCGATCCAGTCTCGATCTCACAAATGTCATATTTGGTATTCTCGTATCACAATATGATATTTCAAAGTCAAATTAAAGTTTGATTATATGAAACTATGACCGAAAATTAAACAAGCCAACAGTGGTATTCTGCTAGCAACGAGAATTCATATACCGAATTAATGATTGAAATTAACTATGCATATCATTTCTAGCCAATTCATAATTCAATCTCTATTCGGTCAACTTTCATTCCGAGATCGTAAAATAACGAAAATTGGCCTCCTGTTACACTACAAAAGCCAGAGCCACTATGATGTCGATATCTACAGTAGTATATCGACAGTTCCTTCTTACGTACTCACTCATATATACGCTCGGGTAAACCTACAAATTAAAAATTATTACAGAGACGTATACTGGTGAGTAGTATTCATGAATGAGTCATGATGACCTGCCCCATTACCACCATCTCTTATTGTGATTCAATAATTGAATAGATTGCTTATTCATACCAATGAATAAGCGACTCTATTCCATTTGAAATAGAGTCGCTTATTCATTGGTATGAATAAGCATTCTATTTAGTTATTGAATCGCAATAAGAGATGGTGGTAAGGGGGCAGATGTCATAAGATGATATAAGTAGTGTCAGTGTCGGTCGTACTCTGCCTTGCCCTATATGAGAAACTTCAAAATAATAGCTCAAGAACCCCTTGTTAAGGTCTGTTTATACGCGTCAGGCCATTCGAGAGCGTTAGCCGCTCCGCTGTGAAATTTACCATATAAGGAATTTGTCTACAGTGGTGCCAGCTAGCGGTCAATTTGCTATAATTTTGCAAAACAACTCATATGCGTAGATTCTCAACTATGCAATAAAACAACTGATTTCAATATCAACTATGTCGTAATTCCCGCTAAGCCCGGTATCATTTACAACTTCTTTAGTACGAGGCGTTGTATTTTATCCATTCACATGTTAGGCCGACGCCAAACTGATAAGGCGACAATGTGTCCATTACAAATTGTCGCGTTATCATCGCGAATTGACGGTCGGGGATCGTATCACCTTACGACATCCAATCGCCAAACGTTTACAAAACTTGAATCGCTGTCACATCATCATCGCCTCTTAGTACAGCCTCGGTCGGCATTATAGCCACTTCAGGCTACCAAATGTATTGCTTTTTTTCATATACATAATTCCGTATAAAAGTAACAAAATACTGATGCAAACGCCGCAGCGAATTACTATTATTGACCTTTGGTAACAATTAACAGAATACACAATTTACTAAAAATAAAGGTCGTAAAATTATATTTTGTTGAACACAGAATATGTTAATGGAAATAATCATATTCGACAAGCTAAATAGCACATCTGTTATATCAATCAACGGTACCGCCGCGACAACGCTGTAAATCTCTTATTAGACTACGAGGTGTTGAGTGTCTAAAAGGCCTATTATGTCGTTTTCAAACAGTCTAAAATCGTGCCGACTCGCTAATATTAGTGAGGTGTAAGCGAGACAACACTTCGATAGTCAGTCTGAATATCTCGTCGTCTAAAAGATACATAGACTATCTCAGCGAATGAAATAGCATGCAATAAATGAGGTGTCAAAAAGTGTAACGACTCTATGACAGTAATACAGTCTCAATACCTCGTATTGTAATAAGCGCTTATGAGCGGTTTCAAATTGAGGCGTTTGACGCTCGATTAGATATACGCACTATTAATGTGTCCGTGCATTGTCCGTGCAATGTTTGCGTGTATAAGAATTTACAAGCGTCTAAAAACGATCGTACAGTAAAAAACGCTAGACTGTAATCGCCCTTACTACATTTGATGTACTATTATTATTTGCCGCACAACAACAGCTGTACATAATAATATGTATTACACATAATTTGTAAAAAGAAATTTTCATACAAACTTCGTAAATTATAGTGCCTTTGACTAAGAGATATCTATGGAAAAAGGACTATTTCCAACTTATATTGAAATATCCTTTATGCTACGTTGAAACAAATGGTATCAATATATTTTTTTACATATTACAATAATCTTAATAAAATGATAAAAGAGCATTGAGTATTATAATTCTTGATGTGATAATGTCTTATAAATTGATGAAAGAAAGCATGACTCATTGTCACGTTCCGCCTGAGCAGAGCGTGCAAGCGAGATCGCGGTATAAGCGATAGAGAGGCACGATCGGCCTGAGCGTTCGGCTTGTGACGAATCTAGGTATCTCTCTTCCACTGCATCGGTCGATGTTTTCTTACGACGTTATCACGTAAAATTATCGTCCGTAAACCGACTTTACAGACGACCATTTTTTTAAGATTATTATAATAAAATAATTTTGTAATAGTATACATTTATATTTATCAATTTACGTGATATTTTATATCAAATAGATGACAAATATTTTATCAAACAATACAGTTAAAAATCCATTTTCAGATGTAAAATAATCATGTTATTTAAACAGCTTATATCGCTCAATGGCACTATTAAATGCAATTTATCACTGTTTCTCATCATAGTAGAAAAACACCAGACATGTTGTTTACTGACAGATGTAGACACGTGATTTGAATCATCATCTTGCCTGCGTCATCAGCTGTATTTTGGAATTAGACAACCAACTCGTGACTCTCACCACGATCTTTAGAGCCGAAGCTCGTGGTGCAGCCTGCCGTCTAGCGAAAGAGGCTCTACCAAAAGAGAGGTAGGGAACAGCATATTTGTAAGCTGCCCGACTGGGGAAGTACCTTCTCGCAAAATACCGCAGCCAAATAATATATCCTTAAAGGGTTGTTGTGTTCCTGCGCGTGAGTGAGGTCACCAGAAAGGAAGGAATTACTGCGTTCGCAGCGAGTGTGGCAACGTTCGAGCTATATTTTATGTTACGAGCGTTAATGCATTAAGGCTACATTAAGGATGCAATAAATAATTGAGTATTGAGTATTAATATGGCTACGGTAACTTCTTAACATCAGGCGAGCCATATCTGTCACGGGAAGAACAAACCTGGTGTTTTCCTACCGTGGTTTTTTTACCATGTCTCCCCTGAATCAATCCGTGATATAAATAAATATAAAAAAAAACCTGATGCCTTGTGTCATTGTTACTTAAAAAAAAACTGCTACGATAAACTATGTCGCCAAAAGTCAAACTCCCGCGGAACCAACCAATATCCTGTACGCAATAAAATTAAGTGGTATTTACATAGCCATATTCCATTCATATAAAATTTACAATTAATAAATAGTGTAACATCTAAACGTAAAATAATTAAATTTTAAATAAATACGCTAAAGCTTCCTATGATCCTTACGGCTAAATTATTATGATAAATAATTATGCGACATTACAAAAATAACGACATCAGATCTTACCGCCCGACCCGTAAACACAACCGACCAGATCAACAGAACTTTTGTGCCCATTTATACAGCTATTACTCATGTACATTCCCTTCGGACTCTTGCCTCAGGGAGATATCCGGACTTCTACAGTACTGGCGTCACCCTAAAGCTGGGGAGACGTCCGAACTTACTTTTTAACCGACGAAAAAACGGAGGCGGTTCTCAATTCGACGCGTATATTTTTTTTTTAATAATATTTTAGTATTTAGTATATTCTCTGTAATTGGCCACTTGCAAATCAATAAGTATTTATGTAATATTTACCATAATTTTTTTATTTTGTGTTATTATAAAAATAATTATTTTCCAAAATTTTGAACTAATTGAGTACAATATCTATGTTATCTTTCAATGTGATGAGTTTCAAAGTGACTGAGAGTGACAGAGACAAGTGAGTGAGAGTGAATTTATGTTGAATTTTTTTACCTCAGATAAACCTTACAAGTCTGTTTACTTATTTATTTGCAAGTGGTCAGTTACAGGGAATATACGAGTACTAAAAATTACTAGTACTAAAAATTTTCAAAGTAAGTTCGGATGTCTCCCCAACCATAGGGAGACGCCAGTACTGTAGAAATCCCGATGTCTCCCCGAGGTAGGTCAGGGTTCACAGGAGTCCGAAGGGTGTAAACCCTTTGTACAAAATGTATTATAATTAAAATATAAATAAGACCTAGTGAGATTATTTTATCTGTGCCAAGGGACGGATTATTACATAATAAGTGTACATCGCTGGCAAAATAATCGTAGAAAAATGACAAACAGCGTTGTAAAAATGTCCTGTGGTCCTGCTCGTCAGTAAAGTATCGAAAAGCCGAAAAATTTGAGCGAATTATTTTGTGAATTACATCACTATTTTAGAAAAAAAATAGTGCAGAATTTACAAATACTTTCGTTGCTGTTTACAGCCTAACACGTTTTACAAAATTCAATCACAGTGTACTCGAATCCATCGAGGCTATGTACATTTTTATTCCCTGAGGGGAGTTAAGAGTTACAAGTCTTCCAATATCGGAGAGCGCGCGCGCTACCCATTGTGGCACTCTACAAGAGCAATTTTGTGACTTATCTAATTGATATTACTATAATAGCCGATTTGTCAACGACCCACATAGTCCTCAACTTGGCACTGCAATACAAACAAACCAATTATTTACTCGTTAAATAGTAGAAAACAATCTTACAACAACGGCTATGAGAATAACTTTTATAATAATTTATAGGAAAATTTTTTATTCAATTGGTTCTAAAAGTCTATGAAATAGTGCTAAATCGATTACATGTATACATTTACTTGTTGGATAGAGATGGGCAAAATGCCGGGCATGTTCGATACATTCAGAATAAGCGCATAAATTCTCTATTTATGCCCAAAAAGTGGGAATTTATTAGACACTAGCTGACCCGACAGACGTTGTTCTCTCTTTTCAGCAAAATTTATTGAGCTTATAAAATCGTCCGGTCGTTCTGTCTGTCCGTCCGTTGCCATTGAACTCAATATTTCGATATTCTGACTTCGGACTCGTGTAGAGCATCAAAAAGTAGTAATGTAAAGTGACCTTGGTTTTCCGATATCAATTCGGGAAAGTGGCCAAAATAAATAAATAAATTTCGCTATGGTGGCGCATGCTGCGCGTCCGATATTTAACTATGAATATGGAATTGATTTCCCGCTCGCTGTCAAATGACTGACAGTTGTGTCAAACGCCATAAAGTTACATTAGAAAAGTTAGTATAGTGGTTCAGTTTTCTTAATTTTTCTTATTTTTTTCTTTCATAAGAATCTTCTCCTGACATTAACAAATACAACAAAAAAAGAATTTGTGTAATCAGTTTGGCCGTTCACGCGTGATGCGACAGGGCGCTCATTCAGAATTTATCAAAAATAACTAGCATTTCCCCCATCTCTACTTGTGGTATCTGCCGAGTCGATCGTTTACGCTCTATAGATACTCTAATTCCATGTCAGTACGTACGCATGCGTACCTACTGTACGTAAAATCGTTCAAAAAGTGATAATAATCCCCGTGCAAAATCTAAATTTTTGGTCATAAATACAATAAATATACAAAATTTATCATTACAATATGATAAACTATACACAAATTACCAAACATACATTTGGTATATAAATATAAGTCGAATTACATAATGTACAAGATCTACCGTTCATCGCTAAAATCACATCTTTGTCTTTTCAATGTGCTTTCCACTATTATGCTTATTGACAATATAAAGTGAAAGTAAGGGCCTTTTTAACGTCATGCGTTTTTCGTTCCGCATGCGGGATCTGTCATAGTAAATTATCCGCATGCGTGTTTTGTACTATGACAAATCCGCACACGAGGCGATAAACGCACGAGTCTAAAAAGACCTTAACGCTGGTGTGAGGAAATTATGCGTGCAGTGACCATAAATTGCGATACTTCCATACTGCCACCGCTATCACAACTATATCCTATATAATGAAGTCACTCACCGCGTTCGTCACTGCAGCATAAGAGATTCTAGATTTCGATTGAGGATGGTGTCTTTGACGGAATTAAATACGACCTCTATGTTGTGTGTGTCTATGGCTGTGGTGAAGTGGTGATAGAGGGTCGTCTTTGGTTCCCTCCGGACGTTGGCGAACATATTGAGCAGGAACATTTGTACGTCGCGGAGGTTGTGGGGGTCGCCCGCGAACTGCGGGTAGTACCAGCGGATGTCCGTCTCCTTGCTGGCGACCTTCTTCGCGAGGAGATCCGACTTGTTGAGGAACAGGATTACTGAGATACCTTTGAAGTTGACGTTGTTGACTATCGTATCGAAGATGTTCAGTGCCTCTTCGAGACGATTCGTTTTTCTGAAATGAATAATGTTGAAAATTATAATTAACACATAAAATGCTAGTCTAGAGTCAAAAATTAATTCAGGACGTCTGTGGAGTAGGAAAGCACACGCCACACCCCGACTGCTCCATACAAATATCGCGTCGTTAACTATGTATTACATAAACAATAACATATGCGCAGAGCGTATAAGAGCGAGCGTGTGCGACGTCATACAAACTGTTCCCGATTAGTCTCAGAGAGGTGTGGGCGAAACGACAGAGCGGCAGGGAGTGACCAAACAGTACGTAGTACTATTACTGACGCTATGCCCATGCACCTAAGTTTTAATTTCCACCTCTGTTGTATAAATTGCTCATTTTTGACGTGAATACTTTCTTTAAATTTGCTACCATATGGGGGCAATCCAAAAAATATAATGATAACAAAATGCGAGGGAAACAGTTTCGGGATGTAGTTTCGAAACTATGTTCTACATGCAAAATAGGCTATTTGACTAACATTTTTTTCGGTTTGATATGTAGGGACGTCTCCATAATATAACCATTGGTGAAAGAATTACTTCGATAGCACAAAAATCTCTCGAGATATGGTAATTTGAAAATCACAATTTTTAGACTGCCCCAAAACGCTCCATACAAAAGACTACCGAATTATGACGGTTTTGTATTTTGTATGCATCAAATCAGAAATTTGTACGACAGCTATGTTAAATATTACGTTTGTGTGATTAGTATCATAATAAAAGTTATTGCATTTTTTAGTGCTCCTCCAATGGAAATATTATTTTTTAATAATTTCATACTTTTAAAATGGACTTTCCCGCCAAACTTTGATCGACGCTAAAAAAAAGTCTGACTGAAGACATTAGAATGAAAGTTTGCAGATCTTTTTAGTTTTGTGTATTTTATGATATTGTTAAATAATTTATACAATTTTTAAACATTGGAAAATAGCCTATTCAATCACACCATTAGATAGCAGATGAAGGATCAAAGAATTTATTACGATAACTAAGGACTGTTGAACCACAGTTTAAGTAATAGTACTACGTATAGAAATATAGAATAGAAATATAGAATAGAAATATATTTTATTTCAACATCACATAACAAAGTAAAGGTACACAAATACAACATTACATATAATAAAAGATGTGATGATGAAATTTTGGCCCACCCTCAGGTATCATTGCTGAGATCACAGTGTGATCTCAGCCCTGTTTTTCAGTGCAGGCCAAAAGTGACAACACCGATGCCAATACAAGATAATTAAATAATACCTTTATACAAAAAAAGACTAATTAATAATAACATACAGTATATCCTAAAAGCAATCGTTTGCCTACTGAAGCGTAATAGAGTCAATGTAGGTACTGGCAACATTACACGACAGCGGTACCAACATGACAGCCAATCGAATACAGCCAATATGTCATCACTTCTTTAATTGTCAAAATCGTTTTTAATGAGCTTAAACTATCTGTAATTTTTTTCCATCGTACAACTTTGTAATTAGAAGGAAGTGAGGTGGCAAATATAGCACAAATGAACGTACAGTATGGCCTCTCCCTGCCGCTCTCACTAGTCGACCTCACCTCCCCTCTGAGACAAATGTGGAACAGTTTGTATGGCGCCGCACGCACACACGCTCATTCCCGCTCTGCACAGACGTCATTGTTTATGTATCTTAAAGAAAAATCTACTCACTTTGATGAAATTGCTATTGGTCTCATAAGTGTAGGTGAACTCGAAGAAGTTTCCTCGATTCACTCAAACTAAAACTTTTTTGGACATGTGGGAAGATAATACCAATCAGCAATCACAAATTGCAGAAAAAGATAATACCAATCAGCAATCACAAATTGCAGAAAAAGATAATACCAATCAGCAATCACAAATTGCAGAAAAAGATAATACCAATCAGCAATCACAAATTGCAGAAAAAAATAATACTAATCAGCAATCACAAATTGAGATAAAGGATGATGACGATATACAAGTTTTGATTGATGAACTGAAGTCTGAGATATCTGAGAAGTTGGAGAACCTAAAAGATGTAGACATCGGACACCTTTGAATGATTAAATTGATTTAAGTAGTAGTAAACGACGCGATATTTGTATGGAGTGGCCGGGGTGTGGTTGAACATCGCATGCGGGGGAGGGGGAAGTGCTACCATTTTGTGGTAATTTTAGTGCATATAACGTATTCACGTACACAACACACCGCTGTGTCCATGACATAGACACGCCCCATTTTTAGGTACAAAGCTTTCGCTTCACGTATTAATATTTAGATAGGTAACACAAATATTAAGTTGTAACAAATAATAATTCGCGATATGACTCCCATATCAACGAGCTGAGTCACGGCCATGGAACTGAAAGCCGGATACATAGATTATATCTGATTACTTAATAGATTTCCACATAATTAGACGTTCTGATATGGCATTTTGTTTTTCCTTAAACAAAACCCATCAATAATGAACAATATAGACGAGCGCGGTGGTCGAATGGCTAGCAATGGCCACTTTCACTCCGGGGTCGCGGGTTCGTTCCCCGCATAAGACAAATATTTGTGTGCATGAACATGTCTGTTTGTCTCGGTCTGGGTGCTTCCTATGTACGAGTATGTATGTATTTACAAAAAAATATATATATTTAAGTATACATATAAGTTATCTAGAATCCATAATACACCTTTGCTTAGTTTGGGACTTTACGTGTATTACGAAAGAATTGCGTGAAACAGCACAAGTGTTTTATTATAACATTATGACCCTTACCATCAGGCGGACAGTATTTTTTTTTTATACTACGTCGGGTGGCAGACAAGCATACGGCCCGCCTGATGTGAAGCGGTTACCGTAGCCATATTAACGCTCGCAACATAAAATATCGCTCGCGCGCCGCCACCCCCGCTGCCAACACAGCATCTCCTTCTTTTCTGGTGACTTCACTCACTCGCAGGAACACAACAGCCGGCCGGGAACCGTTATTTGGCTGCAGTATTCTGTGAGGTGGAGGCACATTCCCCAGTCGGGCAGCTTACAATTACGCTCCGTACCTCTCTTTTCGCCAGAGCTTCGTTTGTCAGTCAGAAGGGTGCACCACGAGCAGGAGAAGTTGGCTTTGGTTCAAAGATGTTGATAAACCACTTACACCCCTACTCTCTCCTCACTCACTCCGAGGTCGCGGGTTCGATCCCCGCATAATGTTATGCGTGTCTGTTTGCCTCGGTCTGGGTGTTTTCTATGTATGAGTACATACTGCTACAACTTATATATACATATACATAAATACATTTTTTTTGTAAATACATACATATGTATTTAAGTATATATATTTAAGTATACATACAAGAAATCTAGAACCCATAGTACACCTTTGCTTAGTTTGGGACTTTACGTGTTTTACGAAAGAATTGCGTGAAACAGCACAAGTGTTTTATTATAACATTATGACCCTTACCATTAGGCGGACAGTATGTTTATTTCCCACCTTAGTGATATAAAAAGCATAGGAATTTGCAAGTAAAAACTACTCGTATTTTTAACTTCATTCGTTTACGTTTCGCTTCAAACACATCAAACGTAATGAATAAGGTATATAAAAAAATCCGCAAGCGTACATTAATTTAATGACCTTTGAGGCGAATGATTTATTTGGTGCCGTAAAGATCTAGCCAGTTATAAATTGCTAATTATAAAATATCATAACATCATCGTGCGATTCGTAAATAGTTTGGGGTAATGATCAGACTGTACTAATGAAATGTAGGTACTTGTTAACCCCTGACGCAAAAACGACGGTGTGTTATTATAAGGTTGATGTGCCTGTGTGTATATGTGTGTGTGTGTGTATTGTGTGTGTGTGTGCACGTGTCGTAGCTCCCGAACCACAGTCCCGAACGGATGAACCGTAGTATAATTTTTCAAACAAAAAGAAATCAGATAGTTAATTGATTCAGGTGTTATTTTGCGGAACTAGTCTAGTTTCAGATGTTGGAGATTCGCCGAGACGACCACAGCAGCTGGAGCAGAGACGACCAAAGCAGCCACGGCAGTCGCATGCAACTACTAAAGGTAGTGGGTGGGTGCCGGCCGGCAGTAGTTTGCATGACCTAATTGGTGGCGGAAGCACGCAAAGTAGTGTAGATCAAATTGCCAAAAAGAAATCATTTAGATTTCTTTTTATTTGAAAAGTGAATTAGTCGGGAGCGTTCTTAGCTATGTTTGATGAAAGATCGGTCGGTCCATTATGGCCGCCGCCACAAAATGACGAATTAAATATTTTTTATTCACAACTCCCTCAATATGGGTATCAAATGAAAGAGCTCGACTAGACTAGAAGGTCGGCGACTTTTTTAATTTTTAATTTAATTGTCTTGTTTTAATGTATACTAGCTGTCCCGGCGAACTTCGTACCGCCTAACAATCAATGAATGTCGTGGTACATATTAGCTGAACAAAATTTATGATTTTATGGAATTAAAACAATAAATAGTAGAAAATAATAGAGAAGCTCGATGGCGTCATTGCGCGTGTCAGTCTAATTGAACACGCAAGTTAAGCAACGTCGACCGTAGCCTGTACACGGATGGGTTTATATTACCTCGAGCTCCTCCGTGATTCGAAAGACACGTTAAGCCGTCGGTCCCGGTTGTTATCATTAGCTCATCTTGAGCTCCTCCGTGCTTCGGAAGGCACGTTAAGCCGTCGGTCCCGGTTGTTATCATTAGCTCATCTTGAGCTCCTCCGTGCTTCGGAAGGCACGTTAAGCCGTCGGTCCCGGTTGTTATCATTAGCTCATCTTGAGCTCCTCCGTGCTTCGGAAGGCACGTTAAGCCGTCGGTCCCGGTTGTTATCATTAGCTCATCTTGAGCTCCTCCGTGCTTCGGAAGGCACGTTAAGCCGTCGGTCCCGGTTGTTATCATTAGCTCATCTTGAGCTCCTCCGTGCTTCGGAAAGCACGTTAAGCTGTCGGTCCCGGTTGTTTTCATTTAATGACAGTCGTTAAGTTAAGTCAGTGGCCTTTAGGCGGTTCGAAAACACTGGCCTCCGCCAACCCGCAGTTGAGCAGCGTGTTGGAGTACGCTCTAAACCCCTTCGGTTGAGGGAAGACCCGTATCCATAAAAACTGAAGATTCATAAAAATAAAGATTTCCTTATTGTTAATTTTTTTTTAAAAAAAACGTTTTGTTTTATTTTTTTTAGTTTTGAAATAGGTTTTATCATTTTGGTGATTTGTAATTGTCATTTCTTTTGATGTTTACTCTGATTTGATTCTTGCGCTCGAACCCCATGGGAAAAGCGTTTTCACCCCTATCGATTTGACATTTTTAAATTTTCATAACAAATCACAGACAACTTTCGCGACATAAAAGTGACACCAATCGATTTGACGTTTTGATATTTGACAACCAATAAATATCGTAATCCCTTTTTCAACTGACACTTTCATTTGTATGGGAAAATGTTTTTTCTTTTATTTTATTTTTTCGAGAATTTTCCAATGTTTTTAAGAGTTATTCTGCTATTCGGGACGGAAACAAATCCAACAAATCAAAAACCATGGCAATCGGTCCAGCCGTTCTCGAGTTATAAGTGTTGTAACAAACACGACTTTCTTTTATATATATAGATATGTAAGGGGCCGTCCATTAATCACGTGAGGCTCGAAAGAGGGGGGAGGGGGTTCGGTAAAAATCACGAAATATCACAAGGGGGGAAGGGGGGTTGTAGTAAGATATCACGTGTATTTATTTTTTGTCAAACGCGCGATTTCTAAACCGAAAAGCGGCGTGTTGAAGACCTTGACTCGTCAATGCTAGGCAACGAACGAAGTTGAAGACGATGACAGCCTACAACTCCATGCGCATACAGTATAATAATGGTTTCAGTATTGATGGAGCTGCCACGATTCTGTAGCGCGTCTGACATGTTCACGCTTGCACGAACAGATAACTTTTATGCCACGATAGAAAAAGACAGTATGCATTTCTTCATGAAAGCATGCTTTTCAAAGGCTTCTGCTTTACAAAGCTCCAGTGCTCAAGTAAATACCAGCTAGCACCTTGTGATGCGATTCCCAGGCGCGCTTTGAGTGTGATTGTTGACGAACGGACGGTTTAGAACCTTTGAGTCTGAGAAGAGATTTTCCGTCCCTTTGTGTGTTCTACCGATTGTACAATGGGGTATGTTCAGAGGAGTTATTTGACATAATGCCCACGGCCTCCTCCTACTATCGCACCGCTCGCCATCGACAGGCATTCTCACATATTAGAACCGAAGTGGTCACGTACTGTGCGGTTCCAGACAAGGTCCGTACTATCAAGCTGTTCAATGAACTGCCTGTTGAGGTTTTCTCAGGAGACTACAAAATATGGTTCTTCAAAAAGGACGTGAAGACGTTTTTACGCTCGTATGTGTAGGGTCGGCAACGCATATTATTATGTGATGTATCTGTTGTTACAAGCGTCCATAAGGTACGGTTACGGTAACTGCTTTCCATTAGGCGGACCGTATGCTTGTTTGTCATCTTAGTGGTATAACAAAAATCCTTATTAATATTTAAAAAAAATGAATATTCTTTGTAACTACAATAAATAAATATTGAAATAAATATTGTCATACAAATTACACAGCGCCATCTAGCCCCAAAGTAAGCGAAGCTTGTGTTATGGGTACTAGACAACTGATAAACATACTTAAATACATTTTTTTTTTTGTAAATACATACTTATGATACATAGAAAACACCCAGACTAAGACAAACAGACATGTTCATGCACACAAATGTTTGTCCTATCACGCGTCATTGACCGCTACGCCACCGAGCTCGTCAGAATGCACAGTGATTTGTGGGGGGGGGGGGGGGGCTTTAGACTTACACCTCACCAAGTATCACCAAGGGGGTGGCGAGTGTTAAAAATGCAAAAAAAAAACCTCACGTGATTAATGGAGGCCCCTAAGTATATGAAAACTTTGACCGCAACCTGTCTATAGATGGGTTTATTTACTCGAGTTCCTCCGTGCTTCGGAAGACACGTTAAGCCAGCAGTCCCGGTTTCTGTCATTAGATGACAGTCGTTAAGTCGAGTCAGTGGTCTTTAGGCGACTTGAAGACACTGACCGCCGCCAAACCGCAGTTGAGCAGCGCGGTGGAGTACACTCTCAACCCCTTCGGATGAGGGGAGATCCGTATCCCAACAGTGGGATAAATAAGGGCAGACGACAATAGTGTAAAAAAAATCTATGAGGGTGATGTGCCACCGGTGCTGCAACACTGAACCCATTACAAGATGGTAACTTAATTTTCAAACTTTCACACTTGCAAACCTCTGCCACGCCCCAGCCACTCCATACAAATGTGGCGTCGATTACTCCTACATAAACAATAACGTCTACGAAGAGCGTGAATGAGCGTGTGTGCGTGCGGCGCCATACAGACTGTTCCAGATTCGTCTCAGAGGGGAGGTGGTTTTGGGGTGTAAGTGGTTTATCAACATCTTTGAACCAAAGCCAACTTCACCTGCACGCGGTGCACCCTGCTGACTGACAAACGAAGCTCTGGCGAAAAGAGAGGTAGGGAGCGTAATTGTACCCGACTGGGGAATGTATCTCCACCTCACAGAATACCGCAGCCAAATAACAATTCCATTGAGGGTTGTTGTGTTCCAGCGAGTGAGTGAGGTCACCAGAAAAGAAGGAGATGCTGCGTTGGCAGCAGGGGTGACGGCGCGCAAGTGTTATATTATGTTGCGAGCGTTAATACGGTTACGGTAACCGCTTCACATCAGGCGGGCCGTATGCTTGTCTGCCACCCAACGTAGTATAAAAAAAAGGTGAGGTCGACACGAGAGAGCGGCAGGGAATGGCCATACTGTACATATTACTATTGTTTTATACTGTGCCTCTGCTGTACAGTACTGTGTAGTATAAACACATCAGTATTACCAATGCAATACTGACATATTTATTACCATAACGCATGTATTTGCGCATTCGAAGAAAACATCTCAATATAAACTACATTCAAAAGAAGAGATCAAACACTCTGAATTGGGACTACAAAAACAATTCGTGGGAACCTGCAAGCGTGTGTGTATAATAAACACGATGCAAAGAGCTGTCAGTCAGATTCCACCAAAGTGGTACTTGGTATATTTTCCTCACTAACTGTGCCCGAGTCTTCGTCCGCGCAGAATAGTTATTTTATATCAGGGGTCTATATATTTATATTAATAAACATAAATAAAATTTATATAATAAAAGTTACTACTTATTACAACAGCTATCTGCCAGTGAAAGGCCCGTCAAAATCGGTCCAGCCGTTTCAGAGATTAGCCGGAACAAACAGACAGACAGACAGACAAAAATTGTAAAAAACGTTACAGTGTATTCATCCATATGTATTTAGTATTTTAATATTAAATTACAAACAGACCCTCCAATTTTATTTATCTGTATAGATGTATAGATAATAATCACATGTAAACTCGGTACCTATTGGCATCAGCCCACTGCTGGGTCACCACGGGTCTTCCCTCACGGGTCAGAGTTGTTTAGAGCGTACTCTACTACTGAAGTATGTTTTTTTAGAGGCCACTGACTGACATAACGACAGTTATCTAATGACAACACCCGGAACCGACGGAGTAACTTGCCCACCGAAGTAAAGAAGCTCTAAATAAATCCATAGACAGGCTACGGCAGATGTTGCTTAACTTGCGTGATCGATTGCTAAGACGTATAAGCACCTCAACTCCATCAAACTCCTCAACCCAGCAACCTTATATACCGCCAAAACTCATTGCCTATTATATCATTATTTTTTTATACCACTAAAGTGGCAAACAAGCATACGGCCCGCCTGATGGAAAGCAGTTACCGTAGCCTATGAACGCCTGTAACACCAGGGGCATCACACATCACACATTATTGTTACTACCTTCAGTTATACATGTTCATCTTCTAATATATAAAATTCTCGTTTCGCGGTGTTTGTTACCAAACGACGAGCTCGATGGTCGAATGGTTAGCAATGACCACTTTGACTCCGAGGTCGCGGGTTCGATTCTCGCACAAGACAAACATTTGTGTGCAGGAACATGTCAGTTTGTCTTGGTTCTGGGTATTTTCTATGTATTATAAGTATGTATTTACAAAAAAAAAAAGTATTTAAGTACATTTATCAGTTGTCTAGTACCCATAACACAAGCTTTGCGCTTAATTTGGGACTAGATGGCGCTGTGTAAATTGTCCAGAAATATTTATTTATTTATTTAAACTCCTCCGAAACGACCTGACCGATTTTGATGAAATTTTGCGTGCATATAGGGTAGGTCTGAGAATCGGCCAAACTCTATTTTTCATACCCCTAAATGATTAATGTATATGGCAAAACAACGTTTGCCGGGTCAGCTAGTTAGGGGCCATTCATAAATTACGTCACACGTATTTTATGATTTTTTGACCCCCTCCCCCCGTCCTTGTCACAGCTGGTCACATTTGTGGGACTCCCCCCGTCCCTAGTATGACGTCACATATTTTTTAAACTATATGGGTTGCTCGTTTACTACGGAATCCTAAAAAATACCTTTTGAAAAAATACAGATTAGTTGAAATCTGTCACGCCGTTTAGGCTGTAGAACGTCCCAAATAAAAGAAATTGGAGCATACATAACTTATATTCTTGAAATACATATTGCAAAACTAATGTTCATTCTTACCTATCTTCCGACAGGACCTGATCGAACTCCGACGACGACACGAGAAAAAGTATCGACGTAACGGAGTCGAAGCACTGCGTCCACTTCTGCCGCTGCGTCCGCTGGCCGCCGACGTCGACGAACACGAATGGCACGTTGTTGATGTTGATGGTGCATTCGGTGATGCCCTTGGTGGCCTTCCGGCAGTGCAGGATGTCCTGGTGTGACGGCACGTAGTCCGGCCGCGCTATACGCTCCAGGTCGTCGAAGAAGTAACTCACTGAGTCGCTCTGAAATTTAAAATACGTTAGAATTATTTTATGCCCAGTTTTTATTATTATAGGCAATAATAATCCATCCCCCTTCTCCAATAGCACAGTGTTTAGTCCACCACATAGCCCATTTATCTAACACACTTTGAATTAGTTCCAAAGTTCCAATGCCCGCCGTGACCCTCTCCAGGATATATCAATATATCAATGGAACAATATACCCATGAACACGTATCGGCAGGCATTGGAACTATTGCAAAGTGTGTTAGAGCTACATGGGCTATGAGCACACCCCGGCCACTCCATACTAATGTCGCATTGTTCACTATTACATAAACAATGGCGTCTGTACAGGACGTGAATGAGCGTGTGTGCGTGCGGCGCCATACAAACTGTTCCAGATTCATCTCAGAGGAGCTGAGGCGGATACGAGAGAGCGGCAGGGAATGGGCATACTGTACGTAATACTATTATTTAAATACCGTGCTATCAGGATGATCTGGGTGGACTAAATACTAGCTTATTGGAGAAGAGGGAAGTATTTCATTAAGTTTATTGTTTATTATTCTTTTACGATTATGTTAAACTAACTTTTACCCGCGGCTTCGCCCGCGAGGTCATTATGCATTCATAACTTAAAAAACATACCCTCCCTTATTCGTCAGTCGGGTAATAAATTTTAAACTCGGCCCAATTGCACATTGTGTCATTGAGTCACAAAAATATTTATATAATATGCTCCCATATCTTTGAGTCAAATTTTTAACTACTCTCTCTATACGATTTGTTAGCATCTTCCAGATGCATGTCATGTATTTTATATATGCAGATCATGTATTTTAGCATAATAATTATTATGCATAATATTATTCCATACCCCTGAAAGATATTTCAGCAAAACGCTGAATACTATAAATCTAAACAGGAAATAACCATTAAATATGTAAACAAAGTCCACTTAACGAGATGATATTACATCGCCTGAAACATTTCAAAGAAATAGTTTGTTTTATATTACTAGCTGTAAAGGCGACTCCGTTCTCCTGGAAAGTACATAATGACGTAAATACAATATATCTATTGACTATATATTCGCAAACTCGCGAACTCAAGTTTGTTTGTTTCATTGTACCCATCGATAGATTAGACAGAATATTATTCTCAAATATCTTTAAGGTACAGACTTCGTCTCTAAAATAACAGATGTAAAATGTAGTCAGAACTTTCTGTTCGGCAGCTTCGATCAACGTTAAACATAAACGCACACAAACAAATCTGGCACACTAATTCATACATGTTAATAGATTGATCACGATTTTGCCAATATGAGTAGAAAAGAAACTGCTTATTACTATGTAAAAAATGGGAGTAATAAAAACAACAATTCGTTCAAGAAATTGAAGACCGTCATGATCATTATCCCATCAACCCGCAATAGCATAGCGCGCTAAATCCCTTCGATTGTGGGGGGGGGGGGGGGGTCTCCCTAACCCAGCGGTCGTATGAATAAGGATTGATCATTATTATCAGCCTGTACAGAAGGCCAATTCTCGAAATTTTTCTACGAACGCAGATTGAAAGTTGACCGAATCGAGATTGAATTGTGAATTGACTAAAATTATATACTTGATTTCATTAATTAATTATTATCAATTCTTGTTGTTGGCAAAGTAACATTCATAGTTTGTTTAATTTTCACTCATATTTCGATACAATCCCGCTTAAATTTAACTTTGAAATTACATATTGTGTTACGAGAATACCAAATGTGACATTTGTGAGATCGAGACTGGATCGAAACTGAATTTTGACTATATTTTAATTACGAGAATTGCCCCTCATATCTACCCACTGGGGTCTATAGGCCTTTCTCAATGCTTTCCACCAAACGCGATCCTCCTCCTTTCGCATCCAGCCACTTCCAGCCGCTTTTATGAAGTCATCGGACTATCTAGAAGGGGAGCGTCCAACGCTTCAATGTACCGCGCTCGACCTTATCACCACTTCTTTCTCCCCCATCTATCCTCATCACTGACACGGTAGATGTTGAAAACTGTCAAGGGGCTTTAATCGAACTTTCGTATCAATCTGTCAATTTTCATATTTCCGTAAAAAACAGCATCACAGGCATGTGATGCGAAGCTGTGAAGGACACATGACCAGATAAATATAAGTACCGCAAAGAGGAAAATCCCTTCAAACTTGCATGTCTGGTATCAACGATCTGAAGAAAGCCCAAGTCCCAAAAAATTCATCATCATTAGGTCCATTTTAGTCTCCACTACAGGAGCACGACCCTCTCTCGTCCGTCCTAGACGGAAGGAGAATTTGGCCTACACTCCCCACGCTGGCCAAACGGGTTGGGGAGGCCTGATCGATATTTGATATTGTATTTCCCTTAGTTGCCTTGTATGACATTCACGGGTAGAAACGGAGTGATTCTATTCCTGTCTGCCGGAAACCACACGGCCAGTAAATGAATTACCCGACCCCAAATCGGTGTGTTTGGCGAAAAATTGCTAGAGTTGACACCAATTGAAGTGGGATAAGGAGGGAAAGAGATTTTATCTACAAATAATAATACAAAATGGTTAGATCACGAAACAGACTTCGGTTTAAGTTAATGACAAAAATCATCAGCTCAATCAATAGAGGGTCAGAGTTCTTATCGGCTAAGGTGTTTTGGCTTAGCCGAACTAAGCCGAAATCCGCATTCCGGAATCAAAAATCGAAACTAGGTTCCGATGCTTAATCGGAGCACCTGATATCTCTAATACATAAATATAAATACAGTATATAAGACTTAAGCCTTTCCTTCTTTGTACCATACAATTAATATTACAGAGTCCACATTGTCATGCAATGCTGCATTGCATCAAGTCTTATTGAAATTGCATTAAATAAATACCAAACGTACCATAAAATGCTAAAGTAGGCACTATAAAAATTCCTTTGTGATAAAGAACCACAAGCTAGTGTATTATTAATGAAGGCATACAAGGAAACAATGGCTTTATACATCTCTACCCTAATACATAAAATTATAGATAAAGCATTTTATTTGTGTTAACTTTATATGCGAGGTAAAGCGAACAAATGGGTGTCTGTACCATACGGAACGTACGGCGCACTGAAAGGCACGTTGATTTAATTATCAAAGCCTACGTGGACAAAGTAGCTTAGATATAGTTGAACATGGTCCAAATCTACTTTGAGATCTAAATGTGCTGTGATCAACGTTGGTACGATCAAAGTGACGTCCAAGTAGTCATCAAAATACACCTTGTCAAACCGGACTTTGAGCGAACAAGAGACGTGACAACACGACTTTTCGACTTGACGATTAGGGTAAAGTAACCTATATTGGTCCCTTAAGTACTTTAAATATAGAAAACCTCATGATAAATAGGTATTAAATATGAAAATTGCTATTCTTACCCTGCTGTATGTGGATATATGTGGATGCGTTAAGCGGAAGATTGGTCTATGTGTATGCTTAGTTAAGTAAGTACAGAAGCACAGATCACTTAATAGTTACTTCATGCATGTTGATTCAAGTGTTCATTGAAGTAATATGAGAGCGTGTGTGTGTTTATACGTGAACTGCTGAAAGTTAATTATTAAAATTATGCCACTTTTTAGCAATAAAAAAGCACATTGGTAGCTCATTTTATAACAATACGTCATTTATGGTAATTTCTGAAAATATTCATTTTTAGAGATGTTCCTTAATTCGTCGATGAAACCACAGAGAGCAAAAAACTTTTAAAACTTACATTAAGAGTCTAAACGTTAGAAAATAACTTGTTAACTTTACTGACATTTCAAAATACATGCGAAAATAATAAAAGCGTGTTAAAAACGTTAATTAATCCTTTTGCAGTCTCTATTATTTTATTAGAATACTAGCTCCAGCCAGCGGCTTCGCCGGTGTTTACTTTTTTTTCAATAAAAAGTATCCTACGTCCTTCGTAATATCTTTGAGAATATGTGTACAAAGTTTCGTTATGATCGGTTGAGTAGTTTCAACGTGAAACCGTGACAAAGAAACTCATCATCATCAGGTCATTTTAGTCTCCACTACAGGAGCACGACCCTCTCTCGTCTGTCACGGATATGGCCTACTCCCCACGCTGGCCAGACGGGTTGGGGAGGCCTGATCGATGTTTTATAATGTATTTCCCTTAGTCGCTTTGTACGACATCCACGGGAAGAGACGGAGTGATTCTATTCTAGTCTGCCGGAAACCACACGGACAAATAAACTCACAATTATAATATTAGTAGGGAGTAGGGATTAAGTCCTATGATCTTTGTATAATTTCTAAGACAACTGAACTAAAGTGTCAATAATGAGTGACGTAAAAACTAACCGAACTTGTTGCATACAAATCATTCAATAACGGGAGATAATCTACGTAAAACGTATTACGTAAGACACTATTTCATGTTAATACGTAGGCCCGCTGACCTACCTTGACTGATTTCATTCGTAATTATAATTTTTATTGGATTTTAATTACCCGATCTAAAGTAAAACCAGGCTAACCGCTACCGGTTTTGTATGAGAGCAATACACATGTTTGTACACAACCAGAAGCTGATATTTGACGGTGGTCGAATAGCTAGCAATAGCTACTTGACTACGAGGTCGCAGGTTCGATTCCCGCACAAGACAAACATTTGTGTGCATGAACATGTCTATATGTCTTGGTCTGGTTGTTTTCTATGTAATGTATTTACAAAAAGAAATGTATTTAAATATATTTATCAGTTGTCTAGTACCCATAGTACAAGAATTGCACTTAATTTGGGACTAAATGGCGCTGTGTAAATTGTCCAGAAATATTTATTTTTATATTTATATCACTCGCGATATAGTATGTAGTGTCTTTGTTGTCAACCCTTATCCCACTGCTGGAATATAGGTCTCTTCAATTGAAGAGGCTTAGAGCATACTCCGCCACGCTACTCAACTATGAGTGTTTTCAAGCCGCCTAAAGTCCACTGACTTGGCTTAACGACTGTCATCTAAAAACAACACCGAGACAGACTGCTGCTTCGTGCTTCGCAAGGGCACGTTACTCTCCGAAGCACGGAAGAGCTCGAGATAAATAAACCCATCCATGGACAGGCTACGGTCGACGTTTCTTAACTCGCGTTTTTTCAAGCGCCATCGAGCTCCTCAAGTAGAATCTTTTTGATTGGAAGTGAAATATATTATATAAATAATTAATTACCTCATCAATAAATGGAAATGTAAAGGAATAATCCAAATTTATTTTCTATTTTTGAACTAATTTATTTAATTTACCTCTTAATTGATGAAGAACAATAGTTGGTATTTTATTCATCCCTTATTCTTTTTGATTCTCTAGATCGGAACACTAATCTAGATCTCTTGATCTTGATCGGAACTATGATCTCTTGATCTTGACCGTGTAACTTTTTCCTTGCAGTTTCCTCATTTTAATAAAATACTTCCACATATAAAAACTGGTTTTTAATTTATGGTGTACCGCCAAAAAATATAATTTTCCTAGAAGTAGTTGTGACTCACGCAGTAACATATAAGATGCAAAAGTTCGTCACCAACACAAACCTTCCTGGTAGCTCAGTTGGAAGAGTACTCGACCGGTCATCGACAGGGCGTGGGTTCAAATCCCACCTAGGCGGGGAAGGTGAATTTTTCCATTTTTTTTTATATTAAATTTCCTAGAAGTATCTTAAACATAAAAAGTTTGCGGAACACTGCTCTAGACTAAAATTAGAAAAAAAAACATCGGACGCGCAGTATGCGCCACCATAGCGAATTTTTTTTCGAAATCTTGAATTGATATCGGAAAACCAAGGTCACTTTACATTACTACTTTTTGATGCTCTACACTACACGAATCCGAAGTCAGAATTTCTAAATTTGGAGTTTCATGGCAACGGACAGACAGAACGACCGGACGATTTCATAAGCTCAATGAATTTCGCTGAATATTGGTGATCATCCGTATGTAATAGTAAAAATTTTCTAGACATCCTGTTACAAAATTCCACAACCAAACAGTGCATGCATCATTTTAACAAACACTAATTAAAGCAACTTCGCAGATGAAACAGGTACAAAAAGTTACCTACGAGTACAAAAACACGATGCAGCACTGCAATGAGTTTTGACCCAAAATAATGTTTGTGAATATTTGCTTGTGCAAATCAATGTACGTGCGCGACAAGTACAGCGACAGGCCTTTCACGGCCAAGTCAAGAATTTCGCGAATCTATGTCGCTGACGTCATAAATTACAGAATCAGACCACAATGACGTCGTACAGTAAGATCAAACGTAAAAACTGCGATCCTTGGGCTGTCCCTATTTCATTGCAATAGTCCTTGTTTCATAGTAATCGATTTTTTTATGTATTTCTACAGGTACTTGGGGTGTAAGAGGCTCCTCACAAGCCAACGCCAACCTTACCTGCATGTGGTGCAACCTGCCGACTAGTGAAAGAGGCTCTGGCACAAGAGAGGTAGGGTACAGCGTATTTGTAAACTGCTCTACTGGGGAAACACCTACACCTACACGTCCAATAACGTTTATAAGCAACGGTAACCTCTTTAAATCAGGTGGGCCATACGCTAGTCTGCCACCTGACCTTGTATAAAAAAATAGATTGACTCCTGATAGAAACCATCGGCGGCACATCGACTCTTCTGGATTTTTCATGCTCTCACTTGTATTCCCTCACCCGTGTATCATTCACCCGTGTATCAAGCGCACATAGAGATGAAACAATTGCTTTTTCATCAAACGCATCATTAGACACAATTGGAATCGTCGTCGTCATAGAATAGAATAACTGAATTTTATGGCACAATTCAACATTTCCAACGTCGTCTTTTTAAGAAATAAAAAAAATAAGCAATTACCATTAATTTGTGATCCTCAGTAATTAATGCCAAGGCACCCGACCTTTAAGTTTTATGGATAAACTGCTTTAACGAGTCACTTGGATGATCTCTTGACCGTATAACCTTTTCCTTGCAGTTTCCTTAGAAACCCAAAGATAGTGAGTGCATTTTAATAAAAAAAAATCTTTCAACCCAATAAAAAGTTGAACCAACAGCGGTGTGCGTCGACATAACTCCCTCCATTTTTTTGTACCAATTGCGACCCCTTATAATGGTGAAAGCGGTCCGCCCTAAAAGTGGAAGAGTTGGGACCACCCGATGGAGAAAGGATGATTTAAATCGACTCATCCGTAGAACAGAGTCCTATGTGATCATGGAACAAAAACGTGCTAGCTAGACTAGATAAGGAATATGAATTCTCCAAACATACGTTTACTTACAGCCTAGACTAGACGGTAGTCGGTATAGATTTCTAGATAGACCAAATTATTGTATGGTCGGACGAAACTAGTCCCAATTAAGCGCAAAGCTTATGCTATGGGTACTAGACAACTGATAAATGTTCTTAAATACATTTTTTTTTTTTTTGTAAATACATACATACTTATAATACACTAGCGGCCCGCCCACGCTTTTCTGTGGCTCAATCTTCCCGTTCCTCATTTGCCGGGATAATTTGTGAATATAAAACATCCAGAGCGCCACCCAAACGCATACAAAAAAATTCATTAAAATCTGTCCAGCCGTTTAGGAGTTCATGACATACACACGTACAGTAGAATTATATATATAGAAAACACCCCGACCAAGACAAACAATGTTCATCTATATATATAAAAGCGAATACCACTCAGTGATTAATCACGAAATCTCAGAAACTATAACACCTTTGTAGGTGTACTTGAAATTTGGCAGGTAGGTTCTATAAAGGGTGTAGAGATCCGCTAAGAACTGATTTTACGAAACTCCACCCCATAAGGGGGTAAAACGGGTGTTGGAAGTTTGTATGAAAGTCTTATGTTTTTGAAGAAAGACACTTGAAATTTAAAATGTAATCACTATAAATGGTGTGGAGGTGTACTAATAATGTATCGTTAGAAATCAACCCCTCTTTGGGGTTAAAACGGGGGATGGTAGTTTGTATAGAAGTCCAATGTTATTGAAGTTAAAGTAATTATGGCATAATGACTTTAAATGGTATTTAAGTATAAGAATTATTGAAAACAACTACATGCTTACTATTATAAGGAGGGATATTTTACTATAAGAATAAAAAGTATTCTAAATTTTACAGAGAGGTTTTGATTAAATAATATCCGTCGACTTCATTGATTCTAAAAATTCTTCTAGATTTTGATTATTTCTATCTTTCTTTTATTTATTCCTTTCATTAGGTATTTAGCTTTTTCGAATATAATTAAATATTATGTGCAAATAACTAACACCACGCGGCCGCTAGTGCACATATAAATGTTTGTCTTGTGCGGGGATCGAACCCGCAACCTCGGAGTTAAAGTAGCCATTGCTAGTCATTCGACCGCCAGGCTCGGCACAAATGGAACAAAACTATGCATTATGCTCCATGGCACATAGACGAAATGAGGGCAATTATCGTGAATCATGGGACCTTGCAGGTATGAATCGATGTGATAATTAAACCCTAAGTAATTATTAATGCATACCACCATATTACACTAAGCTTCCTGCGTTCTTAGCACAATACATATCAAGGTCAAAAAACATCTAGTAATTTTGTAGAATACAAAAAGCTTCATTTGTTAAATATAAGACAACATACGACTCAAACGGTTATTCTATTTGTCTTATTTTTCCTTTCGTATCGTAAGGACATTAAAGTAAAACGCCCTATGAGCACAACATCCTAAAAGCAAAAGGACCTATAAGCAGCTCGTCTTATTAGCAATATATCCTAGTAGCAAATAGTCCTAATGGCTAAAGGACATGTTATCAAAAGTCATGTACAGTACAGTCATATACACAGGCGAAGGAATAATTTTATTGCACTAAATTAATTAAATAAATTAAACGGGTCACTCACGTCTTTTTGTGTCTTTTCGGGAAAGCAGACTAGTTTCGATCTCAAAAGGAGACCTTCATCAGTGTCCGGCGCGAGAGACAAAGGGTGGACGTGTCTGGACATTCGCCCTGATGAAGCTCTCCTTTTGAGATCGAAACTAGTCGACTTTCCCGACAAAAAGACGTGACTGACCCGTTTAATTAATTTAATTAATTTAGTATAATGTCTCACGTGAGTTTTAACAATATTAATTTTATAGCATGCATACTTTAATCTATTTCGAGTGCAGGCCACTTGAGAAAACGGCTAAAATCTATTGAGTTTGACAATTACGTTTTCATTTCTATAACTAATGGTAATAGATATTTGTTTGAAAAATTTACATACTGTGATTATTCCATTTGTAACCTTAGTTATGGAAATAAAATGGATAGTGCATCAAAAACGATTTAGTATTTATCAAATAACAAAAAAATAAAGATGTTTTGTTGTATGCTGGTCACCGGTATAATTTTAAAACATTTAATAAAAAACCGGACAAGTGCGAGTCGGACTCGCCCACCGAGGGTTCCGTAGGTACGTAGTATCATTATTAAATTAGATATTTTTCATTATAAATAAGAAATAATGCGTCGAAAAAAATAAATAAAATATATTTTGGAATGTGTACATCAAGCCCTTTCATATGATACCCCATTTGAACTAGTAGTTTCAATTTGAAATTTCGACACCCTATAAAAATATAGACCCCCTATTTTTTAAGATCTATTTACAAATGTATAGTTTTGAGATTTATTCCTGTACTTGTAGTCTATAACGATGTTACTTCCCAAATTTCATAGTTCTAGGTCAACGGGAAGTACCCTATAGGTTTTGATTCCCTTGAGTGTGTCGAAATATGCGTTTTTTGCTGAATAAACGGCCGTAACTTTTTTCTACGTAAACTTAGCAGTTTGATTTTTTTTTAACTTCATGGGACCGTAGACCTGAGTATACAGTTCAAATTTCAGCTTGATACCTCCACGCATTCTCGACATAGAAATTCGTGACAGACAGACAGACAGACAGACAGACAGACAGACAGACAGACGGACAACAAAGTGATCTTATAAGGGTTCCGTTTTTCCTTTTGAGGTTCGGAACACTAAAAAAAAACTGATTCGACAAACTGGAAATCTGCAAACGGAAACTGATGTTGTGACTTTTATTTTATTACTGATAATTGTTTTATTTTATTACTTGTGTACCTGTCAATTTACAACCGTTTTGATAATATGTCCTTTAGCCATTAGGACTTTTTGCTACTAGGTCATATTGCTAATAAGACTAGCTGCGTATAGGTCCTTTTGCTTTTAGGATGTTGTGCTCATAGGGCGGTTTACTTTAATGTCCTTACGATACGAACACTTATTTTTGGGCGCAAGGCATATTTTATGTCACATCAGGCGGTCCGTATGCTTATAAAAAAAAATCCGGACAAGTGCGAGTCGGACTCGCCCACCGAGGGTTCCGTAGGTACGTAGTATCATTATTAAATTTGATATTTTTCATTATAAATAAGAAATAATGCGTCGAAAAAAATAAATAAAATATATTTTGCAATGTGTACATCAAGCCCTTTCATATGATACCCCATTTGAACACTAGTTTCAATTTGAAATTTCGACACACTATAAAAAATATAGACCCCCTATTTTTTAAGATCTATTTACAAATGTATAGTTTTGAGATTTATTCCTGTACTTGTAGTCTATAACGATGTTATTTGCCAAATTTCATAGTTCTAGGTCAACGGGAAGTACCCTATAGGTTTTGATTCCCTTGAGTGTGTCGAAATATGCGTTTTTTGCGGAATAAACGGCCGTAACTTTTTTCTACGTAAACTAAGCAGTTTGATTTTTTTTTAACTTCATGGGACCGTAGACCTGAGTATACAGTTCAAATTTCAGCTTGATACCTCCACGCATTCTCGACATAGAAATTCTTGACAGACAGACAGACAGACAGACAGACAGACAGACGGACAACAAAGTGATCTTATAAGGGTTCCGTTTTTCCTTTTGAGGTTCGGAACCCTAAAAAAGGACCTAATTCACGATCCAACAGGTCCAACAGCTTTAGTAACTGCAAATTTTATCGTCCAGGCCTCCCCTATCATTGGTGGGATTGGTTTGTTTGTTTGTATGTTTGTATAAGATAAAGAAATGATACAAAGACGGACTACTCCAAAGAGTATTGATTCCAGAGCCGTATCACAGAGACATATAGCTTATTTATTAAAAAAGAAAATATTATTTTCCATATAAAAATAGATTAAAATAAAATCTAAATAAAACCGGCCAAGTGCGAGTCGTACTCGCGCAAGAAGGATTCCGTACCATTATCTATAAAAACGGCAAAATAAATCACGTTTGTTGTATGGGAGCTCACCTTAAATATTTGTTTTATTTTTGTTTAACTATTTATTTTTAAAGTGAATATATAACTAAATATTATGTGAGTATTTCAAGCGTCTACCTATTGCCGTTATCAATTGCGAGCAAAAACGAACATAAAAACCACGTTTGTTGTATGGGAGCCCCCTTAAATATTTATTTTATTCTATGTTTTAGTATTTGTTGTTATAGCGGCAACAGAAATACATCATCTGTGAAAATTTCAACTCTCTAACTATCACGGTTGATGAGATACAGCCTGGTGACGGACGGACGGACGGACGGACGGACGTACGGACGGACAGCGGAGCCTTAGGGTTCCTTTGTACCCTTTGCGTACGGAACCCTAAAGAGTAAATTAAAAAGATACACGATAATAATTATTTCCGTCCAATTTCTTAATTCACACTTACATAATATTGATTGATACATAATACGATGTTTACACAGCGATTATTGTTGATTACATATTAGTCATTCAGTAATGCGATTGTATTTGATAGTAATCTTTAGCCACGGCCGATGCAACCGATATGGTCGAAACGTCAGGCAATAATAAAGGTGCGATTGTATTTGATAGTAATCTTTAGCCACGGCCGGTGCAACCGATATGGTCGAAACGTCAGGCAATAATAAAGGTGCGATTGTATTTGATAGTAATCTTTAGCCACGGTCGGTGCAACCGATATGGTCGAAACGTCGGGCAATAATAAAGGTGCGATTGTATTTGATAGTAATCTGTAGCCACGGCCGGTGCAACCGATATGGTCGAAACGTCAGGCAATAATAAAGGTATGCAAATACCCTTATGCATGATCGCGTTAATTCCCGTCATTATATTAATACGTGAAGCAAAAACTTTGTACTTACCCCTTTTTACGAAAAATGCGCGGACGCAGGAGTATGAAATTTCGCACACTTATAGTTTATGTAGAGAAGGAATGCAGAATGCTAATATAATTTTGATTAATTGATTGAATCAATAAATAAAACATTACACTACCATGTATTTAACACACACACGCTACTCATTTGTTCATTGTGTTAAAGTCATGTCATGTCATTATGGTCGAATTTCGACTAATGGGCGACCACACCACTAGATTTCATAAATAATCGAACGGGAAAGTTTAAACCTTATTATAAGTATTTCTTAGATTACAACACCAGTATATTTAATAGCACAATGTGTAAGGCCACTCCCTGCCGCTCTCTCGTATCGACCTCACCTCCCCTCTGAGACAAATCTGAAAGCCAATTCTCGTAATTTTTCTACGAACGCAGATTGAAAGTTGACCGAATCGAGATTGAATTGTGAATTGACTAAAATTATATACTTGATTTAATTAATTAATTAATATCAATTGTTGTTGTTGGCAAAGTAACATTCTTATTTAGTTTAATTTTCACTCATATTTCAATATAACCCCGCTTAAATTTAATTTTGAAGTAACATATTGTGTTACGAGAATACCAAATGTGACATTTGTGAGATCGAGACTGGATCGAAACTGAATATTGACTATATTTTAATTACGAGAATTGCCCCTCTGGGTCTGGAATAGTTTACATGGCGCCGCACGCACACGCGCTCATTCTGTAGCCGGGGTGTGGTCTTAGATTAGAACTAAATAAAAACATTAAAAATACCTATGATGTACTAACATTACATGCAACGCAAGGAATGAGAACATAAAATTTCCTAATAACAATTCCGCTATTTTATCGAAGTTAACAGATGTATTCACAGGCGTGCAATCGTAATTACTTATATCAAACGGCACGTTTCCAATGAACCCCGGCGAGTAAACAGACATCTTATCAATTATGCTAATGAAATAGTTTTTTTGTTATCTTGTTGTGAAACACTCCTCGCTATCGGCGGTGAATCATTAATAAAAATATGCGTACAGGTGTTACAAGAAACAGCCACGTCTTTCTTAGTTTCGTATCCATCATTTGTCTTATTTCACGTATAAAGATTTATAAGCAGCATGTGTGCAGTGAATCACCGAGTACAGGGTCGGTGATGCGCGTGTAATGCCCCTGGTGTTGCACGCTTTCATAGGCTGCGGTAATTGTTTTTCATGAGGCGGTATGTCATGAGGAGGTAGGGTACACCGCATTTATAAGCTGCCCGACTAGGGAAGTACTTCCATTTTACAGAATACCGCAGCCAAACAATTCCTTTGAGAATTGTGTGAGTGTGTTTGAGAATTGCGTTCCGGCGAGTGAGTGAGGTCACCAGAAAGGAAGGAGTTGCTGCGTTGGAAGCGGGGATGGAGGCGTGCGAGCAATTTTTCGAGTTTCGAGTATTAATATGGCTACGGTAACCGCTTCACATCAGGTGGGCCGTATGCTTGTGTGCCACCCGACGCAGTATACAAAAAATCAAATCACTGTTGTTGATCACAACTCATAACAAGAAACATTGCTCGCCTGCTGCCACCCCAGCTGACAATGCAGCAATTCCTTCCTTTCTGGTGACCTCACTTACGCGCAGAAACACAACAACCCTCAAGGGAATTGTTATTTCGCTGCGGTATTCTGTAAGGTGGAGGTATTTCCCCAGTCGGGCAGCTTACAAATACGCTGTACCCTCTTTTGCCAGAGCCTCTTCCGATCGTCGGTAAAGTGCACCACGTGTAGGCGAGTTTGGCTTTAACTGTAAATATCGTGGTGAGCCACTTACACCTCAAAATGTATGTACTACTACTGAGCATTGGGCTATTTTTTCATTACACGATTATTTAAATCAATTCAAAAGTCATTGCCTTTTCTACCGCGAAGACCGTGCCTCATATTGTAATACATGTTTTAATTAGGTGCTTACCTAATTAATTAATTGCCGACTGTGATTCATACAATTAATTATTAACCCATTTCGAGATTTAATTGTAATCTTAGCTGCCCGTGACGACTTGGGTTTGAACCTCCAGCAACCTTACCACCATCTCTTATTGCGATTCAATAACTGAATAGATTGCTTATTCATACCAATGAATAAGCGACTCTATTTCAAATGGACCAGAGTCGCTTATTCATTGGTATGAATAAGCAATTTATTCAGTTATTGAATCGCAATAAGAGATGGTGGTAAGGGGGCAGGTAACTTTTTTTGATACCAGCCCTGATTCCACTATCGTACAACTCAACATAAAATTTCATTCATACCATCTTGATATTATAATTGGCGATCTACTACAGAACGTTTCCTAAGACATTTTATATCACGAGCTTTGAAACTGTGGAATCAATTTCCATCAGCGGTATTTCCGAACAATTACGACATGGGAAGCCTTTAAGCATAGTCTATATTTCCCATAAAAGGCTGGCAATGGATCGGCGACTCCTTGGTGTTGCTGATCTCCATGGGCGGTGGTTTTTGCTCTGCATCAGAGTCACTACCTCAGAGTAAACGAGGGTAAAAAAATATATTTAAAAAAGTAAAGAGTATGGTCCAAACCCCTTGGGAGGGGAAAGCTGTATGGGATGAATTAGGGTTGACACGACATGTTTAGATCCTAATTAAATTTATATGAGACTAACAAAGAAGCACCATAACAAAAAAAAAATCTTTCAAATCGATTCATAAAACAATGGCATTATCGCGTAGCATACATAGGATAAATAAAATTGGAGTGTCTGTTTTTAATATTTAAATAATCGCTTTTTAACCGACTTCAAAAAAAGGAGGAGGTTCTCAATTTGTCGGGATCATTTTTTTTATTTTTTATGTATGTTCCCCGATTACTCAAAGACGCCTGAACCGATTTGGAAAATTCTTTTTTTTACTAAATGCACATGGATGTATGTATACGGTACATATACCAAAATATTTTTTTTACAATTTCTGTCTGACTGTTTGTTTGACTAATCTCTGAAACGGCTTGACCGATTTTGACGAAACTTCACTGGCTGATAGCTGATGTAATAAGGAGTAACTTAGGCTACTTTTATTTTAGACATTTTCTTTATTTTTATTAATATTAAACAAATAACAAAAAATATATAATTCCCCGCGGACCAATACCCAGGCACAGCTAGTTAAACATACATTTGGAAGTCAGGTAAAAAAATTCCCGCATAAATCAAAAACAACAATAAAATTGTTCAATAAACTTATCATAGATAACACGTTTGTTAGCGACACGACTTTAACTAACGAAGAACAAGAAAAACACGTGTGACCAGTTCATAATTATACATAATAATGTAGTAGTGATTCACAAATTTAAATATTTTATATATACATAAATGTATTTCCGGTGCATTCACCACATAGTCTAATTCATAGAATTGATTTATATTTACACCGGGTAATTCTCAGGTGTTTAGCGCAAAAGTAAAGAATACCTTTATGACAGTAATTTGTGACGTAACGTTGTGGAATTTGACCTTAACCCATACACAAAGGCTGCAAATCTTTTGATGACTAATTCTTGTATTTGTATACTTAGTATCTCGGTTTCAACTCAGAATGCCAACAACGAAAAGTACGGACCGCTCGCAAGTAGCCAGTTTCTCAAAATGCCAACTTCTCGAAATGTCTTGCTCGCAATGCCAACTTCTCGAAACTCTTCTCGAAAACTTCTCATAATGATAACTTAAAATTTTAATGAAATGCAGGAATGGTAGCTAACACAAATAATAATAATAACTAAAAAGCATAGTCCATTAGTAATAAGGTTGCACATTTCGTCATATTGTGAAAATTAAGCTGTTATACTCTCAAAAAAAAAAGTTTACAAGACAAAGTTAAATAGTGTGTACACAAAAAAATAAACAAATAAATTGGAAAGTTTGAAAGAAATAAGTCAAATAGTATGTACACGTTACAATAATATGTATGTATGTGTACAATGCAAGTCAAATGTAAATAGTCTTCTATATGACAATATAGTTAATTGATTTCAGGTGTTATTTTGCGGAAGTCAAATTTACAGGCAATTTGATCTACACTATTTTGCGTGGTGGAAGCATGCAAAGTAGTGGTAGATCAAATTGCCTGTAAATTTGACTATATATTTGTATTGCTTAACGGATTAACTTGCGTGGTCACAGCATCGGGTTAAAAAGTATCCTCCATGTTAATCCAGAACATATTATTCTATTTGTGTGTGCCAAATTTCATACAGATCCGTTTAGCCGTTTACTCGTGATTGAGTCACAAAAATTCACAAAATCATCGTCACAAACTTTCACATTCATTATGTTATTGAGACTGACTAAATAATTTAAGGTGTCAGTGGTTCATCATTCTCTTTAGAACCAAAGGCAATGTCACCAGCACGTTGTGCAACCAGAAAATTAACAAGCGACGCTCTCATGAAAGAGGCATAACAGGATCGACTGAGAAAGTACCCAAAGGAGAATGCTCACCAATGTTTGGGAAAGAACCCAGAGGGAACAGATACCAGACGAGCGGGAGAAACAAGCGATTGTATAAATCCTAGTTGCCCAAATTGGTCCATATCAATCCCCTTGAAAGGATACTGACATGCAAGTATTCCGTAAAATTCAAACATAAGAACGCAGTTGCCTGCAGGAAATAGAACAAACATTGTCTAGGTAAAGACGTTCGGTCTACATCCTGTAGACATATTTTAACATATTATGGGCGACCAATGGTCGAAATTCGACCATAATTAATTTAAATTATGACTTTAACAATAACAACAGAGTATATATGCGTGTGTGTGTGTCAAATTCATGGTAGTGTGTGTAATGTTTTTTTATTGATGTAATGTAATTTTTATGAATATTTTTTTTTAAATATGTATTAGCATTCTGCACTCTTCCTCTATATTAACTATAAGTGTGCGAAATTCCATACTCCTTCGGCCGCACAATTTTCATAAAAAGGGGTACACAGCTTTTGCGTCACGTATTCAACGGGACGGGGGCCCACCACTGTGTCTCCTGTGTGGCCAGGATTAACAGCGGCGACCGCCAAAAGCTTTTGGAATTTGACTTCCCTTCTTAGCAATGTGAGAGACAACAATATGGCAAATACGGCATTAAAAGCCTAAAGAGATGGCTAGTCAAGTGAAGCTCAACTTTCGTGCACCACGGATTTTATGTAACACTATTGGAAACCTAAAACATTGAGTTGTTAACTAAAACACTGTATCCATAATATGGATTGCTTCAAGTATTAATATATACACGTACCCTATACCCTATACCTAACCGCTAGTGCGCCCCTGTGTGCCAACCTTCCAGTTATATCACAGGATTGCGAGTCTCTGGTCCAGTAAACTAACCAGACGAGAGGACCTTTACCCGCTCCGCTCTTGCGCTCGGTAAACCAACCGAGCACGCAAGCGGAATTACCATAGACTAGTATTATTTTGCTTCGCGTACAAACAGTAATGGATATAGAGCACGTCAAATTATACGTGATCTGCCCGGCGGCGCACTTATAAAGGCCGTCTCACATGTTTCACTGAAGGCTCGGGTGATCATGACGCAACTGGGTGTGAGTAATCAAATGAGATAAATTGCTATAAAGACAATTAGAATTATAACTAAATAACATTACATTTATATATATTCACAGTGTTGCATAAAAACATCAAACTGAACTTCCTTATAATACTCTAAAATTTAGACTAGTTACTATTTAGTTTTTATTTAAAAAAATACGTTTATTCATCTCCACAAATTACAGATTAATACATAGATGGCCGTGTGGCTTCCGGCAGACTAGAATAGAATCACTCCGTCTCTTCCCGTAGATGTCGTACAAGGCGACTAAGGGAAATACATTATCAGACATCGATCAGGCCTCCCCAACCCGTTTGGCCAGCGTGGAGAGTGTAGGCCAAATCCTCCTTCCGTCTAGGACGGACGAGAGAGGGTCGTGCTCCTGTAGTGGAGACTAAAATGGACCTGATGATGATACATTTTAGAATATAACTTAAAAAAAACTTGCCTATATGGCTCTTGTTTTTTAAATAATCAGATAATACAACAATTACTATTTTGAGAAATCTGGAGCCTAAACTAGGTTGAAAATAATAAAAATAAATTTAGTTAAAAAACCTGTTCTCCCAATGTTATTGTAAACAAATACAACGATAACAAGTGAATTATACCATTTGCTTTCTATATACAAATATTTACATACAAAAGTGATGTTCGTTTAAAATTAATAAGATTTTTTTGGTCTATATACTCCATTCAGAATGGCGGGAGACAAAATGTACACAAAATAAAGGGGTTGTAAATGTTATTAACAAATTAAATGTTACATATAATTGATTTCACCTCAACCACGCTCATCACGGAAGCAGTCTTTACTTTTATATCACTTTTTTAAAGCCAAATACAAAAACAACTTTTATTTTTATTTAAAGGTTCCCGCCATATTTAACGTCTCGTGACGTCACTGCGTTAGTAAACAATATTGACTTTTCAACAGAACAAAAATATTTTTGGCAGTTAATAATGAGTTTAATACTTATCAGTGGTATCTTGTGCCTGAATGTTTTTATATCTTTATTTACATGGTACAAAATACCTTATTACAAATTTCTTAGAGCTTAGCGTTTATGAAATAGAATGGATGTTACATTAGAAAGGTACTAAACTTAGCAGTGAATAGATGTTTCAATGATACATAAAACATCTGGACGAACAGACATAGGCCGCAATGTTCTATTAATTATATTAAAATTGATGCAGTCGTCATGTGTGCTAATTCTATTCATACACAATTAGCGCATTGGCGACCTCTTTACCCGACTCCGGCGAACCCCAAAAAGAGGGTTATGTATGTGTGCTGTTAATTACTTGTGTATGTACGAGGGGAGGTCAATAAGTTCGCGGAATGAGAGAGAAGGAGGTTGAAATTAAACACCAAATTATTTTTCCTTTTCAATATATTCTCCTTTAACCCTAATACATTTTTCGGATCTCTCAAATAGCTTGTTTATACCATCGAAAAAAAATGATTTGTCTTTGGTGTCAAAATAGGCCGAAATTGCCGACTTGACTTCATCATCGTCGTCAAATTTCTTTCCACGCAGCTCTTTCTTCATTTTTGGAAATAAATAATAGTCACTGGGGGCCAAGTCTGGACTGTATGGTGGGTGGTTTAATTGTTCAAAGCCGCATCGGTGAATGGCAGCCGTCGCAACATGGCACGTGTGGACGGGTGCATTGTCGTGCAAAAGGAGCACACCTTTTGACAGTTTTCCTCTTCTTTTTTTCTTAATGGCTTCTTTCAATCTTTCCAGTAAAGAAGCGTAGTACTGTCCCGTTATAGTCGCACCACGTTCTTTATAATCGATCAGTAAAATACCTTCTGTATCCCAAAAGATAGTCGCCATGATCTTTCCGGCCGATTGTGACACTTTGAACTTCTTTGGAGGAGGTGTGCCTTTTTTATGCCACTGCATCGACTCTTGCTTCGACTCAGGTTCATAGTGGTGAACCCAGGTTTCATCTCCAGTAACAATCCGGGCCATAACTTCTTCCTTTCTCTCTCCACAGAGCTCCAGAAACTGGTGAGAGCACTCGACACGCTCGCGTTTTTGAAGTGGCGTGAGCATTCTCGGAACCCATCTTGCACTGACTTTAGTCATCCCAAGATGATGATGTAGGATATTCAAAATACTTGATTCGGATACTCCAACCATTGCTGCAAGTTGCTTCTTCTTCAGTCGGGCATCTTCCAATACAAGTTTTTCTACTTTTTCGACGATTTCCGGTGTGGTGGCCTCAATTGGCCGTCCGGAGCGGGGGTCGTCTTCAATGGACTCCCTTCCTTGTTTGAAAAGACCATGCCACTTGTAAACCATGGTTTTACCAGGGGCAGAGTCCGCGTAAACCGCTAACAGCTCTTGAAAAATCGTCTGAGCGGATTTTCCTTGCTTGGTAAGAAACTTAATAACGGCACGGTGTTCAATTTTCTCCATACTGGCTGACTTCTTCCCGATTTAGTTGTTTGCAGGTCGATAACTCAAAAGTTAATGACACGATTAGGTTCAAACTTGGTATATATACTCTTAATGAGGTGCTTAACTAGTGCCTACCTGGACGGGTAAATTTATCCCCATCAACCCCTCCATTCCGCGAACTTATTGGCCTCCCCTCGTATATGAAATAGTTAAACGTCTAAGACGAAATTGTTTGAAATTTTGTAACCATGTTTGGTAACTGATTTTGATAAATTATACATTGTTAGATTATTGTTGATAACGCGAGTGCCAGTGACTGGGTCAAAAAATAAAATGGTGGAATATGATATACCCATCTGGTCCCACGATCACAAAAACATTTAAAATACTTATGTAGGTTAGGTACCTAATTTGAGAATATGAAATTGATAAATAAAACTCAAATTACCCAGCCAGGATTTTTTATACATTCCTCAATTGCTTATGGTGGCAATTTAATAGCCAGATGTATCATAAATTAGCGATGTAACGACTCGACTTTTTAAACCGATTCAAACCGATTTGAGCATAAACCGAGTTGAGTCGATTAGCGCGTCTACTAAACCGATTTGGCCGAGTCGAAAGCAATGTAACGACTCGACTTTTTAAACCGATTAAAAAGTCGAGTCGTTGCTCGACTTTTTAAACCGATTAAAAAGTCGAGTCGTTACATTATGTAACGACTCGACTTTTTAAACCGATTCAAACCGATTTGAACATAAACCGAGTTGCGTCGATTAGCGCGTCTACTAAACCGATTTGGCCGAGTCGAAAGCAATGTAACGACTCGACTTTTTAAACCGATTCAAACCGATTTGAACATAAACCGAGTTGCGTCGATTAGCGCGTCTACTAAACCGATTTGGCCGAGTCGAAAGCAATGTAACGACTCGACTTTTTAAACCGATTTGAGCATAAACCGAGTTGCGTCGATTAGCGCGTCAGCGCGTCTTGCGTCTACTAAACCGATTTGGCTGAGTCGAACTTACTTACGCATCTCGCTCGCGTCGCTCTGCGCGCATTCGCCCGTTTGGCCGTTTGCTCGTTTGGCCGTTTGACCGTTTGCTTGTTTGGCCGTTTGGCCGTTTGCCCGTTTGACCGTTTGGCTGTTTGGCCGTTTGCCCGTTTGGCTGTTTGCGCGTTTGCCCGTTTGGCCGTTTGCTCGTTGGCCGTTTGGCCGTTTGGTCATTTGCCCGTTTGGCCGTTTGCTCGTTTGGCCGTTTGCCCATTTGGCTGTTTGCGCGTTTGGCCGTTTGCCCGTTTGGCCGTTTGCTCGTTTGCCGTTTGGCCGTTTGCTCGTTTGGTCGTTTGCCCGTTTGCTCGTTTGGCCGTTTGGCTGTTTGCTAGTTTGCTCATTTGGCCAAACGGGCAAGTTTGCCCGTTTGCCTGTTTGGCCGTTTGCCCGTTTGGCTGTTTGCGCGTTTGCCCGTTTGGCCGTTTGCTCGTTGGCCGTTTGGCCGTTTGGTCATTTGCCCGTTTGGCCGTTTGCTCGTTTGGCCGTTTGCCCATTTGGCTGTTTGCGCGTTTGCCCGTTTGGCCGTTTGCTCGTTTGCCGTTTGCTCGTTTGGTCGTTTGCCCGTTTGGCCGTTTGGTCGTTTGCCCGTTTGGCCGTTTGCTCGTTTGGCCGTTTGGCTGTTTGCTAGTTTGCTCACTTGGCCAAACGGGCAAGTTTGGCCGTTTGGCTGTTTGCTCGTTTGCCCGTTTGGTCGTTTGACCGTTTGGCCGGTTGGCCGTTTGGCTGTTTGCTCGTTTGCCCGTTAGCCCGCTTGCTCGTTTGGCCGTTTGACCGTTTGGCCGTTTGACCGTTTGGCCGGTTGGCCGTTTGGCAAACGAGCAAACAGCCAAACGGGCAAACGGCCAAATGAGCAAACTAGCAAACAGCCAAACGGCGAAACGAGCAAACGGCCAAACGGGCAAACGACCAAACGAGCAAACGGCCAAACGGCAAACGAGCAAACGGCCAAACGGGCAAACGGCCAAACGGGCAAACGCGCAAACAGCCAAATGGGCAAACGGCCAAACGAGCAAACGGCCAAACGGGCAAATGACCAAACGGCCAAACGGCCAACGAGCAAACGACCAAACGAGCAAACGCGCAAACAGCCAAACGGGCAAACGGCCAAACGAGCAAACAGCCAAACGGTCAAACGGGCAAACGGCCAAACGGGCAAACGGCCAAACAAGCAAACGGTCAAACGGCCAAACGAGCAAACGGCCAAACGGGCGAATGCGCGCAGAGCGACGCGAGCGAGATGCGTAAGTAAGTTCGACTCAGCCAAATCGGTTTAGTAGACGCAAGACGCGCTGACGCGCTAATAGACGCAACTCGGTTTATGCTCAAATCGGTTTAAAAAGTCGAGTCGTTACATCGCTTTCGACTCGGCCAAATCGGTTTAGTAAAGGCGCTAATCGACGCAACTCGGTTTATGCTCAAATCGGTTTGAATCGGTTTAAAAATTCCAGTAACGACTCGACTTTTTAATCGGTTTAAAAAGTCGAGCAACGACTCGACTTTTTAATCGGTTTACAAAGTCAAGTAACGACTCGACTTTTTAATCGGTTTAAAAAGTCGAGTAACGACTCGACTTTTTAATCGGTTTAAAAAGTCGAGTATCGACTCGACTTCAAACCGATTCAAATCGGTTCAAACCGATTCAAATCGCGATTTCGTCGATTCGGTTTGGAATCGACTTGCATGAATTGTCTAACCGATTCAACTCGGTTTGACAAAATTCCAGATCGTAACATCACTATAATAAATTGAAAATAATTTGATAAAACAATCATAAAACTCTGAAAAAGTTACTCCATTCCCTTTTTCTTCATACTACAAATTTTGACCAAAACATCTTCACTTCGTCAACAACATTCATTTTGTGTTTAACACAACAACCCTTAAAGGAATTGTTGTTTGCTTGTGGTATTCTGTGAGGTGGCGGTGCTTCCCCAGTCAGGCAGCATAAAATTACTCTATGCTCTGTCTCTTTTTCGCCAGAGCCTCGTTAGTAAATCAGCAGGGTGCACCGCGTGCAGGTGAGGTTGGCTTTGGCCCCAAGATGGTGGTGAACCACATATATCCCACTTTTTCAAATAGTAGGCAGTACTTTATCTTCCTTCATATTAATATGATAAAGTAAAATAGTCTGTAAAGTTGATACCGTTGATTCCACATTATTATATTTAATATTACCGACCGGTTTCGCCGCTAAGGCATTATCAAGGTAAACTGATGGTGTTTGTGTTTCTACCAACACCAAGGTAGAAACACAAACACCATCTGTTTACATTGATAATGCCTTAGCGGCGAAACCGGTCGGTAATATTAAATATAATAACCTGGAATAGTACAAGTGCTTTATTATAACATTATAAAATAGTCTGCCTTATTGTAGTTAAAGACTAACTGAGTATATTACAACACAAAACATATGACGTATATATATTATGACTGTGGGTTGAGTGGTTTTCAGATGTTTTGAAGGCTGGATTCCAAAGAAACAACTAGTAAAACTGTTTAAACTATCTAGAAACCTCTCTGAAGTAAATTATAACTATGATTTTAACAATATGTCTACATCCTTGTGTGTCAAAGTGTCGCTAATGATTCCCACAATGTAAGGTCAAGCGCTCACTGAACCGAAAACAAGCAAGCAGAATATCCAGATAGGTTGAAAATGAAAAATTATTTGAAGTTATATGTAGTGTTCAAGTTTTATTGACGAGTCTGGTGGTGCTAATGGATACTTTGACTGCAGGATTCAAAACAATATTTCAATTTATCTGTAGAACAGAATCCGATGTGATCGATGGTTATTCCATACAGATAAATTAAAAGAGTTAAGCTAGCTAGATTTTAAATAATTATGACATTAATATTAACTTGACATGCATTACTGTAAGTGCCGAGTAAGTGATGGCAGATGGGGGAGGAAGGTATGTGGAGGCCGAGCGTGGGACGACGAAGTGTTGGCCGCCCTCTTTCTAGATGGTCCGATGACCTTAAGAAAGCGGCTGGGAACGGCTGGATGCAGAAGGCGGATGATCGTATCTGGTGGAAATATTTGTATGTTCTTTTTAGAGCAAGAAGGAGTTTGTTCAATGCATTAAATGTAAAACCTATTGAATGTAGCTGCTGTTACAAATAACCGATTTGATTAGACTAGATAAAGAATATGAAATCTTCAGACATACTCTGAAGATATTATAAGTATAATAAATAATTAGTATCTAGTAAGAATTTTTTTTTTTACTACGTCGGGTGGCAGACAAGCATACGACCCACAGGCGGGCCGCCTGATGTGAAGCGGTTACCGTAACCATATTAACACTCGCAACATAATATATCACTTGCGCGCCACCACCCCCGCTGCCAATGCAGCATCTCCTTCTTTTCTGGTGACCTCACTCACTCGCAGGAACACAATAACCCTCAAGGGAATTGTTATATGGCTCCGGTATTCTGTGAGGTGAAGGTACATTCCCAGGTCGGGTAGCTTACAATTACTCTCCCTACAATTACGTCTCCTGTTTTCGCCAGAGCTTCATTTGTCAGTCAACAGGGTGCGCTACGTGCAGGTGAAGTTGGCTTTGGTTCAAAGATGTTGATAAATCACTTACACCCAACTTTTACGTGGTGCACCCTGCTGACTGACGAACGAAGCTCTGGCGAAAAGAGAGGTAGGGAGCGTAATTGTAAGCTACCCGACTGGGGAATGTACCTCCACCTCACAGAATACCGCAGCCAAATAACAATTCCCTTGAGGGTTGTTGTGTTCCTGCGAGTGAGTGAGGCCACCAGAAAGAAAGGAAGGAGATGCTGCGTTGGCAGCGGGGGTGGCGGCGCGCGAGCAATACATATTTTATGTTGCGAGCGTTAATATGGCTACGGTAACCGCTTCACATCAGGCGGGCCGTATGCTTGTCTGCCACACGTCGTAGAATAAAGAAAAAAAAAAAAAACCCAAGAAGAATAATCAAATAACATTCAATCTGACATAAACTCCCAATAAAAACGCACTAAAGCGAACTACCAACAATACAGATCAGACTTTATTCTTCAGATGAGTCAATTTGTTTGCATGAACAAACATGTCTGTTTGTAGTAAGCTTTTAAATTTCTTTGGCAAAATGTAACAGAGAGACCAGAGTAAATAATTTAGAGTATGAGGAGGTCTTAAAGTATTTTTAAATTAGTTTTAGTATATATTTATACATAGAGCAATGATAATGCTGGGTGATTCATAGTGGTTTTCCCCTTGATGTAATACTTAATAATGTTTTGATATTTTGTTACGCAGGATGTAACTATACACATTACCTCCTTTTTGGGTTTGCACACTTGGGTAATGATAACGCACAACATAATTTGACGAGATTGGTGGTCAAATAGCTATGTTTGGAACTAGATGGCAATGTGTAAATTATCCCCAGATATTTATTTAATTAATTAACTAACATATGTGCGTCTGAGTGAAATATTAACTTGTTATCAGTGTGTGCATCACAATATTATGCACAGAAGACCTGGCTTCATATGTCTGTGCGTTCCATGTACTGCATTACTACTAGGACATATGGGTGTAAGTTGACAAAGTAAGATTGGTACAGTTAACCTGTTAGCTTGATATTAGTCTTGCATTGAAGTCAATACCCACTATTTGGTAAATTTGAATAGTCACATTGACTGTGCTACAATTTTATTTGTGTGTCTTAACACATTAGCAGTCTAGTGTACTCTGTGCGGTACATGCTAGACGGTTCCGACGAGTGGATTTATCCTATGAGGTACATAAGTAAATGTAATACTATGAGTAGTGTTACATTTACTTATGTTAAGTAAATGTAATATTAAGAGCTAAACCATTTTAACTTTTGTTTTGCATGTGCAGTACTATTTAATTAGAAATCAGACTGATGAAGATGTTACAAAAATCTCCAATTAAATATAAATTTTCTGGAAGTTCCTGTTCCATGACTTAGTGAGGACACCAGAAAGCTTTCAAAGAAGTGCTCTGAAGGCAGCGGAGTAATAATCCTTTTTCCAGCAAGCGCTTATAGACTACAATAACTGTGGTATATCTATAATATTTATGCCTACTCTATGGACATTGGTTGCTATAGTCAGGCTATTAGTTATTACTTTTTATGTCATAATGTATAGTTGAATTTTGTTAATAAAAACCTATATATATCTAAGGTTTTGTCTTTTAACAATAACCCTTTCACATCAGGCAGTTCTGTACCAATGAATGGAATCCTTATCCCTTTCAGAATCATTCTAAACACATATCTTCAATCGACAAACAATAAAATTCATTCCTAATTCGTAGGAATAGTATTGTAGAATAAACCTGAGTAAACAGATTTGAACAAAGATAAAAAAACATACATTCCGTATGCCAACCAGCCTTTAAAGCGAAAAAAAAACATTGATATTTCCTTTTTAAATCAAAATGCTAATGAATAAATAATACTAACAACATAAAACCTCAATACCTATACAAAGGACACCAACATGCATTGTTTACTTCGCAAACACTGACTTATGTTACTCACCAATTGGAATTCTCTCCGCCTGTCGTACGCCCTTTTTATGGCCCTGTCCAACCACAGGGAGTGTATATGCGGCGCATAATGCATAAACAGTCTGTTGTCCAAGGAAGCTGTGCTGTTGAAGTGCAGGGCTTGCTGCCCCACATCCAAATTTCTAGGATTTTCCCACGGTATTGCCAACTTGTCCCTAGCGTCCACCAACACTTGTATCCCTTTCACAATGTTCTGGTATATCACGTGCTGGTACTCCCGCACTAGTTCCGGCTCGAACTTCACTTTGTGAATTATCCTCATCTGTTTCAGGAATGTTGATTTACCGCTTTCACCCGCCCCTAGTAATAACAACTTCACCTGCCGTCGCAGTGTCTGTTTGTCCTTCTCAAGTATTCTGTCGATCTCTTTGCTTCTGTACCTCTGCTCTATCTCCTCCGGGGATAGCTTCAGACGCAACCAACATGTCAGAGCCTCTGTACAACAGGTACATGACCACCAATCGTTGGCCATTTTGCATGATTATCAACGCCCATAGAACAAATTAAAACTAAGCAACATATGTTATACACTTTATATACAGTTTCTCATGTACACTTTTTCGTAACGACACAATGCAAACACTAAAAAAACGATTAAAGAAAATAAAGTACATAAATCCGGAATTATGAAATACACACGCATTCCACCCCTCCCAAACATAAAAATGAGAATGCACAGATAATAAATTTTAAATAGATATTCTTGACTGCTGCGTCTATAGCGCCGACAGAGGTCGTGGTCCGTCACTCAGTCCGTCACAAACTCCCAATCCCAACACAAAGATAGGTATGTACCCGAAATCGATTGATACCTTGAACAGAAAATCGAGTTCATAGGTTCATTGCAGTTGTTCCTTTTCTCAAATCAGTTGTTCATACGCTAACCAATTATTCAATTAAAAAATATGTATTTTTTAATATTAAAAAAAAACTGAAATTCTTTTTTCATTTTTAGAAAAATGATAGCAGTTATTATGTATGTACTCATTCAAGCTCGGATTTCAGAGCAATACTCGAGAACAAAAAAGAAGTGAACGTTTTAAGTACGTACACAGACTGATAGTTAATCGAAATATAATATGTGTAATAAGTATAAATCGTTGCCAGGGTTTTTATTAATTTTCTAAATGTAATACGAAATATAAATTTAGAACCCTGTCGACGACAAGAGTATCCCTATTCTGCAATAGTCCAGAGTCCACCCAAATCATTCATAGACCCCATTTATTCTTTAACACACTTTGTAATAGTAAAAATGCCTGCCGAGTCCTACTCATTGATTGCACATATGCAAATCATGGTGGACGTATGTCATTTTATATGTTTATTGATACTTTTTTTGTTTAATATATGAATTACATAAAAAAACCTATTTAAACTTAAGTTTTGCAAATAAAATATTTACCTAAAGTTAGAAAACAAAATAAAAAGAAGAAACAACAAAAAAATGATCTATAATATCCTCGCACACGCCTTTCAAATGACTGGGATTAATTTCGTGAATGTAAGAGAAACAATAACAATTTATTATTTTCTTTAACATGGACGCGACCGTGCGTTGTACGGTTGTACATGAATATATTATATACACTAAAATTATTTCAAAATGGCAGCGCTTTCCCTCCCCCACATGCAATGTTCCATTGTCCTTCCTTACTTAGCGTGTTTAGGTGTGATTGAATTTTGGATGGAGCACAACCATTCAATGTAGTAAGGATGGAGATGATATATTTGTTATCATTCAATAGACTTAGTTACGTCAAAAATATTGTGAGAAGCTCCTTTTAAATATATGATATGTCTATAATATTGATTTTATTCATACGATTTTCCAGGCAAACGATTCAATCTGAGCGATGATCCCATCCTGTCGAATCAATGCAAAAAAACAGTATTTAATCGTATTGCCGTGAATCGATTTTCCTGAAGATCGGTTTAATGTGAGATCCCTAAATCAAAACATTCGTCTTCGGAGCCGTAAAACCATTGCTAAAAAATGATTTGATGGACAGACAACTGACGAATGTGACCTTTGATGAGTATTACCAGTTTTAGGGAAATTCCCTTTTTTACGGGGAATTTTTAGCCCTTCAAGGGAAAAAGAAGAATGAGAAAAATCCGGGAATTCATCAACTCTAGGAAAATTACTCGTATTTAAAAATAAATAGTGTTGTTGTAACATTGTCGTCAAAATGTTACGTTTTAGAAGTCTCGTCACATTTTTATTTATTCACCTTATTAAGGTTTTGACAAAATTGACGGTCATATTCAAGTTATTGATTGCAATAAAGACAATGCATTTACATCTCAGGTTCTTAATGCTCTTATTAATGTTGAATACCCTAGCCTTCTCCATTGGGTTAAAAATATATAAATAAGTAAGACTTTGCGAATCAAATACAGGCGTATAATGGCTCCTTTTCACAATGGGACATGATGGCCCATCAAATGATCGTCCATATTCGCCGCCATGATCGGGCAGCTCTCCACACAATCGTGTCTATTCATTTACTGACTGTCTACCGTTATGATAAGACGTTTATCGATGATGGATATCAAAGTGATCGCGGCTGCGGCAATATTTCTTAGCTCTTATAATCATTTACTTAATGTGCGCGAAAACAGACTTGTGAATTGTAAAATGCAATTCTCTTGTGGATTTCTCTCTCCGTATCAAAAATCAAAAGGTCCCACTTTATAATTCGTTACAAAGTTTCTTTATTTTCTTCCATAACATTTTCAAGTGCGCCGCACAAACAATTATTGAAACAATTCACAATCATAAATTCTTGCACAAGTTGGAAGTCGCACATGTGTTGTTTTTTCTCTCTGGTGACATTGGGCAGTCTTGCCAACATGAAAAATATTGGCGTTCGGAAACGAACGCCACACTCTTTTTTTTTTTTTTTTTATACTACGTCGGGTAGCAGACAAGCATACGGCCTGCCTGATCTGAAGCGGTTACCGTAGCCATATTAACGCTCGCAACATAAAATATCGCTCGCGCGCCGCCACCCCCGCTGCCATCGCAGCATCTCCTTCCTTTCTGGTGACCTCACTCACTCGCAGGAACACAACAGCCCTCAAGAGAACCGTTATTTGGCTGCGGTATTCTGTGAGGTGGAGGTACGTTCCCCATTCGGGTAGCTTACAATTACGCTCCCTACCTCTCTTTTCGCCAGAGCTTCATTTGGCAGTCAGCAGGGTGCACCGCGTGCAGGTGAAGTTGGCTTTGGTTCAAAGATCTTGATGAACCATTTACACCCCAAAATTTTGATATAGTTCTATGAACCGAAAAGGTTTTTCATTCGTTCACGTCACCATATTGTGTTTGTAAATCGACAGAAAGAACTAGATACATAAGTACAGAACACTAAGAATATGTCCCTCTTTATTTTTTTACCGAGACGTCTACACGTCTACACTGTACCCGAGACAACTACGTACTGACTAATCGGCGATGTGTGGACGCTCACACAATCATGGGCCAGCATTCCTTTGATGTACCGACATCTTACCGATTACCGGCGATGACGCCCGATCAGAGACAAACACTCACGATCACGCCCTCTACACAATCGTGCTTGTCTGTAATCGTCCATCATGGGCCATTGTGAAACGGGGCCATAATGTAAATAATAAATGCTAAGGCAGGCAGAAAAGTACCTTTCGCCGTATAATAAACTTTCGCATACCAGCTACCTTTGGACTTTGGAGCCTAGTGACTCGGGCTCATAGGTATTGGCAACACTGCGTCAGTTGAAGTCAGTTCTTACTTCTTGGACTATTTATTCTGTGCCGTGTACGATTGCGGCGATTGCGCGCAAAAAAAAAAACGCCATTCGCACACGTGTTTGATAAGTTTCAAAGATTGTCCAAATTAACACAAATTCCTAGTTCGTTCGTCGTTCTGTAAGAACTATCTAAAGTGTATTTATTTGTGTGAATCTTAGTTGCAATTGAAAAAAGTCTAGTGCAAGCTTACAATGTAAACTTCACGTGGAGATATGTCTAAGGAAGGTTATACTCCGGAAAAGAAAGAAGGAGATAATAAAGTCGTTTTAGAAAGATTACAGTCATATTTGAAAGACAAGAAAAGTAGTGAAGCTGCAGAATCTACACTCGCATACAGTAAGCCAAGTACCAGTAGTTACGAACAAAGCCCACAGACTGTACAAGCTTTTGAAGACAGCAGTAACGTTTTGAGAGAAGTTTTGAACCATAAAAAAGCGGAACTATTACGCCAGCCCGAGGTTATTGCATATTTGAAGTCAGTTTCATCGGATTTGAAGAAATAAAATGGCTTTAACAGCTCAAAAAAGTGCCGCGGCTCTGATGCAAAAAGCGCTAAAACGCCAGGCTGCTATCACTCGTCTTAAGTTCAAATTCTGTGAGAAACAAGTGGAACAGATCCTTTTGAGCTATGTAAAGGATGGAAATGTCGGTCCATACAGAGAGCTGTTAAAAGTTCTTCAAGATTACCCATTGAACGATGATAACTATAGAATTTTGTTTGAAGACAGTCTGTCTTGCGTAATATTACTAGATAGAGAATTTAGCCAATATGTGGAACTGGTATGCAACATTGAGTGGGCGAGCCGCAGCAAGGAGCTTATAGAGTTATTTATCAAATTTGTCCTGAGTCTGGTAACTGCACATACATACCATTGTCCCAAAGTAATTACATGTCTTATAAAGAGTTTCAAAGGTATAGTATAATATTACATAACATTATGTAAAACATAATTTATATTTTTGTACAAAAAATATGATTGTATGTAATGAATTAAATTAAATAAATTTAAATAAATATTTCTGGACAATTTACACAACGCCATCTAGTCCCAAATTAAGCGCAAAGCTTGTGTTATGGGTACTAGACAACTGATAATTGTACTTAAATACATTTTTTTTGTAAATAAATACATATAATACATTGAAAATGCCCAGACCAATACTAACAGACATGTTCATGCACACAAATGTTTGTCTTGTGAACCTGCGACCTCAGTGTCAAAGTGGCCATTGCTAACCATTCGACCACCGAGCTCGTCATCTTTTGTAACACTGTAACTACTGTAATTAACACAAATTGTAAATACTGTAATTGTTTAAAGCTAGGGTTGCCATCAGTCCGGGTTTCCCCGGATTTGTCCTAGTTTGAAGGGCGTCCAAGGAGCATCCGGGCAGGGTTGTAGTCTGCGGTTAAAAGTTTTCATTCACTACCCCTCGCTCCATGCTGGGAATAATAGTGCTAGTACTAAAAAACACTGGACATGTCTGGGTTTTAACATTAAAAATCTGAAGTTTTCGGGCGTCTTGTCATGGTTGCTAGCTTTCAGAGATGGCAACCCTATTTAAGGCTGACTGAAAACCAGCATTGGTTAGTGTCGGCAGCCTATTAGAAACTGGTCAACATACAGCTGAGTCAATGCCTTTTTTGCTACACATAGTTCTCTGAACTTCTCTGCAACCAATGATTTAAGTGATGTTTTTTTTTTTTTTATGTTAGCTCATCATATTGGCTCCACTTTGCCTGATGGTAAGCGAAAAGAAGAGCCCCAATCGCAACGGCAACGGACAAGAGACCTTGATGTCTTGTTCTTCTTGTTCTTTACTATTATTGTATCACGTGTGTGTTTGGCAATAGATTTATTTTATTTTATAAATTTTCAGCTGAAGGCGACAATTGGGAGGATAGCCCTCCAGAAGAAACAGTAGCCATGTGGTCAAATATTCACGCTGTAATTGCACAAATAATTGCGATCATGCCTATGTGAGTACTTTTGTTTATGTTTTAGAGCTATTGCATAATAAGGATGAAATTAATTTTTTGAAAATTGGAACTATTCACCTGCCCTCCCTGGACTTCTATGCCTACTTTAGTAGTACTTTAGTAGTTCCATTTTTTCAAAAAATATTTATCTGGCAAGTTGGCCAAGACAACTATTTAAATAATAATAAGGATGAAATTTGTCATTTAGAAAATATTACAAATAGTTGTGAAAGGAGATCAATGGTTATAAATAGATACCCACTAAAAACATAATGTAACCTAGACTAAAAACATTTTTTTGTTTATCAGCAAAAACTTTACTTTTTGATGTGGTCTGCTGAAATGTAACACTTCACCTGATGGACAGGCCATTTTGTGTAAAAAATGGCATTTAGGTAATCGTGCATTGTCACGATTACCAAACAAGTGTGCCAAATTTCAGTTCAATAGTATACTCAAAAGTAGGTCAAATTTAATGCGCAAGATTTGATTACAGACACTGCAGTGGACTTAAATAAAAGCTTGTAAAATAGGCGAAAATAATGCCTCCATAAGTTGTGATATCAGACAAGATGCCAAGATGGCTCCTAATTTTGCGCCTGGCGAAAAGGATGACTTGTCTATCTCATGACAAATACTGATAACTCAGTTCCTTATTACAAGTGCAGTGGAGTCAGAGTGACTTTGCTATGATTATGTAATGTGTGAATTGGTCAACCAACACATAATTTAATGCCACATTTGAAGGCATTATCAACTACTCTGAGAGTGTACAGTGAGTCAGTTAGTATCAGCATATGTTTTGAAGATCTTTCTTTTTTAAAGTGGTACACCAAAATATCTCCACCTCGTCTGATGGGAACTGCTGGTGATGACCAAATTTGAGGTCCGCCGTCACTGCACTGGTAGCATTGCAGTGTCACTGGACTATTTCTTTTCAAACTTGGAGAGACCATACTTCTTCTGCGCATCTCGAAATCTCCTCTCCTCTCCATTATGAAGTTCAGAAATTATTGTTGCTGTTATTCTTTAGTAAATTGTGGCTAATCTATCATCTTGAGGCAGTTGTATTGTAAACTGCATTAGTCTCTAACACAGAGCCTAAAGCAGTTTACTCTAGCACAAATTGTGGCTAATCTGTCAACTTGAAACAATTGTAAACTGCATTAGACTCTATCACAGACGCGCTCACTTACCACTGCTCAGCAGCATAAGGTGACAGCTGTAGTGAAACATGTCTTCCAATTGGTGAAAGGAAGCAGAATAAATCCAGCAGTGCTGCTAATGAATTGTTGGACAAAATTTAAACACAACAATCTAGATATGAATCTTGTGATAGAATGAATGAAAACTTGAACAACAAAGTTTAAAAAAAGAATGATATTCATTATAATATGTTTGCAAATTAATGTGTAACAAATTAATGAATATACGACTGAAAATAATAATGCAACAGTACAAGATCAAAACCTGACAAAGTATGCCGTACATTTGTGAGTTCGATATTGTATGTCTTATATTTCAGACCATGGCAGTTAAAAGGTTAACATGCTGATGAGTTACCTCAATATTGACCACAGATCAGACGTAAATACAAAAAAGTAGCCTAAATGTCCAGATAGTGTGAAATAGCTACTAGAAAAATATTAAAAGAAATTGAAACAGCCTTTATTAAGCATAGTCACCTACTCAGACACGTGTGCTGAAATAAAATAAATAGTATAGTCATAGGCAGGAACACCAAGATCACCACAAAGAAGAATTGAATTGAATACTTTGGTCGTAAATATCTTATATTGTAGATATTTTATGCACCATAAAACCATCAAAATCAATTTAACTGAACTGGTTTACTAACTGAACTCTGAAAACTTTAGATTTGGAGATGACTAAAGGTGATTTGTTCCCGTTAAAATGTGGATTACGCTATGGAGCCTGGGCTAAACACTGACAGAGGTTAATATATCTCAAGAAAATACCTCTCCAGGCAAACCTGTTACCTAATGGGGTAAGAAAGATCCATTTTTTTAATAATGTCTGCCAGTATGCACCACAATGCACAGCCCAGACATTCAAATGTAGCGTCGTTTACTACTACCGGAACAATGACGTCTGTACTAGTGTTCCCGGGGCCTATAGGCTTTTAGCTTATTAATTTAGAGGCTTCACGGGGTAAAAGCCTACAATGTCTTTTAGCACTTTAGGCCAGGCCTATTTGGCTGTAGGTTTTAAAAGCCTGTCAGAGGCCTATACTAACAGCAATAAGGCTAACCCTCTAAAGCCGGGTACAGACTTACGAAACGTAACATGCAATGTAACATGAAAGGAGCATTTCATAAGTGTGGACGCAGTGCGCGCACGAACCGAACATGTACCTATTCGCATCTGTTTCCAACATGCGCCCGACGGGCTGAGGCGAACAATGCGAACATAGCTCAGTCGAGACACGCGAAAAATGATCATTTTGTGGATTCCATCTAATTTCTCTGTAAGCATCAATTAACTGAATTACTTTTTCTTACTCCAGGAGTGAAGTGTAGCCTCTGTTGTAGCTGTTGCAGTGTCTTCTTGCTCCATTGTTCGCGCGCGTTCCGCAGTACAGACACACACAACCCGTCCACACTGGCACTCCGTGCACACTGCACGCCCCATTTTGTTCGGTGAAAAACCGACAAGTGGCGGATCGCGACGCGCACGAGTTGAAATGCTCTGTTCGTGCGCGCAAGCCACACTGTGGAAATTTTGTAACATTGCATGATACATTGCGACAATGTGCACGGCAAGTTCTTTCATTGCGTGTTACATGTTACGTCTCGGTAAGTCTCTACCTACCCGGCTTAATATGGCTATGGTATGGAGGCTATGAAGCTTCTAGCGATCTAGGCCATAGCTTCTAATAAAGATCATTAACTTTAAATAGGTGGTTCAATCTAGTGCTGGTAAACTTAGAAAATACAATTTTAGTACTTTTATGTGATATTTTATGCATTTATACGATATAGCGTGTATAAAAGCAAGCAGTGCGTGAACAGTACACGTTACATTTAAACGTTTTCCAAGATAAGTTTCATAAGTATTGAATAATTCACCATTCACGAAGTATTGAATTAATTCATAAATATGAATGCTTATGTAAGGCTGAGTCACAAAAATGGCTACAGCCTTAATATAAATCTACGACTTGAAAAAAGCCTACATTCGGAAAAACGGCCTAAAGGCTTTATAGATTCATAGTTTTTTTATAATACCGAGCCTTTTGAAGCCCAGCTTTATTAGCGTAGCCCTAAAAAAGAACCATCATCAACATCATCATCAGGTCATTTTAGTCTCCACTACAGGAGTACGACCCTCTCTCGTCCGTCTCAAAGACAGAAGGAGGATTTGGCCTACACTCCCCACGCTGGCCAGACGGGTTGGGGAGGTCTGATCGATGTTTGGTAATGTATTTCCCTTAGTCGCCTTGTACGACATCCACGGGAAGAGACGGAGTGATTCTATTCTAGTCTGCCGGAAACCACACGGCCAGAAAAGAACCGATAGGTTTAAATTTAGGGCTAAAAGCCTATAGGCCTCGGGAACGCTAGTCTGTACAGAGCGGGAATAAGCGTGTGTGCGTGCGACGCCATACAATCTGTTCCACATTCATCTCAGAATGCAGGTGTGCTCGATACGAGAGAGCGGCAGGTTGAGGCCATACTGTACGTAGTACTATACAATCATCATCATCATCAGGTCCATTTTTGTCTCCACTACAGGAGCACGAACCTCTCTCGTCCGTCCTAAACGGAAGGAGGATTTGGCCTACACTCCCCACGCTGGCCAAACGGGTTGGGGAGGCCTGATCGATATTTGATAATGTATTTCCCTTAGTCGCCTTGTACGACATCCACGTTAAGAAACTGAGTGAATCTATTCTAGTCTGCCGGAAACCACACGGCCAATAATACTATGGTAATACAATGCAAATGTTACTATTTAATATATTCAAGGACTTTTTTGAAAGGATATATATTTAAAATCTTCTAAGTGGTGACTGATTTTTTGGCGAGATGCAGATTTCTACTCCCAAAGTATAGCACACAATCACTTAATTGGATAGTATCTGGTAATTGGGATTCAACAGTAATGGTGTCCTACTTCGAGAGCCTCTGGCTGATGGTTCATTGGTCTTAAATTCGAAGTAAGAGTTTGTACCAATTTGATTGTGCTTCAAACAAAAACCATTTCTCACAAATTTATAGAGGTTAATATTCTAATTCATTGATTCCTAATTTACTTTGTATTGACCCCCAGGGGTCAAGACATGCAAGGGATCTGTGATATCTACGGAAATCAGAAAATTTTAATGGAGGTTTACGAGACGAAAAAGTTAGGGGATATTTGCTCTACTTAGATACTTTTATTATATTATTTTCAACTAGCTGACCCGGCGAACTTCGTACCGATATAATTGTCACGTCAACGTCACTCAATTGCTTTGCCTTCCCGGAACCTCTCCACTAACACTTGAACTTTATGTTATGGTATTAAAGTTCAAATTGACTTTTAAGTATTATTACGAATTGTTCAGGCATTTTTTTTTATTTTTCTCTGCGTAAGAACCATCCTCGTACTTCAAGGAATATTCTAAAACAAGAATTAGCGAAATCGGGTCAGCTGTTCTCGAGATTTGCGCTTAGCAACACATTCAGCGATTCATTTTTATATTATAGATTAGGTGATAAAGAAATTTTTAGCTCAATTGTTTCACAATTTGTATCTAAAATGATTTATTTTCATATATGCTAGAGGAGCTCGGTGGCGTTGATGCGTGTATCAGTCTAATCGAACATGCATGTTAAGCAAAGTCGACCGTAGCTAGTCCAAGGCTGGGTTTAAGTATCTCAAGCTCCTCAATGTTCCCGGTTGCTGTCAGTAGATGACATTCGTTAACCTATTTATTGTCTGCTTACATGTCAACAACTTTACCCTCATGCCATCATACATATTATTTAGCCTACACATTGAATACAAAATGTAGACGCCGATGGGCGGCTTTGGCATGTGATTAAAGATTTTTAAGCGCCGATGGGCGGCCTCTGCACTGAACGGGTTAAGCCAAGTCAGAAAACAATTTTAGGGGTGTAAGTGGTTCATCAACATCTTTGAACCAAAGCCAACTTCACCTGCACGTCGTGCACCCTGCTGATTGACCAACGAAGCTCTGGCGAAAAGAGAGGTAGGGAGCGTAATTGTAAGCTACCCGACTGGGGATTGTACCTCCACCTCACAGAATACCGCAGCCAAATAACATTTCCCTTGAGGGTTGTTGTGTTCCTGCGAGTGAGTGAGGTCTCCAGAAAGGAAGGAAGAAGATGCTGCGTTGCCAGCGGGGGTGGCGGTGCGCGAGCGATATTTTATGTTACGAGCGTTAATATGGCTACGGTAACTGCTTCACATCAGGCGGACCGTATGCTTGTCTTTCACCCGTCGTAGTATTAAAAAAAAAATGGTCTCTGCCAACCCGCAGATGAACAGCGTGGTGGAGTACGCTCTAAATTGATTGCCCCCTTCGATTGAGGCGCGTATCTCGGCAGTGGGTTGAATAATGGTTAACGACGATGCTAGCGTTTCATCGTTTGATACCACTATAAGTGTGTCAAAAAAACTCTCTGCCTGATGCAGCCATTGCAGTCTAGATCAATCGTCATGAATATTCAGAAGTTATATTCGTCCTGCTCATGGCATACTTTAGAGCAGTGGCTCCCAACCTTTTTTTTGTTATCGAACCACTATGTTGTTTTTGTTGCGTGTAGGGTCTCAAAGTGTCATGTAAATACATTATTCTAAAACTCGAGATTTGAGTCTTTTGTATAATAGTGCTCAATCTTTTTAGTTTTGAACTGTATATTCAGGCCTACGGTCCCATAAAGTTGTAAAAAAATCAAACTGCTAAGTTTACGTAAAAAAAAGTTACGGTCGTTTATTCAGCAAAAAACGCATATTTCGACACATTCTCAAGGGAATCAAAACCTATAGGGTACTTCCCGTTGACCTAGAACTACAAGTACAAGAATAAATCTCAAAACTATATATTTGTAATTAAATCTTAAAAAAATAGGGGGTCCATATTTTTTATAGGGGGTCGAAATTTCAAATTGAAGCTACTAGATCAAATGGGGTATCATATGAAAGGGCTTGATGTGCACGTTGCAAAATATATTTTATTTATTTTTTCCGACGCATTATTTCTTATTTATAATGAAAAATATAAAATTTATAATGATCCTACGTACGGAACCCTCGGTGGGCGAGTCCGACTCGCACTGGTCCGGTTTTTTTTTATTAAAGTTTGTATCATGGAGTATAATTTACCTCTCACGGACCACAGGTGGTCCGCGGACCGGTTGGGAACCTCTGCTTCAGAGACGGTAATTTGTGTAATAAAAAGGATTGAAGTATGATTTGTGTATTGTTAGCGTAAATAAAGTAAAGTTTATATAATCGTAATCATTAATTTCAGGGCTAGTAATCTTCTAATGCGGACTGTAATAGACCAGTTCCCGTACTACAAAGCAGGCTGTTACATCAATAGGTCGTACATACACAATTTGATTTGGATGACCAAGTACATACCACTGCTTCGAGAACAAATTCTGACTGCAATAATTACCAGGTAAGTGAGATTGAGTTAATATTTTTTTTTTATTTTTTTATAAATGCGAGGGCGGCATACTGGCCTGTAGGTCACCTGAGGAAGAGCAATCACCACCGCCAATGGAGATAACAACACCAAGAGGTCGCCGATCCGTTGTCAGTCTATACTCCTTCCTTTCTTTCTTACTGATGACCTCACTCACTCGCAACGTCACAACAAACCTCAAGGAAATCGTTATTTGGCTGCGTTATTCTGTGAGGTGGAGGTACTTACCCAGTCGGGCAGCTTAAAAAATACGGTATGTCCTACTTCTCTTTTCGCCAGAGCCTCGTTTGTCAGTCAGCAGGGTGCACCACGTGTAGGTGAGGTTGGCTTTGGTTCAAAGATCTTGATGAACCACTTACACCCCAAAAATGTAACTGACAAAATCAAAGTGACTTAAAATAACGTAACGATGATTAAATAACAACGTTACCTCCGTGACACTGTAACAAATGTTACAAAGTAACAATATTATCTAAGTCGTTCTATGGTTATCTCTGTTCCAATCACACCCCAAAATATGAATTTGTTTTCAAAATATTTGAAAGTCCACTTACAATATAGACACTTGTTGAAGCTCATCCATATACTCCTCTGAAACTGAATGAATACGATGGAATAAATAATATTTTTCGAAACTAAACTTATCACCGTTGTTGCAGATTGATAGAGATGGATGTTAACATAGCAGATACCACAAAATATAACCAACAAAACCAGATATCTGAAACGAACTTGGATGAACACGACACAGTCAGTGTAACATTGGACTACTGCATGCTGGAAATGCTGAAGTGGTTGGAAGACGACAGGGAATCTGTGATGAATGTGATGTGCAACGTGTTTGAAAGAGTTATGTTACCCACGCATGGTACTAGGTAAGAAAATATACTTACATTTAACTATTTTGAGTTAATCCAATTCTTCTTTATGGCGATCCTGGTGTTCTCGGCAAACTAATACATATAATACATAGAAAACACCCAGACCAAGATAAACAGACATGTTCGTGCACGCAAATATTTGTGTTGTGCGGGGATAGAGCCCGTGACCTCGAAGTCAAAGTGGCCGTTGCTCTCCATTCAACCACCGAGCTCGTCATATGACTATGCTTAGTAAATGACTCTGCGATGAACTGAACTGTTGTGAGTGTATATAAACTTTAATATTTTGAATAGAATACTCCAAAATAATAATAACGCCCATTTTTTGAGTTGTTATTATTTATTTAAACTAGTCGAATAACAGATTAACGTACGGCCCGTCTGATGTGAAATGGTTAACGTAGCCTGTATAAACATTTGCAACTAAGTAATGCTCGCGCTGCGCCACCCCCGCTGCCATCGCATCGCAACAACTTCTCTCTGATAACCCCACTGAATCCTAGGAATACAACCCACTATACCTACACCTATCTTTATTTTCTGTCTTCAGGCTTGGGATGTTCTCTAACTCGCTTTTGTCAAAGCCTAGGCTTTTAAAAGGCAATTTAAAGAAAAAATCAAACAATCAAAACAAAATCGGGATACAGTTTGGTCTTACAGCTACATCTATCATCTCCATCCAAAGTCCATTCAGACCACTGGATAGATGAAGGATCAAAGAATTTATTACGTTAAGTAAGGACTATGGAACATCGCGTGCTGGGGAGGGAAAAGCGCTGCCATTTTGAGATAATTTTAGTGCATATAACGTATTCACGTACAACACACAGCCGTGTCCATTACACAGTCACGCCCCATTTTTTTTTATGTATCAACATTTAAATCGTTTGTTCACAGTCACGTCCAGTTCCTACTACTCTACACAATATCAATAAACCAGCAATGTGCAGACCGAGTGCTCTCAAATCTTTGGATAGTGGCAGCAGGTCACCACGGGCTCGGTCCCGGTGCTTTGGCCACGAGGCGAACAGCTGCGAGCCATCTAGCAGGCCTCCTGGCACGGTGTGTGAGAGTCCCCAACACGAGATTAATACATTATCTGAAAGTCATGGCGGAGTGGTGTCACTCGTATATCACAGCCACTCAAGAATCCAGCACAGCTAGTGATAACATCAAGTTTCACGGAGCCTTCCACGCTATCTGTCACGCCATCTTCTACCTTATAGCATTCAAGAATCATCATCTGTTTATGAGTAAAGAAAGTGAGTATGATTGTAATTATTTTATCGCTTGTTAGCAATGTTTTTAGCAATAGGTACTGTAGAGTACGGACTGTAGGTCCAATTCGATATCAGCTAAAAGTATGTGTCTGTTAAATACCGTCCTGTATACTTAAAGTGACCATACGTCCCGTTTTGAATGGGACTGTCCCCTTTCTCGGTCACCTGTCCCGTAGTCCCCAAAGCGCCGGGATGCAAAATAGTCCCGTTTTCCGAAACCGTGCGAAAATGTTACGTACCTCGTGAAAATTTGTTTCATATAATTTAATAATTACTATCAGAGGAACTTTGCTTTATTAATGCTGGTGATTGATTTTTATTTTTCACTTGTTATAATAAAAATAATTAGAATTACCTATGCAATATGAATTTAATAAAAGTGAATACTAACTGTTTATTAAAAAGTTGCGTTTTCATTGTGAACCTGCTAACGAGGGTAAAAAAATTAAGTCCCGTTTTGAGTTCAAAAATAAATGTTCAGTTTATGGATACTGTGACCGTTTATTGAGTTTTTTTATAACAAGCATACGGCCCGCCTGAACTGAAACGGTTACCGCAGGTATATAAACGCTCGCAAAATGATATAATTATCACTCGCGCGCCACCACCACTGCTGTTAATGCAGTCCTTCCTTCTTGGTGACCTCGCTCACTACACAACAACTCTGAAGGGAATTCTTATTTGGTTGTGTTATTCTATGAGGTGGAGGCAGTTCCCCAGTTTTACCAGAGCTAGTGCGCTGGGTGCACCATGTGAATGTGAGGTTGGATTTGGCTCTAATGTGGTGAGCAACTGACAACAAATTTTTTTTTTACCTGCGGTTACATTTCTCCCTATTAATAATTCTAATCATTTTTATAATTATATAAACATTTTTTTATTCCGTATTAGTTTTGCTTTTAGGTTTAATTTAATTAGTTTTAATTTAGATTTATTTATTTAATTTTATCTATTTTAAGTTTACAATAAGTTTATTTTACTTATAACAATGATAATAATAATAATAATAATAATAGAACGGTAGTGTCACGCTCTACTGGGACCGGTCTATTATCACGGACAGAACTATTGTCGCAAATAGACCTGATATCGTGGTATTAGACCGAGTGACGAACCGTGCAATTCTCGTTGACGTCACCATTCCCCATGATGAGAACCTCGTTAAGGCCGAGAAAGAGAAACTTTCTAAGTACTTGGACTTGGCCCACGAGGTTACCAACATGTGGCATGTGGACTCAACGATTATTGTTCCGATAGTCGTATCAGTAAACGGACTTATAGCTAAGAGCCTCGACCATCACCTCGAGAGGCTCTCGCTAGGCAGTTGGGTCAAGAACCAGATACAGAAGGCGGTTCTCCTGGACACGGCCCGCATCGTGAGAAGGTTCCTCACTCTGGAGCCCTGACCACCGGTAGTTTGAATCTTCGCTCCACTACCGGCGGGTGCCCCTGTTTTTTTATATTTTTAAATGTATTTTTTTTTTATATTTATATTTAAAAATGTAAAAAAAAAGAGAAAAATATTAAATAAATGGTATAATAATAAATAATAATAAGTCCGCAGGGCAGCTTGTGTGGCGAGCTGTTGTGTGAGTAGCGACACCACGGACCCGAGTCTCCAGAGAGTCGGTCAGGGCCTTCGTCTCCGACGTGTCTTCATCGGTCGGAGTGTAAACACAAGAAGGCCCGCAGGACTCTCAGCTCTGGCTTGCCTTCATTGGCCGTCCAGAGAGGAGCCGCTAGAGCTATATGCTCCAGGGGTGGAAGTGTTAAAGGGCATCACGCCGCGAGTAACTTCGGAGAAAGCGCAGCACACCTCTCGACACCCCTGAGTCACTCACACCGGTGTTGCCTCCGGCCGATTTCCTGGCATTTCGGAGGCCCATCTAGTGAGTGGCAAGCCACCGCCTGCCGCAAATAACTAGCAATAAAAGCAGTTATGGCAGGCGTCCGTCCCTCTTCTGTAATAGCCCGGTATTAAGTTCACCCAGATCTCATCTCCATAGCCCATTTATTTTCCATCACAATTCGCAATAGTCTCAACGCCTGCCGAGACCTGCTCATGGGTATATCGTTCCATTGATATATCCTGGAGCGGGTCACGGCGGGCGTACAACATTACATCAAACTTCTCAAAGGGGCCTCTACGTGTTGGATCAATATCCCCGCGTATGCCTATCAAATGACCGGGCTTGACCCGTGAATTAAGAGAGATACATAATAATAATAATAAGTCCGCAGGGCAGCTTGTGTGGCGAGCTGTTGTGTGAGTAGCGACACCACGGACCCGAGTCTCCAGAGAGTCGGTCAGGGCCTTCGTCTCCGACGTGTCTTCATCGGTCGGAGTGTAAACACAAGAAGGCCCGCAGGACTCTCAGCTCTGGCTTGCCTTCATTGGCCGTCCAGAGAGGAGCCGCTAGAGCTATATGCTCCAGGGGTGGAAGTGTTAAAGGGCATCACGCCGCGAGTAACTTCGGAGAAAGCGCAGCACACCTCTCGACATCCCTGAGTCACTCACACCGGTGTTGCCCCCGGCCGATTTCCTGGCATTTCGGGGGCCCATCTAGTGAGTGGCAAGCCACCGCCTGCCGGAAATAACTAGCAATAAAAGCAGTTATGGCAGGCGTCCGTCCCTCTTCTGTAATAGCCCGGTATTAATTTCACCCAGATCTCATCTCCATAGCCCATTCATTTTCCATCACACTTCGCAATAGTCTCAACGCCTGCCGAGACCTGCTCATGGGTATATCGTTCCATTGACATATCCTGGAGCGGGTCACGGCGGGCGTACAACATTACATCAAACTTCTCAAAGGGGCCTCTGCGCGTTGGATCCATATCCCCGCGCACGCCTATCAAATGACCGGGCTTGACCCGTGATTTAAGAGAGACACAAATAATAATAATAATCTTTATTTGCCATAAATAGGGTGATTACAAGTTGGTGTCACATTTACTTCCTATGGTACATTCCTATTTAGCCATGTCATATGGCATGCAAATTTGTGTTATTTACATACAAGTAGTCAATAAGTTATATATATATATGTCACTAATTATCATGGTAAGTTATATAAATCAACTAGATAATAAAATAAAATTAGTACATTTTAATATTCAATATCTATTGATTTCAGGTCCCAGGCTGATAATATTGTCACTGCTTGAGTATTTCCTTTATTGAGTAAAAAGTGTTTTGTATTAACCACTTACGCAGGGTTGTCTCGAACCTTTTCATTGGAAGTTGTTTAATGCCTTCCGGTATTTGATTATATAATTTTATGCACATCATATACGAGTTGTTTTGGATGCGTGTTGTCCTTGGAATAAAGTCAGGGACCAGTCTTTTGGAATTTCTCGTATTTCGCGTATAAACATCCTTTGCTTCTTTAAAGAGGCTGTAGTTTTTTTTTACAAATTTACCTATCTCTAGCATATACAGACAAGGTAGTGGTAATATGTTTAGTTCTTTGAAGTAATTTCTACAGGATATGTCTGGCGCTATTCTACATAATATGGCTCTTATGCATCGCTTTTGTGCAATAAATACCTTTTGTATACCTGAACTATTGCCCCAGACTAGAAGGCCATACCTAAGGATCGATTCTACGTATGCATAGTATGCAGTGATCGCTGTTTCTTTGCTAGCCATCTTTGCCAGTTTCATTAGTGCAAATGAAAATCTATTTATTTTATTGCATACTTTATCAATTTGTTGTTTCCAATTAATTTCAGAATCAACTATTAAGCCTAGAAATGTTACTGCATTAGTGCCAGTCAATATATGATTATCATAATTAATGTCAATTGTTTGATATTTTAAATTATTAAAATTGATTAAATTTGTCTTAAGTAAATTAATGATAATGTACCTATATTAATTAAAGTTATTCAAATTTATTTTTTATATTTAATTAATAAATGAATAAACAATTTTTTATTCCAGATCTACACTTCGTAGAATCTTTAAACCTGCCTCGCCTTGTGAACTGCACCCTGAACCCCCTGCGGAACTGTCCACCTCAGGTGACGCACGCCTTCGCCTCGGTCACCAGGGCCCACCAGGTGGTCTACTGCCAGGCCGTCATCGAGAGGAATGCGAGGCACACGCTGCAGGCTGCTCCGGAGCAGGAGTATGACGAGTGGTTCCCATACGATCCTTATTCATTACCTATGTGAGTACCTATATAAAAATACATATATGTTGTTGTTGTAAGTAATTGGGGTGTAAGTGGTTCATCAACATCTTAGAATCAAAGTCAACTTCACCTGCACGCGGTGCACTCTGCTGACTGACTTTTATGAATTCATTAGTGACTTTTTTAAATGAGAGTGGGGCAAACGAGCATGTGGGTCACCTGATGGAAAGCAATCATACCGCCCATGGAGATCAGCAACACCAAGGCGTCGCGGATCCGTTGCTACACTCCTTTCTTTCTTTCTGGTGACCCCACTCACTCGCAGGAACACAACCCCCTCAAGGAAATTGTTATTTGGCTGCGTTTGAGGTGGAGGTACTTCCCCAGTCGGGCGAAAAGAGAGATAAGGCATAGAGTACATTTTAATACTCTATGCCTTACTCTATATCTCTCTTTTCGCCAGAGCCTCGTTTGTCAGTCAGCAGGGTGCACCACGTACAGGCGAGATATGCTTTGGTTCAAAAATGTTAATGAACTAAAAAAAGGGGTGTAAGTGTACACCCCAAAATTTTCAAAATCCTTTAAGAACTATGGTCTACATATACATCTATGAACTATTTGTTTTTCAGATCTGGAGAAATAATATGGCCCTTATGTATAGAATACAAAGACTGGTTGAACGAAGACAGCGACAAAACGCAATATTCAGGTATGAAAAGGAAGATAGAAGCTGAAGAAGACGATTATCTAGTAACTGGGTGCAGTCCACCTCAAAAATTAGCTAGTACCATTTCAAATAGCGTCTCCGCCGGTTTCCGTACTAGCGAGAGTGTTTTTATATAAATAGTTACATACATGCTAGAATTGATTATTTGGAATTTTGGAAAATTTAAAGGCAGTTGCATTTCAATTGATTTTGTATAGATATACAAATGATTTATTTGCATACAATAAGTGAGGTTAGATCTTAAAAGTAAAGTTACTTTTTAGCCATAATAGGCTTGTTGCCCATGTCACAAAATTATAAAAACTCTCTATCAGTAACGTAAAATACATAAAACTAGAACGATCTGCGATCTTAAAATTTTAATAACTTATGTACGACGTGTTATATGTTCGGTCAAAGTTTGGTGGGAAAGTCCACTTTAAAGGTATGAAATTATATACTATAACGTTTGTTACGGCACTGGCTACATAAACGCAATATTTAACATAGCTGTCGTACAAATTTCTGATTTAATGCATTTATAATAGCACGGTGTGACGTCATAACGTGGTGGCTTTTTGTATGGAGCGATTTCGGGATAGTCCAAAATTGTGATCTTCAAGTTGTCATATCTCGAGAACTTTTTATGCAATCGAAGTAATTATTTCACCTATATTTATATTATTGTGACGTCTTTAAATAACAAATCGAAAAAAAAAATGGGATACAAGCCTATTATAAACATTTTTGTAAGAATCTCGTCAAGCATCTATTTATTTGAAACTGTTGTAGATGCACAAAAGTGCACTTATGTATAGAGATATTTAACGCATTCATTTCATAAAAACTTTGGAGCCAAACCTTTGAGGAGTGCTTATAGTGGTTAGTGCGCGTTTTTTTTTTTGTTCGCGTTCGATCATGTCTACGTAAACAAACCGACCAAATGGAGAAGAACTCTTATGTCGTGAATTTATAAGACGCGTGTTACATATCGCTCATTGGCTGCAATAAGGTCACAACGTACATTTATGACGTTATTGCACGTAAATTACTTTTATCTAATCTCATACTGAAATTTACACATTAAAAAACTAAACACAGTATCATAATGACAGTCTTTACGCACAAGCTATCAAAATAAATTTAAAAAGTTATTTTTCGATACAGCTCTTCTATGGACAACTGTATCGTAAAATAACTTTTTTACCATTTCGATACAGCTTCAGCCCTGGATACAGGTATTTTAAACAGGTTGCAATGCAAATACATTGCAACTTTGCAAAATTTTTCTACATAATCTGTGAACGCGGCGCCGCGCGGCGCGTCGCGCATGCGCACTACGCATGCTCGATCTGCAAATGGATTTCTAAGTAAGAATTATAGCTGTTAAATTAACTTCATGGTTGTATTTAAAATATTATTATCATATATTTCATGAGATTAGATAAAGTAGTGTATGAAACTGCACATAATTAGGTATTAAAATACTCGTGTGGTCTATTATAACATTCGCCTTCGGCTCATGTTATAAACTCACACTCGTATTTTAATAACCCTTATTATGCAACAGTTTCATAAACTACTATTATGATTGTCCAACCAAATAACATTTAAAATTAATTGCAACAAAATAAAATAAAAAATAATTAGGTCTTCTAAAATAATATTTCAAAGTTAAGAAGAATTAGGAAGTAGATTTAGCATAATTAAAATAAATATCAAATAGACGTTCAAATACATGGCGACTTCGATTGTGTCGTTGTTGCACCGAATGAGCGATATATAGAAATTATGTGGCATACTTGCTCACATTTTGAAGAAGATAGTATATACTATCGCTCGCGCGCCGCCAACCCTCTTGATATTGCAGCCACTTTCTAATAACCAAATTCACTCGCACTTAAACAACCTTTGTGGGCTTCAAGGATTTTTTTTTACTACGTCGGGTGGCAGACGAGCATACGGCCCGCCTAATGTGAAGCAGTTACCGTAGCCATATTAATACTCGCAACATAAAATATCGCTAGCGCGCCGCCACCTCCGCTGCCATCGCAGCATCTCCTTCCTGGTCACTCGCAGGAACACAACAACCCTCAATTGAATTGTTATTTGGCTGCGGTCTTCTGTGAGGTACTTCTCCAGTCGAACGACTCCTACTCGGAATTCTACATTTAATGCAGACATGGATGTCGACTAAGTAGCAGCTACGACATTGTAGTTCAGATTAGGTACTATTTCGCTACGGTGTGATGTATGGTCATGGTGGTGAGACATAAGGTGTCTTCTTCCTGTGTGTTGCCAGGACTGCGTCACCAATTTGGTTGTCAGGATAGAGCACAAAACACTCCCACACATGCTAACAAGCACTATACTTGAACCCTTGAGGTGATACGAACTGATTAACAGACTTAAGATATTTATTCATGGGTTCCACAAGAGTAACAAAAGATATACCAGAATTGGTAATTCCCAAAATGAGAAACTGACTATTTTTAAATGTATATTTAAAATGATGAACAATTAAAAATTATTTTAAATTGCAACTGCCTTTTTATCTGGCTTACGTTGAAGATATATTGTTTAAACTTTGTGATATTGACTGGAAATTTACGCCTATAACTTAAAATTTACATACAAAACATCGTATATTTGTAATGTAAGAAACATTACATTATACATATATATTCGTACGAGGATGTGTATATATTTTTAAGTTACATACTTAAGCTACTTTTAAATACATGCGAATTTCGTATAGGGTACTTTGTACCTAATAATAAATCTGTTTTAAGTTAAAATGTTATGCTTACGAGTTGTAAACAAGTTTTTATTTAATAAAATTTTATTTATTATTCACTGTTGGGTTTTATTAAAAAAAGACATAAATATGTTTGATAAAGATTTTATTCCAACATGTACACATTTTATATGAAGCTATTTTTAATGCTCTACCTACGGTGTATGTCTTGTACTTACAAAATACTGCACTTCATCGCATTAATTTGACATAAAATTTATGTAATGAAGTGCAGTATTTTCGGCAGTTTACAAATACGCTGGTACCTTACCTCTCTTGCAAGAGCCTCTTTTGCTAGTCGACAGGGTGCACCACGTGCAGGCGAGGTTGGCTTTGGCTCTATTGATCGTGGTGAACCAATCATACCCCAAAAGCTATCTTGTAGATTAGTATAAAAAGACTTTATTGATAAAGAAATTACGACTTTTGGCTTTGGTACCCGTCACTACAAAATGTCAATCTGTCAAATACAATAGGTACAGAAACTGGCTTACCTAGCCTAGGATAAAAAAGAAATGTACATACATGACAGAAAAAGGAATAATTAAATTATTATTTAAATAGTTCGTTTACGGCGAACTTACCAGAATATTATAAATATTTTTGTTTAGTAGTGTAATTACTTAATAGGTAGATGGCGCACTGTGGCTCGCGCAGTAAAATATAAAATGCAAAAATTCGTCACCAACACAAACCTTTCTGGTAGCTCATTTGGAAGAGCACTCGACCGGTCATCGAGAGATCGTGGGTTCAAGTCCCACCTAGGCGGGAGAGGTGAATATTTCCATTTAAAAAACGTATAAGGAATAATTTACCTAAATTAATAGCCATTAATAGAGCATTAAAGATAGCCTCACATTGTGTCACCCTTACATCCACACAACACATTTTACACATAATTAGTATTCATACACACATTATTTAACTTCACAATTTGTTACGACGAGTATTAAGTTGCATTAATTTATAATAATACAGTGTATAATAATATTTTAATTTTAATGAACACTGATGGCATAAGAAAATTGTACGAAAGTTTAAAACGACTAAGTAATAAAAATATTCCAAATTAATACTGAGTTAAACTTAATGGGTACATTGGAGTTAATGAACTGTGTTAAAAATCTTCTTTGAACATAAAGCATTCACAGACAAGTCGTATAGTATTGAACTTAATGAAACTATTCAAATCCACGCAGCTTACGACGCGGTATTAAGTATGTCACAGACAAACGCGGCCCGTCGTTTGTATGGCGTCGCAAGCCGCGTGGATTTGAAGTTTCATTAATTTCCATACTATCTCTGTCTGTTTGTTACAAATATCACTAATTACGAGGGTTTATCACACAATAAATCCATTGGCAAACAAATACCCCGCGATTGGAAAATAAGTACACTATGCTTTTTATAACATCCCTCTAACAAAAAGACAATAAATTATTTTACTTGTGCAATTAGTCTCTCAAGTTTGTATCGTAAAGACAATATACCGAGATACTGCTACGAATTCCTGTTTTTAGAAGAATCCATGATGTCATAATTCTACAGATATACCACTAAGTATCAAAAACAAATACCCGAAGAGTTCACTCTTCGGGTATTGTCTTAGCAATTTGATTTACACTACTTTGCGTGCTTCCGCCACTAATCCTTCCGCCACCACGCAAAGTAGTGTAAATCAAACTGCTTGTATATTTGACTTCCGCAAAATAACACCTGAATCAATTAACTACCAAATTGTCTTACCTCACAATTGATTGAAATAGTTGAGTAGCATGGTAGAGTATGCTCTAAATCCCTTCGATTGAGGGGACACCCGTATCCCATCAATGGGGATGTCTGATATTTTTTCTAACACCAGATGTCGCTAGGTAGGCGTCTGGTCCAGATTGTCAAATTGTACTGATTTTTTTTGACAGTGAAACTTCAAGACGTCAACAAGACATTTGACAAGATGCTATGAATTGACAGATGATTGGACCCTACGCTATAGTGCTGCCAAAAGACCCTCATAGGATGATTATGGGTTGATGTCGATGCCATATCTATAGAAATATAATATCATATAGCTATACTCAATAATACTAAGGCCAGCCCCCTTACCACCATCTCTTATTGCGACTCAATAATTGAGTAGATTGCTTATTCATACCAATGAATAAGCGACTCTATTCCATTTGAAATAGAGTCGCTTATTCATTGGTATGAATAAGCAATCTATTCAGTTATTGAGTCGCAATAAGAGATGGTGGTAAGGGGGCAGGTCTCCTTTGCCTCCTGTCATACCTAATGTCTTTTGACCAATGACATGAAACAGTGTTGCCGTATGAAAATACTTTATTGGCTTCTTGAGGGATGATATATACAATAACTTTTTATCTTTTCACATTCTTATCTCTATTTGAGAGCTATGTATCTTTTCTCCTATAAAAGATTTTTTTCCTTTAAAAGTAATTACAGCTCCATTACTGAATTCCAAGCAATCAAGAGTCTAATAAATAATATTACTTACATGAATAAGTGTGAGGCCAAACGAGCGTCATTTTGTTATGAGTTGTGTAATTCACATCGGATTCATATAAATGCACAGACTGACGACACAAAATGACTGCGATTTGTACAAAACCAACATGAATTACGTGATTCACAAGTAAAAAAAAATTACGTTCGTTTGTCCTCACCCTAGGGCTCAATTTACACAGCGGAATGGAATGGAATTGTCAATGTCGCTTCATGACGCGAGAAAGCGCGCGAATTCGCTGGAAGCGAGGGTATTCCATTGCTGTGACCAACCCGCTCGACTCCAAATTCACGCTACTTCCCGCGGATTCCACAGGCAGCGCCGACAGTTGCCAAGGGAATTCTGGAAAACGCGAGGATTCGCCGGAAGACGCGCGGCCTTTTTTTGGCTCGTATTTAAGTTTATACGCTAAACAATTGACATAAAGTTCATTATGCTATGTACAGTTTCGTCGTAAAAAGTCTCTTCCATTCCATTCCGCGGCGGTCTAAATAGAGCCTATTGAAGAGATTCTGAATCGGCTCTGCTATGATACCTTAATCTCTAATGTAGAAATTAACTTGCTCACATCAGTCAAGTCGCGATTGCTTCTTTTATTGCTGATATTATGTCACGCTGTGGACGCTAACCGTACCCAAAAAGGGAGACCTCAGTGAATGTGGCAATTGGAGAGGCATCACCTTGCTCTCGATTCCGTCCAAGGTACTATGCAGCGTCATCCTGGACAGACTGTCGCGGGCAGTCGAGCCTCTTATTCGCAAGGAGCAGGCTGGTTTCCGACCCAATCGATCGTGTACGGACCAGATCAACACCTTACGCATCATTCTCGAACAGGCATCAGAATGGCAGAGAGAAATGTACCTGACCTTTGTAGACTTCGAAAAAGCCTTCGACACACTGAGATGGAGTTGTATCTGGGATCGTCTTCGTGAAATTGGAGTCCCCGAGAAGTTCACAAACATAATTAAGGCCATCTACGGAAAGTATTCCTGTAGGGTGACGCACGACGGCCTCGTCTCGGAGGACATACCGATCCATGCAGGTGTACGTCGGGGTTGTCTCCTCTCCCCTCTCCTCTTCCTTGTCGTCCTGGATGGCATCATGTACAGGACTACCAACAGCAAGCGCCGCGGCATAGAGTGGGGACTGTCCAACGTCTTAGAAGATTTGGACTACGCCGATGACCTATGCCTACTGAGCCACACACGCGCTGACATGCAAGCTAAACTGGACGACCTACGGAGAGAGGCTTTGGAGACGGGACTAAAAATTAACATCCGGAAGACCCAGGAAATGAGGTGCGGAGCAACAAGCTCGTTGCCGTTGCTCATCGGCACAGAGGGGGTTGACAGAGTCGACAAATTTACCTACCTCGGTAGTGTCGTGTCGGAATCAGGTGGGACCGAAGAAGACATCGTTTCGAGGATCGCCAAAGGGAGAGCAACCTTCGCGCGACTCCGTCCTGTATGGCAATCGCGTAAACTGACTAGGAGAGTAAAGCTCAAGATATTCCGGTCCAACGTGAAGACCGTGTTGCTGTACGGATGCGAGACGTGGAAGGTTACCAAAGACATCTCGCGTCGAATCCAGGTCTTTATAAACCGCTGTCTTCGCCGTATTCTCGGTATATACTGGCCCGAGAAAATCTCTAACGTAGAGCTGTGGGAGCGCTGCGGTGAAACGCCGATCGACCAGCAGATCAAATGCCGGAAATGGAACTGGATCGGTCACACACTCCGAAGGGATCCCGATCACATACCGAGGCAAGCCTTAGATTGGAATCCTCAAGGAAAGCGGAAACGTGGCCGTCCGAAGCAAACCTGGCGGCGGACAATCACTGCAGAAGCGAAGGCGATAGGGATGACCTGGAGCGAAATAAAGCGCGAAGCTCAAGACCGCTCGGGATGGCGACGTACTGTGGAGGCCCTCTGCCCCATCCAGGGGACATAGGACATTAAGTCAAAGTGGACGCTAACTGCCGCAGCTAACCAAAATATGTACCCAAAATTGGATACTGTTATGCACAATAAATCCAACCGACATTTTGTTGTTAAAGCTATTTAAAGTTTAATATGAATAAAAATATAAGTTTTAGGAAGCATATAATTATCATCTTTTTTATACCACGTCGGGTGGCAGACAAGCATACGGCCCACCTGATGTGAAGCGGTTGCCGTAGCCATATTAACGTTCGTAACATAAAATATCGCTTACGCGCCGCCACCCCCGCTGCCACCGCAGCAACTCCTTCCTTTCTCTTCATCTCTCTTTTCAACAAACTGCTAGAATCAGTTGCGAATATATAAAACTCGATTTGTAGTTTCTCGCTATGTATAACTCTCAATTGCGCATAGTTTGTCGGTTGGATCTGTTCTGCATAACAGTGTCCAACTACAAAACTAAAAATTGGTTCTCTCCCAAAGCTTATCTCTTTTTATGATAAGGATGTCGTCTCCTAAACGTACTAATAGTTTTATTTGGCATTTGGTGTTGTTTCATCTGGTACTGTGTGATGATTGGTGTCTCATTAGCTGCTAATTTATTCAACACGAAGTCATCTCCCGGCTTCATAGTCTCCATCATTTTCAGCTTGGCTTCTATAGACTGGATCGCAGTCTTTTTGCTAAGTTTCAGCTCTGGCTTGGCTCCTGCCAAGGCAGCAATACCTAGCTCTGGTTTTGGCTTGTCTTGATCATCCTGAAAAAGTGACTCATTTTAATATAATTTCAATAATGCAATATCAATGGATAGTATAGATCAGGGCTGTTTAAACCATATACAATACCGGGCCATTACAAATTACATTAAATAGATTTTACTTGACATTTTTGCTACCTTAAAAAAATTAGGCTTATTTATAACCAGTTAGTTATATTTTTGAAAAATGGAAAAAATCACCTGCCCCCCTAGGTGGGAGGTGTCGAGGAGCTCGATAGCGTCGTTGCGCGTGTCAGCCTAACCGAACACGCAAGTTAAGCAACGTCGACCGCAGCCTGTCTATGGACGGGCTTATTTATCTCGAGCTCCTCCGTGCTTCGGAGGGCACGTTAAGCCGTCGGTCCCGGCTGTTGTAATTAGATCACAGTTGTTAAGCCAAGTCAGTGGCCTTTAGGCGGCTTGAAAACACTGGCCTCCGCCAACCCGCAGTTGAGCAGCGTGGTGGAGTATGCTCTAAACCCCTTCGATTGAGGGGAGATCCATATCCCAACAGTGGGATGATTATGGGTTGATGCCCTAGGTGGGATGTGAACCCACGACCTCTCTATGACCGGTCGAGTGCTCTTCCAACTGAGTTACCAGGAAGCTTTGTGTTGCTGACGAATTTTTGCATCTTATATTTCTACTGTTTGAGTCACAGTGTGACGTCATCAACCTATTAAGTAATTACTAAACTAGGCATAGCAGTCCATCGTTGCAGATTAAATTCAGCTATTTTTTTGATAACATCAAACTAATTAAATTATTATTACTTAAATAGTTGTCTTGGCCAACTTGCCATGTATTTTTGAAAAATGGAAAAACAGTTTTTAATGGATTTTTTTCCATTTTTCCAAAATATATTTATCTGCCAAGTTGGCCAAGACAACTATTTAAATAATAATAATTCAGTTAGTTATAAAACTTTAACTCTTCTAGAAATATATAATTTATAGCCAGTGTAGTGGTAAAAAATTATATAAAACCGATAAATGAAAAACACGTCACGGGCCGCACAAATATAAGCCGAGGGTCGCATGCGGCTCGCGGGCCATGCATTGATAAGGCATCATTGTCCAAGGCGGACAGCCCTGGTATAGATTGAAGAAAGACTTATTCATCAGAAATAGAAATCTACACAGTTTGTGGAAATGTGGTCGACTGTTTTCTCATTCGTAAAATAAACAATGTAATTTGTTTGATTTCCCTATGTCTATACAATAAACTAGGTCATATCAAATGAAAGTCTGAGTATGTACCCAGCAACTGAGTTGTATGAAATTCAAATCTACAAAGAAGCTTTTGACCAAAACTACAGACAACTTCAGTTACTAAATACAGCAATAAAATTTCACTGTCGGTTTTGCTGACCTATATTACAAAATAGAGGAATGTTATGGTATCACTACATAGTATAAAACAAAGTCGCTTTCTCTGTCCCTATGTCCCTTTGTATGCTTAAATCTTTAAAACTACGCAACGGATTATGATGCGGTTTTTTTTAATAGATAGAGTGATTCAACTGGAAAGTTTATATGTATAATATATGCATAACATAGTAGAAAAACACTGATAATTTAGAGGTTTCTAATGTGATGTCGTAAATAAACACATTTTTTTGCTCTTTCATTGCAAACGCTGGCTGAACCCAACGAGATAGATCAAAATAATGTAGTACAGTATTGTTCACCTTAAAATGGTCTACAAAAAAGTTCGCGATGGTATATGTCTATCTCTTAGTGGTAACACACAATAACCGTTATTTTATCCTTTGCTTTTTACAAGAAATAATGCCTTATTTACGAAGCGATTTTAAGCAATACAGAATTAATCCTTATCCAATTAAGTACCTTAAATACATTGCGCATTTAATATAGATCAATATGGCCCTTCACAGCATGTAATTTAAATGAATAGTTTAGAAGATATTACACATTTAAAATGCAGGGACATAACGGCTGTGGCGGTACCGGCCGCGGAGCCGGCGGCGTGTGCCTATAACTGGGGAAGGACTGGATAGGACAAAACGCAAAGACCTTCTGTAGTACATTTAGTATCAGCATTGCACCCGTGCGAAGCCGGGGCGGGTCGCTAGTTACCAATATTTTTGAAAATGTTTGTAATGCTTGGGCCACACTACACGATAACATTCGGGAGATAAACTTCGTATTCGGACTACGGCGAATCTTCGCGGCCACATAATGCGCGTTGTAAAGTTTATCGCGATGTACGAACGCAAAAAAACAACATGGACCCTGCGATTACTCTGTACCTATTTTATGGCAGCAAATAATAATTTTTACATTTATGTCATCTAAAAAACAAATTAAAAGCAATAAAAAGGAGAAAAAAAAATATCGTTACTCCAATCCATGTTACACTTCAGCTATACACTGTAATTACATTTAACACGTCCGCTAGGAACGATGGATGCGGGCCGACTGAAGTATGGCCGCACAAACGAAGATCATCGCGATAAAACCCTTTGATGTGCGAGGCTTTACCGACACCGGAGCAATGTGCCCGAAGCTTCGCCCGAAGTGTCGAAGTATTAGCGAATACTTCGCTACATACATCGCTATAACCCGAATATTCGCGTTATCGCGATGAGTGCGGCCTAAACATAAAACAAAAATAAAAATCTGATATCCAGGTAAAAGAAAAAAATAAATAAGAGTTTTTTTTATACTACGTCGGGTGGCATACTAGCATACGGCCCACCTTATTTAAAGCGATTACCGTAGGCATATTAACACTCGCCTCCGCTGCCAATGCTTGCTGCTCCTTCATTTCAGGTGACCTCACTCACTCGCAGGAACACAACAACCCTCACGGAAATTGTTAGTTGTGTGAGGTGGAGGTACTTCCCCAGTCAGACAGCTTACAAATACGCTATACCCTCTGTTTTGCCAGAGCCTCTTTCGCTAGTCGGCAGAGTGCAACATGTGCAGGTGAGGTTGGCTTTGGCTCTAAAGTTCGTGGTGAACCGCTTACACCCCAGAAACATGAATGTTATACAATTTCAATTGATAAAAACATGAATTTTATACAGGTTTGTTTTATCCCGATGTACATTGATTCAACAGCAGTTTTATTTACAAGTATTAGATATTTTGTGATGTAAGTGGCTCACCACGATCTTTAGAGCCAAAGTCAATCTCAACAGCAAAGAGTACATTAAATGCACAAGCAAACTCCTTGTATTGCAATTGTCTATGTACCTATAAGCTACAGTGACATAGTATTATTTACAGTAACCACATGAGGCAATTCATATGTTTGTTAGGCACCAATGTGGTAAAAAAGTTGCAATACATCATTTGGAAGATATACAATGGCATGCATCTGGCACATATAAATTCCGAAGGATGTGAGGTTTATAAAGGGTCGGCAAGCAACATATGATTGATACCTCTGATGTCACTGCGATGATTGTTTAATATCAGGTGGGTCGTATAATTATTTCCCACCTTAGTGGTATAAATAAAATGTATTGCTAAAGAAACATGCATCTGGCTTTTTTCCTTGATGATTATAAATACATACCACAGAATTTTTAGCAAATTTCACACAAATCCTCTTTGTTCCCAGAAGTTGTCCATTGAGAGAGTTCATAGCTTTAATAGCATCTTGTCTCAACTTGTACGTAACAAATGCGAAGCCACGAGGTTGCCCAATGTTGGGCCCACTTCGGTGAAACAACATGTCAAACTTCTCGATGTTTCCATACACGCGGACCATTTTCAGTAATTGATACCGGTAATTAGAAAAGGTGTCATTTATTAAACGTATTCAACATAACAACCACATTTCACAATAGTTATCTATTGGTAAGGAGTTTTAATGTATATATGGTAGGTTGTAAAGTATATTTCAACAGTTTACATGGCAGAACGAATTTATATTACTTATATAAATCAAGGTCCCTACGTATAAAGCGACATGTTAATAATAGCAATATTTTTTTCATTTCTGACATGTCTGCTTATAGTGGGATATAGTAATTTAAAGAATTTTATTATTGCACAAATGAGTTAATTTCATACTTTTTAATTATATGTATACAATCAATAAAAAAAAGATAATGTTTAATTATGGACAATCTATAGCAATATAGGCAATAAAAAAATTGCCATTTTTGAAATGTTGCTTTATATGTAGGGACTGTTGAAATACTAGCTCACCCATACAGATTTTAATAATGTGAATTCCAACTGTAGTTTGAGTTTGCATTAATTTGAAATCCAACAAATATATGCTACAGATGAGGCTAGGCGGATGGTGTGATGGCATGCAAGCAAGAGGTAGCCTTAATACAACAAGCATGCCTCTCAAGGAGGCACTATATGCACACTAGCCTCATCTGTAGCATATATTTGTTGGATTTCAAATTAATGCAAACTCAAACTACAGTTGGAATTCACATTATTAAAATCAGTATGGGTGAGATAGTATTTCGACTTGGAGAGGGGAGATATGAGGCAGTAGTATCATATCAAATAATTCCTCTGGTCCCAATTGTTTGTGCAATCACAAGAATAGCATGTAAACTTGAAACAGTGAACATTTTTCACAGCATTTTTCTTGGCATATATGCAGAAAGTAATGGATACAAATACACTTGTAATAATACTAAATATAATAATAAAGCTGAAATAAACATACTCATTGACTCGAGTATCCAGATTTCCGATCCAGAGCCTTTTTTCGCACACCTCAGTCTGATGCATGGGCTCCAAATGCAAGGGTAACTGTAACAACTTTATTTATTCATATATTTGAATACCAGACGACAGATTTCAGGAGCATAACGAGCACGAAATATATTAAGACACATAATAATACAGTCAGAAGTTTAGTACGTTTTACAGAAGAAAGAAACAAATAGGTACGATACGAACCGTAACATCATCCATGGTATTTTGTGATACTTTTACCGGGAAAGATATGAGATCTGTGATGTTTTAATTTATTGCATACTAATCCTCACAGTTACAATGTCTGAATTATGTTCCACATTAAGTAGATATACAAAGATTTATCCGAACTAATTCATTGATTTTAAAAATTAAGCTTTACTCAATTACTCAATCACTTCGCTTGAACTGACAAAGACTGACAGACAAGACAAAGAGACAATTTGTGACATTGGATTCGAAATAGTGATGGATTTCGATCAATGAGGCTCGTGTTAGAGTAAAACAAATTTGACTCGAATTCGTTTGCACTCGAGTTACCGAGTCAACTCGGCACGCGCCGCCGAGTAAATTCGTTGAATGTGTATTTATAATGTATAAAACAAAGAAACAGACTAGACTATAAAAACGTAGACGAAATTATTTTTTCTAAAACTTGCTACTCTTAATATTTATTATTGTGTTAAAAATATTGTTGATTTGTCTTAGACACTGATTTTATTTGTTTTGAATATTGTTTATTTTATTTAGTTAGAAGAAAGATCTGTTATATTTATGTCTTTAAAATTTTAAACTTTCAAATACTCTTATTCTGTGATTTTTAATTAATCTAGATTAATATTATAAATTGAATCTTATTCCTATTTTAGAAATAAAATGCATTTTGAATAATAAATAGTAATAAACTTGTTAGTTACAATTTAAAGTAAATTTGACATGGCTTACTTAGGTGGTCATAAGAATTCATTTTATTTTTCTTGATTATGGACATAAATAAAGTAAATAACATTTTGTATTCTATTTCATGTTACCAAAATATTACTAATTGAATAAAAGTATTTAAAAATGATTATCCTGAACTAATCTACTCAACTCGAGTGATAAACTCCTAGCGGACTTTTAAGGAGTTAATGTAGTTTATTCGAGTGACTCGAGTTACAAAATCCTGCTAGCTAGCGCATCACTAGAAATGAAATGGATTGTACAATTCTTTTTCTTCTTTATTTAGTATTGGCAATGACTTTTCACTCAATTATTATATATCATATGAGAATTTGTTTTTTTTTTCTGGTAGGTTCTAGTAGATTCTTGTATTCATTTTTACAATTCTGAACGCGAGGTAACAGTAACCAGTCTTGCCAATTTAGCGGCTTTGTCCCTAGAAGTGGCGACTTTTAATTATTTCTTAACGACTAAAAAAGAGTTTTAGCGACAAGAATGATTTAACGACTTACATGCGATTTTTAAAAGTGTTTTAGTACGAACTAAAACAGTTTTAGAGTCAGTAATAAATAAGAATTTCTCTACGAAATCTCCGTAAACTCCTAAAATAAACAATTAAAGTAGTTAAATATTAATTAGAAACATTGTTATCTTGATCTAAACGTTACATTTAGAGACCAACATTTATAGGCAAATATACAGTTATATATTATGACGCACACTGGCTCTATTGTAATTAAGTTATTAAAAATTATATATGTATGTTATTAAAAGATTATAATTTAGTATGACGCTTATTGCCGAGTTGAGAAGTTTTAGCGATTATCGACAATCTAGCTAGCGACTCGGGCACTCAGGCTTTTAGCGAGTTGGCAACACTGAGTCATATTTTTAAATTGAAATGATTATTTGTTGTTTGTTTGTTTGCCACAGAGTGCTATATAATTTATTTGAAACTCTTTGGGTTGATTTCAAACAAAACTAACATCAATAACATGCAAATACAATATAACAGTGTATAATAATGTTTTTGCAACAAACAAATACATATGTTTGTTGAAGAATCTTGTTTATCATGACCGTGATTCAAGCCATGAGGAAAGTAAATAAAAGAATACCAGGTCTCCTTCCACCTCCACCAAAATCAGAAATAGACGGTAAAATCTCGGATTTATCTTTAAAATCGGTACCAGAGCTGCTGGAATTACGCGACAGGCAAATAAAACTTCTTAACAACAAGCCGTTCCTATCAAAACTAGCTGATAAAGGTCAAAAGATTCAGTCGTTCTATGAAAAGATTTTACATGCTATAAAACAGAAAGAAGAAGAAGAGCAGACTTGTCGTATGTTCAGTGATCTGAACATCGGCTTAGACAACCAAACAGTACAAAACGTGGAATGGGAAGGGAAATTGGAAAGTAAAAAGGGTGAATATTTGGATTCTGATGATGACAGTGAACCTGAAGATGTACTACATATTTTGAGCCAGAGTACGACAATAGAAAAAATAGTGAAAGTGTTACCACCAGAAGAAACATTAGTGACTGCAGCAGACTTGGAAAGTATAGGGGAAATTTCTTATATGAAACACTTATTTGAGAAAGCAGAAACTAAGTCTAATACTAAACAGAGCGGTCAGTTCAAGCCGTTTAAAACAACAATATCAGATGTACATAATCCGGAAAAAGAAATGCGTAGGAAGAAACATAAATACTGGGAGGTGACAGCCGCTACTCCTCCTCCAATAGTCCATGGGCCAGCAAAGTTACTGTCTTTAGAAGAGTCATTGACGCTTCAAAAGGAATACAACTTGCATTTGAAGGAGGTTAGTGCAAAACATGCTGCAGAGAAGCTGCTGGCTCGGACGGGAATCGAAATGGGAGAGTTGCCATCGGACGTCTCTAAGTTTGGACATTACAGAGAAGCAGACAGTGATGACTCTGATCGGTCAGACATTGAAGAGAGCGATAAGGAGGTGCATGATGAGGAACCGGAGAGAGGAGGAGTGGTATTTACTGTCATGAAGTAAATTTAGTCTGTGGTTAAAACTGTAACTGGAGTAATACATAGTATGATATTCCAGTAATTGGTGATATCAATCATCGTTGGAAAAGGAGTGTCATTTGGCATAAGGAATATCTGTTACAAAGACAAAATTAAAAAGGCTTCTCAAGACAAAATTTTTGTAAAATATTACTGACTCGGGAAGTACTTCCACCTCGCAGAATACCAAAGCCAAAAATTCACTTGAGGGTTGTTTGTTTCTGTGAGTGAGTGAGGTCACCAGATAGGAAGGAGTTTCTGCGTTGGCTGCAGGGGTGGCAGCGTGTGAACAATATTTCATGGTGTGAGCGTTCATATGGCTACAGTAAAAAATAAAATACATATAATCCTTCTTTCTGTCATTTTATTCTTAGACAATAATTTTAAGATCATTAATTTTTTTATAAGCCATTGTTACGCAATTATTAAAGATTATAGTTTGTCACAGAGTAATTTTGTCACAATTTTATAGGGTCCTACATGGCCATATTTCGTCCCATTTCTTTATTTTAATGAAATTTAACCATCACATTTTTTTGTGAAATTAATTCATTAGCTTACATTGTTTTAGTTGGTTAATTTATATGTATATAATAAAAATTAAATTTGTGAAGAAATTGCAAAACCTAATAAATAAAAGTGATGTGAAGTAATTTAAAAAAAAAGTGATGATGTCGTATTAAATTGTATTAATGACAGATTTATATTAAATTGTATTATTGACAGATTTAAATTAAGTTGTATTAATGACAGATTTAAATATATTCAGTTTATCGCAAATAGGTTCCGAAACTTAACAAGAATTTTAACATAAGTTTTTGTTTGTTCCATTTAATATCTTGTAAGATTCAGAAGATAACATAAGTGAAATGGTGAAATTGGCTAAAGGTAGTTGTTAATATTAGATTTTTTTTAATACTTTTTTGGGTGGCAGATTATCATACCTAATGTGAAGCGGTTAGCCATCGAGTTAGCATACCCATGCCAACGCTCGCAACATGAAATATAGCTCGCACGCCGCTGTTCCTTTCTGGTGACCTAGCCTATGACTAAGCATGCTTTTAGTAATATTGAAACCTAAAACTACGTGGTACTATTACTTATAACATTAACTTATTCATTAATTAGTCATTAACTTAGTTCAATGCAATCTATAAAATATGTCAATATAATATTGGTAGTTAAAAATAAAGTGTTAATATGTTCTATCCAAATTAAAATAATTTATTTTTATACATTATTGTTGTTTTATTAAACCCTGCTGTACTGAGGGCAGAAAAAGTTTTACCACGTTTTACTTACTGTGTTTTGCTTATCAAACCCTTCAAACCTTATAACATAGTAATAATAAATTATTATGTGCCCATATAGGGGTTAATATGAAAATTATAAATCGAATATAATATTAAATTTTGTGGCGGCCGCCATCTTGGATGAAAATAATTGCATGTAGGTAGTCATGTATTGTCACGAGAATCCAAAAAGTTGCTAAAATTCAGGTCAATCAGACACTGGAAAGTGGGTCAACTTGCAAGATTTGATTTGATTACTGATACCGTGGTGAAACTAAATAAAAGCTTAGAAAAATAAAAAAATATTGCAGACCAAGGGTCCGGTACTTGCGGAACTGTAAAACAATGAGGAGTAGGACAAAGTTCTCAATTTTTGTTTATACTATGTCGGGTTTGGGTGACTATGTTCGTGGTGACCTCGCCCACTGGCAGGAACACCTCGCAGAAGGTATTCTGTGAGGTGGAGGTACTTACTTCACAAGACCGCACCCAATAACTATTCGTAGAAGCCTAAAAGTTGTGTCCTCCTGGTAATCACAATCATTACCATGTTGTGAGCGCTTTTACGGTTAGGGTAGTCTTTCACATCAGACATCAGCCGGTCCGTATGCATTTTGTCCACCGTCGTAATATAAATAATAACAGAAGCAAGAATTTTGTTGAGAATCGCACGAATTTATGAGAATACTTACACAGTACAGTGTGTTTCATATGACATTTTATACCAAAAACTATGAAATTTATAATTAACTTCGTTCAGCGGTGTGTCCGAACAATTGCGACATGGGAGCCTTCAAGAACAGAGTCTATATTTCCCTTAAATGGTTGGCAACGTATCGGCGACCTCTTGGTGTCGCTGATCTCCATGGGTGGTGGTGCACTTGCTCGTTTGGCATCCTCTCGTATATATAAAAAAAAAAAGAATTAGCTTGTTACATTGTTCGATTTGTATCCTTATTTTTTTTATTTACCGGCTGCTAAAATGCGTACTGTCCGCGGCCCGTCTAATATAAAACGTTTACCGTCGCCTGCCGTCGCCTATAGCACCCTATAGGTACGAACACTTGCAAGTTGCAATACAAGGAGCTAGAGGTCTGGCACCACCACAAAGGCCTTATCGCCATGTGATTTCTGCCAGACAACAATACTGTAGGTCAAAGGTGAAAAAATAGATAAAAAAATAAGGAAGATAGGTGACTTACGTCTGGCGACTTCACTCGCAGGAACACAACAATCTTCAAAGGTCACAGTCATAGGTCACAGTACATTATTTATATGGTATCTTACCTACTATGTTGCGGTCTTCAGTGTGTATTGTGGATTTCCTACCTCTCTTTCGCCAGAACTAGTCTGCAGGGTCCACCACGTGCAGTTAAGTTGGCTTAAAGCTGTGCTTAAAGTCTAAAGATGCCTAAAGAAAAAGGTGGTAAATCCCTTATGTTCGATATTATAGCATCGATCTCCAATATTTGAGGGTCACCAGTACTATTCCCGTGATAAACAGACGTCAAATAACGCGATTTGAATAAAAATGGACAGATAAATCGACGGTCCCTACGTATAAAGCGACATGTCAAAAATGGCAAATTTTTTTTATTGCATAAATTGCTATAGATTAAAAACATTTTGTATTTTTTTTACTGATTGTATATAATTAAAAAGTAAGAAATTAACTCATTTGTCCAATAATAATATTCTTTAATTATTCTATCGTAGTATAAGCAGACATGTCTGAAATGACATGTCGCTTTATACGTAGGGACCGTCGAAATACAGGTTTGTATCCTTGAATTTGTTTGTTATTGTTTATCGTGCATCTTTAAAGCCTTTCAGTTTGCAACGTGCGTCTGTGCAGTTCGCCAGTCCGTCACTACTCACTCGCGCCGCGACGCTCGCGACAGGCGAACGTAATCGTGTTTATTTTTTAAATTTTCGTTGTGACTGTGAATACTGAACCGGATAATATTTCTTGAAATATGGCTCCAGTTTCGAACAACACGGTCGTGGGAATTGATGACGATCAACGTTTTGCTTTGATGAAGGTAAATTATTTATTAATATTAAAACTTCTTTGTTTTGTTATCTAACACCGGAGTTGAATGCATCGCGCGTGCACCACATACGTACACACAGCAACAGAACAGCATTAGAATGAAAATTAAATAGTGAAAGACAGTGACGATGCATTGTGAATGTTTGTATCTTAATTAAAATTATGCAATTAACAACAAATTAAATTTTAAATTATTTGCTTATTTTATTTTATATTTACATACCTACCTACTTATGATATAATTATGTTAATAATATTAGCAATGTTAGTAAGTTCGTCGTAAAGTTTTTCTGTAATTTTTAAAGACTAGCTCGGTTGTCGAATGTTTAGCAATAGCCACTTTCACTCCGAAGTCGCGGGTTCGATCCCCGCACAAGACAATTATTTGTGTGCATGAATATGTATTTATTTAAAACAAAAATGTATTTAAGTATAATATCAGTTATCTAGTACACATAGTACAAGCTTTGAAGACCGTGTGTGGTTTGTCCAGGAATATTTATTATTTATTATGATAATTTGGGTTCTACCTGGACCTTATCGTCTAAGTTGAACCGGATTCCCATCCAATATTTAGATTCCAAAAATTCTAAGCAAAAAAGTCTTAGGTTTAAGATATTGACAAACCAATCATAGCTGAAATTTTATTTTTAAAATTAAAATATCCAACGGTAGTCCGTTTCAGTTTCGGCGGTAGGGCCTCTGAACGTTTTATAGGTACACTAGCTGAGCCACGCAATTTTGTCTCGGTTGAGAGTGAAGCGTAGGATTATGATTAAAAAAATTATAATAAGCCAATCTTAAAAGATAGACATGCTATTGCATACTATTTTATATATTGCTTAGTATACTATTACACAGAGAGGTTCATATTTACACGCCCTGCGTCTCCTTTTATTTAAGTATTTCCTTCTTTAAATGTTTAGTTATATTGATTAAAACTGTAATTTGGATGCTAACTATGTAGTCCCTACGGGGAGTGGCGCCGTATGCTGAAATGCAGGTTTTAAACCTAGTTCGGCTACGGGTGCTGTATTGCTTCTGCGGTGTAATACTTGGTTATATGATACGTTAGACCTAAACATAAAACCTGTGTATTTTTGTTCTGGAAATAAATTATTATTATTAAACTTTTTAAGAGGAACAATTACTTACGTCATTGCTGCGTGACTAACCGTTTTCGCAGCGCACGCAACGAAAGCTCTCAAACGGGAAGACTTCTGTTCTTGCAACCATTTTCATCGGTACTCCGTTCCTATTGGTCGTAACGTGATGTTATATAGCCATTATATGCCCTATAACGATAAATGGGCTGTCCAACATTCAAATATTTTTCAATTCAAACTTTCCTCAATCCATAAAACAAACATTTTCGCTATATAAAATCTCTATTGATTCTTGGCTTAAGTCATCATTATCAGCCTGTACCTACCCACTGCTGGATATAGGCCTTTCTCAATGCTTCCCACCATATGCGATACTCCGCTTTCCTCATCCAACCGCTACCAGCCACTTTTTTGTGGTCGTCAGTCCATCTAGAGGGGGGGGGGGGGGGGAGCGTAGGGCCTTAATGGCGTGAGTTCAAGGTGAACAAGGGTGATAAGTATGATATTAAAATTTTCTAACATAAAAAATTAAAGGATTGTCGTATCGTATCGGAATCGTATCGTAGGCAGTAATATACTTACTTTATTCTCCCTCACACCTTTGAGAAATTGAATTCTCTTTTGAACATGCTATACGAGTATATGCATGACTATGTGTAAATGTTTGTGCAACATTAAAAATATTTTTAGTATTTTAGCGTAAATTTTTACCCTTTGTTAGGTAAGTACATTTTTTTTGTTGGATGAATGTCGTAATAATACTTCATGGTTTTTTTAATAAACAGTAGCATAAGTAAGTAGTGTTTTATTTATAATTATTCATTTTTTTATAATCGATAAGAACGACTGTTTAAGCTGTTATATAGTTTCACAAGCCGCATTGTTTGTAATCAAATCTTGCAAGTTGAACTTTATCCACTTCTCAGTGTCCGATAGAGGCGGAATAGCACACTCGTTTGGTTCTCGTGATAATGCGCAATTACCTAAATGCCGGCATTTTATATCTGTTGGAGCCCGCCACAAAATGGAGAAACGGAAGCATTAGAGATGGTCAGTACTCCAGCAATGGACACGCTGTGCAAAAAAAATATTGATCACCAACTCGGGCTCTCGGCACGATGAAATAAGTACATATACATATCGGGTACTACCATAAAATACAGAGACTTCACGCTTTACATTTGTTTTTTTATTTTAGGTAATATACATGTTACAGTCAAAACCCATAACCGGAGAAAACCACTTTTGACCGAAAGTCAGGCAAAGGTTTTGACCAACGTTCTTGTAATGAGCTTCGACGGATTTGTGTAGTCAAAAGCAGTTTTGACTTACGTTTTTAATCTGTGAATTTGTCTGAATAAAGTTCAGACTATTTATATATTATGTTATAGTCAATACCTGAAATTCTAGGCGCTCCTAGGTTTGACTAGTTAAACCACGGGTACCTTACTTACCTCCCTCTCCAAACCAAGTCTTGCTTCTCTCGTTTCGTTCGCTCGGCTTTTATTGATCACATGCATAATCTAACCTTTAAGTATTTATTTATATTATAAACATTACTATAACAACAAAATACAACTATGTATACTAAAGTAAATCATCATCATCTAATCTTAAAATTACTTAAAAATAAAACTAATAAAAAATTATATAAAAAAAAATACCATACTTACTATTCCTCAAAAATATCGGTCCCATGCGGCAGGGAGGCAAGAAGTGACAAAAAATAGCATCTAGCCTAATCAACGTCCACGGCCAAAACTCTTTTGGACTGAAAAGTGGTTTGGCGAACGTCCTTAGCCAAAGGTATATTTGCATGCTTAAATAATTCTGTATTATAAATAAATACGATGGATCAAACTGCTAATATTATTTTTACATCTGTTTTAAACATTTAAGCAAATAAGAGAGGTAGGGCATAGCGTATTTTTTAAGCTGCCCGACTGGGGAAGTACCTCCACCTCACAGAATACCGCAGCCAAATAACAATTCCCTTGGGGGTTGTTGTGTTCCTGCGAGTGAGTGAGGTCTCCAGAAAGAAATGAAGGACGGAGTATGTATAGACTGGCAACGGATCGGCGACCCCCTTAACGTTGCTGATCTAGATGGGCGGCGGTGATTGCTAACCATCAGGTGACCCACATTGCCCCCCCTCTATATAAAAAAAAAAAACTAGTCTATTCTATTCAAAAATGGTTTTGACTGAATATGAGTTTTGACAGTAACATATACATAAATTTAAATTAATCTAATGATCATAACCTTATTATAACCTTCTTACTGCATTTAAACGTCTATATGTCCATTTAAACTTCTAATATTAAGATTTAAGATGTATTGTAAACCTGTGTATTTCAAACAATAATTACCTATTGTTGATCGAAGATTTTATTAAAAAGAATTATACCTCAGTGTCAAGCTTGACGTAATTTTACTTCCTTTTGAGAATATTTATTAGTATTTTTTATGGTATACTCGTACATTAGCAAGACATGTTCTTTTGTTTTCATATTTACACAAAAAATATTTAGGTAACAAATAAGACTATGTGAATATTTGTTGTAAGACGAACTTAAAATCAAACAGTACACAGTGTGTCTTTTATTTATTTATTTATTCACACAAAACAGACTACAACTATTACAAATTATACATACGAAAACTTTAATAAGTTACAATCTAGGTTGTAATCCACGAACATGTGTGTTCATACAAAGTTATATAAGAGGGTTCATTAACACTTACCTACTACTATTTGATATAGCAACAAAAATGTGTAAGTTAAGCTTTACAAAGTTATTATAATAGCCACTTTACACCGTTAGAGATGGGAGTAATTCATAAGTTATATTAAGGTTGTAGTTAAATGCGCACTTACCTACTATTTTATGTAATTTTTGCGGTTTTGTTTTTTATATTGTTATGATTGTAATAGTAGATGCTTGATGTGGATCTTGTTGCATTTGTGTCAAACCTCAGTGGTTTATGAAATGCGTCAATATTGTTATGTTTAATGTCTTTTGTAAACTGGTGTAATAAATAAAAAAAAAAAGTACAATCACAGGATAAATCAATGCCTTACTACGTATATTGCAAGCTCACATTTGCACACTGTTACAAACGTGAGCTTGCAATATATATTTATTTGCAATAAAGAATATCCTTAAATATCCTTATATATGAGACTAGCGATTAAAAATATCAAATTCTAATTCATTGCAATATCTATCTTATTGCACTGACGAGCCATCCTTACCAGGGGGTTGTAAAAGGAGGTATTATTTTTATATACTTGTAAACTAAAAATTCCAATTTGATTGGATCTCCGGGCACTGTACCGAATGTTGAAGGTTATTTGAGAAAGCAAATTAGGTGCATCCAACAGTGAATGAATAATTTTATAAAAATAAATAAAGTTAATATATATTCTACGTGTTTCCAGAGATTGGACACAAAATTTTGATAGTCGTGCCTCATAATTAAGATGGGAGCGTCCCAATTGCTGTCGGTAGCACAAGATTCGTAAACACTTTTTCTGTACTCTGTCTATATGTATGTCTGGGATGGAAATAGCGATAATTTAGAGCATGTAGTACCTACATAAAATTTCAACGATAAAAACACACTCTTGGGGGGTCCATACCTCTCTTTGTAATGGCAGCCATAATTAGTTTGAATTTTTTCTAATAATATCTTTGGCAAAAAAAATAAGTTGTTTTTTTTATACTACGTCGGGTGGCAGACAAGCATACGGCCCGCCTGATGTGAAGCGGTTACCGTAGCCATATTAACGCTCGCAACATAAAATATCGCTCGCGCGCCGCCACCCCCGCTGCTAACGCAGTATCTCCTTCCTTTCTGGTGACCTCACTCACTCGCAGGAACACAACAACCCTCACGGGAATTGTTATTTGACTGCGGTATTCTGTGAGGTGGAGGTACATTCCCCAGTCACCCAGTCGGGTAGCTTACAATGATGCTTCCTACCTCTCTTTTCGCCAGAGCTTCGTTTGTCAGTCAGCAGGGTGCACCGCGTGCAAGTGAAATTGGCTTTAGTTGAAAGATGTTCATGAACCACTTGACTTACACCCTCACTATGTTACCTATTGATAATTTTACATGATAACGCCATAAGAAAACATCGGCCGATGGAGTGGAAGAGAGATAGATGCGTCATAAGCCGAACGCTTAGGCCGATCGTGCCTCTCTATCGCTTGCTCCGCGCTCTCGCTTGCATGCTCGGCTCAGGCGGAACGTGACAATGAGTCATGCTATTTCGTGCGTGCAGCCGGCGTACATCGATTTATAAGGCGTTATCACGTCAAAAAGTAATTGTTGTGGACCTAGAAGCCCTGCAGTTACAAAAAGACGTCAATTGAAAGCTGTCAACATTGTGTATGGAGTGGCCGGGGTATGGTTAAGGGCGAGGTAGGGTTACCGCACTTATGACCCTTGACCGTACATGTGTCCATGTTGACAATGTGCAACTAGGCGGGCACTCGCATAAGATACAAAATCACGATATCGCTACTGATTTATTATCAGATATTTTTGTAATTAAAAGATTTCCCCTAATCTTCGTCCTGTAAGGATTATCTATTTAAATATCATTTGTAATCAATCAGCTTACTTTTCTGTAAATAAATACCTACCTACGAATAATCTGTGATAAAACGAATGTTATCTACATGTTATGTGGACTGGAAAGTGATTTTTGTTGTTTATTTGGATATACCTAAAATACCTAAATGCCCTCCGTATCAGAAGGTCAAATAACCAAAATTACCAAGATGCATTTACGTCATGAAAGTGAAAGGACCAACTAGTAAAACGTCTGAAATCTAAAATACTTAGTCATACTAGTACGACTATTTTAGATTTCAGACCGTCTAACGTCTGGAGTGCGTCCGTATCAGAAGGTACCTAAGTGGAAGTATCCAAGTGACCAAGATACCAAAGTGGAAAACAAAAGGAAGGGATTTATCCCGTCAATGAACTCCCTGTTACAGTATATGTAATGGTACTTTTCCCGCGAGACAGCAATTTGCAGTTTTTTAAGTGTTTTTTATAACATAACACAAATGTGCCAGAGAAGCGTATGTCTTAAATTTTAATTTTGATAACGTAATGCGTGCATAAAACATTGGAACTCTAAGTATACGTAGATAGATAATCAGCGTAATTACCTTCTTACGTAACTTTGTAAGAAAATAGTGGCGTATAATAAGGAAATATACGTAGCTGAGCTACTAGACATGAAGTCGTGCAATTAGTAAAATGACCTATATATTACATACATTAAATAACCTGAAAGTAAACAAGAATTAACAAAATTTTTTTTTGAAGTGAAAACTTCTTTAGCGGCGTGGTGCACTTTTTGGGATGGGTAAAAAATGTTAAACTCGCGTCAGGACACGTGGCCTGATCGAAAATTCGTAAGACGGAGCGGCCGGCGCGGACCGGCGCCGTCGCGGCGTAGGAGAGGAAGTAATATCCCCCTCTCTTTTTACCGCGCGGCGAAAATGTATGCCTGCTCCTGCTGTTTATTTTTAATGTAATATAAATTGTCATGTTTGTGTACGATAGCGCAATAAATGAATATTGTATTTTACCACATAACTGATAGTACTTTTATACTGACAAATAAAGCAATTCGGGCGAAATTATTCCCTAACCATTCCAAAATATTCAAAAATGCACAACGTTAATGTTCAAGTTTTCACTTCTGCCGGCACTCTCGGAGTGTGGCCTGTGTTCTAGCATCACTTATTAAGTCCGCTTTTTGTACTCTTCTTTTGCGGACATATATATATTACATGCTACCGGCGGATGTACAATAATTAGTACATACTCGGTTCGTATATTTCGTTAGTTTATGAGTCCATCTCCACTGACGAAATACATTCTAATACTTTTACAATGTATCACAACTGCGTGTCACCATCATCAATGATATTAACTATTAGCGTTGACGTGCGAAGGTCCCGACTCCCAAGTGTTATTTTAACAAGCTATTCGCAATGCAGTTATTACCAAGGTGATGTGTACTCACAGTGAGTGATTCTTTTCTGTTAACCGCATACTAATTTTGTGGTAATGCTTAATTCGACTTTTACTTTCATTAAAGACCTCGAATTTACGTTAGACTGGTCAGTGTAGCTGTTTGATGATTTTTTATGTAATTTTTGAAATGAAAACTTCTTTAGGCGATGGGAAAAAACCATTGAACTCGCGACACTGTCACCGTAACTGACACCGGTCGTTGCGTCGCATTGGGTCCACGTTTGAGCTTTTGGGGTGTAAGTGGTTCATCAACATCTTTGAACTAAAGCCAACTTCACCTGCACGCGGTGCACCCTGCTGACTGACAAACGATAACATAAGAACAAATAAATAGACATTCCAATTAACAATAGGATTACATTCATATTATAAAATAATTGACAGACATTGCCTTTTGGGCACTTTACCATCATGCGACGACAGCAATTTGGGCTCTATATTTTATTTTATTTAGTATTATATAATTAGGTTTTATTACTTGAAACTATTTGTTTTAAATATAAATTATGACATTCCACAGACATCCTTATCATAAACGTTTCTAACCCTTAAACAAAATATACCCTATTGACAGACATTATAGACATTTAAATATATTCCACGCATTGACAATAATTTGAATATGAGTATGTATTTAATGGATTTTGTATTTTTTATAAACTATGTAATCTGTATGGATCTTTGGTCTGAAAATAAGTGATATTAGGTATAATAATAAGAAAAAAGGTAGTTTTGGGGTGTTTCATTTCATTTGGGGTGGTTCATCAACATCTTTGAACCAAAGCCAACTTCACCTGCATGCGGTGCACCCTGCTGACTGACAAACGAAGCTCTGGCGAAAAGAGAGGTAGGGAGCGTAATTGTAAGCTACCCGACTGGGGGATGCACCTCCACCTCACAGAATACTGCAGCCAAATAACAATTCTCTTGAGGGTTGTTGTGTTCCTGCGAGTGAGTGAGGTCACCAGAAAGGAAGGAGATGCTGAGTTGGCAGCGGGGGTGGCGGCGTGCGAGTGATATTTTATGTTGCGAGCGTTAATAGGGCTACGGCAACCGCTTCACATCAAGCGGGTCGTATGCTTGTCTGCTACCCAACGTAGTATAAAAAAAAAAACGCTACTCTCGTTCCCGAAATACACGTACGAGAGTAAAAGGGAATGGTTTGAGTAGTGAAAAAAAATTCCTGACGATTCAAAATATACACATGTAATAGGCTATTTGACGATGTTCAAAAATTGTATAAATTATTTAACAATATCGTAAAATACACAAAACTATAAAGATCTGCAAACTTTCATTCTAATATCTTCCATTCGACTTATTTTAGGGTCGATCAAAGTTTACCGGAAAAGTCCATTGTAAAAGTAGGTATGATTATATTATAAAATAATATTTCCATTGGAGAACCAACATAGCTGTCGTACAAATTTCTGATTTGATACATACAAACCTGACGTTTTAATTCCGTAGTCTTTTGTATGGAGGGTTTTCGGGAAAGTTTAAAAATTTTGATTTTCAATTTAACATATCTCGAGAGATTTTTGTGCTATCGAAGTAATTCTTTCACCTATAGTTATGTTATTGAGACGTCCCTACATATATCAAACCGAAAAAAATGTTAGTCAAATAGCCTATATGTTCAAGTTTTCACTTCTGTCGACGCTCCCGGAGTGCCACTGTTTTTTAAACCACCACTAGGGCCGAAGCAAATATATGAGCCCGCCTTATGGTAAGCAGTCATCGTAGCCTATGGACGATTGCGACACTAGGGGCATAACTCAGGTAAAAACAATTTACGCTTTTTTTGAAGAGGCCCGTAGAGTAAATAGTCTAGAACACCTTGATTCCACTATTTGAGACTTAGTCATAATAACACAAGTCCTGACTTGTCTTATGTTCTTGCCACCTGTGGTAATCAAGCATACGGCCCGCCTGATGTGAAGCGGTTACCGTAGCTATATCAACGCTCGTAACATGAAATATGGCTCGCGCGCCCCGCTGCCGATGCAGCAACTCCTTCCTTCCTGGTGACATCACTCACTCGCAGCAACACCATAACCCTCAAGAGAATTTGATCATTAATAGTTACCTTATAGTATTAACGTAGATGTACAATAGTTGAAACCTATTCACATACCTATCTACTATAATGATATTCAACAAAGCAAACAGCGAAGCCTTCGCGTGATTACAACAATAGGTAGATACCTACTAGCGATTCTATTCCTCATGATAATTGCAGATTTTGTTAACGTAGGAACACTTACAGAAATTATTATTATTTAAATATATGAAACGGCTCTTTTTGTTAAACGTAACCTAGACTTATTTGAAAAACTTGACGATGTAATGAAAAGATCGAACAGACGTAAATACAATTTAATTTACCCTAATACTAAATTAAAATATAGGAGCAACAACTTACACTGTATGTGCATTAAAATATATAATAAACTACTAGACTCATTGAAATGTTTGACATTATATAAGTTTAAAAAATGTTTATTTGATTTCCTGGTCACAAATTGTTTTTATTCCATAAATGACTTTTTCAATTATAAATTCTAAAATTATGACATGTTTATAAGTATGTACTTAATATTTAATTTGTATAGTAAAATGTTAATTTAAATATATAACTTTGTTTTTCTTATTTTTATATAAATATTCACATGCCATTTTGGTGGAATATGCTGAGGACCATACAATTTATAACGCCATAATGTTAACCATATTCTGTGAATAAAGTATCATTCATTCATAAATATAGTGGTTTCGGCCAACTTGCCAGAATATTATAAAATTTTTGAAAATGGAAAAATTCACCTCCTCCGCCGCAATCGTAACGGCAACGGACAAGAGACCGATGTCTTGTCAGTTGACGCTGTCATGCTGGCCTACAAGATGCTTCTTCACGTTTCACTTGAAGGATCCCATATTATATGATTGAGGAAATATATACGGCAACGCGTTCCACTTTTTAAAGATTTAAACCCACGACTTTTTTTTTACGATTTGGAGTCACGCAGTAAAATATAAGATGCAAAAATTCGTCACCAACACAAATATTTACGGGTAGCTCAGTTGGAAGAGCACTCGACCGGTCATCGAGAGGTCGTGGGTTCAAATCCCACCTAGGCTAGAATTTTTCCATTATCAAAAATATTTATAACATACAGAAATGTTTGAGTGTTACTGAACATCTTTGTCCGTTGAACGGAAGGTCTCTCCGCCAGACATATTAGGAAATTGAATAAGAAATTAACATAATATTACCTAATATCTAACATTCTTTTTGAGTTTATGAAAGTTATTCGGACTTGTTTCTGTATCTTGAGACTTGAAATATTCGATGAAGGCTTGTTCCACTTGCTCCTGTGCGTTTGCTCCCTTTAGAAGTGCTATGGGGTGTCCATTAATTACATGAGACATTTTTGAAGACTTTTGATTCCCCCACATCTCTTTATGAGATGTTGTAAGATTTTCCCCGATCTCCCCCCCCCTCCCGTACATCTCACGTAATTAATGGACAGCCCCCTTAAGAAACTTGGAAGATATTTTATAATACTTTGGTACAAGGGTGCATAGATAGAACACATACACGGAGTATTCATAGAAACACAGTTACATCCTACTATCCTACTAATTCTACAATTATGTATAATCTCTACAATTTTGTATACTTGCAGAATAAGGTAGGTTATTTTCTGCTCAAGGATAGCAGTATCTACACATCACCACTAGTTCAATTTGTATTTCGTTAGAAACTTCCATTAAAATTAATTACAAATCATTATTTAATTACATGAACGATTTACGATAGTCTCGTTTACAAATAAATACAAGAAACGGCACCTCTCACACATAGTGTAGTACTTTCCAAACTTTCTATTCCACCAGTGCCGATTACTAGCCATTATCGGGTTGGTTCACTAGATCGGACAAAATCTCCAATTCTCCATGATGTAACACCGATTTGCTATAATGACAGTATGCGGTGTCACTTATTTTATACATTCTGTGACTTCCTATTCCACAATCTGCGACAAACGACTTCTTGATGATGCTGTAAACGTCTTGCGTAAATCGTTCGTAAGCGCATTCATAGTACTTTCGTATTTATAATTATGTAGATACTTATTTAAGTATTTTAAATCACGCGAATTTAAAATTTTGGTGTGTTTTCGTTATATATAACTTACTTCCTACTTGGTTACAGTCTGGTACATATACCTAGTTAATCGATGTTTAATTATATAGATTTTCTTTGTTAATTTTTGACTTTTCTGGTACCTACTTACATAATTAAGAGTATTTTGATTGTTAACGATCCCAAACTGACAGACGGTTTAGAGCCTTTAGGCATAGCTTTTTAAGTCTGAGAAGAGATTTTGCGTCCCGTTGTGTGTTCTACCGATTGTACAATGGGGTGGGTTCAGAGGAGTTGTTTGACATGATGGCCACGACCTTCTTCTACAGTCGCACCGCTCGCCATCGACAAGGAATTCATCCTCACACATTGGAGCCTAAGTCACGTACTGTACGGTTCCAGAGAAGATTTCTCCCGCGTATGTGTCTGTCAAGCAGTGGAATGAACTGCCTGACGAAATTTTCTCAAGAGACTATAGCATGGGGTTCTTCAAAAAAAGCGTAAAGAGGTTTTTACATGGTAGCAACGCGCGTGTGATGCCCTTGGTTTTACAGGCGTTCATAGGCTACGGTTACTGCTATCCATCAGGCGGGCTGTATGCTTGTTTAAGACTCTAGTGGTATAAAAAAAAGATACGTGTGCTCGTAGGTAAAAACAACTTTATTGTTATATATGGACGCATAATAAACTGTAGGTCTGACTAGATACTTATTTATCTTATAGTTCATAAATTGTCCTCATAATTATATTTCCTTTGCCGTTGAACTAGACCTCTGCGCATCGAGATCATAACAGTCTATAGGTATATATGTAGTACCTAAGCAGTATCTATTTGGTATATATCTATAATATGTACAGATAATACGTACCTATGACTTAGCTTTCAAGTTTTTATAGTTCTTAATTACACAGAGCTATATAAATGAATAAATAATGTTTCTGGACAATCAAACACAGCGCCATCTAGTCCCAAATTAAGCGCAAACCTTGTACTATGGGTAATAGACAACTGATAAATGTACTTAAATACATTTTTTTTTGTAAATACATACTTATAATACATAGAAACGCCCAGACCAAGACAAACAGACATGATCATGCACACAAATGTTTGGCTTGTGCGGGGATCGAACCCGAGACCTCGGAGTCAAAGTGGCCATTGCTAACCATTCGACCACCGAGCTAGTCAAATAGACAAGTTCATGCACACAAATATTTGTCTTGTGCGGGAATCGAACCCACGACCCCGGAGTCAAAGTAGACATGGTTAGCCAGTCGACCACCGGGGTCGTCAAATATGTTTTTATAGTGTAGGTACCTACAAAATAATGTGCCTGAAAAAAATGATTTATTAACTACCAGTATAACACTGATTAACCTACAAAAATTACCTATTCTACTTTGTAAAATGAAAATTGCATGTTTTTCATAGATACTTCTATTTTTTTTTTATACCGCGTCGGGTGGTTGACAAGCATACGGCCCGCCTGATGTGAAGCGGTTACCGTAGCCTTATTAACGCTCGCAACATAAAATATTGCTCGCGCGCCGCCACCCCCGCTGCCAACGCAGCATCTCCTTCCTTCCTTTCTGGTGACCTCACTCACTCGCAGGAACACAACAACCCTCAAGGGAATTGTTATTTGGCTGCGGTATTCTGTGAGGTACATTCCCCAGTCGGGTAGCTTACAATTACGCTCCCTACCTCTCTTTTCGCCAGAGCTTCGTTTGTCAGTCAGCAGGGTCATGCAGGGTGCACCGCGTGCAGGTGAAGTTGGCTTTGGTTCAAAGATGTTGATGAGCCCCTTACACCCCAAATTAATTTTCTATGAAAATATATATATAAATAAAAACTTTCTATGAAAATACTTGGGGTGTGTAAGTGGTTCATTAACATCTTTGAATCAAAGCTAGCCTCACCTGCACGTGGTGCACCCTGCTGACTGACAAACGAGGCTCTGGCGAAAAGAGAGGTAGGGCATAGCGTGTTTTTTGAGCTGCCTGATTGGGGAAGTACCTGCACCTTACAGAATACCGCAGCCAAATAACAATTACACTTGAGGTTTGTTGTGTTGCTGCGATTGAGTGTGGTCACCAGAAAGAAAGGTAGGAGAATAGGCTGGCAACGGATCGGCGACCCCTTTGTGTTGCTGGTCTCCATGGGCGGTGGTGATTGCTTTCCATCGGGTGGCCCACATGCTCGTTGGTCCCCCAGTCATTTAAGCAGTCATATTAGCAGACTAGGTACCTAATAGGGTGAAATATTTTTTATAATTACTCGCTATACCAACTGGCCATGCAGTATCATTCGCCCCTTTCGGCTCCTAACGTATAACTTTCCTCAAGAATAGGCTTGTTGCCCATGTCACAAAATTATAAAAACTCTCTATCAGTAACGTAAAATACATAAAACTAGAACGATCTGCGATCTTAAAATTTTAATAACTTATGTACGACGTGTTTTATGTTCGGTCAAAGTTTGGTGGGAAAGTCCATTTTAAAGGTATGAAATTATAAAAAATAAATATTACCATCGTAGAAACAATAAAAAACACTATAACTTTTGTTACGGCACTGGCTACATAAACGCAATATTTAACATAGCTGTCGTACAAATTTCTGATTTAATGCATATAAAATAGCACGGTGTGACGTCATAACGTGGTGGCCTTTTGAATGGAGCGTTTTCGGGATAGTCCAAAATTGTGATCTTCAAGTTATCATATCTCGAGAAGTTTTTATGCAATCGAAGTAATTATTTCACTTATATTTATATTATTGTGACGACTTTAAATAACAAATCGAAAAAAAAAAAGGGATATAAGCCTATTGGGCAATCATAAATAAGATCCTTTTGACCTTTTGATAGTTCCAGAGATTACCACGGTCAAAACTGGGGCCCTACCGCCGAAGCTGAAGCCGATTACATCGAATATTATGATTCGAAAAATAGGTCTTACGTTTTAGTTATTGCCAAACATCTTCAGCTAAGTCGATAGAGCTCCATAGTTTCTACCAACTAAGCTATACACCAGTACCATCATAAATCAGAGCTGAAGTTTGATATTCGCAATTAAAAATCCGATGGTAATCGGCTTCAGGATAGTTGGTTGGCCGTGTGGTTTCCGTAGACTAGAATAGAATCACTCCGTTTCTTCCCGTGGATGTCGTACAAGGCGACTATGCTAAATACATGATCAAATATCGATCAGGCCTCCCCAACCCGTTTGGCCAGCGTGGGGAGTGTAAGCCAAATCCTTCCGTCTAGGACGGACGAGAGAGGGTCGTGCTCCTGTAGTGGAGACTAAAATGGACCTGATGATGATGATGGTGATGATAGCTGGTAGGGCCTCAGTTCTAACTAAAAAGAGAGGTAGGGCATAACTTTGCTTTATTATATTAGTATAGATAGATGTAACCATGAGTGCTGCGAGGCAAAATACTTCGTCCGACTGATTTCCAGCATCCTAATGATCAGTTACCTATTTAAGGTCAATTGGTATTTCGTTATATTTTTATGAAAGTTACACAAGTCAGTTGCCTAAGAGTGAGCGTAAATAAGGGCCCATTCTAATCTGTGGTTACGCTTTGGCGATCTCAAAAAATCGGCCAAGTTCAGTCTACTTACGTACTTAGGATTTCGTATCAACATAGAATACTATTTTATATAATCGGTACATGAGTAGGTGTAAATTAATTAAGTAAATTAAATCATGTATTTTTGTCGTGAAAGCAGACTGGTTTCGATCTCATACGTAGATCTTCAACAGGGCGAAATTCTAGACACTCACTCCCCGCTCGTTTACTCTATCGCGACGAATACTGCTGAATCGGTAGAGAGAGGGAGTGCGTCTGGACATTCGCCCTGATGAAGATCTCCATTTGAGATCGAAACTAGTCGACTTTCCCGAATAAAATATATGAGTGACCCGTTTAATTAAATTACTTAATTTACTATGATTACCTCACGTGAGTTTTAAATGTTTTAATAATAATAGGTGTGTTGTTATACTTATTTATTATATATATTGATAATTTTGATTAATTTATTTTCCTTATCGTAATATACTTAGTTTGTTTGTTGTATAATCAAGATAGTCAGCTATGCAAAACAAGCGTCACTAATTGAGAAAATAATTGTTAACTAAATACATAACATAACGAATCTGAAAACTATCTTACACGCTTTCCTAATAAACGATTAACTAAGACGTTATAAATTTATATAGCTGGATCATAGCTATATATAAAATGTTATTTTCCGTATAAAGAAAAACTGGGGAATGTACCTCCACCTCACGGAATTCCGCAGCCAAATAACAATTCCCTTGAGGGTTGTTGTATTCCTGCTAGTGAGTGAGGTCACCAGAAAGGAAGGAGATGCTGCTTTGGCAGCGGGGATGGCGGCGCGCGAGCAATATTTTAAGTTGCGAGCGTTAATATGGCTACGGTAACCGCTTCACATCAGGTGGGCCGTATGCTTGTCTGCCACCCGATGTAAACGGAACGGAAACTAATCACCACCGCCCATAGAAATCAGCAACGCCATGGGGTCGCCGATCCGTTGCCAGCCTTTTAAGGGAAAAATTGACTCTGTACTTGAAGGCTCCCATGTCGTATTTATTTGGAAATACTACGGAGGGAAGTTGATTCCACAATTTCACAGTTCGTGGCAGAAAAGGTCTTAAAAATTGTACTGTAGTAGATCGCCAATTATAAAGCTGATGTGGATAATGGTAGCGACAAAGTGCTCAAATATATCTATGTACTGTAACAGTATCATCATCAGGTCATTTTAGTCTCCACTACAGGAGCACGACCCTCTCTCGTCCGTCACAGACAGGAGGATTTGGCCTACACTCCCCACGCTGGCCAGACGGGTTGGGGAACTTTAACAGTATAATTACATAAAAACTGTAACAGTATAATTACATAAAAAATTTAACATACAAGAAGGCATTTAATCTACAAATTTTCATTATTATTTTTTTGTTTTTGATTGCGACGGTAAATGGCGCGTGACAGTGTGAATGCCGGGCTTAACTTGCATTTATCTTACCACAGTAGAAGGCATCCATAAGTAAAAGCATCTGTTCAAAACAGTTTTTTGATTAGTTTTATCCTTTCTCTATGGTTTTACCTAATCAGCAAATAATATATTTTTAACCCGAATAGTATTGTCACAGCAAGGAGGGACCCCGTAAGTTTTGAGATCTTGGCGCACTGCAACTGCAGTATGAAACTCTATCTCCGTACTGTGAGTTTTTCCAAACGTCTTTTCTTCCTTTTCGCTAGAGCCTCTTTTGTTTATTAGCATGCAAGACGGGTAGGCGAGGTTGATTTTGGCCCTAAGTATGGCGATGAGTAAGTTACATTCCGAAGCTATGAAGCTCTACATAGACTCTATGTTATGATTTTTTATTATAAAAAAAAAACAGTAGGTATCTTTAATGTGAATTTTGAACATACGAGATATGTTCAATAGCAATATAAATAAATAAATAAATCTTTCTGGACAATTTACACAGCGCCATCTAGTCCCAAATTAAGCACAAAGCTTGTACTATACAACAGATAAAATTGTAATTACATATATTTTTTTTTGTAAATACATACTTATAAAACATAGAAAACACACAGAGCAAGACAAACAGACATGTTCATGCACACAAATGTTTGTCTTGTGCGGGGATCGAACCTGCAACCTCGGAGTCAAAGTAGCCGTTACTAGCCATTCGACCACCTGGCTCGTTTATATAATAAATCATCTATACCTATAACAAATCGTCTATATAATAATAAATATAATACTTATTATCACTGTTATCTACTCAGTACTTACTTATAAATTATTACAAGACCCTTTCGCAAACGTAAATCGTGAGTAATATCTTAATTGCATTAACGAAGAGGTAGCTACTCATATTGATTGCATACCTACTCTAAAAATAAAACACTTTCAACCAAAAAAAATTTCGAAATTGAGCGTTGGAAGAATCGTATCAAGCCTCAAGGTCATCGACCAGTCTACACCATTTACATTCATATGTATGAATGCAAGTACCTAGTATAATGTATTCAGAGCGAACATGATCCATATTAGAAAAAAAGCCAGCCAAGTGCGTGTCGGACTCGAGCGTTGAGGCTTCCGTATCATTAACTTGTAAAAAACCATGCCCATATTACTAGATAGAACCCTAACTTCTAACTCTTAGTATGAAACACTATGTGAAGGTGTTTGGTTGAATATTTATATTATTATCACTATTGAAATAAGTATCATTTGGATTTATTCCAAATATATTATATAACTTTGTGTTTAACCAAACAAAGTGTGTGTGACAAAACGACTGATAGACGGACGACGAAGTGATGCGTAAATCGTAATACATTTATGGTAAGATCATGTCGTTCGTCTATTTTTCTTAGGGTTGCCATCCGTTGGGGTTCAACAAAAACAAGCGTCTTTCCTTCCCCAGGGTCCGATTGATCACCAAAGGATTTTCATAAGATTTTCATTAGGCTATTGAAGGAATGTTCAGGGTTAAGGTATATAATTAAAACATTCTTAAAGCTACAGGGTACGAATCTAATGAAATTTTATACAGACAGATGGAGCAATGTCATGATGGCATATAAACGAAAATATTAAAATAGGGTACATTGTTCGCGCCTGCTACCTACATGGTTTGGTGAAAGGGTGAAAACCGTTACAAAATAAAAAATCTAAGACTGTACATTAGTGTACATGTACTGTCAATATTTATTTTTCTTACTGGTAATCACAATTGTGTAGCAACCCAATTGTGATTACCAGTAAGAAAAATAAATATTGACATTAAAAAAATATCTTCCTAATCCAATACATTTTCCAGTCCTGCAACATTTATTTAACAATTCCACTGTGTTTCTAGTCAAACGATGTTTGATCAAGATGTCATAAGAAGAGGTCTAAGTCTGAAATGTGAAGTAAACTAACTAAACACTTGTACACTTTTAACACCTTTACAAAACACTTGTCTTGTAGTGTGATGTAGCAGGTCCCAATGCAAACATTGCCAAATGCCCAATAAGCCCGACAGAAACGAGATTTGGTTTGCTACTTTATGACACTACCACACTACCTATAATTACTAACTTAACGCTTCTTTGTCACAACGTTACTAGGGTTACTAGTATCACACCCCCGCCACTTCATACAAATGTCGCGTCGTGAACTATATACATCAGGGACCTATTCCAGATTCGTCTGTTAGTAGTGTGATAGTACTATACTTATTCTGTGCTTGTGTGTAGTAAATAATAAATCACACATACGCCAAAAATGGCGTGAAAACCGTATTAAGCCGTAAGTGTAGTAGGTAGCATACGTTTGCTTACCCACACTGACAGAAATTTGGGTACTATGCCAATAGTTCACTAGGGCATGTACGGAAAAAAAACTAGTTCAGAATTTACTCTGATTAAAGTCAGACAGACAAAACTCTAAAAGTTATTTGTATGCGTTTCAATTATTTCTTTTTTTAAAAAGATGCCTCACATATGTAGGTATATAAATAAATACAGGAATCAATTATGTACCTACCTAGTTACAATTTTATGTTTATATATGTATCTGAACAGTAAAATTACGTGTAAGTACTTATTTACTTTTTACCTTTGGTCCTTAATAATAAATTTTAAGTAAGGTAGGTACTTATAAAATAAAGGCGATCACTAAATATATATTACATAAAATGTTTATGTAAAGTAATTTGAGATAACAAACTAAATAAAATTCTAATATTTTAAATCACAGATTTCATAAAGCTCCACAAACTTCGCGCTGTAAATGTATTACATAGACTTACTTAGAGCGCATAACAACCGACTGCCCCCTTACCACCATCTCTTATTGCGATTCAATAACTGAATAGATTGCTTATTCATACCAATGAATAAGAGACTCAGTCGCTTATTCATTGGTATGAATAAGCATCGCAATAGTTGGAGAAAAATTGTTAGAAGGTAGATGTTTCTACGGTCACGACCCTCAGTAATGAGGTGTACGACGCGAGGAGGTGGATGGCTTACGTCTAAGTTATTGACAAGTAACTTAAGCTTAGTCGGTACCGATTAAGCTTAAGTTACTTGTCAATTGCCGCTCTACCTAGAGCGCCAGAGTTACTATCAACCAAACTAAACACAAGAACCATAAATCTAAGTTGACGTTAGATCTTCGCTATCAAAAAATAATCGGCTTCAGCTTTAGCGGTAGAGCCCCTGGTATTATTATTCTATGAGTAGGGTATATATTTATACTATAAAAATATAGTATGTATTTCAATACTAATTTATTGTCATAATAAAACTAAAGAATCTGGTAACCTCACTCACTCGCCGGAACACAACAATACCTATCTGGGAGATACGTATTAAAAACATTGGAAAATTAACGAAGAAAATAAAATAAAAGAAAAAACATTTTCCAAATTACAAATTTGCAATACAAGTTGAAAAAGGATTGAGATTTTAATTATTGGGTGACAAATATTATGAACAAATGACTTAATAAAAAAAAATACAAATCGATTGGTCTCGATTTTAGGTCACGAAAGTTGTCTGTGATTAGTTTTGAAAATTGTTTTGTGGATTAAGATCTTTATGGTATATATAATATATTTTTTGATATAGTTGATATTTGTATATTTTTTTTTGTGTTATTAACTTAATAAAGTACTGAACTTGATATTTATTTTATATTCATTGTATTACTTCCATAAAATCATAAATTTAGTTCAGTTAATAAGTAATACGACATTCATTGACTGTTAGGCGGTACGAATTTCGCCGGGTCAGAGTAGTTTCTAATAAAAAATACTTACCGATGAAATGTCATACCTTTGTTAGCATAATTACAACTTGTGGAAGAATTTCCGCAATGAAAAGTGCTACAAAACATATTTACACACGCATGTTTCGAAAACATCTGCTTGCCAACAAAGCGAGTTGGTCAATTTGGTGACTATGAGAATCACCTGGGCGGCAACAAGGTCACGTGCTTACGACTTCTAGTGCCATGTTATCCCTACTAATATTATAAATGTGAGTTTGTTTGTTACGCTCTCACGCCGAAACTACTCAACAGATCATCATGAAACTTTGTACACATATTCTCAAAGAGTACGGACATTCTTTTTTATATGAGAGAGGGGCAAGTGAGCATGTGGGTCACCTGACGGAACGCACTCAAGTAAGTAGTAATAGGATTTTTATTAAAAAAAAGTTAACGCGGGCAAAGCTGCGGGTGGAAGCTAGCGTTTATATATTTCTGTGGTTGTAACATTATGTGAATTTATAGTATAATAACATGTCAAATAAATAGACATTCCAATTAACAATAGAATTACATTATTACAATATAATTGACAGACAATAGAAACATTTAAATATATTCCACGCAATGACAATAATTTGAATATGAGTATGCTGTGTGTATGACGAGCTCGGTGGTCGAATGGTTAGCAATGGCCACTTTGACTCCGAGGTCGCGGGTTTGATTCCCGCACAAGACAAACATTTGTGTGCATGAACATGTCTGTTTGTCTTGGTCTGGGTGTTTTCTATGTATTATAAGTATATATTTACAAAGAAATAATGTATTTAAGTACATTTATCAGTTGTCTAGTACCCATAACACAAGCTTTGCGCTTAATTTGGGACTTGATGGCGCTGTGTAAATTGTCCAGAAATATTTATTTTTATTTTTATTTTTTATTATAAATGTGAATGTGAGTTTGTTTGTTACGCTATCACGCCGAAACTACTCAACAGATCATCATGAAACTTTGTACACATATTGTCAAAGATAATTAGCAAAGACATAGGATTTTTATTTAAAAGAAAAAATTAACGCGGGAGAAGCTGCGGGTGGAAGCTAGTGTTTATATATTTCTATGGTTGTAACATTATATGAATATCACTACATAGTATAAAACAAAGTCGCTTTCTCTGTCCCTATGTCCCTTTGTATGCTTAAATCTTTGAAACTACACAACGGATTATGATGCGGTTTTTTTTAATAGATAGAGTGATTCAACTGGAAAGTTTATATGTATAATATATGCATAACATAGTAGAAAAACACTGATAATTTAGAGGTTTCTAATGTGATGTCGTAAATAAACACGTTTTTTTGCTCTTTCATTGCAAACGCTGGCTGAACCCAACGAGATAGATCAAAATAATGTAGTACAGTATTGTTCACCTTAAAATGGTCTACAAAAAAGTTCGCGATGGTATATGTCTATCTCTTAGTGGTAACACACAATAACCGTTATTTTATCCTTTGCTTTTTACAAGAAATAATGCCTTATTTACGAAGCGATTTTAAGCAATACAGAATTAATCCTTATCCAATTAAGTACCTTAAATACATTGCGCATTTAATATAGATCAATATGGCCCTTCACAGCATGTAATTTAAATGAATAGTTTAGAAGATATTACACATTTAAAATTTCAGGGACATAACGGCTGTGGCGGTACCGGCCGCGGAGCCGGCGGCGGCGTGTGCCTATAACTGGGGAAGGACTGGATAGGACAAAGCGCAAAGACCTTCTGTAGTACATTTAGTATCAGCATTGCACCCGTGCGAAGCCGGGGCGGGTCGCTAGTCAAGTATAATTACATGTCAAATTAATAGACATTCCAATTAACAATAGAATTACATTCATATTATAAAATTATCGACAGACAATAGAAATATTTAAATATATTCCACGCATTGACAATAATTTGAATATGAGTATGTATTTAATGGATTTTGTATTTTTTATAAACTATGTAATCTGTATGGATGTTTGGTCTGAAAATAAGTGATATTAGGTATAATAATAAGAAAAAAGGTAGTTTTGGGGTGTTTCATTTCATTTGGGGTGGTTCATCAACATCTTTGAACCAAAGCCAATTTCACCTGCACGTGGTGCACCCTGCTGACTGACAAACGAAGCTCTGGCGAAAAGAGAGGTAGGGAGCGTAATTATAAGCTACCCGACTAGGGAATGTACCGCCACCTCACAGAATACCGCAGCCAAATAACTATTACCATGAGGGTTGTTGTGTTCCTGCGAGTGAGTGAGGTCACCAGAAAGGAAGGAAGGAGATGCTGCGTTGGCAGCGGGGGTGGCTGCGCGCGAGCAATTTTTTATGTTGCGAGCGTTAATATGGTTGCGGTAACCGCTTCACATCAGGCGTGCCGTATGCTTGTCTGCCACCCAACATGAGCCGACGTAGTATAAAAAAAAAGTTAATAGGTACTAAAAAATTTTTTTATGACTATAAGCACCGTTTAAATTGTCACTTTTTTGCTGGCTGTTTGGTATCGTCACGTATCGTATTGCTAACAATAAATATTAAAGTGTTACAATCTTTTGGTGATATACATAAATAAAATAAGAAAACGTCCCACAGCACAGGTTGGCTGGCTGCAAGCTCGCCTTTGCAAAACTACAAACTGTTATATTGTGTTTGTTTGTGACAGTTACACTTCTTATGTATCTTATTTATATGCAATAAATTATATATATAATATTTTTTTTTAGAAAGGAGTACCATTACATTAACTCCTAATGTTCAAGTTGACCACAATATTACCTATCATTTTATAATGACCTGCGTCGATTGCATACATTGCATATAGACGAGTCACTCTTATGTAATTAAATGCGGTATATCTATTCAAATGTTGTAATAATTCCACCTGATTACATTTTGAAATACCAAATTGGTAATACGAGAAAAAGTTAATTGTTCCTTAGTATAACGAATACATCGTTAACAAGTTTAGTAAATTCTCACAGCTGAGCTGGATATTAAACACCGGAAATCCCAGGAAAATCTCATTGTGGAGAGTTCTCTAATAAATAATAAAAACAAATAGTTATTTTATCGCTGCTAGAACAAAAAAATCTTTCTGGTGACCTCACTCACTCGCAGGAACACTCAAGGGAATTGTTATTTAGCTGCGGTATTCTGTGATGTGGAGGCGTACTTCATCTTACAAATACGCTGTACCCTACCTCTCTTTTGACAGTCTCTTTCACTAGTCGGCAGGGTGTACCACATGCAGTTGAAGCTGGCTTTGGCTCTAAAGATCGTGGTGAGCCCCAATTAAAACTCACAATGACTACAATATCTATAATGCATCTAGTGATCTAGTTTCCAAGAGCAGCTGTGGTACACGTAAGACCACAGTAAGGACATGGAAATTAATAAGTAATGTCTTGGGTAACACCAATTCCGAAAATGTCATAAGGTCGGGTCACTGGTAATATGCGAAGAAAATGTTTAAGGTGACGTGAGTCCAGGGCTTGGCCGTTTTCGAGGGGGTGAGGTACGGGGCTTGAGAGGAGCCGGCGCGGGGTACTCGCTTACAAGCGCGCGATCGCTGCCGAGACGCCACAGTATAGCGAAGCGACTACCTACACCCGTGTAGTACCACAGAATAATATACTCTAACAGAATATTCACTTCCGACACAATTGGAAAAATCACAATTAAAATATCAACCTTCGATACGCGCTAATACGGTCCATAATAATTCTGCAGCTGTACTCGTACCTGAGTCTTTCAGCGGCAGGGACAATCGAAAGTAACCCCTATATCTAACGCCTTACGAGCGACAGCCGCTGCTTTTACAAAATGGTTTGTCTCGGCCTGGACGTCACTTGGCAGCGTGTCGCTCATAGGGTTGAACCAAAACGCTCGCGACCGAGCCGCGAAGATAGTTATGAATACATACGCTTGTTTATTAATGTTCAATAAAATACATATACTTAAACTACCAAAAATTGTAGTAGGTTTAGGTATGTGTACGTTTATTACTTTGTTGTACTTACTTATGTTACTATATCATACTCTGTGATTATTAAGTACATAGGTAGGTACTTAATAACAATAATGTTAGGTAATGTTGACACTGATAGAATGTATAATTTTAGTGTAAGTTTTAACAGGAATCATGACTGTACGTACTTACAGATCAGGTTTACTATTCACGTTGTCCCAATAATAGCTCGGATGTATCTTTAACACGGAAAGTATTTGTAACATTGGTGTAGGTATGTATTTTAAGTCTCTAATCTACTAAAGTCATAATGTCAGCAGAACTCACGCGCCGATAGATCATTTAGCGTACATTTTTTAACAGGTGAGAGTGATCGCCCGTGGCACTCACACACTGCTTAGGTATAACTATAAATCATTATCTTTAAAATTTGTGTTCGTGAATCCGAATGCAGAACAGTAACGCTTTTGTTTAACCATCTTGGTCGCGTCGCATAGCGCGTGCGAGAGCGCGCGTGAGTGACACTCGACTAAATTGTGCTCCCGGGCGCGTCGGGCTTGTAGGTAAATAACTCGGCCGAATGGCGGAGTGACACAGGCCTGGTAGTACTACACCCGTCAATACAATAGTTAAAAGTACTTACTGGAAATATAATTATATGAAAATAAATAAACCACATGTAGAAATACATTTTTTTTATTAATGGAGTATATTATATTCAACATGCAAACAAGTGGTGTTTTGGTATATTATGAAAAAGTAAAGAATTCAAAATAAAAAGAAAACTATTCAATAATTATTTTATATTCAATTATATTTATTATTGGTCAAACTAAAATAGGTACATACTTAGACTAACTAACTATCACGCGCCAGCATACACTATTCTTCATCCTTCTAGGAATCGATATGTGCCGTACAGCACGCGTCTGTCCCTAGCTACAATGCCCGAGCATACAGCGGTATTGATATTAACAGTATTTATATTTGACAACCCCGGTGGTCCAATGGCTAACCATGTCCAGTTTGATTCCAAGGTCGTGGGTTCGATCCCCGCACAAGATACGAGTAAATATTTGTGTGCATGAACATGTCTGTTTATCTTGGTCTGGGTGTTTTCTATGTATTATCTATACTAATATTATAAAGCTGAAGAGTTTGTTTGTTTCTTTGTTCGAATTGAGAAAATATTTTAGTGTTAGCCTATATTTCAAGGAAGGCTATATATAGGCTATATAACATCACGCTAACACCAATAGGAGCGGAGCACCGATAAAAAACGGGAAAAAAATATTCCTTTTGAGGGCTTACGTTGCGTGCGCTGCGTAAATTTGCGCATATGCCTATCTTTTAAAATTAAATCACTATAGCATAATATAGGTAAAAGGTTGTTTGTCCTTCTTTCACGTCAAAAGTAACAAACGGATTTACATGTTTTTTTTTTGATATAGTTTAAGGCCTGGAGAGTGACATAGGCTACTCTTTATCAAGGAAAAACATTTTATTCCCACGGGAAAAAATAAAGTTAATCATTTGTCCTTCTTTCACGTCAAACACGAACCTAAGTACGGACGTGATTTTTTTAATGGGGATAGTTTACGATCTGGAGAGTGACATAAGCTACTTTTTATCACGGAAATACATCTTAATCTTAAACTTTGTAATCATTTGTCCTTCTTTTACATCGAAAGTAACCTAAGTACCGACATGATTTTTGTTAACGGGGATAGTTTACGGTCTGGAGAGTGTCATAAGCTACTTTTTATCCCATCAAGTAAAAAAATGACAACAAGAAAAAAATATACACAAATTAATGGCAGCTTCCCTGGACCACGCGGGCGAAGCCACGGGTTAGTATGTATGTATTTACAAAAAAAAAATATTGATTTGATTTCATGATTGATTGAGAGAATTGTTATTTGGCTGCGGTATTCTGTGAGGTGGATGTAATTCTCCAGTCGGGTAGCTTACAATTACGCTCCCTACCTCTCTTTTCGCCAGAGCTTCGTTTGTCAGTCAGCAGGGTACACAGCGCGCAGGTGAAGTTGGCTTTTGTTTAAAGATGTTGATGAACCACTTACACCCTAAAATATTAATGATCCAACGTCCTAGCTCCTACACCAAAAAAATATTAAGCGTAAGTCGTGTCCTACACCAAAAACGTTGGTGGCGGAAGCACGCAAAGTAGTGTAGATCAAATTGCCTGTAAATTTGACTTCCGCAAAATAACACCTGAATCAATTAACTATCTACCTACTAATATTATAAATGCGAAAGTATGGATGTCTGTTTGTTCCACTATCTTTGGGGTTATCACTATATCTGGGCTGTAAGTGGTTCATCAACATCTTTGAACCAAAGCCAATTTTACCTGCACGCCGTGCACCCTGCTGACTGACAAACGAAGCGCTGGCAAAGGGAGGTAGGGAGCGTAATTGTAAGCTACCCGACTGGGGAATTTACCTCCACCTCACAGAATACCGCAGCCAAATAACAATTCCCTTGAGAGTTGTTGTGTTCCTGCGAGTGAGTGAGGTCACCAGAAAGGAAGGAGTTGCTGTGTTGGTAGCGGGAGTGGCGGTGCGCGAGCAATATTTTAAGTTGCGAGCGTTATTATAACTACGGTAACCATTTCACATCAGGCGGGCCGTAAGTTTTTACGGCCCGACGAAGTATAAAAAATAAAAATTATGACGCCTAAACGGCCAAACCGATTTCGATGATCGCGTACCTACATGTCTGCGATAAACTCAATCGCTACTGAACGAATTTCAATGTGGGTTTACAGATATTCCAAGAAAGATTTATAATAAAGTTTTCCAAAGAAACATCTAGCATGAGAAAAAGAAACCGGGTCTCAGTAAAAAAATAAATGTATCATCATCATCGTTGTTTTGTTGTCTTACTGATATTCCTACACTGTGTTTATTTCAACGTGTTTATTGACAACGCGTTGAACGGACGCGCGGCACAGGTCCTACCTCGAACGCAGCTCCTAGAGCACTGACGTTGAGAGCGATCGAGAATCGGGGAGGGTGCGCGACCGTAAATCGTTATTCTTTTAATAATTTTATTTAAATTATTTTATTTTTAAAAGTAATAGCATAGTGCTCTCGTAATTAAAATTATGAAAATTTTGGTATAATTTCCTTATAAAAAAATTGTATTAAATAGTTATAATTTTTACTTAGTGCAAATTTAGAGAGTAAGTTCGCGATTTTTTTCTATCGAACCAAAAATTATTAATTGTGTTTTCAATAGCTTTGTGCACTGCAGAAAGGACTTAAGATTTCATAGTTAAATTTCTAGGAACCAAATTGAAATAGTTTAATAGAACTATTCTTTCAATAAGCGTGTTTCCTGGACTCACTTCACCTTAAACTATTGAATACTTACTTAATTCATAGAAAACAACGGTACCTCCTCTAAATCAAACATTTCCTTTTAATTAGATTTTGCAGGCTGGTTTATAGAAAAAAAGAAAAAAATAACTGAATTGAAAAAAGTTGGAATAGCCCGTCCACGTCAGTACGTGGGAAATACCAACTATTAAAAATTGTATATATTTATGGGCGATTCTTGTCAAGAACACCTGATTGAAAAGAACCGCCTAGTCAATTTCAGAAAACTACCTAGTGCTTAGATTTCCTCCTCCTCAAAACATGTCCTAATTCTTCCACCTCGTTTTTTATATCGCGCCTTACCGCTTCCATGGCAGTTTTACCGATAATACGCAATATAATAAAACAACATTCTCTGTTTAGACTAAGTGACTTAAAAATAATTCGACTTCGGCCTTTGCCAAATTTGTCTATTTCCAAAGTTGTAGCTTCCTAATTCGTCCACTCCTTGTTATCCAGATATCAAATCCATCCATCCAGATCCTAATGTTCCAGAGCACAATTTACGTATGACATAAACGGAGTTGAGGTAGTAAATTGTGCTCTGAATCGTCGTTCAAAAAGACGATAAAGTGATTTATTAGGAGTGGACGTATTAGGAAGCGACAACTATGGAAATAAACAAATTAGGCAAAGGTCGAAATATCTCAACTCGGTTTATGACTTCATAAACGGAGTTGAGACTTACCATAAATTGTGTTCTGAATTGTCGTTCACAAATAACTTATTTTTCAATGTGCCAGTGCACTGCAAAAACCCTCTTAAATCGCCTGCGCAATTTTATTTCTTAGACCTTCTGAATTTAGGTTAATTTTGTGGTCGAACAATACCACATACAACTTTGAAGAAATAGAATGTGCATTGTGTGTGTTGTGCTAACCCTTTTTATTGCTAAAAGTGCGTGCTTTTAGTGCTAAAAATGGACTTTATGATACCTGATACAATGCCAGTATTGCCATGGGCACTGAACTACTAAACCGCATTGGCTTGCTTACTAATATATTAGGTTGGGGAAAAAGTCTTTTCGTATTTTATATGAAAATTCAAAACATTTTTTAATAAAGTTTATTTACATTTAACTAAAGTATGTAGGTGCCATTTTGTTCGATAACTTTTGGCCATCTTGTAGGTAGAGACATGATCCCATTACTATATAAATTTTGGGACTTCTGTTCAAAAAACCACGACAAGTGGTTTTGGCAGTCTTCTCGTGATGTTAACCTGACATTGCCTAAAGAATTCTGAAGAGACCGAAACAGGTGGAAATCAGAAGGTGCAAGGTCAGGACTATACGGCGGATGCATTAACACCTCCCAGTCAAACTCTCTTAATTTTTGCTGAGTGGCTAAAGATGTGTGAGGTCCAGCGTTATCATGATGAAAAATCACACCCCTTCTGTTAATTAATTCCGGCCGCTTTCTCTCAACTTTTTGCTTTAATCTCATCAGTTGTTCACAGTAGAGTTCAGAATCGATAGTCCTGCCTGGCGGTAACAGCTCATAATGAATAATACCCTTCCAATCCCACCATACACACAGCATCACCTTGTTGCGGGTTAACCCGGGTTTTGCCAGAGTCTGTGAAGCCTGACCGGCCTTTGACCACGACCTTTTTCGCACGTTCTTGTCGTACGTGATCCACTTTTCATCACCAGTTATAAGCTTCTTCAAAAACGGTTCGCTTTCATTACGTCGTAGTAAAGAATCGCAAATGAGTACACGGTTCATTAGGTTTCTTTCAGTGAGATCGTGAGGCACCCAAATATCGAGCTTTTTAGTGTACCCAGCTTTTTTCAATTGCGCCAAAACTGTTTTGTGGTCAATTCCTAATTCTTCAGCTACGTCGTAACTACTGATATGCCGCTCTTGCTCCACTTTTTCAAAAATGGCATCCATTTTATCCGTAACAGGGCGACCAGAGCGACGTGCATCTTTCACATCAAAATTTCCTAATTGAAAACGCTTAAACCAAATTTGTGCTACTCTCACAGACACTGCACTAGGTCCATAAACGTCACAAATTTTATTCGCAGCTTGCGTTGCATTTTTACCTTTTTTGTAGCAAAATTTTAAAATGAATCGAATTTCTTCATTAGATTCACTCATCTTGACAGTAAAAAAAACAAATGAAAATCACACATTTACCTAATTTGAATTTGGAATTATCTTTTTTAAAATTTAAACTTTTTAAAGATATCAAAACCTGCCAGACACAAATGGTATAACCAAAGAGATTTTATTACAAGTTCATACATACTATAATGCGGAAAGACTTTTTCCCCTACCTATTACGTATATAGGTATACAATGTGTATCGTTCACTTAGGGATAAACTTTGATCCCGAAAACTACACAAAAAATCATCGAAAAAAATAATAACATCTTTTTAAATAACCATTGTACTTAATTTTTTGGCTGTTTTAAATTTAGTGAATTGAAAATTTCCAAAATAGGTAAAAGCGTTCGGAAAAAAAACATACTGTTAGCTAGCAATTATCCTTTTTGAAGTTATACACACCACTTTACTGCTCAATTCGGCATTGTTTCCTATTTGTACACACAGGACACGCACTGAAGCCCTAAAGCACAAAAGGACTTCGCACTAAACAGTGGTTCCCAACCTTTTTTGTTCGCGGACCACTACGAGGTTTTTGTTACGTGTAAGGTCTTACGGGTAACCTTAGAGTATATTACTACTGTAATATATATACTCTAAGAGGGTAACTGTCATATCAATCCATTATGCTATAACTCCAGATTAGAGTACCTATTTTCCCTTCCGACCCATGGTTACACTGATTTGTTACACTGGTGTAACCACTGAGCACACATAAGACTGATAGTTATACTAATGTAACTATCGAGCATATCTATTACCGGTGGTTACACTCAACATGGTGACAATACTGGCTAGTTAGATTCAATGATAATAACGATAGGTCATTTTCCAGAGACCATGCGATAGTTGCAATAAATTTAAATATCAATTAAAAACTTTTTACTAGCCCCATTAGAATCTTTTTAACTATCAACTATTTCTATTTTAAATGTGACCACTGGTAATAAGTGTGCTCAGTGGTTACACCGGTGTAACAAATCAGTGTAACCATGGGTCGGAAGGGCCTATTTTGTATAATAGTGGTCAATCTCTTTCATTATAAGTTTGTAACACGGACCATTGGAGGTTAGGTGGTTGTGGCTACGAAGGAAAAAGTTACTGCGGAAGCAGTTCGCGTGTTATAATTTGTTACAAAAGCGTCTATGATCTATGGTTAATAGTGCTTTGCATCACGAAAGCAGTATGATGTTTCCTCGACATAAAAAAAATCCAAGTTAAAAAAGACGCAGCTAAGACTAGTTCAATGCCGGAACGTTTGTTGCTCTTTGAAACTGGGCCTTTGTTATGTGGAACGTAACAACTCAATTATATTATTATTTAGTAAAGATACAGCAGGGCTGGTATGATTCATATAATGATCGGCTATTATGGTATTCACGGTCACTTGTATTGTTGTACGTTTGTATAATAATCATTTAAAAGAATCATCACGAAACATTTTAATGCTGGGATTTCGGTCTCCCTGTTATTATGAAAACTATCAGATTTCATTATTACAGGAAGTTTGATTTTTTTTATGTAAAATATTTTTTTAAGTATCTCCGGTAGCAACAACGAATACAACGCCTAATATAATTGCAAATGTAAAGCGATTACCGCAGCCAGTACCAATATAATTTCTTGTGATTAAATGAGTAAAGTTTGGGGCGTAAGTGGTTCATCAACATCTCTGAACCAAAGCCAACTTCACCTGCACGCGGTGCACCCTGCTGGCTGACAAACGAAGTTTGACAAAAGAACTATCCGACTGGGGAATGTACCTCCACCTCACAGCATACCGCAGCCAAATAACAATTCCCTTGAGGGTTGTTGTGTACCTGCGAGTGAGTGAGGTCACCAGAAAGGAAGAAGACGCTGCGTTGGCATCGGGGGTGGCGGCGCGCGAGCGCAATTTTATGTTCCGCTTTACATCAGGCGGGCCGTAAGCTTGTCTGCCACCCCACGTAGTATAAAAAAAAGTGCAATCCTTATTTTACTCCCGACGAGACGTTGATTCATATAAACACTGCAGCTAGCGAGTATATAACACATTAAAATCTCTGCTCACCGCTCTGAAATCGGTTAAAAATTGTAAAGCAAAAACAAACAAACAAACCTTGAATTTAAGATGGTATCATTCCTAATAATAGTTTAAGGAAATATAAAATTCACTCGTCTCGAAAGCTTACGATGTGTGATCAGGACAGTGACGCTAGTAGGTTTTATGCAATTGTCGTCATCGTCGTTAACCATCATTCATCCCACTGCTGGGATGTAGGTCTCCCCTCAACTCGCTGCTCAACTGCGGGTTGGCGGAGGTCAGTGTTATCAGCCCGCCTAAAGGCCACTGACTTGGCTTAATGACTGACATTTAACAACAAAGCTTAACGTGACCTCCGAAGCACGGAGGAGCTCGAGATAAATAAACCCATCCATGGACAGGGTACAGTGGACTTTGCTTGATTTGCGTGATCGATTAGACTGCCACGCGAAACTACGCCATCGAGCTCCTCATCGTCGTATATATTCAAGGGTTTTTTTTTTTTTAAATATTGACCAATATAGGAAACTGATTTTACCCCCTCCTTATCTAAGCTCATGGGTCTGAAGCTGAACTAATTTGTCATCTTTCATCAGCTTTACCCCTTACCGAAACCCCGTTTTACCCCTATGGGGGTAATTACCCCCAGGTTCGGTAACACTGGCTTAGAGCTTGTACTATGGGTATTAGATAGCTGATATAATACTTAAATACATTTTTTTTGTAAATATATACATATAATACATAGAAAATACCCAGACCAATACTAACAGACATGTTCATGCACACAAATACTTGTCTTGTGCGCGAATGGAACCCGTAACCTCGGAGTCAAAGTGGCCATTGCTAACCATTCAACCACCGGGCTCGTCGAGTTTTAATACTCGAGTGTAAGTTTATGGAACAAGCCGAGCGACTCATAATTACTAAAAACTGGTAGTGCAATCGACCAGTAATCGATGGTCGTGGACGTGGGTTCAACTCCTAAAGGCGGCGTCTGTACAAAGCCAGTATACTAACTAACTACATATTATGTAATCTATGCCAGTGCTCGTGTATGTTTTGGAATTCAATTATTCACAAGTAACTTTTTTTTTTTTAATTTATTGTTTAAATTACATAACGCAACATATCTAATATATAAAATTCTCGTGTCGCGATGTTTGTTACCAAAGTCCTCCAAAACGGCTGGACCGATTTATATTAAATTTTGTGTGCATATCGGGTAAGTCTGAGAATCGGCCAACATCTATTTTTCATATCCCTAAATGATAAGGGTAAACCACACCTAAATATTTGATTTTATTTTATTGACATTTTTTTTATTTTTATTTTATTATGATTTAGGAATGAAAAATACATACAACTTCAAGTTTTCACCCTTCTACCATCAACCCCTAAATTTATATGGCCAAACGACGTTTGCTGGGTGAGCTAGTTAATCTATAAGATCTTACCATTAAACCGTCAGAGGTTTAACTGGGTAAGGGATTTACCCCTGACGCAGTAACAGTTTATGTCTCTGTAGTAATGTAATAACATTTTAACCGATTATACAACTTTTAAGTATTTTTTTTTTTAAGTTTGATTTATCCTCTTATGCTGATGGAATACGACTTGTGTTATCCTACTAGCTCTTTAATTTTGTATTTGGCGTCAATTAGTGCTCATGCGATCGCAGGGGTGCGGCGGGAGTGGGACGGGTGTAGTAGTTATCGGGAAAGTTCTTGCATCCGTATTTAGTACAATTAAAGGTGCTACATGAAGGTGGTTGCCTTGCGTGTTAGACTTGGCTTGAATAATCTAAAATGCCAGAATTTCACACGAACGAAGCCGCGGGCAAATGCTAGTTATTTATATGAATGAAATATGCTTCTAGCTGACCCGGCAAACGCTACTTTACCATAAAAAATAGATAACAACCTTTTCTCAGACCTATGCACTCATAATTAGTTATAATTAGTAACTCACAATTAAAGGTCTGCACTATGCACACATAATTTCATAAAAATCGGTCAAGCCGTTTCGGAGGAGTATGGTAACGAACATTGTGACACGAGAATTTTATATACTTATTAGATAAACTTCATATACTTAAAAGGTGAGCTTATCTGATGAAAAAATAGTTATTTTTAGTAATTATAATACGCGATATAACTGAACATACAATATTAAACATTTAGTTACTTAAAGCCCCGCCAAATCGTTACCCACTTGAAAAGTGCCCAAAATGCTGCCAGCCTTTTGGGCACTTTTCAAGTGGGTAACGATTTGGCGGGGCTTCATTATTTATAGTTATTTATTTCTAAGTTATATTTTAGTAGGTATTTTATTTATAAGTTATTTGTATATTATTAAAAAGTTACTTAAAGATAGTTTTAGTTAGTAGATAGTTATTTTCATCGACAAAGAGCATAAGTATACTTAATTTTCGTAATATGTATAATTTGTATTAACTAACACCCTCTAATTTTAAGTGTTGTAAATAGTCGTCGATGGGCCTGAAGAATACTTAAATGATGATTATAATTACAAAATTAAAAATAAAATATTTGGTTTACAAAAATCAGCATGGTTGTAAGGTAACCTTTGTACAACTTTGATGTAACTTGTTATTTATTATAATTTGTGTGTAATAAAGAAAGAATTTATTTATGACCCTTAACCTGAGCTTCATTATTTTCCGGTTCCATATTGACATTTTATATAACCATCATGATATTTTCGAAAAGGTCAGTAGGCTGGACTACCTTTACCTCATTTCCTTTATACGTACTTAGGGGGCCATTCATAAATTACGGCACATGAATTTCATGATTTTTTGACCCCTCGCCCGTCCCTGCCACAGCTGGTCATATTTGTGAGACTCCCCCCCTCCCTAGTGTGGCATATTTTGCAAATTTACGTCTAGAGTTGCAAGTGTTTTTGAGTTTTTAGTTAATAGTTCAAAGTTCGTGTTTTAACACTTAGATTATATAATAATAAATAATAATAGATAGATTGTGAAATGGACACGGACATTGTACGTGAATACGTTCTATGCACTAAAATTATCTCAAAATGTCAACGCGTCCCCCTCCTCCGCACGCGATGTTCCATAGTCCTTACTGAGCGTAATAAATTCTTTGATCCTTCATCTATCCAGTGGTGTGATTGAATTATGGATGGATATGATAGATTTGTAGCTGCAACATCAAACTGTATCCCCCAATTTAGTTGTCATTCATTTTTTCGTATTGCTTGTCATTATGTCAAAATAAAATATACACGTTCCCCTTGTGTCCACTGACAATTCGTCTCGCATTGTATAACTATATAGTGACAAATCCCACCACTTCACTTGTCCTACTTGCATGCAATTAAAGCCGAGACGAGTAATACACAGTCGATAGGGGTCGTCAGTTCAATTCCCTCATCAAGCCAATCAAAGAAAATGACCGTGGTGTGTCAAATGATCTACATATTTTATTAATTTGATAGAAACAAATCCATACACAAAGGTTAATATTTACATACTACATGAGATCCAAAACAAAGGAAGTTGTCTAAACAAAGTACAAATAAGATTGAAGTACAGTGGTTCACATTAATATTTTCCTACGCACGAAGTTTTGACAAAAAGTAAATGTTTCCAACAGAGTAAGAGCTCGTGACTGCCAGACATTCGTTATTTTATAAAAGCTGAAAATTCCTCTGTGCATGCTCCTAACGCAAGAATGATCAGGGAGTATGGAGTTTAAGTCATTGTGACTTTGGTAGATATCAGACGACGAATAAATAAACCCATACATAGACGGATAGGATGGACGTTGCTTATTAGACTGACACGCGCAACGACGCCATCAAACTCCTTACAGAATACCGCAGCCAAATAACAATTTCCACACAAAGGTTGTTGTGTTCCTGCGATTGAGTGAGGTCACTAGTAAGGAAGAAGTAGCTGCATCGGCAGCGGAGGTGGCAGCGCATAAGCGATATTTCATAGTGCGAGTCTTAATATGGCTACGGTAACCACTTTACATCAGGCGGGCCGAAAAGGAAAAGAAATATATTTTTTTTCTTTATACTTTGAAATCTTCAAAGTATAATGTTTTCAAAGTATTATGTAAAAAAATATTTATAATTGGAGATATTTTATTTACACTTTGTTACCTGTTATCTGCCAAAGCCGCCATGATCGAAACTCCATACTCACTGGTCATTCTTCTTACATGTGTTAGAGGCATCCACAGAGAAACTTTCAGCTTTAATAAGTTAACAAAAGGTTGGGAGTCACAGGCTCTTAGGCTATAACGGTGATCTTCTGTTATTTTAGAGAGAGAAAACAGACCTGCCTGAAGGTGATAGAACAGGGTAGAACATAGATATCGTTGGTAGTAGACCTCATATTTAGCTGACTGTATCACCACAGAATAAATAAAAAGATTAGAGTTAGACTCGAACTCACGTACATTCTCTATGTTTGTTGTTTGTGTATATAATTGTTGTTCACTGACTAACTTAGTCAAGAGTTAACCTGCGTAGGTAACTTTGCCTACCCGCAGGAGTAAATGTACCACTATGTGGAAAACACTGAGATCGAAGATAAATTATTGCTTCAACTTGATTTTCTCTGTGGCGAGGGCCAGCTTGCGGATGTTGCAGAGGCAGCCTGCCGATGCTTCTTGCAGCACTGGATCTTTCGACCCGATGGTCTCCAGCAGGAATTGAACTACCCCAGCCTGAGGAAATATTTGAGACTTCTCATATTATGATGATACTGCAAGATTCACTTTACTGCTGTTGTAGAACGATAGCTTATTAATTATGTGATACTGTTTGCCATTCTATTTGGATCCAGGAACGAAAGTATGTAAATAAAAAATTAATTGCGTAGATATCGTAATTATTCATCCAACTTACATTTAAATGTGAATATGTATCTGTTTGTTAACATTTCACGACGAAACCAATTTCTATGAAATTTGGCATGGACAATGGACATAGATTATTATCCTACTTTTTGGCGTGATACCTTAAGCTGCATACATCAATATAAGTATACTTAGTTTATTTGGCGGCAATTTTGTGTAAATTTTGTTCGGTGCATACATTTTATATATTTGAAATATAAAATATAGATAATTTTCAGTACTTTTTATGTTATTGCCAAGGAAAGTGGTTTAAAAATGGTCTTTTGTAGGGAAAAATGAAAATCTTTTCACACAAAATGGTATCCATATGCGAGTGCATGTACACTCAACTGCATATCAGCTGTAATTCAATGAACTATGACGGTATGAAGGCACTTCAGAAAGTTGATCGATTTGATCTGTGGTCGACAGTACATGATACTGTAGTCGACGATACTCAACGGGGAACCTAAGTTTTATCAAGATCCTTGCTTAATAAATACGTGTCATTTGTTGTAATTATTACTCATAAAAGTTTACTGCCCGTTAAAAGCGGGAACTGATACTTATAGGTATGCAATCAATGCAATACGTGCGACACACTTACAGCATGCATTGTGACACAGTTGATGGAGTAGAAGGACAGGTGGTAAAGCGCCAGGGCTGTCGCTCTATGCACGTTGGGGTCCCTGGACGTCATGTAGTTGACCAGTGGAGTGATGGCACCACGTTTACCAAACTCCTGGCGATTTTGGGCCCAATCACAGCAGTAGGCAATAGCAACGCCTAAATTGGCTCTTAGGTGATCGTCGGTCGTGCTGACTATAAACAAAATTCATATTCAATTAGGGCGCGTTCAATAAAAAAAATGGGGTGTGGATTTGTCATGGACACGGCTGTGTGTTGTACGTGAATACGTTATATGCACTAAAATTATCTCAAAATGGCAGCGCTTCTCCTTTCCCCGCACGTGATGTTCCATAGTCTTTACTTAACGTTATAAATTCTTTGATAATTCATCTATCCATTGGTGTGATTGAATTTTGGATGGAGATGATAGATATGTAGCTGTAACACCAAACTGTATCCCCCGATTTTGTTATCATTCGTTTTTTTTAGTTGCCTCCCAATGGAAGCATTTTTAAAGACGTAATCACGTTAAAAAAAAAAATGATTTGCCATGAGTCGGTCAAAAAATTATCGCTACATTCCGATCGAAGAAATTGACCTGAATGGGAATAATAAAGAGTACGACGTGGGCGTGTGCACCTTCCTGCCGAAGCCCGTGGCCACAAAAACATAAAAGTATTTTTACGTACGAGTACATTAGCCAACATTTAAAATGTTTCATTTACTTGTTATAAGCATCAGATACGGCTGTTTTTTTTTAACACATGGACTATTATTATATTAACAACTAATTTGAAATATTTTATATTTTATTTCATTTTAATTTTCGACTGACGGAGAAGGGAGGGTTATGTTTTTCAAGGATATGTATATTTCTACAGCCTAAACCGCTAAACGGATTTCAACAAATGAGGTGTCATTCGATTTGTCTCAGCTATTATATAAAACAAAATATTAGAGGACAAACATAAAAAAAAAAATGCTTAAAAGTTGCAAGATTGACTGGTAGAGACGTAGAGATCTCTTAGAGATATAAGTCCGACTTTGTAGATTCTTAAAATTTTGAATTATTACTTCTTGATTGTCTGTTGTTATTTGGTGTACAATAAAGATATTACAAACATAAACAGTTAGAATTTTCAGTCGAGTTTTTTGTTTGTGTAAATAATTTTTCGGTATAGTGGAATTGTTTTATTTGGAGAGTCGCAAACTAAAAATATTTAAACTGAACGACCATAACTTAATTGACTTACCCAGTTTCGAAAGCTTAGCAACAACGCCATGGTCGGAGATGACAGCTAAATTCTCGTGGTCTCTAGCTATTGTTGCTATAGCAGCACAAACGGCAGATAACACATTGTGATCGTCTGAATCCAGCAAATCAACAGTTAGGTCTAGAGCCCCAACAAACGACCGGACCATTTCTCCAGAGTCTGCGGCATTTTGTACACACGGGCTTAACGCCAATGCAGCATTTGTTTGCACCTTTTTGGAATCATTTTTTAATAAAGACCAAACCAATCTTACTCCATCCAACTCGTCAATTTCCGTCATGCAATTTTGTTCCTTGGCACATTCCATTATAACCAAAGGCACGTTTTCTAACAATGGCTTATATGTATTATTCAGATGATGAACTGAAAGTAAGAATATAACTAGGAAACGTCTCGCAAATACTAATATTTCAGGTTACATATTTAAAAACATTACCTACTCTTGTATTGTATACATATTCTGTATCGTTGAAGTGAGTGACGTGACTCGAGACATGATTAGTTATGCAGTCATTCACAGAAATTGCGAAACACGAATTTAAGTAAAGAATATTATAAGTATTATACTTACTAAGCATTGGAATCCCTCCAGCAATCCTAATTTTATCGCGATTGGGAAAAAATTTTGCACATTCTGCTAGAGCTCCTGATACGTTAGTCAAAACCTCATTGTTTTCATCATCCAAAAGTCGCACCAGTATTGGAACTGCCTCGAGTGCGTCTAATTTCTTAACACTTGCGTCACTGTTGGCGCATTTCCACAATGCGCCAGTGACAGCAGCCAATAAAGGCTTGTTTGGTCTATTTGTGCTATCCTGAGCCGCTTCTACTAATAACTCCAAACCTCCGGCTTCCCTTATCATATCTCTAGTTATAGGATCACTTGCACATTTATATATAGCTAAGCTACAGTATGTCTGTAACAAATTAGGCAAACTGTCTATTAATTTTTATGCAGAGCGTTTTGTCCTTGGTTGCATTTGAAATTAAATTTATTCATCACGCGTCACTTAGAACAATGCCTGTGACACTTAGGAATATTTATTTGACCTGACAAGTAAATTAATGAAGTAAATATTGTCAAATAACATTGACTGTACCTTAAGGTCTTTGTCTTCATTACTCAAATGCTTAATTAAATCGTCGACCATTTTTTCTGTCTGTATAGCGAGTTGAAAGGATGTTTCATTTGCACACATTTGTAAGAGACCGACCGCTGGAATTGCGACGTCAAGATGTATGGTTTTAAGTATCCGTGCTATCAATGGAATCATGCCGTATTTCCTCATTGCTTCTCGATTTCTTTGCGATGAAGACATAGACCACAAAGCCTTCGCTCCTGATCGTGTTATGTCCAAACATTGCAATTCCTCTGCATTTAATAACTCTCGTGGTGTAACCAGATACCTATGTATTAAATATGTTAACATTATTTAAAACATGTTTATTATATATATCTCATCATCATCATCATTATCAGCCTGTATCTACCCACTGATGGATATAGGCCTTTCCCATCCCGCTTTCAACATCCAACCGCTACCAGCCACTGTCTGTTGAGATCGTTGGTCCATCTAGAGAGTGGCGCCCTAAGCTTCGTCGCCCCATACGTGGCCAGCGCTCTAGGGCTTTCCTGCCCCGTCTGCCATCGCTGACTCGCCAGATATGATCAGCCCACTGCCACTTAACTCGCTGACTCTGAGAGCTATGTAGACCACTTTAGTTCTTCGTTCCGGATTCACAGCGAGCGATGGAGAGAGCAATCCTTAGCATTGCTCTTTCCATCGCTTGCTGTGCGACTTTTAGTCTGTGAACCAGTCCAATTTTGTATATATCTACCAAATTTCAATTACACTATGATTTTACCTGTCTTTTGTATCCAGCTGGTCTATCAGTTTAGGTATACCGCCAAATTTTCTACAGAATTTTCTACTTTTGCGAATTCTTCCTAAGTTGGCAATAGTCTCTCCTGCCAGGATCTGAACATCTCTTGCGGGGTACGATAATAGTCCCACCAGCAAAGGAATAGCACCTAGATCAGTTACCTTCTTCCTTATCTCCATATTGGGAGTAATATCCTTTAAAACCGCTAAACCTCCCAAAATACAACACAAATCTCTTGTTTCTAATAAGTTAACAAGCAATTCTAAGCCACCAATTTCTTGAATTGCTCTTTGGTTTACTTCTACGGTCAGATCATGATCTTTTAAGCATGATAATGCAACCATGGTAGCAGTTTGGTTACCTGCTTTCATATATTTAACAAGTTTCTGTATGTGCCAATATTCGGGCGGGATTTCTGAGGACTTGATCAAATCTGCCCAATTATCCTCACTGGATGATGTGGAAGATGCAGACGAAGCAGATGTGTCAGAACCTTCAGTGACCATCACGATTCGCGGAAGACCGACGGTATCCTGTCCTCCATCCGCACTATATGTTGATATATTATCTCCTTCAGCCATGATTTATAATTTGTAGATCGTGTTCTAAATAATGAGGGGTTACAAAAAATATTCGTCAAAATGATAAATACTTTGTCTGATTCGATATAACAATGTGGTTGCGTAGCAACCGACGTTATCCCCTCTATATGACAATTACTCTTTGGACTGGACGTAATTTATGTAATGTTCGGAGGTACATTATTTTTATCTATTTTTGTGATAACAAATCAGAGTATACTTTGATTTGTTATCTTGGTTGCTACAGATATATTGAGAATTATATTTATTTTTTGTTATATACTATATGATAAAAAAAAAGAGAGAGGATTCCATGCGAGGATTATAATCCTCAATATTCTCTTTGATAGCAACCTAAGGTAGAAAGTGCGAAAAATTCTAGGTGTGCGGAATATGTAGAAACGAATATGTAAGTATTTATTCCTTGAAGTAGGTAAGTATTCAACATTTAACACTTCATATTTCTATGTATAACATATGTGGCTTATGGGACTGAGCGGTCGGTTGTCATTCGCTCACGCGCTCAAAAGCTCGAAGTTTATGTATGACTCGTTTGAACAAGACGAATTTCATCTGAAGCTTTTGAAATAACTAAAAAATCTGACGAATAATTAAGTTAAAGTATAAACCTATCTGTTTTTTATGTAATTTGTTATCTCAATTAATTTAAACATTTATCATTTTGATACCCAACGTAAAAGTCATTGTTTGCAAAAGAATAATAATAAAGTTGATACTGTTGATTGTTGGCACTTGGTGGAACATTATTATCATAATGTTATAATAAAGCACTTGTACTATTGGACACGTGGAAACACAAACACCATCTGTTTACCTTGATAATGCCTTAGCGGCGAAACCGGTCGGTAATATTAAATATAATAACGTGAATAGTACAAGTGCTTTATTATAACATTAGAATAATAATAGTTGACAAAAATCTAATATTTAAATACATACATGATAATAAAATTATAACTAGCTGTAATAGAATACTTATTTGTTCCATTCGGGGTCGAAACCCTTGGTCCATGGGGTCCCAGTACAAAAAGGTTTGTAAAAGAATTAGGAAAAAGATTGGTCGACGTAACTGGTGACCCAAGATCTGGCACATTCCTCGCCCAAAGGATCAGTTTAGCCATCCAGCGAACTGCTAGCATCTTGGGAATCTGGGGATACCACATGGGTCAAAGTTTTTACGTTTATTTTAGTTTTAATTTACTTTTATTTTAGTATTATTTAGTTTTATAGTTATTTTATGTAACATTATAATGTTTAAAAATGTACACTTAGTTATGCAATAAAGAACCAGCTAATATTTGTACATATGAGATATCATCAAATTATGAAATCGGTTAAAGATTTATGTGAGGGGTATTTTTAAAAGCATTAGCAATCCAAAACAATTTATTACGTTAACATTTTTACTTACGTAATTATCTTATTGTTTCAGTTCCGGAGAAGCGTGAAAGATATATTGAAGCCTGACCACAACGACCACTTTCTGCTTAGATGGCTCAGAGGTAAGAACATTGCAGTTTGTAAGTTTAATATTGGTACCTATTAATTGTTCAGCCCTTTTTACATAATAGAGTCATTTCAAACTGTATGAACTTTTACATACAATATAATATATATTATACATATATAGTGTGCCCCGGGGTAAAGGAACCCTGAAAGAGCGTCAAAATAGATAAAAAAATATCGATTAAATTATTATTAAAACATTATAAATTAAATTATTAAAACAAAAAATATATGTTTTCTACTTGTTTTTTTTTTTCATGAATGAAAATTTTTATTTTTCACTAAGTACTATATGTACTCTATAGTACTATCAACTATTACTTATATTGTGGTTATGGTATTATATTATATCCTTACTATTTAATATTATACCTCAATGAAAAGACATTTTCGAAAACGCGGGTGAAGCCGCGTGCAGAAGCTAGTTTATAATATAGTAGGATATAATCTACATAGCGAGGTGCATCGATCTAAACTTGCAATACAGTATGTAAATATATTTTTCAATCTAGCTAGACATTAAATCGATATATCGTACGATTAATAAACATTTACGCTAATGTAGGCGGCCGTTGGTGTCAAGGCTGCCCCACGCCATTCATGTTAAGCAATTATTCGGAACCACTACGTTCCTCGTACAGTAACCGGTACCGTTCGGCGGTCGGCGGCCATGTGCTGACCGTCAAGTATCCAAGATTCCACAACTACGATGTAGGTTGAAGAAAACTAGTTTGTTTATTGTTTACACTTAATTAATCGCAATTACCTGGGACCAATTCGGTTCTCGTGTAGTTGGTTTCCTGAGTAAAATGTCGGACGGGATAAAGGTTGATAGCTTTATTATTTAACTCTAGCTATGTTGATTCACTGGTCCAGAGATTCGGCAATACTCATCATACTCCATAGAGGGGAAGTCAAATTCCAAAAGATTCTTACTCCTACTAATTTCTTCTGATTAAATTCATTGTGAGTTCTAAGGCAGGCGTAGATTACCCTCGGGACTGCAATGGACTTCACTGTTCATTGTCTATTTTGTTGGTCGCCGCTGTTAAACATGGCTACACAGGAGATACAGTAGTGGGAATGTGTGGTGGGCCCTCGTAAAAATCATCACAATAGTGACCGTAAAGTCCACAGAACAATTAAGGGATTTTTTTTTACACCTCGTAAGTTGCCACGATCTTTAGACACCGCTGCCAGCGGGGGTGGCGGCGCGCGAGCGAAATTTCATGTTGCGAACGTTAATATGGCTACGGTAACCGCTTCACAGTAGGCGGGCCGTATGCTTGTCTGCCATTCGACGTGGTATAAAAAAAAGGAACAACAGGCGGACTTCATGCTAAGATCATCTCTACCAGTCACTATTGGGAAAGTCGAGTACCGGCGTACTCGACTTCTCTACCTTTCCCAATAGCTCATCGTTGTTCGGCAACAACGATGAGCTATTGGGAAAATAAATATAATAAAAAAAAATAACTCATCGTTGTTCGGCAACAACGATGAGTTATTTTTTTTAAATTTAAATTTTTGTATGTTACTAATGATCGAAACCTGTTTTCTTTTCTCTTTTCTTTATACTCTTTTCTTATTACCACACTCATTTTTTTATAAACTTATGAAATGCACAGACACGCCGATTCTATTCCTTTATTATGTGTATACAGCTAGATATTGTATGTTATATTGTTGACTCTAGTAGCTGTTTTCTCCGAAAATAACACTTTATGACAGATGACGGAAACCACAAGTGACTCAACCACTCAACTCCACGTATAGTAGGTACATATGAGTACATAGGCTATGCATATGATTATATTTTTCCACTTAAATGCCCATCAAATTAACTGGCATACTGACATAAGAATACGATATTAGCATATATGTATTACAATACCTATACAATGCAATGATAATATAATATCCTATTGAAAATACCGACTTGAACGAAATTTTCAGCGAAATTCATTGAGCTTATGAAATCGTCCGGTCGTTCTGTCTGTCCGTTGCCATGAAACTTAAAATTTAAAAATTCTGACTTCGGATTCGTGTAGAGCATAAAAAAGTAGTAATGTAAAGTGACCTTGGTTTTCCGAAAAAAAGTCGTTCTGTCTGTCCGTCCGTTGCCATGAAACTCAAAATTTCGAAATTCTGACTTCGGATTCGTGTAGAGCATCAAAAAGTAGTAATGTAAAGTGACCTTGATTTTCCGAAAAAAAGTCGTTCTGTCTGTCCGTCCGTTGCCATGAAACTCAAAATTTCGAAATTCTGACTTCGGATTCGTGTAGAGCAAGGTTTCCCAAAAGGTGGTCCGCGGAACCCTGGGGTTCCCTGGAAAGACCACAAGGGTTCCGCGATCCGTCCAAAAATTAACAAAACGTTCATCATCATCATCAGGTCATTTAGTCTCCACTACAGGAGCACGACCCTCTCTCGTCCGTCACAGACAGGAGGATTTGGCCTACACTCCCCACGCTGGGGTTAAAAAAAAACCGTCGACGATTTATTAACTTAACGAAACTAAAAAAAAACAGACGGGTTGGGGAGGCCTGATCGATGTTTTCTAATGTATTACCCTTAGTCGCCTTATACGATATCCACGGGAAGAGACGGACTGATTCTATTCTAGTCTGCCGGAAATCACACGGCAAAAAATACTAGTTAGGCCCTATAGTATAATAATTACAGCTGCTAGGGTTCCGCTAGGAAGAGTTTAATCAATTATGGTTCGTGGCAAAAAAAAATTGGGAACCTCTGGTGTAGAGCATCAAAAAGTAGTATTGTAAAGTGACCTTGGTTTTCCGATATCAATTCGGGATTTCGAAAAATAAAATAATGCGCGTCCGATGTTTTTCCTTGTAATAATCGTCAATCGATTGTTATGAATTTATGATAATGTGACTAAATCAATGACAATTGTCTCCTTTCAGCCAGACAATGGGATGCAGATGCGGCAGAGAAAATGCTAAGAGATGTAAGTTTTTTTGTACAGTCATGTGCAAAAATGCATGTCATTATCATCAGGTCATTTTAGTCTTACTCTCGTCCGTCCCAGACAGAAGAAGGATTTGGAAGGATCACATCCTTTCTGATGCAATGTGTAGGTACAGCACAGCAGAATGTAACATTATTACTGTACTACAGGTTCTTTCCAAGTTTCCTCCAGTCTCTCACATTTAAATATGTACTCACTCAGATTTTACTTATTCTATATTCTTGTAACTGTAGCTATAAGAATACCAAATGTAAGAGTAAAAATAAATTTTCTTTTTAGTCCATGGCATGGCGCGAGAAATGGGGCGTCGATACAACGCTCAAAGAGTGGGTGGCGCCAGAAGTGCTGGAGAACCACTTCCCGAGCGGCAGCACGGGCTTCGACAAAGAAGGTTCACCAGGTACAGTCAAGTGCGAGTAGGATCCGACATCAAAGCCTCCTCTGTATACCCCATCACCATCATATTAGCCGAAGGACGTGACGTAGACCCCCCTTAGACTTCCACACCTCCCGCTTTAGTGCATATTGTATCCATCAACTTTTTACTGTGCCGTCCTGACAGCCCAGGTAGTCATGCTCACTAAAGTGTTCAAACTGGTGGTGGTATCGTGTGGCGGGTCGCCGCAATCCCAATAAAATGGTCAAATGCGGCGATGGCTGCCCCATGCATCAACTCGTGAACGGGTGCTGCCAGAGGGGACTGGTCTGCCCTGGCTGTCATGGTTGCAAGGTAAACAATAGGAGCATTTACGTTAAGTACTATATAATTACTAGCATAATAGCGACGTGCAATTAATAAATTGTAAGATAAAAATAGAAGATTGTTAATAAAAGGTACGGACCCTGTGGTCTGTAGATTGTAATTATTAACAAAAAAAAACTGCAGGTAGTCGAAGGCTATTGTTTTCAAGCCACCCAAAAGAGGAAGGCGGATCGCTACCGTCATATTATTACTCCCCTTGTATGGATTAATGGGTGATTATTGATTGGGTATATCGACAGACATATTATCATTTTTATAACATTATATATAGGCCTTTACTACAGACTTTTGTGTTTATTGTACATGCTATTCCCGTCTTTATATTTCTTAATTTATACTCATATCAACATGTCAACATGCAAATGTACGCAATATGTAATATAAGCAGCATTGCCTAAGCACTAAGTTGAGCTAATTTACTTTGCCGCCGCACAAGTTCATGGTTTTAAATAAGGTATCAAGGTAAACCAGTCCTAATACTGGTTTAATCTCCGTTATCACTCTATGGTTATGTTAACTCGGGTTTTTATTTAGATTATTATTCTGTATATGGATTTAAGGACCTTCGGTAACTTGATTCACGACGAACAAGTTTACAAAGTACACTCAACAGTTTGTATACCGTAGTGCTTCCAGTATAAAAGGTCCCGCTTCGTGCTGAGAATGCTGCGTCTGTCTAGTAGACACGCAGGATTATCGTGTACTGGAAGTGTTACAGTCTACAAGCGGTTGTTTGTACCTACGTTGCATGCTCTGTGTTGACTTGTAATTTCTTTTTTTTTACTTTGTCACAAAAAAAATATAAGATTCCGCGTGGATACAAATGACCATTTTAATACCAAAAGTTACAGGTTCGATTCCTGTACCATACAAACATTTGTGTGCAGAAACGTCTCTATTTATATTTGTATGGTTGGCTGTTTTCCTAGTAGTATATAGACATGTATTTACAAAGAGAAGTATTTACGTAAGCTTAACAGTTAAAAAGTTAGATATCCAGTTGAACAATACAACTGTGCAAACCACATACCTACTACTAGTATTTTGTGCGGTATATTTTCCGCCTGATGCTTCCGGGACACGGACTGAGTCCGATAACGGCAAAATATACGTTTCACATAATGAGAATTAATCGTAGCTAGGTAATTCGTTAAATTTTTATACATTTTTACATTCTTTAGAAATAGATACAAATGACGTCGTGATACATTTTATACATTCTGACAACCGGGTCTTCTAATATTTGCACTCTGTAACAATTAATTCATTTGTCTGAATGATCTGTAGGTACTATACATCATTCAGACATTTAACAGTCGTTCCTAACAACTTGTCTGTAATGCGTTTTGACTCTCATATTATTTTGACGAGCTCGGTGGCGTAGCGGTCAATGACGCGGCTTCGACACCAACGCTCGTGGGTTCGATCCCACATAGGACAAACATTTGTGTGCATGAACATGTCTGTTTGTCTTGGTCTGGGTATTTTCTATGTATCATATGTATGTATTTACAAAAAAAAATGTATTTACGTATGTTTATCAGTTGTCTAGTACCCATAACACAAGCTTCGCTTACTTTGGGGCTAGATGGCGCTGTGTAATTTGTCTGACAATATTTATTATTATTATATTATTATTTAGCATATGGGCAATCGAACCATTTGGATCTTCAGTCATATGAACGGACATGTCTTAGAAGAAATATTACAAATTTAGTCTGTGATTGCTCTTGTAATAACCCCTCTTATTTACATTTCTTAAATATCCTAACTTACAGGGAAATCCGCCAGTTACAATTTTATTATTTTTTACCATTCGAATGCTCAAATTCTGTACCATTCCCCGGAGATTCATTTGGTCTTTTGTCCACACAAATCGATTAGAGAATTGCACTGACTTTCAGTGTCGATTTTAATTAAAATTTAATTAACTTTCTATTATGATTTTCCAGTAATAATAGTCCCATTCGTGGGGCTCGACGTGTGGGGGTTGCTGCACTCCATACAAAGGTCAGATGTGATCCGCATGATACTCAAACACCTAGAGGCCTACCTCGCCACGGCTCAGAAGCAGGCCCTCACGCACGGACCAGCCGCTTTAAAGGTACATTAGTGGAAGATTATGTTATTAGACCTAAGGTATTCTTACATCATTCATTGTTATCACACCGCAGCCACTACATACATTTGTCGCGTTGCGAACTACTACGTAAACAACAACGTCTGTGCAGATCGTGAATGAGCGTGTGTGCGTGCGGCGGCATACAAACTATTCCAGATTTTACATTTTATCGTTTCTACGGAGTATACGACTAGATGAAACTCAATACGAGTATTTCATGTTTATTGTGTTATTTTTAAAATAAAATACGACTAAATGTTTTCACCAACTGACCGAATTCAATGAAATTCGTATTTGAAAAAATCATTCGCCCGTAACTTCGGTGTAGGTTAGGCCGCCCCAAGTCTCCCGTTACCGCTTACAAAATGGTGTGAAACCATGATGTTAATTTATTTTATTCGTTACTTCTTATGTAGTTATGACTGTGACCCATCGAAAAACAAGGTTGAGAATGGTGTGTAAGCAATATCCCTTTAGTATACTTCTTCCGCAGTCCGACATGAGTAGTGTGTAGCCACTTACGTAAACAAAACAATAGACTTATATTAATTAGTAGCCACTTACGTGATTAGTCTTCATGATTACTTACATTTCATTGCAGATGACAGTAATTTTCGACCTGGAAGGCTTCAATATGCGCCAGTATGCGTGGAGGCCGGCCGCTGAGATGGTATTCTCGCTGCTTCAGATATATGAATCCAACTATCCTGAGATACTCAAAACCTGCTTCATTGTTAATGGTAAATAATATAATTCGACTGCCCGACTAAACTTATTTGTGAATGACACCTCCACCCTAAGTTATCACAGTAGGTGTCTGGGTGTATTGGGACTTCTATCCTAGGCCTATTTGTTCTTCTACTTCTAACAGGTCTGTTAGATCAACAAGCCTATTCGTACGTAGTTTTTAGGGTCGGCAACGCGCATGTGATGCCTCTGGTATTACAGGCGTCCATAGGCTACGGAAACTGCTTGCCATCAGGCTGACTATATGTTTGCTTGTCAACTTAGTAGTATAAAAAAGTCTACCTACTTAAGTTAATGTTATATTGATATCAGGGATGACCAACCAATAGCACGCGGGCCAATGGTGGCAATAATTCGGGGCACGTCAATAAATTAACGAAACTGAAACAAAGAAGTCCATTTTGCCACTTTCAGAAACAGAAATTTTGCCGAGTATTTGAAATAAATATTGCATTATATTGAAACGGGACGGGGCATTTAAAAGATTGCGAGACTATTGAGAGGCAGCAGGGAGCACTGTTTATTAGGCAAGCGTAGTTATGGCTCATATATATACAGACGTTGTACAGCTGGAATCACGTTACTTAAGGCATATTTAACTTACTCTATTTAAGGCATATTGGCAAAAAATTTAGACATGTGCTTTATGGACCAACTTCACCACGAAATCGTGTAGTGATTTGCGATTGCGAGTAATACAATAATACTTCAGAGTCTTGTCAAGACTACCCTGATTTTGCAACTCATCAGTCATGTACGCAGATGTTTCTGTTGATATTTTTTATACTACTTATAATGTTTAAAAAAATGCACATCATCATTCATCACATACGTTACGTACGTAGAGTAAGAACGGCAGTAACAAAGTCTTGAAAGTAGACAGGATGGACGCAGCAGTCGTTAAGATATTCATTGAGTCGCAAGTTCGACTGGTGCATTAGAAACTTCCCGGACATGCTGCATTCAACCTTTCTCTTTGATAATTACATCTCATCACAGAATACCGTAGCCAAACAACAGTTTCTTTGAGGGTTGTTGTGTTCCTGCGAGTGAGTGAGGTCAGTAGGAAGGAAGGAAGGGCTTACTGCATTGGCAGTATGGGTGTCGGCATGCGAGCAGTGTTTCATGTTGCTAGCGTTTATCCGGCTACGGTAACTGCTGCACATCAGGCGAACAGTATGCTTGTTTGGCACCCGACGTAATAAAAAGATATTCTACTTGATACTACTTGATTCTATGGACTGTAAGATCTGAAAATAAATACATTGCAAACCTAATCTAACCTATTTTTCACATCAAAAAATACTCATTGCACATCAAATGTAGGATTTGATATGCGATCAAATAATTTGATGTGAAAATCAGGTTTTCTTGTGGATCAATTTAACATTTTCCAATAAATAATTTTATTATTATTAAAATTTTTAGCCCCAAAAGTGTTCTCATTGGCGTTCTCCGTGATCAAAAAGTTCATGCACGAATATACGATCTCGAAGATCGGGATATATGGCACCGATACCAAGAAATGGCAAGCACAGGTTTTGAAGATAGTAGACGAGGACCAACTGCCCGAGCACTATGGTGGCACTATGGTCGATGAAAACGGCGACCCGAGGTGCAGTCTAATTGTAAGTCTAACGTGTTTTACCCCCGCCAAACAGAGCAGCCTGTCTGAATTATGCCGGTACAGCGCCCTGATTTAACGCATTTTATTAACTATTAAAAGGTTATTTTATTAACTACACGCGACACCTTTTATAGATAATGATGTGTTCGACAAAGTCGTAGTACATTATTTTGTTCTATCATCAATAGTTTTCGCAGCGCATGCGTTGTAAGGAATTTTGTAGGTATTTTTTACATTATTGGAGTTTTAGAAAGTTTTTTATTATATTTTGGAAAAATTATTTTTTTGAAAATATAATATAGCCTATGTCACCCAGGGATAGTGTAGTTTCCAAATGATGAAAGATTTTTTAAATCGGTCTAGTAGTTTCAGAGCCTATTCAATACAAACAAACAAACCTTTTCTCTTTATAATATTAGTATAGATGAAAGGGGTGGGGGGCGTCTCCACATTAAATATGGACTTACCTCCCTCATCTGCTATCAACTCTATCTCTAGATGGGCCGATGACCTCTAGGGAACGGCCGGAAGTAGTTGGATGTGGAAAGCGTAGGATCGCGTGTGGTGGAGGTATTAGGGAAGGGTTATATCCAGCACTGGATAGATACTATGTCGATATACCGAGCAAATTCAATAGACGATATCCGGACAGATTAGTGGTTCCGACAACAAAAACAACTCTATATAGTTCCAATTGTTACCCAATGGCGATCAAAATATATAATAAATTACCAAAAGATGTTAAAAACTTGCCAAATAGCAAATTTAAGAAAGAGCTACAAAAATGGATAATCAATCGGTGTTTTTTCACTGTCCAGGACTATTTAGCATATCGCCGATAATAATTGAAATATTTAGGTACTTTAATAATATAAATTAATTAATTGTAATTACACTAATTATTAAAATTGATCTATTGTAATGACATAAAGATATTGTGTATTCTATTGCATGTCAGTTATGCTGACTAAATGTGTGAAACATGTACGTACATCTATATACCACATATAAGGCAATAAATTAATTAATTCATTCATTCATTCATACAGGCTGATGATGATGATCCATTATTGTCAATGATTAACGAGTTTAAATTATATTTTGTAATGTATAATGTCAAGGAAACCTATATATCCTAGCAGTGCGACGACTATGGGCTGATGCCAAACAAGAAAGGATATAGTAGTGACGTAGGTACCTAAAAAGATTTCGACGTTGGGATCGTACAGCCCCCCTAGCCGAGTGTAATTCGTAGCGTAAAGAACGTTAGATAGATCACGTGACATTTGTCGAAATCGAACATTTTAGTATGAGAATTGACAAATGTCACGTGATCTATCTAACGTTCGTTACGCTACGAATTACACTTGGCTAGGGGGGCTGATCGGTACAGTATCTATCATATCGATTATTATGGAAACTATGGATCTATGTTATAACTATCACTAATAGGTAGGTAATTTGTTCAAGTCAGGTGTGATTATAATCGAGCAGAGATTGTATAACACCACGAAAAATAAATAACGAAGTAATTAAGTAAGACGAGCTCGGTGGCGTGGCAATGACGCGGCTTCGACACCAACGCTCGTAGGTTCGATTCCCACATAGGACAAACATTTGTGTGCATGAACATGTTTATTTGTCTTGGTCTGGGTATTTTCTATGTATCATAAGTATGTATTTACAAAAAAATATATGTGTTTATATAAGTTTATCAGTTGTCTAGTACCCATAACACAAGCTTCGCTTACTTTGGGGCTAGATGGCGCTGTCTAATTTGTCTGACAATATTTATTATTTATTTAATTAACTTAAATTTTCAGGTGAAGCCTGGCGGCAAGGTGCCCAAATGCTTCTACTCAAAGAACAGTGTTGCGGAGCGTACAAAAGAATATACGCGAGTCACAATCAAGACTGGAGAGAAACACTCGGTTGATTTAATATGCGTGGACGCAGAAAGTGTACTAAAGTAAGCAAGTTCTTTAAATAAGTTTATGTAATTTTGAGGTGTAAGTGGTTCATCAAGATCTTTGAACCAAAGCCAACTTCACCTGCACGCGGTACACCCTGATGACTGACAAACGAAGCTCTGGCGAAAAGAGAGGTAGGGAGCGTAATTGTAAGCTACCCGACTGGGGAATGTACCTCCACCTCACAGCATACCGCAGCCAAATAACAATTCCCTTGAGGGTTGTTGTGTTCCTGCGAGTGAGTGAGGTCACCAGAAAGGAAGGAAATGCTGCGTTGGCAGTGGAGGTGGCGGCGCGCAAGCGATATTTTATGTTGCGAGCGTTAATATGGCTACGGTAACCGCTTCACATCGGGCGGACCGTATGCTTGTCTGCCACCCGACGTAGTAGAAAAAAAAAATTAGCTATTAGCACAGTATAAGTAATAATACTACGTACAGTAAGGCCACTCCCTGCCGCTTTCTCGTGTCGACCTCACCTCCCCTCTGAAACTAATCTGGAACAGTTTGCATGCCGCCGCACGCACACACGCTCATTCACGCTCTGCACAGACGTAATTGTTTATATAGTAGTAAACGACGCGACATTTGTATGTAGTGGCCGGGGTGTGGCATTATAAATAAATAAATAAATATTTCTGGACAATTTACACATCGCCATCTAGTACCAAATTTAGCGCAAAGTTTGTGTTATGGGTACTAGACAACTGATAAATGTACCTACCTACTTAAATACATTTTGTTTTTGTAAATACATACTTATAATACATAGAAAACGCCCAGACCAAGACAAACAGACATGTTCATGCACACAAATGTTTGTCTTGTGCGGGAATCGAGCCCGCGACCTCGGGAGTCAAAGTGCCATTGCTAACCGTTCGACCACCGAGCTCGTCATATATTAGTAATCTTAAGCGGTTGGAACAGGGGCGTTTTTCAGATTAAACTGAAGATATTTATCACAAATTTAAACAGAAGTCCAATTTTCGCAACCAAAAATTCCGATGGTAATAGGTCTTACGTTTTAGATATTGATAAACATCTTCAACTTCGTCGGTAGAGCCCTAGAGTTGGTACCAGCTAAGACAAAGACAGTTACCACTAATCTAAGGCCAAGTTTGATTTTTGTTATCAAAAAATTTGATGGAAATCGGCTTCAGATTCGGCGGTAGACTCCCTGCCCCCCTAGCCAAGTGTAATACATACGTAACGAACGTTAGATAGATCACGTGACATTTGTCAATTCGAACATTTTAGTATGAGCTCCACAGTTCAAATTAGCGATCGCTACGCTTTTCTACTTCGCAAACTGCCATTTGGCTAGCCCCCCTGATCAGCGTATCCGGTGTCTACCAGATATTAGACCCGTGAACATCGTTAGCAGTTCATAAATAACATAGCGTTCATTATATTACGAGTATGTAGTGGTTAATAGACCATAGTGGTTCAGTTATACTGGATATAACCGCAAAGAAAGGAAGGAGTTGCTGCGCTGGCAGCGCGTATGATATTTAATGTTACTAGCGTTAATATGGCTACAGTTACCGCTGTATGCTTGACTGTCACTCGACGTAGTATAAAAAAAGAAATGGGTGCACGTTGGTATATTTTAGCTAAAATATTAACATTAGAGAAGTTTATTCCGCATGGATTAGTGAATTGAGGCAGTAACACAGTATAAGTAATAGTACTTACTACGTACACAGTACGGCCACTCACTGCCGCTCTCTCGTGTCGACCTCACCTACCCTCTGAGACAAATCTGGAATGGCTAGTATGGCGCCGCACGCACACACGCTCATTCACGCTCTGCACAGACGTCTTTGTTTATGTATTAGTTCACGACGCGACTTTTGTAAGGAGTGTCCGGGGTGTGGCAGTAATAAACAAAAAATATTCGGATTTGTGAGTGCGCATCTAAAGGTGTTTGATCGTCAGAAAGACCACTATTTCACATATTACTAACTTATACACCACTGCTTGACGAAGAGATTAGGAAAAAAATGTCGTACCCTCAGAGGCGGATTTGTAGTCTTGGCCCCTTGTCCGCCCTAAGCCGTGTCTAGGCCGCCCTAGGTCCCCTGTCGTATCGTGGCCGCCTTACGCCGTATATATTTTAGGTATTTCAGGTCCTGAAATCCCAGGTTCAGTTTCATTGAATCGTTTGATAATCTGTTGAAGAGGACATGTAATATTTTGCATGGTAATATCAGTCTCTTTACAGTCTCTGTCTCTTGGAAATCGATTTTGAATCGTTTTTATATGTATGTTTGTATACCTAACTATGTCAGTCAACATCTCCTCAGTCATGAAGACAGAGAAAGATCCTACAATATGTTTTGAATCTTTGGCAACAAGTTTTACTCCCGATCTCTCAGTGACAATATTATGAGATCTTGATACGATATGAATACCACTTATTTTTCTTTTAGCTTACTATTTATTCCTTATTGACGACCTCCTTGATGAGCTCAGTGGTCGAATGGTTAGCAATGACCAGTTTGACTCCGAGGTCGCGGGTTCGATCCCCGCACAAGACAAACATTTATGTGCATGAACATGTCGGTCTGTCTTGGTCTGGGCGTTTTCTATGTATTATATGTATATATTTAAAAAATGTATTTTAGTATTATACCAGTTATCTAGTACCCATAGTACAAGCTTTTCGCTTAATTTGGGGATAGATGGCGCTGTGTAAATTGTCCAGGAATATTTATTTATTTATTTATTATATAGTATCTTGGGTCTTATTTACCAGCTTCATACTGTCATAATTCTTATCCGTAAAACCGCCATGGCTGTAATTTGTAAGAATTATTTCCTCCAATAAACACTACGCCAACTCAAAACATACCTACACATCCAGATACACACGGTTTGTATTTGTAAATTTTGTTGTGTCTGGGTGTTTTTTAGGGTTCCGAACCTCAAAAGGAAAAACGGAACCCTTATAAGATCACTTTGTTGTCCGTCTGTCTGTCTGTCTGTCTGTCTGTCTGTCAAACATTTCTATGTCGAGAATGCGTGGAGGTATCAAGCTGAAATCTGAACTGTATACACAAGTCTACGGTCCCATGAAGTTAAAAAAAAATCAAACTGCTAAGTTTACGTAGAAAAAAGTTATGGCCGTTTATTCAGCAAAAAACGCATATTTCGACACACTCAAAGGAATCAAAACCTATAGGGTACTTCCCGTTGACCTAGAACTATGAAATTTGGCAAGTAACATCGTTATAGACTACAAGTACAGGAATAAATCTCAAAACTATACATTTGTAAATAGATCTAAAAAAATAGGGGGTCTATATTTTTTATTGAGTGTCGAAATTTCAAATTGAAACTACTAGTTCAAATGGGGTATCATATGAAAGGGCTTGATGTACACATTGCAAAATATATTTTATTTATTTTTTTCGACGCATTATTTCTTATTTATAATGAAAAATATCAAATTTAATAATGATACTACGTACCTACGGAACCCTCGGTGGGCGAGTCCGATTCGCACTTGTCCGGTTTTTTTATAAATAGAATTCAGGTAGCAAAATGTTACTGAAGTAATGAATCGATTTAGATAAAAAAAAAGAAAATTATCGAAACTTTAGTTGGCGTAGTGTTCGTTGGAGGCATCGATTTGGCCGTCCCAGGCCGGGCCTAATCCGCCATTGCGTACCCTTGTAAAAATATAAAAATTTTCAGATGGGAGATAGGAGTCGACAGCCATGACATCAAGTTCCAAATAAAGCGTCGTGACGAGGACGGTAACGAATCAGTAGTACACGGGCCGAAGAAGGTGTCCGAGGGGCCCATCGACGTAGGCGTCCTGCCCATCACGGGCCCAGCCACTTGTAAGTATCATTTCATCATCATCATCATCATCAGGTCATTTTAGTCTCCACTACAGGAGCATGACCCTCTCTCGTCCGTCCCAGACAGAAGGAGGATTTGGCCTACACTCCCCACGCTGGCCAGACGGGTTGGTAGTAGTAGTAGTATTTCCCTCAGTCGCCTTGTACGACATCCACGGGAAGAGACGGAGTGATTCTATTCTAGTCTGCCGGAATCAACAAGTATCATTCCAATTTTCATGGTTCGTTGCAGTGGCGTAGCTTACGCTAGACGGGCTATGTATCAAACCTTGGCGGTGGGCCCTTTTACAAACCTTACCCAAACATTTCAGGGCTGAGGGGCTCTTCTATCTACTCGAACCGGGTTTTTTTTTTATACTACGTCGGTTGGCGGACAAGCATACGGCCCGCCTGATGTGAATCGGTTGCCGTAGCCATATTAACGCTCGCAACATAAAATATCGCTCGCGCGCCGCCACCCCCGCTGCCAACGCAGCATCTCCTTCCTTTCTGGTGACCTCACTCACTCGCAGGAATACAACAACCCTCAAGGGAATTGTTATTTGGCTGCGGTATTCTGTAAGGTGGAGGTACTTCCCAGTCGGGCAGCTTAAAAATACGCTATGCCCTACCTCTCTTTTCGCCAGAGCCTCGTCTGTCAGTTAGCAGGTTGCACCACGTGCAGGTGAGGTTGACTTTGGTTCAAAGATGTTGATGAACCACTTACACCCCAAAAGCTCCTCTGAATATGTAACTAAGTATATCTAATTATTTTTCTTTACAGATTCCTTAATTTTCGACAACAAGAGCGCATTCCTAAGAAGCAAAAAGGTGTTTTATGACATCTTGATAGCGATACCCACCAAAGATCTAAACATTAACGACATGCCAGATGAGATTGAAGCTAAAGTATGTAATAAGGAACAGTCGGTCGCATCCAGCAGTTAAAGGACTTATGTGATAATTTGACATTAAGTATTTAGTTACATTACCTATTTTGATCGTTTGATTCTTTGTTACGGGATTCTTTGTTATAAACGGTTTGACAAGAATCAGGGCGCTACCGCCGGAGCCGTTTACCATCGAATGGTTTTGATTGCGGGAATCAAACTGTAGCTTAGATTGGCGGTAATTGTGTTTAGCTTAGCTGGTAGTTTTAAAAGAGAGGTAGGGAGCGTAATTGTAAGCTACCCGACTGGGGAATGTACCTCCACCTCACAGAATACCGCAGCCAAATAACAATTCCCTTGAGGATTGTTGTGTTCCTGCGAGTGAGTGAGGTCACCAGAAAGGAAGGAGATGCTGCATTGGCAGTGGGGGTGGCGGCGCGCTAGCGATATTTTTAATGTTGCTAGCGTTAATATGGCTGCGGTAACCGCTTCACATCAGGCGGGCCGTATGCTTGTCTGCCACCCGACGTAGTATAAAAAAGAAAGAAACCATAGATAGATCGACGGTCCCTACGTATAAAGCGACATGTCAAAAATGGCAATTTTTTTTCATTGCATAAATTGCTATAGATTACCCGTAAAAAAATTTTCTTTTTTATTTTATTGATTGTATATTATAATCAAAAGTAAGAAATTAACTCCTTTGTCCAATAATAATATTCTTTAATTACTATATCGCAGTATAAGCAGACATGTCTGAAATGTCATGTCGCTTTATACGTAGGGACCGTCGAGATATATACATACGAGGGGAGGTCAATAAGTTCGCGGAATGAGAGAGAAGGAGGTTGAAATTAAACACCAAATTATTTTTCCTTTTCAATATATTCTCCTTTAACCCTAATACATTTTTCGGATCTCTCAAATAGCTTGTTTATACCATCGAAAAAAAATGATTTGTCTTTGGTGTCAAAATAGGCCGAAATTGCCGACTTGACTTCATCATCGTCGTCAAATTTCTTTCCACGCAGCTCTTTCTTCATTTTTGGAAATAAATAATAGTCACTGGGGGCCAAGTCTGGACTGTATGGTGGGTGGTTTAATTGTTCAAAGCCGCATCGGTGAATGGCAGCCGTCGCAACATGGCACGTGTGGACGGGTGCATTGTCGTGCAAAAGGAGCACACCTTTTGACAGTTTTCCTCTTCTTTTTTTCTTAATGGCTTCTTTCAATCTTTCCAGTAAAGAAGCGTAGTACTGTCCCGTTATAGTCGCACCACGTTCTTTATAATCGATCAGTAAAATACCTTCTGTATCCCAAAAGATAGTCGCCATGATCTTTCCGGCCGATTGTGACACTTTGAACTTCTTTGGAGGAGGTGTGCCTTTTTTATGCCACTGCATCGACTCTTGCTTCGACTCAGGTTCATAGTGGTGAACCCAGGTTTCATCTCCAGTAACAATCCGGGCCATAACTTCTTCCTTTCTCTCTCCACAGAGCTCCAGAAACTGGTGAGAGCACTCGACACGCTCGCGTTTTTGAAGTGGCGTGAGCATTCTCGGAACCCATCTTGCACTGACTTTAGTCATCCCAAGATGATGATGTAGGATATTTAAAATACTTGATTCGGATACTCCAACCATTGCTGCAAGTTGCTTCTTCTTCAGTCGGGCATCTTCCAATACAAGTTTTTCTACTTTTTCGACGATTTCCGGTGTGGTGGCCTCAATTGGTCGTCCGGAGCGGGGGTCGTCTTCAATGGACTCCCTTCCTTGTTTGAAAAGACCATGCCACTTGTAAACCATGGTTTTACCAGGGGCAGAGTCCGCGTAAACCGCTAACAGCTCTTGAAAAATCGTCTGAGCGGATTTTCCTTGCTTGGTAAGAAACTTAATAACGGCACGGTGTTCAATTTTCTCCATACTGGCTGACTTCTTCCCGATTTAGTTGTTTGCAGGTCGATAACTCAAAAGTTAATGACACGATTAGGTTCAAACTTGGTATATATACTCTTAATGAGGTGCTTAACTAGTGCCTACCTGGACGGGTAAATTTATCCCCATCAACCCCTCCATTCCGCGAACTTATTGGCCTCCCCTCGTAGATACATAGAGCTCTACCAACTGAGCTGAAGATGTTTGCCATTAACTAAACCTAAGATCTAGTTTCGCGATCAAAAAAATCGATGGTAGTCGGCGTCAGCTTCGGCGGTAGGCCCCAGTTCTTTAAAAATATATAATATATATAATTATTTATATAGGTAATATTCAGGTAAGTACATAAAAAAAAGAAACTCTTGTCAAATGTGTCGAAAAGTTTGAAGTTTCTACGATTATTGGAATATATTTTTGTGGGTTAATTAAAATGACTATAATACTTATTAAGGCAACTTGGGAAATGATATGTTGATAGAAACTTTTTTATTTTTAATATTATGTTATTACGGTAGAACTATTAGTTGTTCTGTGATATTTTGTACACATAAACATCAATAGACCGTTTATTTCATGAGTAGCAATGTAGTTGTTTTGTAGAGTACCTTTGTATTTGATGTAGCAGAAAGTGTAAGATGCATTTAAATCGAAACAAAGCATTAACAATTACCTACTAGCACTGGTTAAGTTTACGCTGAGAGTTAAAGTATCTGAGTGGGTACAGTGGACTTCAGAACGGATACATTTTTCGGCTTATCTTACTTATTTACATTATTATGTAAAAATCTCTGTACGTTTTTTTTTATATGTGAGGGGGGCATACGAGCATGTGGGTCATCTGGTAGAAAGCAATCACCACCGCCCATGGAGATCAACAACACCAAGGGGTCCGCGACCAGGGACCCCTTGGTGTTACCATTAAGGGAAATACATACTGTTGTTGAAGGCTCCCATGTCGTAAAGCAGAGACACAAAATTCGATTTGGTATGGATGTAAATATAAACTTAGTATATATCATAATGAAGTCGATTGTACCGTGCAATACATAGTTTATATACGAATTCGCATGTTCTGTGATAAAATAAGTATATTATAATAATAAAATACAGCAGCATTATGTACAAACGATAAATTAATAATTTTACTAGTTAATTATATGTTAGTTTATTTATATAGATAATTTCGCGTATATATAGGTACTTTTGACCAAGACAGTGGTCCATCAATTTTTCCACGACTTCCTAAAGAAAATATTGTAATTTTTATTAAGGAAATGTTGATTCAATACAAATAAAACAAATCAATTTTTTAGTTACCTATTTTATATAATTATTTAATTTCATATTTTATGTAATTATTATAATCGTCCGATTTTGTGAACTTAGATGTATTTAACTTTTTACTGGTTGGACTGGACTGTAAATTATGTAGATATGTAAGTATTATAAGTTTTAGCGGTATCAGACACTACATATATAGATAGTTGTAGCAGGGCGGTAAAGTTTTGTATTTCTTTTTATTATTTATACTATTAAAAACGATAATATAATAAATAAATTATTTATTTCTTCCACAAACAAATACAAAATATCTGTAATAGTCTGGCCTCAAACGGCCAGTCTCTGAATTTATAATCTGAATTCAGAGTATTTAGTGCGAGCTTTTAGGAGATATTCGAACGTGAAACGTTTATAAGATCACCAAATTGAGAAAAAGTTTTGTAATGTGAATTTACCAGACGCGTGATACATATCCAAATTAGTTGTGTTGCTCATTTCAAAATGTGGGCAAGTAAGCCACATAATTTTGATATGTAACACGCGTCTTATAAATTCACAATATGAGAGTTCTTCTTCATTTTGTCAGTTTGTTTACAAACGTAAACAAACTGACAAAATGAAGTTAATAGCCCTAAGTGCAAGTTTTTTGTTCGCGTTTGCGAACAAAAACGCATGACTTTAAAAATGCCCTAAGTGCAAGTTTTTTGTTCGCAAACGCGAATTTTTAAAGTCATGCGTTTTTCGTCCCGCATGCGGGATCTGTCATAGTAAATTTCCCGCATGCGTGTGTTTTTACAGTGCTACAAGGATCTAAATGAACGTGAGTGACATTTGTAGGAGGGCGTTACTGTGACTTTCGGGTTGCCAATTAGGGAAAATCTCCTTACTTCAAGGGAATTTTTACATATCCTAATTAAGACATTTAAAATGCTCAATCTTAGCTGGGCAGAAGTTAATTACTTTAAATTAATTCTGTAATGAACACCATATTATAGTATTTTAGTTAAGTTTATTAAATAACGATACGGCCTAGATAAAAAGTTAATTAAAATGATTATAGTCATTTCGTACCTATCTTGGGGTGTAAGAGGTTCATCAACATCTTTGAACCAAGGCAAATCTCACCTGTACGTGGTGCACCCTGCTGACTGACAGACGAGGCACTGGCGAAAAGAGAGGTAGAGCAAAGCGTATATTTTAAGCTGACCGACTCGGGAAGTACCTCCTCAATTAAAAAATAAAAAATCTAACAACGATCTGTGAAATGAAGGAATGAGGAATATGTGAAATAAAAAAACAACATATACAATTTAGCTTTTATTTATATATTACATAGGATACATACATATTTATTAAAATATGGTCATCAATCATTTATCTATTTATTGTTCATTATGAACAATTATTTTGCACGAATGGAACTTATTAGAATCCACAAGGATTTATGAAGAGACACGTCTTATAAAACTCGTGAATCTTTCTTCATAAAACTCCAAGATCAAAATCATCCATTATGAGTTTATCTTTTCTTGTTTTCCTGTTCTTACCAGGTGTAACAATTTTACTGCATGATGCCTTAGCCAATGTGCCTTCTTTGACAATGTTTGATACAGTGTGTAAAGTAACACCTGAAAATAATTTAAATTCATAAATATTTACGTATAACATAATAAACCAAATAAAACTTTTCACTGTGGAACAAAGTGGGAATTTAAGGTAAACAGACATGTCTGGCAACATTTACCTGTAGCAACAGCGACTCGCTCGTTAACCTTTTCAAAAGGAATTAATGGGCCGTTGTTTTGTTTTTCTTTTACAAAAATCTCTTTCACCTTAAACACAACCTCCCTGGCACCACTTCATAAAACTTTCGGCATGATAATCGTACTATATTAACAAAATATACTTTAAAATCGCACCACAACATTCAACTGTGAAGAACTGTCAAAAGTGACGTCTTACAAGATGGCGGCTTTAGTTCCGTTTTCTGCCACGTTCATTTAGATCCTTGTAGCACTGTACTATGTACAAACCCGCACGCGGGGCGATAAACGCATGAATCTAAAAGGACCCTTAGCACTCTGGTCACATTATATTACGAAACTTGGCAAAATTCATATTCGTCAGTAAGTCTCGTATATCTCGCCTTAGGATATGCCTTATAAGTCTGTGGTAATTATGGAAGGAGATTGATCAGCAACAGCAACATTTTTAGTCTCTATCTTACAAGTACTCGTATACGAGTGGATATATCCAGCATTCATACTTTTTGAGGGCAGCTCGATTTTTGGGTTCTCTTAGAGAGCTTCAATATTATACCGTTATTTTATAGAGGGTTATCGGGAATGACAGAGATTAGTTATTAATGGTGTTATGATTATGATAAAATTTGATTCACATTTTATTGTTTTTTTTTTGCTCCGTCTCTTCCCGTGGATGTCGTACAAGGCAATTAAGGGAATTACATTACCAAACATCGATCAGACCTCCCCAACCCGTCTGGCCAGCGTGGGGAGTGTAGGCCAAATCCTCCTTCTGTCTGGGACGGACGAGAGAGGGTCGTGCTCCGGTAGTGGAGACTAAAATGACCTGATGATGATGATGATAGAGTATGATAGATAGCCCATGGCTTACCTACTAATACTGCATCGATTGCAACTTCAAACTCTTACCACTCTCTAAGTAAACTGTGATGCGGCCATTGATTTCCAGTGGCCTATATGAACCCCCAGGGGTCGATTCCGACATACATAGGGTCTACGGAAATCAGAAAATAAGTATATACACAAGGGGTGACGAGATAAAAAAGTTTGGGGACCTCTGAACTAGGCTACAAATCAGTACAAACTATGAAATAGACGCGGCACGCTAAACTTGACATTTTGACGTTCTGCAATCCTTATGCCGCACGGAATAGAAGCTGAAATGAAACTGCAATGTCAAGCTATCGATGTGCATTTAGCTAAGTACATATTTATTTTATAATTTAGTTCTAGACGTAAAGGTGAAAAGCACAACTTATTTGGGTTATTAGATATATAAATAACAGTAACTGCATTGCGATAAATATTTTGTAACCTATGAATTAGGAAAATTGAACTTTCTCGTTATTTATTATATTTTTATTTCTTCCATGCAACATTTATGCTTGTACATGTTTTCCCGCTTACGTTTCTTGTATGTGTTCCTATCAAACACTTACAGGTTGGCTGGAAGAGATCTCTAAAAGAGATAAGCCCACCTTTGTACAAAACATTTTGGGGTGTAAGTGGTTCATCAAGATCTTTGAACCAAAGCCAACTTCACCTGCAGTTGGTGCACCCTGCTGACTGACAAACGAAGCTCTGGCGAAGGGAGAGGTGGGGAGCGTGATTGTGGGCTACCCGACTGGGGAATGTACCTCCACCTCACAGAATACCGTTGTTGTGTTCCTGCGAGTGAGTGAGGTCACCAGAAAGAAAGGAAGGAGATGCTGCGTTGGCAGCGGGGGTGGCGGCGCGCGAGATATATTTTATGTTGCAAGCGTTAATATGGCTACGGTAACCGCTTCACATCAGGCGGGCCGTATGCTTGTCTGCCACCCGACGTAGTATAAAAAACAAAACATTTCCTTATAATATTGTAATTATGGTTTTCTTGGTGTACAATAAAGAAAATACAATAACAACAGTTTCCAACACGCAAAATTACATTTATATTACTTATTGGGATCATATTAGGTGCGTTTAATTTCGCTTTAGTAGCAATTAAAGGATATTATGTATAAGAAAATTTTAATTAATCTGTTATGTAGGTGCTCAGATTACAGTATAGTCATTAGTCTGTGATTGCAAGTAGCCTAGCAATCGAATGTCAGCACTATTATGTACGGTCAACAACGGAAGTCGTTTACCTACACTTATTCAGACCATTACACAAAATCATAAGATTAAGTCGTACCTTGTCATAATTATATTGTTAAGCGAAACAAAAAGACCCGATTAAACTACTTTTTATTAAATTTTTTGCGGACGTCATTTTGAAATAATATACCCTATATTATTCTCAAAATTGAGACAAATCAATGACACATCATAACTATGCTGAAATCCACCAAGCTGTTTAGGCTGTAGAGCATGCCAAAGATATTTCTTTGGCACGCTCTACAGCCGTGTCAAAGAAATATCTTTGCCGTGATAAATACACTCGAAAAACATAACTCTCCTTTCTTTGTCTGTCGGGTAAAATGTATGCATATAACAGTGACACTGCCCCCTGACCACCAACTTTTATTGCGATTCAATAACGAATAGAAAGCTTATTCATACCAATGAATAAGGACTCTATTTCAACTTGAATAGAGTCACTTATTCATTGGTATGAATAAGCATTCTATTCAGTTATTGAATCGCAATAAGAGTTGGTGGTAAGGGGGCTGTTCCCTAGTATCAATATAATGGAGAAATATTGTATATTTAAGTCGAAAGAAAATATACCTAATGTACAATTACCACGTTTTATATAGAGAACGTCAATAAAGCTAATCTTACAATTTTGTTTGTATTATCAATATTGTAATAATTGTGCAACATCTATAGTTTCAAAGCGATCTAAGAAGGAACTTCCGTCGTTTACCAACTGGATTATTTTGTTAGCCGAACGTTTATTAAGTGGGCCTTTAAGAAATCAGCCCCCTTACCACAAACTCTTATTGCAATTCAATAACTGAATAGAATGCTTATTCATACCAATGCATATGCGACTCTATTTAATTTGAAATAGAGTCGCTTATTCATTGGTATGAATAAGCGAATCGCAATAAGAGTTGGTGGTAAGTGGGCTGGTTATGGTCAGGGGCGGACTAAGGCGTAGGCAACCTAGGCACGTGCCTAGGGCCCGTAATTTTTGGGGCCCGGAAGTTAGCTTTTTAATTTTTATTTTTGAAGTGATGACTTCTTTAGCAGGACCGGAAATACAATGTTGCCTAGGGCCCGCTTTAGCCTTAGTCCGCCACTGATTATGGTAATCTTATTTTATTTTAACTTTTGTTGCTGATCGTACTTATAAATAATAAAAGGTTATATAATTTATACTTATAAATAATAAACCGTAGGAAAAATCCAAGGTCTGTGGGTTAAACAGTATGTGTATTAACGTCCAACCTAGGTAATGTGAAAAATTATAAGACATTTTTATCCACACCTAGACAAAATTGTTATATTAAAAAAAAAATCTCCATTATAAACATACTTAATAAAGTTTATGGTGGATATTTTTTTAAATGTTTATCTAATGTTACACAATGTTGAGTAATGAATTAAAGAAAAAAAATGAATGCATTTTTTAATTCATTATCCCATTACGTGTCGGAGCATCATTTTTATTTCAGTGCCTATCAAGTGTAGGTGTCTAAACACACTAACCGAATATACCTACGCGACTGAAGTTCGGCGCCATTACGCCTGCAAACTTTTTCAATTACTATCGACACGTTTGACTAAAATTACGTTGCGTTTTTCACATACCAATCCTAACCACGCGGAATTTCGGCTTAGTGTGGTTTGACGCTTAGTGTTTATTCTATAGCCAATGGGGAAAAGGTCACCATCACAGCATAGGACATCTGTGGGGCCGAAGTGTAGACATGATAATGATTCGTGGACTCTGCACTGAGAGAATAGGGAAAGTGGCTCTGGCAAGAGGGTACAGCATATTTGTAAGCTGCCCACCTCACAGAATACCGCAGCCAAATAACAATTCCCTTGAGGGTTTTGTGTTCTTGCCAGTGAATGAGGTCACCAGAGAGGAAGGAGTTGCTGCAATAGCAGCGCGGTTGGCGGCGCGCGAGCAAAATTTCATGTTACGAGCGTTAACATGGCTACGGTAACCGCTTCAAATCGGGTGGACCGATGTTTGTCTGCCACTCGACGTAGTATAAAAAATAAAATAAAAAAAAAACCTAATCTTGACGATCAACATCAACGGATACGTATTCCTAGAATGCACACCAAAATTTTGATTACATACTGATTGCAAATATTTAAGCTGGGGATTTAGTTGAACAAGTTAGCTAGTCTGTATTTTTTGCCGAAAGTGATGATGACGATGATGCCTGACAGATCGATTTCTGAAGATGTTGAGGGGTAGGTAGGTATGCTTAGATGTAGACTTCGTCGTCAATCCTTATTCATCGCACTACTGGGATACGGGTCTCCCATAAAATGAAGAGGTTTAGAACCACCATCACGCTATTCAACTGCGGGTTGGCGGAGGCCAGTACTTTCAAGACATAACAACTTGCTTAACGACTGCCATCTAATGACAACAGCCGCGACCGGTGGCTTCACGTACCCTCCGAAGCACGGGGAAACTCGAGATTAATAAACCCATCCATGGACAGGCTACAGTTGACGTTGCTTAACTTGCGTGTTCGATTAAACTGATACGCGCAACGTCGCCATCGTGCTCCTCCATATTAATCAACTAACTTATGTAGACTTCATAATGTGGACTTGGTGGAACATAATAAAGCACTTGTACTATTCCACGTTATTAGAAACACAAACACCATCTGTTTACCTTGATAATGCCTTAGCGGCGAAACCGGTCGGTAATATTAAATATAATAACGTGGAATAGTACAAGTGCTTTATTATAACACTATGATAATAATGTTCCACCAAGTGCCAACAATCAACAGTATCAACTTTATGTAGACTTACTAATAAGTAAAACTAAAGAGCTTCATGCAAAATTCTTTATCGAATATAAATGCCATTTATGATTACACTTCAAATATAATATATACAGCTTCTATAATTAACGTTAACGCTTGTAGAAGTTCTTCATTTAGTCTTCTTCTTCAAACATCATCTGGAGAAGTTCCCTCTTGGAGCACTGCTCCCCCTCAAGTCTCTGCACCCCCTTCCATCTGATAAGAGTCGGGATGACCATCAATTTGGTTCTGCTGTCTGTTCTAAATGGACAAGCCCTGTCTTTCCAGCTGGAAGCAAAGGCCCGTAAATGTGAGATAAATTTATATGGAATAGGATAATGTAAATAAATTATATAAATAAAAATAAATGTTCCCAAGCGCAAAACTCGAGAACGGGTCGAGCAATTCGGGTAATTTTTTTTTGTATTTTCGGTGGCCGTGTGGTTTCCGGCAGACTAGAATAGAATCACTCCGTTTCTTCCCGTGGATGTCGTACAAGGCGACTAAGGGAAATACATTATCAAATATCGATCAGGCCTCCTCAACCCGTTTGGCCAGCGTGGGGAGTGTAGGCCAAATCCTCCTTCCGTCTAGGACGGACGAAAGAGGGTCGTGCTCCTGTAGTGGAGACTAAAATTGACCTGATGATGATGATGATACGGAAAGTTTTAATAAAGAGAAAATATAAAAATTGCGTCGACAATAGTAAAAAAAACTTTACTTTTGACAGAACGAAGTCTGTCCGGAGAGCTAGTGATAAATAATTATGGGGTTTTAATGCGGAGCTCGATGGCGTCGTTGCGTATGTCAGTCTAATCGAACACACACGTTAAGCAACGTCGGCCATAGCCTGTCTTTTGATGGGTTTATGTATCTCGAGCTCGTCCATGCTTCGGAAGGCACGTTAAGCCGGCGGTCCAGGCTGTTGTCGTTAAGCCAAGTCAGTGGCGTTTAGGAGGTTTGAAAACACTGACCTCTGCAAACCCGCAGGTGAGCAGCGTGGTGGAGTATGTTCTGTTACCCCTTCGATTGAAGGGAGACCCGTATCCCAGCAGTGGGTTGCATAAGGGTTGGTGAAAAATAAGAAGAATGGCCCAACAATTTTCGTTCGTTGCATATGACTTAAAATGGCACCACCTTTTTTTTTTTTTTTTATACCACTAGAGTGGCAAACAAGCTTACGGCTCGTCTGTGTGGAAAGCAGCTACCGCAGCCTATGAACACCTGTCACACCAGGGGCATCACACGCGCGTTGCCGACCTGGGTGTCATGGGCAATTGCTCATGACAAACTCCTAGTCATTTCTCGTTTTTAATATTAACTAATACTTATCTATAGTAATATGATAGACAGATAGTAGTTCAGTATGCTGTGATCTATATAAATTTTATCACTACGTCGTATTTTTACGGCATGTGCAAAGTGGCTTTTATTGTCAGTAATAATTTCAGACGGTAATGAATTAACATAATAAAATTTGTGAAATAAATACTTGTATTTTTTTTTCAAGTATAGTACTTACTATTCTCTATCTCCAACATCAACATAAGCAAATATTAAACTTCTATTCAGTTCAGTTAAGTATGCCTTCACAACAGGCTCAGCTGAAACAATGAAAACGAATAAATAAATAAAAATAAATATTTTTCTTGCCGTGTGGTTTCCGGCAGACTAGAATAGAATCACTCCGTTTCTTCCTGTGAATGTCGTACAAGGCGACTAAGGGAAATACATTATAAAACATCAATCAGGCCTCCCCAAACCGTCTGGCCAGCGTGGGGAGTGTAGGCCAAATCCTCCTTCCGTCTAGGACGGACGAGAGAGGGTCGTGCTCCTGTAGTGGAGACTAAAATAGACCTGATCATTATGATGATGATGAAATATTTCTGGATAAATTACATCATCATCATTATTAGCCTGTATCTACACACTGCTGATATAGACCTTTCCCAATGCTTTCCACCATATGCGATCCTCCGCTTTCCATGTCCAACTGCTACCAGCCACTTTTTTGAGGTCGTCGGTCCATCTAAAGAGGAGAGTCCTACGCTTCATCGCCCTATACGTGGCCTCTACTCTAGGACTTTCGTGCCCATCTAGTATCGTTGACTCGCCAAATGTGGCCAGCCCACTGCTACTTCAACTCACTGACACTGGGAGCTATGTCGACCAGTTTGGTTCTACATCAAATTTCTTCGTTCCGGATTCGATCCCTATATTAATTACTTATATATATATATAATACATAGGTAAATTACGTAAAAAAAGATACATACAGTCGAACACAGAACCTCCTCCTTTTTTAAAGTTCTATTTAAAAGTAGTATTTTACTCAGTCACTTTTTCTATTCACATGATTGAGAGAATCCATTTCATTTGACTATACAAGTACAATAGTCTCGGTCGAAAACAATGCATCGCATTATGAGTGAAGTTGAATCCCGCCCTAGCAAATTTTATCCTGAGGCTGATTGGAGAAAAGATGTGGATATATTTTTTTTTTATTGCAAATAGTACATGGAAAACAGTATTCAGACAAAACTGAATACATATGTTCATGCACACATTGTTTATGGCCGATAATTAGGATGCTCATGTCGTCCGCACGTCTGATCGCCACTGTGAGGTGTGCTGACAAAGTGTTGGCGATAGGACCACCACTCGGAGAGTGCTGCGACTAATTAAATATACCACAGCGCTGGTTTGTTATTCTGTGGTGGCCTCTATATTCTGGCCATGTAATAATACACCGCAAAGAAATGTAACTAAACAAATGTAATGATTTATCACAAATTTATCAGTGACTCCATTTATTTATACCATTCGTATGTAGCACTGTGGTACTACGCATGCGAAATCTATATGTTCATATAATAAAATTGTAACTGGCCGAGGTTTGCAGATACGATATTTAAGAAATATTAATAGGAGCGGTCATGGCCTATAACAGCAATAGTAGTCAAAACATTTTGTCTGTTAGCAGGGGCGCCGGCTTTTAGAAAACCTCATGGGTGCTCATACTCATATGATGACTCGAAAAAGTGGTGAAGTGTGAAACCCACAAACACCCAGATCCAACACAAATATCTGTTTCATCAACAAACATTTGTGTTGGTGCGGGAATCGAACCGGCGACCCTTGCGTCTCAACCGGCGGTGGTTTAGAACCACTGCGCCAAACGGGTCGTCAGGTAATGAAAAAACGCCCATCCCTAACAGGCGATTACTGATCTGTTTCTTGATATCTATTCTCAGGGGTGTTCGGCACCCATTTTATTTTTTCTCATGGGTGCTCGAGCTCCCGAGCACCCACGGAGTCGGCACCCCTGTCTGTTAGACTGCATGTATGCGGATGTGGTTTTCATCATTCCATAAGTGTCAGCTGTATATGCCAAGTGAAAGTGGAGATAAATATTGTTATTTTTCTGAAGTCGTCCACCCGGACGAGTTGCGTCGGACTGCTGTATTATCACGTATTATATGAAACGCAGAAGTGTACATTACATGATAATGAATGTGTGTGGAAGACTGGATTTTACCACTATGAAAATATTAAATAACTTGAGTGAAAATTGGAAACAGACAATGCTATAAATATAATAATTGGACACTATTATGCAGGATAGATCCAACCGACATCCTGTTACTTTCAAGTTATAGGGATATAATAGGAATAAAAATATCACAGAGTATAAGTTTGCGAATATATAAAACTCGATTTGAAGTTTCTCACTATGTATACCTCTTAATTTGCCATTGATTAGTTGATTGGATCTATTCTGCATAAAAGTGTGCAATTTATAGGTCAATGCAAAGCTCTTGTTTCACCAATGAACAGTACCAATTTGACAGTAAATGCACCAGCTTCTGCCATTTTCTTTCTTTCTCCCCGTGAACATTAAATAAACGCTAGGGTGCTTCTCAGGCAGAGTATCCACAAACTTCGTGAAATTTTCGTAGTTATCCAAATTATGGATTTTTATTTTATTCCGGGCGGTATTTTTTGTCTTTCCTAACATAATTACAGAATTCTGTCGAAACTGTCGGTCACAGTGATGTCAAAGTTAATGTCCTCTATCAATAAAATAAGATAAAATGTCATTAATAATAAATAGACAGCATCCAAAGAAATTTTACCAAGGTATAAAAAATCTTTGATTATATCCTAGTTTAAAATTATTAATATCTGTGACTTTTTTATTGCATTAAAAGTAATTTAAATTAAAAGCTAATTTATCCTTTTCACAGAGTCCATACATATGTGGTATGTATATATTTAGTAGGAGTACACACTTTGCTTGTTTCTAAACCACGCAACAAATTTGGTACGGTTCGGAAACCGTATACCGTAACCATGGTGGACTGGCGGACGGAAGTGCTGGAGAATCTGAAATTTGTCATTTTTTCTAAAATCGGAGTTCCCATGATCATTTTGGGGTGCAAGTAAAGTAACCCATCTCCAACTTTAGAGTCAAAACCCACCTCACCTGCACATAATTCACCCTTAAATGTAACTAAACGGAGATATACATTTGAATATCATTGTGATACTGCAAGCGGGTCCATACGTGAGAGTTGTCAGGGCATAAGCAATACTCCTCATGTTGCAAGCATCTAATATATATACATATATAAACACCTCTTTATATATATATATAAACTTTATATATTATATAAACACATGTATATATATTTATAAACCTGAATGAATAAAACCTGAATGTGGTAACGAGTTATCAGGAAATGTTATTCTCTACTTGTTGGGATTTTTGTTTGATTACAATCAATTTTATTGATTACATTACAAAAGTTGTTAGTAGTAATCTTGAACTTAAAATTGTTTACTAGGGGCCGTCCGCCGTAATCACGTGAGGTTTTTTTTGCAATTTTAACACCCCCCTTGGTGATACTTGGTGAGGTCTTGGGAATCTAACCCCCCCACCCCCACCCCCTTGGTGAGGTCTTGGTCGTTTTTGTACCTACAAAGAATCTTAAAACTTTTAAAATATTAATAAGGATTTTTGTGATGACAAACAAGCATACGGTCCGCCTAATGGAAAGCTGTTACTGTACCCTATGGACGCCTGTAACACCAGAAACATAACATGCGCGTTGCCGACCCTACACGTACTAGCGTAAAAATGTTTTCACATCCTTTTTGAAGAACATAAAGGAAGGAGATGCTGCGATGGCAGCGGGGGTGGCGGCGCGCGAGCGATATTTTATGTTGCGAGCGTTAATATGGCTACGGTAACCGCTTCACATCAGGCGGGCCGTATGCTTGTCTGCCACCCGACGTAGTATAAAAAAAAAAAAAAAAAAAAAAGAACCCCACGTTGACGTTGTAGTCTCCTGAGAAAACCTCCACAGGCAGTTCATTCCACAGCTTGATGGTACGGAACTTCTCTGGAACCGCACAGAACGTGACCTCTGCAGTTCTAATATGTGAGGATGAATTCCCTGTCGATGGCGAGCGGTGCGACAGTAGGAGGAGGCCGTGGGTATTACGTGAAATAACTCCTCTGAACACACCCCTTATCGTGGCATAAAAGTTCTGCCCCCTTACCACCAACTGGTATTGCGATTCAATAACTGAATAGAATGCTTATTTAATTGAATAGTCGCTTATTCACTAGTATGAATAAGCATTCTATTCAGTAATGGATTCGCAATAAGAGTTTGTGGCAACAGGGCTGTTCATGCAAGCGTGAACATGCCAGACACGCTACAGAATCGTGGCAGCTCCATCAATACTCTGAAACCATTATTATACTGTATGCGCAGGGAGTTGTAGGCCGTCATTGTCTTCAACTTCGTTCGTTGCCTAGCATCGGCGAGTCAAGGTCTTCAACACGCCGCTTTTCAGTATAGAAATCACGCGTTTGACAAAAAAATAAATACACGTGATATTTTACTACACCCCCCTCAGCCCCTTGTGATATTTCGTAATTTTTACCGAACCCCCTCCCCCCTTTTTGAGCCTCACGTGATTAATGGACGGCCCCCTAGCAAGTTAGTTCTCATGTGTGTCTGAAATAAGAGCCCCCTCTTTGGATAAAGTCCTCCGAGCTATTTATATAATGACATCAGAATAGAAATATATTTACTATAAAATATAGTTATTTATTAGGTGATATTAGAGCACAGTATTACAAATATGTATTGACCTAAATTATCTACAAACTTATCAAAAATGTAGATAAGCATAGTGGATTTAGTACTGCAATGTCAATAATCAGAAGTCCCACTAATCTGACCCTCTCTAACCTCAATGTTCCTGCCAGTGCCAGATATTATTGGATATCTCCAATGCTATAATATAATTTCATTGGGGGATATTGGGTGGTAATTTGCCTTCTATCATCCTCCTTTTAAATTGAATATATTACTACCTAATTCCTATTTACTATTTATACTTGATATATTCCATTATTCACTGCAGAGGTTTCCCCGGAAGAATGCAATAGTGGCTATGACAATATGACAAAAAACCAGTATACAATGTATAAGCTAAGAAAATTACAATATTATCTTACACAATTACAGCAGCTTGGTACATGCTAGTTTTCCGCTGCAATAACAGCAAGCTAATGTTTAATAAATAGTGTATACAGACCTACCTTCAACACAATCAGGGCACCAGCTATTACCAGTCGGTAACTTTTCTCCACTGAAAAAGAAGAAGACTGGGAGCCCATTGGGATCGATGCTTTCTGTGTATTTACTAAACTCATTAAACCCTTTAATTTGTACGTATGATACCATTTTAAATATAAAAAAGAGACTGCTTTGTGCTAATAAAAATATTATCAATTTTAATAGTTTTATTTATATAGTAGGTAGGGAACTGACGGAACAGTGACTCACATAATTGGATATCAGGTTTATGTAACAACATAATATATGAATGAACTGAATGAAATTAGTGTTATTTTTATTCAACATCCTACAATACGTTACTGAAGTACTGACTGAGTAACAAGACAAGACTAACTCAGTGTTGCAAAAGTGAAAATTTTTAAATCGGTAAATTTGCCTGCTAAAAATCGGGAGAAATCGGGAGATTTTTACTCGGAATAAAACAAGAGTTAAAAGGCAGATTTATTATGATAAAGTACATTATTTAATTAATTATATTAATGATTTTCATCTTCATACCACTTCTTACTGGCTATTTTTGTGAACATTTTTTTTTTCATCATTAATAAAATTAAAGCAACTTTGGTTATTTTCTCCGATACATCTTTTTGTATGCAGAAGACCTGTCATAGATTCAGTGGAAAGTCTATTGCGTTGTTTGGTTTACCTACCAAACAATAATAAACTGTTATAAATAACAGGCATTTCGGTGCAATTTGTTTTGCGTATGCTGCGGTACCTATTGAAGGGCCTTGCAAGGAAGGAAGGGGTATCTGTGCGCGGGAGGAGGAGGGGGGGGGGGGGGGGTGTTACCCCCGTATCCTTGGTATTAACAAGTTACTATAGCGTAACAGGGAATCCCCGTGCATTGATTTAGTTTTATACCATGTTACCTTTGGTGTAGCCCTTTATAGAATAATATTTTTAATTGCCACTTTAGTGAAAAAGTCTGAAATCGGGAGATGAGGTCACACGGGAGAGAAGAAATCAGAAATCGGGAGATAGGGTCACTAAATCGTGTTATCGGGAGAGAACAGTCGAAATCGGTAGATCTCCCGATAAATCGGGAACTTTTGCAACACTGGACTAACTAACAACAGTTACCAAAGGAGCCCAAATCGCCCGATCTTGGGTGTCAGAAATTGTCTAAAAAAAGCTCACTGATCAATTATACAAACAAGCGGCTACTTTTTTGTAGATTTGATCAGTGAGTCTGCGTGAAATTTTTTAGGGCGTCGCGTCGACTTTCGTCCGTAGTTGTGTGTATACTGGCTGGTGACCTTTTTTAGGGTTCCGTACGTCTAAAGGAAAACAATGGAACCCCTATAAGATCTCTTCGCTGTCCGTCCGTTTGTCAAGACCCTTTTTCTTAGGAACGCGTGGAGGTATTAAGTTGAAATTAATATCACATACTCAGATCTGCAATCTCTTAGAGAAGTGAAAAAATCAAATTTCTAAATCGACGCAATCAAAGAATACGGCCGTTTATGTTCCAGTTATATCATATATTTTGCCATTCGCAAAGGAAATCAAACATAAAGAGTACTTCTTGTTGACCTGTTGGCAAGAAGCGATTTGATTGTTATCGAGTAACATGTATGATATTATAATATTACTAAAGCGTTATATTCAATAACTCTGTTATCAAAACAGAACTGTCATCACATCTAATAGCCCTGTCACACACTCGTCGAGTGGCGAGGGAAGTAGGCAGGAACGTAGTGTGGCCACGTTACTCGTCCTGCCGCTCGTCTTGCTCTTCGTCTTGCCCATCATTCCCTGTTTTGTCGGTTTTTTGAGTGCGAGCAAAGGACCGACAACGTGAGCGCGAGTGGCCGGCCACACAATCGCCTCGGACGCATTCCGCATCGAGCGCTCGGGCGCGTAACACGCGTCATATTTTTTAAATCATGTCTGTCATGAACATTTCCCTAAAAGAGTGAAAAGCAAAAAAGAAATGTTTGGCTATAATAAAACTGCATGTCGCGCACGCTGCCACAGCTTCAACGTCCATTGTATAACAAAGGCAAATGTCCAAGTGTGGAGCGTCGCGAATAATTGCGCGAGTAGTGCAGTGTGTGGGCAGAGAGGGAAACATCGCGGCAGCGCGAGGAGCAAGGCGATGAGCAGCGCGAGGAGCATAGTGTGGCGGCGGGGTAAGACAGGCAGATGAGGCAGAGACGAAAAAAGGGCCAACAAGAACAAGACAGAATACAAAATACTATTAAGTTGAAAAAATATACATAAAATATCCAATATCCATGTCGTATCAAATTTGTTTTTTTTTCCGCTGATTTCGTTTGCTCATGGAGTCGTTTACCATTCCATTACTTGCACTGGCTTTTATTATTTATTGTAAAGCCAATTAATTAAGTAATGATACTTTAAAGTGTTTTAAACTCGAGTAAAGTGCAACGAGATTCGTTATAGTGCTGCGTACCTTCTCTATATAGGAGACTTCACTTAATTTCAATTGTAATTTTGAAACTCGTGCGTGATTTCACCTACTACCACTACTATCTAATAATAAACGGATGATAAGAATTCCATCATACCGTCTGATAGCGCCTATGAGCCCGCCGCCGCGCCGCGGCGATGCCGCCACCGCCGCTTTCTTTTTTTTTGCGTAGCATTGAAATAAATTAAAGTAAATAAGTCTCTTGCACAGTTGGACGGAGTAACTCTATTAATACTTCATATGTTGAATTCCAAAGAATTTAAATAAGAAAATATCATCCCATTTTCGGCTCTCGTGTAAATAGACATTTATAGAACCATTTTACGGTAATTTTTGCAAGTATTAGGTAACACGGGTTCAGTTGACGAGGCTCAATAGAACCGTTTTCCAGAGCCGTTAATAATTAAACCAAATAAAAAAAAGTAATCAGTTGACGGTTTTGTGATTTTGAATGTTTTTGTAAATGTTGCTTAATTTTTCTTCTTTTTCTCGTATTATATTATCACAAATAACAAATTATTGATAAAAATGGAAGCTACGACAAGTATCAAACCTAAAACCATGGCTGAATTACTGCCTGGGCTCACTGGTATGTATGTTTTTGTTCTTTCTGAACTGTTTTTGTATGCAAAACAAACTTGTAATATTTGTAATCCAGATTTTATGTATAAAAGAATAATAATGAAGTGTAGCAAGCTCGGAAACGAAGATTGAACACGCTAAATATTTGACTTCAGGTATTCTCTCCAAGGATGATGTGCTGAGTCTGACTGCTAAGAAACAGCCTCGACAAACAGTTGCTCAGGCACGAACCACTGAAAAAGTTTTCTTTAAACCTTTAACCATTGCTGAAATGAGTTCGGAAATTCTCGGTGAGTGATCTAATATACTACTAAATTCGATTATACGGTGGTTTCAAATCCTTGTAGAAAGTTCAGTGTCGTATGTTGCAGATGGAAGAATGAGGATTTATAACAATACGCAAAGAATTGAAAATATTTTCTATTGTTGTAATCGGAAAGTATATAATGATGATACAATTACTTCTCTTACTGATGATCTTGAACAGCGTCAACCAGCTTTGGCCTTTTGTCCATTTCACCTTACGAGCTCATACTACTAATAGGCCATATCTTGCTGGTGTCTAAAAGTAACATTAATACTTAAACAATACTTTTTACATATACTTATTACCTAAGAATGAAATAAGATATATTACTGAGAATAACAAATATCTATTGTATGCAAACAGAGAAGGAAATTTATTTTTGAAGTGAAAAGTTCTTTAGCCGCGTTGTGCACTTTTTGGGATGGGTAAAAAATGTTAAACTCGCGTCATTACACGTGACCTGATCGAAAATTCGTAAGACGGAGGGGGAGTAGACCACCGGCGCGGCGTAGGAGAGGAAGTAATATCCCCCTCTCTTTCTACTGCGCGGCGAAAATGTACGCCTGCTCCTGCTGTTTATTTTTAATGTGATATAAATTATCACATTTATGTACTATCATGCAATATATTGTATTTTACCCCATTAATGATAATATTTTTATGCTGATAAATTAAATCAATTCGTGCAAAATTATTCCCTAACCATTCCAAAATATTAAAAAATGCACAATGTTAATGTTCAAGTTTTCACTTCTGCCGAGTTACGGAGTGCACTCCTGGAGTGCCGGCACCCTTTTTTTATATATATATTTATTTATGTTCATTTTCCAGCACTAAATGGCAAATCAAGAAGACCAGTTCAGAGCGCTACAACTACCAAAAAGCATTGGAATTCATCTGTGAAAGTGGACAAGAAAATCAGTCACACAGCCAATGGACTCATGAAAAACAGTAATGTCAGAAAAGTGCTTAATTTCCAGCCTAAACCTAAGGTACAGTTTGACTGATCATGTAAATACTTAGAACACCGATTATCAAAGTGGGTTCCACAAAACTAGAGTTTTGTGAATAAGTCACCAGGGTCCCATGAAATAACACAATCTTGATTTCTCTTTTTATTTAAAAGATTTTATAGCTGTCATTATTTGATAGAACCCCCTCTAAAAATTAAATTAGTTTTGGTTAGTGTTCTGTCTTAAAAGTTTGGAAACTGAGTTAGTAAGTTCAACTGTGGTATACACGTTGTGCATGTTGCATTTTTAAGTCACTCCTGCCCCCTTACCACCATCTCTTATTGCGATTCAATAATTGAATATTGCTTATTCATACCAATGAATAAATGACTCTATTCCATTTGAAATAGAGTCGCTTATTCATTGGTATGAATAAGCAATTTTGACGAGCTCGGTGGTCAAATGGTTAGCAATGGACACTTTGACTCCGGGGTCACGGGTTCGATTCCCGCGCAAGACAAACTTTTGTGTGCATGAACATATGTGTTTGTCTTGGTCTGGGTGTTTTCTATGTATTATAAGTATTTTAGTACAAAAAAAATGTACCTATTTAACATTTATCAGTTGTCTAGTACCCATAACACAAGCTTTGCGCTTAATTTGGGACTAGATGGCGCTGTGTAAATTATCCAGAAATATTTATTTAGTTATTGAATCGCAATAAGAGATGGTGGTAAGAGGGCTGATCTGCCAGTTTTGTTACCCATTTTAAGGCAATACTTCCAACTAATTTAGTAGAGAGAATGAAGCACTGCTGTATGGTGTTGCTTGGCTTCTCACATGACACCTGATATTCAATTAGCAATTATTAGATTTTCAAATAGCAAACAAGGACACAACCCACCTGTTGGAAAGCAGATGTCACAGCCAAGTAACTGTGTAACATGAAAGATTGCGGGCTGGCACACTTGCTGCCTAAGCAGTAGCTCCTTCTTGGTCTTCTGACCCATTCACAGGAACCCAACCCTCAAGGGTATTGTTATTTGGCTGCATTTTTTTTGTGGGAGTTAATAATGAAATATATAAATAATGAAAAAAAAAATGCTATGTCTGAACTTTCTTTATGCCAGAGCATTTACCAGTCAGTGGAGTGCGTGCAGGTGAGGTTTGGTTCGAAACTAAATAATATTTTTCAGCAGTTTTCTATCTGTTCTAATGCCTGTTTAAGACATTTTTTTTTTTATATTTTCTATTATTTGGTATTTTATGATTTTTGATCAATATATTGTTACAGATCACAACAAATTCAAGAGTAACAACACACCAAGCACCTGAAACCCCAAAATTTCCGAAGCCCGAGTGTCGTGCAAAGAAGTCAATTTTACAGGGTAAGTAAATAAATTGTATTCAACTTCTTTTATGTAGCCCGCTAAAAAAATTTTACACGCATTATCTCTGAAGTTAAATGACATTTATTTCTAAGCTTTAATTGATAAAGTTCAAAAAGTTTTGGGGTGGGCCGTGCTCACTTTGGTGGGCCTTACTCCCCTATAGCTAAGGCCTCCTCAGTGTGATTTCTTCTGTAAAAAATTTATTTCATCAATTTTCAACTGGCTTACCTTCCTTTCCTTTCAGTTCATTCTCGAGTTCTTCCTCATATAGTGCAGACCAATATTGAATATTGGTTGATACCCACTGCTAGCAGAGGGATGAATATTGGTTGATACAGGTCTAATTAATTAAAATGTCCATATTATTAAAATGACAATTTATTAATTAGGTCAATAATATTAAAATAACGTGCTCTCTTTTACTCAAACACAGCTAAACGACGATGTTTGTTATAGATATAGAGAGAGAAAGAACATGGGCGACTGTTAACAAATAAATAGTACTAGTACAGAAATTGCACTTTCTTAAGTCGATTAAATAAAAAGCGACTCTAGTCACGACGCAGTAAAAATCATTTTAACTCGTGTCTCAGAGCTTTGTTTACCTATATCAAGCATCTCTTTCTATCGTGTAACTCCATCCATTTCCTCACGCACGTGTAACTGTCAGGGTCTTGGCGTTATTGGTCAATTTTTCTTGGCGTTATTGGTAATCTGATTATTTACTTATAAACATTTATTTACCTATACTATTATTTATTCTTCTTTGTAAATTACTCTTGAAACATACTTGATAAATACTTGTCATTTTATTTATACATAGTATTACTAGCTGAGCCGGCTTTTGGTGGTGAAAAATATTAAAATCGGTTCAATGGTTTCAAACTTTACCTATTACAAGCATCACATCTTTCTGTTTTATGATATTAGTTTATAGAAGTAATGTAATGTAATTAATGAGCGAAAGAGCACGATGACGTCGTTGCGAGTTTCGGTCTAATCGATCACGCAAGTTAAGCAATCACGCATGTCTATAGATTTGGATTTATTTATCTTGAGCTTCTTCTTTCTTCGGAGGACAACAGCACTGAACCACCGGACATGTTGTCATTACATGACAGTCGTTAAGCTAAGTCAGGTCACTAGCCTTCGCCAACCTAAACCACAGTTGAGCAGCGTGTTGGAGTATGCTGTAAACTCCCATTTGTAAATCTTTCGCACCTAATGCGCGTCACATACTAAGCAGATACGATTTATTTAGAGCGAGACGGTGTTATAGGTGAGACAAGAGAGGCCATATCACCATCTCTGACACGCATATAGCAGTGTCTCGCTCTAATTACATTGTGTTTATTTAGTGCGTGATGCGCCTAATGAATAAATATTCACATTGATATTAATACTTTAGGTCTTATGAACTGAAAGGACTCTAATTACAATGTTTTACATTAAAAGTTACAACTAAAACTTCCCTTGCAGCACGAAACAATGTCAGAATAAGTGGCATTGCTAATATCCCAGAGACACCGCTGATAAACAAACCACTCAAAAGCTGGATGAAAGTCGCAAATAAGGAAAATTACTCAGGTCAAACAAACGCAATGAAAAAACCCTCATTACCACAAAAGGTACCTATGAAATCGGTACCTGACACGCCCGTAATAGCACCTGTACCTCCAGCGCCTGATACTCCATTTTCTAATCAATCTTGGAAATCCAGTTGTGATGCAAGTTTTCTACAAAAGGAGAAAGAAATAAACGATATAGAGGCCAAAACATCGACATCTGAACTTCTCACTAAACTAGAAAAAAACCCCGAAGTATCGCCTTCCGTTTCGACGCCTTTCAAGGAGTACCGCGATGTCCAAGATTATTTCAACAATTCCAGTGAATTAGAAAGCTCTGCTCTATACAATGATAATACCATCATGTGTTTTGACAAACCTTCCTTGGCCAAAGAGAATAATAAGAGGGAAGAAAGCGTCATAATGTCTCTCTGTGAACTACTCAACAAAGCGACGATGACAACAAATGATAAAACAAATACTGAAAGAAATGAATTAATACAAATCGAAAAACAAACTGAACACAATATCATCATGATCGAAAATGCTATAAAAGCGTTAAAGAGTATAAAAGAAGCTCAATGGAAATCGTTGCAATATGTAAGGAAGCTTATAAATGAAAATAATGGTCAAAATACTGAAAGTGAAAAAGATGATAAGACTTTGATTGATATCAAAGTATCACCAAATGCTGAGACAGAAAAAAAGAGTGCAAACAGTCCAATACTCGGGCAGCCTTGTTCAGTGATCAAGTCTTGTATAAAGTCACCTTCATATAAAATACCAAAAAAGAATTTATGTTTAAGAAAAAAGGTATTCTACAAGTCTATGCCGAACGTCTCGAATGGATCGCAATCTCCAAGCAAAGCTATAGATGGCCGAGCTTTAAATATGTACATGAAAATGAAGGAGCAAATGAATTTTTTGCACACCCCTTTGGTAAAACATCGGAACACAGCAGCAGTGCCCGATACACCTGCAGTTACTTCAAGTAATCTAAGACGACAGTTAGATAAACTATATGGTGGCAGTTAGGAACTATTTAAATAAACAGAGGTAGTTAAATCGATATGTATATTTATGTCTATATTTGGTTTTTTAGTGTGGAACGAATTGTCTTATTTTTCAACTTCACAGCTTAACATTTTTACCTTATATTAATTGTTAATTAAATTAACTAATTTAGTTTTATTTTGTACCATTTTATTCACAATATCTCGGTTATTTTTAGTATACCAATTTGACAATTACTTATTTTTTTCAGTTATGTATGTCTGTTGGAAGCGACTACTCTGGACGACATCGGCCACTTTATAACTTTTCCATTTCCAAAGTTGTCCATTTTTTAATTCATCCACTCCTTCTTTTTCCAAATAGTACAATCCTAGTCTCTACTTACTAACTTGTTCACTTACTATAGGCAAGTATATGCCTTCTCAGGATGACTTCGGTCACTTCCTAACAGCTTGCTAAGCTAATCGAAAAACAAAACTACGAATATTATTAACTTTTTAACCAACGTTCCCTTGATTATTTTATTTACTGATTGTATATTCCCTATATTTATATTTTTTATAAATATTGAAAAACAAAACAAGCCATATTTATTTCAGTTTGAAACAAATTCTACCGTAAGATATGGTATTATATCATATATGTAACTTTAGAATTTGTCAGGTTAGGATGAAAACAAATTAGGATCTAGGCGACTTTGGAAATGGACATGATAAAAAATGGCCGAATTCGTACGGAGTAAAGCCAAATACAATGGTATTGTACCATATCTTACATTGGTAAAATATACGCATATTTCAAGTCTATTTGTGGAGAGTATTGTATCTTATTGTAGTTAAATACAATAAGGTACAATACTCGCCATATCAACTCATACAATAATAATTGGACGAAATAAGAAGGATGCAAATCATAAACTGAACAAGTTAGGAAGTGAGTTTGGAATGGATTTTATTATACGTGTTTTTATCTAATGTGTCCTCTTAAATAAGAATTTATTAACAAACTCAAATGTACTTAGCTCGTCCGTTTCGAAATTAAGATAAATCCCCCCATTTCACTCAGCTGTATTGCAGTAGAAACAATAAAAATGGGTCCATATTGGCTCACCTAAAGTTCTTTACCCGAAATTGTTCTTCCTACCGATTTGTAATCCGAATTATCAATCTTCCTAAAATTTTTCTTCCTAAAGTTTTCATTCATAAAATTTGTATTACTACCGACGATATGCATAACAGTCATGTTTCCGAAAATTGTAATTAATAATATGACCTATGTAAATATATTTAAACTCCTAAAGTTGTATGTCATAAGGCTTTTATCCCTAAACCTAAATTCAATAATATTTTTACTCTAATGTGAGTAACGCCTTAAAGTCGCTTCCGGCACTCGCCGGCCGGCTGTGTTCATGTCAACATATTACAAAGTACACTGTGATGTCAACCTAACCCGCTCGTCGTCGCTTCGCTCCTCGTTAACTGCGAGTTTATTTTATACATAATAATAATAAATATGACAATGTTATTATTATTATATGTTATACTATTCATGTTATGTAAAAAGGACCAAAATTGTAAATGTTACGCAATATTAATGTATATAATGTTGATAATAAAAACAAATATAAATAAAAAATATATGACTTTAAATAATAGTGACACATATGTTGAGAAAATATAGGAAAACAATAAATAATAGTATAATCGATTTTATTGCTATTGACATTCCGAAGTTGAACGATTCGGAATTATGAACATTAGAAACAGAGTAGTTAGGAACTGTGATTGTTAGGATGAGAAATGTTAGGAAGAACATTTTCGGAGTTTCAATTATAGGAGTTGAAAATTTAGGCGAATTTTAATGAATCTTTAACGAGAGAAAAGAAAAAATCAGCAATTTTATCTTTCTAAAATGGTTCTATAATTTAATGGAGTAAATTTGAATGCAATTCTAATGTACTTCAGTTTTTCACGTTTTACTAAATATTTTGTCTCTTTACACAACAACTTTAATGGGCTAAGCCGCAGGCAGGCAACTAGTTATTATCAAATAAGTTCACATTTAAGATTTGTATTAATATATTTACTCTTAAGTACACTGGTTATACATAAGTGTGTTTTTTTGCTCGGATTTATTATAATTACAAAGGACTTTGCTGAATTTCTTCTGTTCTATTAAAGCACTCTTGGAAATAAATATGTCAGTCGAGAGGTACTTTACAACAAGTTACGATCACAAATATTTTTATGTATTACAAAATTTAATTTCTATCGAAACGGTCGAGATACGTTGTAACCTACCTACATTGAATAAGTAAAGCATTGCCACTAGTTTTATAACTAGCTCGAGGGGCCCTGCCACACATGGTAGTTGTATTGTATTCAAGCGAGTCGAGTGTGATTAACAGTTAAAATAATTTGTGCACGTTTTCTTTCAAGGATAATAAACGTCAAATTTGTTAATAAAAATGACCTAGATAAAATCGCTTTAATTAATATAATAGTTTAATAATATATTTAGTTGTTGCTACAAGCTAGCATTGTAGTCATTTCGCTTGAGAAATAATAAAAGAGAACTGTTGTTTCCCGACTGAAAAATTATGTAGTATCTAAATGTAATTTAATGCATGAAATATAATATTATTATTATGTACGATTAAAAATATTATTCTGTAAAAAGCTGGATTAAAATTAAATTTTATAATAATTATAATGCACTTTTATTTCCGAATATATTTGTTTTATAATCTGTGCCATGGTTTTGACGTTGCTAACCTATTTTTCGAAGAACCACGTACGACAAACAGTTCATAGTGGCGCTGATAGCGCGTATGAAGTTAAAAATTACCCTCTTATTTCACATAATATAGTCGAGTTAAATCATTCTAGTTACAAGAGACAACTAGTACTTGTACACAGATTTAATATTAATCATTTTCTATGTACTTAGCACAAGTAACTTAATGTTCGTAATTAGTACCCATTTTGGCCACCGCAATAATAGTGTTGTACGTCAACAAGTTTTCTATACAGCTTACAAGTGTCTGCATCATTGATATGATAAGTGATAACAAATATCCATAGTTCATTGTAACATATTTCAACTAACTTATCACAAACAGTTTTTTATATAGCTGAGTTCGACAGTTTCTTCTGTGATATATTTAGTAGAATTTAGTGAACAAAATGGCTTTATCCAAACCAATAATGAATTTAGTGGCGTCATATATACAAAACCTGTATATGAATCCCATCAGGACAAAATCAATAACAAGGTAAGAAAATAAATTTATTTCCTTTAAAATATATTTAGTTTCTAAATAAAAAAAATGTGTATATGAAGATATCTCAATATGTGTTTGTATAATTTATTAAGTAAATTAAAGGGATATTCAAAAAAATATACTACAGCTCATATTATATAGACCTATTGAATTTAATAACAAAATTGTTGTCATGAGTAGATTTGATGATGATAAAATCTATAAATATTTTCTTTTACTTTACGACCTTTGGAACTAAGATTGTGCTAAGTCCATGTAAAGTATGTAGCTAATTGACACTGTTTGGTCTGCGGTTGACGAAAGAAATCAATAATGATTATTTAGCTTTTATTCTCAGATTTATAAAACGTAAAATTAGGGTTGCCAACCCTTCCTAGATAATATAATATAATATTTTCTTTTACATGGGGCAAACAAACAAACAAACAGTACAAATGTTTTTCATACAAACTTCCAACCCCCGTTTTAACCCCAAAAAGAGGTTGATTTCTAAAGATACATTATTAGTACACCTCCACACTGTCCATAGAGCATTACATTTTTAATTTCAAGTCTCATAATTCAAAAACATAGGACTAACATACACACTTCCAAAATATTTTAATTGGGTGAAATAAATAAATATTATTTTTATAAGCATTATAATTATAAAAATATTTTAGTCAAAGAGTGTAGTCGTACTATGTATCACGAATTCATGACTAGGTAAAATAGTATTGACATAATATTAAAATCAAGTCAGAAATTAGATGTTGTATCTAATTATGTATAATTATTATTAATTTATTTTACTACATGACACTGGGCTCGAAAACAATATAAATAGCTTTATACTTGGCAAATATATCATCTGTAGTTTATATACAACAAAAATTAATAAGCTACTTTGAACTGAAATTTACATAATTAGGTATTTCGCAAAAATGCTAGTCTGAACTTTAAACATCAATTACACTGCGCCAGTGGCTCTTGTACCGACTATCAATTTACAACGTTTTTATCTTATCAACCGGGCTATGATGTATATTGTAAAGTTCAGCAACCATCTTCTTTAAACATAACAAATTTGTTTATACGCGTTCAGTCATGGACAAAATTAGGGTTAAATAACTATATAAATTCCTTAGAGCGTACTCTGAAACAAAAATCTAAAGGGTACAATGTATATTAAAAGATATAACATATGTCATGTAATTAATGAACGCCACTTGTAGTACTTTCATTATGAAATATTAACATTGAAAATGTTTTTTCGTTCGGTCCAGTAGGCCCCCATTTTTTTCTGAGAAAATTTGATAATATTTTAATTGAAATTATACCATTCAGCTTTTGGCTTTATGACTAAGATGGCAGTGCCTTATTCGCCTGGTTATTTTATAAAGAATTAAAATATAATCAAATCTACATACTTCAAGAAATTATTTTGTCCACGAGTGCATTACACCTATGTTTGATAGGTGCCTACTTTGGTTATACTTACTAGTGTTCTTTTATTGTTTCCAATGTTTTCAGCTGCGTGTTGGGCACCTCTGGGAGCGTCGTATCGCAGCTGATGGCCGGTGGCCAGGTGAAACTCGACCCAATTCTAGCTTTTGGACTTTATGGGTAAATTTCGAAGTCATTTTATTAATACAAAAAATGCATAAATTGAACGCGTTATGGTACGCGGGATGTTTTTTCTTAGTAAGTAAGTACATTGTAGATGTTAGGCACATAGAGTTCTTGCAGACTTGTAGCAATTCGTTTGGCGAAATATCTCAAATACTTCACAAAAAATTGCAAACATATAACACGTTATTGGACTCTACAAGGTACCAGTACTCCTGATACTACAAGGTACCAGTACTCCTGAATTGCTGTCAAGGCAGCACAAGTCTTTATATGCTACAGAAACCACTTCACATAAGATGCATGCTTGTTTGCCTTAGTTGGTGTGGATAGGTATAGTTACTCTAGGGGCGTGGAATGAAAATATTAAACATATGGAATGGAATGAAATGCAGAATAGATCCAATCGACAAACTATGCCAAATTGAGAGATATACATAGTGAGAAACTTCAAATTGAGTTTTATATATTCGCAACAGATAGCAGCTAGCAGTTTGTAGTGCGTATACCATATGGGCGGCTGTAAAAATCTCGTTAAACATTATCTTTGTCTATTGATCTTTATCAGGAACATTACTTTGTATTTCACTGTATTCAAGGGCGTCGCCAGACGATGATCCAGGGGGAGGGGAGGGGGGGGGGGCAAGTTGATATGGAGAATGAGAAAAGTATGAATTGTAGGTAAAGTAGATCTCATGAATCTTTTCACTTACATCTACAGCGATTGTAATAATAACGGTACAGAGCCCAACGTGTAAAAGCTTCACGAGAGACTTTACAATAAATAAAACTTATAAATAGAAACTCGGGGGGGGGGGGGGGGGGCTGCCCTGCTCCCTCTTGGCGACGCCCTTGACTGTATTCACTTGTTTACAGTAATTAATGAGACAGGAACTCTTCGTTTCAGATTGATTTTTGGCGGCACAATCCCACATTATTTCTACGAGATCCTGGAGAGAATGTTCCCTGAGGAAGTAGTAGCCTTTCCACTAGCCAAGAAATTGTTATTCGAGAGGATAATATACGCTCCGTTGATCCAAGCGTTCTCGCTGTATACTCTGGCCAGGTTCGAGGGTAAGAACCACGCGGCGGCGGCCAAACAACTCTGTGCACTATACTTACCCGTGCTGGAGGCAAACTGGAAATGGCTGACACTCTTCCAAATCATTAACTTAGCATTCGTCCCTCCTATGGTAAGTTGCGTAACTGCATACTGCATATTTTTAGGTAAGTACCTAGTAGTAGTAGTAGATGATTTGAAATATAATATTTTTTTATTAGATTATGGTAGGTTAATTGCCTATCATCTTTAGAGCCAAACCAGACCTAATAAAAAGTAATATAAAGACTAAGTCCTGCATGCAGTGTACACCACTGATTGCAAAGTGAGATGAGGCTTTGGTGAAATATAGGGCACAATGTTATTAAAGGAAAACGGATTATAGCAATTCCTTATAAGGGTAAGGTAAATCGGTCTTCCTCCCCATCTGTCATCACTTACTCGGCAGATGTGACCTGCCCATTGCCACTTCAGCCTGCAAACCCTGAAGGCAATGTCGACAACTTTGGTTCTTATGCTTCATACCATTAATAAAATGTTGCAGATTATGTGGAAGATGATGTATAAAAATTGTTGTATAGATATGGATTTTTTTTATTGTCCTCATTTTGCATCTACTGGCTACGATAACTGCTTACAAATAGTACGTTATATCATTTGCAACTAAACAAAATAACTAAAATGCCTAACCAATACACGCGATATAAAGAAAGACACCCCCGGAAATATCTCTTAACATTAAAAATAAACTAGACACATTAAATAAGTATGTAAAAACAATGTCTGAAAAGGAAAAAACGAGTGGTTAGTTGTTAGTTAAGGCCTTGGAATTAATTTCCACACATTATATATGTACTTAAATTCAATTGGTAAATTTGCCAATATTTTTTGATAGTGGATTTAGTGAAAGTTTTAAAATTTAATTGTCGGAATAAGATTTTGTGCGTATGTCGTTCACCATCATCTTTGAGCCAAAGCCAACTTGATCTGCACATGGTGCTTCCTGCTGAACGAGGCTCTGGTAAGAGTAGGGCACAGCGCAATGTCAAGTTGCAATAATCGCAGTCTATAGACGCTACAAAAATTATTACACATAAATTACAAAAAAACATGTAGTCGTAACTTGTGTTGTTATGTATCACTACTAAAAAAATGGGAAGCCAAAAGCTTGCCAGTTTCTCGGCTAAAATTTGTTATTTATTACACTATTCACAAATAAAGTCACGCTTTGTTTCAGTTGAGAGTTCTATTCATGAACTTGGTTGGATTCGGCTGGGCTGTGTTCTTAGCTTCGAAGCGGCGCCAACAGAGCCAGAAAAAGACAGAAACGAACTAATAAATTTTATCTGATACATTTGTGGTGAAGGATATAGAAGTCATACGAATTATTTGCGTGAGCATAATAATAGTAAACGGCTATTATACAATAATCGATATTGAGATATGGACTATCATATTTGTTGGACTAATAAGATTATTTTAAGATTCCTTGATGATACTAGTTATAAATTAATATGTACGGTTAAAATTTATCAATCCATACTTATTAATTAATGTTACAAGTTATTAGTTAATGTTACAGTGATGTTTAAACAGTATGACTTAAAAAACATTGTCCTATGCCATTTTCAAAGATATTTAAAAAAATCATGTTTATATTCTACAAACAAAACAGAGTTGCTAATACATTAAGGTAAATACCTGTAATGCCATGTTAGAATGAAGCGATTATTTCTGTAAAAAAGTCGAAATGATTCGCTTCTATGATGAAACACTGGTGAGTACATCTCACTAAATATTTGGGGCATCATATGTTCAAATTGCAAGGTTTTCCACTGAAATATTTTTATAGTGTCAATATCTTTATTTGATAATTGTTTGATTGATAAAATTTACCCTATTTTTATTACTTTGCGTAACTAACGTAACCTAATTGTAAAATATTTTATTTTTGTACATTTTTATAATAAGAAATTTGATGCAGGGATCGGTATAATGGAGGGTAAGACTAATAAATAAAAAAGTGTATATATTACTTAATTTATTTGACAACAGCAATTGGATCCATTATATCAATAGTTTATCTTCTATTATATTCTGCGTATTCATCTAGTGACTATCTGCATAAAATCAAATCAGCAAAATCAATTCTTTCAGTTCGCGGTGCATTTATAATGTTTGTTTCACAAATTATACACTTACATTTTATAATTTGGTGTTTTTATATTAAACTTGTGTTTTACTGTTAAGAGTATTTCTTATTTTACTCGTACTATTCTCACACTCCTTTCATTATTGCTTATGTTTTTGAATTATCTCAGTTTTACATTTATGACTTATGAGTATCATCAGTAACAGTAGCTAAGCCTAATAATAAGTTAAAAGCTTACAAAATATATAAATTACAAAGACTAGATGGCTTAATTAAAATAAATTGGTGTAAAAATATCAGCTGTCAATAAATATATTGCACTTTATTCTAAAACATGTATCCAAGCTATAAGTTAATCTCAACTTAAATTAAGAGCATTTTCATCATTAATTTACATTAAAAAAAAAGAAATAAAATTATCAACCAAGTAAAATAGAAAAAATATAACAAAAAAAAGTTGTATAATATAAATTTGTAAAAGAGATCTTTGAACTCGATTCGGAATAATCGTTATGTAAATTTGACTAGATAAACCTTACACGACTAGATCCTACATCATCTGATATTTTGTGTTATTATAATTACACAGAAAATATTTTTGGTCTAAACAACAACTCTAAATTATTATCGCGTGATACCTATTTTTATATGCTTCATTATCAGTCAATAAGTTCGCAATTATTATCTCGCCGCTCGATTATTACATTGATGACGTTACTTTGTTTTACATTCTCGATTGTGATCTACTTTTGCTAAATATTTTTGGCATCACATCTTAACCATTTGAACAATACATTATTTCTAAATTTTCGAGATTAAAACGGGAAATATTTAAACTCCCCCGAGGTGTGTTTACTCAGATAAATCTCGAAATCGGGAAAAGTATGTGGATAATTCAACAACACGATTTGTCGTATTTGTAAACATTATAATTATAATAACTTTCAGCCAAGGCCGCTATGGCGATGGAGGCGATAAATAAAAATAGTTCATCACATACTTAAGCGATTCTGCTTCTACTATACGTCTACTAAAACATTTCAGTAACTCGTTGTCCCTTTCAATACTTGGCAATATTACCCATCTTTATCGAGCCATAGTTTGAAAATCAATTCAATAATCACTGTATTGTGTGAAATTATAATCCAGTCCCAAAATCGGAACTAAAACTGACGTTAAACGTAAGTTTCAGCTAAGCCGGAGGATTGAGGTTGTTATTCTGGTCTGGTTATTCTCGTTCTGGGCGCGGAGACCTCGTCCAACTCCTTTGCGACGATCTGCTGCTGTAGTAGCTTCCACTGGTGGGCGTCGACGGCGTCGGCCTCCGATACGGGATTGGCCGTTTGCGCGCGCTGTTTGTTAGTATTGTTAGTAAGCTTTATGACGTCAGTAATGTAGTTAAGATCATGCATGCGTGAACAAATGTGAAAGTGTGTTCATGCGGTACCTACATTGTACATTCTGATTTTACAAAGCACAAAGGTGATCTGGAGCCAGTGTATGTTGCTCACAAGGAAGAATAGGTAACTCTAATTGTAAGTCAGTCAAACTGTTTGTATATAAATATACGATGTATAATCTGTGATAAGTATACCTATACTAACATCTTGTCTCTTTTCTATGTAAAATGAAATAGAAAAAAACATATTTTTGCTAACAGCCCCCTTACCACCATCTCTTATTGCGACTCAATAACTGAATTATTTATACCAATGAATAAGCGACTCTATTTCAAATGCAATAGAGTCGCTTATTCATTGCTATGAATAAGCAATCTATTCAATTATTGAGTCGCAATATGAGATGGTGGTAAGGGGGCAGTAATATGTTATTCACAATAATTTGGATCACCACAGGTTTTTTTAATAATCGTATTGTTTTTATTGTATTGACAATTAGGTAAAATAGCAAAAATACTGATACAAAAAAGTTTAATTCACTTACCTTGCATGTATAACTGGCAAAATAAAAGTAGATATTGCAATATTTTCAAATTCAAAAAGGATGAATAACTACAAAAAATTGGCTTGTTCTACCATGCAGCAAAAAAGAAAAAAAAAACGACAAAATGTTTACAAATAAAATTTAATCATATAACACAAACTGAATATAACTGCAACTGAAAACACACTTAATTGTCCATTATAGCACAATTTCTACATCTGGCTTCATAGATTATCTCATAGCACGCAATCGTCCCATCAATACATCGGCACGTTATCACTTATCTTCTTCTATACTTGTATCTATTTGTAGGGTATGTAAGGTCTATTATGGGTGCGCTACGGAGGAAAAACACCAAATGTTAATACTCCACTATAATGAACCCATTTATACAATACTGATATAAAAGACATGAAAACCATCAAAATTATCAAAACTAGTGTTATAATAAACTCCAATCCATAATTTACTTCAGACTAGGAGTGACAAATAATAGCTAGAATTTGTTAATGGAAAATGAACTCTGTTAACCCATTTATGATGTAAACATAAGAACAAATAGCACACCCACGTTAGCACACAACACTCGCAGTCATTAATTGAGAGACTGACCGACATAAAACAATATTCACAGCCAGCGGCGAATTAGTCTGAGTAGGTATAATCTATACAGCGTGTGGTCAATCTCTAATCCAAGTTAATATAATGAAACACTATGATTATATATAATTAGCAATATATTATAAAAGTTGAACTTATAACGCGAATAATATATATAACTTAAGCTAAATACATCGCACTAGCACAATCACTTGACACTAATCCGAGCTACTACTGGTGTCTTCAGAACTCGTGCTATACTTTCGTGACTTTTTTCTATAAAAGAAAAATTTTATACATACAATGGGGAAACAAAAACTAATATGTGCTGTATCACGATGAATTTACATCATAGACCACCAAATAATGTATTTCAATGCAATAAAGATGTAATTGAATTTCGTGATACATCACCGATTGCAAATTAAAGTTAAAAGCAGAAGTAAATTAAAAAAAAAGCGCCACACGAAAACAACACCTAACACACTAATATTGATGATATTCGACAAAAAATATATATATGGAAATAATGCACCACACGGCTTTTCAATTTTTTTTTTTTTGTTGTTCTCCGATTATCATTATAGCTTTCACATTCGTACGTATTATTACACCAACGATATAGGTATATATTATAATGTAATTTTATTAATATCAAGGAGACGACAATGCTGCGAAAACCCGGTATTTTCCTTTCGAGGGCCAGGTGCTCGCGAGCCGCCCTTTGGGAAACCCTGATTTACTAGATTTGAAAGGCTATGTGGCAAATATCATCAAACATTACATAGGTGCAACCTGTATTAGTCCCACGAGTATACAATGCTTTTGGTATACATTACAGAATAGTGCAGTCCAGGTAGAGATTGTTTATATTTTTTTCTCTCTATTTACCGAATTTCATTATTATATGTTTCATAAGTATATGGTATATTAAATTACTTATAACAGAAATTCACCATTCTTTGCAAGATTGCTGACGAAATAAAGATTTAAAATGATGTCCAAATTTCATTTACAATTAAAATGAGCTAGGAAATGGGGTTAGAAACTGCCGATTGCTCATTTCAGTTGTCACTATTGGAGCGTCTTTATTTTCATCATATGCCAATAAAATTTTTGTTTACTTTTTATCAAATGCTTCAGATTGCTTGATCATTTTAATCGTAATTTTTCTATAACATACACGAGGTTCTTTTTTATTTTAGTTTTATGGCCCTGGATATTAGTCATGTCGAGCTATTTTTTTCGAGCGAATTTAAAAAAAAATATTACGGGAACCGTCGCGCTACGTATTTATTGCAATAACAGCAAAACTATAGTGAAATTTTACTGCCATGCTAAATGGTGGATTTTGGGGACAGAACCCTGGTGCCAACTGTCATGAACTTGAGAGTTTATAACCCAGTTAATTCTAAGAGTTAGCGTAGTACCAAAAGCAGTGTGGAGGAACATTAATTATACCTCGTGATGCGCCGCCTGTCCAAGAAGCTGGGCGAGCCAGCGCGGCGCGGGATGGAGGGCGAGCGCGAACGCGAGCGCGTACGAACGCGCGACGCGCTCGATCTACGGTAATCGGCGTACACGCCCGTCATTGTTCTGACCGTCATTGTCATTATGTACGTATGGCGCATGCATGCATCGAATTTCAATGTTCGTTTTGTTCAATAGCGGAAAGAGAATTGAAACGTTATATTAATATTGTAGATTTAGAGGCTATCTTATTAGACGGTATGTGGACTGTTTCGATTGTTGTGTGGAAAAAGTACAAAATGTACTAAATAATTTCAGATATTTTTAGTGTTTACACCTAACAGAAAAGAATATAGAACCTTAAATGTGTTTTATTTTGTTGAAACTTTCCATACATATCGTGAAGTTCCAATGGTACTACGAGTATAATATACGCGATGCGATTGGTTTCATAAATTATTAGAAGAGTATTTTGGTAACAATATTTCCTTGTAATAAAAAACTGCAGATTATTTATTTTTATTGTTAGTGCAATACAAAAAAGAAGTGTTACTACTTTTTAAAAATATCAATCAAATCATATAGGCCGGTCGTGTGAGAATCGCATACACGCAGAAAAGGATCCGTTGTCTTAGAGACGGTAATAATATTCAGTTATAATACCAACCCCTGTGATCAATTAGCAGTGGGCGGTAAAATTCGACAAATATACACCACAACACAAATATTTTTTTGCAGTTCCGGTTGTAGACAATTTTTATGAAACTCGCGACTAAGCAACTTCGTCTTGCTCGTTATATTCCGCGACAAATTTTTATTAAATGTGTTGTATTTATTATTATATTAGAACGACAAATCAGGTTTCAAAATATACCGATTCTGTTTTCACTAGGAGGACGCATAATTTTATAATTCCAAAACTAGAAGTGTTCTTTTATAAAATGTACTTAAATTCACTTTCACATTCAAGATAGTGTGATGAAAGTGAATCTAAGCTCTGCGGATTTAGTGTAGTAATGATTTAGATACATGTTCTAATATTTAATTTGTATGACGTTTCTAAGTGCTTTATAAAGTCCAAGGAATAAAGTTATTTTGATTTGATTTGATTTATACTACAAAACCCTAAGAATTTACCATCTAAATCCAAATCAAGTCTATATCGAAAAAGTCCACACACATCGTTTTAGACTTCAATTTCCAGCAAGTGTAAGGCAACTGTGAACGCTCCATTTACCTGGAGGAGCGCGTCGACCTGGAGGAGCTGCGCGACGACCTCGACGAGCTCCTGCTGCTGTACGAACTGGAACGACTTGACCGGGAACGTCTGCAAAGGACACAGGTTACAAGTTTAAATCTAGCCATACAACAGTTTGATAATGCATTAAACAAAAAACAAAATATTATAAAGATTACAAAGCATCGCTCGGTTTATTGTTTTTTTTTTTTAGGAAAACGAATTTTCCCAATATTGAGTCCTAGCAAGATCGATGTCGCCCAAGATATTTCCCCCAATTATATTGTAAATTTCGTCTCGAAATCGCCATTTGCTGGATCGTCGTAACATGCAAGTCAAACGAGTCACCACTAATACATATAGTTTTGCATTGTTATCCAAAATGAATTCTGTTATCAGATCAGTTAGTGTTGAAACACTAACTGATCTGATAACAGAATTCATTACTTCCGAAATATTCGGTTACACAGCGAATAATGGCATCCTTAGGGAAACATTACGTCGACAAATATAGTATTTTCTCCACGTACTCGTGAACGCATTATCATGTTCTTGAGAGGACAAAAATATACTTTTCTTCCAACTATGCTTTAATTTCATCACAATCACACTAAAAACTCAGTACAAAACGAGTCTTTAATGCTCTAGAGCAATAAAAATGTATGAAATTTCATTATTGCACAGTTTTTTTTAATCGCACCAAAAGGTGCCAATCTCAATGGATTAGCTCTATTCAGCCAGCCGATATCAATACTTTTTTTTTCGTACGTATTATTCGTTTCTATCCTACTTGTTCCAAATTTAAAAAATGATTGTTGCTAACTCTGAGTTAAAAATGAAAGAAATTTAAAAAAGTGATTTGGCGGGAACTTTGTTAATTTTGCTTGACAATATTTTTGGAAACGATAAAAGTGTGATACTATCTGATTTTGAGTGCTTCGGCTTCGAATTAAAATGGAATCATCTAGCGACACATTAACTCCGGAAAACATTCTAAATGAAGCCGACAGTGTTATAGAAACTTCTATTTAAACTGTTTGATATGAGTTTCTTTTATCTACTATTCCTATAGGTATTAGTTGAAAGAAAAGCAGATTATGCACCTCGCCTTAAGTAATTTATATTGCCCTCGTGCCTGTTAGATTAGAGCCCTCGCTGACGCTCGGGCTCTAAATCAGGCACTCGGTGCAATAATAAATTACTTTGTGCTCGATGCAATAATCTACTATTTACCTTGTGCTTTGACTGTAAAAACAAGGGATAAAATTATCGGCGTTTAAAAGTATTTTCTTAGTTAAAAGTTTGAATCTCACCTGGATGACGAGTAGGACCGTGATCTTGAACGAGAAGAGCGCGACCGCGAGCGTGATACAGAGCGTGAAGACTTGCCACGCGACCGCGACTTTACTCGCGATCGTGACTCGGACCGCGATCGCGACTTGACACGCGAACGTGACTTGGAGCGCGATTGCGATTTGACGCGCGACGACTTGGAACGCGACCGCGACTTGACACGCGATCGCGAGTTGGACCGCGACCGCGACTTGACGCGCGATCGTGACTTGGAGCGCGACCTTGACGACCGCCGAGACGACGACCGCGACCAACTTCGTCGCGGCTCGCTATTTTCCCGCTTCTTTAAATCCGGTGAACTCTCTTTATTCCTAGGACTTTTTCTTTCATCTACCTTCGGGCTGAACGGCGGTGGGCTCTTTTTAGTCTCGATTGTTTGTGGCGACTTCTCTTTCTCGGGTGCGGGACTTGCACGATCTTTGGTTTTCTCTACCTCGGGCTTCAGCTCGCTCCGAGTGGCTTGTGACGTCGACGGCCCGTTAGTTTCCTCGACCCTCCTCCTTTCCATCGAGGCTTTGGCCATTTGAGCCACCTTTTCTTTCAGTCTATTCAGTTCTTTAAGGTCCAACTCGTCCTGGCGCGCTCTGTCATCTAATCTCAGGAAGTCTTCTTCGGAGTCGTCGTTCTCACTGGACGAACTTCTCATGCAAATCGCTTTGGGCTTATAGCTTCCTACGGCTTCTTTACTTTTCTTCTTCTTCTTTGGTTGTAAATCGGATGGTGATTTTATGTATTTACGTTTATCTTTTTCGGGCAATTTCTCCAGGATGTCGCGATATCGTTCTGGGCTTCGTCGCGCAGGCGAATAACTGAGACTTGATGTGCTTCGACTTCTATGCGCCGACCGAGACCTCGATTTGTCCTTGTGACTTTTCCGACGAGCACTTCTCCGTTCTTTGTCGTGTCTGTCTCGCTGATCTGGTCTTGACGGTGAACGTACCCGTCTCTCGGAAGATTTCTTGTTCTTAAGATTATTTGGTGTAGAGCTCTCCCGTTTTTCTTTTCTGGAATTCTTTCGATCTGGTGAAATTGACGCGGATCTGCTAGGCGATCGTTTACGTCTCGTTCTCATTTCTGGCGAAGGAGACCGTTTGTTAGACCTGTTTCCTTTATGGTCATCTACAATTTTCGAAGCAGATTTATATTTTTCTAATTTACTTTCAGATGGTGAATCTTTCCTTCGATATTCAGGAGAGGCACTGCACCGGCGTTCTCTCACTGGGGGAGATATACTTTTTTCTGGATAATATCGAGCTTTGCCCTTTGATTCCTTTTCATTGCGCTGTTTTGGTGGCGGTTCTGCTTCGGATTCGGAAGACGACGATTTCCTTTCAGGTCGTGATTTCCTATGATTTCTTTCAACTTCACGGCGAGATTCTCTATTATTCCTATGTGGTTTGCTTACTGGAGATCTTTCTTTGTACTGTGGCGAAATATCACGTTGGTCTCTCGAAGGGCTTCTGTTTTTTCTGTTTCTGATTGCTATATCGGAACTTTCTCTATCTCTGCGTTTCGATGTGTCAACTTCCCTTTCATCGTAACGGTTGTAAGTACTTTTCTTTTTGTCGTATTTCTCCTCTCTTTCATTCCCTCCATATAATTCGTCTTGCCTTCTCTTTCTGAAATCCGGAGATTCACTCCTTCGATGTACTCTTCGATCGTCACGTGGAGAGCTATCCCTGCGATATCTATTTTCTCTATTTATATCTTTTTTATTATGGTAGCTGTCTTCTCTCCTTCTGTACTCAACAGATGGACTTTTACGGCGTTTCTTTTCAGGAGGCGGGGATGAGCTATTATTTCGGTTATACTGCTTTTTGTCTCTTTTATCTGCTTTACGTTTAGGCGAAATTTCTTCCACTTCTGATTCTGGGGAGGATTTTCGGTCTCGTTTAGAGCGCCTCGGAACCTTCGACCTCGAGGGCTCTCTAGACGAATCACGCTTCCTATTGTCTACTTTAGTGATGTATGATCGTTGCCTATATTCTGGCGAAGTGTCACGATCTCTCTCATCTTTGGATGTACTGCGATAATCTCTCCTTCTGTTATCGTCTTTCTGCCGAAAATCACGTACATTCCTAGTGGGTTCTTCCCTTTTGTCGTATTTTCTCTTGTCGTCACGTTCTCTTTCTTTTCTTTTGTGTTGTGTATCATCTTCCACGCTCTCACTTCGACGTTCCCGCGGCTTTTCTTTCACAATCTTTACTGGAGAGCTGGAATTAATAACATAGATTATAATGATAATAGTTTTTTTTAACAATTTGATCTACAAATGACTTCCATTCCACATTCATTCGCCTTTCTCTGTGATATGCTGCACGAATGAGTCTTTATAATACATTGTAAAAAGATGTGTTTGCACAAGTGATCACATTATTTTTCAAAGAATTTTCACAAGAACTTGCATATAATCAATTAATGTGTTTATGTAGACTAATTGTAATAAATCCATACAATAGCCTGTACGTTTTTCTTTGTATTATATTCATAATAAATGAGATATTTAACTTTAACATACTGCCTCACTCCTATTAAGGTTATGTTCAAAGTGATATTCATAAACACATACAGACAGATTTTTCGAGCAGCGTGTAAAACGTAAGACTTATACAAAAAAATATTATATAACATAATACCTTTCCCGGCTAGACGGTTCTGTGCTGCCGCGACGTCTGGCACTCGACTTTTTCTGTTCAAATTCAACAAAAAGCTATGAATATCAAAGCAGCTGAAGGTCGGCTTCAAACACCAGTGCCAATACAAGAAGACTAAGTGGTAAAGGCAACTAAATATGTTCCACTAAAGAAATACAAGAAATTCCTCAGAGCCTTATAAATGCCTCTGAACTGTTCAGGACGGATGAAGAATTTCAATTAAAAACAAAATAAGTACCACTTTGTACACATGCATTCTAGTAAGAGAACCATTTATAAGGCGGTAAACTAAAAAAATATATTGTAAAAATAAAACATATATATTTATAAGCTATAAATGGAAGCAAGTATAAACAAAAGTAAAAAAATGTGGTGTTAATTATTTAGAATGTTATTTGAAAATTTTATCCATAACATTCTCAAGTGAAGTTAGAAAATAAGTATATAGACGTAGTATACAATAAATAAAGAGATACATTGTTTTTGGCACCAGTGTGTGTCACTTAAATTAAGTAATACTATGTTAGTAACACATAACAATATCAATATGTCCAACATAATTATATAAATATATGTAATACACAAAAATCAAATGTAATAACACTTGGGAACGTACCTTATTTAACAAACGGTGGCGGTATTGTATACCATTTAAACATGTGGTGCATCCTTAATTAGTTTTGGGTAAACGAGAAGAGGGAGAATGTTATGGATTAGTTACAATTGAAAAGACACTGCTGGACACATATACAGGATGTGTGATACAGAAACGTGTGCGTGCGCGTCCGCAGTGGGGACGCGGCGCCAGCGGCTCGATAGGCGAGCGCGCGCCCTTGCTCGAGCCACACGTTTCTCTAACACACATCGCGTCGAGTCGCGTTAACGAACAATATTAAACCACCATCTGTTTTAAGGACTACAAACACCATGCATTTTTTACTGTGCACGCTTAACCCTCACAACCGCCCACTTTGTTCGGTATCACATGTTAATCACAATGTTAATCAAAATACATTATCACGACGTACGTTACTTAGTATTCACCTAACATAGTGTCTTACTGAGTGTTATTGTTTTGTAATATACTTACAGTATACGTTATTTCTTCAGATAAAGATGGCTATCCTATGAAATGATGCACAGTTAAACAGATAATATTTACTGGCTATTTCTTGTATTTACAGAAAATCAAAATAAAAATGGAGTAAGGATACAAGAACCACATTAAAATAATTGGATCGTTTCGCCCCGATGGTAAAGCTGTATATACTGTAGATGTGTGGGAAAATTAGCTATAGAGATGTGAAGCTCGGATTAGACAATCTACGAAGAACAAGGCAAACAAACATGGTGACAGGGTTAGACCCAACTGGTGAGCTGATGCGGAGAGGGACAGAGGCGGTAGATTGGGGAAACCTAGGGCTGTATGCAAGAGGTGCTCGTTCATGACAGAAGTTTGAAATCAGGCCGTAGCGTTCCGAAGATATATTGTTAACAAACGAAAACAAAAGGAAGCATGTGCTACATTGAGTTGAACAGTTCTGGAGCCCCCCAGCAAAGGGCAGGACGCATCGATTAAGGAATGTAAATAGATATGTGTAGGCATGACAGTAAAATCCCAAAATCTACATGTATTACACGTGTATAATATATTTATTTTGCTAAGATCCCAGACACCCTTTGACAAAAATTCAAAGATTACATTTTGATCTGTGACAATCGCCTTTTTAGTAAAGTTGAAAAATATTAGTTTCAAGTGTTAGATTAAGGTCAAGGGTAAGATTTAGTTATGAAAAATAGGAAACCAGGACGTCGATGAAAATAAATAAAATCATAACAAACGTAAATAAAAATTTCGGTTTTAAATTCAGAAACAAAACAGCCTATGTGTACAAAAAATAATCTTTGAACTTTAAACTTAAATCAATCTAAAGATTTTGAAGCAATATTGCATGTTAACATAGGAGCTTTCTTCAAAAACTAAATGACAATTACCTTTTTCTTCTTTTTCTGCCTATCATCTTCCGAACTACCGGACTCGCTGTCAGGTGCCGCATCAGATTCACTGGAGCTGTCCGTATCTTGAGACTTTGAGCGTTTCTTTCTTTTCTTGCTAGATTCTTGCCTGCGAAAAGGAATGGAATTAATCGAAAGCATAAAGTTTTAGTAAAATAAAGTTGGAATATTTTTGTAATTGACTCGTTGCAAGGCTTCGTGTGGCATAACACTTACACAATATTATTATGCGAACGAACTGTGATTGTGAAACAAATTGTGGATTCAACTTCCCTCAGCAGTATTCCCAAATAAACACGACATGGGAGCCTTCAAAAACTGATTCAATTTTTCCATTACAAGGCAGGCAACGGATCGGATGTTGCTGATAACTATAGGCGGTGGTTACTCTTCATCAGGTGACCAACATGTTCGCTTGCCCACCTCTCATAAAAAGTGCACTTACACAATAGTTATCAATTCAAACATATGAAATAATTAGTAGTAAACCCGCGTCCTGTTCGCCTAGATATCCTGACTAGAGAACATTAAAAAAACGGGTAGTATAAACCAAGTAACTAAAACTGTAAAATTGGGCAACTATTGTACTAACTTCACGACTAAAGATGATATACGTTGTCAACCCTTATTCACCCCACTGCTGGGACACGGATCTCCCCTCAATCGAAGGGGTTTAGAGCATACTCAACCTGCTCAACTGCGGGTTGGCGGAGATATATGCGGTTTGGAAAGATGATATAAACACACCAAATTTTATCTAAGCTAGTATTCCAGTCACACATTTAGTATTTTTAATCGCTCAATTTATTATTTTCACTAATAATATAAATACTATAGATATGTCCCAAATCTCTTACCTCGCAATTTATTCACACAAGCGAGCCTTCGAAACTGACGTTTGTGATAATTGATTGAAATAGATAAAAATGCCTTCTGTATTAAGAAAATGCACAATTTACATTGATAAAGTAAATAATGCCCAAAGGATCACATATCACACGAAAGTACATAATAATATTTGATGTCAAGATGTATTTTAGGTTAATTACATATTTTTGCAAGAAAAAAGACACCATTGCACGCTCAGCGAGGCAAAGAGATAGCAAGTAATTTCAAACGCCGACATGATAAGGATACTCTCTCTCACAAACGACAGGAACCGTTTTTTAAGCAATTTACGCGGGTACGCCATATCTATAGTATTTATAACACCATTGATTATTATTTTCCAATAAATATATGTACATTGCATAAGACAAGGTTCTCCCGCGAAAAGGCAATAATCAGACAGACCAATAGACGTTACCGTAGGAGCTTTCTTGTTTATATGTATAGATGATGTTTTATACACACCTACCAGTAAGTAACTCAATATGAGGAAGGTAGAGCAATCAACACCAGTGACGGTGTTGAATATGAATAAATATTTTCATATGTTCTGAAAGCCCTTTTTACAAATTTATAACATATACTTATAACGTATTTAATATACAAACAATAAAAAACCTTTGTGCCATACCTATGAATGTACTCCCACAATAATTTTCTTTCGCTGAAATTAGCAATAAGTATCAACGACAAGGGAAATAAAGAAACATAAACAAATTTTATCAAACAACTATTTCAACGCAAGTACTTGCCTTTTTGATAGTTGCAGTATCACCTGTCTGGAGTTAAATATGATCTATGAGATTTATCTCGAATAATAATACATTATTGATATTTAAACCCTAAGCTAATCCATAACAAATACTAAAACATACGTGTTATATGGAATCGAAGAGAATATAATGCATACAGTTATGGTTCAAAGAGTCGGAAATTCCGTAGAAATCATTACATTGAACCAAATGTAGAATCATTCTGGATCTCCACGTTTCTTATATTTTAATTATTGTGAATGAAGTTTCGACCCACTGTGCAGGACATATTTTACAAAATAACATATGAGTTATAACAGGGTTTCCCAACCTTTTTTACATCAAGGCTCCCCGGATCACAAATAATATTTTCATGCCCCCCCCCCCCCAATATTTTTTTCAGTAAGTAAGTGCCTACAATAAAAATCGCATTATTTTAATAACTACATTTATTTTTATGTAATTTGTACAAAAAGAATCACAAAATGAACTTTGACTAAATTAAAACGTTTTTATCAACCAATCTATAACAGTACTAGGGGGTATAGTGACAATACTAGTGAGATACTTGAGCTTGCATTCTCCCTACGGTGTTTACTTCATATTCTACCTACAGTGTTTACTTCATTAACGCATTGAAATATTTTTTCTATTGAAAACACAAACGTCTCAAGCCCCCCTTGACATCCCTCTACGCCCCACTAGGGGGGCGCGCCCCCCTGGTTGGGAAACCCTGTAACGATCAGTAGAAATGGGTTATCTACCAAATCTATACTAAATATAATATTGTTGAAGCGGATCGATACTTACTTTTCTTTTTTATTCTTCTTGGACTTTTTCTTCTTCAATTTCTTTGCGTCTGGTGACGTGCTGTAGATAATAAGAAAAAAATAATGTAATCATTTAATCGTCAAGCACAGTCTATATTATTGTTAAAAGTCTGGCAACAGATCGGCGACTCCTTGTTGTTGGTAATTTCTCTGATCAGTGGTGAATGCTTTCTATCAGATGACCCACCTGCTCGTTTTTCTCCATTTTAAATATAAAAAAATCATGCGGAAATATGTAGGTTCAAGAGGAAATGCAATCGCATAAAGTTTGAGAAAACAGATTTAGGCATGCTTATAAAATGCAGCCAGTAAGTAAAGTTATTTTTTACTCGTTATAATTTATTTCTTCACGCCCTGCCACGAACCGAATCAAATACTACGAATAAACGTGCTATAGAATGAATATTTTATTTTCGGCCCCACTCAGTCAGTCAGTGAGTCTTAATTTTCTATTTTCGAGTTTATACTCCGCCGTTTTTTTTTTGTAACAAGTAAATTTATATACAGTTTAGAGTAGACCTTGTCTGACAATGTCAAGTCGTAGTTAAAGAGCGACAGTAACTACGATTTGACAGTTAGTCCTCTGCCTCACCGGGACGCCATGGCTACGTTGCCGGCCACGACATCCAATAAGTTTATACATAAATGTATAGCGGCTAACTCACTTGGCGACGGTGTAGCAACGTTGCCAACTTGAAAATTTCAATACAAATTGTTTGGATACGTGGCCAACGACGCCGCCATGACGTCCCGGTGAGACAGAGCTCTTACAGTGTCATACGTTACGTACGACATAGGAACAATACAAAGGTTGAAGTGCACTTAGCTCTACCACATTACATAATTGTTATAATTCCTGAAGACGCTGAAAGAATTTAGCGTAACATATGGACAGACAGACAGACCAATAGCAGAGCAGACAGACAAGAGTACAGTCTGTAAAAGAAATTAAGAGTTCCAGCCCGCGGATTATAAATGATATTTTCTCAAAACTACATGAATGGTTTTTTTTATCGGTAGTTTGCCTATTGTATTGTATAATTACAAAATCCTCATCTGAAGAGCATTAAGCTAGTTTCTCACAGAAGGTTAAAGACTATTGTTAAATGAATTTAAGTGTGCTAGGAGACTGTTATCTCACGTAAGCCTTATATTGTAAATTTCATCAAAATCGTTCGTACCTTCTTTTCTTTTTCTTCTTGCTGGCGACGTGTTCTCGATCGTCCCTCTCGTGGCTGGGAGTCCTGACGAGCGGGTACCGCTGAGCGTGCTCCCGGGCGCGCCGCTCCGGGTCCAGGCTGGTGCCCTCGACGAATCTCGGCGAGATGCCGAACGCGTCCCGCAGCCGCGCGTTCTTCTCCTGCTGCGCCTCGGCGATGGCGTGCGTCTCGCGTACGCTGCAAAATTCAAACGGTTCAATACGCCACTCATTGAAATGATTTATGCCGGTCGCAGGTGGAAGCGTGCTATTACGCGTACATATTTGTTATGCTGTTTCAATCAATTTCGATTCATATAATTCATGGTAACCGTTCGTAGTGGAACGTTCACGATAAGTGTTAAATAACGAAAACGAACGAAAAAGAAAAAGAAAAAATCCGTGTTTTAACACGGATTTTTTCAGACAATTTCATATTACATTTCTAATTTTAAGCCGACACTCATATAAGCTACACGAACTGACATTTTTTACTGTAGTCATAGCGTGTCACACTAAATATGTGGTTGAGGTTAAGTAATTACATAGTCAAAATGTCAGATCACAGATCACCGCCTACAAATGAGATTTAATCCTGGCATCAAAACATACGTTTTAGCCTGGTACACCCATCTCTAGACACGTTTCTTATATGAGCCTCGCACCTAAGAGAAATCTATCTGGATGACGAAAAACCTAGACAAGCTTCAAAGAAGACTAACGGATATTTACCTGAATAGCACCTAAGTGCGCTAAAAGTAGGGAAACAGTAAAATAATTTAGCAAGTTTACTAATACCAATCATAATACATACTCTTGTTTTTAAGCACAGCATTGAGTACGAGTATGGTATCACGAAATTTCCAATCAACATAGTTATGTAAACTTGGAAGTTACAATTAAGTATCTATAGTCGCATTTTCTTTGTGGCTTATGACAAGCTCGAGCTAGCGGTAACTACGAAATCGATAAAACTGGATGCACACCTTATAACTGATCGCATGGACTTCCTCTCCTCGTCATTGGAGAGACAGACCTGCAAATTGTCGTTAGTATTGTTGCGTTCCGGCTGCGAACAGTTGCATCGGCAACAACATGAATTTCTTAGGCCCGCGAGGATGGTTCTGAGCGCGGGCTCTAGACTGTCGGCCACCGAAGGCGGGGTGTGGTGCGGCATCGTTACAGGGACGACGAGGCTCGACTCGGGGTGAGGGTCGTGCGAGGACGCCCTCGGCCTGCGCTGCGGCCCCGCAAGCACCGCTTGGAATGTGCCACGCCAGAGTCGCTCGAACACGACTCGGTTGTTCTGATCGCGACGCGACGCCCTACCCCTTTGCATCTTAAACTAACTTATCTAATGGAAGACTTCATTTCTTAAGACTAAATGCTAATTACTAGTACATGGCGGTGTGACCGCTGGAAGACTTTGGATTTTGATTGGGCGCTCGGTTGCTACATGGCAGCGGCCGGCAGCGGGCCAGCGGCGCTACTGACGACACAAGCAATAACAGGAAGCACGCCGACGCGCGCAGCCTGCGCAAACATCGGAAATTCGACGCGACGCCTCTCAAAGGGGCTGGTTCCTCTCTTTGTGCACACCATTATCAAAGGAAAGCGACGCTTAGCCGTGTATTTAGGTACTTCTGTATTGCGTTACAATTTGGCCGACTAATTCGCCTAATAATTTCTTAATAAAAACAATTTACTTATTACCTATCTGTCACATATTTTTACATAAACTCCAAACAAAATATTATCTAATTCCATCGCGTTAACACTCTCAACACGAGGCATTTCTTTTGTATGGATGAAAGTGACGAATAAAATATGAATTAACTAAAATTTTACTACATTCATGGTATGGTAAAAAGAAAATTATGGAAGTCACACATAGGAAAGGGATTTAATACACCGAATCCAATAATATTTGTGATGTGATGCTCGTGCCCACGTTTCATTAACCCACATACATCAAAGGGTATGCCATTTTTATTGGTAACAAAATTTTGCGAGCAACCTGTTACAAATAGGTTATAAAAATATTTTATAGCTTTGAAAAGACAATACACAAGTTTAAAACTTGAATAATAAAAATATTATTTCTCAGAAACCTTTGTATCGTCGATTGAAATATATTTTTTACTAGTTTCAGAGAATTATTCCAATTGCAAAATTTTACAAAATTATATTTATTGTGAAATGTTTTTATATTTCACAATAAATATAATTTTGTAAAAAAAATGACAACAATATCGAATATGATGACAATTATTATTATTTAAAATGTTCCCTTACCTTGGGATACATGCTGGCATTTTAGATTCTCCCCTCTAAATAACCAAATCCGATAAACGCCGCAATCCCAATGCCTGTTATACCTAACAGATTTTATGCCTACGCTTTAGTAACGTTTCAATACCAATTAAATAAAAATCTATTCATTTCGAATTATCGACAATCAGTATTTGTTTGTTTTTTAATTATAAATTATCTACACAAGTAGCAAAATTGATTTTCTACGCCTCTATGTACCTATCACACGCTAGTAAAGAGTAATTTTGCACAATTGGCATCTACAATGAACTGTGCCTATTCATATTATATTAACAACAAGTTCAAGCTTTAATAATAAAGGGTCTGCAGTCTTTCATATCGATGTTGTATAAGAATCGGTTCTATATATAGTATGTACTTCTAAATGTCTATGATTACCGTTTATTCAATTTCCATTATGCCTAAACAACTTCTAAAGGTGAAACATTTACAAAAATTAATTGAATAATTTTTACAAAAATAATTAAAATCTCGCAGCGTGCGTAAGTCGCGCAATGTGCATCGCACATGGATTACTCTTAAGTTGAAACCTGACAGAAGAAAAATATACGGACATTTCTAAATAAACAGACAGATCAAACATGTATGAAGAAATTTCTGTTGTATGTAGAGTCAAAAAGAAAAACACAACCCGTGCCTACACGATCTTTACTACACACCGTAATATAAAAGATCAAAATTATTTTCTAGATTAAATTTCTCACAGCCTTGATTAAACCAATGAAATCAGTCTCATGACGTGTTAGACACATCACTCCATTTTAAAATTACAAGCCACACCTGCCGGTCTCATTTGAATAAAGTCCGGATAGATTCTGGCTTAGCGAGAATATGAAAACAGAATCTAGCGTGCCAGAAACACTTTACACTATCTTTAGGTGCAATCACAACACACCACGGATTTACTGCGTCATAGTATAATAACAAACAGTGTACCCTCTGCTTAGAATATTATATGTATGTACCTACTCTTGACACGTACTTGATTTAATTTATTGCTTAAATATATTGATTACTATTGATTGATATGTTAAAGTAAAATTCCCATAACGTGGCATGTGGTCAGGCCAGATAAATGAATGACATTTTATCATATTCGAGTGTTTGTCATAATACTTTCGCAATTTTTTTTATCTTGATATCAAAACGATTTCAATAAATCTATACATAACTTATATTATACAAAATCATAACTCTTCACATGTCCACACAAAAACGATGGATTATATTCAAAATCTATTTACTGAAAATTATGAACCTGTAGTCAGCGTAACATTTACTTTCTATTTATAAAAATAGACCCATAGAACCAACAGTATTTTTAAGGTTAGGTGGAATATTATAATTTCACGCGAACGAAACCGCAGACACAGCTAGTTAGTAACGGATTCTGATATATATATTTCCGTCAATTAGACAATTTATTTATATCCAAAGATAAAGCACAATCTCTTGTCAATGTACTCGTAATTTCACTGCCTAACTCATTCTTCAATGATGGGAAAGGATGAGCAAATATATGCAGCACCCCTACAGATGACACCATCATGATGTAAAAGCCTACTGAAAAAAAATGGGAAAGTGGATTTATTTGTTTATTATTTCAAGTCACGGCAAACACGGAGCAAAAGATCAATGTGATAGCACAGAGATAGTGTGAGGACCGGAGGGCGGAACCTTAGCGCTTTAGGCACCATTGCGCGTCAGGCAAGCCAACAAACAATACATCAAATACTTTGAGTACACACCCACACCCCGGACACTCAATACAAATGTCGCGTCGTTTACTACTAATATAAATAATGACGTCTGTACAGAGCGTAAATGAGTGTGTGCGCGCGGAGGGGAGGTGAGGTCGAGATGTGAGAACAGCAGGTAGTGGCCATACTGTACGTAGTACTAATACTTATAAATAATAATAATAAATAAATATTGTCAGACAAATTACACAACGCCACCTAGCCCCAAAGTAAGCGAAGCTTGTGTTAAGGGTACTAGACAACTGATAAACATACGTAAATACATTTCTTTTTGTAAATTCATACTTATGATACATAGAAAACACCCAGACCAAGACAAACAGACATGTTCATGCACACAAATGTTTGTCCTGTGTGGGAATCGAACCCACGAGCGTTGGTGTCGAAGCCGCGTCATTGACCGCTACGCCACCGAGCTCGTCATACTTATATTGTCGTACTACTACAAATACTAATTTTATTCCTTACAAATCTCTACGCTGTGGCTATGATAGGCGTGGCAATGTTTTGGCACGCCACCGGCCGGCCAAGCCCGCTAATTACTACATACATTTTGCCTGTCTCTCATTGCAGCACGTCAGTTAGCATTTGCGTGGTTAAAATGTGATATAGGGCGAACATAAACATACACTATACTATTTTGGGGTGTAAGTGGTTCATCAACATCTTTGAACCAAAGCAACTTCACCTGCACGCGGTACACCCTGCTGACTGACAAACGAAGCTCTGGCGAAAAGAGAGGTAGGGAGCGTAATTTTAAGCTACCCGTCTGGGGAATGTACCTCCACCTCACAGAATACCGCAGCCAAATAGCAATTCCGTGGTTGTTGTGTTCCTGCGAGTGAGTGAGGTTACCAGAAAGGAAGGAGATGCTGCGATGGCAGCGGGGGTGTCGGCGCGCTAGCGATATTTTATGTTGCGAGCGTTCATATGGCTGCGGTAACCGCTTCACATCAGGCAGGCCGTATGCTTGTCTGCCACCAGACGTAAAAAAAAAACACTGACAATCTCAGTGCAACGACGAGCTGAGAGTACAACTTGCCAACAGATATCATTTTGTAGATATGAATGATGGACAATCAGACTGCAATATTGTATTTTTATTCTCTTCGAATTCAAAACAATTGTTTTTCATTTACAATTCCCGTACGTTCGTTCACGTGGTGATTGTATCCTACAACGAAGTCTACTCCTTGTATGGGATTCCATGGTAGATATGGAAAGCTTAAGTTTCCCTGCTTTTCCCCCGTGATTGGAGTTTTAAACGGACATGAAAAAAGAAAAAATCTATTCGATGCAAAACATACATGTTACACATAAGATCCATACTGACACAAAAACATTGTACACAAATCAACACCAATAAATTCCACAATAAAATCCACATAGACCATGTGGTTTCCGGCAGACTAGAGTAGAATCACTCCGTCGCTTCCCGTTGATGTCGTACAAGGCGTCTAAGGGAAATACATTATAAAACATCGATCAGGCCTCCCCAACCCGTCTGGCCAGCGTGGGGAGTATAGGCCAAACCTTCCTTCCGTCTGGGTCGGACGAGAGAAGGTCGTGTTCCTGTAGTGGAGACTAAAATGACCTGATGATGATGAGGAAATTCCACATGTACCCAGTACCGCTTACAATCACCATGCCTCAATACCGCAAACGGAATTCAATTTATGTGACCTGAATAATTGGCAAGTTTAGTATCGAACAGAGATCAGATCCGTATATATAGTACTGGATACTACTGAAAACAAACGTGTGCACGTTGATGTTTTTACGGATTTCATTGAAATAGCCTATACGGGCCATTCCCCGCATCACCGCGCTGATTTGGTGAGCACGAGAAGTATTACATCTCCAACACACAATAAAGAAATAAATGTTTCTGGACAATTTACACAGCGCCATCTAGTCCCAAATTAAGCGCAAAGCTTGTGTTATGGGTACTAGACAACTGATCAATGTACTTGAATACATTTTTTTGTAAATACATACTTAGAACATATAGAAAACACCCAGACCAAGACAAACAGACATGTTCATGCACACAAATGTTTGTTTTGTGCGGAAATCGAACCCGCGACCTCGGAGTCGAAGTAGCCATTGCTAGCCATAATAATAGCCACAATAGATATCCATTGGACGATATTCGTGAAGTACGAGGGGAGGTCAATAAGTTCGCGGAATGAGAGAGAAGGAGGTTGAAATTAAACACCAAATTATTTTTCCTTTTCAATATATTCTCCTTTAACCCTAATACATTTTTCGGATCTCTCAAATAGCTTGTTTATACCATCGAAAAAAAATGATTTGTCTTTGGTGTCAAAATAGGCCGAAATTGCCGACTTGACTTCATCATCGTCGTCAAATTTCTTTCCACGCAGCTCTTTCTTCATTTTTGGAAATAAATAATAGTCACTGGGGGCCAAGTCTGGACTGTATGGTGGGTGGTTTAATTGTTCAAAGCCGCATCGGTGAATGGCAGCCGTCGCAACATGGCACGTGTGGACGGGTGCATTGTCGTGCAAAAGGAGCACACCTTTTGACAGTTTTCCTCTTCTTTTTTTCTTAATGGCTTCTTTCAATCTTTCCAGTAAAGAAGCGTAGTACTGTCCCGTTATAGTCGCACCACGTTCTTTATAATCGATCAGTAAAATACCTTCTGTATCCCAAAAGATAGTCGCCATGATCTTTCCGGCCGATTGTGACACTTTGAACTTCTTTGGAGGAGGTGTGCCTTTTTTATGCCACTGCATCGACTCTTGCTTCGACTCAGGTTCATAGTGGTGAACCCAGGTTTCATCTCCAGTAACAATCCGGGCCATAACTTCTTCCTTTCTCTCTCCACAGAGCTCCAGAAACTGGTGAGAGCACTCGACACGCTCGCGTTTTTGAAGTGGCGTGAGCATTCTCGGAACCCATCTTGCACTGACTTTAGTCATCCCAAGATGATGATGTAGGATATTTAAAATACTTGATTCGGATACTCCAACCATTGCTGCAAGTTGCTTCTTCTTCAGTCGGGCATCTTCCAATACAAGTTTTTCTACTTTTTCGACGATTTCCGGTGTGGTGGCCTCAATTGGCCGTCCGGAGCGGGGGTCGTCTTCAATGGACTCCCTTCCTTGTTTGAAAAGACCATGCCACTTGTAAACCATGGTTTTACCAGGGGCAGAGTCCGCGTAAACCGCTAACAGCTCTTGAAAAATCGTCTGAGCGGATTTTCCTTGCTTGGTAAGAAACTTAATAACGGCACGGTGTTCAATTTTCTCCATACTGGCTGACTTCTTCCCGATTTAGTTGTTTGCAGGTCGATAACTCAAAAGTTAATGACACGATTAGGTTCAAACTTGGTATATATACTCTTAATGAGGTGCTTAACTAGTGCCTACCTGGACGGGTAAATTTATCCCCATCAACCCCTCCATTCCGCGAACTTATTGGCCTCCCCTCGTAACAATATAACTTTATGTTATAGCAAGTTAACAAATAAAAAACTGTATAATTAAGAAATATATCTCTTATAGAGCCAGATAAAAACGAGCCTACGTTATCCCTCGCGTACATAACAAGTAGTCGCTTGTAACACTAGTAAAATAAAAACTAAATGACCTATATAATCTAATACGAGAGACGGCTATTATTAAAGTGGGGTGTCTCGAGCGACACATTAAAATCCTGCCTCCCTGCCCCAGGGGTGGGAACAAACGTCATACTCGATCGAAGCTACCAGCGACACATATAATCTAGATCCTTTTATAACTGATCTCTTTACACCAATGATATTATATGTTACTATCTCACTGCTTTACACCGTTTATATGTGAAGTCGACATTACGAGTATGTTGAGTACTGATATGATTATATTGACTTTTTCATTCCGAAAATCGAACTTCCGTTTTGGTGATAAATAATAGTCATTTATAGATTGACACCGAAGTAATTTTCCGAATAGGATAGTATTTATCTTAGGCGATAGGACTCTTTTTTTTTTTCTTAGTCTTACTATGTCGCTCCGTTAAGCTTTCTTTTTGTTGTCGAGGCCTAACCTAACCAGTTTATACCTACAGTAGTCTTTCTGACTTCGATAGCGATAGGACCCCAGCCCCCTTACCACCATCTCTTATTTCGATTCAATAACTGAATAGACTGCTTATTCATACCAATGAATAAGCGACTATTTCAAATGGAATATGATGATTATTCATTTATTGAATCGCAATAAGAGATGGTGGTAAGGGGGCTGATTTGAAATTCTATCAAGGTCTTAACTTATAGTACAGTATAAATAATAGTACAAATATACAGTACGGCCACTCCCTGCCGTTCTCTCGTATCGACCTTACCTCTCCTCTGAGACAATTCTGGAACAGTTTATATGGAGCCGCACGCACACACGCTCATTTACACTCTTTAGAGACGCTATTTATGTAATAGTTAACGACACAACATTTGTATCGAGTGGCCGGGATGCGCTTATAGTATGTCTATGCTATGATTTGTTCCGTGCTTATAAATAAAGTATGCAATTTCACTGCCTCTTTCAACATCTAAAACACAAAATAGTTGATAACCACTACCCTCAATTTGCAATTCATATTATTGGAATCGATGTGGTAACAACTCAATGTTTTAGTTCCCCAATAGTGTTAGATACTTACAATCCGTGTTGCACGGCAGTTGAGCTTCATTTGACTAGCCATCTCTTAGGCTTTTAATGCCTTATTTGCCATATTGGTCTCTCACATTGCTAAGAGGGGAAGTTAAATTCCAAAATCTTCCTACTCCTATTAATTTCTTCTGATTAAATTCGTTGTGAGTTCCAAGCCAGCCTTAGTTATACCCCCGGGACTGCAATGGATTTCACTGTTCATTGCCTTTTTTAGCAATCGCCATCGCCGCTGTTAATCCTGGATACAAAGGAGACACAGTGGTGGGAATGTGGGGTGGGCCCCCGTCCCGTAAAAAAAAACACTACCCTCAATACCTGTATACGATAAGTCAAGCGTTCTGGCTTAATACCTGCCTATACTTTTAACATATTATTTTAATGCTACGAAGGCAAAAAGCCATTTGTTTAGGGTGAGCTGTTTAGCATCAGAAATAGATGAAACCAATCGATCGCACGCACGTCGCACAATGTACGCAGTTTCTTTTACAGTTTCAAAGCTAAGCTATTCAAATGGTGCTTTTTTGACGAGCCCGGTGGTCGAATGGCTAGCAACGGCTACTTTGACCCTGAGGTCGCGGGTTCGATCCCCGCACAAGACAAACATTTGTGTACATTAAAATGTATGTTTGTCTTAGCCTGGGTGTTTTCGATATACTGTATATGAGTATGTATTTACAAAAAAAAAGTGTACAAGCTTTGCGCTTAATTTGGGACTAGATGGCGCTGTGTAAATTGTCTAGAAATATTTATTTATATATCGGCAACAAACATACTATCTGCTATGGACATAAATGCTTAAAACACAAGACCGTTTACGCATTGCCATCTTGCTACATAAGCAGCACCTTGAAGAATCCTGGTGACCTGGTGCTTTGGTGACCCGATTTAACCCAGTTGTAGATAATCCCACTAGTAATGATGGCTGTCTCGACCACATTTTTACTACGACCGAGGCTAAACTGGAATCCGTTGTTTGCTCAACTTCAGTAACAAACCATGATCGATCTGGTGCTATTGGGGGCTGACATTTTTCTTTTATATATATATATATATATATATATATATATATATATATATATATATATTAGCTCAGCATATTGGCTCCACTTCGCCTGATGGTAAGCGAAAGAGGAGCCCCAAACGCATCGGCAACGGACAAGATACCTTTGTCTTGTCAGTTGACGCTTCCACAAGATGCTTCTTCACGCTTCGCATGAAGGATCCCATATTGTATGATTGAGGAAATACATATGCCGGCAACGCGTTCCACTTTTTAATAGTGCGACATAGATAGGAGTTGCCAAACTTTTTAGTACGCGAAGGAATGATCCCAACGGTGAATTTGACATAAAACCACAGGATAACTTATTACTACAAAACTTCCAAATATACGTCGTCGTGCAAGAATACTCAATACTCAATATCTTTATTGCATTTCATATGTATATCATATCATAGTAACATAGTTATAAGGATGTTTATACAGTATACAGATTATTACATACATATGAACCCTGTTGGGCATTGCAAAGATGTGTTAACGGTTTTTGAGGTACGGCAGATGGATTTAGGTGTTTCTCTGATTATTAATTTTTATAAAAAAAAAATTATGACAATTAATTTTATATATATATATATATATATATATATATATATTTAACAAACACATTCTTTACATATATATATGTAAAGAATGTGTTTGTTAAAAAAAAATACATTTAGAACAAAATTAAATGTTTAAATAATAAGAATACAAACGATATAGAACGATGAAGCCATTGAAAAGAGTTGAAAATACACTGTTTGGTCTTTAGTGCTTACATAATGTACAGTGCGAGTAATAATTATGATAAAAAAAAACAACTATAAAATATATTTGGAATAACGTATGTATTTGATGATTGATACCTTACTCGGAGCTCGATGGCGTCGTTGCGCGTGTCAGTTTAATCAATCACGCAGGTTAAGCAACGTCCACCGTAGCCTGTCTACGGATGGGTCTATTTATCTCGATCTACTCCGTGCTTCGGAGGGCATATTAACCTGTCGGTGCCGGCTGTTGTTATTAGATGACAGTCTTTAAGCCAAATTAGTGGCCTTTGAGCGGTTTTTTGAGCAGCGTGGTAGAGTGGAGAGAAACCAATTCGATCGAGGGGAGACCCGTATGATGGTGGGATGATTATGGGTTAATGGTGACCTTATCAGGAGGAACTTTCTATCTTTTGGTGATACGGGGGCCCACTACACATTCCCACCACTGTGTCTCCTGTGTAGCCAGGATTAACAGCGGCGACCGCCAAAAAAGGCAATGAACAATGAAGTCCATTGCAGTCCCGGGGGTAAAACTACGGCTGTCTTGGAACTCACAACGAATTTAATCAGAAGAAATTAGTAGGAGTAGGAAGCTTTTGGAATTTGACTTCCCCTCTTAGCAATGTGAGAGACAGCAATATGGCAAATAAGGCATTAAAAGCCTAAAGAGATGGCTAGTCAAGTGAAGCTCAACTGCCGTGCACCACGGATTTTAAGTTTCTAACACTATTGGGGACCTAAAACATTGAGTTGTTACCTAACACATCGATTCCAATAATAAGAATTGCAAAATCGTCTGAACGCTTGGTAATTCTCCATTGTTGCTACCAAATCTGAATAGTATACTACCCCGGATGCAACTTGCAATGAATTCAACATGTCATCCCGCTCCCGCCGCCAAAGATCACACTCCCAGAGAACATGGTGTGCTGTTTGATCGAATTCAGAATTAGCAGTAGAACACTCGCATAAGGGCGACGGCGCTAATTTAAACGAAAAGAGTTTTGCCTTAAAATTGCCATGTCCAGTTAAAAATTGCGCAACGGGGTGGTCAACTTCTAACCACTTTTTCTTTAATCTATCTCTTACCGATTGAAAGAACAGATACAAGTGGCGTCCTTTGGTAGAAGTTTCCCACCTTTCCTGCCATTCAGACAGCAATGTTTCAAATACTTCATTAATAGGTTTAAACAGTCTAACTATTTTTTCACGATCACGAGTTTTCAAGAAATCAGGGACCATATTTTTAGATGTATAGTACATTGAAGCGCGGCGTTGTACTTCTAAGTCTACTGGTAACACACCTGCTAGCACGGGTAGTGCCTCGGTGCTTACAGTTCTATACGACTTACATAAAAATATCAGAGCAAGGCGCTGGCTTTGAAGCAATTTACGACGTGCTGCACCTATAGTAGCCCTATCTGCCCACGCAGGTGAACCGTACGTAACACATCCTAAGTATGTGGCGGTATAAATAATTTTTAACGTTTTGAAAGTTAATCCCCACGTAGAGGTAGAAATTCGTGTTAAGGCATAGAAATTCTTTTTCGCTTTTTCACCTACTTGCTTCATGTGCTCGATATAATTAAAATTTCTATCCAAAAGCAATTCCAAGCAACAAACCGAACTTCTATTAGCAATTGATACTCCACTAAAATGAAATCGCGGTGAAACCTGTAAATTTCCCTTAAGCAAGAGTTGATATGTTTTATAAAAATCGAGACGATTACGATAACCCCAATCTGAAATTAAGCCTAGGCTAGTGTTGGCTAGTTTCTCTATGCTAGATCTTGAATTAGCATTGATTAATAAGACACCATCGTCAGCGTAACCAGTTAACGAGCACCCTTCCGGTAAGGGTAGGCTAAAAAAATCATCAAAACCGATATTCCAGAGATACGGTCCCAACACTGAACCCTGGGGGCAGCCCTGCGTGAGCACCTTTGAAGCAACATAATGGCCAAGTTTTAATTTAGTTGTACCATTCAAAAAGTACGATCGAATGAGAGAGTAGATATTGCTAGGGCAACCTCTCACCTTAAGTTTCAGCAACAACATTGGCCACCAAGCATTATCAAAGGCACCTGAGATATCTAAGAAAATAGCTACAACATACTTGCTCTCCGAGAGCTCAACAACTTTGCGCACTGCGAGCGCAGCATCAACAGTGGACTTGCCAATGGTGAAGCCGTACTGATTTTTATGAAATTGCGGGCCACCGGGCAGCAACCGTGGCACAACCAAGCGCTCAAGCAGCTTACCCAACGACGGTAGCAGAGTAATAGGACGGTAGGACTTCGGATCGTCCGGTGGTTTATCACCGCCTTTTGGTATTATTTTTATAACGCCACTTCGCAAAATGCCAGGGAAATGACCTTCTACAATACACCGAGTAAGTATTGTTAGGATAGGTTCAGCAGCTACTTTACAAGCTTCTTTAATCATTCTATTCGTAATCCTATCATCACCGGAGGCTTTATTTGTAGGCAAAGCTTTAACAATAGACATAAACTCATCCATCGACGGTACAGTTGATATTGGAGTGGAAGGGCACAAATCCGCCGCGATCCTAACCTCACGATGGTAGTCACTGTCACTATCGGCGCAATCATCAGGAATTAACGTGTGCAGAATGGTCTCAGCAGTCTCTTCTACACCAAGGGTATGTGAATTATTAAATTTTATATTGGATACGTACGCCTGATCAATCCGCCTATTTGATTTAAATTCGTGATATAGGGGAGACCACGGGCCCTCACTATTTAATCTTCCTACAATACGTTTTAGTAAATTACCTTTCGATTTTTCAACAGCAGCGCGATAGTGAGATCTAGCAATACGCAAGTCACTTAGAGCGGTTTGATAGATTTCGCCTTCGACGTTACGTTTCTTTAACTTTGAGATTTTACGTCTAGCGGCACGGAAATGCCTACGCAACCTAACAAGGGTATCATTCCACCAGTCGCATCGTCTGTTATTAACTATAGGTTTTCGACCTAATGCAACGTCAGCGCAATATACGAATGTGTCAGACATAATTTCAACACTTTCCGTGACTGTAAGTTCACTACGAGTAAAATCTTTGGCGCGGGAAGCGAAAAGTGAAGCAAAGCTTGCCCAGTCAGCGTTCCTAGTTTTATATTGAAAACCTATTAACTGTTGCGGATGTAAGTTATCAACAACTGGGGAGAACTCACACACAATTAGGCGGTGATCACTACAAGAAGCTTCAGGAAGAATGCGCCAGTTTTGTATTCGGACGTCTGCACCAGAAAGTGTGACGTCAATAAAAGACTCGCCCATTGGGCTACTAAAAGTAGGTGGTGCTTCAGGGGTATTGTGAATATGAAGATGCATTTCAGCAATGAACTCTTCAACAGCAGAGCGTCTGTCGGCGTCGGTCGCTCTCAACTTGCCGTGCCATAATGGTGATGATGCATTTACGTCTGCTCCTATAATAACCTTATGACCAGTAAGAGCATGCAATACTCTTCGTAGATGATACAAATGCGAACCCACAGGGTCAGAAAATTGAAAATAACAACTGACTACAAATACTCTTAAATATGGAGATGTTACTTCAGCTACCGCACAGTGAGTGGACATTAGGTGATTGATTGATGTTATAGTAAATCCGCCCCTTGGCGCATATATACCCGCGCGCGACTTGTTATTAAGTTGTATAAATTTACTGTTTAATTGAGATCTTTGATACTGCTCCTGAACTAAAACAAGGTCGAGCTTATAGTACGCAACGAGCTTATCCAACTCAGATGTTGCAATTTTATCGTTGTGTAGATTTAGTTGTGCAATTACGACGTTATCCATAGGTGGTGTTTAAAATATTAAACTCTAACCGTGCTGCGTATGTGGGGCAAGACTCTGACCCGATCTTGTGGTCAGCAGGCTTTTTTTGACGCCTACATGCTGCGCATGTAGGTTTAAAGTCTGCTTCAGACTTCTTCAGACATTCCCGGGAGTCGTGTGCTTCGGCACAGTGGGCACAGGTGGGGTTATTTGCCGAGCAGTATTTGGTGACATGCCCATACTGCTGACATTTCAAGCAACGCACGACTTCTATATCGTCCACGAATCTACATGTGGCAAAATCTATAAAAATCTTATCTTTTGTCAAAATAAGGTGTTTACGTATTTCCGGGGAGATTTCGACTCCCATCCACTTCCTGCCGTAGGCTGTAGGGCGACGACGTACGATTTTTATGTCTTAAATATAATATTTTATCTTTTGGTGATAGTGAACTGTATCGATAGGGTACATACACATAAATAAAATTGAACAGTTTGTTTTGTTTGTCCGGAGTAATCTTCAGGAAGGCTGATCTATCTGATTTCAATAGGATTTTTATAAAAAGTATAAAGGAGTTTCTTCGAGTAGGGCACATAGGATCTTTCTTTATGGAAATATTTAGGGTTATCTATATCAAATCTCTGCAAACTGGGGTGTAAGTGGTTCATCAACATCTTTGAACCAAAGCCAACTTCACCTGTACGTGGTGCACCCTGCTGACTGACAAACGAAGCTCTGGCGAAAAGAGAGGTAGGGAGCGTAATTGTAAGCTACCCGACTGGGGAATGTACCTCCACCTCACAGAATATCGCAGCCAAATAACGGTTCCCTTTAGGGATGGGCGTTGAATGAACGAACCGTTTTTTTAGACTGTTTTTTGTGCGTGAACGATTAAACTAGTTTACAGTTCACAGATAAACTAGTTTATTCGTCGACTGGTTGATGAGTCCGTTGCGTCGCGTCGCGATCGTCTCGTCTCGTTTAGTGACGATTTTCGTTCGTTTACGTTTACCAATCGTTTATGTCAAGAAATAGTCTTATCGATGACGACGTAAACTAATCGAAAATTAGATTGTTTTTATTGCATAGCTTTTATCGCGGGCTTTGAGCGCGGCGACCGAATGAAGAAATTCCGTAAAGAAACCAAAACCAAAACCAAAATCCAAAACCAAAACCTAAACCAAAACTAAAACTAAAACCAAAACCAAAACCAAAACCAAACAAACAAACAAACAAAAAAATCGTCGACGACCCACCCACCACGTCGACGACGTAAACTAGTCGAAATTAGACTGTTTTTTTTAAACTAGTTCATCGTCGACGGTAAACGGTCTCGTTGCGTCGACTGTAAAATCGTCGACGACGTAAACTAGTCGAAAATTAGACTGTTTTTTAAACCAGTTTATCGTTGTGGATAAACGGTCTCGTTTCGTTGACGGCAAACCCGTCGACGACACATCCCTAGTTCCCTTGAGGATTGTTGTGTTCCTGCGAGTGAGTGAGGTCACCAGAAAAAAAGGAAGGAGATGCTGCGTTGGCAGCGGGGGTGGCGGCGCGCGAGCAATATTTTATGTTGCAAGCGTTAATATGGCTACGGTAACCGCTTCACATCAGGCTATACTTGTTTGCCACCGACGTAGTATAAAATAAAATAAAAAAAAACCGGACAAGTGCGAGTCGGACTCGCCCACCGAGGGTTCCGTAGGTACGTAGTATCATTATTAAATTTGATATTTTTCATTATAAATAAGAAATAATGCGTCGAAAAAAATAAATAAAATATATTTTGCAATGTGTACATCAAGCCCTTTCATATGATACCCCATTTGAACTAGTAGTTTCAATTTGAAATTTCGACACCCTATAAAAAATTTAGACCCCCTATTTTTTAAGATCTATTTACAAATGTATAGTTTTGAGATTTATTCCTGTACTTGTAGTCTATAACGATGTTACTTGCCAAATTTCATAGTTCTAGGTCAACGGGAAGTACCCTATAGGCAAACCCCGGCCACTCCATACAAAAACGGCGCTTTTGCATGTATTAACCAAATGACGTCTGTACACGTGCCTATGTTTGAGTGACGTTCTCTAGGGCTGACATTATACAGTTATTAGTCGGACATGTAAGGGGGTGTAAGTGGTTCATCAACATCTTTGAACCAAAGTCAATCTCACCTGCACGGGGTACACCCTGCTGACTGACAGACGAGGCTCTGACGAAAAGAGAGGTAGGACATAGCGTATTTTTTAAGCAGCCCGACTGACGAAGTACCAACACCTCACAGAATACCGCAGTCAAATAACAATTTCCTTGAGGGTTGTTGTGTTCCTGCGAGTGAGTGAGGTCACAGAGAGGACTGCGTTGGAGTCGCTGCGTTGGCAGCGCGCGATCGATATTTAATGTTGCGACCGTTAATATGGTTACGGTAACCGCTTCACATCAGGTGGGCGTAGTGAAGAAAAAAAACATAGTAAATACACTACACTGACTTCAGCCCATATTTACAAAACGCCTTGTATAATTGCCATTGCTAACTTACCCACAATTTTATATTTTCTAATCACCACTAAATCAAACGTTCGCCTTCCGAACACCGGTTCATTGTAATGATCAAACCATTTCTCATTAATTGTAGCTTTTTACTATTCATATAAATGCATGCGCAATGATTTGATTCATTTTCATGTTCACATGGAACAAACGTAATTTAAAACTAATACCACACATGACATCACGCACAATAAACATTGAAATGGTAATAAGAAAATTGTAAACATTAACAATAAACCACCATAACTCAAGTGACAGCAATGTCAATTCCGCGTCTGCGCACTCACTTGCTCTTTGAGACATATAATACAATTCAATTCATTTATTGCTTAAAACATGGTATAAAGGTGGTACATCGTGAAATGTGCGCATGTTTAGCTAATACAATTTAGCATGCAAAATTATGTTGATTATGACATTTGACATTGACAATAATTTAAGTATGTAGTCACTAAAACATATATCTCCAATTAATTATATATACACCATTCGTCAATTATATTGAAATTTAAAACATACAAATGTTCATATACATTCTGATTTAATTTTTATATTTTCGGTCAAATCTTTAATATTATAGAAATTGTATTTCTTTAGCCAATCACATAGTTTGCGTTTAAATAAATTGTAATTAAGCGTTTTTATGTCATTTGGTATCTTATTATAAATGCTGACACACATTGCGATGCAATTTTTTGCATATTTCGCAGACTTAGGTGTATCATACAACACAAGTCTCTGTGGATTCCTTTTTAATCTAGAATTAATTTGACATGATCTTTTGAACAGTTCCGTATTCTTGTATACAAAATTACACACTTCATATATATAGAGCGCTGGTAACGTCAATAAACCCAAATTCCGAAAAGAATGTTTACAGGACTCACCAGGTGGAATTCCGCTCAAAGCTCTGATGCACTTCTTTTGTGCAATGAATGCCCTCTGTTTGTCTATTCCGTTGCCCCACACTATGATTCCGTATCGTAGAATACTCTCTATATACGCATAATACAACATAGTAGCGGTTTTTATATTGGTTACATTTTTAATTTTCTTAAGTGCATATACAAACCTATTTATTCTTTTGCATACATTATCAATATGTAATTTCCAATTTAGGTCCTGGTCTATGATAACACCTAAAAATTTGGTGTGCGTCACTTCTTTGATTTTTCTTACATTTAGTTTAAAATTAAATTGATTATGTTTTGATTGATTAAATTGTATAAAATTTGATTTGTCAAGATTAATTTGTAAATTGTTTTCATCTAGCCATGCTATTATATTATCGATTGTATTATTTATATCAGTTTCATGATTGTCGATATCCGAATTAAGGGTTTTATTAGAAGTCACAATGATTGATATGTCATCCGCAAACAAGATACATTTATGATTTGTAACTTCAATTATATCGTTTATATATAATATAAACAACAGGGGTCCCAAAACGCTTCCTTGTGGGACGCCGTGTTTGTTTATTTTAAACTCAGATAAGTAGGATTGCATTTCATTATCTACTATTTTATGAATGGAGACGCATTGTTGTCGGTTTTTTAGGTAAGATGAAATCCATTGCAATGCCATCCCTCTAATACCATATTTTTCCAATTTCATCAAAAGCCGATCATGTGAGACAAAGTCAAATGCTTTAGACAGATCAAAAAAGAGACCCGTCGTAAGGTTGTTCTTATTGATGTTTGCAAGTACTATGCTTATTAAATTATAAATTGCCAACGTTGTAGACTTATGCTTTTGGAACCCAAATTGTTCTTTTTTAATTAAGTTAAATTTACCACAGAAATCTACAAGTCTTTTATACATACACTTTTCAAAAATTTTAGATAGAATTGGGACGAGTGTTATCGGGCGATAATTATTTACATCATCCTTGTCGTCTTTCTTATATAAGGGTCTTACAATAGATAGTTTTAGCAATTCAGGAAAGATTCCACTCGTGAATGATAGATTTATTAGGTATGTCAATACTTTTACTAGTTCGAGAACACAGGTCTTGATTATTTTTGTACTAATACCATCATACCCTTCCGAGTTAGTACTATTCAGAGACATAATTTCTTTTTTTACCTCATCTTCCGTCATTGGTATTAAAAATATTGAGTTAGGCAACACATTGGTGGTTTTTATATTCTTATTAGATTTAGACTGTGATTTATTAGTTAATGTAATGAAATAATCATTAAATGCAGTAGCAATGGAAATTGGATCTGTGACATTTTTATTATCTATCTTGAGTGACGTAATATCGTTGTCTGTATTAGAATTAGAAATTTCATTCTTTATAACTGACCAAGTTGCTTTGCATTTGTTTTTACTATTCTTAATTCTCTTTACATTGGACTGCATTTTTGACTTAAATATGCATTTTTTTAAGATATTAGAGTATCTTAAATATTTATTTCTATTTATTACCGTTTTATTTTTATAGTATGTAAAACGTAAAGATCTTTTAGTTTTACAACTATTTTTTATACCTTTCGTTATCCACGTTCGTTTTCTTTTATTAGTGTTAATTTTTATTCGAATTTTAGGAAAACATAAATTGTAAAACAACAACAATTGTTCGTGAAATCTGCAGAAGGCTACATTTAGGTCACTCTCTAGAAATATTTCCGACCACGAAAGACTTTTGAGACATTCTTTAAATTTCAATATGTTTTCTAAACTGTAATCTTTTTTGTATGTGAAATATGATTTCGGGATACTATTTTTATTTTGTGTAGGAATACTTAATAATTGCGCTGTGTCATGATCCGAGAGATGGAGAGGTAATACGGTAGCTGTTGCAAATTTTATGTTACTCATGACATGATCAATGCAGGAGTCCTTTCTAGTTGGAACGTTAATATGCATTTGCAGATTATAATTAAGACAAACTTCTTCTAGTCTTTTGGTGATGATTCCTGGTTTCAGAGTATTGATATTAAAATATCATGCTATCCGTTTCTCATCTCGTATTAATTGTATCTTGTATCCTACTTTAACAGACATGAATTAGTTATGATGAAACTATGGCTGCCGCATGCTTTTTAGGTAATTTATAAAAAAAATCAGTACTTAATTTCATCCAAAGGGATCGAATAAATTTATTTTTTTGACTTTCCATGTGTTGAGACATCCATCCACTGCACAAGTAACTCCCATCTTTTAAACTGAATGGAGAATAAAATACGAGCGACGTCAATTTGTAGGACGTTGCATCCATTGCGAACGGTTCCAAATCGGTTCCATAGGGGAGGTGAGGTCGACTAGTGAGAGCGGCAGAGAGTGTCCATACTGTACGTTAGTACTATTACTTATACTGTGCTATAGGTTTTGATTCCCTTGAGTGTGTCGAAATATGCGTTTTTTGCTGAATAAACGGCCGTAACTTTTTTCTACGTAAACTTAGCAGTTTGTTTTTTTTTTTTACTTCATGGGACCATAGACCTGAGTATACAGTTCAAATTTCAGCTTGATACCTCCACGCATTCTCGACATAGAAATTCTTGACAGACAGACAGACAGACAGACAGACAGACAGACAGACAGACAGACAGACAGACAGACAGACAGACAGACAGACAGACAGACAGACAGACAGACAGACAGACAGACAGACAGACAGACAGACGGACAACAAAGTGATCTTATAAGGGTTCCGTTTTTCCTTTTGAGGTTCGGAACCCTAAAAATTGCCTCGTCTAGCTTTTTACAATATAATTATTATGAATTTATAATCAATTAGTTACGCATAAAAATAGTTTCACCTGAGTAAGCTAACGCAGTGACGTCGTTGTGCATTTTTCATACAGTAATATTGGAAGGTGACATAATGCAACTAATTTGATCAAGGTTCAACCGAACCAGCTTCTTATGTAGAGGTACTCCTGCATTTTTATCTCAGAGTATATTTTGGTTTCCAATCTTTCCCAATTGATTTGACAAAAAACCCGTCAAGTGCGAGTCGAACTCACGCACTAAGGGCTCCGTATCAATAAAAGTTACAACCTTATCCACACTACTTGAACCTTAACATACTTCAGTTAATATGAAACAATGGGTTATTTTTCAGTTTGGTCACTACACATGATATTTGAAATTGTACATTTTCGAATTTCTTTTTCGTTACTTGCACTGCGAGAACTGGCTTCTTTCCAAATTTCATGATTCAAGATCAATGGGAAGTACCTTTATATAGGTTTTGATTCCCCTGAGAGTATCAAAATATATTGCATAAACGGACGTATCTTTAGACTGCATTGCCTTCCTAGGTTTGATCTTTTCACAACTCCAAAGGATTGCGGATCAAGTATTTGATATTAATTTTAAGTTACACCTCCACGCGTTCCTTATGCTTGGGCCGCACTCATCGCAATAACATTCGGGCGATAAACTTCGTATTCGGACTACGGCGAATCTTCGTGGCCACATAATGCGCGTTGTAAAGTTTATCGCAATGTACGAACGCAAAAAACAATATGGAAACCGCGGTTACTCTGTACCTATTTTATGCGAGCAAATAATTATTTTTACGAGTTCCTACGAGTGAGCGAGGTCACCCGATGTCAAGAAATGCTCCAACTGGATAAGTGACCAGCGCGCAATAATAACTACTTATATTACTTGCGATGTATGCGTCTATAAGCTACGGTACGCGCTGCATATGCTTGTATAGCAATCGGAGTGGAATAAAAAAATAATAATCAAAGAGGTAGCCTAAATGCCTAACAGTTGGTTGGTGCTTGCATTTTTGAGCTGAAATAGTCTGACCATCCATCATTTATACGGTGAGCGCTTGAAAGTATTGAAACTTTATGTCTATAAGTACTAATTTTAAATAATGTTATAAAAAATGGGGAAAACGTAATTGGTGCGGCTACCCAGCCGGACCAATTACGTCATGGAAATTGAGAATAGATGTGGAGCGAGTTAAGATTTTTCCAAAAATATGTAAACATGGCGTCCGGGCGCCTGTGTTTGCTACGGAAATACTATAAAACGTAGGTAAGTAGTATATTAATGGCATACAAAGATAAGAATCCTGCCACAATTACTATCGTGGACCGTTAAAATAATGTAACAAATTCTCGATAATTATAATGGACGCTCGCAGCCGGAGTTAATGGATTTTCCGATGAAAAATTGGCGAGTTAATTAATTTTCAATTAACTTCAACGTGTGGCGTATGAACCGTATCAACACAAATAAACGAATCATTGAAATTACAAATTATACTTAAATTCTACGACTGTTTCAATTAATTTGAATTTGAAAATTCTCTTATCTTGGATTAGTTGCACATTTTTATATTGCTAATTATACTCTTTTCTTTATTGACGTGGATACGTCTTTAAATACTTGGCCTTGTGGTTTCCGGCAGACTAGAATAGAATCACTCCGTCTCTTCCAGTGGATGTCATACAAGGTGACTAAGGGAAATACATTATAAAACATCGATCAGGCCTCTCCAACCTGTCTGGACAGCGTGGGGAGTGTAGGCCAAATCCTCCTTCTGTCTAGGACGGAAGAGAGGGTCGTGCTCCTGTAGTGGAGACTAAAATTACCTGATGATGATGATGACGTCTTTAAAATTGCTTCCATAAGGAGGCAATTCAACAAAAACGAATGATAACAAAATCGGAGGATACAGTTTGGTGTTGCATCTCCATCCAAACTTCAATCACACCACTCTGGATAGACGAAGGATCAAAGAATTTATTACGCTAAATAAGGACTATGAAACGTCGCGTGGATGAGCTGCTATTTTGAGATAATTTTAGTGCATATAACGTATTCATGTACAACACACGGCCGTGTCCATAACACATGCACACCCCATTTTTTTTTGTTTAGAATATAAATTCTCATCATGCTCTCATCTGCTGACAGCATCAGAGAAATAACTATTGCGCCCGTTCCATTATAGCCGCAAGCCAAAGCTACTGTACAAATCCATATGTGCAGGTAAACATAGGTAAAGGAAGTAACCAAAAAAGGCAAAACGGAACAATGGCAAAATAGAATTGTCTATTTTACTACTCCGCTCTTAAAAATCTCCTCTCTAAATAAAGGTTCTGTTGCCAGGCACTAGCTCCGGTCACAGTAACGTAACGTAAGTAACAGATTCTGTCTGTTTAGAATTCTAGGGCTTCGGTCATTAATTCTAGTAATAATGAGTAGGGAGTTATAGTTATAGGGCACTTAATAGTTAGCCGAATACGGATATAGAGGTTCTTTCTTTGTGTGCGTATCGATTGATAATTTGGTACTCAAATCGCTTTTTTTTTCATTTATAAAGGTAAACAAACAACAACACAGTATGTATTATAATAAAAAAAAATACAATTCATAGTACTGAACTGAATGACTGTGTCATCAGCACCGTTCACCACAAATTTCAAAAATGCTATAATTCGCTAAATAGATCTGAATAGACTGAAGACGGTTTGCGCGCGTCCATTAAATTACATAATTATATATAACACACCCCGGACACTCCATACAAATGTCGCGTCGTTTACTACTACATAAACAATGGCGTGCCGACGTCACCTCCCCGGTGACGTCGACACGAGAGAGCGGCAGGGAGTGGCCATACTTACATAGTACTACATATCACTACATAGTATAAAACAAAGTCGCTTTCTCTGTCCCTATGTCCCCATGTATGCTTAAATCTTTGAAACTACGCAACGGATTATGATGCGGTTTTTTTTAATAGATAGAGTGATTCAACTGGAAAGTTTATATGTATAATATATGCATAACATAGTAGAAAAACACTGATAATTTAGAGGTTTCTAATGTGATGTCGTAAATAAACACATTTTTTTGCTCTTTCATTGCAAACGCTGGCTGAACCCAACGAGATAGATCAAAATAATGTAGTACAGTATTGTTCACCTTAAAATGGTCTACAAAAAAGTTCGCGATGGTATATGTCTATCTCTTAGTGGTAACACACAATAACCGTTATTTTATCCTTTGCTTTTTACAAGAAATAATGCCTTATTTACGAAGCGATTTTAAGAAATACAGAATTAATCCTTATCCAATTAAGTACCTTAAATACATTGCATATTTAATATAGATAAATATGGCCCTTCACAGCATGTAATTTAAATGAATAGTTTAGAAGATATTACACATTTAAAATGCAGGGACATAACGGCTGTGGCGGTACCGGCCGCGGAGCCGGCGGCGTGTGCTTATAACTGGGGAAGGACTGGATAGGACAAAGCGCAAAGACCTTCTGTAGTACATTTAGTATCAGCATTGCACCCGTGCGAAGCCGGGGCGGGTCGCTAGTAGATAATAAGAAGACGAACATCGTATGGTTGCCGACAAAATCGTAACCGTGGAAGTCGCTGCTGCCCCAGAATGGGGAGAAAGCCCGATAGAACAAAAGACAGGAAGAAAACAACTTGTAGGAAGTCAAGAATACCCGAGCATAAAGCAAGTGCCCCACACGCATCTCCCGCGATTCGACTCATATGTCCGTGAGGTTGGTGGAGCTATGGGAAGGTGGAGGGTTTGTACATAATACTATTATTTATACTATGATTATAAGTAAAGATTTGTATGGCAGTTTATGAAACAAAACTATTTTAATTACGTTGAGTTTATAACAAATCGTGCGCAAACTATTCGTTGTGGTACATAATGTATTATTTTATACGTAGCAATAAAAATGTTACACTACAGGCAGTCGTGTAACAATAAGTTTAAGATAACGATTGTTCTACATATTAAGGCCGATTCAAACAACAAGGGTACTAGGGCAACGCACAATAATTCCTAGAATAAAGCATCGATAGTGGCATGGGAAAACCTTTTCTGTGCTCTACAGAACAAAATCACTTAATCAAAATATACTTAATTGAACTAATTAATTTATATAAGGATTTTAGATTATAAAAACATTTGATTTGCACTCAAAAAATATTGAATTTCAATTTATTCAGACCCACCGTACCAATGGCCGTACCTCTGGTGAATTATCACTTATATTTATAAGGCAAATAGTTTTTCAAAATTGATTTCAAAATGAGAAGCTCGATAGCGTCGTTGCGCGTGTCAGTCAAATTGAACACGGAAGTTTAGCATCATTGACCGTAGCCTGCCCATGGATGGGTTGATTTATCTCGAACTCCTCATTTTGAAATCAAATTATAGGCGTTATCTTCTCGTGGTTCCGAGGGCACGTTAAGCCGTCGGTCCCAGCTATTGTCATTAGATGACAGTCGTTAAGCCAAGTCAGTGGCCTTTATACGGCTTGAAAACACTGGCCTCCGCCAACTCGTAGTTGAGCAGCGTGATGGAGTATGCTCTGAACCCCTTAGATTAAGGGAAGTGCCGTATCACAGCAATGGGACGAATAAGTATTGTCGACGAACATTTTTTGCATAATACACAGCTGCTTCACATTTACATCTGCAGATTTAATTAATAATCCTATTGTTGATGCAATCGTAGTATAATCGATCAGCATTTTTGCAATCGCTATCAAAGGTCAGAGCGCACGGAATTTCATCGCTCAGCATTTGGATAAGCTTTTCTATATAGACTGAAACACGAGTCACACTGTTATGAGATTAGGTTTTTTGTATTAAAAAAATGTGCTGCTGTAGCAATTCTGTCACTATGTAATATTGATCATCTAAAGTAATTGACTTTGACTATAAAAACACCGTAGCGTACTTATCAACTTTTCTCATTTGAATATAAGGGAGTTCATTCCATTGCTTTCCACAACTCCCCGGATATACACAGACTGTGACCATTTCAATTCTAGACAACGAACGGTGCCACTGTAGGAAGCAGTGGGCCAGCTAGACCTCTTCCTCCAGGTGATTTCAGAATTGGACGTCGCTGGAGATTTTATCACGAATCCTAATACTCTTGGCAATGCTTTGGGATGTAGAGCCACGGTAAATGGGCTTTGTAGCGGTGAACTGTCTTAATGGGACTAAATTGGACTAAGTTCAATAGCTCCCAGTCAGATGTATCTGACTGGGTTCTGGAAAACGAGAGCACTCTGGATAGAGTATACTCTATCCAGAGTGCTCTCGTTTTCGGATACTGGTCAGTTCCGCCTTTTCAGACGGTTGTTGTTGGCGTAACACAACAAAATTTTACGAAGTAAATTTTCCATTAGAAACTTACTCTGTGAAGTACCTACACTACAATTCCCAACCCACGATAATACCTATTACTAAGCCATAGAGTTTATTTCACTAAATTTCCATAAAATTTTGTTCCAACACATGCAGTTGATATACTCGGGCGTGAAACAAACACGTCATTATAATAAATTTCTAATCACACTCACGAAACTAATAAAACTTCACGGTCACGAATACCTAGTAGCCACTAATAAATAATCTTGGTCAAACTTATAATAAAGAACTTTCAGTCGTATAATAACTTGTACTTACGCAACCCTCCCGAACTCGTCCTTAGGCACGTCCTTGTCGCCAGCTCCTGCTTCGGAGAGTTTCGCCCGGAACGCAGCCACGCGAGCTGCGATCTCCTCCCTGGGCAACCTACGCAACCACACCAAAGAGACACTCATTATTAAAAAAATATATATTTAAATCAAGTGGCGCGAATACCGCCACGCGCGAATTCGACAAGTTACTATTATCTTATGGAGAGAAGAGTGAGCTGTATGAACAAGTGCAATGTAACGAGTTAAAATAATAAATGATCAATGAAAACTGCCACAGCGCGAGCCCACCTGCACCTACCAATGCATGATACGCGCGCCGTAATCGTGCAGAATTACTTTGGGAAAACAATAAAATTGCGATAAGGCGTTTTCTACAAGCGGCTGTGCACCGCACGAGAGCCGGGTTCGATATGTAGGGAGGTATTCACGGTCTAGCTTCGTTGAATTATTGATTTGACTCCGGCGCAACGAGGGCCGCCACCCCTAAACGAGGGTGCGTAACGATCGGAATGAATAATACGTGTAGCGCCGTCGAGTCCACTTTTCTATTATGTTAGAAAAAAAATAAAAGGGATTTTATTAGGTTGCAAATCAATAACGACACGTGACTCTACTAAACAGTAGGGTGAATATGAGTCGCACAGGTTCTTAGGCCAGTATTATTTACAACAGCATTCGTTAGTTAAATCGGTCAGGTGTATATAATATTCTTTATGTTATCAACCCATAATATATAAATCTGTTGGGATACGAGTCTCCCCTGAATTGAAGGGGTTTAGAGATTACTCCACCACGCTGCTTAACTGCGGGTTGGCGGAGGCCAGTGTTTTAAAGCCGCCTAAAAGCCACTGACTGGGTTTAACGACTGTCATTTAAGGACAACAGGTGGGACCGACGGCTTAACGTGCCCTCCGAAGCACGGAGGAACTCGAGATAAATAAACCCATCCATAGACAGCCCTCCCCAACCCGTTTGGCCAGCGTGGGGAGTGTAGGCCAAATCCTCCTTCTGTCTGGGACGGACGAGAGAGGGTCGTGCTCCTGTAGTGGAGACTAAAATGACCTGATGATGATGATAGACAGGCTGCGGTCAACGTTGCTTAACTTGCGTGTTCAATTAGACTGACACGCGCAACGACTCGACTCGACGAGAGGAGTTCCAAATATTCTTTATCACACATAAATTATCATAACATATGTAGTTAAATCAAAAGTGTACAAAGGTAAGCTTATCTCTACAAGAGATCTCTGCTAGCCGACCGTATTGGCAGTAAGAGAAATAGTCACTTGACGGATAATTAAATAATGTGCGTACTTATTAAAATAAAGAAAGAGTGTATCACGATTGTAAAACCTGGAGGGAACACTGACGATAGTCATGGCCCAAAAGACGAATAGTCTAACATGAAGAAAAAGTAGGACTAAAAAGAAGGAAGTTGGCCATATGGTTTCCGGCAGACTAGAATAGAATCACTCCGTCTCTTCCGGTGGATGTCATACAAGGCAACTAAGGGAAATACATTATAAAACATCGATCAGGCCTCCCCAACCCGTCTGGCCAGCGTGGGGAGTGTAGGCCAAATCCTCTTTCTGTCTGGGACGGACGAGAGAGGGTCGTGCTCCTGTAATGGAGACTAAAATGACCTGATGATGAAAAAAGAAGGATTGCAATTAAAATCTGCAAGATTCAATAGAATAATTGGAGTAAGAGTATGTAGGTACAGCAAATTTCTATCCACTATTTAGCACCTGTGCAGGTGGTGTTGCTTGAATAGCTTTACTATAAAGTTTAAACCAATAGATTTGATTATTAATAACTAAAAATATTTAATTGCGATAATTAATCAGATCAAGGATTTTTAACGCTATAATAAAATAATAAAACGAAAGGTATGGATAAACGCCAATTACCTTTAATAGTTGGCGTCGGTCCAACGAGGCGAAAATAACTATAGCTTCGTTTGTACAGTTTACAGGAGCTATATACGTGCGATCAAAATAATTAATAGGTACCCACAAACAATGTGAAGTAACTTAGGTCTATTTCTGACTGGCTCGGTATTGTATCGGTGCGGCATCATTTAGACCGGATCCACACTAACGGCCATCCATAAATTACATAATACCTTAAGGAGGAGGGGAGGGGGTCGATGAAGTGTGATATTGGGTGACAAGGGGGTGGGAGGGGTACTAAATTTCATGACGTGACATTTCAAAATCTATTATAATCTAAGTTTTAAAACACGAATTTTGAACTATTAACGAAAAACTCAAAAACATTTGCAACCCATCATGTAAATTTGCAAAATATGTGAAGTCACACTAGGGAGAGAGAGGGGGGAGCCTCAAAAATATGACCAGCTGTGGCAAGGACGGAAGAGGGGTCAAAAAAATCATGAAATTCATGTGACGTAATTTATGGATGGTCCCTTAGGTCTATTTCTGACTGGCTCGGCATGGTAGCGGTGCGGCATCATTTAGGCCGGATCCACACTATAATGCCGATCACGGTTCGTTCGTGGTCCTATCTCGGTCTCGTAAAATTTACTAAAAGAAAAACAATGTGTGTATTCATACTATCCGTAACAGTCAAGTTCCGGTCGTATCCCATTCCAGTCGCGATCGGTTTTGAAGAAATTTTACCAGGCAGAAATTGAACTGCGACCGAACCGTGACCAACCTTATAGTGTGGGATCCAGCCTTATAATTATTATTTTACATGCTTTTATTTAATTAAATTTACATTTTTTGTAAGTTTGTTAGTCTTACAAGCTGAATTAGAGAGTAGATTTTGTTACTTATTGGTTCAGCTCCGACGACAATGTTTTTACAAACTGTTATTTAGTTTTAACGCGGTGTCTGTAATCAAATCTTTGCAAGATTTGATTTAGTTAAAAGATCCACTTTCCAGTGACCGATAGAGCTAAAATTTCACACTCATTTGGTTCTCGTGTACTACGCACGATTATGTAACTGTTGCCATTGTACCCGACAACGGCGAAGCAAAGAAGAGTAATGAATTTAGCAGTCCATGTACGAGTATGTGTATAGATGTTCGGTCACAACTCAAAACCTACTGACCCGATTTCGACAAATGAGATATCGTTTGTTTATCGTTTTATTGTAAGTGTCATAGGCAATTTTTTTTGGAAATAGGTATAATCAATTGGCGACCCTGCAGTCAAAAAAAGAACGAAGAAAAAAAAACTTGGATACACCACTATCGAGTTCAGTATCATACAACAGGGCTTTTAAAAACATTTTTTTTTTCAGGGATTCTTTCTGTTACTGAATTATAAGGCCATAGGCGGTGGTCAGTTGTAAAATATCAAAATCAGATTCTCTGATACGCCTCACAACTGAACACCACCGCTTGCTTAGTCACTTTAAGTTTTTTTAACATTTATTTTTTTAATCCTCATATATGAAAGCATCCACAAAATAGCCATTAAATATTTCCACTTTAACACCAATGATATGATATATTAGTATCAAATCAAAGGGCTTGATGAGCAAAATACAAAATGTATTTTTTTATTAGCAACTAATAAAAAAATATTTTGTTGTTCTTGTTTATGGTATCTGGGTCCCTACCGCCTAAGCTGGAACCGATTCAGATTTTTCTGTAAAAATGAAACTTCACTCTCCGTGTAGAAGCAAATGTTTTATTTTTTTTGGCGGACTTTTTGCGAAGCAGAATAGCATGGTGCGGCGCGGTCTTTTTATAAACTGAACGGGAGCCCATCACACATTCCCACCACTGTGTCTCCTGTGTAGACAGGATTAACAGCGGCGACGAAATTGTCCAAAAAAGAAATGAACAATGAAATCCACTGCAGTCCCGATGGTAAAAGTATAGAATTTAATCAGAATTCAGAACAATTAGGAGTAGGAAGCTTTTGGAATTTGAGTGCGGCGCTTTCTGTGACAATGACGCAGACTTTTTGTGTGTCGGACATTTTCTGCGTCGTTAGTGTTACTATTGATTCTGAAGGTTCTATTATAACACCACAGTATAAGTAATAGTACTACGTAATAACACGAAGTGCGTCGCGGATAGTCTGTCATTTGCGCGACGGTTTAATGTCTAAGCCAGTCTCTGAACAACCTTTAAGGGGGTGTAAGTAGGTCATCAACATCTTTTAACCAAAGCCAACCTGCTCTCACGTGCTCGTGGTGCATCCCGCTCACTGACAAACGTGGCTCTAACGAAAAGAGAGGTACGTCATAGCGTATTTTTAAATACGCTATGACCTACACATATACATATTTTTGAAGCGATTTTGGCTGGGATGGAATTATTTATTCCAAACCGGCGGATGGCTACTTCAGGTGCTAATAAGCGCCTGTGGTTTAATCGGTCTTGCAGGGAAGCTAAACTCCGCAAGCAAGCTTCATACGAGGCTTGGACCACGGCACGTATGAGTGGAGGTCCTAATGTTTCTGACTTGAAACGCGAGTTCAATGCTGCCCCCAGGTTCAGTAAGAAAGTAATTGCCGGGGCAAAGTTTTAATTTATCGGCAGGATTGGTGAGCGCCTAGCTAAGCACCCATCTGAGAGCTGTGCGTTTTAAGTCACTCGCTAGGGCTGCCGAGGGAAATTTTTTTTCAGGCGTCCTTTCCACCACTCCGAAAACCGGGTGGTAGTCTGGCCCATAGTGCTAAGAAGACAGCCGATTTGCTGGGGAATCTCTTTGCCTCAAACTCGACTTTGAACGACGGGGACGCCGCACCGCCTTCCATCCCACGGTGAGGTGATTTCATGCCGGAAATCTTATTTTCTCAATGACATGTTCGGCGGGTATTACTATCCCTCGACTTTCATAAGTCGAGTGAGCGAGATGGCATTCCGGCAGTGGTACTAAAGCTGTGTGCTCCTGAGTTGTGTCCTGTACTTACACGCCTTTTCGCGCTCTCTTATTCCACCATGCAAGTTCCATCATCGTGGAAGACTGCGAACGTGCACCCTGTGCCCAAAAAGCGTGAATGATCAGACCCATCGAATTACAGGCCTGTTACCTCCCTTCTCTCCAAGGTAATGGAGCGCATTATTACCAACCGGCTCCTGAAATACCTAGAAGAGCACGATTTAATCAGCGACCATCAATACGGCTTTCGTCATGGTCGCTCGACTGGTGATCTTCTAGTGTATCTTACACATCGCTGGGCTTCAGCCGTGGAGAGTCAAGGTGAGGCATTGGCTCTCAGTCTGGATATGGCGAAGTCGTTCGATCGGGTCTGGCACCGTAGTCTTCTTTCGAAGTTGTCTGCATACGGTCTATCAGAGGGTTTATGCGAACGGGTCGCTAGCTTCTTGTCCAGCAGAAGCATTAGAGCCGTTGTTGATGGTAGTTGTTCCGATAAATAAATATAAATAAATATTTCTGGAAAATTCACACAGCGCCAACTAGTCTCAAATTAAGCGCAAAGTTTGTGTTATGGGTACTAGACAACTGATAAATGTACTTAAATACATTTTTTTTTGTAAATACATACTAATAATACATAGAAAACACCCAGACAAAGACAACAGGCATGTTCATGCATTCAAATGTTTGTCTTGTAAGGGAATCGAACCCGCGACCTCGGAGTCAAAGTGGTCATTGGTAACCATTCGACCACCGAACTCGTCATAGATAGCCATTAATGCTGGCGTCCCGCAAGGCTCTGTATTATGACCCCGACTACTGCATACGGTCTACCAGAGGGTTTATGCGAATGGATCGCTAGCTTCTTATCCAGCAGAAGCATTAGAGCCGTTGTTGATGGTAGTTGCTCCGATAACATGGACATTAATGCTGGCGTCCCGCAAGGCTCTGTATTATGACCCCGACGCTGTTTTTGCAGATCTTGCACCTTGTAACTCGATTCAGAGGCGTGCTGTGAGGATTGTTGACGATCCCAAAAGATCCCAAGACGGTTTAGAACCTTAAAGTCTGAGCAGAGATTTTGCGTCCCTTTGTGTGTTCTACCGATTGTACAATGGGGTGTGTTCAGAGGAGTGGTTTGACATGATGCCCACGGCCTCCTTCTACGGTGGCATCGGTCGCATCGCTCGCCATCGACAGGGAATTCAACCCTCACACATTGGAGCCTAAGTGGTCGCGTACCGTGCGGTTCCAGAGAAGTTTTCTCCCGCGTACGATCAAGCTGTGGAATGAACTGCATGTAGAGGTTTTCTCAGGATACTACAGCATGGGGTCTTCAAAAACGAGCAGTCGGCAACGAGCGTGTGATGCCCCTCTTGTTTCAAGCGTTCATAGGCTACGGTAGATGGCGCTGTGTAAATCGTCCAGAAATATTTATTATATTTATAAATATTTATTTTAAAAAAAAATACTAAAATTACACATAAATATCTTAAAATTAAAATTCGGCTAAAACAAATCATATCAAATTTAATCATTCAAATGTAATCTCTTACAATACAGAAGTCTTTATTGATATTAATAAATTAGAATTTATCAATGACACGGTAATTCTTGGACTTACTGTGGACACAAAATTGCAGTGGGGCCCTCACATAAATAAATTAGCAGGTAAGCTTAACTCCGCCACATAATTATGATGTCAGAAGAAATAGAAATTTAACGATTGTGGCTATGCTACCTTGCACCTAGTCTATTTTAGCTACTTTCACAGTATTATGTTGTATGGTATATATACTGCTATGGGGAAAGGCAGCTGATATTGAAACAATTTTTATTTAAAAAGAGCTATCCATTCTATTTATAACATGGGTTCCAGAGAATCATTAAGAGAAAAAAAATTATGTCTGCTCGTACAAATCTTAAGACATTTCTAAAATTACAACTGTAAATCTTAGAAATAAACTGCGTATACCAATGCATTTTCTAGAGCCAGTAGGTCTTTTGTTGTAAATTGCATTTGATTATTTACAAAAAGTAGGTATATGACGTGTCTAAGTGCTCACAAGGGCCCAATGGCTAAATAAATAATTTCAGTTCATTTTAAAATCATAACGCAGTAAAAGACAATTTAGCATATATAGGCTCATTTTACACCTCCGCAGAAAAGAATGGAAGGAACTTTTTGCAACAAAATTGTTCATTGCATAATGAACTTTATATCAATTGTATAACTGTAATTATATATTTGAGCCGTTTGGGGTCGAAACGCTTGGCCCATGGGGTCCGAGTGCAAGGCTTCTATTTAGAGATTTAGCAAAGCGCTTGGTTGATACTTCCCGTGACCAGAGGGCTGGCCTATATTTGGCATAACATATGCATTGCCATTCAGCGTGGCAATGCTGCCAGCGTTCTGGGCACGATGACTTTTGACAGTGATGCGGAGGAATTTTTTGATGTGGTTTAGTTATTCATTATTTTTTTTCTTTCTTTTTATTTACATAATAATATTTATTTTAAGATTAGTTTATTTTTAGTTAATTTAGTTTATATAATACTACCTTTTGTTAGTACAATGTATTTATTGATAACACCAAACTTATTAAAAGAATACATTGTATAACTTCCAAACTTAAATACGAGCCAAAAAGGTCGCGCGTCATCCGAGGAATCCTCACGCATTCTCGAGAATTCCCCTAGCTACGGTTCATATTTAAATTAATATGTTATACAATAATTGACATAAAGTTCATTCTGCTATGTACAATTTCGTTGCAAAAATTCGCCTTCATTCCATTCTGCGGCAGTGTAAATTTAGCCTTAAGACCTTTCAATATAATCATAAAAAAACATCCCTAATCATCTTAATAAACTTAACTATCAGTGGTATTTGTGCCTTTTGAGCGTATGGTCTAAGAAGGGTTAAGTGGAAAAACATTCTAAAAAGCTGAGGTGTGCCTTGTTTTCTTGATTTCAGATATGTATTTAACTCATTTTGGAAAATGTTTTTGAAAGGAATGTTCAATACACCCTATGTTGTTAAGGGCATAAACAATAGACTGTATCTAATTGACTATGAACATTGGCACAGGTATACAGAACATTTGTTTACGTTTGGCATAGTAGACTCTCATCTATGCATATGCTCAATAGTTTTTATGTACTCTAAGGCAACAAAAAGGCTTCCATGAAATATATATTTACCTAATATATATTTTTTTATACAACTAAGGTGGCAAACAAGCAATATATTATTTGAAGTTTCAGTGTCACAATAATAAATACTTTAAATAGTCACATTTTAGATCTACTTAAGCATTATCATTATATTGAAATAAATAAGACACATCATTATATAATACAATCATGAACATTATGAGGGTCTTAGAACCAGATGACTTCAGAAATTATGTTCGAGTGGATTCAAAAGAATTAGATATATTATTAAATCTGCTGACACCGTTTATACATTTAAAAACTGTAGTGTGTTCACGACGGTAGGCGAGCGGCGACTGAGTTCTAAGCGTCCTAAATGTGATTACACACTTCCGATTTAGATTTAGAATGTCGGAAACCATTCTTGTCCTAAATCGGATGCTACCTTCCTAAATGCGATTTAACTTCTCTGAATTCAGGAACGACTAAATATTGGATCCATTATTCAGGATGGTGTAATAAGATAATAAACTGCATGTGATGATGATGACATGCAGTTTTAAAACAAGAAACTGCATGTAAGCAAATTAAAAATAAGTAATCTAAAATTCAATGTTGCTAAATAATATAATTAATAAATAAAAACTTGCAGATAATGTTTGATATAATTTTACTCTCTTATTACTAAATAAATTCACTAAAACCTGACCAAAGTTTTGATTTGATATGAAGTCTTGACATGTGGGGCACTAAATAATCAAGTCAATGGCGGTGGAAAGGTTAATTTTCTGTGGCTTAGCCAGGAGACAAATTACATATTCCCTGTCCTACTCTGTTGAGACAAAAAATTTACTGTAGGTAGGTAGGTACATGATTTATTGACATCTGAATAAAATCATGATCATAACTTAGTGGCGTTGTTGAGCGTGTCAGTCTAATCGAACAAGCAAGTTAAGCAACGTAGACCGCAATCCTTTGAGCCGCTTGAAAACATTGGCCTCCGCCAACCTGCGGTTGCGTGAATCATTCACCCAAACCCAGCGTGGTGGAGTATGCTCTGAACCTCTTCGATTGAGGGGAGACTCATATCTAAACAGTGGGATAATTATGGGTTGATGATACGTCATAAAACCGACCTTTGTCAAAAAGTCAAGTTTTTTGTATTATTAGTGTTAAAGGACGAAATCGTTACATCACAAAAATATCAAAATTTGTTATGTAGTGATGGAAATGCAATATAAAATTCATGTATACACTAAAATGTAGACTCACCCCTGCTCCTCCAGACTATCTTCCAGTTCTGCGCATTTTACTTCAATCTTCCTTTTTCGCTCATGGTCAAGAATTTCTCGGTTCGGTTGCTTATTTGACGCAGAGTCCAATTTCGCTATATCTTCTTCCGTGCGATAGTTTACAGAATCTTTAGTTTTCCGCACTGAAGCCCAGTTTCGTTGCACATATCCATTGGTGCCGGAACCTCTTGGTGTCGTCAAGCCGATACCATTGTACATTTTGCCGGCAAATTAACTAAAAAATCACATTTCATATCAATTTTTAGTGTGCAACGAAAGAGAACCAAGGCGCAATTAGATGAACATAACAAAATAGACATCTAAATAAAATAATGATATATTAATAAGCAATTCCAAATTTAATCGATAACAATATGAGTTTTAACGTGAATAAATCTCACCATTTCACATTCAAAAAATTATAAAATAAATGGACAATACACGTCCATCTTGCTTGACTGTTTTTTTTTTTAAGTCCAATCCAATCCAACCAACTAGGTAGGGATGTGATACACGTTATCACTTAAAACCACAGAGAATAGAATTATGTTCTCTTTGGTTTGTATCAGACCATTCTAGTCAGAGAAAAATTCTGTGCTTTGATTCCCGTAATTCGAACGATCTAAATATTTTCAATTTCAACTCAATAGGATTTGGATAGAATCAACACATTTTTTTTAGAATTGCAATATTTGACGTTTTAATTTTAGTTCTGGAATATAATTCAAATTGCCTTATGTAGATGAATGTTGTAGTTGAAGCCCATAACGTCTTTCATAACGTATTCACTTTCGTCGATTATATCACATTTATAGAAATGCCAAATGCATTTTAAATCTCTAAGTTGTGGGTAATTACCCTTCAAAACGTAAATCGACGTATTCTGCTGATATGATTCGATAGCGGCGAATTCTTCCTATAATTACTTTATTCTTATCGCCGAAAAATAATTATACTAAACGTCGTTTCACAAATGAACAAGTCATGAATAACGCGTCTCGGACTGCGACGCGACGCGACGGACTATTCGTGGATTATTAGGTTTATTTAGTTTAGTACATTTATATGGATAGCTGTTGGCAACACCGGCGTCTTGTTTGTTTACATCCATCATCAGATTATCATTTGACATTTGGTAAATAATTAATTAATTTAATAGTTGTACCTACTCTGTTTTTTTTTGCACTGTTGAATTGAAATCAGTTGAAATACATTTTATTTTAGACTGGAAATTTAAAGAGTAGCTAAAATATGCTGGATAAAATTTTGTATAATACTGTCTTATGTCAGACATTTTCGCCATGTGGAAAATATTTAATAGCCGGCAATATTTATGGCCAAGTGGCTGTATTTGAGTGAGTATCAAAAATATGTATTTTATAGGTACTATTCGTAAGTTTTGTGTAACTTGATAATTTTATAAAATTTCGTAAGATATCTGACAGTCAAGGGTTATAAGTGCAGTCTAAGTCTAACCTGCCTTACCTATAATAACCATTTTAATAAGCATATAAATCGATATTAAAAAAATATCGTATTAATCTTGTAGTTTGTATCTAATACTAGAGTAATCATTATCTAGTAATTAATTTATGGAAATTTTAATATCATATTAAATGAGTGTTTTATTCAAAATTAAAGATAAGGTGAATAGTGCCTATTACATTTATAACCTTTGACTATACCTACCAATACTTTTGTTCTAGCCTCGACCGTATTTTGAATCCAGTGGTAGAGCTACTCACACTGGACTTTAACAAGCCTAAACACATCCATACTCTGGAGTCGGGTGAACAGGTGTGCAGTTTAGCTGCTACTGAGGAATTTCTGATCATTGGTTCAGTGAACGAGATCTCAGGGTGGGATTGGAAAGGAGTCCTCAGTACTAAACTCAGCAAACCATCATGGTCTATAAAAATACCCTCAAATTCTACTCTAGAGAAGACAGACGTTAATAGTCTCTGGTTGTCCGAAGATGAAGGCAGACTCTTTGCAGGCTGTGGTGATAATAATTTGTATGTTTTTAACTTGGAAGGCGGTAGATTAATTTCCACATTCACTGGCCATACTGATTACATACACTCGGTACATGGAAAGTAAGTGGTTGTTCTTTTTGTAATAAATACATCATGTTGTGTTTAAAAACACCTTAAAATTTTAAGAAATCTAATAATAACAATGTAATCTCATAAATGGCATTTTCAAGTAATGGTAAGCAACTTTGTATTATTGACGTATGGGTAGAAAAGAGTCCAATATAATCACGTAACAATAACGAGAGTTGGTCGTGTGGTTCCCTGCAGATTAGAATAGAATCACTCCGTCTCTTCCCGTGGATTTCGTACAAGGCGACTAAGGTAAATGCATTATCAAACATCGATCAGGCCTCCCCAACCCGTCTGGCCATAGTGGGGAGTGTAGGCCAAATCCTCCTGTCTGTGACGGACGAGAGAGGGTCGTGCTCCTGTAGTGGAGACTAAAATAACCTGATGATGATGAATAACGAATTCACTAGCTAGACTAGATAAGGATATGAATTCTTGAGACATACACTTTTAGATTTTTTTTTAAATACAGATCGGACTTTATTCTATGAGTGAGTCTATATATATGTATATGTAACATTTGGATTCACACCCTTATAACTAGTGATGTTACGATCTGGAATTTTGTCAAACCGACTTGAATCGGTTTGAACCAATTTGAATCGGTTAGATTGCGATGTAACGACTCGACTTTTTAAACCGATTCAAACCGATTTGAGCATAAACCGAGTTGCGTCGATTAGCGCGTCTACTAAACCGATTTGGCCGAGTCGAACAAATGTAACGACTCGACTTTTTAAACCGATTCAAACCGATTTGAGCATAAACCGAGTTGCGTCGATTAGCGCGACTACTAAACCGATTTAGCCGAGTCGAAAGCAATGTAACGACTCGACTTTTTAAACCGATTCAAACCGATTTGAGCATAAACCGAGTTGCGTCGATTAGCGCGTCTACTAAACCGATTTGGCCGAGTCGAAAGCAATGTAACGACTCGACTTTTTCAACCGATTCAAACCGATTTGAGCATAAACCGAGTTGCGTCGATTAGCGCGTCAGCGCGTCTTGCGTCTACTAAACCGATTTGGCTGAGTCGAACTTACTTATGCATCTCGCTCACGTCGCTTTGCGCGCATTCGCCCGTTTGGCCGTTTGCTCGGTTGGCCGTTTGACCGTTTGCTTGTTTGGCTGTTTGCGCGTTTGCCCGTTTGCTCGTTTGGCCGTTTGCCCGTTTGCTCGTTTGGCCGTTTGGCCGTTTGCTCGTTGGCCGTTTGGCCGTTTGCTCGTTTGCTCGTTTGGTCGTTTGCCCATTTGGCCGTTTGCTCGTTTGGCCGTTTGGCTGTTTGCTCGTTTGCTCATTTGGCCATTTGCCCGTTTGCCCGTTTGGCTGTTTGCTCGTTTGCCCGTTTGCTTGTTTGCTCGTTTGGCCGTTTGACCGTTTGGCCGGTTGGCCGTTTGCCCGTTTGGCTGTTTGCTCGTTTGCCCGTTTGCCCGCTTGCTAGTTTGGCCGTTTGACCGTTTGGCCGTTTGACCGTTTGGCCGTTTGACCGTTTGGCCGGTTGGCCGTTTGGCCGTTTGGCCGTTTGCCCGTTTGCTCGTTTACTTGTTGCAAACGGCCAAACGAGCAAACGGGCAAACGAGCAAACAGCCAAACGGCCAAATGAGCAAACAGCCAAACGGCCAAACGAGCAAACGGCCAAACGGGCACATGACCAAACGGCCAAACGGCCAACGAGCAAACGGCCAAACGGCCAAACGCGGAAACAGCCAAACGGGCAAACGGCCAAACGAGCAAACGAGCAAACAGCCAAACGGCCAAACGAGCAAACGGCCAAACGAGCAAACGGGCAAACGAGCAAACAGCCAAACGGCCAAATGAGCAAACAGCCAAACGGCCAAACGGGCACATGACCAAACGGCCAAACGGCCAACGAGCAAACGGCCAAACGGCCAAACGCGGAAACAGCCAAACGGGCAAACGGCCAAACGAGCAAACGAGCAAACAGCCAAACGGCCAAACGAGCAAACGGCCAAACGACCAAACGGGCAAACGGCCAAACGAGCAAACGGCCAAACAAGCAAACGGTCAAACGGCCAAACGAGTAATCGGCCAAACGAGCAAACGGCCAAACGGGCAAACGGCCAAACAAGCAAACGGTCAAACGGCCAACCGAGCAAACGGCCAAACGGGCGAATGCGCGCAAAGCGACGTGAGCGAGATGCATAAGTAAGTTCGACTCAGCCAAATCGGTTTAGTAGACGCAAGACGCGCTGACGCGCTAATCGACGCAACTCGGTTTATGCTCAAATCGGTTTGAATCGGTTGAAAAAGTCGAGTCGTTACATTGCTTTCGACTCGGCCAAATCGGTTTAGTAGACGCGCTAATCGACGCAACTCGGTTTATGCTCAAATCGGTTTGAATCGGTTTAAAAAGTCGAGTCGTTACATTGCTTTCGACTCGGCTAAATCGGTTTAGTAGTCGCGCTAATCGACGCAACTCGGTTTATGCTCAAATCGGTTTGAATCGGTTTAAAAAGTCGAGTCGTTACATTTGTTCGACTCGGCCAAATCGGTTTAGTAGACGCGCTAATCGACGCAACTCGGTTTATGCTCAAATCGGTTTGAATCGGTTTAAAAAGTCGAGTCGTTACATCGCTACTTATAACCATAATGGTGTGAATCCAAATCAAGTATACATATCAGATTCAAATCAACTGCAGAATAATCAAACAGTCAGAACTCAAAAGTGCAATAATAGTACCTTCCTTAACATTGCCCAGAGATTTATTATCCACTGAAATGTCGACACACTGGAAACATCACAGCAGTGTCTCCAGTTATACCTACGTGTCCACTATTGTCGTACACACTCATATGTCGTACCACATTCCACTTTAGATTTCTCCAATATTGATGTAAAGTATTAGTGTACTATATTCATGATTGAATTTTCTGTGAAAAGTAAAGATGTTTAAACTTGTTAGTGCAAATTGAATTTTGATAAAACAATTTAACTAAACTAAAGTTTTAGACCACTGCAAGCAATTAAGTTTATAACAAACTTAAGGTTTTTTTTCTTTATCTGCAACCAGTCCTAAAACTATGGGTAGATTTTTTGTGCACATAGAATAGTTATGGAGTCGTCCCCATTCCAGGTACAGAAACATTGGCCTAAGGGATGTGAACATGGTTTATATTTCTTTGTTGAATAGTTTAAATTTCTTTAAATGGACTTGCTCCTGGACTGTACTGTTTATAAGTGTACCTATCCTGAAAAATCTGTATACCTATCCTTACCTATTTAGCGTAATTCAGATAGAACGGACGCAGGGCGCCATAGGCGCACCGCTTCTATCTGTTTTGTGCCTGTCCCTCTTCGTACATTGTGTTGAAAGAACACTGAACGAAAGTCTACGCCGCGGGCCGTATTGCGCCTCTTTCTGTCTGGCCTACGCCTATATGTCTGTAGAAAATGTCATCTGGGTTCCGAAAAAATAAATTAAAGCTGTACACTCCACCTATTTGAGATAGACTAGCAATAAGAGGTTTTATGCAGGATATTTTCACTGTAAAAAGACCTTCAATAAATGGTATATTTTCCCAGATAAAATGTCCACTTAGAGAGACATTAGTTTATTATAAGCTAAAACCCATTTGACTGTTTTTAGTAATCAGCAGCTGGTAACTGCAGGTGAAGATGGCTACGTCATGCTATGGGATGTTAGGACACGTAAATGTCACAACAAACTAGAGCCCCACAGCAACAGTAAAGTTAGCCGACCTGATATTGGAAAGTGGATGGGCTCTGCATCTTTGGGAGATGATTGGATTGTGAGTATATCATCATGAATAATTCACAAATAAAAAAATGTATTAAAGAAGTTTTTCGTTCCCAGTATGTCGTAGACATTTAGTTAGAGGTCCCACTCTACAGTTTCAGTGGCCTGATCTGTGATTAGGCCCAGTGACAAAAGCACAAAATTAATATGGATAAATAAAATTAATAATATGTAATTCCATGGGTATTACGAATGGGACACTTGTTACTTTGGACTTGGTGTTCCTTAATTTTGAAGAAAAGCTGCAGGGTTTGAATTAAATTCGTCACATGAATAGTTCATAACCCAATTATTTTTATACCTAGGGTATATACCCAAATATCCATAAGAATATTTTTTATCCCAGTAATGAGTGCACGCGTGCGAAGGCACGGGCGGAAACTGCTGATTAAAAGCGAAGGCACATATATCGACCCCAAAATGGAAAGCTCCAATTTGGGTTATTCTTGATTTGTATGAAACTTCATAGTGCACTGCACACTAATCCGCACAGCTCTTGAAATGCGAGCTACGCGTGGTCAACTCGCCATACCCGCGCTTATGTCTTGCCGTTTACGGGGAAAGGGATTTAGTCACATTGACTAGATATAGGTGATTAGAAAGTCGTCCACGACTTGACGGCCAACGGCTCGCCAGCTGACGCCTAACCGTAGCCGGGGTAATACGCTAGGTTGACGCCTAGATGACAGCATGCCGATGAGGTGAAGCTATCTCTATCCGTTTCAGAGTCGATATAACTGCTTTAACCTTAATTGTTAATATTGGGAACTTTGCAGGTTTGCGGTGGTGGCCCACGTCTAGCCCTCTGGCATATACGCTCCCTAGATGCAGTTACAGTCTTTGACATCCCTGATCATGGAATCCATGTATCATACTTCCACAATGACTGTGTAATTGCCGGAGGGGCAGCAAAGTATCTCTATCAACTGAGCTACTCCGGAGAAGTGAGAGTTGAACTGCCCGTCTCTGCTACCACTGTCTACTCAGCAATACTTCGCACCAATCCAAATAAAGTCTTAACTATAGCGGGCTCCAGTCCAGAAATTGATCTATGCACTACATTTAACTATAGGGATCAAGTGTTACATTTTAGGTAAGATAACGTTAATGTTGCTATAGGGTATTTTGTAATAAAATATGTGGACGAAACTATAAAACAGATTTTATTAATTTAGAATTATAACAGGTGCTCCCTGCTAATAAATCCCAAATTTCTTAGAAATGATCATACGACCCTATTCTCACGAAAGTGGCGCCAATTTTTTTTTTTCTTCAATTGTACAGTGCCTACCATGTTACAAGGATATTCAACATTTACTGTGATTTCGTAGGAGTGCGTGAAATCCCTGGTATCCTCATTTCATAAACAAACTGAGACTTTTTAAATAAATTGTGTAAGACAGTTTTAAAGATAGTTTTTTATTTACCGATTTTTTATTTCACTCAAGTGGCGCGTAACTTCACCTTTGGCAGTAGGCCGTAGCTTGTCTATAGATGGGTTTATTTATCTCGAGTTCTTCGAGTGCTTCGGACGGCACGGTAAGTTGTCGTTAGAACCTTTAGGCGATTTGAAAACACTGACACCGCCAACCCGCAGTTGAGCAGCGTGGTGGAACGTACGCTCTAAATCCTTTCGATTGAGGCGAGGCGAGGTATTCTTAATAGTATAAAGTGAAAGGTCCCTTCACACATTGTCTAAATATCGAAATCTCGAAAACTACTTGACCTATGATATGAAGGCAGGTAAATTAGGCAAGTGGGTAGGGTGAGTAGATATTCCAGGAGACGTCAGCTGAGAACAGACTTTACATCACGACTAATGAAAGGAAAATACGCTATTGGAATTATAATTAGAATTTTTATCACCGGGAAAAATAAAGCCTTTTTTTCTCGTGTTACTACCCATCTTACTACTAGCACAGTATAAATAATAGTACTATGTACAGTACGCCCACTCTCTGTCGCTCTCTCGTGTCGACCTCGCCTCCCCCTGAGACGAATCTGGAACAGTTTGTATGGTGCCACACGCACACACGCTCTTTCATCTCTGCACAAACGCCTTTGTTTATGTAGTAGTAAAGGACGCGACATTTGTATGGAGTGGCCGGGGTGTAGGTACTACTAGTTGTTAGAGAGATACATAATCGATACTTGGATGGAAAAGTTGTAAGTAAAGAGGTGACTTAGATTTCCATTGTTTTGCACGGGGAGGGGGGGGGGGGGGGATATATTATTCCCGCAGGAACCAAGTATACATGAAAAGTCACAGGCTACTACTAGTGATAAAATAAATAGACACAATTATAAACAAATTATTATAATTAACAACAACTTACAAAACAAGCAGTCACGTAATGTTGCCTCTTCAGTTGCACATTATTTACAAGAGCTTTAATTATTTGCAAGTCTGCAACGGAGGTCGATGAATATTTTATTATGCCAAATTATTGTCATATAGCTCGTAAGTAAGCAGTTAACATAGGCATCTAGCGCACCATACGATTTCTTACGCTATCTTAGTCACCTGCATCCATTTACATGTGTGACTTTAAAATAATTATAAGCAAAATGGAAATATGTGGTGAGCCTTTAACCCATTCAGTACCGCCCATCGGCGTCCCAATAATTATTAATCGCATGCCAAAGACGCTCTTCGGCATCTAGCTTTTGTATACAATGTCTTGGCTATAATAGTATGTATGGCGGCATGAGGGTAAAGTTCTTAATGCTTATGCCGGCAATGAATGGGTTGAAAACACCGTAAGGGGCCATTCAATTATTACGTAAGACGATTTAGGGGGAGGGGGGGAGGGGGGTCGGCCATGTCTTATTTTTTCTTACAAGTGGGTGGGAGGGAGTCTTGATAGTTCTTACGTAAGATCACAAATGCGCAATGTGAAAATTATAGATGAATGATTAAAACCAAAGTTTATTACTTGTAAGTACAAATAAACATTTCTAAAAATTGTTACTTAGAAAATTTGTTTTTTTCCTTTAGATTTTTACGTAATAAATATTTAACAGGGGGAGGGGGTCGGCCTATTCTTATTTTTTCTTATAATAGGGGGGAAGGGGTCAAAAACTAGCGAAAATAGTCTTACGTAATAAATGAATAACCCCTAAGTGAGTTTACTAACCAGAAAAGAATAGGCTATTTGAACAACGTTTTTTTCGGTTTTATTTATTTATTTAATCTTCATGCTCATACAAAGAATGTACAAAGGCGGACTTAATGCTATACAAGCATTCTCTACCAGTCAACCTTAGGGTGATGCAGAGATAAGACATGGTAGGTTTTATATGTAAGGACGTCACAATAATGAAACCACACGTGAAAGAATTACTTTGACAGCACAAAAATCTCTCGAGATATTGTTATGTTAATTTGAAAATTAAAATTTTAGACTTTCCCGTAAACGCTCCATACAACAGGCTACTAGGTTATGACGTCTCACAGGTTTGTATTATGTATGGATTAAATCAGATTTTTTTACGGCAGCTATGTTAAATATTACGTTTATGTAATTAGTATCATAATAAAAGTTATAGTATTTTTTATTGCTTCTCCAATGGAAATATAATTTTTTAATAATTTCATACTTTTAAAATAGACTTATCCGCCAAACTTAAAATAAGTAGGATGGAAGATATTAGAATGAAAGTTTGCAGATCTTTATAGTTTTATGTATACTACGATATTGTTAAATAATTTATACAATTATTGAACATTGTCAAATAGCCTATTGCTACCTTAAAATTCTTATATATATTTAATAAGTTATCTGCATGTTTTTTTATAATTTTGGTACCGGCCTCGCTAGTAAAGTTGTTTTGCGGGTATATCAGCGTGCGGGCTCAACACACGGCATTATGTATCATAACTTCATGAGTCATGACAGACATGACTCTGTGGTCGATAGGCTACTATCATCTATAGGTCTATAGGCTACAGATTTCGGTATTTATACTGAGCTGGGACCATTTTGCGACATTGCACAGTACTGTCAATTTTCTTATGTAATAATAGGCTATTTTCCAATGTTTAAAAATTGCACAAATAAATTAACAATATCGTAAAATACACAAAACTATAAAGATCTGCAAACTTCCATTCTAATATCTTCAGTCAGACTTTTTTTTAGCGTCGATCAAAGTTTGGCGGGAAAGTCCATATTAAAAGTATGAAATTATTAAAAAATAATAATTCCATTGGAGAAGCAATAAAAAATGCTATAACTTTTATTATGATACTAATTACATAAACGTAATATTTAACATAGCTGTCGTACAAATTTCTGATTTGATGCATACAAAATACAAACCTGTGACGTCATAATTCGGTAGTCTTTTGTATGCGTTTTGGGGCAGTCTAGAAATTGTGATTTTCAAATTACCATATCTCGAGAGATTTTTGTGCTATCGAAGTAATTCTTTCACCTATAGTTATATTATGGAGACGTCCCTACATATCAAATCGAAAAAAATGTTAGTCAAATAGCCTATTATGTTTGACTTGTTTGTATAGTGCTGTGAAATGTGCAAATAAATGCTTTTCTTTCTTTCTATCACAGGTTTACACCAGACCGGCCCCATGCCAGCTAAGACTCTTAACTAATATTGTTAAAATAATTTTAATTTGGCGTAAACTCTTCATCGACTTTTAGTACAGAATGACGGCTTCAAAGTCTTTTATAAATAACATCTGGGAACTTTTTGACCGTTAACCCTACTAGAAGAAATTCTATGCCAAGTCCAGTTGTGGTCTATTTTGACTTTTAATGTAAGTGAACAATAAGTAATTACATATTACGTCTGCTAAGTTATGACTTTTGGTATTTATATATTTTGACGATTCTCTTTCATTTGCTTCATCATGGTCATGTCATCATGGCCACTGTATCTATCCACTGCAGGACATAGGACTTCGCTAATGCCTTCCACCATATGTGATCCAGCTCTTTCTTGAGGTCCTCGGTCCATCTAGAGAAGGGAAGATGCGCTTCCGGCCGATAATTTCGTTTACGTTTACATATTTCATAAATAAACCCACACATGAACTAATTGGCTATCACAGAGATAAAAGCATTTACTTTAGTATATCTCTGTGTTAGATATGTAATTTAAGAACTATTTGTTGTTGGTTCATTAAAGTTTTATCATAATTAACAGATTCGCAGTCCCGAACAACTCGATAGCGTGTTAGTCTAATCGCACGCCCAAGTTAAGCAACGTTGACCGTACCCTATCCATGGATGGGTTTATTTATCTCGAGTTCCTCCGTGCTTCCGAGGGCACGTTAAGCCGTCCGTCCTGGCGGTTGTCATTAGATGACAGTCGTTAAGCCTAGTCAGTGGTCTTTACGCAGCTTGGAAACATTGATCTCCGCTCGCAGTTGAGCAACGTGGCGGAGTATGCTCTCAATTTAGAACCTTCTTTCGACACGTCCCATTGGCATTTAATATTCAAATTTGCATATGTGCCGCATGGTCATACCTGTGACACAACTAATCAGGCATATTGTGCCGCATGGACATACCTGTGACACAACTCATCAGGCATATTGTGCCGCATGGACATACCTGTGACACAACACAACTCATCAGGCATATTGTGCCGCATGGACATACCTGTGACACAATTCATGATGCAATGTGCCTGATTGGATTGCGAACATGTTAAGCTCCACTTTAAGACTATAGAATAGAATTTCTCACAATAATAATACTATATTGCCATTTATGCAATCAACCATTCCACATCTATTTTTAAAAGATTAATGTCAAATATAGCCGTGACCAGCTATCTCAGCAGGTATGTAGCCTTGGCTGCCATCCTTCTTCTTCACGTAGAACCAATCCGAGTTGTTCCCGTCGAGCCCTCCCTGAACAAGCGTCACCACGTCTCCCTGCTGGACCGACAACGTTTTGTTCGAATCACTTCCTCTGTAATCACTAGACACAACTAACAAAGTCTGTCTTTTAACTTTTATATTCTCCTTGTCGTGTATCTTATCAATATTTGAGCAAACTGATTTAGTCCTTAAGTATAAACTGTCAAAGTTCTTTTCTGCACACAAGTTTTTGTGTTTCTTCTCCCGTTTTTCACTGCGCGTTTTGTAGCGGCACTCGGAGCGAGTCCTGCCCCGAAGCTGTTCCTTCTCGGTGTCGGTGAGATTGCCGCATGGACGCGGGTATATATCTGTGCTGCTCTCCCAGCATGGTGTCTTTTTCTCAGGGGTCCTGAAAAAATATTTTGCAAATAATTTGTAGTGACAGTAAAAAAAATAAGTGGTTTCATGTTTCTTTTGCATGAATTCGTGCAGTCTGAACTCATATTTTTTTAAATTGCTTTTCCACCAGATTTAATATGAGCTTAGCACAGGTGGGAACGGTGAGGTAAGAAGCAATTTTTTTTATTGAGGGTATGGGAGCTAAGGGTTCTACCTCAGGATGCAAGTTAATGTTGTGAACTTGAGATTCGTGAATAGCTATATGCAGAGCGGAGTAGATTTTTTTTTTCATTCAACGTCGGGTGGCAGACAAGCATACGGCCCGCCTGATGTCAAGCGGCTACCGTAGCCATATTAACGCTCGCAACTTAAAATATCCCCCTGCCAACGCAACAACTCCTTTCTTTCTGGTGATCTCACTCACCGGAACACATCAACCCTCAAGGGAATTGATATTTGACTGCGGTATTCTGTGAGATGGAGGTAGTTCCCCATACGGGCAGCTTACAAATACTCTCTACCATACCTCTCTTTCGCCAGAGCCTCTTTCAGCATTTGGCAGACAAGTATACGGTCCGCCTGATGTGAAGCGGTTACCGTAGCCATATTAACGCTCGCAACATAAAATATAGCTCGCGCGCCGCCACCCCCGCTGCAACCGCAGCATCTCCTTCCTTTCTGGTCACCTCACTCACTGGCAGGAACACAACAACTCTCAAGGGAATTGTTATTTGGCTGCGGTATTCTATGAGGTGGAGGTACATTCCCCAGTCGTGTAGCTTACAATTACGCTCCCTACCTCTCTTTTCGCCAGAGCTTCGTTTGTCAGTCAGCAGGGTGCACCGCGTGGAAGTGAAGTTGTCTTTGGTTCAAAGATGTTGATGAACCTCTTACACCCCAAAAGATTTTGGATGTAGAGCATAGATTCAAAACTACAACGCCAAAGTGTATCCCTCGATTTTATTATCATTGGATTTATGGTAGCAAATTTAGAGACAAAAAAAAATAGACGTACTTGTTAGGCAGTATACCGAGCGGTAGACACGCACTATAAAGCACATATCCCTCTTCGCCGTGCGGCGTCTGCGCGTACAGCCATAGCTGGTTCTTGAACACCGCGTTGACGACTGTCCCCAGGGGTAACGTCAGCTCCTGCTGGGAGTCCTTCTGGGTCTGGTACAGAGTTGTGGGGTACGCCACCACCACGGGGATGTTGCCCGGCCGGTCTATAGACGCCTGGAAGTTCAAATAGAATAGAAGTTAGTTAAAACAGGTGAGTGTGATGGAAAATAAATGGGCTATGGAGATGAGATCTGGGTGAACTTAATACCGGGCTATTACAGAAGAGGGACGGACGCCTGCCATAACATACATAATAATAATAATTAAAAAATATCGATGTCTTTTTAGGAGAAACGTATTTTCCCAGAATCGTAAGTAGTAATAAGTCACATGTGACGCCATTTATCGTCGAGTAGCTCACAAACATAAACAATGGAATAGTTAATCTATTTACAGATACCTTTAAGAGATAACGTTATAGGTATTGAAGTTTTAACTAATTTTCTTAGAATTGAAACCTCATCATTATCAGCCTGTATCTACCCGCTGCTGAAAATAGGCGTTCCCCATTACTGTCCACCATATGCGATCTTCCGCCTTCCGAGTTCAGCCGCTTTCATGAGATCTTCGCTCCATTTCGAGAAGGGGTACTAAGCCACGATAATCATAAATACAAACTTGTATGAATACATGAAGTCGGCTACATTACTGAACCTTAGGGTAACGAATATCTGCATGGAATGGGCGGAGTTCGCGAAATAGAAACGCATAAAAAAGAAATAGGCCATGCGAGAAGAAATCTTTAGGACGGTCTTGAGCAAGGTTTGCAATTCATCAATCATTAAGATTTGCAGTAACATTTAACGCCCGTATGTCACATGACACATTTTTCAATACTGTTACATGAAAAGGTGAGTAAATATAACAGTTTACCTACATTATTGTGACGAGTTGTCTCGATATTTAACGATAAAATACCAATATACACGATCTGCGCCTCGTTGATAAAATTAATCGGAGTGAATTCCATAAATAAATGAAATTAGTTTAATTTATTTGTATTCGTACTCAAAACTAAAGGTAATGCCGAAGATGCCTCGCGGTCGCGGTTTTAACAGCTATCAAATTTATGCAAATTTACGCGTGAAAAGTTAACGAAAATCCATGCATAGATTCTCCTTGCAAACTTTCGCATTTATAATGTTATAACTAATTATAATATTAATATGTCTCACGCCTACTTTAGATGATAGCTGAAAATCAGTTTGATACATATGCAAATGCAACACCCTACTGAGCTAGGATCCTTTTGTATTACTGTAACATAATTAAAATTTGTATTCTACCCATTATTTGACCATTTATGTATGTACATTGTTGGCTTCTGTATAAGCTAATAGCTGTACGTGTGTGTAACTTTAACACGAATAAATTATACTTATCTAATTGTTTTGATACATTAATGAGGTATAAGTCGTGTCTAAGTACGGGCAAGGGCCCCCAGCAGCAAAATAAAGATGTTTATTTCATTTGAGATACACTTGCAAGTGTATTGTAAATGATTTTGCATTTGAGATACACTTGCAAGTGTAGTGTAAATGATTTTGCTATCTAATATAGAGGAGATTAGGTCGGTGCGTGTATGAAGTATCAATCTAATAACTTCTCTACTTCGTGTTAGTAAAATCGTAGTACTATTACTTATACTGTGGTAAAACATTGTAACAGGCTACTTGACAATATATATTTTTTAAGGACGTCACAATAATATAACTATATAATGTATACTATAAATTGCGATACTTTACGTTGCGAGCGAGATATGGCTACCGTAACCGCTTCACATCAGGCGGACTGTATGCTTGTCTGCCACCCGACGTAGTAAATAAAAAAGTTATTATGTAAACAAATGAATTTTTAAAATGCACAGTTGACACCGTGCGTTGTCTAAGATACGCAATAGTTTATGCTGAGTGGTGCAAATCGCTGCATAGCGAATGACATACTGACGTAAGAGAATTTAGGACACATAAATATTTCTTGCTCAATTTAGCGCAGCTTTAGCGCCATAACACACGTGTCGAAACCGTCTGGAATTTTGCATATTCGGGATGGAGAGAATTTCATTAAGCTATTGTTACAAGTTAATAGTGTAGATGGCTCAACAGCATCTTTAGAGGCAAAGTCAATTACACGTGCATATGGTGCATTCTGCCAACTACCAAACGAGGCTCTTGCGGGGCACCTCTACCTCTACTCTCTGCGGTCTACTGTGAGGAAAGACCTCTAGTTCCCAAACGTCCGCAGCCAAATAATAGCCTAGTCAACGAATAATTTGTGGATGGAAAAGTCGAAAGCAGAAACTTTGACTTAGGAACTTTGTTTGGACTAGTTAGGAGATAAACATACTAAAAGTCCTTACCCCTCCGAGGTGAGCCCGAGGGGGGGGAGCACAAAGAAGGTCCCGTTTATTGGTTTTTTGCTTAATTCTCGAAAACGGTGCTTCGTACGAAATTTTGTTGTACTACATAATAAAAGCTAATTAAATTCTCTACAACTTTGTCTTTTGCACTTTGAATCTATCTTCTATCATTGCCAAGTTATGAGCTTCTAAAAGTGGTCGATTTTCAAAAATGTGTTCTACACTCTTTTAGTTATTAAGAGAGGTCTCCTTCTGTTTCGCTCCATACCAACTTAAAAAGTATAAGTTTCCATTTCCTCTTATGTCAGCATGCGATGAAGTGGGGTTCGAAAACACCTCTGCGGCTTGACGGAGCTCAGGTTTTTTTAAGTACAGTTTACAAAAACCAACTTAGCTTCTCCGGACTGCAGTAGAAGTAGTATCGCATCCCGTGAAGGCGTGTAGAAATAATATGTCTTTCAGGCCTAGCTGTTGCAATTCCTAACTTGAATAATAGGTGGTAGGTACTTTACCTCTGCTAGGCTTGACAAAGATAATATCATGGTCAGGTGGAGTCCTTGCTATAAGCAGAACTACCAAGTAAAAATAAGAAATGATTTTGGTAAATTTGTACTGCACTGTTACAATGTGCTCCAGAAAAAAAAAATACACTTTTGAAAATCGACCACTTTTAGAAGCTCATAGCTTGGCAATGATAGAAGATAGATTCAAAGTGTAAAAGACAAAGTTGTAGAGAATTTAATTAGCTTTTATTATGTAGTACAACAAAATTTCGTACGAAGCACCGTTTTCGAGAAGTAAGCAAAAAACCAAAAAACGGGACCTTCTTTGTGCTCCCCCCCCTCGGGCTCACCTCGGAGGGGTAAGGACTTTTAGTATGTTTATCTCCTAACTAGTCCAAACAAAGTTACTAAGTCAAAATTTCTGCTTTCGACTTTTCCATCCACACTCCCCTTGTGAGCATTCATTGACCAAACTATAACTATATAGATTTGTTATATTGAAAGGCCTATAGACTATGGTAACTACTTAATATAAGGGGGGCCGTACGTTGTTTATTGCCGGCGTGATATAAAAAACCATTGCGCTGTGATGTGTGTGATGATGCAAAGTCATTCAATAAACAACCTATAAGTTAAATTTCTTGGTTTTGACGATAAGATACTGCATTGGCTGCGAGGGTGACAATGCAGAAATGTTTATCCGTGCCTTTCGACTATAGCACTATAATAAGACTATATACAATAAATGACCAGCCCGGTGGTCAAATGGCAATGGCCACTTTGACTCTGAGGCTTCGATTCCCGCCTAAGACAATCATTTGTGTGCACGATCATGTGTGTTTGTCTAGATTTGAGTGTTTTCCATATATTATAGGCATGTATTTACAATATATATATAACCCGAGATTTAATTAATATGCATACGTCATCAACCCGTAATCATCCCACTGTTGGGATACGAGTCTCCCCTCAATCGAAAAGGTTTAGAGCATACTCCTCCACCACGCTGCTCAACTGCGGGTTGGCGGAGGCTAGTGTTTTCAAACCGACTAAAACCATAAACTTGGGTTAACGACTGTCATTTAATGACAACAGCCGGGATCGACGGCTTAACGTGCCCTCCGAAGCACGGAGGAGGTTGAGATAAATAAGCCCATCCGTAGACAGGCTGCGATCGACGTTGCTTAACTTGCGTGTTCGATTAGAATGACACGCGCAACGACGCCATCGAGCTCCTCGTTAATATACATATCATATATTAATTATGTATGCGAGTGTATACGTAACCAAAGACAGCGTCTAGTTTTGAAATATGTCTAATGTAATCTATAACATGTGTATAATTAAGCGAGAATTTGATTAGTTCTTTTGACACCTATTGCTAACAGCCTGTTTGGTAGAAATTATTTTCGCTTATGAATATCTAGCGGCCGCATGCGACTTCGTCCGCATAGAGGTCATAAAATTAACTATTACGTTTCTACTCGGCGTATCAAGATGAAACATGCGTCAGAGAGGCATGAAACTTCAGTTTACTTAATTTAAGTGGGATTATATCAAAATATTACCGAAAATTAAACAAACTAAGAAAGTTATTTTGCTATCAGTAAGAATTGATAATAACAATAGTTGTATAACATAAGACAAGCTATATTATATAAAAAACTAAAATTACATATAAATAACTTAACATTAAATTTAAAATAAAATATAACTAAATTAAAAACTAGAATTCTAATAAAATACTCAGAAAAAAAATTTCATTATATAAATTGTCCCGACAATTTTCGAGGATTGTGGCCAAAATGTTGGCATTTCCACGCTGAAAGGCGATGGAAATATTTTGACCTAGATATTGGTCACCCGAAGCCAAGATAATAAATAGTTAATTAATGAAATCTAGTAGGTAGGTACTTAATTTTTGTTAATTCACAATTCAATCTCGGTTCGGTCAACTTTTATTCTGCGATCGTAAAATAATTACGACAATTATTGGCTTATAATTAGTCCTACCTATTGCAATGGAACTGTGAAAACCGCATCTAATTTCGTGCAGTTGTTTTTGCGTAAGTAATGCATAATAAACAAAAATAAGATGGTCACTTACATGGACTATTTTGACAGTTGTAATTAAATGATTTCTAGCTCATAGACCGTATTGAGCCATTATGTCATGAGAGATTGCCTCAATTTGTGTATTCTACCGACTGTACAACCGACCATCGCTTGTACAGACGGTAGAATACCCAAATTGAGTTCAGAGGAGTTTCATTTCATATATCAAGGACGCTGTTGTAAACTACAAAACTTTGATGTAAAAGACATCAACGGGTACTCATCGTTATCAAAGATGTCCATTGTTGTAAATGACATCAACGGGTATCCATTGTTGTACCACTCATTTTTTTTATACCACTAAAGTGGCAAACAAGCAAGCATACGGGCCGCCTGATGGAAAGCAGTTACCGTAGCCTAACGCCTGTAACACCATTGGCATCACACGCGCGTTGCCGACCCTGTAAAAACCTCTTCACGCCCTTTTTGAAGAACACCTTGCTGTAGTCTCCTGAGATAACCATTTCTTATATACGTATAAAAAATCCTACTAAGTTGTCTTTAATCTATTTATTTGATGAGTATTTATAAAAGACAATCGTTGCTGTTACTGATCCATCAATACACAGCTGAAAAGGACTGGTCGGAATATTAAAATTAAATATAACAGATCGTTCCAGTTATGTGCTTATTTAGAATATTATTTACACAAATTTATAAATAAGTAAATATTCCTGGACAAATTACAAACTACCATCTAGTCACAAACAAGCAAAGCTTGAACTATAGGTACTAGATAACTGATAATATACTTAACATATACATTTTTTTAAATACATACATTCGATACATAGAAATAAATAAATAATAAGTAAATAAATATTCTCAGACGAATTACACACTGCCATCTAGTCCCAAACTAAGCAAAGCTTGTACTATGGGTACTAGATAACTGATATTATACTTAAATACATTTTTTTTTTGTAAATACATACATATATACATATAGAAAACACTCAGACTAAGACAAACACATATATTCACGCATACAAATGTTTGTCATGAGCGGGAATCGAAACCGCGAACTCGGAGTCAAAGTGGCCATCGATAACCATTCGACCACTGAGCTCTTCAAATAAAATATGCATATACACATGTAAAGTATAATCGTTTCTTTCTCTGTACTGCATATAAAGCAGAAATTTTTAATAGCAGCCAGGGGTCATCGACGGCGAGGGTGAACAAAAATATCAGAGAGTGAAAAATAAACCGTGAAATATAATATTACTGGCGCGGACGACGCAATTAACACCACAGCGTTAACGTTTAACCCAACGTGATATATTGTTCCCTTAAATAAATGCCTTGATGTATTGCCATGGCGTTATTAGGGTACCGCACTGGCGCGGTTCAATAATCTTTTAACAATTTATAATGACCAAAATTATAATGATTCCACCGTAAATATTTGATATGTAAGCGGCTCATAATCATCTTTGAGCCACAGCCAATCTTTATTTCACGTGGTGCATCCTGCTGATTAAATAAATAAATATTTCTGAACAATTTACACACCGCCATCTAGCTCAAACTAAGCAAAGCTTGTGGTATGTGTACTAGATAACTGATTTTATAATTAAATACATACTTTTTTAAATACTTACATAGAAAACACCCAGACCAAGACAAACAGACACATGCACACATATTTATCTTGTGCGGGGGTCGAACCCGCGACCTCGGAGTCAAAGTGCTCATTGCCAGCCAGTCGACCACCGAGCTCGTTTTTATTAAGTAACGAGACTGGCAAATGAGATCCTACTTCTCATTTGCCAGGGTCACAGCGTAAGCACACAGGGAAGTCCTTGCCGAAGATCGCAGCCGCAACAGTTAGGTAAAAAATTAATTCTCGAGATTATATAACTTGAAAATCTCAATTTTCGACTATCTCGAAAACGCTCCATACAAAAGGTCACCAAGTTATGACGTCACACCTTCCTTCGTTGTATATGCATTAAAATCAGAAATTTGTACACAACTATGTTAAATATTGCGTACTAGTGATATAATAAAAGTTATAGCATTTTCTATTGTTTATTCCAACGGTTAAATATTAAAGAACACAGATCTTTCTAGTTTTGTGTATTTTAAGATACTGATAAAGAGTTTTTATAATTTTAGGACATTGTCAACTAGCCTATTATAAGCGGCGATGAGCAAGTACCTCTATCACACAGAATATCGCAGCGAAATTACAATTCGCTTGAAGTTTGTGTTCCTGCGAGTGAGTGAGGTCACTCCGCAAATAAAAAAGGTGGGGCCGTATGCTTGTTGGCCATTCGAAGTAGTATAAAAAAACCTAACACTTTCGAAACAAATTATTGTTTTCGAAATACATAGATTATGAATAATTTAATTTATCATTTAATAATAATTAAGTCGCTACGTTTCTTTTCCCAACAAGTTCGTGTGATTTTTAAACAGAAAAAAGTCGATAACATAGTTCTATATTTGCAATGCAATGTAAGTACTTAATTCAAAGTTGGACGTCAAAAAAGTATACCGCCTGAACTAATTATAATATAACTATATATAACAATATTAATCACAGTTATATTCTAAAATGTATCATCATCATCATCAGGTCATTTTAGTCTCCACTACAAGAGCACGACCGAGAGGGTCCGTCGCAGACAGAAGGAGGATTTGGCCTACACTCCCCACGCTGGCCAGACGGGTTGGGGAGGCAATAAAATCTAAAATGTATATTAAACTAAAACTAATTTAAAAGACTATCTATATTTATCTATAAAGTATATGTAGTACCTATAGCACGTGCGTCGGGGCACTACGATCTTTAGTACCATCCTCACCTGCACGTGGTGCACCTTACCGACTAGCGAAAGAGGCTCTGGCCAAAGAGAGGTAGGGTACAGCGTATTTCCATGCTGCCGGACTGGGTAAGTACCTTCACCTCACAACATCATCATCATCATCAGGTCATTTTAGTCTCCACTACAGGAGCACGACCCTCTCTCGTCCGTCCTAGACAGAAGGAGGATTTAATTACTATTAATTTATCTACCTCACAACATACCGCAGTCAAATAACAATTCCCTTGAGGGTTGTTATGGTCCTGCGTGTGAGTGAGGTACCACAAGAAAGGAAGAAGTTGCTGCGTTGGCAGCGGGGGTATATGGCGGCGCGCGAACAATTTCATGTCGAGAGCGTAAATATGGCTACGGTCACATGCTGGCCGTATGCTTATCTGCCACTCGAAGTAGTATAAAAAATATAAACAACAGTAACGTATATTTTAGTAAAGTAAATTGATAACTTTATAATTTAACTACCAGATACGAAATTAATATATCGAATTTCGAGCGATAACAAAAACGTTTATCCACCGCTGTGAGAGATTTCGAAAATTGTAAATTACCACCAATTTGTGTGTTGCCCAATTTTGCGCCAATTTCGTGGCCGCATTGCGCGATGGGATTATGGTCAGGGTGAGGCATAAAAACTGGATGTGCATAATGCACCGGCATAATGTCATAATAACACAAAAATGAGTAATGATCGAGATTCACAAAGGCATTTAAAATTCTTTTGTACCGTCTATCCGTTAATTCTGCCGGCAATGCGTGCCAAAACATGATGAATGACCTCTTTCGTAAATTACAATTGGTTTTGTGCATTTATGGGAATATCTTTATGGCTTTTTTGGTGTCATTTGACCCCGCGTTTAACAGCCATTGCGCGTTAAAAAGTAATGTCTCCTAAAGTTATTGTTGCCTTTAAAAGCCTTTAAAATTTTATTGTTTTGTGCAATAAAATAAAAGTTAACTCAATAAACCAATTTCTGAGATATTTATCTCCAACTATACAAAATATAAGTAAATTGATTGAAATACTAATTGTATATTTATTTAGATTCTTCTAAGATCCTTCGTAATTCGTTTTTAGTTAACAGATATTATATGGGAAAATAAATGTGATGGATAACTTACTTCAGTCAAAAAGCTGTCCAAATCTCTAATATCATAGCCGAACTTAGAGTGTTTCTTCTTCCTCCTATGGCGATGCTTGTGCTTCCGCTTCATGTACTCCTCGGTGCCGACGCTGGTGTCCGAACACGTGTTCTGTCCGTTCACAAACTCTTCGCACGCAGTCCTAAATTTATAGTTGTGGTAATGTTCGTTACGACCTACCACCCTGTCCCGTACTTCTCCAGTCTTGCACTTCCTAAACTGCTCTTTTTCGTGAAACATAAGATTGTGCCGCTGTTGACGATCGACATTATTTCCAATAACCGATTTTGTTTTCTCCTCATTCTGTATTTTCTGAGGCGGTAGTTTGGTATTCTCCAAGTTCTCCTTCAACACCCAGGTGAGAGATATTTTCGATTTGTGTCGCTTCGCCAACGGAGTCGAATGCCATAACCCCATGTCTTGGATTTCAGCGTACTCGACGTCGGATTCTTGGCAATCGTTAGTTTGGGACGTTATTCTACAGTTAGCGAGCAAGTCTAGGACCTCGCATGGCGCAGGGTCGATCTGTAAAATTACACACTATGTGTTACACAGTCCGTCACTCTACACTTCATTCAAGTTTTTTAATATCCATTTACCGAATTTGGCAACTCTCGTCGCGCTCGACGTCCGTCGTCATTGTCGTTTTCCCGATACGGGGGTGGTAAGTCTCTGAACGTAATCTCTGCAAGCAAAACGTATCCGATTTAAAATTACAATCGATCGTAACTCCTCAACGGATGCAATTAATACGGGTGTTATTACCACAGTCAGCTGAGCGGATTATTGGACATAAATAATCAAGATGCAGTCAAAACAATGCGAGTGGGCGAGTACGCGAAACAATGGCTCGCCGGGGGATGCGCGCTCCCGGGGTACACGCGCGTCGGCTCCCGTGGCTGCGCGCGCGCCGAGATCTGCCGCGCGGCCGGTGATCGGCACGAGTCCGTGATGCGCGCGCTGCGCCGCCCACCATCCGCGGCTTCGCGCCCAACACTGCCCGCTCGCTGATACACTATCGACATGACCCTCCTCTAAAAAATCTCTGAACATTCTCACGGCGGCCGTACGCTTGTACCTACTCATGCGAACGCAATGGACTACGCCGAATACGCCCCGGGACACGATTCGCAGCCGACGTAAACCTTCGGTCACGACCACGGTTTATTATGCATTCGGACTTGCGTAATTTGCAATACCGCTTCTATTGGTAACCCTGCGTATTTATAACTGCGGTTACGATGCTCCTACGACGTATTCCGGTATAACAGTTCGTAACTTGGTTAAGTTTCAGCTGCTGTAGGCGCTATGTTAGAGAAGTTATGTTAATCCCTGTTGTGAAGTTATACGTCACGAACCAGTAACCGGGTGCTAAGTATGAAACAATGAGCTCTACGGGCACGTCTACGCGCGTCTTTTCACACTTCTCGCGCCTTTGATTTAGAAGCATCGATGTTTTCACACCTGTGTTTGCGTTCGTTTCATTACTTTTATCTCGCTACGTGCGGTTGTTGATTCTTTTCATGAAATACAGTTTTACTTTAATTAAATTCAAATGAGGCGTCTCTTTGTCTGTACCATAATAGTTTATCTTTCGTCGCATAGTTTTTATTGAAATAGTCAATAAGGGTATATAAGATAATAATTGCGTTTTAAATGCCACCGACATAAACACCAGCAAAGGCTTTGTAACTAAAAATCTGTGGTTCAAAGCACCATAGATTTTTAAACCAATCCCTGGGGGCTAATTCTAATTTGCATGGGGTCCACGAAATATATCGAAACACATATTACACCAGGTGGTCTACGGATATTGGAATCTATAATAATAAAGGGTCCAGAGGACCAAACTGTTTACATTTTATAACATTTCCTTTGCGTAGGGGTCTAAAATATATTTGATCCAAGTGTTGAGCACGGCAGTGGCGGGTCGGACATTACCGGCGCGTTCGCAAAGCGAAACTGCGCTATTCATCAACACATGGCTAATGAGTGCGGCGCGGGCGCATCGCAACAACACGCATGAGCATCGCATGGCAAGCACTGCGCAAATTATGACGTCTTATATACCTACCTACTCGTCGTTATATTGGTGCATTCAATAGTGATAATGGTACTCTCGCTCTTGCCGATGTTTTAGATATTAGAGGTTATCGAATTCTCACTTAATGGAAGCAAAATGGTTACCTATGTGTTATTTGGTATAAGAGTCGTTATGCAATTTATCTTTTTTGTACTACGTCGGGTGGCTGACAAGCCTTATAAACGCTCGGAAAATGAAATATCGCTGGCGCGCCGCCACCCCCGCTGCCAACGCAGCAACTCCTTCCTTCCTGGTTACCTTATTCACTCGCAGGGACATAACAACCCTCAAAAGAATTGTTATTTCGCTGCGGTATTATATCGCTGGAGGTAGAGAGTGAGGTGTCGGGCAGCTTACAAATACGCTATTCCCTACCTCTTTTTTGAAAGAGCCTCTCGCAGTCGGCAGGGTGCACCACGTGCTCGTGATTTTGGCTTTGGCTCTAAATATCGTGGTGAGCCATTTAGGTACACTATATGAGACTCATATGACCTCATCCACAAAATCGACAAAAATAGAAACTTTTGACCATGTGACACAACATAAGGGTACCAAAAATAAATATATAAATAGGTTCATCATCATCAGGTCATTTTAGTCTCCACTGCAGGAGCACGACCCTCTCTCGTCTGTCCCAGACAGAAGGAGGATTTGGCCTACACTCCCCACGCTGGCCAGACGGTTTGGGGAGGCCTGATCGATGTTTGATAATGTATTTCCCTTAGTCGCCTTGTACGACATCCACAGGAAGAGACGAAGTGATTCTATTCTAGTCTGCCGGTATCGACACGGCAACTTAAATAGGTTACCAAAAAGAAAATAATAGCCCCAAACCTCAAACTAAGAAAGACGACTTTTTTGTTAATCTACTCAGATTACGACGACGACTCCGTCGTCGTCTACCTTATTCATCCCATTGCTGGGATACGGGTCTCCTCTCAATCAAATGGGTTTAGAGCATACTCTACAGTCTACCACGCTCTTCAACTGCGGGTTGGCGGAGGTCAGAGTTTTCAAGCCGCGTAAAGGTCACTGATTTGGCACGACTGTGATCTAGCCGGGATCGTTAACTTGCTCTCCGAAGGAAGAGCTAATTTTAGATTAAAGTTAATATTTAATTAATTTTTATATGTTTCATTACTACAAAAATTACAAAATTACAGTACGAAAATTCCTCTACACAAAGCAGAAATAACATTCAGTCATTTCATGTTTTATGGCAATTTTTTCTTACATTAACCATAAAATACGAATTCTGGCATCCATGGCGACTCTTTATAGTCATTCCATTTAGGTACGTCTAGTACGATTCTTGTTTCATTTTTATTGCGAGTTTCCTATTGATGAAATACAGTTCTGAAAGAAAATATGCCTAGGTTTTTCAGCGTTAGGAATCTAGGCTTTCGGCAATTTTTGCAGCCTTTCTCGAGCAGTAGCGACTGCTACAGGCATTAAACAACATTATGTAATTATATTGTGCGTTTTAGCAATTGAAAGAAATAAAAATATTTCATTGACGATATATACCTACATGAGATTTTAAAAACAATACAATGCGATCCAACAAGGCCACGGGGTTAGCATTGATTTACATAAATAATAAAAATATTTCTTAATAATTAATATGATAGTACATCTGACAAAATCTTAATAAAATCTATTTTTCTATTTTTTCTTGCCCTTTAGGGCAATTTGATTTTTAAAAAATATTACGAACATGTAAAAAAAACGTATTATCAAATGTCTCTTTCAGGATTGCGAACTCCCTTGAGGTGGGTGATATACTATACCCAGTGGCGTACCTATACATATCAGGGGCCCGTGGCAAATTCATTAGATGGGCCCTCAGAGGATGAGGCCCTCTCAGATATATCTATCATCTAAGTAACCAAACTAAAGAAGTACGAGTATTTTGTACATTTTTGGTTAATAATCTATCATTTTATTTTCAACAAATATGATAATGTACCTACCTATAAAAAGTTTATATGTAGTATATTTATAGCCTAACTTAAAAAAATACTATTTTTGTGCTAAGCTCTTGAGCTATCTATTTTTATAGTAAGCTCTTGAGCTAGTAATTTTGCCCGCTCTGCCACCCCGTAGTTACGCCACTGACTATACTTCTATTTTGACAGAGCCTCATAGCTCGAATACAATATTATGTAGGTGAGGTTGGCTTAGAGTAGAGTTCAGGACATGTTCTGGTTTTGGAGTCCTGGGGTGTCTTGCATAGTATTTTATCTGCATCCTGGGGTTTTAAAGGGTAGATAAATAAGGTCACGCGTATATCAAAATTAATCGAAAAGATATAAAATAATATATATTTTTTTCAATTTAATTTAATCACTAGAAATAGAGTAGCAATAAATAGTTAAATAATATCTACTATTGCTACTCTATTTCTGCGTCCTGTTATTAAACTTAGTTGTCCTGGTTGTTCTAACTTCAAATCCTTGTTTTTGAAATTTAGAGTTGGCAACCCTACATTCCCCTTAGACTTTAAATATGGTGATGATTATGAACCACTCATAACACTCACACTGTGTGTAAAATAAGGAAGAGAACGCACAGTCCTTTTGATTCGAAAACACTACCTACAGTAATTTTTGTAGTTTTAGTACCTCTCGTGATGTTAACGTTGTCAGTAATTTTTAATTTGCGGGGATTGCGAAAATTTTACATCTTTCCTCACTGAACCGTTCGCAAAAATAAAACAAACTTGCGACAACTGTTACCATTTACGTATTTTTTACATTCCTCAAAATTCGAAAGTGAAACGGCGCGGTGGCCGTCCGCTGAGCGATACTTTTTATAAGAGAGACCGATCACACTGCTAGAGAAACATAATAAATTTCAAATCATAATTAAACGTATAAGTATGTTAGTAAATTTCTGTGTATTTGTGGTTGTATAATATTGTATAATATAGGCTGATTGATGGTAGGTCGGAGAAGGTTATTTGGATTAGAGGCCATGGCGGTTTGAAACGGGGGTAATATATGAATGTACGTGGGTCCGAATATGCAGCCGCTATTTGCGTTTTTGTAGCGTAATCTTTACGATCTTCTAGCGTACCTCACTTTGAGAAACCATGATCTAGAGTCCAGTATTTCACAAAGTTTTCGATTTCCCCAACTCTGTTCTAAGATCTAGAGCGTCCACAGCGAGCACACAGGAGATCTTAGATCAAAAATACAGCATCGCTAGATATGTGATTCTAAATTCTGATACGGAACCATTTTTGTGAAATTTTATTCTAAAATTCCTACTACATTAGCGATTGCAATTATTAATTTCATTAAAGACAAAAATTTATAGGTCTAGATGTGTTTTAATTTTCAATGAGGAGGTCGGTGAAATAAGCTAATTGATAAATCAAAAAAGGAATTCATTAAATAATATTTTTTTAATAGCTTATGAGATCTTTAGACCTATGTTTAGACTAAGTGATCCATTCAATAACAAATGCCTATTTTAATGACCAATTCCGTTTCGAATTAGGCGGTTTCCATAGCCAACAGGTCAGCAGGAGGAAATACGAAGACGATTCCCATTATTTATTCTAAGTATTGTTTTTATTTATATATGACGAGAGTGAAAAAGCGTACGACCAGTCTGATGGTTAGCAGTAATCGCAGGCTATAATTATATGGACGCAAACGCACCAGAGGCATCACTCACGCGTTGCCTACACCTTGTAAAAACCGAATGTTTGTTGGGAAGTTTTGTCAAAACTGTGATTGTTAGCACTTAGTGAAACTTTTTCAGCATTTGGTAGTGTCATGGGTTCTATATTGTACACATGTACGTGTGTGATGTTTTTAGAGAAACGAGAAATACCTTGACAATGCTGTAAAATGCGAAATTGGTAGGTAAAAATTAATTTAATTAAAAGTAACTAATAGTAAAAGTTTGTTTGTTTCTAAATTTAATTGCACACAAAGTGATTTCATTATATCCAAAACTAATAGATCAGTTTCTTAGCGGACCGTATCTATGTTACTATTTTTTACTCTAAAAGCTACAGCCGACCACAGCACGTCAATATTTCATGCACTTATTTTTTCATATATCATTCCAAAGTCACCGTGGAAATGGAAGACAATGCGTTAAGGCAACGCACGAGCATATCGCTATGAGGGGAATGTGTCCCGCGATGGGCCGGAATGTACCCGGAATGCGGCACGGTGCGCGGTGGCCCTCACGACCGCCGAAAACGTGCACACGCGGCCCGCGCCGTGACAACAATGCGCACGCGCACCCTTTGTTATAAAAATTTACGTCCTTCTCAAATTCCTTGAACGTTTCCGATACATGGTCAATTTCGACACTGCAGTACTTAATCGCTTTTTCGTGGACGATTTTACATTGTCGAATATTGTGGTTGAGAAATTTCAGCATTTTTTTTAAGTGTAATTATTGGTCATTATTATTTTTCCTTATTTTACCTTTGTTATTCAATTACTACATACAGTGTGTTCATCCTTTCAGAAAAAGAGTGTTTAATAGCTACGCTTATGCTACTGAAGCCTTATATGTATAACCGTATTAGTACATTGTCATTTTATTTATCTTTGATGACCTTTGATTCTCGTCCTCGTCGTCAACCTTTATTCATCCCACTGCTGGGATACGAGCATCGCCTCAATCGACGGGGTTTAGAGTATACTCCACCACGCTGCTCAACTGTGGGTTGGTGGAATACTTTCTTTTAAATGTCACAAAATATCTTTCAAAGTTGTCCAAAAGGGCGCTGTGGACAGAGGGGTCGTGGCTATGGGACTGGGTGACCAGCGGCTGTCACGATTCTACTCCACCTGTCTCTATTCATCACGAGAACGTAGTACTAGCGCAGTAAAATTGTGTCAGAAGGACCATCAATGGTACTACTGCATAAAGGGAGAGCAGCCAGTCGCGGACTTGATCATGTCCAGCCGTCTTGTTGGTGATGAACCTACCCCCGAAGACACTGGTTTTCCATTCGTTCCTATACGAATAGTGTAGTGATGATTCGCTCCATTATTGTCAGGAGAAATTTCGAGAGACACGTACGTGCAAACTATTTGAGGATTCTTAGTTGCACAAAGAATCAACTAATTTGACTTTAAATGGACGACTTATAATGACTGATATTGACATGATATAGAATTTCAGACTAATCACAAAACATTAGGTAGTAATCATAGTACCTAATGCTTTGTGATGACATAATATTTATAATGTGAATAATGACATATTGGGATAATTGTGTAAAATGACATTAAATTTGTTTGATTGTTGAAGTTTGTATGTACATAATGTAATTTAGTCTCGAAATATTGAGTACAATGGAAAAATAATACATACTAACTAGCTTTAAGATGATTTGCAAACACAATGTACTGGAACTGATCTTCGCTTGATTCGACGTTCGTCCAGTGGGATTACGATGATAAGATTTACTATTTCAATGTAGTGTCCACGAAGAGAAATTAACAAAAATATTTTTCGCTGTTAGAAGTTCAGACCGTGTTTTTGTTTCATTTGCATTTAATTTCTTGTTCACACGTCGTAAATATGATTGATTAGGTTTTAATACATTACTTTGGTAATATATATAAACCGCACCCAATATTATTTTCTCGATTAGAAATCTCTATTTTCGGATTAGCCTACTACTCTAGGATACCTGTTTTTGTCTGCAAATTTGGCGTAAATTGGTAACGTAATGGTGAAAGTGGCACTAACGCGCAAAAACGTGTTATGCTCGGTATTATACCGAAATTCTGATTAGAAGTTTTTGAAAGACCACAAACATAACGAAAGTATTACTACAAAAAAGAATAAGCTACAAAAATATATTTTAGGCAAGCTTTTATAATAAAAAAAAAACCGGCCAAGTGCGAGTTGGACTCGCGCACGAAGGGTTCCGTACCATTATATATAAAAACGGCAAAAAAATCACGTTTGTTTTATTAAATATTTGTTTTATTTTAATTTTATTATTTATTTTTAAAGTGAACATATAACAAAAATATTCTGTGAATATTTCAGGCGTCTAGCTGTTGCCATTATCAATATCGTGCAAAAACAAGCGATAAAATCACGTTTGTTGTATGGTCCCGTTTTATCCTTTGGGTACGGAACCCTAAACGAAAAAATTTACTTCATGTGTTTAGTTCATCATCTGATACCCATATTATAGGGGTCAAAGAGGAAATTATAATTGGCCATTTTGTGTCGGCCCCCATATTTGATTAAAAATGTCGGCATTTAGGTAGTCGTGTTTTGTCACGAGAACCAAACGAGCGTGCCAAATTTTAGTTCAATCGGTCACTGAAAAGTAGATCAAGTTTGACTTACAAGATTTGATTACAGACACTGCAGCGAGACAAAAATGAGGGCTAGAGGTACCTACTTCTTTTATTGTCTCTGCGCTGTGACGTAAGATGTTATATTTTAGGTAATATTGTAATAATAAATATCATGAAATCCAGGATATGGAAAAAATATAAATATTCAATTTCCAAAAATTCCAATAACCTCGAACTCTATTGTGGAATGAACGATTTCGTTTTGTTTTGTCATTGTAAAATCAATTTATGTTTTTCAGTTTTAACTGAATGAAAAAACAAATAGTTTATTGGTATTGATTTAATAATAAGAAATAAATCATTTTACTATTAAAAAGTTCAGTTGAGAATAGATAATATAGTAATTCGCAAGGGCTGTCACGCGGCGACACTACTACAGTGTCGCCGCGTGACAGCCCTTGCGAATGATTCCACATTCGATTCAGAAGTGAAGTCACCTTCTCGACTTGTGAGAGCGGCAGGGAGTGGCCGGACTGTACGTACTATTTCTTATACTATGGGCTTAGTTAAGATATGATTACCCATATTATTGTACCTGAGTATAGGTACTTAAATATAATTATTTTTCAATGTAATTGTGATTAGTAATTACAAATACTGAAAAATATATATATTTAAGTAAGTTAATAATATTTTTAACGCAATATTTTAATTAGTAATTAGTAATAACCATAAAAACGTTGCGTTAAAAAGTTTTTTTAAAGAAAATCACATGTAATTTTTATAAATAATTCTATTTATTTAATCGATTTGGTTAGACTTTTGCTTATACGTTACACATACGTTACAGTTTCAAACTATGTATTTCACTGCTCGACTGTATAAGTATAGATTCAAATATAAACTAGTAATTCATTTAAGTATATTATTATGATCATTATCGATAAATCATTAAGTTCATCCACGATTACACTTAAGAAACGCCTACATCGGTTAGAAGAAATAAACCCACCCAATAATTATTGACTCCTATCGAATATGCGATATCGGTAAATAAAATTTCAATGGGCAAGCAGCACCGTGGGAGAACGAGCACTTTGTATCGAACCATGTAAACTATAAAATAATAATAGTCGTATAAACAATAGTACTAGTTCTATTATGTATGTAAATACAACATAATTTTCTTCCCCTTCTCTTTTAAATAGTTCTGGGCTTGTTCTTGATCAGCGACAAAGTACAACGTTTAGCGCCAGTCTTCTGACCACATTCATCTGGCCATATACAACGTGACAATGCTGCCAGCCTTCGGGCCGCATGCCTTGTGACGGTGATGTGCGCTTCGATCATTAATACTAGAAACATTAATCTAATCTAGTCGTATTAATAAAATCTAATCTATTACTTAATATAGGATGCATCCAGAATGTTCTCTTTTGTTTTCGTCTTCTTTTTATTATTAGAGCAATTAGGGAGTTTATTCCTCATTTTCTTGCACACGCACCGCGCTAGCAATACTGTCACCGATTAAACCGATGAGTCTGCGGCTGGTAACCAATAAATATATAAATATTCCTCATATTTTGATGCAATTTTATTTTCATTTGTATATAATTTTCTCTCCTTTTATATGGTTTATATAAATATTGTTTGATTTTAAGTTCATTTTTAGTTATTAAGATATTAAATTTTTATGTAAACAAATATTAATAATAATAATTAATAGCTTTAAATAAATAACTATATACCAAATATTGAGACCGTATATTTTGTGTGAAAAGTGTTTTGTGTCAGATACCAAGCGAGGTCGTGATTGTAAAAAATGTTAGTTGGCAGACTTGCGAATGGCCCGTCCTGGAATCGCAGTCGAACTGGTAGGTGCAGGATAAAATTAGGGGTAAGTGTAGGCAACCGATAATTGCACCGTGAGAACACCGGCCGCCCACTCCCGCCCGCACACAAGCCGCGCGGATGCGCCCGCGCTGCGCCGCACCGCGCCGTGGCCGTCAGCGCAAAAGTAAGGAATTTTTGTTTGCATTCATATCAGTGAACGTTGTTCTATTGATTGCATCGAGCACATACCCCATAGAGCGATAATATCGGCCATAGAGTGGTAATATTTCTGCTCTATGGGGTATGTGCTCGATTGATTGTATCTCAGAAGAATGTCGGACGGCCATTCTCAAATTAGCTAGTTATTACGTAATATATCCGTAGTATTGTCAAATTCAAACAGCAAATATTTTTATGTTAGCTGGCATCCGTATCTAGTAGTAAACAAAAATATGGGACTTAGTTAAGCAGTTAATCTGGTTAAATTAAATTCACAAACCTCGATTCTCTAATTACCGTGACCGTGACATATCCGCTCACTAGCTTATTGTTAAAACTTGCCTGTATGTGTTATGGCATACGAATATAATTTTGTTCATTCAACATTTAAAGGATATTAAGCAATGTATATCAAGTAACAAAATATGTACTAAATAGAACCTGTCTGTAAATAGTTAACATTAAGTATCGCATCGACGCATTCGATTTCAGCTTTTGTAAATATTCGGAACATCCTCGGCGCACAGATACGTCTTGAAAACTAACATCTTTAATCAGAGCTTCCTCCCATTGAATTTTGAATATAATTATTTCAATATTATTGATTACTTCATAATGACAGATGCTGATGTTAGTAATTTCTAAAATTTGTATATTTTTAATAGGTAATATTTTCAATAATTAAGTTTTTAATGCAATCTATTGACATTGACTTATACTTTTATAATTAGTTTTGTTTCATATTATTAAAATTTGTAAATTATATTTTACAAATAACATCAAATAAATCATTATTAATATTAGTTAAGTCTAAAACTATATTTTTGTATGATTTGCAAGTGTGTTGGAGTCAGTCAAGTATGAAATAATAATATAAATAGAAATGAAATAAATAAATAAAAATATATATGTTTTAGCATGGAATGGATATTGTAATATTTGTCAATCTGCTGACTGTACCTGTCCTATGCAGCTTGCACGCAGCAATCGTATGAAAATGCTAAATTGCACTATTCGCATTACGTCTGTTCTGAAACACGCCGCGCGCAACAATACTAATGCTCTTCTCGTCTGTAGCAAGGAAATATGACTGGATTTTTTTTGTACTGGTCTACTGGGGAAGTACCTCCACCTCACACAAGACTGCAACCAAATAACTATATCTTTGGGACTGACGAGCTCGGTGGTCGAATGGTTAGCAATAGCCACTTTGACTCCGAGGTTGCGGGTTCGATTCCCTCACAAGACGAACATTTGTGTGTATGAACATATCTGTTTGTCTTGATCTGGGTATTTTCTACGCATTATAAAAAAAAATGTATTTATTTAAGGATTTCTGGGCAATTTACACTAGTCCCAAATTAAGGTCAAAGCTTGTATTATGGGTACTAGACAACTGATACATTTATCACCCATAACACAAGCAGGCTAGACTTCCTTTATGGTAACCTCACTCTCATAAACAACAATAGGCTTGTATCCCATTTTTTTTTTCGATTTGTTATTTAAAGACGTCACAATAATATAAATATAGGTGAAATAATTACTTCGATTGCATAAAAACTTCTCGAGATATGATAACTTGAAGATCACAATTTTGGACTATCCCGAAAACGCTCCATACAAAAGGCCACCACGTTATGACGTCACACCGTGCTATTTTATATGCATTAAATCAGAAATTTGTACGACAGCTATGTTAAATATTGCGTTTATGTAGCCAGTGTCGTAACAAAAGTTATAGTATTTTTATTGTTTCTACAATGGTAATATGTATTGCGATTATTCAGCCTATAGACGCTTGTAATATAAAATATCCACCCCCGTTCCATCACCGCAACCCTGCAGCTCCATTCTTCCTGGTAACCTCATTCGCTCGCTGCAACAAAATATACCTCTAGGCTTCTAGGAATTGTTATACGGTTGCTGTCTTCTGTGAGATGAAGGCACTTGTCCCAATCTGGCAGCTCATTACGCTGTACCCTATCTCTCCTTTGCCAGAACAAGTTTATCAGCAAGGTGTACCACGTATAGGCAAGGTTGGCATGGGCTCATAGATGATGATGAAGCACTGATACCCCAAGGCATGCATATTTTCATGTATGGTATTTGTTAAGGGGTGTAAGTGGTTCATCAACATCTTTGAACCAAAGTCAACCTCATCTGCACGTGGCGCATCCTGCTGACTGACAAACGAGGCTCTGGCGAAAAGAGAGGTAGGGCATATTTTTTAATGCTGCCCGACTGGTGAAGTACCTAGACCTCACAGAATACCGCAAATAAATAACAATTCCCTTGAGGGTTGTTGTGTTCCTGCGAGTGAGTGACGAAGAAGTTGCTGCGTTGGCAGCAGGGGTGGCGGCGCGCTAGCGATATTTCATGTTGCGAGCGTTAATATGGCTACTACGGCAACCGCTACACATTAGGTGGTCCGTATGTTCGTCTGCTACTCGACGTTGTATAAAAAAAAATAAAGGCGAGGTTGGCGTGGGCTCATAGATGATGATGAAGCACTGATACCCCAAGGTATGTAATAGGTAGGGGAAAAAGTCTTTTCGCATTATAGTATGTATGAACTTGTAATAAAATCTCTTTGGTTATACCATTTGTATCTAGCAGGTTTTGATATCTATAAAAAGTTTAAATTTTAAAAAAGATAATTCCAAATTCAAATTAGGTAAATGTGTGATTTTCATTTGTTTTTTTTACTGTCAAGATGAGTGAATCTAATGAAGAAATTCGATACATTTTAAAATTTTACTACAAAAAAGGTAAAAATTCAACGCAAGCTGCGAAAAAAATTTGTGATTATTATGGACCTAGTGCAGTGTCTGTGAGAGTAGCACAAATTTGGTTTAAGCGTTTTCAATCCGGAAATTTTGATGTGAAGGATGCACGTCGCTCTGGTCGCCCTGTTACGGATAAAATGGATGCCATTTCTGAAAAAGTGGAGCAAGATCGGCATATCAGTAGTTACGACGTAGCTGAAGAACTAAGAATTGACCACATAATAGTTTTGGCGCATAAAAAGGTCGTGGTCAAAGACCGGCCAGGCTTCAGAGACTCTGGCGAAACCCGGGTTAACTCGCAACAAGATGATGCTGTGTGTATGGTGGGATTGGAAGGGAAGATATTCATTATGAGCTGTTACCGCCAGGCAGGACTATCGATTCTGAACTCTACTGTGAACAACTGATAAGATTAAAGCAAAAAGTTGAGAGAAAGCGGCCGGAATTAATTAATAGAAGGGGTGTGATTTTTCATCATGATAACGCTAAACCTCACACATCTTTAGCCACTCAGCAAAAATTAAGAGAGTTTGACTGGGAGGTGTTAATGCATCCGCCGTATAGTCCTGACCTTGCACCTTCTGATTTCCACCTGTTTCGGTCTCTTAAGAATTCTTTAGGCAATGTCAGGTTAACATCACGAGAAGACTGCCAAAACCACTTGTCGCGGTTTTTTGAACAGAAGTCCCAAAATTTCTATAGTAATGGGATCATGTCTCTACCTACAAGATGACAAAAAGTTATCGAACATAATGGCACCTACATACTTTAGTTAAATGTAAATAAACTTTATTAAAAAATGTTTTGAATTTTCATATAAAATACGAAAAGACTTTTTCCCCAACCTAATATATTATTTCTTCCAATTTGTGGACGTGATGGTAATTAAGCAAACGAAATTATTACCTCGCGTCAGTATCTGAATTTTATTATTTTATGACAACAAACTTAACGATTTTATAACGGCATCCCAATAATTTATTAATTAAAATACATAATTAAATAATTTCTGATCAGGTGAATATTATTATAAGTCATAAATAAATCGTAAAAAAAACTAATTGGAAGATTTGAAAGTGACAACTGCATATAAATATAATTTATAATTAGAAATATCGTGCTGCTTCAACTAACAATAGAAAGCGAAATGATGTTGTGGAGGTCAGTAGAACGCTTTCATAATGTCGCAAAACATTGGTGTGACCAATAGATAATCTTAGGTTGACTGGACGATTGGACACGGCCACCCGCGCTCGGTGGCCGACGTTTGAGCGGTGACATCTCTACAAAATCGGAGGCTGTGACTTTACATGTCCTATAGATAAAGATAGCTTGCGCTGGATGTGATTTTTACCCGACTACGGCGAAGTCAAAAGTAAGGGTTATGATTTTGGCAGTCTTTATGTGTATTTGTATTTACGTATGTTCCGATTTTGATAAGGTATGAATCACAGAAATGTGCCTTGTTGTTTTTCTGTGTTGTCAATCGTTTCGTTAATCGACTTCAACAATAGGAGGCGTATTTTTTTCCTTTTAATGTTTTTTAACCGACTCCAAAAAAAGGAGGAGGTTCTCAATTTGGTTGAATTTTTTTCAATGTTCTACTCCGTCATTTATAAACCATTTTGAAAAAAACCTTTTTTTTATTTGAAAGAGGAGTATACTTTCAGATTGGTCCATTTTTTTTTCATATCATAAAAGTCAGTTCTGATAGTGTTTTTAACTTTTTCGTGCTACTTACGATTGTAGAGTAATTTTTGGAGTCGGTTTTTTTTGTTCAAATTATTTCATTAGGGTTACATTGTTTAAATGTTTTCTTGATTGAAATATGAAATCGTTTTTGTAAGCGTGCTATCGACCGGTTAATTCTGCGATAGCATAACTAGTTTTGAATACACGGTTAGTCCATGAAGAACGAGGGTCACCAATCACTCACCTACGAAATAGTAGAAAATAAAGTTGATATAGGTAGGTACCTACCTACCGGAAAAGAGTAAACGCTATCGCGCGCGAGAGGCGGGTGTTCGCTTCGCTAGTCAACCGTGCAAAGACATCTTATATAAAGTGAAATTTGTTTATTTGTATATTAATAAGCCAATTATTCAAAATTATACATGACAAGCGATCGCCCACTACTTCGTTCGCGTAGTAACTTATTCATATCAACTTTCGTCGCAAATTTTGACCCTTTTAGAATAAACTATACCATATCATCATCATTGCTGTATTTATGTAATTCTATGCATGTATGTATAAGTATGTTTATTAAATATATAATTATGCTATGTAGGTACGTTTATTTTTTCTGCAATAATTATAAATATTATTTTATTTGTCGTAATATTATATTTTATTACTTAAATCTGCTTTTGTTTTGCTTCTTCAGAACTACGTTCGTGAATTTCTGCTTGTGCCAAAGGTTGGCTAGAGAACATTTAGCGTTAAAAGACTTAACGCTGGTCAATAAAGATTTTAAATAAATATATAAACACTATAAAAACTATCCCAACTCGTACGCAAATTACACATAAGTAATACGGGAAATTTCATTATAGGTTACCAGTTTTCTTAGCAGTTGTAATTATTTTAAACTAATGGCATATTACAACTGACATGCCTTCCTAAACACAATAAATACCGACTTAATAGAACAAATAATTTATGAATTATATAAAGTTAAAATATGATAGCCCAAGAAAAAAAAACATGAGGTGAATATTGTTAATTCTTATTTAATGTCCAGCTAATAGTCTGTTTTAGTGTTAACCACTTAATAAATTACATATTGCAACTATTTAATACTAAAAAAATAGATAGCATTATTCATATTCTTAACAGTGATTCTCGTTTTTGCCACACAGATTATAAACGCCTTTCATCTAATTGTATGTTTGTTCTTATATTATAGCACATAAATTCCAATGCTTTTATGAAAAAATTAACATTGATTGTCTATTATTCACATCCAATAATGGGATTAAACGAATTTTAAAATTTAATCTTTCATTTCTGGCAACCACACACGCGCACACACACACACACACACACAGAGAGAGAGAGAGAGAGAGACGAACTGTCTGGATCCCTATATTATAACTATTAATGCCTTTAAACCGAATTTTCCGACAATTGGGACACCTAATTAGCTAGATTTCTTGTCCCAATATGTACATACTCATATTTACAAAATTAAAAAGTTTTAAGTAAAAGTAAGTTAGCAGCTACCGGTATGCGTAGTACAGGCTTTGCTTAAAAGTATATAACGCTATGTTATTGTAAAGCCCCCATCACTCATCAAGTCATCAAGCTTCAATATCGAGTGGCTCAAGGAAGTGTCTCATCCAGTTTAGCCCGATCAGTGACTCTAATCGTGTCGGATTACAAAATCTCGCATACTTTATGTAAGGGCGCGCAATTTGACAGGAATGCCGCGACTCGGATCACCAGAGCGAACTTCGTCGGACACAATGCCCCGTAATTTCTTATTATGGTACTTTGCCGTTTATTACCTACGAAGTTATAAGTATCTGTAAGCAATGCGACTGAATTGAACCGTTGGCATAGATAATAAATACCATTAAATACTATATATACTAGCTAATATATAGCGTCGAACTCGATGAAGTCGTTGCGCGTGTTAAGCAATGACCTCACAGAATACCGCAGCCAAATAACAAAACCTTTGAGAGTTGATGGATTTCTGTGAGTGAGGTCACCAGAAAGAAAGAAGGAGTATAGTCTGACAACGGATCGGCGACCCCTTGGTGCTGCTGATCTCCATGGGCGGTGGTGATTGCTTTCCATTAGGTACCCCACATGCTCGTTTGTCCCCGTCCCACATATAAAAAGAAATGTCGACGGAAGCCTGTCCATGGATTAGTTTATTTATCGAGCTCCTCCGTGCCTCAGAGAGTAGGTTAAGCTCTCGAAGACTTGTATTGTCGTTAGATGACCTTAAGCTACGTCAGTGGCCTTTAGGCGGCTTGAACACACAGTTGAGCAGTATAGTGGAGTATGCTCTAAACTCCTTTGATTGAGGACAGACCCGTATCCCAGCAGTGGGATGAATGATAGTTCACGACAACGACAACTATTCTAGTATTACTTATACAGTGTGAGTATTCATAAAGTGTATCTACATGAGTATGAGAATAAAACTAGGAGCATTTGTATCGCCGGGACAAAAAATAATTACGTGTGTCAAAGATCCATACAAGGCAATTAAAGTCCTTAAAAAATAAAAGACCGTAAAACAAAAAGAAATATATATTTTCCGCCGATAAAAATGGCTCTACTTTCAATTCATCCACCTTCAATACTTCATATCCACATACAGATATTTGTTTCCCTTGTCTACTATTAGTAAAAGCAATTTCTAATTCTCAATAAAAAATCCATCCCTATTTTCAGACTATATTTAATATTTGGTTGAAATTGCAAAAAAAAAGTAGTACTGCGCTATTTCCAACTTATTCATACAAAGTTTGGAGAGACATAGCCGTAAACTCCTGTTATGTATTACCATAGTACCTCTTTGACCATCTACCATCTTTGAATAGTATGAATCAAAGTCAACCTCACCGGCAGGTGGTGCACTCTGCTGACTGGCAAAAGACTACCTGTCTTTTGCCAGTCAGCAGGCACATTTTTTTTTATTTTGTGACAAAATCTATTCAAATATCAATTTTGCTGAAGGTTTTTGTATTCCTGTAAGTGAGTGATTACAGTCTACGGTAACCGCTGCACATCAAGAGGGGTATGCTTGTTTCCACCATCCACTCGACGCAGTATAAAAAAGTAGAATTTCGCTGAGAAAGGGAAGAGGGAACAGTCTTCAGAAAGATATCTTGCTGCTTTTCTGTAAGACATTGTTGTATTAAGACAGATAATATCTTGTATTGCAACACAGATGGGAAAAAAATAAAAAAGGGTGTGCTTTAGACCACACGACTGAAGTAAAACTTCTTGACCTCTCATCATCCTCATCAGGTCCATTTTATTCTCCACTACAGGAGCACGGCCCTCTCTCGTCTGTCCTAGACGGAAGGAGGATTTGGCCTACACTACACTCCCCACGCTGGCCAAAGGGGTTGGGGAGGCCTGATCGATATTTGATAATGTATTTCCCTTAGTCGCCTTGTACGACATCCACGGGAAGAAACGGAGTGATTCTATTCTAATCTGCCGGAAACCACACGACCAAATCTTGACCTCTACAAACTTATATCTCCCTCTCAATTTCTGTTCACGTTTCCGTGACGCTCTTGTCACGCATACATCAGCGTACTCCCCAAGTCAAGGGTTCTTTACATACCCTTGACTTGAGGAGTAAGCTGATATGTTCTACTTCAAAAAATCGGTCCCCTCTGTGCCCACAAAATCGGTACCACCGCCCTACCATCAGGTCTACTCAGCCTGCTGTTAAAAAAGGTTAGAGATTTATATCCGCATAATTCGTATTGTACTCTCTCTTCCGAAGAGCCATATAAAACGTTTAATTATTACATTTGAGCGAAATCACACGCGTATCATTAACAATTCGACATAGCTGACGCTATCGTAAAAGCGCGATCACCGTAGCTCTCGGTATTCCACCCGCGCGGCGTTGCACGGCGTTGGTATTCGGGAAACCGATTAAAATTTCACAAAAACGAGCTTTACGTACAGTAATTTAAGGTCAAGAAGGAGCGTGATCTCGGCTCGGTGGATAAAAATTATTTATTTGCGTGGGGCGCGCCAATTAGGGGGGCGGAGCGCGTCTGCGTGCGCGACCTCTCGACCCTCGGCCTGGGCCCGCCTGCCGCCGCCCGTGGACACTGGTCCTGCCGACCCATCACGGTCAGCGAAACATTCCCAAATTGCAACGCCTATACTTTCTTTTTTATACAACGCCGAGTGCCAAACAAGCAAACGGCCCGCCTGAAGCAGGTACCGTAGCCGTATAAACGCCTGCAATACAAATTATATTTATTGCTCGCGCACTGGCACTCCTACTGCTAAAGCAGCACTCACTCGCGAGAACACTAGAATCCTCAAGAATGTTGTTATTTGACTGCAGTCTTTTGTAAGATGGAGGTTCCCCTGTCGGATTCGACTTGCCCTCCCTCCCTACTCGCTTTGAGTTGGGATTGACCGTTTGGGAGACGTAGAAATGCTGAATTTCAATTTCTATTTTTTGAGTGCCATTTAGACAAACTGTAAACCTTGGTCCAAGTAACCATTTTTACTAGCTATTCCTCGACCACGAGGCGTTCATTCTAAAATTTGTAACATGAACTAATTTTATTTGTATGTAAAGGGCTCATTCTGGTGACAAAAGAAGCCGTGATAAGAAAAGAGAGATAGAGTACAGACTAATACTCTAGGCAGCCTGAGCCAAAGGAAAGGTCGTGGTCATCCTGCCGATTAATAAACGAAGCTCTAGGAAAAAAGAGATAGAGCACCGCATAACTATAACCAGCCTGACTGAGGAAGAACCACCACCACAAGAAAACTAACACAAGAATTATAAGATGTAGGGCAATTAAACCGTATGATTGTTTTCTAACCGACTTAGTATAAAAAGATGGCATGAAATTTTTCATTAAAAACGTGGAGAGGCTTTTGTTAGATTCGACAACGAGCAAGATATGCCGGTGGTGTTGGAAGGTTGTAAATGCTATGGTAACTGCTTAGCCGGTTGTCAAACCACCCTTTAACAGTATTCCCATAACTGCTCGTAAGTACTCTTTCTTCTACTAGATATGGTTTTGATTCAATTGTAGAGATTTGTGCGACATAATCTAACACGGTACAATAAAAAAATATTACGGAAACTGAACTGATTGCATTGGAAAACCTTAATTTAAGGAAAACTAAAAGACATTATTACAGCATCTCATATGAAACTTGAATGTTGGTCGCGTTGACCACAAAGTATTCAAGCATACATATCACCGGTCATAATACACGTTGGTACCTCGGCTCTGAAGATGCAATTACGATGCAACGTCGGATCGATCCGAGCGACGCACGCGCACGCACGCATCCGCCGAGCTGCGCAGCCGACGAAATGTGGGCGGCGCGAGAGAAATTAACCCGGCTAGTACCTATCTCATCTGATGTGCTTAACTCCGTACTCTTTGGTGCTTTTGTTGGGTCTGCGCCGACAAAACTAGTCGAGACGATTAATTTGCACGATACACGTACCCATCTATAGTCTTAACTTCATGTAGCCGGAACGTTATGCAATCAACGGATCGCTCTCGCTTTTGATAGCACGAGTCAAAACAGTCTCTGCGTTGCGTAACATACGAAATTAACAATTATGGACAATAACGATGATTCATGTAATAATAAGCTATATGTCTAATTTGGAAGAAAGTTAACTACATATATGATGTGTCAAAAAGTAGCATTCAATTCATAATAAAATGAAAGATAAATAAAGCAACGAAAGCACGGTCATGTTAGATGTTTGTGACGCAATCATGCAAAAATGATTGAACGGATTTAGGTAGGTATATGAAATTTAGTACATAGATATCTGGACAGATCCACCACACATTTGCACCATTGTGTTCCTGTGTAGCCGGGATTAACAACTACACCTATATTGGAACTCACAACGAATTAAATAAGTAGAAATTAGTAGTAGTACGAACTTTTGGAATTTGACTTCCCATCTTGGCAATGTGAAAGACAGCAAAGCAATATGGCGAATTCAAGATGAAAAAGTCTGAGAAGACGTATGAACGTGTCTGACTTGGTCTGGGTATTTTTATATTATGTGTTAAAAAACGTATGTAAGTAACAGTTATCTAGTACCCATAGTACAAGCTTTGCTAAATTGCACACCCCCACCTAGTACTGGAATATACTTATACCACAGTGTAAATAATAGTACTACGTGCAGTGTGCTCCCTGCCGCTCTCACAAGGTGACCTCACTTAGTCTCTATACTACTCCGATAGTTTACTACTATAGTATAATACTAGACCGATCTTAGTCGAATGTGGAACGATAGCAAGGTTCGCCACGCGGAGCCGCGTATTTTAAACATATTTTTTATTTATTACCGTGTAGCGTCTTACGGTCAACCCTAACTACACACACATTTAGACGAGTTTGGTGGTCGAATGATTAGCAATGGCCACTTTGACTCCGAGGTCGCGGGTTCGATTCCCGTACAAGGCAAATATTTGTGTGCATGAACATGTCTGTTTGTCTTGGTCTGGGTGTTTTCTATGTATTATATGTATGTATTTATAAAAAAAATGTATTTAGGTATTATATCAGTTGTCTAGTACCCATAACACAAGCTTTGCGCTTAATTTGGGACTAGATGGCGCTTTGTAAATTGTCCAGAAATGTTTATATTTATTTATAATTAGTATCATAATAATAAAGTTACAGTCATTTAGACGCGTATTTAGAGGCGGTCTGTTTGTGTTGTTGTTTTTTATATGGAGTGGCCGAGGTGTGCTTGTACTATATATACATATATATGTATATTATTTGTATCTCCAGTTCACAAAAGATTAACTATAATTATAACGAAAGCCCATTGTAGAAGCTAGTTAGAATTAACCTGTGAAATTACGTAGACGATGACGAGCCGCTGCATGATGGTGCATCTCACAAGATTGCGTGAAATCATCGACACTGTACAACTGAACGCTCTAGATGGGTAATGTAGGTGATTATCGTGAGAGTATTTTATCGTTTACCTACTAAACTATTTATAGATATCTGAGGGCCAGTCCTTGTAATTATTGACTTGAATACGTCTCTAAATTTCCTACCATTGTCGAAGTGTACACTTCGACTTCTGCATTAACACTTTACAGTTGATACTATAAAATTCTATTAAAATTATTTTTTGTCAATGTGTAAATGTTGTAAGCGAACTGTATGTTTTACTATTATTATTACTTGCCTAGTGATTGTGTAACTGTATAAATTGCAATGTGTATGATGTATTGTGTATTGTAGTGTGCAAATAAAATTATATCTATCTATCTACCATACGAAGGCAATCCAAATGTAAAAATAACTAAATCGGGGGATACAGTTTGGCGTTGTAGTTTCGAATTTATGCTAAACATACGGTACTGATCCGGAGCTCGATGGCGTCGTTACGCGTGTCACGTCTAATCGAACACGCAAGTTAAGCAACGTCCGCCGTAGCCTATCTATGGATGGGTTTATTTATCTCGAGCTCCTCCGTGCTTCGGAGGGCACGTTTAGCCGTCGGTCCCGACTGTTGTCATTAGATGGCAGTCGTTAAGCCAAGTGGCCTTTAGGCGGCTTGAAAATACTGGCCTCCGCCAACCCGAAGTTGAGCAGCGTGGTGGAGTATGCTCTAAACCCCTTCTATTGAGGGGAGACCCGTATCCCAACAGTGGGATGATTATGGGTTGATGCCGAACTACTGATCCGGGGGGGAAATGGTCGAAAATTGTATACTTGGTTTCATTGGCTAATGTCAATTCTCAATAGGAGCAGAATAACTTAGTTTGTTACACTTTTGGCTATATATCGATATAATTACACTACAGTTAAACATTGAAGATCCATAATTATTATAATATGAGAATACCGAATATAATATTTGTGTGATCGACATCGACATAGATTGGAATTGAATTTTGACTACTAACACCTTGATCGAAGACTAACACAGTATAATTAATAGTACTTACTACGTACAGTATGCCGACTCCCTGCCGCTCTCTCGTGTCGATCTCACCCCTCTGAGATAAATCGGGAAACAGTTTGTATGGCGCCGCGAGCACACACACTCATTAACGTTCTGCACAGACGTCATTATTTACGTACGAGTAGTGGTAAACGACGGACATTTGTATGGAATGGCCGGCGTGTCCTGCTAATTACGAGAACTGACTCTCTGGAGTATTTCTGAAACCTGGAGTATTTAATTGTGTCGTACTATTGGGACGTAGGACGGAACGAAGGTTACGCTTACAAAATGGACAACTAGCGAATAGAAGAGAATATTAGGGGGTGTAAGATCTCTGGGGGAAAATACCCCCATATCACAGACGAACGCTAAGCTATATATCAATTTCCTAGAGATCTAAACGGCTGTTTGTGTAAGTGAATGAAGTCACCCGCGAGGAAGGAGTTACTGCGTCGGCAGCGGGGGTGATGCTCTCAAGCGATGTTTTATGTTGCAAGCGTAATTCCCTGTTATCCTCCGGTTTCTATTACGTACTTTATCACTGACAAACTGTAAAGGAATATGAATATATAAATATTAAATTCAGGCAAAAGCTACAGAGTAATTTTTTTACGTACCATTAGGGTGGTAAACATACTCTTGATGCCAAGCTTTTATATATGGCACTTAGACTATGCCTATGGTATGGATGCTTCCAACATCAGGGGCTTCACACGCGCGTTGCTAATCCTAAGATCGTTTCCTTAAATGTAGTGATATGAACCATACTCACTCTCTCGGAACCTCCTGAAGATCTTCTTCATGGCGAGATCGTCGCCCTAGTTCTGCTCGGGGCAGGTGTTCCCCGGCACGTGCCCGCACCGCGAATGCAGCGGGTCGCAGCTGGCTCGTGCGGCGTCATGCCTGGCTGAGCCAGCCATAGCGTCCCGGGGTGGTTAAACTCGACATCTTAATGTGTATGTGGGGCCATCCGTGACATACTAATAAAGTCGGATACAAAAAGGCATATAAAAGGCACATAAAAGGCACAATAAGTCTGGTCAAAACCGAAGAATCAAAACTCATAGTTATGAAAGTCTGAAGAATCTAGTGAATTCAAAGGTCATCTAATAATAATGATGATGCATATTTCAACTCGATAATACTAGATAACAAAGTTAAATAATAATAGATAACAAAGTTACAATATTTTATCTAGTTACACATTTAATAAAATACAAAAAACCGGCCAAGTGCGAGTCAGACTCGCACACCCTAAACGATAAAACGGAGCCTATTACCAAGGCTCCGCTGTCAGTCCGTCGTCCATCCGTCTGTCACCAGGCTGTATCTCATGAACCGTAATAGTTAGACAGTTGAAATTTTCACAGATGATGTATTTCTGTTGCCGCTATAACAACAAATACTAAAAAACAGAATAAAATAAATATTTAAGGGGGCTCCCATACAACAAACGTGATTATAACGTGATAACGGCAACAGATAGACACTTAAAATATTCATAGAATATTTAGTTATGTATTTACTTTAAAAATAAATATATAAAATAAAATAAAACAAATATTTAAGGGGGCTCCCGAACAACAAACGTGATTTTTATGCCGTTTTTATAGATAATGGTACGGAACCCTTCGTGCGCGAGTCTAACTCGCACTTGGCCGGTTTTTTGTGTATCTTAGCGATAGAACCCTGCTTCAGTACTCACTATGAGACAGAACCCCCAATCGGATCACATTTTTTAGGGCTGCGCCCGGCAATGAGGCCTGTGAACTTTAAGAAAGTTTGCATCGAAAGTTTATCTGTTTGATCGAAGTACTTACTTAACATACACATAGCCGAGAGGAGCTGTTTTCTCAAAGGTTTGTAAGTAAAATTTTAGAAAATATAGTACATTCTTGTCGAACTAAATATAATTCTTTGATAAAATTAAACAAAGGCATAAGTAATCCTATTCATAAATGTTTGGGAGTATGAATGTTTGTAACCATAGAAATAAGAATAGGTATAAGTATTTGTGAAACTATTTCATGGGTAAAAAATTAACGGATTTGGATGACATCAAACATTCCTCCATATAAAATTAATGTGATCTGGGTTGATACTGTACGGTATTGTTTTCGCGAAGCGAGACCGCCGGCAGAAGCCAATGGCATACAAGCGCGAACAATCACATTTGGCACAAGCTGCGCAATTTTAAATTTGTTATTAAGAGCCATATTACATTTTGACTGCGATTTTTGCGTAAAATTGCCAATTTTGGCGTTCTCGATCTCGGAAACAAAAATATATTAACAAGGTTGACTTATTGAATAGTACAGAATAGCTATTGGCATAGTACATAGAGGCCTCGCTTTTTGTAAATTTTGCTTAACTTTTTAAATAAACCCAAAATTGCAGAGAAAGATTTTCATAAAATGCGCGCATTCACTATTTTGAGCTCCTGGATTGTACTACTGTTCCAAACAAATGAAATTAAAAAAATAGAATGTTATTTGTTATATAGTCGTATAGTACATAGCGGCCTCGGAATTTTGAAATATCATTGATTTAATATAGAAAAAAAACATTCTTTTAACCAAAAAAACTTCGAAAATCGCTTTAAGTAAACTGTTAATTTCTCGAATAAACGATAATATTATTGAGCAAAATTTATACGAAAATAATTGTTACTTCATGATGGATAAACTTTGTAGCATGAATTTATTATCTTATTTCAATAAAAACGATAAATATAACTTCAAAATTACTACAAAAAACGATGCACCGGCGGCCTTCGCGGGTTTAGTACTGCGCGAGAGCTCGCCAGCGTGCAAATGTAATAGGGCTCTTAACAGTTTTTTTTTTATACTACGTCGGGTGGCAGACAAGCATACGGCCCGCCTGATGTGAAGCGGTTACCGTAGCTATATTAACGCTCGTAACACAACAACCGTCAAGGGAACCCACCCCACAAGGGAATTGTTATTTGGCTGCGGTAATCTGAGATGAAGGTACATTCTCCAGTCGGGTACCTTACAATTACGCTCCCTGCCTCTCTTCGCCTCTCGCCAGACCTTCGTTTGTAAGTCAGCAGGGTGCACCGCGTGCAGGTGAAGTTGACTTTGGGTCAAAGATGTTGATGAACCTCTTACCTACATCTTTGTATTAAATTTGAGAAGAAATCGTCACATAAAATTACAATAGGTAGATACTATGATATACAAGTCAGTGATACTTATGTTATAATCACCGACATATTACAAAAATCTTGTTCTTTTTGTGAAGTGTGCTTTTGCTGAGTATAATAACACTGTGAAGCCATCCAGGAACGGATGTGTGCTTGACGTAGCAAGACGCCCAGATACGAATGCGTGCGATATGCTCCACGGATTCCAACCAACTATGGGGTTTCATACCCATAATTTAAAATACTTTTCTAACATAATGGAACTTTTTAATAGGCTTCTGACTGAGTCGACTGACAAAGAAAATAATTGTTGACGTCGTGTCAAAGTAGAAATTTATTTTGGTAAGGATCAGAGTTTAAGATATCATAATTGTTTAATTAATTGGTTATTATTGCATAATAACTTATCCAATAGGTGGGTAGTTTATCGCAATACAAATATACCTAAAATGTCACAGACCCACCATCGGTCCCGCGTGTCCATGTACAATCCGTCACGGGTAAGTACGATGCTTGATGAGGAGGAGGAGTCTCTCAAAACTAGCAGATCTACTTTCTGTTTTATGGAAAAGCGCCAAACTTACAATGTTGTTATAGATAACACAGATTTTACCCCAGAAAACATAGTCTGTGACGATTACGTAACTATGGAGGACACCTTTTCCCATGCAATATTCGAAAACAAATCTAAAAGGTTCAAAAGCGAACTAGTTTTAAGGGAGTCCAAACACCGTTCGGTCTCAGATGTCGGTATGAAAGTGTACGCGACTACGATCTCCCTTGACGACATATATATCGACCACACATGCAATACCGAGGAGAGTTTCGTGGCCGACGAAGTCGATTTAGAAGTAGCCCCTTCAGCATTCTATTTACCTAAAATAAACCCAATCATGTCGTACCCTCCCGAAATATTTGTTGTTCTTAAAGAAACAGAAACTTGCTTTACGTTTTCCTTACCCTCGATAACATTCGAAAAAGGTACCGCAGAAGGCACTGCAGTCGAAGAAGAAAATGAGTTCTATCAGTACATAACAGTCGGAAAAGGCAAGAATAGGAAAATGGTCACAGAAGAAACTCAAACTAAGGATAGTATCACTCAAACTCGACACACTTTAGCTGCGAGGCCCCAAAAGAAAAATATGATTTCCTTCGCTTCAGTGTGGGATATGCATGACACGTATGCAAAACTCGCCAAAGTAACAGCAGCTAAAGAACAAGACGAAATGGTTATGTATCAGTCAGCTGCGCCCAATTTAATGCGTAAAAGTAAATCGGTAATAACGACTGAAGCCGACAAAAGAAAAGGGAAAACTTTTGAAGAAATCCGCGAGACACCACAATTCCTAGACGCAGCGTTGTTAGTAGAACGCGTACTAGCGGCTTCTGAGTATTCCGATGCTCAAAAAAAATTTCGTGGACTTGTTACCTTAAACCCATTATCGCTCGATTTAGTATATGTTTATAACATGAAGCCGCTTTGGTCGTTAGAATGCGAGGAAACGGCCAATCGACCTATCACATGCATTTCTTTTAACTCCAAAAACACAAATATTTTAGCAGTGGGCCACGGAAAATTTGGTTATGCGGAATTTCACAAGGGTCTCGTTTGCATCTGGTGTACAAAAAATCCCTGTAAACCGGAGAGGATATATCGCTTCGATGATCCAGTGACATCGATATCGTTTTCCGAAAAAAATCCGAACTGGTTGGCTTGCGGTTTTTGTAATGGAGATGTTATAATTTTGGATGTAACGTCGTATTCCGTGAAAAAAATTGCAGAAAGCAAACGTGACACGAATCCTAGCTTTGAACCCATTTGGGTAACGAAATGGCGTTTAACGGAGATGCAGAGCGAGTACGTGATGACCGCTTGTCAAGACGGCAGGATCAACAGGTTCACTAGCACAAAGACCCACGACTTCATATGCAACCCTATGATGCGTATATCTACCGTCGAAGGTAAAATGAAAGGGTTAGAGACGGCCAAGACGTGTCCCAAAGTGGACGTGCCGATTACGAGATATCCAGCAGCGCTGTGCTTGCATTGGCATCCGACTATCGACCATATATATATGGTGGGGACGGATGAAGGTTGCATCCATAAATGTTCGACGCACTACTTAAACCAGCATATGGACGTATTCCGAGCCCACGCCGGGCCCGTCTACAATATGGCGTACTCGCCGTTTATGGATGCATTGCTCGTTTCGTGCGGCGCAGATAGCGCCATCAGGTTGTGGATGGAAGGAATGGATGATGTGATATTGACTTTAAATTGTCCCTCGGCGGTTTACGATATAGCTTTTTGCCCTATTAACGCTACTATATTGGTATCTGTTAGCGGCAATGTGTTGTCCATTTGGGACCTCCGACGAAAGACGCATATGCCCTGTGCAGAATACACGTTTGCGAGTGACGTGGTACTGACGTATGTAAAGTTTTCGCCGTCTGGGGATAACGTTTTCGTCGCGGATAGCGTGGGGAGAGTGCACACGTACCATTTGGAGGATACTCCACTCCCTCCGTTTTACCAACGCAAGATGCTGGACGAAACTATAAAGAAAGCCCTCTGCACGAGACCACAGTTATTAAAACAACTCGATAAGTTAGAAAAATTTAAAGAACGATATGCTAAGTAAATCGCTGACTAAATTCTTGCCCCCTTACCACTAACTCTTATTGCGATTCAATAACTGAATAGATTGCTTATTCATACCAATGAATAAGCGACTGTATTTAAGTTGAAATAAAGTCACTTATTCACTGGTATGAATAAGCATTCTATTCAGTTATTGAATCGCAATAAGAGTTGGTGGTAAGGGGGCCGTTTCATTTTTACTTTTTAATTGGAAACATACAAATTATTTGAAGTAATATAACAAGGTAATATACATAAACTTCTTTATTTCTTATACCTATGAGTTAAGGTACAAATAATAATTAACAAGTATATCTTAATATATTTAAGTTATTAAATATAAAAACAGTGCTATAAATATAGTAATAGTCAAAATGTACGCTAACTGGGAATGACTAGGACTTGTTTGAGAGCATTTGCAACTGATACTCCTTTTTCAACTCTTTGAGATTAGTTTCTAATATCGCCACCTGTAAAGAAATACAGTTATTTAATTACTTATTTATTTATTTATTTATTTCATACAATTATTAGTTACTGTTTCCCAATTCGCTTAATAATGTCATAAATCATAATAATAACAAAAATTCAAATAAAAATAATTGGATACATATACAAAAAAAAAAAATATTATTAGAATTACATTAGTTAATTTGCCTGACGGTCTAGTCATATTATCACGCCATGCGCCACGACAAAGTCACTGTATTAGCTCGCGGGTCACCTTGTACGATGTTAACCTTATGCGTCTACAGCGCGACACAAAAAGTAGATAAAAATAGGGGCGTCACTTTCTTCGTAAGAACAGCCCCCTTACCACCATCTCTTATTGCGATTCAATAACTGGATAGAATGAGTTCTCACATGGCAACCCTTGAGCACTTTTGTGTAAAAAAAGAGAATGTTGCTATTATTGATAAATTTATTTCCCTTTCTACTCTTTTGTGTTCCACTGTATTTCTGTCATAATAATGTCCACTTTCACTTCGAGGTAACGGGTTCGATCCCCGCATAAGACAAATATTTGTGTGCATGAACATGTTTGTATTGGTCCGGGTGTTTTCTGTGTATTATACATATGTTCAGGTATTTACAAAAAAATGTATTTAAGTCCATTTATCAGCTTTCTAGTACTCATAGTACAAGATTTGAGCTTAGTTTGGGACTAGATGGCGCTGTGTAATTTGCCTAGAAATATTTATTATTATACCAAATCAACTGTGATAATATTCTGAGCACACTTCTACATTTTATACACCCATGCAGAGGAACAGGCTTTCTTATTTTGTACTTAGATCGTTCTATGTACGAGTAAGTAAAAAAACACGAGTGTGCCTTAGACTGAAGTACAACTTCTACTTATATCTCCCTCTCAACTTCCGTTCGCTCCGCCCGATCACTTTTCGTAACGCTCACGTCACGCATTTCACCAGCTTACTCACCCAAGTCAAGCGTGCGTAAAGAAGTTGTACTTCAATAAAGTTAGCTCTAGAGCCTCATTAGGCTCTAGTATGTACAAAGTTAGCTCTAGCTCATTAGGCTCTAGTCTGTACAAAGTTAGCTCTAGAGCCTTATTAGGCTCTAGTATGTAAAAAGTTAGCTCTAGAGCCTCATTAGGCTCTAGACTAGAGCTAACTTTGTACATATAACCTCATCGGCACATGCTACCCCTACTGAACAATCGAATAGCTTCTGACGAAAGAGATTTACACATATGGCGGATATATTTCAATTCGAGGCTATGGCGGGGTGGGGCACCTGACAGGCTTTATTCTCTGCGTAACTAGTGCCTAAATCACGTTACCTGGTTCTCCTACAAATGTTTTTTTTAAATACTTCGCATAAATATTGAACAAAGAGGCGTAGCAATACCTTATAAGGCGTGGCCACGCCTCTTTCGAAAAAAAAGTACAGCAGGAGACCCAGCTTTATGCCTAAAATGCGACGCTACAGTAAAGGCAAAAAATTGGATGTGCCTGTGTTATGGACACGGCCGTGTGTTGTACGTGAATACGTTATATGCACTAAAATTATCTCAAAATGGCAGCGTTTCCCCCTCCCCCGCACGCGATATTCCATAGTCCTTACTTAGCGTAATAAATTCTTTGATCCTTCATCTATCCAGTGCAATTATTGAATTTTGGATGGAAATGATAGATATGTAGCTGCAACACCAAACTGTATGTACTGATTTTGCTATCATTCGTTTTTTTTTAATTGCCTCCCATTGGAAGCAATTTTAACGACGTATTCACGTCAATAGGGGGCGTCACTTTCTACGTAATAGCTGTTTATCTACCTCTTAAAATTTTGACGAGCTCGGTGACGTAGCGGTCAATGACGCGGCTTCGACACCAACGCTCGTGGGGTTCGATTCCCACACTGGATAAACATTTGTGTGCATGAACATGTCTGTTTGTCTTGGTCTGGGTGTTTTCTATGTATCATAAGTATGTATTTACAAAAAAAAAATGTATTTACGTATGTTTATCAGTTGTCTAGTACCCATAACACAAGCTTCGCTTACTTTGGGGCTAGATGGAGCTGTGTAATTTGTCTGACAATGTTTATTTATTTATTTATTATTTAAAATTTAAGCGCCTTTCTTGATACATCCTCTGATGGTCAGAGGATGGATGGTTCGTCGTTCCAACAGTGCAACAGTGGGATGTTGTTGTCGTTGTAGTGGTTATCGTGTCCACTGGCGCTGAGACTGGATCTTCTCCCATTATATTCATCTCTGACCTATTTGGATAGGGAGCTAACAAAACCTACCTTTTCAAATTTAAGCTCCTTCCTCGCTTCCTTAATTATATTTAGGATTACTATACTACTATCAAGCTGTGGAATGAACTGCCTGTTGAGGTTTTCCCAGGAGACTACAGCATGGGGTTCTTCAAAAAGGGCGTAAAGAGGTTTTTACAGGGTCGGCAACGCGGCAACGCTTCTCGTGTTACAGGCGTCCATAGGCTACGGTAACTGCTTTCCATCAGGCGGGCTGTATGCTTGTTTGTCACCTTCGTGGTATAAAAAAAAGTCTGATGTTCAATCTGTTCCAACAGTGGGATTTTCGTTGTCGTATGCGTCGTGTGTAATGCTGGAATCAGAATACCATCTTCCACTCCTTCCACCTCTGCTGACGCTCTATTTAAATCTGGATAGAGTTAAATACAAAACCTACCTCTTCAAATTTGAGTTCCTTCCTTGCTTCCTTGATATATCCTCTGATGATGTTCATCTGTTCCAGCAGTGGGTTGTCGTCATCGTTGTTGTGAGTGTCATGTCTACTAGCGCTGGGGCCAGCAGCCTCTTGAACTCTCTCTATCTCCATCCGCTGGCGCTCCATCTGAATCTGTCTCTCGGCACGCTCGTACCGCTGTCTCCTCACATCTTCTATCTGGGCTTCTGTCGGTAACTTGCGGAGGGATATTAGATCCTCCTGGAAATAAAAGAAACGTGAATAGATAAAGAAATAATTGCTATCGTTAGCTATTCAGGTGTTATTTTGCAGAAGTCAAATTTACAGGCATCCATCCCCAACCCGTCTGGCCAGCGTGGGGAGTGTAGGCCAAATCCTCCTTCTGTTTGGAATGGACGAGAGTGGGTCGTGCTCTTGTAGTGGAGACTATAATGACCTGATGATGATGATGAAATTTACAGGCAATTTGATCTACACTACTCTGCGTAATTATTTCTTTACGTAAAGTAATGTAGATCAAATTACTTTGCGTGCTTCCGCCACGGTTAATGGTGCCGGAAGCACGCAAATTAAAGTAATAATTTTCAGTCATATTTAATAAATCATGCTGTGCTCTATTTCCTTAGGAGACAAAGCTCTTCAAACTAAATGTAACCGATAGTCGGACCCTGTCATGCATAATTGATCCAACCGACAAACTACGAGTATGCCAAACTGAAAAATATACATACTTAGCGAGAAACTTCATATCGAGTTTTATATGTTCGCAACAGATTCTAGCAGTTTCATGATATATGCTTCCCAAAACTTATACTGCGTGACATTTTTATTCCTGTTAAACTTTAACTAGCTTCAACTTAAAATGTCGGTTGGATCTATTGTGTACAACAGAGTCCAGTTGGCCTTAACCTTAAACAAACATTTATTCCAATATGAAAAAAATTACTTAACACTGTCATAGTCGAAGGTGTTTAGAGCGTAACTTTGCCACTGATCGACTGCCGGTTCAGTTGCTTACCTTAATATAATTTGCGGCAGCTTGTCTGATAGAGTTCTGGAGCTTGGCCTGCCTGGTCGCCGGCTCGACGGGGAAGCTGGCGATCTGTTTGCTCAACAGATCAATGCCTTCCGCCAGCTTGCCGATGCGACCTCGCATGGCGTTCACGTCCGACAGATTGTACGTCGTCTCGCCGTCGAACAAACTTTGACACATCTGAGGAATTTCAGAATTACAAGAATGAGTGTCTACATCAGGTGTTCCCAACCGGTGGTCCGTGAGAACCAAATCAAGGTCCGTGGTACAGAATTATAATGTAAAAGATTGAGCATTATTGTACCAAACATTGTATTCTCGAGATACAGTGTAGTAGATTTATAGGACAATTGGATCTCTACATTTAATAGGGACCTGAAGTGGTCCACGACGAGGACTTGAAATAGACTTTATTACAATGTCATCACGTGGTGCTACAGATACAACTTGGCCTAGTACTTGATAGCGATTTCAATGGCGGTCCCGTAAGTAGTAAATATTATTCTATTGATGAGAAAAATCTGGGACAAAAGGAATACTTGAAAACCATAACCTAAAGCAGTGATTTTCAACCTATGGGTCGCGAACTCCCGGGGGAAGTCGCCAAGTGAAATGCAGTTTGTTTTGTAATGTTTGTAAAGTTCGTAATGTTCGTAGGTCATAGGTTACAATAAAAAAAAACATAAGCAGGCCTGATTAATGCTCGATAATTCATCAATTAAAATCTTTTTCCAATTGAAGTTTATTTCTCTATGAATAAAATTGGCAGCACATGGTACTAACAATTTTAAAGCTTTCATACCCAGATGAATTGTTGAAGTGTCTTCTTGGAAGGAGAGTGCAGGGAGGAGGGGGCCGTCAGAATTTTTTAACATATAAAGGGGTACCGTATTTAAAAAGATTGAAAAACGCTGACCTAAAGGATGTGGTATGTAATAGAATCTAGTATTAAGTAACCATGATAACTTTCTATATTCTTGCTATAATTAGATATAATTAACAGAGTAAAGAAAAGGAAATATACATAATAGTTAGGAATTCATTATGTTTGTTACCAAATTAGGCAGCAAGCAGAGCATGAGCTAGACGCATCTGTAATTAATGGCCGTAGGTTACGATCGCCCAGTTTATTACAACATGTGCTCATGATCCGCGATGTTATGATACACGAGTCAAATTCCTCAGTGGAACTTTGGATAGAAAAAAATACGACATATTCAGGAGCATATCAATAACACTGGTAATCACCATTGTCACACTTACTTCGTAATGATTTTTTGTATTGTGTACCCTCATTTTTTTATACTACGTCGGATGGCAGACAAGCATACGTCCCGCCTGATGTGAAGCGGTTACCGTAGCCATATTAACGCTGGCAACATAAATATCGCTCGCGCGCTGCCACCCCCGCTGCCAATGCAGCATGAATATGGCTTTGGTTCAAAGATGTTGATGAACCACTTACACCCCAAAATTCCACCTAACAACACCTCATTAAATTTATATATTTTGTTCCAGTCACATCTAGTTTTTTCGTAACAGCTATTTAAGCATGTCACAGACAAACGCGGCCTGCGGTGGCGCCCTGTCGTATAGTATGGAACTTAATGAAACAATAAAATTCAAATCCACGCGGCTTGCGACTCTCAGTCTGTGACATGCCTTTTTCATTTTTAACACATTTACTTGGTTTTGTTTGAATAACTTAATTTAGGCGACTGTATAACTATCGTAATCTACAAACTTATATTTTATTAACGTATATTACATTGTAAATATGCCACGAAAGCTCAAATAACCCGAATAGTTTTATTATGCGTGTGGAGAATTAACTTTTGTATCCTAGCGCCAAAATTTTACACTTTTCATTGAAAAGTGTTATTTAGACTATTTTTGTTTTCCAAAGAGACAAAGACATTGAAGAAAAACTAATTGATCAAGAAAAAATCGCCTTGTTTTTCTAAAAAAATTCGTAAAATTTTCTAGGAAATCATAGAGAGGAAAATTACTAATGCACATTTAAGTTATTTTGATACCCTACGAAAAATTAATTATTCACAAAATGATAATAATAGTATATAAACATAAACATCTAAATACTTACTTAAAATAAAATTGTAACTAGCTAATGTCTGTACATATGAAATATCACCTAACAAAAATTAATGGAAGGGGTATTTTTAAAAGCAATAGAAGGTTAAAACAATATTTTTTTGATTTTTTTGTCTCTCTGTACGGGCTGTTTATCTCATCATCATCACCCAAACCTACATGAAATTCGATGCTGTTTACACCGGTACATTTACGGTTAAAATTAGTTAAAAACAGAGTTACTGATTACTGTTTAATATTAATTATTATAATTATAGATATTAAATTAACTGCAATAAATGCTTACCATCTAGTAGGCAACACGCTTTTTCGCCACATTAGTAGTATAAAAAAATATTAAGCCCACGCAGGCGAAGTCGCGGGCGGCCGCTAGTAAGGTTTATTAGTCACGCAAGGAGCGAACCCTACTTTCGCTAGAAACGGACGGAGTTTTACAAACGAAGATGAAAGCTAGAATGGGTGAGGCATGTAGACAAACGAGTTGGGTTGAGCGCACCGCGCTTTGCGAATTAAAAAGCTCTTTATTGTGTCGCGTTTAGAGTCACTATTTATTTAATTTAAATTTCTGTTACAACTGTTACTTATTCTGTGGCAGAATATTAAAAATAATTTTATAAAATAAACTTCATCAAAAATTTGGGGTGAAAGTTTGTATAAAATTATTTCAAAATATAATAAATAAATAAAATAAATAAATATTGTCAGACAAATTACACAGCGCCATCTAGCCCCAAAGTAAGCGAAGCTTGTGTTATGGGTACTAGACAACTGATAAACTTACGTAAATACATTTTTTTTTTGTAAATACATACATAAGATATATAGAAAACACCCAGACCAAGACAAACAGACATGTTCATGCACACAAATGTTTGTCCTGTGTGGGAATCGAACCCACGAGCGTAGGTGTCGAAGCCGCGTCATTGACCGCCACGCCACCGAGCTCGTCAATATATTATAAATAATAATAACAATAATATTATAAATGTTACAGTGTGTTTGATTGTTTGTCCTTCTTTAAAGTCGAAATGCTGGATTATCATGGCTTTTATACACAGATAGTTTAAGGCATGGAGCGTGATAAAAGCTACTTTTTATACCAAAAAAGTATCTTATTCCCACAGGGAGAAAATAAAATAAAATAATGACCTGATGAATTTTATGTAAAGCAATGGTGTTACATCCAGCCAAAATTATTCGAAAATTATTTCTTAAGTATATTGAATTTAAAACCATAATTTGTATTCTGACTTTGTCTTCAATCAATTCAATAGTTAGATTTTTAACTGACTTCAAGAAAGGAGGAGGTTCTCAATTCGGCTGTATTTTTATTTAATGTTTGTTACTTAATTACTCCGTGATTTATAAACCAATTTAAAAAAAAACTTTTTTAATTTGAAAGAGTACATATACTGCCAGATTGGTCCCATATTTTTTTCATCATCATCATCATCAGCCTGTATCTACCCACTGTTAGGTTTGTTACTTTATTACTCCATCATTTTATAAACAGATTTGAAAAAACTTTTTTTATTTTAAAAAGTATACTTCCAGATTGGTCCCATATTTTTTCATCAGCATCATCATCATCAGCCTGTGTCTACATTCATTAATGTAGAGTAATATTTGAAGTTGGTTTTTTTTGTTAAAATTATTTTTTCACTTAATGTAGGTAAGGAAATTTCACAAAGGAAAATGTTAACCTTTTCATACATAGCCACAGCTGGTTGTGCCTGCTCCATGAGGCTCCTCATCTGTTCATAGGCGGTCATAAGAGCAGTCTTGGCATTCCTGCTCTCCTGAACTTGTTTCCGCAGTTCTATGAGGTTGTAGCAGTGTTCACACAGTCGCAGCCGATTCTTTTCGACATCAGATTCAGGTTCAGTCGAGTTCTGAGGTGCTGATGGGTCTACTATAGCTCCTAAAGATAATAACAAATAAATGGATTTTATTAATATATTTAACATAGTAATAAATATAAATAAATTACGTATTTGGTTTTCTGCAAGGTAAGCCTAAGGTAGACTAGTAGAGAACGCTTTTAGTACTAATATAAAAAAATAGAAAATTCATTAACTCCGCCGACTGTTCCAAACTATTGTGATGATCAATAAAGATTTAAATAAATATACTAATTATATATGGCTATTATGTGTGACGTTTAATTACAATCATTTTAGAAATATCGTATTTTGTTAATCGTGGAGGATAGTCAAGTGAAAAATTTTAAATGTGAGACGCTTTTTAATCTGGTAAAAGTAGTAAAGAAGCTATAATAATAATGCTTAATACATAGAGCAGTATTTCTCAATTAGTGGTATGCGCACCCCTGGGGAATATGAAACGGCACCAAAAGGTACGCGTAACAATCTTTTCACTAAGATGTTAAGCCTACTGTCCACCAGAGATATGTTGTCATAAATTTGTACACCACATTCAGTCAACAGGGAGTCAACCTTAGTACAATGAGGTGTAAAACATAGGGAAACACATTTCTGGCTTTGTATGCTTTAGTAAAGAAAAAGAAAATAGAGACTGGACCTTAGTAATAAGAAATATGCAAACAATAATGTAATATGAGGAACACGAGTTTGAGCACTTTATATGTATATAAAAATGATTAAATATTCCACGACAAATTACACACTGCCTTCTAGACCCAAACTGAGCAAAGTTTGTACTATGGGTACTAGATAACTGATAATTATACTTAAATACATTTTTCAGGTGAAAACTTGTTTAGCGGCAATGTGCATTTGGGGTGGCTTTATTGGATGCTTAAAAAATGTTAAACTCGCGTCAGGACACGTGATCTGATCGAAAATTCGTAAGACGGAGGGAGAGTAGACCGCCGGTGCGGCGCGGCGTAGGAGAGGAATTAATATCCCCCTCTCTTTCTACCGCACAGCGAAAATGTATGCCTGATCCTGCTGTTTATTTTTAATGAAATATAAATTGTCATGTTTGTGTATGATAGTGAAATAAATGTATAACATATTTTACCACACAAATGTCATAAATGATAGTACTTTTATACTGATAAATAAAGCAATTCCTGCGAAATTCTTCCCTAACCATTCCAAAATATTCAAAAATTCACAATGTTAATGTTCAAGTTTTCACTTCTGCCGGCACTCCCGGAGTGCAATTTTTTTTTTTGTAAATACATATATACAATACATTCTGGTAATAGATAATATAATATTTATTAATAAAAACATAAAACTCACTAGCTACTTTTAAGTCTAGAAACACAGAGCAGTCATGGCAGAGTATGGAACCACAAAGTCTACAGTGGTGTTTCCTCCGTGTCAAATTAAATGCTTTGGCGCAATTCGGGCAGAGCTTCACCGAACTCCCGTCTAGCCATGGTACAACCTGTAATATACAAACATAATCTATATTTTATAGTCTACCAAGAAATTATATAAATATACTTTTGAGATGTGATGAGATGTAGCACTTTGTTTACAAAACTATTTAGAAATATATATTGTACTAGCTTCCGTCCACAGCTTTGCCCGCATGAATGGCGATTATATCAGGCAAAATGTTTATGTCTTTCCTTGGAATATAATCTATGTCCGTGCGAAATTTTAATTTTAATCTGTTCAGCCATCTAATTGTGCAAAAGGTAACAGCCAGAGGGACGATTTCATTGTAATAAATTTTAATGCATCATTTAAACAAAAGGTAAAAATCACTCATTCTGTTTGTTCGGGGTAATCTATAGAACCTCTAATCAAATCTTAGTGGGGATTTTTCCCTAGAAATATTGAGAAAGGTAGTTTCCTAGAAATATTGAGGATATATAGCTAGCACAGCGGCTTGGCTTTAGTGTTTTATCATTACAAATACAAAGAATACATACAAAAATATTTATTTTAAACAACCTATCTTACAAGCATTGTTCACATATATTTTTAACAATAGAAGATAAAATGAGGCTGTTGCGAGAGTTCACAATACTTGTATACTTTTTTACTTAATGAATTATATAAGCAATTAAGGCGACCCTCTGACCCTTCGGTCATTAAAACTGTAAAAGAATTGTAACTAAAACGTTGTAAAATGCAACAGGCGATTTTTTATTGTCCTAATAGGATAATATTTACAAGTATACTCCTACTTTGATATAGTACACTATACTATAGTACACTATATATATATATAGTTCACACATAGAGATAGCACACTAAAACTTACATCTTGTTCATGTTGTTTTCTTTGGTTGGGATCTACAGGCATATTACATACTAATTTGTCTAGTCTTATCAACAGTTTATTGGTCTCTGTTGCATACCGCTCCAATCTGGCAGACCTCACGCCTTTGAAGTAATCGGACGAACTTCTGGACACACCTACCACTTGCTCTTCATGGTAATAATATTGTTCTTGATAATTGAACTTTAACGCCCTGTCAAAAGTTTCCTTCAAATCAGTTTCATCGTTGTTAAGTATAATCTTCTTGGCTTTACCGAATATATCCTTCAGAGACTTTAACACATCCTGTTCTTCCTGATGTAAGCTCTCAAAGTGGCTCGTAAGTTGTGATGCAGATTTCAAGTCAGCTTTGCAAATTGGACACAGAAAACCTTCTAATATCTCGTCATCGTTTGAAGCTGCCATAGTTCCGATGTAGATTTCTAATTAAACATTCTGTATACACCAAATTAACGGTAATTACAACATATAATGAGACTTTTACTGCCCCTTTGGTTGCTTGCTAGTTTTGGTTGACTGATTAACCTGCAGAAGAAGTGAAGAACCGTTTAGTTTTGACATTTCTCTTGACATGGCTGCCAAATTGTCAACGAAAAATTAAAATTTTGGTCCACAATCCATATTATTCTAGGATTTACAACGATTATTGATAGAATTTTTTGGCGAATGGTTTTGTCAGTTGGAAATAGGTTTAAGTAATATAAATTCATTACCCACGATATCATGAAATTAAACGCTATTTGCCAATGGACAACTTTCTCTTATTGTTTACTGGGTCTGCATACGAGCCTTTTTAGGCCATTTTTTTTTTATTTTTTTTTATTTCTTCATCTTTTAATATTTCTGTAACTCAATATCGACCGGCAATTTTCTAGTTCTTCACTTTCGTATTAGTTCAACAGCAATACCGATAATGCAATTTTACTCACGAAAAGCGTTACTTCACTGCTGTTTTTAATTAAGACTTCTTGGAGCAACTTCGACAAACCTGCTGGAAAGGAATCACCATCGCCCATGGAGATGAGGTCAGCAACACCAAGGAGTCGCCGATACGTTGCTTTTTAACGGAAATAAATACTCTGTTCTTGAAGGCTTCCATGTCGTAATTGTGTTGGGAAGTTGATTTCACATTTCTACCGTTCGTGGTGTAAAATGTCATATGAAACGTACTGTACATCGCCAATTATCAAGATGATAAAGATGGAATTTTAATTTATGGCTAGTTGTACGATAGTGGAACTCAGCGACAGATCAAATCAAACATTGTGTTTTCGTTGTTTTGTTGTTTATTCTGTATTCAAGTTTCGAAAGCATCTAATCACCAAGAATGCGCGTTGGTCAATTTGGTGAGTGAGTCACCTGAGAGGTGACAAGGTCACGCGCGCTTAGACTTCTAGTGTCTTGTTATTTAGATTTCTGTGGTTATAGCTCTCTTTCACTCAGAGGCTGATTTAGGGCCATGGTCGCCATAGGCCCTATAATATCAGCCGCCTCCCTCTCAGTCAATCATTCACACTACACTTACCCGATTTTCATTCATATCTATTGAAAACTGAATGCATTATAGTTATACCATTTTACCCACCTGTAGATACATGTTCAAAAGCAGGGGCGCCGGCTTTTAGAAAACCTCATGGGTGCTCATGCTCATTTGATGACTCGAAAAAGTGTGAAACCCACAAACGACCAGACCCAACACAAATATCTCTTTCTTCGACAAACATTTGTGTAAGTTATTCCCTTACATGTGCGAAAGAGAAGGATAGTAGAAGGCAGGGGCGGACTAAGGCCTATGCAACCTAGGCACGTGTCTAGGGCAGTGTTTCCCATTTGCCGGTCCATCAAAATAAAATACCGGGTCGCAACATTCCCGCCTTGTTTTGAAAATAATACCTACTATGGATCGACGCATCGTGAATATTCGTACGATACCAAAATATGTAGTATTAATAAAGCATTTTTACTATTAATAAATTTGTATTATTTTACTTAATGGAACCAGATCGGGTTTTAAAAGTATAAAGTGGGTCACGAAGGGGCAGTGTGAAAATTACCGGGCCATGGCATAACAATGTTTGGGAAACACTGGTCTAGGGCCTGTAATTTTAACAACCTAATTTTCGTTTTTAATTTCTATTTTTGAAGTGAAAACTTCTTTAGTAGGCCCGGAAATACAATGTTGACTAGGACACGCTGTAGTCTTAGTCCGCCACTGGTAGGAGAAGGAAACAAAGCACATTGCCAGTGAGGAATCAAAATGCGTGCAACCATTTAGTTATTGGGCGCCAATCGATAGGTCAAGATAGTAGGTATGTTCAGAGACTGTTTGTTTTATATGGGTATACAGACAATAAGTACACTGTTATACATTATGGATTTCATATATTTAGTAACAATGTTAAACATGACTTTCAGCTCCTCGAGGCAAGTCTTCAGTTCGGGCCAATCCTGTTTCTCAACAGCCCGTATGACGGCCTGCCCAGTGAGCCTGGCCGACGACAGCTGCTGATCACACTGGACTTTTTCTTTCTCTTCGGCGATTTTCCTGGCTCGCATGCTGTAGTCTAGCAAAGTCTGAGCAAGTTCAATCGCCTTTCTACAGGTGTCTGGGTTGTTTGACCAACTGCCACTCTGGAAATGTTTTTTTTTCTTTGTTATAATAAATTTAATCATATTTTCGGGGTGTAAGTGGTTTATCTTTGAATCAAAGCCAACCTCACCTGCACGTGGTGCACCCTGCTGGCTGACAAACGAGGCACCGGCGAAAGAGGTAGGGCATAGAGTATTTTTAGGCTACCTCACAGACAACCGCAGCCAAATAACAATTCGTTTGAATAATGTTATAATAAAACACTTTTATTGTTCCACGTAATTACATTTATTTTTATTTTTTCCGACCGGTTTCGCCGCTAAGGCATTATCAAGGTAAGCAGATGAATTTTAACCTATTGCATAGCTTTTATCGCGGGCTTTGAGCGCGGCGACCGAATCAAGAAATTCCGTGACGAAAATAAATCCTAACACCCCCCACTCCGCCTACCATGTAGCTCGGCCGAACGTTCGCTTAACGTGTATGTATATGGTACGACTGTACGAAGCTCGCACGGTTCGAGACGAGCTGGAGGCCTACTATGAACCCACGAAACCCGAACGAACTCCGTATTTTCGGGCCTTTTCCGACCACGACAATCCTACGGGCCCGTCAACGGAACGAAATCGGAGTTTGACGTTTACTGCTACGGGTGACTTACTATGATCATACGAACCCGACACAAAAATTCAAATTTGACTTATAGTTTTTCGGGCGTTTAACCTTACTTTTCACGAGAGCGTAAGTGCTACCGTAAGAGTTTTGGATTAACATTTTATTTCAAATATAAGTATGTTATTGTCAATTCTATATCAGTTTCGGTTTTGTATGACTACAGAGAAGGTATAAATGTCGTATTAAAAATACTGCATAAATAAAATTTATAAGTTGATAAAAAATGCTATGCAATAGCGTTACCGCGGCAGTCCCCGAGTGCCACATGTATTTTTTTTTTATACCACGTCGGGTGGCAGACAAGCATACGGCCCACCTGATGTGAAGCAGTTACCATAGCCATATTAACGCTAGCAACATGAAATATCGCTTGCGCGCCGCCACCCCCGCCGCCACCGCAGAAACTCCTTCCTTCCTTTCTGGTGACCTCACTCACTCGCAGGAACACAACAACTCTCAAGGGCATTGTTATTTGGCTGTTGTATTCTGTGATGTGAGCGTGCCATACAGCTCCGGCTACCCATCATGGAGAATGGGGAGTGGTAGTAGGGCCCCGATGCTTGGGTTCTCCGAGCGTCGGTCGCCACGAGCTACTCGACTTAAGAGTACGTAAGTAGCCTGCATGCAGGTGAAAGCGGAGTAAGACCTGCTACTGCTACGCTTGCGTGCTCGGTTGGTTTACCGAGCGCAAAAAGCGGTGCAGGAAAAGGTCCTCTCGTCTGGTTGATTTACTGGACGAGAGACTCGCATCCCCCGTGATATAACCGGAAGGTTGGCACACGGGGCGCATTAGCTGTTAGGTATAGGGTACGTGTTGTATTCTGTGAGGTGGAGGTACTTCCGCAGTCGGGCAGCTTAAAAAATATGCTATGCCCTACCTCTCTTTTTGCCATTGCCTCGTTTGTCAGTCAGCAGGATACACCACGTGCAGGTGAGGTTGACTTTGGTTCAAAGATGTTAATGAACCTCTTACACCCCTACTTACTGGTGATTGTGTTTCTACTTGTGTTTTTACTCTGTACTTGTTTCTACTCTGTGTGCTTAGTTATAACATTATGATAATAATGTTCCACCGAGTGCCAACAATCAACAATATCAACTTTCTGACCGTTCAAAGTGAGTCAAAATCAAGTTCAAAGAAGTCGGTTACAAACTGACAAACAAGCAAACATATTGGTGAAGCTAATAAAAGCATATTAAAAACAAGTTCCAAAAATAATAATTACTTGTGTAAATCCTCGATAAGCTTTTAGCAGCCGCTGTGCCTTCAACAAGTAAGTGAGACTCAAGTCGGAGTACATCTGCCATAACTCGGGTATGTTCTGATGTACCGAGGTTATTCTGCCAAACAACTCCAGCATGCGTTTTTGCAACCTTGAAGAAAAACCACAATAAAACACTATAGAAACATTCAAGTTGCATATTAGTGGAAACATCAAAACAATATACGCCGTTCGATGAACCGTCTTATCGATGAACGTCGGCTGCACGCACGAAAAAGTATGACTCATTATCACGTTCTGCCTGAGCCGAGCGTATATGCGACAGAGAGGCACGATCGGCCTATGTGTTTGGCATTTAATAAATAAATAAATAATAAATATTTCTGGACAATTTACACATCGCCATCTAGTCCCAAATTAAGCGCAAAGCTTGTGTTATGGTTACTAGACAACTGATAAATGTACTTAAAAACGTTTTTTTTTTAAATACATACTTATAATACATAGAAAACGCCCAGACCAAGACAAATAGACATGTTCATGCACACAAATATTTGTCTTGTGCGGGAATCGAATCCGCGACCTCGGAGTCAAAGTGGCTATTGCTAACCATTCGACCACCGAGCTCGTCAAATTATGGTGTGTAAGGCTTGTGACGCATCTATCTCTCTTCCACTCCATAATGTTTTGCATATAGCATTCAACTCGACATTCAACGGGCCCAAGCACGGGCACGTGCGTGTAAACAGGTAGCTCGCGTCCGTGTGACTGGCTGGCTTTACCTTTAGTCTTTTACCACAGAATAAATATTAGTACTACGGTACAGTAGGGCCAGTCCCTGCCGCTCTCTTGTATCGACCTCACCTCACCTCCACCTTTAGAGACAAATCTGGAATAGTTTGTATGACACGTGCGGTGCCATACAAAGACACGCTCATTGACGCTCTGCACTGACACAACTGTTTATGTAATACCACAGTATAAGTAATAGTACTACGTACAGTATGGCCACTCTCTGCCGCATGCGAACATTTGTGTACAGACGCATTTGGTTTACTACATGCAAACGCGCCATTTTTGTATGGAGTGGCCGGGGTGTGCTTTTACGTTCGTTCATGGGTGATGTGCAATGTCGAGGCTAGTGTGCAGCATCTAATCATTCCGCAATCATTACATTTATTTTAATCACATGCAACGAGAACATGGGTTTATACGATATATTTAACCAGAGCATACTAATATACCAATTTGACTTAATCTTAATAATTTAATGTAATAATTGAGGAGCTCGCAAGATAAGCAACGTCGACCGTAACGTGTCCATGGATGGGTTTATATTATCTCAAGCTCCTCCGTGCTTCAGAATGCACGTTAAGTGGACGGTCCCGGATGTTGTCATTAGAAGACAGTTGATAAGCTATGTCAGTGCACTTTGGGTGGCTTGAAAACACTGGCCTCCCCCAACCCGCAGTTGAACAACGCGCATACTTCGCATGCTCTAAACCCCTTCAATTGAGGAGAGACCCAGCAGTGGATGAGTAAGGATTCACGATGAATATAATAATTATACAGGGGAATCTTTAAAAAAAAATGGGAGATTTCTTACCTGGTAGCACTGTTGCCATCAGCATCCTTAGTGCCTTTGACGACAGCTCTGACGAGGAGCGAGAGCACCTCCAGATCTTCGTACTTGTGCCGGAAGTCCAGCATGCGGTGGATGCCCCGTATCACGTCTTCAAAGTGGCCCGTGTCCATGCTCACGATTATTACGTTCTCCCATAACTATAAAAAAAAATCCGTTGCTCATAAGATCCATTAACTTAACATCAGGTCACATGTTAAATGGGGTTTATGACGGTAGCTGTCAGAATGATACTAAAACTGAATTACCCCAGAGCAGTATTTTTCAAAAGTTTTTACCCAGTCTGGGTGGGTAGGTTCTGATAGAATAGCTAAGCTGTGTCCGTGCAATATTTTTATTTATGTTAGGCGTGCGTTGAATTCTGAATTCCTAAAATTTTAATGGTAATACTGGCTTTAGAACTACTACTAAGATTTTTATATATAGTCTATATTTTCTATGATAGAACATAATTTTGGCTTAATTATTATTATTCATGTAAATAGCTGTTTCTTTGTATAATATTATTTTATTTTTATAAATCATCGTAAACAAAATAAAGGTGTTAAGATAATTTAATTTAGTAGTTTTTTTTTACATTTATCGATAAAAAAACAATGAAAAATCTATACCGAATAATTATTTTCTTTATACATCGAATATAACTTAAAATTAATATTTTTATAATAAGGAACTTCGTTCCTATCTGGTGTCCCACGGCACCACTCGTGTTTAGGGTTCCGTAACCAAAGGGTAAAAAGGAACCCTCTTACTAAGGCTCTGCTGTCCGTCCGTCCGTCTGTCACCAGGCTGTATCTCATGAACCGTGGTAGCTAGACAGTTGAAATTTTCACAGATGATGTATTTCTGTTGCCGCTATAACAACAAATATTATGAAACAGAATAAAATAAATATTTAAGGGGCTCCCATACAACAAACATGTTTTTGTTTGCGCGTTTTTGCTCGCAATTGATTACGGCAATAGGTAGACGGTTGAAATACTCACATAACATTTAGTTATATATTCACTTAAAAAATAAATAATTAAATAAAAATAAAACAAATATTAAAGGGGGGCTCCCATACAACAAACGTGATTTTATTGCCGTTTTTATAAGATAATGGTACGGAACCCTTCGTGCGCGAGTACGACTCGTACTTGGCCGGTTTTATTTTAGAAGCTTTATTTCTGTCAGCCGTACCCCAACACTACTTTTTTACATGACTTGCCTTCCAATTGTCATAGTTGAACTTGAGCGCCTCCATGAGCGCCTTGTGAGCGCGATTCTTGTCTCCCTGCTTCACGTAAATCTTGGCGAGGTTGTTCCACGCTTCGAACGTGTTCGGCTCCAGGTACGTATACCGGCGATAGGCCTTCGCTGACGTCTCCCAGTTCTCCACCATGAGGGCTGCGTATCTATATGAAAGGAAAACATATAAACTTGTACAAATGATGGATAGAAAACTAGTTGGGTTTGTTATAACTCATAACTAGTAAAAGAACCTATGTCTACAAAAAAGTTTCTATTTCAATATTATAGGTACCTATTTAATAGGCTTGTATCCCATATTTTTTTTCGATTTGTTATTTAAAGACGTCACAATAATATAAATATAGGTGAGATAATTACTTCGATTGCATAAAAACTTCTCGAGATATGACAACTTAAAGATCACAATTTTGGACTATCCCGAAAACGCTCCATACAAAAGGCCACCACGTTATGACGTCACACTGTGCTATTTTATATGCATTAAATCAGAAATTTGTACGACAGCTATGTTAAATATTGCGTTTATGTAGCCAGTGCCGTAACAAAAGATATAGTATTTTTTATCGTTTCTACAATGGTAATATTTATTTTTTATAATTTCATACCTTTAAAATGGACTTTCCCACCAAACTTTGATCGACGATAAAGCACGTCGGACATAAGTTATTAAAATTTTAAGATCGCAGATCGTTCTAGTTTTATGTATTTTACGTTGCTGATAGAGAGTTTTTATAATTTTGTAACATGGGCAACTAGCCTATTTTTATTTAACAACCTCTCTTTTGCCAGAGCCTCATTCGTTAGTCGGCAGGGTGCACCACGTGCAAGTGAGATTGACTTTGGCTCAAAAGATTGAGATGAGCACATTACACCCCAAAAATTAAGATTGACGTTATAATGGATAACATTTTTTCGATTATATATCATGCTTGTTTTGAATTCATATTCTATATAAAAGAAAATGGTCTTTATAGCATTATAGAAGTGATCACAAACACAGTAGACTTAAATAATCAGTATTTAGTGTCCGCAGTGTCCTTGGAGTAAAGTTGCCTACAGGTGTTTGGCAAATAAATACGCACTAATGCTGCCCACTGTTCACATTATAAAAAATCAGATTTCCTCCCAAAAGCTGATGGGCAGAGAATGCTTAGACGCATTTTGTATCTTCGTATTGTGATAAATAAAGGTTTATTAATAAAAAAAAACAATGGCACTCCGGGATGTTGACAGAAAGTTGAAGTTAAAATCGTCAAAAAATATTTTGAACTACTTCTGAGTAGTATAGAATAAATACACGTATGAGCCGTGTGCCGTGTGGTTTCCGGCAGACTAGAATAGAATCACTCCGTTTCTTCCCGTGGATGTCGTACAAGGGACTAAGGGAAATACATTATCAAATATCGATCAGGCCTCTCAAACCCGTCTGGCCAGCGTGGGGAGTGTAGGCCAAATCCTCCTTCCGTCTAGGACGGACGAGAGAGGGTCGTGCTCCTGTAGTGGAGACTAAAATGAACCTGATGATGATGATGATGACACGTACGAGAGTTGCGAACGAGAGTCGGTTACGGTAACAGTGTCGCGAGTTCAAAGGTTTTTCCCATTTCAAAAAATGACCGACGCGCCTCAAGAAATTTTCATTTTAAAAAATATAAGTAGTACATTATCTTATTCACCCTGCCCAGGAGGCTTTAGCAAGTAGACCACCGAAAAGAAGGAACCGTCACTCACCCCAGTCTTAACCAAACAGTTTCCTGGATGGAATTAATTTCGACTGATTTCTCGTAATGCGGTATGCATTCCTCATACTTCTTTTGGCTAAACAGGAAGTTGCCCCAGTGTCTCTGCGCGCGGCTGCTCTTGTGGTTGGAGAACTCCCAGGCCTTCTCGTAGCAAGACACATCATCTGTATGATAATAAAAATTTGTTGATTATTTAAATGTCTGCAGCCAAATTGTCTCCACATTGCCGGCACGTGTTTCCTCCTTTCTAAAACATGGGATCCTTCAAATGAAGGGCGAAGAAGCACTGCGCGGGGCAGCCCTCTTACCACCATCTTTTATTGCGATTCAATAACTGAATAGAGATTGCTTATTCATACCAATGAAGAAGCGACTCTATTCCATTTGAAATAGAGTTGCTTATTCATTGGTATGAATAAGCATTCTCTCCAGTTATTGAATCGCAATAAGAGATGGTGGTAAGGGGGCAGCATGGCAGTGTTAACTGACGGAACACTGTTGTTTAGTCATTTGTCAGTTGCCGGTAAATAACGATGAAACCGTTCTTCCTTCAGCAGTATTTCTGAAAATTGCGACATGGGAGCCGACGAAAACAGAGTATTTATTTCCCTAAAAAGGCTGGCAACGGAACGGCGACCCCTTGGTGTTGCTGATCTCCACAGAGGGTAATGATTGCTTTCCACCAGGTGACGCACATGATCGTTTGCCCCACTCTCATTTAAAAATGTATCTATCCAGGTAGGTATATCTCTGCTCACTGTTGAAAAATGTTTACATACCTGCTATCAATATGTTCATACAACCTTTTCAAATAAATCGTAAATAAACACTAGTAATAAGTAGTACCAACCTGTGGCATCGCCGAGTAGACAGTACAGCTTCACAGTGGGCTTCACGTTTATTTGTTGTTGAATAACTTCTGCAGCCTGAGAATAACGAAAAATAGTTTTTAAGAATTAAAGAAATGGCGCGCGATGAAGGCATTATCAATAGCCCGAGACGAGGCAATCTCGCAGACCTGTCTCTTATAAATATTTGCCTATATATTATATGCATTGATAATTCTAGACGATTTGGGCCATAGCGCGCTCTCAAACACATCATCCATTCTGTGAATTATACGTTGTCAAGCCCGGTGGTCGAATGGCTAGCCACTTCCGACTCCCGAGGTCGCGAGTTCGATCCCAGCACATGAAAAACATTTGTGTGCATGAACATGTTGTCTTGGTCTGGGTGTTCTAAAAAAAATGTATTTATGTACATAATATATCAATTATCTAGTACTCATAGACGCTTTGCTTAATTTGAGACTAGATGGCGCTGGGTAACTTGGCAAGGAATATTTATTACTTATTTTATTTTTTTAAATCACGATTACGCAATAGTAAAAAAAAAAAAAGTATAACTTGGAAACGGATCCACCAAATCACGTCCCCCATCGTCCCAATGCCTAAGACTCTCCGCCTACACCCAAAATGTATTGCCCAGCTGCAACGCGCGTCACTACCATTTTTAATAATAATATACGACACTAGTGAGCGGTAGTTCCGTCAGCCGTTAAAGTGTTAACCGTTGACATAACTAGCTGAAAAATATTCAAGAGTTATTCTTAAGTGACTATTCCACCAGGAAAAAAATAAACTCGCCTTGTGCCGCAACTGCAGTATAGTATAGCAGACAATCACGTCTTCCCACAGCTGTAGCCGCTGGTACTCCTCTAAGGCTGCCTTCACCAGACCCAGGCTCACGTAGAGGTCGGCCAGCTGCTGGCGCCACGTCCACGCCGGCTGCAGACCACTCGCCCAGAGATACGACAACCTAGTTCAACAGAAAACATTGTAACTGGCCGTCTGTACCTATATCTTATAGGTGGGCCCTGCCTACCTAGCTCAGGCACCAGTTCTCTCCACAGTTAAGCTTTAATTTAGAATATCAAAACTTGTTTAAGCTATGTACCTTAGTTAATATTCCTGTTATCTTTGTGGAGAGAACAATAAATACATTAATATTAAGTGTGTCCCGAAATAAAGTGTTATCCTGAATTATCAAATTATCGACAAAAAAAAATATTAAAAAAAATAAAAATATATATTTTCTATTTTTTTTTTCATGAAACAAGATTTTTATTTTTCACTAAGTACTCTATGTGAAATATCGATTTCGTTCAAATTAATCGGTCGATTTCGTTGAAATAAAAAAAAATCGATAGTCAATAACCAATAACAATACGATACCAAATAGCCAGCAAAAAAGTGACTGTCAGTACCTAAACTGTGCTTTAAGTCATAAAAATGTTTTTTTTTTCTTCACTGAATTTGTCAATATACTTACATAGAGTCCTTAGTGAAAAATACGGTATTCTGCAAATGAAGACGATTTAATTTATTTGTTTGATACATTTATTTCAAAAGGGAGTCACACACAAAAAAAAAAATAGTTTTGCAAACTTATTTCACTAGAACCTTAGTATGTTTACATTAACTAGTGGTCGACCAGTGGTCAGAATTCAACCATGATTAATTTAAATTATAAGTTTGAACATTATTAAGGTTCTATTGTCAAAGACAATACTTCTATAATCACAGATATGCGTGTGTGTCAAATACATAGTAGTGTGTGTAAAGTTTAATTTATCGATTTGATGTATTTTATATGCATATTTAAAAAA